>OY970828.1:35419880-37819880 GCA_963853835.1 Calendula officinalis
GATACCGTCAGTTGTTGCCAAATCAGCGCCACGTCAGCTTACCCTCCAACCGACACTAAACTGACGTATCCATGCCAACAATACCACTTCCCTTTAATTTTTTGGGACCCACCATTACAAAACAAACACACAAAAACAAACACACACACACAAAATACCCCCTTGGACCCACTCATTCAACCGACACACTCCTTCCCCCCCCCCCCCCCCCCCCCCCCCCCCCCCGTCTCCAAACTGGCGAGGTTGAAACCGGCGGACAAAGTGGCGGGGCGTGCCAACGGTGGCACCGGCGGACCACTGACGGTGCCAACCGGCGGTGCCGTTGGCACCCGTCTAAGCAATGAGTGTGGTATAGCAATAAAAGTGTGGTGTGAAAATCACCCCTATAAATTATGAACAAATTTGTTGACATTAATATAACAATAATAATACTTAATCCCTTCAAATTAGGTTCAAATTAGGGATATGAAGAAAAAAAGATATACCATTTGTAAATGTTATATTTACAACATATTTATCTGTCACTGACTCACTGTCATATAATAAAAACTTGGGTAAATATCAAAAATTGTCCCTGTGGTCTTGGGTTTTCTGGCATTTTATCCCTAAATTTTTTTTTTCAAAATTTTTGTCCCTGTACTCTTTAAAATTCTGGTTTATCGTCCTTTCGTCCAAATTTGGCTGTTAACTAACAGAAATGCCAAAATAGTGAGGGTATTTAGGTCATTTTCCCCAATTCTTCTATCTTCTTCATCCACAAACCCTAATCTCCTATGAACCCTAAATCACAAATTCTTATCAAAATCAAACCCAAAACATTGATAAAACTTCCCAAATTCCCAATTGATTCACTATTTTAACTAATCAAAAGTAAAAGTTTTGATTTTTCTCAAACTACCTAAAAATGAGAATGGCGTAATGAATTGTTAGGGTTCTTCAAAATTATACACAAATTGGTCTGCAAAATCACAGATGATGGGCGGTTTGTGTTTCGAGAGGGTTGGAGTTTGAAGAGAGATGACGAGAGTCACCTGCAACAGGAGAAGTCATCCTTCAATCATCTTCTCCGGTCAATTCTCTGAACATCGTAGGTGCATTAGTGTTTCGACAGGAATAGCGAGTTTGTGGTACAACAACAGAGCAACGATCGATTTCTCTGAAACCCTAGCTTTCCGTGGGAGAATAACGACAATCGATGGAGGTTTCAGGTCGATTCTGAGGGAGAAATCGTCATCAACCATCATCATCTCGCCTCAACCTTTTCTTCTCCGACGAGATCTGCACATATGTTGGATCCCAACAACACAAACGTGTTGCGTTACGACCGATTAACGAAGATAAGATAAATAACACACAAGATTTCAATGATTAAGAGTTTATTAAAACAACTTAATATAGTACAAAGTTTGCGGGAATAGATAGTACACACTAACTAAAACTTTCTACTTGAAATGACACTTTTGTTTGCTCAAACTAGAAGACTATGCAAGGAGAGTTTAATATCAGCTGATACGAACAACTGATATTTAATGCCTTAGTAATAACTATGGAGGAGTTAATACCAGACAATAACAACTCTCAGAGAATGTTCTTGTGCTATGAATTCTAAGAGGTGTATGTAAATGCAAGCATTTACGTCTCTATATATAGCCCAAGATCCGTGTTCCTTTGTCCACAAGATACTCGACGTGTAAACATATCATTCGTCGATGTGGACTTGTCCACGGAAACATTTAATGCTCTTGCATATGTTGTAGTCCCAAGTGTACTTTGTGTCAACTCCTTTTGCTACCTTTTCTGACGCACAGTAAAAAGGTGTACTATGATAGTACAAAAGTAGTTGACTTTTCGTTTACATGCTTGGAGGGACAAACGTAGATGTACTGATACAATATCTTCTATTCCAAAATAGAAGATCCTCATCGTTTTCTTCTTCTTTGAGCGGGAAAGGAAATGTTCAAAGTGTCAAGAACATTTCCACTAAGTCTTATCTGCAGCAGGTATCATCAGCTGATTCCACAATCAGCTGGATGATCTTCTTCTTGTCTTTGTCCTTTGGCCATAGACTTCGAATGAACACTCTTCTATAGCTGCTGATTTGACTTGATTTCCTAGAGCTAAGTACGTACCTAGTTGAAGGTTTATTGCATATACTTGCTTCAGCTGAGGTACATACTTCAGGTGATATTTATTCTTCTTAGCTATTGATCATCAAATCTTATTCACTTAGTCTAGGGACTAACAATCTCCCCCTATTTGATGCAATCGAATAGGTGTATAAGTATGAACCTGTATGGATTCAGCTGTTCGGATCAGCTGAATGTTTATGTGCTTTGACTCTTTGGGTTCTTTTGTATCTTTTTACAGTATGTTTACAAGTATATTACAAAATTTGATTTTCTATTAGATAAAGCAAAAAATACAAGGAAAATAAAAAAAAAACAAAACTACAATGTCTTGGGCATACCTTCCCCAGTGACATTGCGATACAGTGAGCTGATCGCTGCGTCAATTAATTTCTTCATTTTTCTTCCTTCATCAGTGGAAGAACTCAGCGACTTGTGATAGAACAGAAGTTGATCGATATCACACATATGCAGCTCATCATCCCGTTGGAAGCGAGGCACCTTCTTCTCCAGATAGCAAAAGCCGTAGATAGGTTCGTTCACGATCAGCCCAGGGACAAAGTTTACTTCAGTGGGGACAACTTTTGTGATGTTGAGTCTTGGTCGTTTTGAAAATATGATTGAAGACCCAACATCAAGTGTTCTGGAGTCAGCAAAGGGGTCAGGAAGAACGAACTTACGTTTCTCCCCTCTTGCTGAGGAGCCTTCACCAGCAGATTCTCTGACAACAACTTCTTGAGAGTCACGCAATTCAGCAGGTATGCGATTTGCCAACTCAGGAGAGGTTCTCCTGATATTGTCGCATAGAGTCTTGAAGATGAACATTGTGACTCTGATCTCACTTTGCAGATTTGTTATAGTATCAGACTGTTGTGCAGATCTGGAAGCTTCTAGCAACTCATTCCACTCAGCATAGCTGAGATGAGTGCTGATTTTGTTCAGAGGAATCCTTTCAGCAGCCATATATCCTCCAGCTCTAGTTATTTTTACTTCTGGTGGGGAGCTGGAAGAGGACTTGGGTGCCCTTACGCTGGTGATTTTTGCTTCCTGCCTATGCTGGTAAAGAACTTTGTTGAATAACCTAATGTTCTCAGCTCTTTGGGCCTCAACTTTTTGATACAGCTCTTCTTGAGTCTTTCTTTGAAGGGCAATAACTGCATCAAGATCTGCTGCGGTTCCAGCTTCCTTTAAAAGGAGAGCTTTAATCGCGGCAGAAGTAGGCTCCCCCTCAGCAGGTTGAGGAATCTCCTGTATAATAGGCTGAGGGTTATGGATTGACGGGACTTGGCCTTGTGGGCCCTCAACTAGTCCAAAGGAATCAACTATTTTAACTCCAGGTTAGGGTTCTCCTGTCCTGAGGCCTTCAGCAGCGGTGAGTGTTGGTTGAATGATAGTCTCACCTGCTGAAGTAGTTACCTCAGGTGTTTCAGTAGTGACGAGTGTTATTGGAATTAGGGTCTCGTCTACTGAAACATCTTCTTCTTCTGTCATTCCAGCAGAGGTGATAGGTGGAGATCTCGTTGTCTCACATGCTGGAATGTCTTCTACATTGGCTCCAACAACAAATGTGATCATAGATTGTGAAGCATTTAGTTCACCTTCTTCTTCACCTGCTGAAGTAGCATGCTCTTTCTCCCCCTCAGAGAGTGCCCGAAGAAGAGGGGTACTCTCTGATGCTGAAGCATGATGGACAGCAGCGGCACCCTCATTCAGTTTTTGTAGAATAAGGTTGAGGGTGCCTTGGAGACCGGCGACTTGGGAGGTCAGCGAGCTGACTTCAGTCTCCAATTTGTCCATTCTTGTGGACACAGCAGAAGCGGACCCCTCAATAGCCTTAGAAAGGTGGCTATGAGTGTGGGTCAGCAGAGACTCTTGCTTTGACTGTGCAAGAGCCAGTCGATCGACAGCTGTTTGGAGAGGAGACACCTTGGAGGACAAGGTATTCAGCTGTCGTTCAACTTCGGTTTCTGTGGCCCGAGCTTCGGAGAGAAGCTTGTCTTTTTCGACTCTGTCAGACTCGCGAATGGAGTTCAACTCTCGATGAATATACTTTTTGAGAGTGATGAACTCGCTGGTGTTGCAGCGAATCTGATCAGCAAGAAGAGCCAGCCGATGAGTCTGAGTGTGAACCTCAGTGTGCAGAGAAGCTATGCTGGAAGAAAGGTTCTCAGTAGTTGTAGCAAACTTCTTTGGAACATCCCTGCGAAGGGTGTCCATCTGCTGACTCAGCGTAGCCATCCTAGGTCGAATCTGGGATGATACAACTCTAGACATCAGAGCAGCAGCGGCTCTGATGGGAATGCTTCCTCCAGCTTTGCTGGATTCAGCATGGGACACTTGGACGCTTTGGGAGTGGGGGTACGGCATGTCTCCAGCTTGAGGGGTAACCTCAACTGTGGGAGTAGGTGTTCATGAGTTAGGAGGAATCGCTCCTATGGGATGCTCAGAAACTATGGGGGGTAGGCTGGGTCCAGCTGAAACTTCTGGGGTTATAACAGAAGTGCCGTCATCAGCTGTCAAAACAGTTTGAAGCCCAGTATTTACTTCTTCGTCAGAAGACGAATAGTAAGACTGAATAGAATCATCAGCCGATCAAACATCATATGAAATGCTGTTTGATCCTCTGGAGCTTCGGTCTCACCAGCCGGCGATACTGGTATAGAGACTGGAGGAAGAGTTCCTCGGGGTGGTGTGTTAGCTGTCTCACAGCTTAGTTGGCGAGTACGTTCGCGATCACTGGCAGCTTGGGTAGGTGCCTCGGTAACAACTTGGTCTAAAGTGGCTCTTCATCGGTGGTGGTGGTTTCCTCGATCATCAGCTGGTTTAAGCTGGTGACGTTGTGGGAAACAGAAAAAATAGCTTTAAGATTGACTTGGTTTCCAGTCAATCTATCATCAACTGATGACTCAGAAAGTGATGAAGAAGTTGGTGGTGGTGTGTGTGCAGCTGACTCACGGGTGGCTTGGGTTAAGCCGAAAACTTCACCAGCAGTCTGTCGAGAGACTGAGGTTGCTTGTGGAGTTTGTCCCCTTGTTACAACGACTGATAATGAATCAGTCGAGGAGCTACGCAGAAGGTTGGAGCCAGCACTAACTCCTAAAGAACGAAATTGCCGTTTTGAAGTCTGCTGACTTGTTGAGAAATCAGCAGAAGGAGGTTGAAGAGCAAAAGAGAGAAAAAGAGGATTAGCCGGGAGTGTTTGACTAGCAACTCCGATTGTTGGTGGAGTTCCTTGATAAACACTGCCAAACTGAAAATGAGAAGGATTATTATCAGAAACTGGCATAGCTTCTGATCGTAATCCTTCCAATCGGGATCTCGAGTGAGAACCCAATGGATCCCGGATGAATCCTGATGATGCTGCTGTCGCCAGCTCAAAATCATCAACCACAACATCTTGTCCACAGGTAGCAGACCCTCTTACCCTCAGCTGAGGAGAAAAAGGGGCGCTGGTAGTGGAAGAAGATGATAAAAAGAATGAAGAGGAAGAAGGAGGGCGGTGAGCAGCTCGCTTGACCCGCTTCTTCCCACCACGTGGAATATCAACCGTTTCCACATTTTCCACGTCAATGGGCATTGAGATCCCAGTGGAAGTGGTGGAATTTCCATCAACAGTTTGTGGTCGTTCAGTTGATGGAAAACACTTCAGATGAGAAAAGGACATACCTTCTTGTAGGGCAGATTCTTCTGATGTGGTGCCCTTTGTTTGATCCTTTTTGGATCTGGCTCGATCATCAATGATCTTCAGCATGTACGAGGAGAGGGGAACATCCTTATCATCTTCCTTTTTGGAGATTAAGATGATGTTGGAGAAGGTACGTACCTCCACTGATTCCCCTGAAAGGTCGTCATAATCGGTCTTCAGCTTCTCAACCATCACATGTGCGATGCACAACGTGAAGAAGCGAAGATAGGGAATGTGGGTTCCCTTTGCCTCCAGCTTGGCCTTGACTTCCTCGTACACCAGTCTCCCATAATCAATCCGCTGACCGGTGATTAGGGCTTCAGCAAAGACCTGCATGCTGGAGTTGCACTGATTGTGAGACCGGGAATTGCCGCCTATACCCTGAATGATATGGGTAAAGAAATAGGCCCAGGGTCTCGTCAGCTGAGACTTCTTGAAGATCTGCACCTTGTCTTCTTCATTTTCTAATCTGTATCCAGTGATACAGATTAGATTCGTTTTGGCTTCCTCAGCAGATTTAGTCTGCTGGTATAGTTCGACAGGTAGCAAATATTCGAACCCGCAAGCAACTCGGAAATCATCAATAGTAATGGTGATTTGATGATCTCCAACTTGCGCAACAATGTCGTCTCCAGAAACGGAGGCAGACATCCAGAAATCACGCAAGACATTGTAGATGCTCTTGGTGAATCTGAAGAATGCACCACTGACAGGGCCGTGACGCAAGAACTTCCCAACCGGTCGGTAAACTTCGTCGAGGTTCTTTGGTGGAGAAGTGTTGCCAACCAGATTTGAGTTCTGAGCAAACTCGATGGCAGCTCTTGAGAGAGAAGTTTTTGTGGATTTCTTCGACATTTTAGGAGAGGGAAGAAAGACAAAAGCTTGAAGATAGTGGGTTTTTGAGAGAAGATTTTGAGGGTGGTGAAGATGAAGTGAGGGAAGAAGTGGGTATTTATAGGCTTTGCTTTAAACAACTCGTAGTCGTGAATGAGCATGTTTTTGTTATGTTCACGCACAACAGATGTGCCTTCATAAACTTCAGCTAGCCTGTCCCACATTTCTTTAACTAAGTCACAAAATTGTATATTGTGATACAGTTCATCACCAACCGCCTGAAAAAGCATATCCCTTCCCTTATTCTCAAGATGAACAAGACGTTTTTCAGCGTCCGTCCATTGAGCTTCAGATTTAACAACATAATGTTCTGGTACTTCATGGGTACCAGGAATGAGAGTTTTAGGGATGTATTTCCCTATCGTGATGTTATCTTGAAGTTTTGGGTGATACGTAGCCATGTGGGATAACATGCGAGATTTCCACATGGGATAGTTGGTTTGGGTGAGTTTGGGAGGTTTTCCAGATGAAGGAAGATCGGAAGATGTAGGTTCAGCCATAACAGATGCTCAAAGTTGATGGAAAACAACTTTGACACTTGCTCTGATACCAGTTGTTGGATCCCAACAACACAAACGTGTTGCGTTACGACCGATTAACGAAGATAAGATAAATAACACACAAGATTTCAATGATTAAGAGTTTATTAAAACAACTTAATATAGTACAAAGTTTGCGGAAATAGATAGTACGCACTAACTAAAACTTTCTACTTGAAATGACACTTTTGTTTGCTCAAACTAGAAGACTATGCAAGGAGAGTTTGATATCAGCTGATACGAACAGCTGATATTTAATGCCTTAGTAATAACTATGGAGGAGTTAATACCAGAAAATAACAACTCTCAGAGAATGTTCTTGTGCTATGAATTCTAAAAGGTGTATGTAAATGCAAGCATTTACGTCTCTATATATAGCCCAAGATCCGTGTTCCTTTGTCCACAAGATACTCGACGTGTAAACATATCATTCGTCAATGTGGACTTGTCCACGGAAACATATAATGCTTTTGCATATGTTGTAGTCCCAAGTGTACTTTGTGTCAACTCCTTTTGCTACCTTTTCTGACGCACAGTAAAAAGGTGTACTATGATAGTACAAAATTAGTTGACTTTTCGTTTACATGCTTGGAGGGACAAACGTAGATGTACTGATACAATATCTTCTATTCCAAAATAGAAGATCCTCATCGTTTTCTTCTTCTTTGAGCGGGAAAGGAAATGTTCAAAGTGTCAAGAACATTTCCACTAAGTCTTATCTGCAGCAGGTATCATCAGCTGATTCCACAATCAGCTGGATGATCTTCTTCTTGTCTTTGTCCTTTGGCCATAGATTTCGAATGAACACTCTTCTATAGCTGCTGATTTGACTTGATTTCCTAGAGCTAAGTACGTACTCAGCTGAAGGTTTATTGCATATACTTACTTCAGCTGAGATACATACTTCATCTGATTTATTCTTCTTAGCTATTGATCATCAAATCTTATTCACTTAGTCTAGGGACTAACAACATAGCCATCGAACCTCCACATCCCTCTGCACCACCACCATTTTTCAATCAGATTTATGCAATGGGAGTGTTTTCATATAGATGTTTTGGTGTTAATTTCAGATCTGTGTTAAACAAGGTTCAAAAATATGACTCCCAGAAGTCCTTTTTCATGTTTGTGGCTTTAAAAATGAGATCTTTTACGTTTATGGTTCTTCAAGTTCTTCAAAAGAGGGAAATGATGAAGATGAAAAGAAGAAAAAAATGAAAATTATAAAAGAAAATGTAAAAAGACCTAAATACCCTCACTATTTTGGCATTTCTGTTAGTTAACAGCCAAATTTAGACTGAAGGATGATAAACCAGAATTTTAAAGAATACGGGGCAAAAATTTTGAACAAAAAAAGTTTAGTGACAAAATGCCAGAAACCCAAGACCACAGGGACAATTTCTAATATTTACCCTAAAAACTTATTCAATCTAAATTTTACAAGTTAATATTAAAGTTGTCTGGATAACAAGCATGTCAATAATCTAGTTTGATAATCGATATACACAGTATAATCGTTGAAATAACAAAATTGAAGTGGTTTTTACAACATTTAACCCATTTTTTATAGCAGTAATTTTAGATGTACCCTAGAATAATGTTCAAATTTTGACCTATAGTATATGTGGTGTACCACTTAGTTAGTTAGCATGCGTGCCCACAAAAGGACAAGTCTAGAATCATTTGCTCGAATGTGCTCCTTGACTCCTTCCTGCCAATTTTGTATGCTTCTTTCCCAGCACGCAATCGTCTCATCATATCAACTTTGAAACATATTCTTCCACTCAATCATTCATTAAATCACTCCAATTTGGTACACAGATGGTATGTCTACAAATAAACCTAAAGATCTCAATATTTAGTGTTGAATGAACAGTATGATGACAATGCTTAATGTCGTTCAAACAAATTCAAGAAAATTCAAAACAGTATTTTAATTACATTTCGTAACATAAATTAATTACAAATTTGTAATAACATTCTTCAACTGATAATCAGCACACACTACGTACATTGTTGTTGTTAACTGCTCTAAACAAGCCTCGAATTTTCAGAGCTGCATTTTTTGTTAACTAACTTATACTTGAGGGCATTTATGTAATTTTGTATAGTTAGTTAGTGCAAGTTGTTAAGAGTTTGTTAGTTAGTTATTTTCATTCTCTGGTATTGTTCGTGTATATGTAATCTGTTTTGATCACATTGATCAATAATGAAAGAAGTAATTTCATAAATTCTCTCTCAAATCTCAAACAATAACATGGTATCAGACTAGTTTCGATTCTTCATCTTCATCTCTTTCTTCAATCCATCAATCATCATCTCTTTCTTCAATCCATCAATCATCATCTCTCATGGCTAATCCATCTGCTAATCCACTTAACGATCCATCTGTGATTTCTGTTTCCAGACCGTATTATCTCGGATCTTCTGATAATCCGAATTCAATTCTGTTTCCAGTCCGTATTATCTCGGATCTTCTGATAATCCGAATTCAATTATTGTCTCTAACATCTTTACTGGTGTTGGATTCAATGCATGGAAGTGATCGATGATGATTGCCCTATCTGCGAAGAACAAGTTAGGGTTTGTCGATGGCTCAATCGTTCAACCTCCAATTGCTTCTCCAACCTATTCTCAATGGTTTAGGGTTAATTCAATGGTCATTAGCTGGATTCTTAATTCTGTTCACAAGAATATTGCTGATAGCGTTCTTTTTCTTCAATCTGCTTCTACAATTTGGGCAGGACTTAACCAGAGGTACGAACAAACAAGTGGAGCTTTAATATATCAAATTCAGCAACGCCTTTACTCGATTTCTCAAAGTTCAGATGATTTTCAATCATATTACACAAAATTGATGAAAATATGGGACGAGTTGCGTATGGTGCAAGACTTTCCTGAGTGTTCATGTGGTACTGCTACTAAAATTAACAAGTTTCTTGAAGATCAACGGTTAATTCAACTATTAATGGGCTTAAATGATTCATATAAGATCATAAGAGGACAGATTCTTATGATGAAGCCTTTGCCTTCCTTGTCTACTGCTTATGCTCTCATCACTCAGGAAGAACATCAACGTGAAATCAGTATCACTCCTGTTCTTAATACTAATGCTGTAGCAATGCATGTTGATGCTAATAAACGAACTTTTGTTTGTGTTCACTGTAAGAAAACAGGCCACACAAAAGCTCAATGTTATCGGTTGATTGGCTTTCCATCTCACTTCAAATTCACTAAAGGAGGCATCAAGAAGGATCATGATCCTTCTTCCACAGCCCATAACGCTACCATTCTTTGCACTGATGAGTCCACATCCCCAATTACTACTGATCAGTATCAACAACTACTGAAAATGTTCAATAGTTTTCAATCTCCTTCTTCTGGTTGCATGCTTAATGCTCCTATCTCTAATGGTGCTATGAATTCAGAAGGTAGTCAGTTCTCCTTCTCTACCTTTTGTTCTAATGTTTATAAATCTTCTCATCTTTTACATAAACATTTTTCATGGATCATTGATACGGGTGCCACTGATCATATGTGTTCTAACAAATCATTTTTTCTTTCAATGAATAAGTTGAACCAACCGCATTTCATTGGGCTTCCTAACGGTAATAGCACTTCTGTTCTATACATAGGACAAGTTCAACTACATAATTCGATAATTCTTCAAAATGTACTGTATGTTCCTGCCTTCAAATACAATTTGGTGTCTATTTCGAAGATGACAAAACAGTTAAACACCTTTGCTGTTTTTACTGATGATGATTGTCTTCTGCAGGACCCTTCGTTGAAGGATAGAGTTGCTTTGGGCAACTTTGGAAAACGAATAAACAACTTATATGTTTTTGACCATGAACATATAAAAACCAATTTGTCATTTACTATTTCTGTTTTTCCATTTCCTTCTTATAGTAAATCATTTGTAATGAATGCTAAGCTTCATAATGATGTTTTGAAATGGCATAATCGCCTTGGACATGCTTTTGTTGATACTTTACATAGTCTTTCTTTGGTTAACAATAATACTCATGATTTGGCTATTAAATCATGTGTGATTTGTTCCAAAGCCAAACATCACAGATCTGCTTTTCCCACCGGTATTACCAAATCTGCAGCCCCTTTTGATCTTGTTCATATTGATGTTTGGGGACCCTATAAGCATAAAACTCATGATGGTTTTAAATATTTTATCACCATTGTTGATGACTACAGTAGATTCACATGGATTCATTTACTATCCCACAAGAGTTATGCTTTCTCTTTAATCAAAGCATTTGTTGATTTTGTTAAGACTCAATTCCATTTGTGTATCAAGCAAATTCGTACTGATAATGCTTTGGAGCTTGGTTCAAGTAATGAAGGTATTGCATTTTTTCAATCCAAAGGAATTATCCATCAAAAATCCACTCCTTATACGCCTCAACAAAATGGCATAGTTGAAAGGAAACACAAACATATTTTAGAAATTTCAAGAGCTTTATTTTTTCAATCAGGTATTGGCATTCAATATTGGGGACTTTGTGTTCAAGCTGCTATTCATATAATTAATAGATTGCCATCTCAAGTTTTAGACAAAGACTCCCCATACAAAAGACTATATAATACAGATCCTTCCTTGACTCAGTTAAGATCTTTTGGTTGTTTGTGCTTTGTTTCAACTTCATCTGTTGGAAGAGATAAGTTCATGTCACGAGCTGATCCCTGCATTTTTATTGGATGACCTTTTGGTCAAAAAGCTTACAAAGTTTTCAATCTCCTTACACATAAGATCTTTGTGTCACGAGATGTTCGGTTTTTTGAGGAAATTTTTCCTCTACATTCTCTTTCTGCCTCAACTCAATATACTTCCGCATCGTCTTTTCTTCCAAATGTCTCAGTTGAAGACCGTAACTCAGGGATTCCAATGGCTGAACCTGTTCCGGACCCTGCCCATGTTCCGGATCCTGCACCTGTTCTGCCTTTGAGGCGTTCCTCTCGTACTTCTCAGCAGTCAGTACATCTTCAGGATTATGTGTGCAATAATGTAGCTTCTATCCATAATCCTTGTTGTCCTCATACTCTCACAAATTTATGCATTCATACACCAACATCAGAAATTCAAAGTCTTTCCATGAATGCCTCTTTAGTTGATGACAATATACCTTTTGAACCTGCTTTCTATCATGAAGCTAAAGGTATTTCCCAATGGGAGGCTGCTATGAACACTGAACTTACTGCTTTGGCAGCCAATGATACTTGAGACTTAGTTTCACTTCCTAAGGATAAAAAGTCTATTTCTTGTAGATGGGTGTTTAAAACCAAATTAAAAGCAGATGGTACAATTGAAAGACACAAGGCTCGCCTTGTTGCTAAAGGTATTACACAAAAAGAAGGGATTGATTATCATGACACTTTTTCCCCTGTTGTCAAGTTTACCACTATTCGTTCATTAGTCTCTCTTGCAATGAAATGAAGTTGGAATATACAACAATTTGATGTAAATAATGCATTTCATCATGGGGATTTGCATGAAGAGGTTTATATGAAGCCTCCACCTGGAATGATTGTTAGTTCTCCAAATATTGTTTGCAAATTGAAAAAATCCTTGTATGGTTTAAAACAGGCTTCACGACAGTGGTACGCAAAATTGTCTATGGTTCTAAATTCTAAAGGATACAAAAGATCAGTTAATGATTATTCATTATTCATTAAACGTTCTTCTTCTTAAATTGTTATTGTGGCCGTTTATGTTGATGATATCTTGGTTACAGGGAATGATGACATTGAAATTCAGGATTTAAAAGCCTTTTTAGATGATAAATTCAAAATCAAAGATCTTGGATTTATTCATCTTTTTCTTGGAATTGAATTTCAGAAAACAGATTCTGGAATGATTCTTCATCAACAGAGGTTTATCAAGGAACTGTTACATTTATATCCTCAAGCAGATACATTTGTTAAAAGTCCTTTACCATCCAATTTACACCTCAAACCTACAATGCCTAATGCATTGCCCGATCCTACTGTATATCGACAACTTGTTGGCAAACTCAATTTCGTATTACATACACGCCCAGATATTGCTTTTGCAGTTCAGCATCTTAGTCAATTTAATCAGACTCCTAGTCAAGCCCACTTCGATGCTGCTATTCATGTTTTGGCTTATGTACAAAGTACTGTTACTCAAGGTCTTTTATTCAACATAAACAAGACATTTAATGTTGAGGCCTTTTGTGATTCTGATTGGGCTTCTTGTCCATTAACCTGTCGTTCTGTTAGTGGATTTTTTATTTTGTTTGGTGGAAGTCCAATTTCTTGGAAATCCAAGAAGCATGTCACTGTTTCTTTATCGTCTGCAGAGGCAGAGTATCGCTCTATGCGCCGTGTAACAGCTGAATTAGCCTGGCTTAGTCGTCTTTTCGACGAGTTTCAAGTTGATGGCATTACCCCCATACCACTTAAATGTGACAATTTGGCTGCTATCTACATTGCTACTAATCCAGTCTTTCACGAACGCACAAAACATATTGAGTTGGATTGTCATTTTGTTCGTGAAAAGGTTAATGATGGTCTTATTAGTCTATCTCATGTTAAAACTGAAGATCAATTAGCAGACGTTTTAACAAAGGCTTTAAGTGGTTTATATCATCAAAAGGCTGTTTCCAAGCTTGGGTTTGTTCCATATCCTCCAGCTTGAGGGGGGTGTTAACTAACTTATACTTGAGGGCATTTATGTAATTTTGTATAGTTAGTTAGTGCAAGTTGTTAAGAGTTTGTTAGTTAGTTATTTTCATTCTCTGGTATTGTTCGTGTATATGTAATCTGTTTTGATCACATTGATCAATAATGAAAGAAGTAATTTCATAAATTCTCCCTCAAATCTCAAACAATAACATTTTTGTCTACATGTCCTAAGAGCACTTATGAGTTGTAACCTTTCAAATGTGGGACAACTTATCATCACTTGATTTTTATTTTCCGAATATTCGACTTTAAAAGTCGATATCTTATTTGCTATAACTTTATTTTGTACATACTCTACCTTATTGCGCAACTATAATCAAGGAGAACGCAAAGTTAAAGATGATTAATTATATATAATAAATAAACGTATAATTAATAACATTGATTTTGTTGACGCATATTTCATTATTTTGCCGTTGAATATTTATCTCATAGTTTGCTGACAATATATTGTCTTATAAAAACATCAAAACCATTAAATAACTAAAAACTTAGAATCATCAACAACAATAAAATTCTGAACTCTCAAATCAACAACATTACTATAAATATATGAATGAAAAAGAAAAAAAAACACACAAATGGTCTTCAATCCGCTGTGGTCCACGTCATATCATTCTCAAAAATCCAATGGCAAACTTCAATGCGACCCGGACCCGGTCCAAGTGCCACGAAAGCTCCATGTTTGGGGCTCCATGCTGACGTGTCAATATGACATATAGCAACACCACTGTTTATCTTTGCCTTACTGGACACGTCAAGTATATCCGCCACGTAGACTCTCACTTTTGGGACAGAGTGGCAATAATATAATAAGTACGGGTACAAGCTTTGATGACACGATACCGATTTAGTGAGTTTGCCACCGTTGACCGGTTTGACTTCCCCGATCAACACCTCTTTCTTTGACCCGTTAACATTCTCGGTTGTTCTAGCCACCACATCGTGACCCAAAACCGAAACCGCAAAGTCAATCATGTCCTCGATGGACCCTACACACTCCTTGGTTTCACCTGGGCTCGGGGCCCGCTCACACTCTGAGAGCGTGTTGGTCAGTACACGCTCCAGAATGGAGTGGTCCCGCGCTCGGAAGACCTCTTTCATGTCAAATAGTTTGTTAGTGGCAAACGGTAATTGTGACACGATGACTCGTGGCAAAAATGACCGTTTGGGCATTTTATCTACTATGTCGGGCATTGTCATAACGCTTCCTTTCTTTAACATTTTCTCTCTAAAGAACTTGGCCGGTTCTTTCCACTTATTTACTAAACTGTCACTCATCTTTGAATCGGGCTTGGTGTATTGACCAAATCTGACACCGGTTTTAGTATAATCTTTGAACGTTGTATTCATAGCGTAAATACTAAAACCGGTGCTCTGACCGGTCGATCCTTTACCGTATTCTCTAAATGAATCGGATCCAGGGTTGAAAGATTTCCCATAATTCACGAAGTTTGTTTTACCCGAATTCGACTTCCTACCATATGATAAAAAACTATCGGTACCCGAGTTTGCCCCATCGCGATAATTTACAAAAGTATCCGAACCCGCATTTCCGCCACTACCACCGTACGCTTTAAAATCGTTTTTCGGGTTATTTGCATTTGATGTATAACTCTTAAAAGTATCATTCGCCACGTTAGCCAACTCACCATAATGCGAAAAACTGGACCCCACGACATTCGATGTATCACCATAGCTCGTAAACCCCACCGGAACACCGTTCCCATTTTTAGCATAATTAGAGAACCGTTCATTCCCGGAGTTTGTGTCATCCACATAACTCTTGAACGACATCGGGTGGTTGTTCCCGTTGGCGGCATACAACGCGAACCCTAGATCCGGTACATTGACACGTGGCATATATGAGGTGAAGTCACCGGTGCCGCCAGTGGCATCGGTGGCATAACTCGTGAAGTTGGAACTACCAACATTAGCATCCGTTGCATAAGAGGTGAACCCTTCCTTGTGTCCAGTGGATTCACCACTGTATTTGCTGAATCCACTGGATGCAAAGTTGGTGTTCTCTGAGTAGTTTTTAAAACTATCAGCGCCGCCAATACGGGCGGCGCCATAGTTAATGAACTTTTTAGCGTCGTAAACCGCAAAGTTCGAGTCCTTACCATGACTTGAACTTGTAGGTAATTTGGAATCAGTGAAACAACATAAATTGGCAGAAGAACAGAAGGAATGAAGGTGAGATGAAATAGTATGGTTGGAGGCTAGTTTTGTAAATAATGAGAAATCTAAGGGTGGGAGTGGAGATGCTTTTGATAGAAGAAAATTTGGAATCGGGTGTTTGTTTGAGATTTGGGATTTCCAGTAACGAATTAGTGAAGATTTGGGTGAAAATGGGTTTGATTTGGTTGACAAATTCTGAGTGTTTAAGGAAACCTGAATAGGATAATAAATAAATAGATAAATAAAACCAAATTAAGAAAAAATACAAATTAGTTGAAGAAGAAGCCAAATTATAGAACTTACAGTGAAAGAAGATAGTAATAAGAACAAGAAGTAGTAGAGGTTGAGTTTGACTGTTTTGTCCATCTTGATTTGTTTGTGTATGTGTTTGTAGATTGTGTGTGCTCGGTGTGTGTGAGTTGTCTGTGAGATTTATGGAGGCTTGCGGGATCCTATAAACTACTCTCATATGTATTTGGGATTTCATGTTTCTTAAGTGTTATTGTAATGCACTTTAAAGTGTTAGTGGTTAATTTAAAAACAATGTATTATTTTTAATTAATCATCTTATCTAGAAAATATTTGACATGTAAAACGTAGATGTTTTAGACCACTCTCAAACATTATATTTATTGACATTTTATTTTTTGTCAAATCAATAATACGTGAGCTCATACTGCAACTTTTGCCAACAACATATACAAATCACTTCAGTTTTTTGAGTTCCGCACATTATAAAATACGTCACATTTTCTTCTCCTATTCCTTTGGCAAACTGAAGCACCACCTGAAGTTGTCTTACCAACGCCACAATGCCAACATTGTCTTAACAAAGGACACCGAAGCCCAAGCGGAAGAAAAGCTTGGCACTAATCTTAGTACTTAGAAGTAAACAATCCTAAAGACACCCTCAATATCTTGTATTTGGCTTTATTTATTTTTCCTTTTCAAAATCAATGGGTTAAATAAGTCAAGTACACCTTTTTTTATTTTTTTATTAAACTGTGCAAATTTCCTAAAAACAAAGTATGTTTTGGTATCTTAGGAAAAAAGAATGACTGATTTGTATGAGCAAGAATGTGTAGTTGATGATGGTACAATATGGGCATTAGGTTTCACGACATACCAACCATTTGTCACTGACTCACATCTATGATTTCGAAACAAGATCTTGAAAAGAAAAGAAAGACCAATAAAATATGGGGGGTGTCTTCTTGGGGACATTTTCTTCCTCCTTTTCCTTTTACAGAAACGGTGAAAAAGACAACTCAATGCCCATGCTTTTATTTTCTAACAAAGGACGATAAGGTCATTTTGCTTATATTGTTTAATTATATTCTCTCCGTCTGTTAAAAAATTCTATTTCTTTTGCGCACACGATTTTTGGGGGATACTGTAGTTAGTTGTGTGGTCATAGGTAATAAATTTAATTAAAATATAAGGTTATTTTAGAAAGAGAAAATGTTTAAAATTTGAGTGTGAAAGTTTGACTAAAAAAATTTATAGGTCAAAATTTAACTAAAAAAGTATATAGGTCAAAATTTTTAACTAAAAAAATTTGTTATAAGAAAATTTTCATTTATTTGAATGTCACTAAAAGCCCAAAAATAATCGCTAAAGATCAGTACAAAATTGAACTCTTTACTAAAAATCCGTTTACCTACACATAAAACCGTAGTAAAGATACGGAAAATAAAAAAACGTAGGCAATATATTATTATCCTTTTAATAACAAGTCTTGTTCTTATATAAATATAAGTAAAAACCTTTTTTTATTGGAAAATGCTTTGAGAATTAATATATTGGGTGGGAATGTGAGAATAGATCTCAGCCATTGATTTAGGTGGATTTGGGGCTCACGCCCCAGCAAAATTTGCCGCGCGGCGAGTGGGCACATTTGCCTTGTTTAATCATCGATGAACCCTATGAATACATATAGGGTAATCATCGATGATTACACTAATTCTCACATTCTTACGATTTTTCCAATTTTCAACGGAACTCTCCCCTTATATAAGTATAAGTAAAACCTTTTTTATTTAAATAATGCTAATGACAGCCCTTAGGACTGTCATTAAGAAGACAAAATACACAAAAGACAACCCCCTGAATTTAAGGAATATTAGTTTTTTAATCAATGAACAAGCTTTTTATGCATGTTAGTGACATCCCTAAGGACTGTCATTAGCAAAAACCTTTTTTATTTACACTTATTTAATAATTAAAACGTGTGAATATTTATTGGAACGTTTTACTGCGCTTTTTAAATAGTGTCACTGATACTAACATATAGTGATATTTTTCGTGTGTTACTAAAATGTTTGTTGGTAATTGTCCCTTTTGTTGTAATGTATTCTGTAGTTAGAAAAACATTTTTTTTTTTTTTAATAAAACGCATAACAAATAACAGAAATATTAAGGTTAAGATAATGTTTCAACCAAGTAAATATACTAGCGCCGGTTTCTCTTAATAGGGAGTTTTATGCAATTCAAATGTATGTAACACTAGAAGTTAGAGGTTTGGCACATTTTATTTTGCCACCAAATGATTCGCATTTATTATTACTCAGTTTCTCTCACCTTGATCTATCAAACATTCACTGACACAGTTGGTAACCTTGATATTTATACTTTTCACATACAAAATATACTATAGAAATAAATCAAGTTAACTAAATAATACGAAGTATGTAACTTTCATAATTTATTTATATTAAGAAACCAGTAGGGTTCTCAAAAATAAAATATGAAAAAATTTGTTGTTTCTTTCTAAATTATTCCATTTAATCATCTTACATAGAAATGATTAACATGTATAACCCACAAATTATTATTTTTAATTTCATTTTTTTTATATACTTATATTAATAAGATAAGTAACAAAAATAAGTAACAAAAATTAGTAGAATTTAATATCATACATTCATACTTTATAAAATAGATATACAACAAACTTAATAGATTTTTTTAACGACACCTAATTTACTCGTATTTTGTCAACAATAGGACTTGACCTATTGACCATATGCAACACTTTAAATCAATTTTTAAATCAATTTTCATTATCAGTATACTACTATACTATAATCCTTTGGTAAATTTAATAGATCTAATACGATGGATAATATAATAAACAAATGACCAATATCTAAGTGACGCGCAGAAAACAATGAATTAAATTAGTCTAATACTGGGGAGGGACCAATACTGGAATAGATTCCTCCTACAACATGCATCAATTTCAAAGACTAAAAAAAAATTGGACGATGTATGAGACAAAAACATGACACGAATCTTAATGAAAATTTGCAGTTCCACAAACACACCACTCTCACAAAACATTACATCATCCTTATACTCTAACCCTATTTCAACTCACAAAATAGTAATTTACCATGTTTGTAGTAAAGTTTATTACAGTAAAAAAATATATATTTTATGTTCAAAAATTCATTAGATTTAACTTAATTAATCCGATAGACAAATACAACTGATACACAATAACAAAATTGATTTCATGCAAACCCGTCAAAAATAAACTAAGAGATGTAAAAAATTATACTTTACTCGTGATACTTTTTAACGAAAAAACTACTAGTGAAGTAGTTGCTGGAAAATGGTCTATATACTCCTCTATTAACCAATAAATGGTAAAAGGAATCCTTAGACCGCTGCCAACAGTAAATGAAACAGACATCTTTAAGTTTGCCAAATCAACGCTACGTCAGTTCAAACTCCAACTGACATACGCATGCTAATAATATCTCTTGTCTTCAGTTTTTTGTGACAAACCATTACAAAATATACACATACAAGAAATCAACCGAAGACACCAAACTAAAATGTGATACCAACAACAAAGAAGGTGTCGCTTCAACCGAAGGCAAAGTGAAACCTCCTGTTGAGAGGAGTCTTAGGAGCTGTTTGTTTTTTAAGAGGAGGAACGTCTGGAGTCTGCGGACCACATCTGCAGAGAAGATGTGGACTAAATGTCTGCAGTCTCTATGACAAAGATTGTTTGTTTTTCAATGTCTGCAGATTGGATATTTTTTAGCGACGGTATTGGTGGTGGCGGGTGGTGGTAGGTGGTGGTGGGTGGTGGCGGAAGGTGGTGGCGGTAGGTGGCGGTGGGGGTAGCTAGTGGTGGTGGTGGTGGTGACGGTATGTGGTGGAGGTAGGTGGTGGCGGGAGGTAGTGGGGGTGGTGGTGGTGGAGGTAGGTGGTGGTGGGTGGTGGTCGGGGGTGGTGGTGCTAGATGTAGGGATTTACTACGCACCATGCGACTGATCAACCACTTGGGTCGACCACCTAGTACACGAGTTCGAACCTTGCTGACCAAGAACATGAACTTGTTCTTAACCGGTTTAAACTAACTAGCTGATTTAATCCCTAAATGCGGAACTGGGATTAAACTTAATCCTTAAGTCCTAAAGGATTGGGATGTTGGAAAAACTATATTAGGTTAACAAGAAAGAAACCTTGTACGAAGAACTCGAACACACACACATACTTGTGTGTGTTCGTCGACCATCAACCAAAGAACCCTAGGGTTCTTTGGTCGAAATTCGTCCAAGAGGGAGAAGGGAGAAAAGGGTTTTCCCAAAATATACCTTGTTTTTTGCTTAAGATTGATCCACTGATGATGAACAAATCGAGCGATCTTCTAGTTGATCTAAGCAATGAACTTGTTCTTCAAAACTTGAAGAACACGAAGAACGAAGAACACCAAACTTGGTGTTCTTGGGAGTGTTCGGCCGAAGCCAAGGGAGAGGAGGAGAAGGAGTGATTTCGTGAATGTCTAAGGGGTTTAGGGTTACCCTAAGCCTCTTATTTATATACAAATAAGTTACGGTTAGAACCCTTCTAGTTTAATTAATATTAGAACTTTAATTAAACTTCCTTTTAACACTTCCATCCCTTATAGTTTAACTAGTTTATTATTGTTGCACTTAACTACTAAATGTCTAGTATTAATACACTAATAATTCGGTACCCATATACACGAATTATATATACTTGTATTTATACTTTTAATAGTTAATTATATAATAACCTTTATATAATTTATACAACAATATTATCCAATTACTATATGATTTAATAGCTTTAAATCATATCATAGATAATCTATAATTAACACATTGTATATTTACTCAACTAGTAAACGTACAACTACTTGTATTAATTAGTTAGTTAAACTAATCTAGTAATAAGTTAAACTTAACTTAATACTTAACTGATTCATAATGACTATTATGAATCATTCCTCGTAGTATCATTGCTTATCTTGCTCGTATTACATGCACTCACCGGTGTGACCCTTAAGTGTTTCGTAGGCATGGATGTATCATCATAGGTTGACTGACTGTGCACATAATTCCTTCAGACTCCCACTTGTGCAAGTCTGTAACCTTTGTCTTAATGATACGAGCTATAGTGGCCTTCTAGATGGGCATGTAGGTAACCAACCCCATAAAAATAGCTTACGTAACCCAGGTATGGTTTATGAAAAACTCTTTAATAGCGTCTCCTAGTAAAGAACACTCTGTCTCTACTTCTTGGGCAAACTATGTTAGGCTCATCCCTTGCAGCACGATATTTGTGATAACGAATACGAGCATGGTAGAAATTATCAACTCCTGTATTCGAAATCATTTCATGACTTCTTGATTCAAACTGATTGTGATAAACGACAAAGAACAAATCAGTTCGTTTGGGCATGGCCATGCACTTTCCAGTTATCTCATCACGTCAAAGGACCTATAAATATCTCTCCTAAAAAGGAGGTGCAATTACCATCTTGTATATTTCGATTTAAAATACAACTTCCTTTGTACCCAGTATCGCCTCGTATGACAAACGTATTTCAGTATTGTCTAAGTTGAACCAAAGCACATTAGTCATTGTATCCTAAACCAAATACCTCAGGCTTAAGGACAATCCTAGTGAACAATACTTTTGAACTTTTCAACCACGAAGTATTGTCACGGTGGTCAATCCAATATTCGTTGAGCCTCCAACAGAATATCACCGATATTTGGTTTACACAAAACTTGTGTAGCTATCTTCGAAGAACTTCGAATCTACCACCAAATACCGCGATGACGTTAACGTCCCATCGAGGTTCCCACCAAGACGAGTAGTCACGGATTTTGTGTCTTCTTGAATAAATATACTTCTATTCATGGATCTTGTAAAACATACAAAGTCTGAATAAGAATGATACCAACTCAAGTATTATTTCTCACTGGACATAGATACTGAATTATTACTGGATCATTACTTATTCTGTAACACCTCAATTTTCAAAACAACATTTAAATATCATTTAATTCAAAAATACATAATATTGTATCAACATCAAATGCCGGTTTTACAAAAACGAAAAGGTTTCTTGTTCGAGATTATCAGAGTTTACAAAAACGGTGTTACAAATTATATCTTAACCATAGGATAAGGACTCTAATCATCAACACCAAGCTCATCTCAACAAGGCCTCTTCTAAACGGGCCTCCTAGATCTTCGATCCCGAACCTGAGTACATAGCAAAAACACAAGCATAGTACGTGAGACAAAATTGCCTCGTGAGATACATGGGTTTTAGACCTGATAAACAACTAGTCAAATAATATCATTTAAACTTAAAATAATATTACTAGGTTACTTGGTCACTTCATTACTTTCATCTTTTGGCCAATGTCAAGATAATCGGAATGCCTCCAATCTATCAAGACCATCATATCCACGGTAACCGAAATGCCTCCAATCTACCGGGACTCTTAGGTATTGGGTAATCGGAATGCCTCCAATCTACCACTAACCTAAAGGTACCGTAATAACCGGAATGCCTCCAATCTACTACGGCCCTAGGGACAACAACATCATCATCATCATCACTTTTCTCTTATCATTATGAGCTTATAGCTCCATCATTTCTCATTCAATTAATCATCTCATCATCATGTAAGCAATTCGTCATAAATCACATAAATAACTAAATTACTTAAAGACTCGATAAAAACATTTAATCATAAAACATTTACTATCTATGTACTCAGTTTTGAAAGTTCGCATGTACTCACCTTAGCCAAGCTTAACCAATTTCGTGTTCTTGAACACCAATCTCACTTCTCAAGATTTGAATGCCTCAAATCCTTCAACCAATCACCTTTGATCTTCAAATGTGAGCAAGAATCTCCAAGATTTGATGAAGATTGAGCTCCAAACGACACCTTACACTCAAAAATCGTTCACACACAATGAGAGGGAAAAACTAGGGTTTAATGTGTGTAATAAATGAGAATTCCCGAATTAAATGCTGGTGTCGCCAAAGTTCACGATCGTTACCCGGAGTTCGCGATGTGAACTTCTTCACGCACGCGAAGTTCGCGATCGGGACCTGATCGGGAAGTAGTTCGCGCCTGATGGTCTGATTAGCTGGACCATGTTCACGATCGTGAACTATTGTTCACGTCGTGAACTTCTTAAGCAGCTAAGGCTGCACTTTTTAATCTTTGGCTCGACACGGTTTCGCCCATAACTTTCTCGTACGGTGTCCAAATGACACGAAACCAATTCCTACGTTCCTTAAACGATTTATCCTTATTTATCGTATTTTTGTACAATTTATTTATTTACAAATTTTGGGTCGTTACATATTCCTTTCGTTCACGTTGATTACTTAATGATTTTTACAACCTAGATTGTAACTTCATCACTAAACCAATCATTTCTATTAAACTAAAGACATAAGCCGAGTATTTAGGAATACTATTACTTTTGTCTTTGCTAGATATTGTTCTTGCAACAATCTAGAACATATTCTAGTCTTGCCTTTTATGTAATTCGGTAAACATAGGAGGATTGGAAATTAACTCCTTAGTTTCTTGAATTCATAAATTTATCCTTTGTAACTAAAGCTACTTTTAGTTACTTGATTTGTAGATATGTTTACTAGTTAAAACAATTTCCTTAAATGATTGTGTTATCCACTGAAGTGTTTAACAACCTATTAGATATGCAATAATCAATCACAAGACTTGTGATCACGCTATTTGGTTTGCAATAATCTAATCGATCATTTATTATTTCTCTTAACTCTTTGGCTAACGACTTTGTAAAACCTTGTTGTTAATGTCTTTACTAACTTACTGAATTCACTAACATCTTTAATGAATTACGTTAGTCTTAGCTCCCACTTACTTTTATGGAACTTAAGCATTTAAACTACTACTTTGACCTAGTCAATAACTTGTAGTTTAATCTTTTAAGAATTCTACCAATAATTAAGATCATCCTTTGGATTTGCGAATATCCAACATTCCTTTTTAGGGAATCATGATCTTTATTGATTACTGTATCTAATAAGTATAAAACACTTGGAATGATACTATCAATTCTTAAACACATTAGTATTCTTTTAAGAATCTTATTTAATGCCAAAGTCATTTCTTGGATTTCTCAAATATCCATTATTCCTATAAGGGAATCATGACTTGATTAAATATTGTATATATTACAAGTATAAAAGACTTGCAATAATACCATTTAATTCTTAAATACTTTAATATAGTTTGTTCCTTTTAAAAGTCGTTTAATGTCTAAGTCATTTTACTTGGATTATACGAATATCCAATTATTCCTACTAGGGAATTATGACTTCATTAAAACCTTTACTACAAGTGTAAAAGACTTGTAATAATACTCTTTAAAGTCTATCTTGATTATATCCAATATAATCATACTATATTAATACTAATACTTTAAAACTTTCTATCATAAGTAATGACTATTACTTAAGATGTTTTAACTAAGTTTAATAACTTTTGAACCTTATGATTCCATAAAACTTTTAAACACTTTCATTAGAAAAACTTTTCTAATTACTAGCATCTAAATACCTTGAGCTATCAAGACATTATTTATACAACAATCAAACAAATATATATAAATATTTATAAACATGAAATATAAGTAAATCAAAACTTGACTTACAATCTAGTCATAAACCTTGACTAGTGTAATTATCACACATGCACACAATATAATTCAACCATGGATTCGATAATTGATTAAAACCAAAAATGAAACTTGTTTTAACAAAAATAAAATTATCCAAACAATAAAGTAAAATTGTTTAACACGAATCCACTGAAAAAACTGAATTATAAAAAACTTGGTGCTCGTG
This sequence comes from Calendula officinalis, assembly GCA_963853835.1. NCBI lineage: Eukaryota > Viridiplantae > Streptophyta > Magnoliopsida > Asterales > Asteraceae > Calendula > Calendula officinalis. The sequence continues at coordinate 35,445,216 of OY970828.1, forward strand.
GGATCATCACCATCTCATGCCGTTCACTATCACTTTCCATCTCCTCCTGCAATAAACGATTGCAAAAGTTAGATTACTCGTAATGTACTTTACAAGTATCTTAAAGTGATTAAGAAGTGTGGTTGTGTTACCTGAGCAACTTGCGTTTCCTCCACTACCACTTGCACCCTTTGGACAATTCCTTTTCCAATGCCCAGCCTCACCACACTTGAAGCACCGGTTCTCGGTCCTCGCAGTGTTAGGCTTAACCTTCTTGACCGTTTGTTTGACACCTTTACCCTTTGGCACTCCTTGGTTGGGATAGGTTTTACCCTTTCCTTTACCACCATGCCTATTCTCATTGCTGCCATCAGTTATGCGACCCCTTTTAGAATTGGTCTCAATATTCAACTCAACAGCCTCGAGCATAGATTGTAGCTCGGGAATGGAATTATCCATATTACGTTTGCTGTAGTTGGCTACAAAGGACTTGTAGTCATCAGACAATGAGTTGAGTATCATGTCAATTGCGAACTGCAATGGCATGTGGTGACCAAGTCTAGTAAGGCGATCAACGTGCACTTTCATTCTCATGACGTGTGCACCTACTGATGCTCCCTCAGCCATCTTGCAAGAAGCGAACGCCTTACAAGCATAAAACGCTTGTCCTGGTTCGTTTTCTTCATCCTTGGCAGGGGTTTTCAACACGTTTCTCTCTCGGTCAATCCTTTCCCTCTCTTGTCTGAGCATGATCTTAAAATCACGCTTCCAATTGAGGAAATTTGACCCAGTCTTTTCTTTCTTTCCTAGAAAGAAACGTCGCGAGAGTTTGTTGTAGGTTATCGTTGTGTTTGTTGATGCCATCTACAAATCAAACCCAGTTTAATTAGTAATCATCAATAAACATTCTCTAAAATATATTATAAACCCATAATTAATATTTTAGGCCTAGGATCCATATATCACATTCTCGCCGCAAGGTTTGGGCACTTCCCGACGAGACATGCTATTTCTGGTAGGTAACTTCCTTACCGATCGTATCAAGACTTGACACGATTCCTAGGGGTCGTAGAATCTTTAGACTTATAACTTATTACAACTTGGTACAATCTAATTGTACATTTCTAAGTTAGTAATAAAGTCTAGTATGTTTATTCTACTCAAGTACTTTTTGGGCCGGGACTCCCGATTATCACCAAAGTAGATCAGACCATCTAAGACAGTGCGATGCTCTGCGCCGGGACTCCCGATTATCACAGAACCTTACGCACCCTAACACTCGCAATGATTTGAATCCATATCTAAGGTTCTTTATCCTTACAATATGAATATCGTTTAACAAGTGAGGTGTTCCATTATGTGGATAGTACTTCGATCTAAGATTTTCTTGGGTTTGTTTAAGTCTTAAAACTAAACTTAAACTTTTATTCCAATCTTAATCCTTGTTTAAAAATGTGTGACTTGTGAATTGAAGACTTCTACAAGACACCTTCTTTAAACGTAAGAACTATTCTTTAAAACTACACGATTTTACATGTATACCTAAAACGAGGTGTACAAATCGTTTTACTAGGTTTTGTGAGAAACCTTATTTCTAATAAAAACTTACTTGTTTTTATATTACTTGAAAAACTTATAAAACTTATGTTAAACTTTTAAACTTTTACGATTCATGAACTTGAAACATAAACTTAGTTTAACACACATAGTTTTTCATATGTCTAATAATGAAATTAAACATTTATTTCTTACTTATTAAATTCGACCATAACTTATGCCTTAACGACACACTTACAAACTTTATGATTTTCTTGTGTAGCTCCCACTAGCTTCAACAACCATGAAACTTAAGCTAACACAATCACCGGTTTATACTTGGTGAAACTAATAAAACTATTATATAATAATTTTTTAGTTTGTTTAAGCCTTTCTTATATTTAACTTGAACTAGTTAAATATAGGTTCTTGTTATTTATACTTGATCATTAATCTAGTATATTACATAACTTGTAAAATACTTATGTTATACTTGTATAATTATCTATTATAACTTTTATACATCTAATATATATATATATATATATATATATATATATATATATATATATATATATATATATATAACTTTGTATATTTCTAGTTAATCATATAATTTCAACTTGTACAATTTCTAGTTATAATGAAATCATAACTTTGTACATTCTAGTTTTAATTATATTATAACTTATACAATAACTAATTATAATATTATGCTTCATGATCAAAATAACATTATCCTTTTGATTGTTCCATTTTATCTTGTATTTAATATATATAAATTCGTATATATGTATATCTATAATAATAAACTTGTAACATTCTAATAAGAATATTACATCTAATTTATACGTATACATTTTAACTTGAACTAATTAAAATGTGTATAAACTTATTATATCTTTTAAAATTCAATTTTACCTTTTAGAAAAAAAAAACGAAAAATTTAAATACATATATATATATTTATACATAATTAAATATACCTTGTTAATTTTAGAACTTAAAAATTAACACCTTCTTTATCAATTCCCAAATTAATTAGATGAACCCTAATCTTGTTTTTGATCAATCAAAACTAGGGTTTGGACTTTCTTGATCAAAGACATTATTTTAATTAAAAGACTAATTTTAATCAATCCTTTTAAACAATAAACTTTGTTAAAATTCTAAGATAGATTATAACTTTTAATAAATTTATTTAAACTCTTTAATTTAAACCTTATAGACAATAAACTTTGTCTAAATTACTAGGTTTAAAGAACTAGCTTTAATAAATCTATCAAAATAATAATTAAACCTATTAGACATAAACTTGTCTAATTAACTAGGTTTCAGATTATTATCCTAATTAATACTTTTAAACTATTAAACTTAAACTAGTTTAATGTTATAGGGTTCTTTAGGGTTTTCGAAAACTTAAGACTATGATACTTTTCCACCAATTAAACTAGGCTAGTTTAATAAACTTGGTGTCCAAGTAATCCTCTAGATTTCGAAATCTTTAGGGGATTTAGGAAAGAATCCTTTTTGATCAATTAAACAAAACTTGTTTAATATACTTGATCCTAGGGTTTTTCCTTGGTCACGAAAATTCTAGGGTTTATGGAAAGAATCCTTTTGATCAATTAAACATATCTTGTTTAACATACTTGATCCTAGGGTTCTTCCTAGGGTTTTGAAAATTTGCTAGGGTTTTCTAGAAACCTTCTTGACCATTTAAACTTAGACTAGTTTAATGTTCTTGGTCTTAGGGTTTCTTCCCTTATTTTTGAAAAACATGAAGAAGAAAGAAGAAAAACTTGAAACAAAAAAAAACTTGTAAATTAAAGTAAAGAAACAACCTTTGTTAATCTAGTCTAGATTTCTAAACCAACGCTCTGATACCACTGTAGGGATTTACTACGCACCATGCGACTGATCAACCACTTGGGTCGACCACCTAGTACACGAGTTCGAACCTTGCTGACCAAGAACATGAACTTGTTCTTGACCGGTTTAAACTAACTAGCTGATTTAATCCCTAAATGCGGAACTGGGATTAAACCTAATCCTTAAATCCTAAAGGATTGGGATGTTGGAAAAACTAGATTAGGTTAACAAGAAAGAAACCTTGTATGAAGAACTCGAACACACACACATACTTGTGTGTGTTCGTCGACCATCAACCAAAGAACCCTAGGGTTCTTTGGTCGAAATTCGTCCAAGAGGGAGAAGGGAGAAAAGGGTTTTCCCAAAACATACCTTGTTGTTTGCTTAAGATTGATGCACTGATGATGAACAAATCGAGCGATCTTCTAGTTGATCTAAGCAATGAACTTGTTCTTCAAAACTTGAAGAACACGAAGAACACGAAGAACGAAGAACACCAAACTTGGTGTTTTTGGGAGTGTTCGGCCGAAGCCAAGGGAGAGGAGGAAAGGGAGTGATTTCGTGAATGTCTAAGGGGTTTAGGGTTACCCTAAGCCTTTTATTTATATACAAATAAGTTACGCTTAGAACCCTTCTAGTTTAATTAATATTAGAACTTTAATTAAACTTCCTTTTAACACTTCCATCCCTTATAGTTTAACTAGTTTATTATTGTTGCACTTAACTACTAAATGTCTAGTATTAATACACTAATAATTTGGTACCCATATACACGAATTATATATACTTGTATTTATACTTTTAATAGTTAATTATATAATAACCTTTATATAATTTATACAACAATATTATCCAATTACTATATGATTTAATAGCTTTAAATCATATCATAGATAATCTATAATTAACACATTATATATTTACTCAACTAGTAAACGTACAACTACTTGTATTAATTAGTTAGTTAAACTAATCTAGTAATAAGTTAAACTTAACTTAATACTTAATTGATTCATAATGACTATTATGAATCATTCCTCTTCGTAGAATCATTGCTTATCTTGCTCGTATTACATGCACTCACCGGTGTGACCCTTAAGTGTTTCGTAGGCATGGATGTATCATCATAGGTTGACTGACTGTGCACATAATTCCTTCACTAGAGGTAGGTGGCGGTGGGTGGTGGTGGTTGTGGGGGTAGGTGGTGGTGGCGGCGGCGGTAAGTGGTGGTGGCGGCGGCCGGTCATGGTGGGGGTAGGTGATGGTGGTGGTGGCGGTAGGTGGTGGTGGAGGTAGGTGGTGGTGGTAGCAGCAGTTGGTGGTGACAGGTGTTGGTGGTGGTGGTGGTATGTGGTGGCAGGTGATGGTGGTGGTGGAGGTTGGTGGTGGTGGCGGCGGTGGTATGGGTGGTAGTGGTAGTGATGATGAATAAATTCTTTTTTTATGTTTAAGTAAAATGTCTTCCAAACTTGGAAGATTATGGTCCAAGTCTTCCCACAAAAGACCTCAAAAAGACTTTTTCTCATCTTCCGACTTCCAAAAAACAAATGCTCTTTTTTCTAAAATGTCTTCCCGCCTGCAGAAATAAAACCCCAAAAAGACTTTTTGACAAAAAAACAAACACCACCTTAGTATTCTTGTACCTTCACTTTGAATTGTACATCATTTCCTATTTGCTTTACTTTATTGTTAAAGTGCTCAATTAAATTATTTATCTTTGACATGTGTGTTTTTGGTATTGTTGTTAAATGATTCACTTTATGTATACTATACTAAAATTTCAAAATTGTTTGCATAATGTATGTCATATACATTTACTCGCATTTTTATTGGAGGGTTTTCTAAAAATAGTTTCTTTATCTCTATATAGATGTATGACTGTCTATAATTATACCTTTCTCATATATCTCTTTAAAGGAATTGAATATTATTGTCGTTTTTGTTTGCACAACATTTTGAAAAGGTTTCAAATTCTTATGCATTTGCAATACACTGAAATCTGATTTTATAACGTCTACAGTAAGGGTGGCAATTCAGGTCGGGTTCGGGTTCGCGGGTTCGGGTTCGCGGGTTGACGGGTCAGAAACGTTCAACCCGAAACCGAAATGTTTATATAAACGGATCAGATATCTCAACCCTAACCTGTTTAACTTCAACCCAAACCTAACCCATGTAACCCATTTAATAAAACGGGTTAAACAGGTTATCAGGTCAAAAAAGTTAAACGGGTCAAACAGGTCAAAATATTGTTGTTATTACATAAATTCATAACAAAATACTAAACACCAAATTACTAAGTAATATTTTTTATTTTTATCTAACTATTAATTACGTTTTAACTAGTAAACTACTTCCTCCGATTCAAAATAAGTGATACACTCGGATTTTGAGGCAAAAGTTTATAATGATAATTAAATTAGATTAATTGGATAGTTAGTGGAAAATGAGTCCCACACTTTTTGAATAAATTGGAGTTAATGATGTTTAAAAGTAAAAGTAAGGGTAAAGGGTTCTTTTCACTTTGTTAAAGTAGATAGTTAGTGAGTGTGGGTCCCACTATTTTTTGCCAAATAAAGTAATTTTTCAAAGTGTATCACTTATTTTGATACACCCCAAAAAGGAAAGTGTATCATTTATTTTGAATCAGAGGAAGTATAAATTAAATATGAATATATAATTTTTAAAATATATATTTTAATAATTAAACGGGTTGGCGGGTTGACCCATTTAAATTATCATTGACCCGAACCTAACCTGTTTAATAAACGGGTCAGCTGACTCAACCCGAGACTGACCCAATTATTTTTTACCTCAACCCAAACCTGTTTTTTTCGTGTCGGTTTCATGTCGGGTCAGAAATTACCACCCCTAGTCTACAGTGCTTAATAGTAATATTTTGCCTAATTTCAAAAAATGGTTATTAGGGCCAACCAGGGTTTACAATATTTCATTAAAATATATCTTCATTAAATTTGTGGTATAAATAAACTAAAATAGAGATGATATTATTTTCTGTTAAAATTTTATATTATATTTCTACACATTTGATTAATATAAGCATTCAAATCAAAAGATGATATTAAGAATTAAAATTAATGAATTGTACATATCAAATATTTTATGAGCAGGAGGATGAAGTTTTTAAACTGTAGCATGAAGCAATAGAAATTTTCAATTAGAATATATCTTGATTGAAAAAGGAGACGATGCTTAAAGCAATACTGGCAGTAGCTTTATATCATACAAGATCATATCAAGATATGCAAATATAGCTTTAATCAAGAATAAATACCTTAGGCACCAGGCTGCAAAACACCTAGTATAATAGTACAAGTACGGATCATATGAAACTATAGGACCCTGAAATGAATGAAATTAAGGACAGGCATCGCAAGTAACATTTGTCATGTGCGACAGCAGTCAAATATCTGAGGCTATTTTAGAGTGCTCAGTGTGGCTCAGAAAAATGCCGTAGAAAAACATTTAGTGGCGCCAAATCAATACCGCTGGTCTCGCCAAACATCCGCCATCAACCCACCATTAATATATTGGCAGAGCGTTAAGTGTGTGTCTTTATTTAATAGTGATTGATTTTTTTTGGGATTTGAAATGGATGCTAAATGAATATTAACGAGGAAGTTTAGATTCGCGCTTCGCTGCGAAATTTTAACGCTTTTCTTATTTGTTCATCTAGTTATAGGAATTATTTAAAATAAAGTATAATATTTAGTAACGTAATATGGAATATATTCATATTAACAAAAAAGATTACAATCATAGCGATGATAATTTAATATAATTGTTGTACAATGTGAGGATTTTGCTCTCTGTACGTTGGTGTTGATTTAAAATGACATTTTTCTACGAAATTTTTTCAAGTTTTTAATTATGAATAAAAAGAATGGTGTGAAAAAACTACTTTATAAAAACATTTTTAAATAAGGAAGGTCTGAATTCAAACCTTCCATAATTAGCAGTGTTCACTTTGCCTGAAAAATAATTAAAAAACTGCTTATTACGAGGCTCGAACCCGGGTAAGAGTGATCCATAAGTAAAGCTGTTGCCACTAGGCTGAGCCACGACCTTGGTTACAATTTCGTAACACTCCATTGATAAGCAACATAAACATAAACATTTAATTTCTCATTCGATTGGAATATTGTATCGCTTAAATTGATCTTAATCCTTACGCAACATAAACATATAATTTTGTTGCAGATAATTTTGATACTAATTAAATATATTTATTATTTACTTTTAATTAATTAAATTCAATAACTTTTGTACAACAGTTTTTTCCTAATAAAATTGACCTTCACGTGACATATTTGTTCTAATTTATCTTTTCATAACTTTTTTACTTATGCATGCTTTAAAACCACCAAATATTTTGTCGTCGAAGACTTCAACTATTAAGACTTAAGAGTGCTCCTTTAATTGTGTTTTACTCGAAGGAAAAAAAGATATAAACTCAACAATTAATCAACAATTACTACCCGTTACTTTATTTTAATAACAATACATATACTTTCAAAACATTTTATAAATATACATTATATTATCCACAACAAAACATAAATATCTATATCTATACTATATATAATGAGGGTATATGTTTCTAAATTTAGAAGCTCTTACACTAGCCTTCCCATTTGTGGAAGGTGTTAAACGCACAACAAAATTCTAATAAAAAAACACTGTGAACGAGTTTTATACTAGGGACCTCCACCAACACATATGTTTGACTTACCACTGCACCACATCCAATATTTGCTAATCTATCAGAAACATCTAAACCATATGCTTTAAAGTGGGGCGGATTATGGTATTTATTTTTAGGAAAAAAATTTCCATTTTGACCACCCTATTGACTCGGAAAAAGTAAATTCGATTTATTTAAATTAATGTTATATGTTGCACTTATGTCGTTATTAAAAACTCTCCTAAATAATGCAATAATGTAAACCGATTAAGTATTGAATATATAAAGATAATATAATTGTCATTTTCTCGATTTTCTTAAAAAAAGCTCCAATTTTACTCCATTGTTCTAGGCTTTTCACGTTAATCAAACCTACACCCTCCAAATACACTCTGTAAATTTTAGAACCGCTACCAACAAAACCCTACTCGATCCACAGGCACAATATCCAAAACCAAAATTGGAAGCTCTTAAACCCACAACCAAAATTGCAATAAAAAATTGTGTGCCTGGAGCTTCGAACTTGGGACCTCACGCAAGCCATATATCCGATTTACCACTACACCACAACCAATACATGGTGTTCTACCCGCAACATCATAAGTACTAGCCTCCTTCAACATCTTAAGTGTGTGTTGACTGTTACGATTTATTTTTTTGCAAAGCTCATTTATTCCGCCCCAATTGAACACCATCAATTCTTTATATTTTGTTCATTTGAAACGGATGATTGTCCTTACCATATATAAATTAACTCTCAATTAATTGATTCATTCGGTTATTCCAAATTAATTCCCCATTAAATATGTGGTTATGGGAAACCAAAATAAATGGCACGAATTCAATGATTTCCTATTAAATGTAATACGTTTAATTTAGCAATTCAACCATTTTAATGGGGGTTTCTGAAAAATAGATAAAGAAAATCCATAAATGGGGAGGGAGAAATTTCCCATTTCCTATTTAATGGGTTCTCACTTTCACTAAGCATGTCAATCTTTTCTATACCGCATCTTACAACTTACAAACAAGGTACAATGCTTTCAATCTTTAACTTCATCACTCATTTTTATTGATTATCAAATATTTCAAGTAAATCATAATAACCATTCATGAAGTTTTTAATCATATCTATTTCAGAAGCTGGGTGAAATCCCACATATTGCCTGACTATGTTGATCTTACTTTATATCGCATCAAATGTTGGTCATCTCGTGCCAATGTTAATAAATCCCTATATCTTGGTTGTCATGTAGTCACTAATGATGTTTATGACTATAGAGATGTATTTATTTTAGAAAAGCTTATAATTGTTTTCTTATAGTTCTTATTCATAGGTTTATCTTTATTACTTGAATCTGGACTTGGGGTACACTCTCATCATATTTAAAGCAATACATCCAAAAGCTCTTCAAGGTAGCACAAATTAGTTTTTAACTTTTATTTCTTTATTTTAATACACCTTGTACTATATTTGTTATCATGTGAATATGGAGGGACCACGTTCAGCAGATTAACCAGCAGAAGTAAATCGGATAGAAGTTTCATCTCATGAAGCAATAACTTAATTGATTATAGCATTAACTATTAAGTGATTGGATTCGGGCAATTCCGTGATTTTCTTCCTCAAATGTTCACATTCTCTATAATTTATTTAATTGATTACCTTTTGACCCGAATCTGAAAACGTTTAAATGGACCAACAATTCCGTGATTTGATTTGTACATTATAGATTCACTATTGAGGAAGAAAATTATGTAATTTATGTGTACATATGTGTCAGATTCGGTTGACATAAATACTAATTTTCTACGAGTTTCTTTGAGGTATATGTATATCTGATTTTCTAGCAATTTTGTTTCCATGTACGCAAGTTTAACATTATAACTTAGTTGATTATAATTTATTGATATAGCCAGAAAGAAATAATCGGAATACATTACCTGACAATATAAGTGTCATTGTACTAGCATGGAAGAAATTTATTATTCAAAAGTTCATTTGTATGATTATCGTTTGAGTTTTGTTATATTCAAAACTTCTTTACTTTGGATAACATTTAATTATCTCTAATTTACATTGCAATAGAATCGATTTTAAGTATGGTTCGTGTGGGACCCAGTAGCAAACCCCCTCCCTATGAATAAGTATGTATTATAACAAGAAACTTTAGAGATGAATCATTTGTGTTATTATATTTCAAAACATGTAGCCGAACAACATTTCAATGCCAATGTTAATTCTTGCTTTTTACCTCTATTCTATACACAGTTTTAATGCTTATGTACTTTATTCGTTGTAAAAAATATGTAACCAATGGACTTTTAATCGTCAGGAATATATAGTTCGCAGCCGTCGCATCGCAGTGTAGTAAAGGGAAAAACTTTATTATTTTTTAACAAAAAGTTTAATACTATTTTTTAGGGGGTTTTTCAAAAATTTATACACTATTACTTTATTGTATATTTACAAACTCCACCCACACTTTAGGGGCATTTTCAAAAAAATTGTACTCCTTTGCTTTATTGTACACCCTAGGGGTGGTTTCAAAGATTTATGCATAGTTGTTTTATTTTACATTTACAAACTCCACCCCTATTTTAGGGGAATTTTCAAAACATTGTACACTTTGCTTATGGGAAAGAATGAAAGATCCCTGCCTCCACGCTCTCATCTTAGAAAATAAACAACGCAAACAATGAGAATTTTACATATCTCCTTCACGCGCCCCTTATGACATATATTACACACGCGTCCTTATGAACAGTAGATTTTTAAACGGTAAATGCATTTATAAGTAATAATATGAGAAAGGGTAAATTTGAGGTTTTTGTTAAAACTATACACATATTTGCCATATTAAAGACATATATTTGGCTTTAACATGGGTTTAAGTACATCCCAGTCCCACCACACCTTGACCCTTGTGATCTCACTAACTCCAATTTATACTTGTAATTTTTAGTGGATTGATAATTAGCGGGTCAATCGTTGAACCTGTCGAGTAAACAATAACTAGTTAGAGCGAATGATTTTTTATAGGTTTGGTAATGAAACTTATAAAGACTATTTTTAAATGTATAAAAAATTATAGATTAATTTATAGAGAGATAATTCCTAAAATTCATAGAATGGTTATATATTGATGTATAACTTTCTGATAAATGTCTTAACATATCATTTTCCTTTTATTAATGCAAATAAGATTTTAGTAAGAGAGTATTATCGAACATAACTTGCAAATCGAAACAAGACGACAGAAGGTCTATAAAACAGACCTGAACCAAAAAAGTAAAGAATTTAAGGCGTTGAACCAAAACTCGAACAGATTAAACCAGCTCCGAGCAAAACTAAATAACAAATCTTTGGGTTGTGGTATAAACCAGCCCATTTCTGAACCAATAAAAGACGGAGCCCATACACCAAAATCCAAAACCTAGGTCCAAAACCACTAGAAGATTTACATGGTCGATGCATCGCGGGATCACTAGGTGTAGTGGCGGACCTAGAAAAAACTAAGGGTGTTGGTTTATGGTTTAGGTTTTGTCACCTACACTAACGAAAAAAAATTAAAATTAACATTATTTCAACAGTATTAAAAGAATTCAAGTGTTGAACGACAACCTCGTGCACCATACTAAGTCCTTCCCAGAGTAGGTGAAGGCATCATAAATTTGTTTATCCATTCCATTTTTGTTTAGTTTTAGTCAAATTAGCTAACTCTTGTTAAAAATATGAGCAACTCATATATTAGATTAAATCGTTCATAATAGACATGAATAATACTCCGTATAAGTGTTTAACTACCAACCAAACCTTCGAAAAAAAATGGAAAATGCTATAAAATCTAATCAAGAATGAAAATTGAAAATGTTGCCAAAGTTTAGGAAAGGGACCAATTTAACATTGAATTGAAAAAACAAGGGGCTAAAATGTATCATCCTCAAAAACAGTTGATATTTTTTATTTCTCGCTTGAACTCAATCCACCGTAGCATGCCAGTGGCTCAGTTTTCGCCGGTAAAAATGTTGGTAACAACAACATTTACCTCTAACAAAACACCACCACAATCTCCGACCACCGCCTCTGCCACCACCAACCACCATGAGAGCCCACAAATTCACCTCAAACCCGTCGATCGCCGCCGCATTCTCACCTCACTCGCCGCCACAATCACGCCATTATTTGCTCCTAATCCTCACCGTAATCATGAACAGTCTCCTCTTATTCCGATCGATTTATTGCCGGCCGCTGATGCTCGTGGCCTCTTTCAAATGCCCCCTGTTAGGCTTTCGAATCGGTAAGTAACTATATAATAGAATTTAGCACTAGTACTCGCTACAATCTCACAAACATTTAATCATTTATGCCAAATTCTCATAAAATAACTTTCTCAAATGTTCGACGAAGAAAATGGAAATTTTAGGTCAATTTTTTTTTAGGTACTTTTTGGTGAGGGCAGGGGAATCGGAATTTGAGAGTTTGGGGATAATCAACACAAACCCGGTTGCGAAAACATCCATGGATAACGGGTTATCGATCAACGGTAAGAAACAAGCCGTAAAAGCAGCTTTGAGATTGAAAGAAATGGGGGCTTGTGAAAATAATTGCTGGATTTGGCCTTCTATTACTCAGAGAGCTTATCAAGCTGCTGAGATTATTGCTGCTGTTAATGTAGTCAACAGAAGGTAACTCAAATATTGACTTTTAATTTGTTATTTTGACCATGTTTTTATTAAGACATAATAATTTCATATATATCCTTTTAAACTTTCAATATTTTATATATATCCTTACAAAATTCATTATTACGTTTGACAAGATAATACCCTCGACGACAGAAGAAACCCTCGACCTTTAAGGGTATTTAGGGCATTTTACCATTAGTTTAGATTAGAATTAATGTTTTTTAAAATTTTAAATGATTTAATTTTTATTATTTTAGATAAAAAGATATATGTGAGAATTTTGAGGTTTTAGAATGACATATACACAATAACAAAGTTTGCAAGAATATATACGTACTATTATAAGTTCGGAAGGATTAATGTTTCTTGTTCTTATTTAACATATTTTTTTATTTTTTATTTTTAAAATGGAATGTGTTTTGAAATAGTAATATCGTTCCGGAGTACAGTTTCTTAGATGCCCGTGGATTAGGAGCATACGAAGGCAAGGAGTTACAATCTGTTTCAGAAGTAAGATTCATGAATCTATTGATTCATTTTAATGGAAAACATATCTTAAGTTTTACAATTAAAAAAATGTAAAAATGTGACAGATATATGCATCGGATGGTGTTTCCCCGAATATAAAACCGCCCCCCATAAACGACGGAACACCAAACGAGAGTGTTGCGGATGTTTTTGTTCGCGTGACACAGTTAATGTCGATTCTTGAAACTCAGTATTCTGAGGATACTGTTATTATTGTCTCGCCGGATTCAGATAATTTGACCATACTTCAAGCTGGTTTAGTGGGACTTGATCTTAGAAGGTGACTGCTCAAATGAGTAAAATAAAAAAAAATAAAAATAAAAAATTAGTTATTCCCGACACATAAATAAAAAGGTTATTGTTATGATTTTTGTAGGCATAGTGAGCTGTCGTTTGAGCCCGGGGAAGTTCGATTTTTTGACCCGAGTAGCATTCCTGCGTACAAGCAACCCGCTTCTGCTTTATATAAATGTGTAAACCCGCCTAGTTGTACATGAATTTGTTCATATATCATACCCATATTTGTAACTATTTTGCTATTAATTTCGTAATGTTTATAGAATATTTGTGAATCTTTTAACTACTAGACAATTTTCAACCTCTAAAAGGATCATGGAAGAATGCTCGATGTAGTGAATCGCACCCCCCTTTGGTCATTTGGAAATTTTAGAATGAAAATACCATCTACTCTAAAAAGCCTAGGAAATATACCTTAGGTTATAACAATTTACTCCTTTATAATGTGTTTAGGACTACTAAATATAGAATTACTTAAATTTAAATTATTTCTACTTTTAGTAACCTCTTAAACACTACAGAAATAAAAAAATGTTAATTCAAAATAAACAAACAACATAATACTGCAAAACGTTATAACAATTTTATGAGTACTGACTGCGTATTAACTGATTGATTTAAATGACACTTTATATAATTCAAAATAAACAAACAACATACTGCAAAACGTTGTTTATAACCGATTCCATCACTTTATTTCATCCTGGCGTTTCTTTTCTGTGTGTGCGTCTCTCCCATTGATTGCAAATGTAGGGCATCAATTTCGCCCCTTTCTTCTTCAATTCCACCAATTCTGCCACTTTTGTGGGTAACTTATGCATCTATGGCGATTTGATATAAATTTCTTCTTCAGTTTATTCATTTTGTTACCTGCAACCACTATCGAAGACGACGTATGATTCGAGCTCCCTGTTGCATCGAGATCTTTGGTTGCCGCCATTGTCATAATGAAGCTACGGTACTAATTTCACCTCTATCTTCTTTCGACAATGTGTTCGATTTGGTCTCAGTTGTTAACTGATTTAATTAACGCAAGCTTCATAGTTTCTGACCTAATTCTATCGCTTCAAATCAGTTGAGCTCCTTTTTTTTCTCTTTCCCTTTTTGATGTTTATATGTATTCTATGTTTGTAGTTATAAGAGCTAATGTTTCAAAGCTTAATCTTGATGATGTTTTTGAGCAAAAGAATGAAATGGAAAAGGCTGCTGAAGACCAACTTGAAAAGGTAACATGATTGAATTAATATTCAATACTCAATTAATAGTTACTAGCTGGTACCCGCGCAATGCGGCGGCAGGTACCATGTGACCATATTTTACGACGACCAATTGATGGGTGGTGGCGGTAGTAATTGTGAGTGGTGGTAGTGATCGTGGATGGGGTGATGGTGGTAATTTCAACTTTTTAAGATTTAATTTAGTTCAAGTAAAGAACATAGATTCTAGTAGCTCACTTGATTAGGAAATTGTGTTAATAACTCACATCTGGCAAATTCAAGTCTAGCATTGTACAATTTTTTACACAAACACAACTGATAACCAAATAAAAGAGAAGTAAATACAGAGTATTTATCATCAATTAAACTCCCCCATAATTGCCTATATCTTCAATTACAGATTGAATGGTAAGTAATCGAGTAATTATCAAAAGTAAAGAAATCTACAATCAAAAACATAATCGTTAACTATTCCGAAGAAGAAATTATAAGTCATCACAACAAAACATCATTAACGAAAACTTGATAGATGGAAACGATCATTCCGGATGCATAGATGTGTTGATTGATCTCTATTTATATTAACAGACTTGAAGAGTATAAACATTCAACTCTGCCAAAACATATTCATCATTTATAAACATTCAACTCTACCAAAACATAACCTACATCAAACACAAGACCAAAACAGGGAACTAAAGAAAAACTTCTACAGAATTTGATAGCTAGTCGATCCCGCACGTACAAGTCCTCAATGAAAGCCATCAACATCTCTTTTCTCAGACGGGTACTTGATCGGCCTTGATGAGTGCTTCGGGAAGAAAAGAATTGTTGGGTAGCTACTGAGTTACAATTTTTGTTTAGCAAACGCCTTCTCATTACAATCCGCATTGAACTTGCCAACTTTAACACCAATTCCATCGCCTGCAATACACGATATACATATATAAGCATCTTGTAATATACAAGTGAACATTGAAAATAGTACAAAAAGATAAAAGTACCTGACAGAACGGGCACCAGTGAGCAGGCTACGTACAAAATGAACATCCACGCGTCTTTTCGGTCCTCCATCTAGAGAAGATTTCGAACCCGGGGTCAAGTTCAAGATGTTTTGGCTCTCAAAAATATTTGAAACCACAATACCAATTCCCGTTAGCAGCCCCGTCTCCATTCACATTTTCCTCCTCTATGATTCCTTTATGAAGCCAATATTCTTTAGCTTTAGCATCCTCCCACCACCACCTTCTATCAAATCTTTCACCGCCAATTCGCCCCCACTCGCTTTAGCCTTTGCTTCCAAACCTTCCAATTTAGAGATC
The DNA here is from genome assembly GCA_963853835.1 of Calendula officinalis. Taxonomy (NCBI): domain Eukaryota; kingdom Viridiplantae; phylum Streptophyta; class Magnoliopsida; order Asterales; family Asteraceae; genus Calendula; species Calendula officinalis. The sequence goes on from OY970828.1 coordinate 35,461,358, forward strand.
CCACAAGAGAATAATAAATAAAAATTTAATAACTCAAAAGTTAATTAGTCAAATTGAATATCAAATACATTGTATTACTTACTTGACCCGTTCACAAATAAAAAACTTACTTGACCAACATCAACCCATAATTATCACTGCATCAATACAAGCAAAGTTAGTACCTTAGATTTAGTAAAGTACAATATAATGATTATTCAAAAGAAGCATAGTTTATCATGTAAAGAAAACACCAGAAGTTGGATAAAAAGGAAACTTTTAGTAGAATTTGCATGTATTAAAAAACTATCAGGAGTTCACGACAATATAAACAAAAAAGTTGATTTAAGTAAACAATCACTATCACCGCCAATTGCATAAAAATAAGAAAAGCAGACACCGTTTTTATAGATCATGGTATCAGATGAAATTTCACACAATGGGTCAAGTTTACAATAGGAAAAGTGTTGCTGGTGACCGCAATGAGCATACGAGTCTTTCAGACAGCTACATCGCTGATAGTCACATACTTTATGAACCGAGATGAGCTCATTCTTTTTCTGGCAACCGGAGTTCCAATTGACCTCAGAAGAAGGCACTTTTAACTTGATTAGACTCTTTTCCTTAAGAATCCAAGTCAAATGGGTTCAGCGAAAACCCTAGAATGGGTTCACATCAGCTACAAAAAAATATAGCGGTAGGTGAAGCAGTGCAAAGAAATTGTTGATCTGTACTCAACCTATGGCGATTTTCAAACATATTAACAGTCATAATTTTGATGAGATACAAAACACTTTATTTTATTAAACCTAAAGAACAAATCTGATTTCACTTACTTGGAAGAGATGATCTGAAAAAAAGTTTTATATGCGTTTGAATGATTGAACCGGAAAATCTACAAATATAGTCAAATAATCAATAAGTTTTGTTCAATTAACACATCAGAGAGATACGAGTATTGATCTTACACAGAAAGTCGATGGATAATAGGAGGGAGACACTGTAGAAGAATAAGTGTGATTTGAGAGTGAGAGAGAGAGACCTTACCTTATAACCAGATTTGGAAAATTGTCGTTCATTGTCTGGTCCGCTTCCCCATTTGCCCAATTGAAATAACCGAGGAAGAAATCGAACAGGCGTGGAATATGGAGAGCCAATTTAAAGACTTATTATATGCAGACCTATATTATAAGTATCGCGATGTTCAAATGCATATCATCCGTTCTCCAGATCAGTTGGTTGAGCGTCTTGCTAGTTACTCGTACACCCGTGTTCGAGACCTGGTACCTCCATTTTTTATTTAAATGCAATAACTTCTATAATTAGTAAGTGTGTTGGCTGAATTTTCAGCCTTGCTAATTAAGGAAGGGATAAATACTTTATAATATAGTATAGATTTGATGTCTATAAACCTGTTGCACTTTTTTTTTTTTTTTTTGCTTATAATATCTCATGTCTACATATGGTTTCGAGATTGTTCAATCATTGAATAAATATTCCTGATGCTGGACCCTTAATGCCTATGTCAGATAATGTAGTTGTTCTTGCAGCTTCCCTTCGCGTATAACATAAACTAAACTTTTGGCATGATATTTTGTGCAACATAAACTAACTTTTGGCATGATATTTTGTGCAACATAAACTAAACTTTTGGCATGATATGTTGTGTTTTGTAGGTTCAATTGTTGGCAGCTAAGAAATTTTATTGGTGCAAACCTCAATGCTACATCGTATCCTTATGAATCATCACCTATGCTACAACAAAGAGGTTTAGGTACTAATTACTATTGTCATTTGTTTATATTTCTACAAATTTCATGATGTAAATATGTCATTAGTTGGTTATTTTTTTTTATTATTATGCACTTCAATGGTTCCTGGTTCAAGAAATCCATTATGACACATTCGGGTTATTACTGATCTCCCGTAAGTTGACCCGTTTGCATCTTAAAATAGAATAAATCGTTTATTCATTGATTATGATTATGATTACATAAACAATATTAATGATCTTGTATGTTGCTGGAGGGACCTCGTATAATGATGAGAATTGCTAGATTTGTTTCAGCTATCCATTTTTACAATCATTGCAACATGTGATGTTTGTGATAAAAGTTTGTTGTTTGCAGCCATTGATGCTCATAGTTCCTGATATTGAAGACGTTTACACTCCTCTTCAAACTGATGTTATTATTCAACTTTCTGTGGTAGTTTAATTTGTACAAAACTTTTATGGAGTTCGCTTCTTGCTAGCTGCTAATTGTTTATCATATATTCCTAATTACAGTAATAAGTATTATTATAATTACTTTTTAACATCATTGTAAGTTGTAACATTATTACAATGTTGTAACTAACTTCTATAAGATTCGACTGACGGTCTCAATTTGCCATGTACAATGTTTCTATCATGGTGTAAGTGATTTATGTTTGGTAGGATTTTGTAACGCCCCAAAATTTGTATTAATTAAATAATGTTATTTTAATCACGTTTTATTTTATTCTATTTATAATTAATTTTATATTAATTGGACACTTTAATTAAATAGTTGAGATGATTCGTATTATTTAGACGACAATTTTATTAGACGATTAGGTATGTAGACGCCATTAAATTAGTAAATCAAGTATATAATTAGTCAGTTCGTTTTTATTAGACGTTAGTTAGTCGCATGCGTATTTTGAGTTAAAATGGTTCTCTATTTTAAATGAGTCGGGTTTGTGTTTATTATTGAGACGGGCAAATTGTGAGGAAGTGCGGAGAATATTGAAAGGGGCCGGCCAAAGGCCAAGGCCCGAGTTTTCATATGACGGGCTTGGAGAGTGGCATATATTTGCTTTTAACCTAAATTACCTCTTTAATCCTCTTTTGAAACCTTCGCCGTACCTCTTAAACTCATGTCGTGCATCTTCATTGGAGGGGACTGGTAATCTAAAACTAAAGTGTACGTAGGCAGTGGAATGGTTAGAAGATGACGGTCAATTATTAAGAAGCTGGTGATTTTATTCCTTGTTCGATGGTATTGTTATTTTAGTTGTGGTGGCGGCGGTAAAAAGGGACTCACAACCGACATTGGGTAATCTATAATTGAGGAGGGAGTCTGCACATGGCTTGTTAAGAAGAAGAAAAAAAATAATAATAAACAAAAGGGGATCTAAGGAACGAGATCATTCTTGGAAGCACACAACCAAGTAGGTCAAACTTTAATTGACCTTGACGGAAGTTTTCTTGAGTCACGGCCAGATTTTAAATAAAAAAGAGAAAAGGAAAAGAAAGATTTCAGCCCTTAATTCTCTCCTCTGCCTATCTGCCATTCGTCTTGGTGTCCAGCAAACCAGCCAAGAAGAAATCGATGTTTTGAGTGGTGTCGTGGTTAGGGGTGTTCGTGTTTCGTACGTATTGGTTCGTAGGGTATATTTTCTATCCCTATTCTAATCGTTTTTCCTTTTATTATTTTAGATATGATAAGTCAATCCCGAGTAATACTCGATGAACCTTAGACCCGAACTTCTGGACGTCCTGGTGGCGTTTAGGTGTTGGTGTCGGGTTTCGTTTTGTAGTTATTATACTGAGAAAGTGTGCAGTCTCTGGCAGACTCCACCCGCCATGTTGCGGGGTGTTTTTAGACGTCTTAGAAGAAGAATTGGAAGAGGTCCGTCTCACAGAGAATTGTAGTCCTACATGTTAGCTTTCCGTGGCCACTGACCTTGCGTCAATCGGAGTTACAGTTTGCAAATTAATGCAGTTGTAATTTGGTGTCGCAGTGCTGAAACTCTGCACATTTACGCTGTGTTGCGGGACTGTTTCGGGACCCTTAGGGTCTGATTCGGGTTCCGAGTCCTATCGATAAAGTGTAGATATAGGTCTTATTTACCTACTGTGAAAATTTGGAGTTTTTCGACCTTACGGTATGGGAGTTACGCCTATTTCCGTGAGACTGACGAGTGTTGTCAAATTATTATAAAACGAGTTTTGAGTTGAGTTTTTATATGGGTTTTCTTTACGAGTTTTAGGATCGTCTAAGAGATAAATTGGTGTGCTGTTGACTGTTAGAGATCTTTGGAGCTTACGTATTCTAGGTGAGTATTCTCACCGTGTATTCAATTTTAACGTTGTACATGCATGACTTACGTGTTACATTACTTGCACCATATTTGCTATCCGAGTTTGATCTTTTATCTGAGTATTTGAGCATATGTTTTATAATACTGATCTGAGACATTGTGCCCGGCTATCTGAGCTCGGCGCATAGTCATTCTGTGCTATTACCTGCTAGGGCATCTGAGATAATTATGTTAAAGAGATAAAAACATAATAACACACATCTGAGTTTTGGCTATATGCCTATTTTGGGATCACCTCCCGTCTGAGTTTTGGGATCACTCCCGTCTGAGTTTTAGCTTACGCCTATCTGAGGTGTGAGGAGGGGCGATCGACCCGAATCACACAAGCGCGCTATATAAATTAAAATCTGAGTAATAAAATCTGAGAAATAAATCTGAGTAATTAATTGAGTAGATTCTGAGTAGGAGTACACCGATGTGCCCTCATGTGTTGTATGTTATGATTGTATGCATTTTGAGATTATTCACTCAGCTTCCCAGCTGACCCAAACTTTCCCCCACTGTTTCAGGTACTAGCAAAGGAAAAGAGAAGGTGGACGGTTGACCGCTGTATAATTTTTTTAAGAGTTGATGTGGAACAACATTTATTATTTAAAAGTCAAATTTTATTTAAAACTTTTTCCGCAATAATTACGTTTTAAATGTTAAATATTTATATCTGAGATTTATTTATGGGATGTTTTTATTTAAATCTTGAACTTAATTTTTTTTTAATTCTTGTAAATTTTTGGGTGTTACAGATTTTATGTTATTTGTTCTATCATTCACCCAAAACTTTTTTTTTTTGAAATTAGTTTTAGTTTTTGATGATGTATTCTCTTATGATTTGAAGGGTTGTTGAATTATGTCAGGGTTGTTTTGTTATGGTTATAAATTTAGGTTCGGTGTGTGCTATTGTGCTTTTCTTATGGCTCATTTCCATTTTTTGTATTTTCATTGTTATAGTGGGTTTAATTAAGGTTTATGTTTTCATGTGGGTTTACACTGCAGGACATTGTTGAAGGTTTTAAGAGCTACATGGAACAAGTTGCAACAGAAGACTTCAGTCCCCAACCCCAAGTTAACTATGCTGGTATATATCTTTTTTGGTACGTATCATAAGATTTTAAGTATAACTATACATTGTTTCTCTAAATTTTATTTGCAACCGCAGTTACAACAATTGGGCCTGGAAGAATGAAATGGGTCAGGTTGATTTGACTTGCAAGCACTTTAAAATATATCATGCAATTAACAAAAATAGACTTCAGGAGTATGTATTAATATTATGATTTATGACCTCATAAATATATTTTAAAAATATTCTCTAGCTTGTGTTGTGATGAAGCAAAACTGATCTATATTTAAAAATTAATCGTTTAGGATGAAGCTGGAAATCAGCTTGAGGTTTTAAGGAGAGAAATCCACGATAGAGCTAGAGAATTCAGACCTTTATATGATAACAAGAGGTTGATGTCGCGAAAGGATATTTTTTTAAGTAGAAGGGGAAGCATGTACTCTCTGAGATAAAATCATACTTGTTTTCTTTTTTCATCTTATTTTATTTAGTTAATTAGTGACTTGTCATTTTTATGGTTTGTGACAGAATGTGCGGGTCAAAAATGCTAACTTTGGTATGGGGTGTTTTAGTTTGACCTCTTTTCTTAGCTCATTATTTTTATTTGTTATTTTACTTGTTTGGCCTAGAAGTGGAAAAATGGGCTGATCGGGTGCTTGGTCAAAATGGTACTTTTTGTACGGGTTGACATCAACCATGAGTTGTTCATATTATTGAAGGTCATTGTGAATACATAAAATGGTCATTTCAGATTTTCATCTTTCGTACTCTTTCATATTCTTGAATGTCATGGTGAGTACATAAAATTTGACCCGGATTTTAGTAATGGTCTGTTTGACTTGTTTATTTTTATTATTACCAATAATTGGCCGTAGCAAAATATAGTTACCGGGTACCCGCCGCCGCATTGCGCGGGTACCCTACTAGTATTTATTTGTATATGTTCGGCTTTTGGGTCGATGCCTTAAAATTAACTTGAATTTGATCGAGTGCGTTTGTAGTTTGTAACTCTCATTATCTCAATTCCAATCATTTTTTTAACTCTCTGAAGACACGTTTAGTAGATAAAAATTCATAGAAATAAAATGGGCAGACAAATGAAAATGGGAAAGATTTGATTTCTCAAGAATCCTATTTCTTCGCTCCTTCCATTTCTTTGGCCAACAAAACAAGTGAAATGAAATGAGATGATTTTCATTTTTCTGATTTCATTTCTTTCTACCAAGCACTCTTATTTCTTTAATTTACTGGCTTCTTGCTATTTTATAGAAGCTATTTTTATTAATGTAATATTCTTCATGTTTGATAAAAAAAAACTAAAAAAAATCTCTCTTAAAAGCACGTGATGTGGTAGCTCACCACGGCAGCCACCACAAGCTTATGGTGCCTGCAGTCTACACACCACTCAAATCGTGGTGGGTGATTGTGGGCGAGAAAGTTATTTTCCCCCTTCCTTTTTAATTAATTAATTGGTTAGTGGTGGATATATGATAGTGATTGGTGTTTAGTAAATCAAATGTGATTATAATATGTCATTTGCCCTTATGTCTAAAGTTAATCATCTATTGCAGATTTGTAGTTATACTTATCTTACCCAAGTTATTAAACATTTTTAATAATTACTAAAATTATAATCATGAACTTGTCTATAAAGCTGCACTACATACTCTAAGATCCCGCAATGCATGTATATAACAAGAGAATAACAAATTTATATACATAATGTGAATATTGAATAAGAGTATTATCGTCATGCATGTAATCTAATAATCGCACGCCGACAATAACATTTATGAAGGGGTGAATAGTAACCGTTCCATTCGATCTCCTCCTTCTTCAATTGACGGATTTGCGCCAGCTCCTCCTTCCATTTTTCTGCTACATATAAAATTCATCTTCACCGCCAACAGCTCCTGCTTCGATCAGAAAGTCATTCGTCATGACACCTCCTTCTTTGCCGGCGGCTCTTGCTTGGTGCATGGCTTTGCCATTTTGATGCCAGCGGTACAAAATCTACTCTTAGTCTTCCTTCTTACCTACTGAGCCATTATTCCTTCTTCAGCTAACTTCTTTCTTCTAAAGTTTTCCCTTTTCATTTTAGGTTTTCAATTTTGAATTAGGGTTTGCAGTTTTTTTCTATAGTCTGCAACTCTTCCAATTCAATTCAGCTAACTTTTATTACTCTTTAAAAGTTGTTTTCCGAATTTAGGCTTCAGGTTACTTCATTGAATTATTACATCAACGTTGATCAAATGATTGCTTCTGTTGAAGAATTGCTTTTCAGTAAGTTAATTTAATATAATATGTATCTAATAGTTATACGTGTAATCCTTTATGCAATATTTAACTTCATTGGTTCATTAATTTGATTATATTAGGGTTCAACTGAGAAGAGGGTGAATTTATTACGTTAATTAAATGGATTATTGTCTACATATGGGAGTCTTCCATTTGGCTCATAAGATGAATAGGTAAATCTAATTATTTTTTAAATATAATACCTTTTTATTAATTTTTTGTTTTTTAAGGTCGTTAATTTTCATTTGGTTAATAACCCAGTTGCTTGGTGTCTTACAAACATAGCTGCTGGAAAACTTTAAGAAACAAGAGCTTTCTTGGCTGTAGTAGGAAGTGTTCATCTTGCAGCTGCTCAAATTGTTCTAATTTGCATGTTCTCTTGCAACTACTCTTTAAATATATTTTTTTTTCTGAAATTACATATTGGAATTAGAGTTCTGTCCGTCAACAATTTCCATCTTACTATGGGTATACGCGATTCAGTTTCCATAAATTTGCGTCACGTAAAATACCCGATTCAGATTGTAAAAAGGTTCAATTTGATAAGTCTTTGATTTCTCTCTTTTTTTTTTTTTTTTTGCAAAACGATTGTTTCACATAGCCAACCTCAAAGCTGGTCAGGTATGATAATTATCATGATCATATCAATTGGTTTTAAGGAGGATTTTTAACTGAAGGTTACCACATGACTTTCATTTTGTTCACATTTTTCCTTATTTGCCAATTTAGAAAATCAATGTAAGATAGGGACATTACCCAGTTCCCATCAACATCTCAAATCATTCTAAATTTTAAATAAAAACTTAATGTTGGAAATCACGGGGAAACTAACTGCAAAGAATCGAGGAATATGAGCTTTTTCTCTTATTCTCCAATTTAGAATATTCAATATAAAACAGGGACATTACTCTGTTCTAATTAACATTTTTAATCGTTAAAATTTTTAAACAAAAACTTAATTTTGGAAAATAAGGAAAAACTAACTACAAATAATACAGAAATATGAAAAACACAATATTTGAACTTAAATGTCCAAACTTTTTGTCATTTTAGTTGTTATGATTACAAGCAATTCATATGATCATAAAAAATGCAGGTGTTGTTAGTGTTTGGTGCAGCAGGAAGTTTTCTTCTTGCAACTGCTAAGATTTGTGGTACAGCTTTGCTATACTCAGGTATGTGTTTTGACTATATGAATTCTAAAATTATTTGTTACTTTCATTTATTGGAAAATCCATTATATATACCATAATTAAAAGTTTATAACAATTATAAACTTAAAAATAAAATGATTTGTTGCACATATTCATTACCATGCTGAGATACAACTACTTCTAACCCGTTTTGACCCGTTCAGACCAAGTCAACAACAAAATTTTCCCAACAACCACACACCAAGTACAAGAATTTATTTATATTAAAAATATTCCAACGAAAACCACAAAAAGTTGCTAACTATTGTCTTTTTCTCTCATACAGATACTGACGAAAACACAACCAAAATGCTGCAACGATCAACCGTATAACAAGAAACGCATACAACTCAACATCTTGAAAACCGAAACACTTGCTTATCTAAACAATCTTTTTAAACAATATTTTGAGTATCGTATAAAAAACTCCGCGGCAACGCGCGGGTACAAATAACTTGTTATGTTGTAGAAAGAAACTCGCGTGATAGACCTTAATTTCGTACATGTGATAATGTGTTCACAAACTTCCGTCTCCAACCTTCTCTCAACCTTGATATATAAATGGGAACTGATTTTGGGACCACATAAATTACTCAAAACACCACAACCGCTGATTTACAGTACTTGTACAATATACTTTAAATATTGTATACATTGGTTAAGTAATTTGTGTGCTCCCAAATCCACTACTCTATATAAATGTGTTATATAGTTGATTTTGTGTTATTGGAAAAATCATCATTAATACTTGGAAACATCGACTTAGTTAGGGTTTCTTCAACTTAAAATAAGAGGTTTAAAACTAATAATTTATAATAAACAATGTCGGTATAAACAGGTGGGCAAGGTAGATATCTTTCCATCCTAAAACTTTTCAGATCTTTCCATCCTAAAACTTTTCAGATTTTTTTTATTAGTTAGTTTATCTTTTATGTTTTTTTCCCACCTGAAGATATATAAAATAAGGATGATAGCTAATGCAAGTTACATCTTAACTTATTGATTAATGCATTGTATAATGGAACATATAACATTGAGTTTGAGTCACTTCAGTATACATCCTAAACCTTCAGCTGAGTACGTACTTAGCTTTAGGATACAAGTCAAATCAGCAGCTATTAACGAGAGTTCATTCGAAGTCTATGGCCAAAGGACAAAGACAAGAAGAAGACTATTCAGCTGATTGTGGAATCAGCTGATAGTACCTGCTGCAGATGAAGACTTAAAGGAAATGTTCATTGACACCTTGAACATTTCCCTTTCCCGCTCAAAGAAGAAGAAAACGATGAAGATCTTCTATTTTGGAATAGAAGATAATGTCAGTACAACTTCATCGTTTGTCCCTTAAGCATGTAAAGAGAAAGTCAACAACTTCTGTACTTGTGTAGTACACCTTTCACTATGCGTCAGAAAAGGTACCGGAAGAAGAGGACATAAAGTACACTCGGGACGATAACTTGTGCAATCGCATTTAATGATCCATGGCAAGTCTACATCGACGAATAATATGTTTACACGTCGTCAAACTTGTTGACTAAGGAACATGGATCTTTGGCTATAAATGCAGATGTAAATGCTTGCATTTACAACACACCTTTAGCCTTTAGAGCATCTTAGAAATCATAAGCACAAGAACATTCTCTGAGAGTTAGTTATTGTCTAAGTATTAACTCCTCCATAGTTATTACTAAGGCATTAATATCAGATGTTAGTATCAGCTGATATAACTCTCAGTGTATATCTCTTCTAGTTTGAGCGGTCTAAAGTGTCAACTCAAGTATAGAGTTTTAGGTAGTGTGTACTATCTATTTCCGCAAACTCTGTATTGTATTAAGCTGTTTTTAATAAAACTCTTAATCATTGAAACCTTGTTATTTACTTATCATATCTTTGTCACTCGGCCATAACGCAACATGGTTGTGTTGTTGGGATCCAACATGCACCGTCCAACTATCTTGGTGGGTGACACTGTTACATTCTAACAGAGGCATGGGCATGCTTCGGACCGTAACTACCCCTTTCTCTGAGGGAAATTTGAGTAAACCGTGAATAGGTGATGGGACAGCCTGGAACTGCCAAAGGCCTGCTCTTCCCAGAATAGCATTGTATCGAGAGGGAGCTTCTATTACGACGAATTCGGCTAAAACAGTCTTGCTGTGACAGTTCTCCCAATCTGTCAGCGTGAGAGGAAGGTATATCTTCCCTCTGGGCCATACCGATTGCCCTGCGAAACCTACGACCGTCCCATTGGCTGGATTGAGCAGAGATTTGATATCGGCAGAAAATTTATCAAAACAATGCCCATACATAATGTTGGCGGAGCTCCCGGAGTCTACATAAACCCGGTGAACCATCGTTTTGTCTATCACCCCGAAGACGACCAAAGGTTCCGTCCCCACATATCCTTCAGGGACGGGTTCCCCTCTGCCAAATTCCACAACCCCTCCTTTCCTTTTCCCCAAGTATGGAGGTGGTACGTCTTCTTCCAACGCAAATATTTCTGTATTGTATGCCATAGCATCCTTCTTAGCCGAAGGTTCGGCCGCAACTACCTCCGGCCTTCCCCTAACAAGTGCCTCCTTTTCCCTCTTATAGCTTTTGCAGGAAGCCGTTGCGTGGCCCATAATTTTATGAAATTCGCAATACGCGTTTAGGTCTCGAGGATATCGCTTCCTCGCACCCCTTCCTTCGGCAGATTTGTGGGTATCGGACTGGCCGTATCGCTCGTGAGAAAACCTCCCCTCCTGATGGCGTCCTCGATACGAGGGCTTCATAGTGTACCCTGACCGAAAACACCTCTGGCTTTCTCTCTGATCTTGAGCGATCCAGAACCCCCCGTTCCTTTCTTCTCTTGTGCTTCGAAACGTAACTTCTCCGCACTTTCCTCTTCTTGCTTAAGAACCTTGTTTACCGCGTTGATCATATCGTCCGCCTTCACAAAGTCTCCTTTTGACAACTCTCTGAACAACTCCCCCTCTCGGAGACCATAGGTAAAAGCTGCTATTATAAGCGAGTCTTCCCGGACAGGCATCTTCCGGCTCTGCTCATTAAATCTTTTGAAGTGCGACTTGTTGGATTCCCCTTCTCGTTGTCTGCATGCCATTATGGACTAGGATTTCTGCTGATACTTCTTTTGTTGTATAAAACTGTGGCTGAACTGGGCAACAAGTTCTTCAAAGCTGGTTATACTTCTTTGAGGTAAGATGGACAACCAATATCGAGCCAAACCTTCCAAGGTTCATGTGAAGTATAAACACCACAATTTTTGGTCCATCGGTATCATTTTAACAGCCCATCGGAAGTTAGCTACATGATCATCCGGGTCTCCGGTTCCGTCATATGACTTGACCCTGGGGCCTTTGGGCCCCGGAGGGATCAGCATCTCGTTAATGTCGTCGGTGAACGGAGATCGAAAGCTCTGGGGCGTTGAAGGGTGGCGTTGAGCGAAACCTTCCTCCCTTCCCTCAGGAGTTCGCTCTCTCCTTCCCTCCGGAGTTCGCTCTCTCCTTCCCTCCGGAGTTCGCTCTCTCCTCTCCGGAGTTCGTTCTCTCCTTCTTTCTCTTTCCCGGCCGGACTCTTGGCTTTGGATCCGAGCCGGAGTGGTTTTTTCCCTATAAACTTCTTCCGTAGACTCCTCTTCCGCATATTCTTCACTAGAATAACTTAGAGTCCTTCCGACTCCGCTTATTCCTTCCATCGTCCTTCTCCTGCTTTTCTCCAAGTCTCGCAACTTTCAAAACTTACAGAAGAGATTGAATTCTTTGATTCCTCTTCCGTCGGCTCGTCCTTCCTAGATCCAGAAGGAGGAGGGCACGTCGTGGCGTTGACTATGGCTGAAGCGGGAAAAGGAGGAGTAGGATATTCTCTCGGTGGTGCCGGAGGCTGATTCCCTCATTTCGATGTTGAGTCGAGGACCATTTCGTTCAAGTTCCCACAAATGGCGCCAAATGTTGAAACCTGATTCTCCGAGGACGGAAGTGGGACCTTCCAGTTAGCGCACTGGACCTGAGAACACGAAACAACCCTTGTCAGAGGCCTTCCAGGATTTGCTCCCAGAAGACACTTCGATGCCTAAGTAAGAACGATGATTGATGGATTAAGTAAGGGAATGAAACAGGATGGAAAATGGTATAAGTTCGAGTTATGTATCGACGACTATTTAATGCGAGTATTAAATGTGTAGAGTAATAAATGAGGGTGAATTGAATACCTGCTCTTGCTGCTAAGTCCTCCCTTATATAACCGATTAAATGGGCGAGAGATACAACAAGAAGAATGAGCGGGATGATCAGCTTCGCCACTTTACTCGTGCCCTCCAAAGGTCCATCGATTAAAAGCCGGAGGTCGAGTCTTTGGACCTGAAAGTAAAAGGATGGGCATGCGTCGAACCCCTTTCTGCGCGCCGCTCGCATTTAATGCTTGTGTAGCTTTCACGCCATCTTTCCCTTAAATCCGGGCATGTCGCCAGACCTTGGGAATTGATTTGAGGCAACCCGGGTTTAGCGTATACTACCTTCCCGCATCTACCCTTCCGTCTACTTTCCTTACTGAAGCTTATTTCCTACGTGGTATACTTCATCATGCACTAAGGGAACAAAGTAATCCCAAACAACTACTTATTACTTGGAGGCTTTTGTGTGGAATATAGGAATCCAACAATGATGTCGTCACAAAATCAACAAATTTAGCTTAATAAACCCCAAATAACAAAACTTATGTCTACTTAGGTTATATTTCTATGTAACGATTGCTTGTATTTGAGGAGTTGTTTCGTGTTTCGATCTTGTAACCTATATCTTGTATACTTAGAGTGTACTTACTGGTCATAGAACTCAAATCAAGCTCCCATTCAATTTAACTGGTATCTTTTAAATTGACAAATATTTCTTCTACTTTATCAAGACTAATACCAAGTTTTTCTTTAAAAAGATCTGCAAATTTAGATGTCCCTCCACGGCTCCACCTGTCGTCTTCACTATGATAAAAATAATAATAATAAATCAACTAATATTGCCTAATAAGAAATCAATAAGAAAAATGTGACATCGGCATGCAAATGTTGCCATTTACGATCATTTTAATTTTTACCCTTCCACTCACGCAGTCCATCTGTTCAAATTTTCCCCTTTAACCAACTCAACATTAATTTACTCAAATCCATTTTCCTTGGAAATCTGTAAAGCATAAAAAAAGATTGATTTTGTTTTTTCTTGCTAATTTTCAAAATATTTTAGATTTCTTGAGAACTTTTTCTTGCATATGGAAAGGAGCAACCATAAAACCAATAACTTTCGAAGAAGTTCCGATCAATGACAACACCGATTTGCACTTCTTTCTCAAACGATTGTGATTCATGTGCAACCCCCAAAACGGCAATTTCTCATCCTACTGGGAGCCATTATTAACTCCCGATTCCATAACCACCATGAAATCAAAAAACCTAAACGTAAAAGCCCTAGCAATAGTATCAATTCAACACCACTCCGCTGATACAAACGGGAAAATTTCTAAAATCTGGATCTCAAACGCCTTCAAATCACTCAAATCAATAATCATCTGGATGGAATCGATTATGTGAATAATTAATTTTATACTGAAAAAGTGAAGACGGTGGATGCTTGTGTGGCGGATTTCCGGCAGCGGTCGACGAGCTATGGAAGAGGGATTCAAGGTAATTCGGTTTTTGATGCTTTACATAATTCTGGGGAGATGGATTTGAGACAATTGACGAAGTCGATTGAGAAACTTGGTATGAAATTGGTGTTGAATTGGTTAAAGGGGGAGATAGAGAAGCTTTTGAAAAGATGGATGTGTGTGGAAGGTAAAATGATGGTAAAGGGGCAAAACTGTCTTTTTATTAAAAATTGCTCTGCTCTGTACCAATCACTCCCCTCGTGTCACTGGCTAGGAACCCACAATGCTGAACACCTGAAGGCACCATAATCCAAATTAGACTATTATAATATCATATTACAAATACGTGAACTGTTATAATACTCAAGACCAATTTATCAATAAAGCGGAATTTCATGAACAATTTGGAAATATGAAATTAGAATGCATACCTCTATAATGAAGTTGCTTTGATGAAATAAAATCCAAACACTGACTTGTTTCAAACTTCAAAATATAGAGCCTTCCATTAATAATGCATCCGTCTTTGCTACCATTGCTATCTACTGAAGAATTATTTTGTGTTTTGTCTAGATGTTGTTCTTTCTCAAGATTTAGTAATGAAGTTATTTCATATGCTTAAATCTATATGTTCATTCTAATACTAAGCTTTTCAATTCAACGAGTTTTAAAGTCTTCAAAAAAAATCACATTTGACAATAAATATGTAATCTTGTAGCAAGTCTCCAAACACTTCAAACTGAGTTTTAGCTTTTCAAAGCACAATAAATTTAAAGCACTTGAAATATGCAATCCAAAATACCCGTAGACAACAGTTTATTAAATGGTCCTAACTTTCAGATTCTACTACTATAAGATTACTACCTTAATGCTAGAAAAAAAAAAAAAAAACATTAATCTAAAAAAAAGTAGCTTGCAATCAAGAGGTGTGATTCCAAAAATTATGATGCTCGTACTCTACACTAATTTACAATTTCACCAACCCAAAAGTAGCATGATCATTCTTAGTTGACATCAAGAATAATTAAAGTACCCAATTTCTTTTAATAATTGTGAACAGGGTATACAATCGATATTTTTTATTCAGTTATACTAAGCGGTTCGGTTCGGTTCAGTTCCATCGGTTCCCAGCCTTCCCGGTTCTTTTTACCGACCCGAAGCTTCGGTTTTTCAGAATTTAGAACCGTTGTCTTGACCGGCGGTTGCACTTCGGTTCGGTCCCATGCTGCTCCGGTTCTTTTCCACACGTCAATAAAGATATATGATATAATTTTATTTTAAAAAAAATTAGCATTAAATTCTAGGTTTTTATTGTTTCTGTTATCAATCGAGAGAGACTTACCTCTCGAAAGGAATTCAAAGGGAAGAGCTAATCGACCTAACTTCATAATCTTTTTAACTGTGAAAATGAAATACTGTTAATATTGAGAAGCATTACATCATAAAAGTACCCCAGGGTGAATATTTGACATTAAAATCATTGTTCTTGAATCTAGTTAGTTAGAGTGATCTGGCCTTTAATTGTCGCTCCATCTTTCTCAATTGAAGCACCATAGTTCCGAATCAAAAATAACATTAAGATCAAGTACAAATACCCATTTCAAGCTTTTACAACACCACAAATATCGCAAATCCAATATATGAAAACTTTGAGATCTAAACCCTACATTTTACCAGCAAAATTAGGGTTTCCTGATTTCTCAATAGTGGATTTAAGATTTTGGATTGATGGATTCCCCAAATACACAAAAACATAATTGTATAAGCCCTAAAAATCTCGAACACGGAGCTCTTTCAGCGACTTCACTGGGGACATTTCACAAACATCTGGTGTGCATAATCGATCTCGATCTCTTACTCTTACCAGTACCCGAGTTGCAGTAGCTCCTTTGTAAGTTACCAAAAAACAAAAACAAAAATTAACATTAAAAACTTAAACAACACACGTTATATGAATCAAACAGCTTTAAACCCCCAATTAGAAATCCAACAAAAAGTCAGAATCAAATCGCAAATACATACCTCCATGAACATTGAACATGTTCATGTTGCATGATAACCACTAAGTTGTTAAGATCCATTCCTCGATTCATTGTAATTTTATCTGAATTTGGTGAAGATCAGCGATTAGATTTTAACACACTTTCAAAAACTACAACTTTTATGATTTTGATGTTAGTGTTGTAAATCATTTGTTTTACTTAACATATAATGTTCTAAACATTAATCGCAGTAGGTATCTTGTTGTTTCATATAATATTATAAGATTATGGACTATTGACAGCTAGAAAGATATTCAAGATCCACAAACCTCATATGTCACGACAATGAAGAGTTTGAAACCAAAGTTGTTCTTAGATCTTCAAGTCTTGCTTTCATCATCTTGATGTCCTAAATAAATAATTGAATGATTTATAATGTTGGAACCTAAATTTATAGATATACCATAATTAAACAATTATGGTGCTAATTTGCAGCAAAGTCTCATCAATTTGATAGATATAAATTAATAAGATTGACCCCAAAAAGTCAAAACGTAGCACTGTATCTATATTTCAACAAAGTAATGAAATTAAGTAAAAACATACCCTGATAATTTTGGTTGGCATTCTAACACGTCTTTTAGCTCCATTTTCTGTTATATACAATGAAAACTGAATAAATTTTGGTTTCTTCATAAATAAATAGCAGTCATGTTCTAATATCTTGGTCCGTAATTACCTCGTTTTGCTTCAAGTTTTATCAACAATTCATATTTTAAAACAAACCTTAAAACCAAGACGTATCATCAATAAAACCCCACAAACCAAAAAAAGATCCAAAATTTCTTACTTTTAGAGCAAATTCTTGGTTCAAGATTGATAAATTATATGTAAACCCACTTGAGATTAAGATGAAAATGACTGAAAAAAGGAAGAAAGAAAGTTTTTTTTACTAACCCTAGAAATTGAAGGCAAAGATGATGATAGGGGGAAATTTCGTGTTCCGTGAATAATTTGATGATTTCTGTAATTTCAAAAACTGACCTCGCCGGACGTGAAGTAAGCAGACAACATATTGACATACAGGTTCTGATCGAGATCAAAGAAAAGGGAGTTAGGATTGAATACTCCTGATTTTGTGGAGATGGGGATATGGGCAGTGTGTATGGGCTCACCATCACACATACCACTTTATTTTTTATTTTTTTTAGTAAATACTCACCGAATCACACCACATCATTTTTTTCCATCTCATCATTTCTTTTCCATTTATTTTATAAAAGATAGTCTAAATATTTAAATTATAATACACATTGTCAAAAGTTTATAAAAATCATAATATAATTGATTTCTAATTTTTATAAATTTTTATTTTTAGTTAAAAGGAATTTTTTTTTAAAAACCAGATATTTTTTAAAAGCCCAAAACAAGCCCACGGTTTAATTAAAGGCCCAACCTAATTTATTTTAACCTAAAATGTCATCTTTTACATATCTACCTCTCGTTCTCGTTCTTTACCCAACACCTTCAATCATTTCCATTATCTTCTACTGCACTGTCTCAAGCCATCTGCTTCTTCAACCATCATTCAGCGCTAAAAAGAAAAGCATCGAAATCCGCCCCCCACGCTGTCCACCTCCGTGCTCGTTACCACCTGTGGCCACGCCGCACCCCCACACCGTGTAGGGGGAGGTGTTCCAACCCTGCTCCGCACCGTTAGGCACCTCCACCTCAGCACCACCCCACGCCCCATGCACCCATACCATTCAGCCTAAGGAAGGTAGTTGTGATGAGGAGGAAGTGTGTAACATAAGGAAAGTGATTGTGATTGACTGAAGAATACGGAAGAAAATAAAATTCCTGTGTAATTCCTATTCATCAACCGCTCATCTAAAGCATTTGCCTTTGGCAAATGTTAGTATAGGTGTAATTCCTATTCATCAACGGCTCATCTACAACATTTGCCTTTGGCAAATGTTAATATAGGTAATTATTAAATTACCATGCACCAACATACATATAGTTACCTACTCTTATGAACATAAACATTGCAAAAATTATTTAAAAAATTTATGAGTAGTAAAAAATTAATTTAATATTAACCATAAATGTCATGGCACCACCCTTTGGGTCATTTGGAAATTACGGAATGAAAATACCATCAATCCTAAAAGTCAAGGAAATAAATCATGTGGTAATATATGGTAAGTCCGCCTGAAACGATCTCCTAGAGGTCATGACTTATGAGTTTGATTTCTCCCCTAAGTAAACATTTACGTGAGTGACATGGGGAGGTTCTTAAATGATCATGGTAACGATCAAGTTGTGTATATCACGAACAAAAAACTCAGCCACACCCAGAGGAGTCTGTCATAAACGGGAATACACTTTAGAAAATATAAGAAATACAATAGCTTTTTTGATTTTTGTGTTTTTTTTTTTCAAAACAATAGTAGATAAAAAAGTTAGAGGCATGTTTGGGAAAGTTTATTTAAAGTGCTTATACACTTATTAGCTTATTTAAGCTTAAATACCCTTAAATACATAGACCTAATTAACTTGTCTCTCATTTGTCCGAGGGGATAACGTATATTTGCTTCATACTTATACAAATACTCGCTTAAGATCTTGTAATGTTGCATAGTTAGAGAATAACAAAATTATTTATAAAATGTGAATGAATAAAAGTACGATCCACATGCATAGTACATGTTATCTAATGATCACATGCCGACAATTGTGCTGTAGAAAGAAAACTTGCGTGAGTATATCATACATATGATAAATGTGTGCAAATGTATTTACAAACTTTCGTGTCCAACCTTCTCTCAAGCTTTCAAATACTATTCATACATAAATGTGTTGATTTTGTGATATTGGAAAGATTATCATTAACACTTGAAATGTTTCAGAATTTGCTAAACAACGACTTAGTTAGGTTATCTTTTCCAATTTATAATTATTGGCTTAAAAGTTAAAACTAATAACCTGTAATTAGGGGTGTACATTTCGGATTATCCGAAATTTTCGGATATCCGACAATAAGATATTTCGGATATCCGAAATTTCGGATAGTGGATTTTCGCTATTTGAATCCTAATCCGAAATTTCGGATACAAATATCGGATAATTTGAAATATCCGAAAATCTGAAGTTTCGCAATTCGTTGAATGATATTACCAGTAAATTAAGTCAATTAGCGCAATTATTTCAATATTTATAAACTAAAAATAAGATCTTTAACTATATGGAACCTGAAGCTATCATAAACATATTAATATAGACAAAACATATCGGTGTATTCTTGATATTATATAATATTAAATTTTTACAAATAAAAAATCGACAAAAAATCAGATATCGGATATCCGAAATATCCAAAAATTCGTAATATTGGTATTCGAATCCGAATCCGAAAATTCGGATATCCGTATTTCGGATATCCGAATCTTCGGATAATTCCGGATCGGATTTCGGATATTTTTTCAGATTTTCGGATACCGGATATATTTGCACACCCCTGCCTGTAATAGGTGTAGGTAACGGTACTTAACTAGTTACCAATTATCAATATTATAATAATTTACAATTTATTTCACCATCTAACTATGAAAAAAATAATAAAATTCTTTATCTTTTGGGACATTTTATACCATAGATGACGTTTTTGGTAAGTACGTCTGATATAATTTACTAGAAATCACATCTCTGATTATTAAGTTTGCAAAATATTTATCAGATAGCCATGTTAAGTGATGTGTGTGAATGATGGTTGTTGTAGTGAGTGAGAGTGTAATGGTGATTTTCGGTTAAAACAATTAACAAAACGCAGCGGAAAGTATTTATCACCATGAACGGATCTTGATATCAATCATACAATTAAACTATAAGAAAATCAAAGAGAATGGTATAAGAATTCATACCCTAGTTGCCTTTGATTGTTGTGTATTCGGATGGAGTTGGTGATGGATTGAAACCAAGTATTCAATTAGAATACCTCTAAAAGAAAGTCCACACAACACAATCAAGAACACCAAAGGAGGATGCTAGTCCTTGATTCTTGAGAGCAAAAGAAAACAAAAACACCTACAAGTGTTAGAGAGAGGGGACGTCCAAATGGGTGGTCAAGGGTGAGTTTATGGAGCCATTCAACACTCTTAATGGTGCCATAAAGACCCATCAATGATTTCCATAAACCATTGTTCCATTTGCACTTTAGTCCCTAGTCATTTGTTTCTTCCATTTTGCTCACAATAAAGTTTCAATATTAACAATTAATATTAAACTTATTATACACAAGCTTATAGCTTATATATTAATAACTAATGTAATTACACTAATTACACTAATTATATAATGGTGTTTAGTGTTTAAGTGTGTGACCCTTTAGGCTCACAAACAACTAGCCATATAACTATATGTTATACGCGTGAAGCATATTCCAACAGCTCCCACTTGCGCACGTGATAACATCAAGTAGTTATACAAGCAAAGGTTAGAGTCTAGCAACCCGCCAATGCCCCTAGGAGTATATGAGGAGTTTCATAAAATCTTTGTTCAAAGTTTTTCAAGCAGTTATCCTTTTGTTACTGATACTATGTTGAATTTTAGACAAGGATCAATGTCAATCTAAAACTTCAACGATTCTGTTTCTCGATCTATATAATGAAATAGATTACCAAAACCAATCAAGATTCATCTTGATTACCTTTTGGGTGTGGCCACACATACATCTATTCAAAATCATCGAGGGGCCCAGTAGTATCTAATCCACATACGTGGAGGAACAAATTCTATATTGACTGCACGTGTCTGTCATATGCTTAATGATAAACCCGACAATGGTTGTTATAGCAGCCTTATTCAGGTCAGCGTTTAACCACATCAAAGTTTGCCCCTCTACATACACAAACCAACTTGCATCTCAAGTCAGAGGATAAGTGACAAAGCCTTTGTGAGATTCACTTGTGACATAAATCCAAGAAGTGATTTCTCATAGTTTGGGTCAGTCCAATCGTGCATCGTTATGAGCGACATGTGAGTTTGATTTCATCATCCTTAGTCATACTAAGATAATGTCATCAATGCCCTCAGATTTGTCTTAATAATATTCCCATATTATCAATATGACAATGGACAATTTAGAATATAAAACACAGTAAATATTCAAGGATATAAACATGCAAATATAGAACACAGTAGATATTCATATAAAAACGATCATATCAAATATATCAATTTATTCCAATATAAACCGCTCACAGTTCCATTATCCAAATACTAAAACAGATTTACATGAAACTACTAGCTTGTCGAAGTCTAATGTTCCATTCATATTCAAGATGTTTGGTACAAGACATTGAGTTCGATAAAGCGTCAGCTAGTTAGTTATCTGTTTGAACTTTAAGTGTACGAATTTCACATATCTCGATAAATCATTCGAATGTAGTGAACCTTCGTAAATAGGATCTAGCGTCATCACGCCCTATTTCAAAACCAACATAAGTATAGCAAGTATACTTAGTTTCAGTTCAGTATCTCCACCATGACCAAGAAACATATATCCAGTACTTTAAAATACTTCAATGTG
Organism: Calendula officinalis; assembly: GCA_963853835.1. Classification (NCBI taxonomy): domain Eukaryota; kingdom Viridiplantae; phylum Streptophyta; class Magnoliopsida; order Asterales; family Asteraceae; genus Calendula; species Calendula officinalis. Next base: position 35,483,216 of record OY970828.1, read on the forward strand.
TTCTTAACAGCAATCCAGTGACTCTCTCATGAATTCTGTTGGTATTTTCTAGTAAGGTCCCCTAAGGACGTTACATTTGGCCTAGTACTTCTTACAGCGTACATGATGAATGTAATAGCCGATTCATAGGGGATTACATTCATCCGCTTCACCACATCAGGTGTGGAAGGTCCTTGAGTTTCACTCAAGTTTACATTGTGTGGCATAAGAGGACTTCCTCGTTTGGGAGTACCACTCTAAACCATTTAGAATTTTGTCAATGTAAGCACTTTGACTTAAACCAATTAACCGCTTTGATCTATCATTATAGATCTTTACTTCAAGTATGTATGTCGTGTCCCTACAATCCATCATGTCGAAACATTTTCCAAGCCAGGATTTTCATCTTGTAGCATGGTATATTGTTTCACATGAGTGACATGTCATCAACATGTATGACTTGAGAAACGACAACGCTCCCACTAGCTTTCATATATACACATACTCAGTTTGGGTTTTAGGTGAAACAAACGTTTTGATTTCATCATCAACCAAATTTCATAGTCATAGTACACTACTTTGGCTATAAGAATCCTAATGTCTTTAGTAACAGGCGAGAAGGTTTCATCATTGTCAATCCAGTAGGATTGAGTGTAACCTTTTGCTACTATGAGAGATTTATAGGTGTGTATATTTTCATCCATGACAACAGTCTTACTGTTTTGAGAAAGATCAACTAAGTTCAAAACTTGATTGTCTCTCATGGATTTTATTTTCGCATTCATAGCTTCTAGTCATTTTTCGAATTCAAAATTCGATAATGCAACTTGATAGTTAGGGGGTTCATAATGATCCTCGAAACTTGCTCCTCAGCATCGACATAAATCTATATCGTTCAGGTGCATGAAGTGTCCTTGCGGATCTATGAATGGGAACAACATCATCCTGTGGTCCAACATCTATATGTACAGCCTCAGAATGATATTTGCTAGTGTTACCAGAAGGTTGTGTATCTTCACTTTGAATCTTGTCAAAGTCTATAGTGCTCCCACTTGCTTTGTGAAATGAGACTGTTCTCAAGAAACTCAGCATACCGAGTAACAACCATTTGTTCTCAGTTGGGAAGTAAAATAGTAATCGAAGATATACTTGATAGATATGGGCTCAAGTTTGTTCGGCATGTCTCGTTCCACGAGATCCTCACAACCCCAGATCCTCAAGTAAGACAAATTAGGGACTTTCCCACGCCATATCTCATATGGTGTCTTTTTAACCTTTTGGTCGGAACCATATCAAGTATTCGAGCAGCAGACTTCAGTGCATGCCCCTCAAAAGGATAGTGTAAGAGTAGTAGGACTCATCATAGATCGCACCATGTCATACAGGGTCCGATATCTCCTTCTAGACGCACCATTATCTTGTGGAGTGTATGAAAGAGTGAATTGTGAGACAATCTCACGATGTGAGGGATGATCCGGAAACTCTTGACTCATGTACTTTCATCCTTAATCAGGACTGAAAGCCTTTGTTGTCTTGCTAAGTTGATTTTCTACTTTTACTTTAGAAAGCTTTGAACGTTTCAAAGATTTCATGTTTATGTCTAATCAAGTAAACATAACCATAGCGACTGATATCATTAAAGCTTCCATGTTGATGTTTAATCAAGTAAACATAACCACATCGAATGATATCATCAGTGAAAGTAGGTGGCACCTTCCCTAGTCTTAGTTCTAAAAGGGCCACATACATCAGTATGTATGAGTCCAAGTAGATTTGTAGCTCTTTCGCCAACTTGGGAGAAAAGCTTTCTTGTTATCTTTCCATAATATACAAGAGAGGCATTTTAAATGATTCATAATCATTTGTAAAGAAGCCCGTCGAGTTTTAGTATCAAAATGCGTTTCTTGTTTATGTGGAAAAGATGACGATGATCTAGGTAAGTAGAATCCAAACCAATTTGGATTCTTGAGTGCTACGTTTGTATATAGAACTATCGTTTGAATTAGGATCATGCATATTAATTTCAAACATACTATTACAATGAATAGTTATAAAAAAATGTTATTTTTCATAAAACAAAATATCATAATCCATTATTCAACAAACGATAAAGCTAAACAATGCATAATTGACAATTGTTCAAAACAATAATTAACGCATTAGGAAGGATAAGATCACAGCTTCCATTCATTTAGCTTTCTACTTCACATTCAATCTTGCACATTTGTGTAAATGTGAGTTCCACAACTAGTGTCATACACTCAAGATTTATCACGAAAAGTATAGAGTTCTATAATGAAGATACCTAATGTGCTAACTAGAACACATTTGTCCTTCATCAACTCTGCCACGTAGGCAGGACAATTCCTCCTTCAATGGCCAGTTTCATCGCAATGATGGCAAGAAATATCCTTTGCAGGGTGCTCCTTTTTAGCAGGTGGGGGAATCGTAGGTTTGGAAAAGTAAACTAGCTTACCCTTACCTAGACTCTTGCCTTGTGCTTGCGGTTTACCTTCCCTGATTGCAAGAAAAGTATTGGGTAACCCTTGCTCAACCAGTTTTACCATAGCATGTTCAACGATTGTCTTCCCCATGCTATGTACTTTTAAAACACTTTTCAAACTGGTCATAGTCCTTGGATAGTGAGGTAAGAATCAAGCTCATTCCAAGAACTTGTGGTAAGGGGTAACCAAGACGTTCCATTGGATCAAGATAGCATTGCATATTCAAGATGTAAGTGCTAACTGATTGGCCGTCCTCCTGATTGCAAAAATGGAATGCTTTAACTGTTTTGAACAGTTCAAGTTCTGCCTTTTGTTGAAATATCATTTTCAACTCGCTTATCATGTCATATGCTGTGAGTTCCTCGAAGTACTTTCGAATCTCGGGGTTCATGCTCACAAGCATATGAGTAGCAACTTCTTGGTGTTCGTTAAACGTTTCGGTAAAGGCTTGACGAACAGCAGCAGAATCACTGACAGGAGGTGCCTCAGGTAAGGCCTCTTATAGGTGTATCAACTTTCTCATCTCTAAGGACAATCCTTAGAATTCGATATCAGAAGATAAAGTTGATATTAGTCAGTTTCAGTTTTCAAGAACTGATTTTTGAGTGGAGATACTTAGGTTTTGATGTTGTTGTTATCTGTATAACAACCAAAGTTCAAAAAATAGTATTTTCAATAATAATTTCTTTTAATCAATTAACTACCCAATTAATTTTAATTAAAAGCTAAGATCCCATTGAGCTTCTATCACCGCATCAGTTCATCTGCTAGAGGTGATAGATCCAATAGGTAGGTGACGATCAACAATTGCATTACAAGTGCAACTCTTAGAGGTATGGGACTTCATGGCACCTAGTGAACAAGCATCTAGGGTCAAGTGGCATGTTTGTCGCATCGTCGCCTCGAGTCAAGGTCTCACCGTTAACTCGATTAAGTCATCCAATGTGAAATCATGTCAAAATAGCTCTAGGTCTCACGCGTAGAGAATAATGACCTCGGATCTAGATTCAAACCACGTCTCACGTGAATTCAAAAATAGAAGCAAGTGATTTACAACCGATTGGACGGCGTGACTTAAATTTTAGGTATGTTAAATTTTAATTAATAAAATTTTATTAAGATATGAATGAATCATGTACTTCATTCATATCACTTCATAAGTCGTTTAATAAACGGTAAAAACATTTAACGATTATTAAGGTTTAAGTTTCAAATCGTATTTAAACTTAGTTTAATCTCAAAACAATTTTAGATTAAAGGTTTAATCATCAATGATTAACTATTATTTTAAGTTTCAAATCATATTTAAACTTAGTTTAATCTCAAAACAATTTTAGATTAAAGGTTTAATCATCAATGATTAACTAGTAATTATCGATGATTAAATGATTGGATGTTTTAATGTTTGTGTCAAAAAACCATTTTTAATTGTTTTATTTACTTGTATCTAATAGGAAAAGAAAACAACCACAAACATAAATAAAACATGCAACAAATTTTGTGCAAACCTCAACCGATGAAATCCTAGGTTCGGTCATGTGAGTCATCACGACGGACCGAAGGGTCAAACTAGGGGACGGGCCAACATGAACCCAAACGGGCCTACATAAACCCAATGGGCTCCCACTTGCTCCAAGACATTCTTGAGCAAGTAGAACCCAAAATTGTGGAAAAGTGTAATCTGCCAGAAAATTCCAGCAGACTTTGAAGCCCGAAAAGTCACTGAAGGAGTCTTCGTTGGTCTTCCCGGCCTTCTGGAAAGTTGTAGCCCACGACGTTGCAAGCATTTTAGGCTTTTGAATCGCCCAAAACGGAGTCCGTATGCCTCTGGAAAACCTGTTTTCGTACAGCCCTCGCTTTTGTGACGGAAATTTGTTGTTTTCTTCATTAGTCTTCAATATTTTTTATCAACAATTTACAATAAAAAGATAAAATAAATACAATCTATTCTATTACTTTTACATTACAAATTGCCCCAAAAATGGCACCAAAAATAAAAGAAAAAGAAATGAAACAAATTACAACAATTAAGCCAAAAAAACAAGGCTTTTCCCAAACAACCAAACATCAACCACATTCATTCACAAATGGTCTAGGCTTTCATCGGTTTGCACAAACAAGCAACAATTGACAAGGCTTTGGCTTGGGATATGGCAAAAATACATGTTTTGCCATATCAAAAAACATAATTAAACAAGTAATTCCAAGCCAAATAATCAAAAAATTCAATAAACTAGATTAATTTTTTGATTTTGATTTTGTAACAAGTGACAATAGGGTTCCAAAAATACATTATTTTAACCCTCATAATTATACAAAACCGAAAATTAAAATAAAAACCCGTAGGGTTTAATTTTCGTCCGATCGGTTTGTTAAAAACACCAAAATCGTTTGATTTTTGCCACTTTTCACAAAATCTAGCTAATTATATGATTAATATAATGACTCGTGATACCACTAATGGTGATTTTCGGTTAAAACAATTAACAAAACGCAGCGGAAAGTATTTATCACCATGAACGGATCTTGATATCAATCATACAATTAAACTATAAGAAAATCAAAGAGAATGGTATAAGAATTCATACCCTAGTTGCCTTTGATTGTTGTGTATTCGGATGGAGTTGGTGATGGATTGAAACCAAGTATTCAATTAGAATACCTCTAAAAGAAAGTCCACACAACACAATCAAGAACACCAAAGGAGGATGCTAGTCCTTGATTCTTGAGAGCAAAAGAAAACAAAAACACCTACAAGTGTTAGAGAGAGGGGACGTCCAAATGGGTGGTCAAGGGTGAGTTTATGGAGCCATTCAACACTCTTAATGGTGCCATAAAGACCCATCAATGATTTCCATAAACCATTGTTCCATTTGCACTTTAGTCCCTAGTCATTTGTTTCTTCCATTTTGCTCACAATAAAGTTTCTATATTAACAATTAATATTAAACTTATTATACCACCTATTTTCTTATCCTGCCTCGGTAGCTCAAAGCGAAACTCGCGGCTGCAGACAAGAAGGCTATGATTGAGACACATCGGGAGAGCTTCACAAGCTTATAGCTTATATATTAATAATTAATGTAATTACACTAATTACACTAATTATATAATGGTGTTTAGTGTTTAAGTGTGTGACCCTTTAGGCTCACAAACAACTAGCCATATAACTATATGTTTTACGCGTGAAGCATATTCCAACAGAGTGATGGTAATAGTAGTGGGTGGTGGTGGGGATGACAGCAGTGGTGGTGATGGGTTTGTGGTGATAGAGGAGGTGGTAGTGGGGCTAATAAGGTAATATTACGCCTTTCTAAAACAAAGCTAATATTCTATGTTCCTCATTCAAAATATTTTAAAAATCCCTCATTATGGAATTCACATTCCATTACTTGATTGAATTTTTTAGCAACCATAAGGCTAAACGTAGTGGACGGTCTCTAACGACGAGGCACTCCTTATACACGGCAACCGGCAACCACGACCTCCCCTTTTTCCTTTAATTTGGTCATGCAGACGATCAACCAAGGTCAATCGTACATATGCCAATGATCGTTTCTATATTATATATATTAAAAAAATAGTATATACTTCATATATTAATAAGAAATAATTACTAATTTAGACAAAAAAAAAGTGAGAGACTCTCATTTATAAATGATAGACTTGAATCTTCCCAAAATATCATGTGTGACTTTGGAGATTTGGGCAGTATTAACTGGGAGCAGCACTAACAGAGCAGCACTAAGTGGAGAGCAGTACTAACGAACAATAGTAACAAGTTTGAGCAGTATTAACGAGCAGTAGTAACAAGGTTGAACAGTATTAACGAGCAGTAATAACTATTTGAGCAGCATTAACTCAGACACGTGGCGGCGTTCTAGTGGAGTTGCACGCTTGCGGGGTAGTTGCACAGTCTATTTTGAGAAAATTGAAACCTAAGTCTAATTTTGAGAGATTTCATTTTATTTGGTCCAAATTAGCAAGTCTGTTAATAATATATACTTCGATTGTCTTTTAAATGATAATAATCTAAATTCCAATTCCTCCGCTAAATGAAACCAACTAAACATCACCTAAAAGTGTAAAACCACTATTGCAGAAGTTCACTTCATCCAATTATCAAATCAAACATCAACTTTGCCACCACATTTGATTGCAGCTAAACACCACTTCCCCCAATCTCTATCTGCAAATAACTTTTTAATGATTTATTATTTCTCTTTCATTTCAAATCAAATAAAAAATCTGAACTTTTGCCATACCCACCTCAACATTTCCCCCAAATTCCTCCTTTTGCCCTCGTCTGATTCAAACACTAAACCCCGATTCAATTAGCGTGTTTCAGTATAACTAGGGTTTTGTTAATTAACATCTATATGGCGGTTAGGGGCGTCGATTTTAAGTGGTTAGTTTCACTCTTTTGCAATTGCTGCTTCTAAGTTCTATTCATTTGTTTTATATGAAATCTAATTTTCAATTTTGCAGGTACGATGGGTTTTTTCTATCAATGCTTGCCACTAGTATGTATCCTTCTGTAGATAATCATAATAATGATTAAATTATCGTTTAATTTTAGTAAAAATGTCGATTCTTAACAACTGTTACTAATAGAATAATTGTTGCAATTAACTGGAAGCGTTACCATCTTTGCACACACCCATTGCACATATGGATCGTGGTGGGTAATTACTGAATATTTCTAGATCTTGTCTCATTATTATTATAATTTTTGATTAACTTAATTTTGATGTTTTTGGTTATGGTATTGCTTAGGTGGACTACACTACAGTTTTTATTTTTCGTTTGTTGATGTTTGTGGACAATGGGCTTGCTGCTGGAATGGGATTGTAAGTTATTTTTACTTCGGTTTAATTATTATAAAATCATTTTTAAATTTAGTGACATAAGTTGGATTCTGAGTATAAAATTAAATTTAGTGATACAAATTTTGAATCATAACACTTCATATGCGCATTGAATCATAACCTATCTGGAAAATTAACGTTACATTCTGATTTATTTTATTTTATTTTATTTTAAAAATAGGGATTTTGGACGACAACAAAGACAAGCTCGTCTTTGTGGAAGAATTGTGGTGTTATCAATTCTTTCTGTATTTCTTTATCCCTTTCTTTGGGCTTGGACTATTATCGGTTCTCTATGGTTCACCACTGCAAAAGATTGTGTATTTACATTTTTTTTTCTTTTTTTAATTTTTAATTTATATACGTATAATAAATCGGGTCGGAAATAGACGCGTTACAATTTTAATAAAATTATCGTATCAGCTTCCCGAAGAAGGTCAAAAATGGGGTTTCCTTATATGGTTGCTTTTTAGCTACAGTGGGCTCATTTGCATTACTGGAACGTGTATGAAAAAGGTACAATATTAACTATAATTTTTATATTTATTTTTATATAAATTTAATGTTTATGTAACGTTTTTATTTGTAGTGGTTAACAAGACGGCAAGCTCATTCACTACGTGCTCAACAGGGTATTCCTATTTCAGAATACGGGGTACCCTAAAAAATTCTTTTTTTTACTTTAATGTATAAATATTATAGAAAAATTTAAAAATTTTATATATATATCAGGTGGTGGTTGATATGGTTCGGGTACCCGATTGGGCATTTGAGACAGCTGCGGGTCAAGAAATGGGTCAAGATACTGCTTCATATCATCCTGGGCCTTATTTAACTCAACCCCAGGTACCCATAATTAGAATTCGGGTTATGTTTTTTTTATTATTACTAACGAGTCAAACGGGTAGAATAATAAAAAGTTAGATATGAAGGAAACGGGTCGAACTAATCAAAAGTCTCCCAAAGTGTATTGATGATGCATAAAACCTCTTGAATCATTTTATTCAGTAGTTAGATTATTATTGAAATAATATAAATTATGTAATCGTATTTGACACACTAATTAATTTATAAGAATTTTGACCCATTACCCTACCTGTCCCGTCCCGACCCATCCATCTAATAGAATAATTATAAATTTATAAGTTAAGGATCTTACTCCAAAACTTGGTCATGAATATTTTTATAGAATCTTGTAAAAGAAAAATGCTCGATTTTGTATATAAATCTTGCTATTACAGTGGTTGCCCGGACGTTTTATTTTATTTGTAATTTCAATGCATATCTGCTGCAACTGGGTCTAATGATGTTTTTTTTTATTATTATTACCACGGTTATTTTTAATTTTATTATAATATTTTATTTATTTTAACATTCAGAGAGAAGCAGTTGAGGCACTCATTCAAGAACTTCCAAAGTTCATGCTGAAAGCTGTTCCAACCGATTGTAGCGAGTGCCCAATTTGTTTGGAAGAGTTTCATGTCGGGAACGAGGTACTATTTTTTTTATTTTATTTTTAATAATATAAAATTATAAATATATAATTTTCAGGTTCGTGGTCTTCCTTGTGCACACAACTTCCATGTAGCATGCATCGATGAATGGCTTAGATTAAACGTAAAATGTCCTAGATGTCGATGTTCGGTTTTCCCAAATCTTGACCTTAGAGCTCTGTCCACTATCCCTGTTTACTTTGACCGGTTGACCGTTTCAACAACTCGTTATATGAGAAGTCAACCCTCGAGTCAAAGTTATCTATTGAGAATGCAAGGTTTCCTCAGACCAATTCAGTCTGGAAACACGGGATCGTCCAGCTCAGATTCTGACACTGTTTTGGAAACGGTTGAAAATAGTGGTCAACCGTGTGAGAATCATAATCTTCATATAAGTATAGAGGTTGAACAATGATGATTATTTTGACTTTTAGGTGTAAGTTTTTTAGGGTTTGTAATTTGATTATAAGGTAGAAATTTGGTTTGTGGTTGTGGTTTTACCATTGTCGTGGTTTATTAGTTAAGAGAATCAAGGGGTGTTTGGTATGTAGTTTTAGGAATTAGGGAATCAGTTGATACCAAAACATGTCATTTGCTTCTAATGGATATTGATGATAGGGATGGGATATAGAACTGAAAATCCGAAATCATACCCGTACGGAAACGGAACCGTTTGGAACCGGATTATTAAAAATCGGTTCGGGTATCGGGTCCAATATTTTCGAGAAATCAGGTATCAAGTATTTCGGGTACGGGTAAATCATGTCCGGGTACATCAGGTATGGAACAAATCGGGTCTAAGACCCGGGACCGAAATTAATTAACTATGTAATTGGAATTTGTTGTGGTATAATACTATTAATAGTGTTTGATTCATATTAATTAAACAATTATTATTTGTAAATCATTACAATATTATATGTATAAACTAACAAATATGATACAAATACCCAAAAACGACTCCAATTACTATTTTGGTTCTAGTCGGGTCTATACCCGATTTACCCGAACCGAACCCGGAAACGTACTCTGTAAAACGGTTCCGTTCTCGGGTCTACTAATCCTCCAAATCGGGTCTCAGGTATTTCAGGTCCGGGTCCAACCGGGTCGGTTCCAGACCCGATTCCATCCTTAATTGATGACATGTTTATGTCAGTTGTAGTCTGAGTTGACGTAGTGCTGATTTGGCAAAAACTGAAGTGTCAGTTGATATTTGTAACGACCTGAAATTTGTAAATAAATAAATTATATAAAAATATGATAATTAAGAATAAATCATTAAAGAACGTAGGAATTGGTTTCGTGTCATTTGGACATCGTACGAGAAAGTTATGGACGAAACCGTGTCGAAGGAAACAACAAAAAGTGCAGCCTGTTTAGCAACACCGAAATAGTGTCTCTATTAGGAGATGGCGACGCGATTTTTCGTCCCTAAACAGAAAATTGAATTCGCGTTTGGGGGTTTGATCGCGACTTAAAGATAGCGACGGAAAAAATCGGAAATAGCGATGCTATTGGTTAATAGCGACGCGATTTTGGTCGCTGGCAGCATTTTAATCGAGTTTCTTGTCATTTAATGCCAAAACAAACCCTAGCTTCTCTCCTATCAAGTGAGTATACGTTTTTGAGTGGAAAGGATCGCTTGGAACCGATTTCTTCATCAAATCTTGTGAAATTTCACTCCTACTTGAAGATCAAAGGTAAATCTTCTTCTCTCTTGGGTTTTTAGGCATAGAGTCAAGTAGAGAAAGCTTAAATCTCAAACCCTAGTTTTGGGTTTGTGCTTTAATGGTTAAATAGAGGTGGTATAACTTAGATCTATGTTATTTTAACAAGGAAAATGTGTTCATGATATGGATCTATGAAAAATATGGTGATTTATGGAACTAGGGTTTGGTAACTTGGGGGAAAATGGTGCTAGTAGCTAACTAGCCATGGAATATGTGATTGTTATTGATGTTTGATGTAAACCATTGTATTGGTTTTGGTATTAGGTCATTTGGTGGAAGAACTTGAGATTTCAAGTCTTGAGAAGTGATAATTGTGTTCAAGGGGCACAACTTTGGTTAAGCTTGGTTAATGTGATTACATGAGACTTTTACTGAGTACATAGCAAATGATTTTGAAAACTATAATGTTTTATGAATCTTTATTGATAAATATTTTTAATAAAGATATGATTGATAAGATAAGAAAATACAAATAATAGACTATTTAAGTATGTCTAAATGATTAATGATTTTAAAAGAGACTATGATAATGAAAAGTAATTATTGATTCTTTATCAATAACATGTATGAATAAAGATATGATTAAAAGAGTACCATAATCGGTTTATTAATAATATGTATTAATAAAACTTAAGACAATGATTTTTAAGTAATGAGTATCAATTAGCATAATATGCTCATAAGAGTAGTTATTAAATTACTAGGGGAATAAGTATAAAATGACTAGTAGTAAATATGTATTGTAGTCAAAGATAAGTTAAATTAATATGATTTTGATAAATGATAAATATATTTTATTTAATATATGACTTGGTAAGGTCAATATTAAAGCTGAATAAGTAAAGATAATGATATGATAAATTAGAATAAATGTATTCTAATAAGTGATGAATTTGATGAAAGGAGCTGGGCTCATAAGTGATGAATGAAATATCCGGAATAAGACCGCCCAGAAATGGGGGAGCATGAGACGTCTACTTGGGGTGGTACCTCCCTGCGCAAAGAGTAGAATGTCACAGTTTACGACACCAGTGTTGGGTGAGCATGACGACCCGGAAACGGGGAGAGCTTATGAATCTTGGTAAGATAGGGGGGCTCCCAATTACCTTGATGATTTACCTATGACATCCCATATCGGGAGAGTTGACTTCGGAGAGGTCCGTTGCATATGTGATAAAGAAATGTGTGAGCTTGGAGATAGCTTGCAATAAGTGATTAAATGATGAGTAAGCTTATGGTAAGCTTATTAGTTTATACGATTAAAATAATAGAAGATGAGAATTGAGTTAATAAGGTTGATAAAGATAAGTATTTATAATGTTATAAATATTGTTTATAAATTTACTTGAGAATGGGTCGAAAACCCATGTATCTCACGAGACTATTTTATCTCACGTACTACTTTGTTTTTGGCTATGTACTCAGGTTCAGGATCGAAGGATTAAAAGGTCGCGATAGAAGTGACCTAGCGTTGATTAGCTCGGGAGCTCGTAGGTAGATCTCATTTATCCTATGGTTATGATATTATTTTGCAACACCGGTTTTAATACTCTGATAAACTTTTAATGATTTTTGTTAAACCGTATTTCGGGATATTGGACTTATAATATTTGTATTTAAAAATATGACTTAAAAGACGTTTTAAAAATTAAGGTGTTCCAGTCTAAATAAGAGATACCAACCTAATCGGTTAAAAAAGTTAGTTGATACTAGACAAGGGCGGGAAAAATTCGGTAGCAAACTTTCGATAAAGAATCAATGTTTATAAATGGACAAAGACTCAAGTATTGAATCTTGCTCTTTTTTGGAAAGAGTGACGACAATAAAGTACATAATCCTTCTCAATCATCTCTCTACTCGGAGGTGAGTATGCTTTCAAAGAAACCTCCAGTAAAAGTGTGGCAGAGAGAAAAAAAATATACATATGAGGTGTTTATAAGTGTCTATAAAAATAACACAAGTGAATAGTGTACAAAAATGTTTGCACATGACGTGTGTACGAGAGCGAAGACAGTAAGATCGGACAAAATAAACATTAGGGACAATAATTGAAAGCCAGCCATGGGTCCCTAAACTAAAGGAACATTTTTCTAAGGGGCTATTAGAGCATAATATGTCGTAATCATGTTATATGGTTACTTTTTTTTTTCTTATCACATTGCTATAATATTAATCCTAAAATCATCGTTTGCCAATAACTTTTCTATAACATTCTTCGGATCAAAAAATATCCTCAATCTATCACAATTTACAAAAAGGGAAAAAAAATCAACTAACGTTAAAGCAATGACGTCTGGTTTTTTGGCGCGACCCATCAGCTTTCTTTGTTTTTGATTTTATAGCAACCCAATATTTTGTTAAGGTGATTTTATGAGTTAAATCCGTAAAATATCTTGTGCCAAATGAATTTTTGTTAACACAACGTTTAAAATGGAAATCTTATAAATATGTTTTCTTTCCTACTTTTTGACCTATATCATATCTTTTCATATTTGTAATTTGTTAATCTTTCCACACACTCAACCACTTACCAGCTCTACATACACACATGTTTGTTAAAAGGCATTTTAGTCATCTCATTAATTTTTGAGTATTTATATAATTATCTACATCTTATCATATTCGTGTTTCATATATGAATGTTTTAACAAAACTAGCTAGAAGATGAGATACTAGTAGGTAGTTGTAGCTGAAGTTTTTAACTAGAGCGGAAAGCTGGACCTTTTATTTATATCAAAATATTTTGCAAAGTAATTAGAAAATGAATCTGAAAAATGCTAAATATCATAAAATGATACTCCCTCTGTCCCACAAAAAACTTCCCATTTCACTCTAAACTTTTGTCCCACAAAAAACTTCTCATTTTCCATATTTGGTGGGTTCCACCCAATAAAAAACTATTATTATTAAAAACTCCACCACTAATATCCACTAACTATCTTTCTCTCTCCAATCTAACCTTATATTTTAATCAAAAGTATTATCAATTACCACACCACTAACTATTACCTAAAACATGTGCAAAAGACAAATGAGAAGTTTTTTATGGGACGGAAGTAGTATATAAGAGGATTAATATGGTAAAAATTTAATTATTTAATGATATTTTGGTATTTTTTTAAAAAGTTACAACTCTTTTTAAAATTACTTCAAGTAGTTTTTGTATTAATGTTTTTTCTAAAAAGTAAAAGCTCTTAAATTCAAACAAATCTTTTATCTTAACACGAGTTTATTTTTTTAAAACAAAAACCTTAAAACTTAAAAAAAAATATTCTCCAAACATATCCTCTATAAGAAATAAGAATTGACTATAGTTGCCAAACAACCTCTAAAACATGGGCATCAAAACTGTAAAATGTAAATATAGACCTAACAAAATCCACATCTTATTTGTCATCTTCCCCAACATCATGTTAACAAAAAGATATGATATTCTTTTATAACATTTTATTATTTAACCAAGGAAAATGCTAATGATAGCCTTTAGGACTGTTATTAAAAAGGCAAAATAACAAAAGACAACCTCTTGAATTTTAGGAATATTATTTTTTTAATCATTGTACAAGCCTTTTATGCATGTTAGTGACAGCCCTAAGGGTTATCATTAGCAAAACCCTTTAGTTAAAAGAAGTTTTTCAAACTAATATTTTAAAGGCATGAGATAAAAAAACATTTCTTAAGATTATTATTATCATCTTTATCAAAAATTGTATTTAATAATTGCAAAATTAAACTTTGTTTAATTTATTTTTTTAATATATTAAGAAACATTCTATTCAATTAATACTTCTCATTTCAAGTTCTTAAGATAAGAATTAAATAAACTTAATTAGAAAATAAAATTAATGAATTTTACAGGATAATTATGTAATAAATACTGGGTCCCATTTAATAGAAATTAATAGTCAAACAAAAGTAAACTTTTTCCCGGAAGAAAGAAACAAAAATTCACACAAATTGACATCACCATTTTCGTCATTTTCTTTCTCTCTCACACACTACTGTGTGCGTTACTCTCCTTCCCTCCCTCTCTCAATCGGTGGTTTTTTTCGAATTTTGTTGCTTTACCCCCCTGAATTTCGACCCTATATAACCTCATTTTTAACATTAACTCCACTTCTTAACTCACTGAATCTAGGGTTTTCTGCAATTTGTGCTCAACTTACTCCAATGGCGGTCACAAGCACAGGTTTTAAGTGGTTAGTTCCATTCTATCTACAATTCTGCATTTAATTTCCAAAATTCGTGCATGATCGTGATCATTTGTTGCTTGATTTTTTGAAATTTTGCAGGTACGATGGATGCTTCCTATCAATGCTTGCGTTTAGCATGTATCCTTTTGTAATTGAATCGACATTGAGTTACGATTGCCTTAAATCGTGTTTTTTTTTTTTTTTTTTTTTTTTTTTATGTTTTTGTTTCCTTGACGATTTCGATTGAACAGAATCGTGGTTTTGATGAGTTGGAACCGTTATCATCTCTGTAAACCACCTTTGCAGTTGTGGATAGCGGTTTGTGAACTGATTCTTAATTCTTTTGTGAAATCGTACTTATTTTCTCCCAAATTGTGTATCTGTTGATGCTAATTTGTGTAATTGCGTTGCTGATTATTTTGAATCAGGTTGATTATGCAGTTATCTTTGTTTTTCGTGTTCTTATGTTTGTGGATGATGCAATTGCAGCTGCAGTGGGATTGTAAGTCCACTTTAACCCTAATTTCAAAATCTGATACTGTAATTTGTGGCTTCATACTTCCATTAGCTATAACTAAACTAATTTTAAGATACAAATGTATAATCTACAATAACTAGTATTAACTTTAGACCAAAATACTACTAATCTCCATCAATTAAGTCAAGATACAATCCATTTAAAACACAAATTCATGGCGTACGTCCGGTTCACGGTCGTTTTATTTTTTCCTTTTTCGTATATACTTAACCGGATGAATTATTTTCAACGAATACTTAATGATTACATAATTAATATTTAGGGATTATGGTCGGCAGTTAAGAGGATCTCATTTTTTTGGAAGATTGGCGGTTTTATCTATTATATATGCAGTTCTCTACCCGTTTCTTTGGGCATGGACCGTTATTGGTGCTGTTTGGTTTGCTAGTGCAAAGAAATGTGTATGTGATACGTTTCATTAATTAATTAAACCTAAATAATGATTGTAACTTGTATATCTATTTTTATTTTTATTTTTTTGCAGTTGCCTGAAGACAACGAAAAATGGGGTTTTGTTGTATGGTTAATTATCAGCTTCTGTGGACTCATCTGCGTTGCTGGTAATTTTGGGAAAAAGGTACTATATAATCTTGCTTCTTAGATCTTAATTTCTTATAAGTTATAATCTAATCTTGATTATGATTTTAAATTGTATAATCTTGTAATTTGCAGTGGTTTATAAGAAGGCAAGCTCATTTAAGACGTGTTCGCGAGGGTACTCGTGTTTCAGAATATGGGGTAATCTTTTTTCCTAGAAATCGGTATATTTTTGTTTAACGTAAAGTTTTTATAACAAATAATTAAATTTTTTTTAGATTTTCCTTAATATGATTCGTCAACCAGAATGGGTACATGAAACAACCGTTCATGAAACACGAGATCTTGCCCCCGATTCCACCACAAATAATTTTTCTGATCCCGTGGTAACATAAATTTAGCAAATTTAAACATATAATATAAACAATTAATTAATATAATTGTTGACATTTATTTGTAATATTTTGTTTCTCGTTTCGGTTTGCAGATGGAAATACTGGAATCAATGATTCAAAAACTTCCAGTTTACATTTTAAACACCATTCCGACAGACTGCAGTGATTGTCCAATATGTTTGGAAGAGTTCTGTATCGGGCAAGCGGTAATATTTCTTTTTATATATTATTATTATTTTCTATTTCTATTTATTAAACGTATTAATTTCTATATTCTAGGTTCGTGGTCTTCCGTGTGCTCATAATTTCCATATAGCATGCATCGATCAATGGCTGAGATTAAATCTGAGATGCCCTAGATGTCGTTGTCTCGTGATCTCTCTTTGTCAAATACATAATGAATCTACAATCCCGGTTGATCCTGACCATCCAATTATATCAACAGCTCACCCGAGTTACCTTACGAGAATGCAAAGTTTTCTCGTACCGGTTCGTGAAGAAAACGAGCCGACATCTGACTCGAGCTCGAGCCCGGTCTCAACCGCCATCAATGGAGATGCAACACCACCCGACTCCAGCCCGAGCCCGAGCCTGAGCCTGAGTCCCAACTCCAGCAACGGGCCCGTTGAACTGTTGGAATCGGTGCAATGACCAGTTGTGGTCACAAACTGTACAACATACTTTTTTGAGTGCAGTTTTTATATGAGTTTCAGGGCTCTCTTTTTTTCATGTTAAACTAGCTTAAGACCATAAGTTGGTAGTTATTTCGGTTACCTCAATATAATTGGCTGTCAAAGTATTTTCATGCTTTAAACTAGTAATGCCATATGACTTCTATTCTAAAGTTTTTTAGATTTCGTTGTTATCGTATGAGTCAAACAAGTTGAAAGTCGCACGTTCTTATCGTATGAGTCAAACAAGTTGAAAGTCGCACAAAGTGCATAATTAAAGCTTACAACCTCTTATATCTTTTTGTTTAACAAAAAATAGGTTTTTAGTGTAATAATACAAGTTTTATGCTCATATTTTCGATAATTATTTGTAAAAAAGTTAGATAGATTTATGTTTATGTGACAACTTGATCCGACCATTTTGCCACCTCTCTGAGGGCACATGCATTATGAAATCTTGAATGAAGCGGGAAAATAGAAATTAGGTGAAGTTTTTATTCATTTATAGAAAAATATACGCAACATAAAATGACGGTTCAACTTCAGTTTGAACCCTAGAAACGTTATGATTTCTTAACCGCTTTAATGACGATTCAACTTCAATTTAACCCTAACTACATTATGATTTCTTAACCGCTTTAATGACGATTCAACTTCAATTTGACCCTAAATACATTAGTGTTGGGATATAATCAAGTCATTACTGATGCTGCAAGTAATACTGATGACTGCTACTACTGATGGTGCAGAAATATGAATTACTACTGACTCGAACTTACTACTGATGATCATGATTACTACTGATGACTATATTTGGAGCTGATCGTGTCCGAGATCTTCGTATAGATAGTTTAGAATTAATATCTTTTTGTAATTCAATTGTAATCGTTCCCTAGAATAATTAGGTTAAATAGTTAGGCTTCAAGGACTATTATAAATAGTTCCTTACGAATTGTAAACGTACGTGTGTATTGATCGATTATCATTAATATACATTGAAGCTTTTTGTGATAAACTGTGTTTTTAATATTTCGTATTCGATACAGTTTACATTGTTCTTAATCAAATAACAAGAGTGTTAATCCGCTGTAACTTCTCTTTGTTAGTAGATCTGTGATTCAATAACTTGTTTGAGTTATTCGATCCTGACAAGTGGTATCAGAGCTTTAAGGTTCTAGATCTACGAATTAAGAACATCAAAAAGTTTCATACTCTCGAAATCAAAATTGTTAATCATGTCTGATAACAATGAAAGCACACATGCAGACAAAATTCCAATTCTCACTCCCAACAACTTTGGGATGTGGAAAAACATAATCAAGCAATACATGCTTATTACTGATTATTCCATGTGGGAAGTTGTTCTTGAAGGCAACAAAACTATTCAAACTCCATTAACAAGCTCATCAACTGAATCCGACAAACTCAAGTGTGAAAAAGAAAAGAAGGACATAGGAATCGAACTTAAAGCCTTAAGCACTCTTTTGCTTGCTATTCCCAATGACTATCAACATTTATTTGTTGAATATGATGATGCTAAGAAGCTGTGGCAGACATTGGAAAAGAGGTTTGTTGGCACCAAAAGTACTAAGAGGAACATGAAGTTTGTTTTGAAGCAAGACTTTGAAAACTTCAAAGGACAGAAGAATGAATCATTATCACAAGTTTTTGATCGATTCAATAAACGTATTGGTGAACTCAATCAAGTTGGAGTTCAACCAGACAATGATGATGTCAACAGAAAGTTCCTCAGATCTCTTGGTGAAGAATGGTCTATGTACAGTGTTATATATAGACAAGGAGATGCATTGGAAGAGAAAGAGCTGGATGAACTGTACAATGAACTAAGAGTGTTTGAATCTGAGGTAAGTAATAAAACTCCTAATTTACCTTCAAGCAATGCTGCTTTTGTGTCTAGTACATGAACAGGTCAGGATGCTGCAAAGAATGTTGAAATTGAAGATGTAGCAAGAGAATCCTTCTTCACTAGTCATGTACACACTACATTGATTAGTGAAGATTTGGAACAACTTAATCCTGATGATCTGGAAGAGATGGACATCAAATGGCAATGCTTAGTTTAAGAACAAAAAGATTTCTCAAGAGAACTGGCAGACAAAATCTGACCTACAACAAAGGTGATCGTGCTGGATTTGACAAGCCCAAAGTCAAATGCTACAACTGCAATAATCTTGGTCACTTTGCTAGAGAATGTCCTAGCAAAGACCAAATATCAAACTACAACAAAAACAGCACTTCAAACTCAACTGCATTAGTATCTCAAGAGGGTCAAGGTTTTCAAACATCAGTAGGAACTATTACAGGTTTACTACTGGTAAAAACCCTAATTACAATGCTGTCGGGTACAATTACCAAAATACTACTGACTATGCTAAAAACTCATATTACCCAAATACTACTGGTCCATCAGTAGTAAAATACTCAAAAGCCAAAAACTACGGGTATAAACCTAAGTCAGTAGTAAAACAAATACCAGTAATATACAACAAATGAAGACCAACACTGCATACAAAGCTCATCCATTTCGAAAATCTTACTCTTCAAAGGATGAACCCAAGACAAAACAAGCTTGGGTTCCCAAAATTAACTAATCCATTTATTTTATGTGCAGAGCATTCAGATCCCTGAAGAAGGAAGAACATGGCACATTGATAGTGGATGCTCTAGACATATGACTGGGAATCTTCAAATTCTTAGAGATTTCAAGTCTTTTGAAGGTGGATATGTTGCTTTTGGTGAAAATCCAAGAGGTGGTAGGATTACCGGTAAAGGTACAGTATCAAATGGTAAGATTACTTTTGATGATGTATTTTATGTTGCTGAGCTTAAATATAATCTGGTTAGTGTCTCACAAGTATGTGATAAAAAGAACAAAAGTCTTTTTACAGATATAAAGTGCATCATTCGTTTTCCTGACTTTATTTTAGATGAAATATTTGTTGTTTTAAGAACACCAAGGAGAAATAATGTGTACTTCCTGGATATAGGGGGAGAACTCATTTCTTCAAATGAGATCAACTGTTTTATATCTAAGGCAAACATAAATGAATCAGAACTCTGGCATTGAAGGATGTGTCACACAAATTTTAAAAATATGAATAACTTACTCAAAAAGAATTTGGTAGTTTGATTACCACAAAAAGAATTTATGTGTGATCATCACTGTGTTGCATGCCTAAAAATTAAGCAACATAAGAATTCTCATAAAACCAAAGCAATTAATTCTATTTCTAACCCTTTGCAGCTCTTACATATGGACTTATTTGGACCTACAAATGTAATGAGTATTGGAAAGAAACAATACTGTCTTGTTATTACTGATGATTTTTCCAGGTATACTTGGGTTTTCTTTCCTAGGACCAAAGATGAAACAAGTGAGATTATAAAGAATCTTATAGTCAAACTGGAAAATACAAAAGATCTGAATGTGAAAGCCATTAGATGTGATAATGGCACAAAATTTAAAAATACTAATCTAATAAATTTTTGTGATCTTAAGGGTATTGACAGACAGTACACCTCACCAAGAACTCCACAACAAAATGGTGTAGCTGAAAGAAGAAATAGAACAATTATTGAAGCAGCCAAATCCATGCTTAAGATTCAAAATTACCAATAACTTTTTGGGCTGAAGCTGTTAATACTGCTTGTTATGTTCAAAACAGAGTATTAATATTTAAGCCTCACTTTAAAACACCTTATAACTTTTTAATAAAAGAAAACTTTCAATAAGTTTCTTAAAATCATTTGGTTGTCCTTGTACAATTTTAATTACAAGAGAACAAATTGGTAAGTTTGACTGCAAAGCAGATGATGAAATCTTTGTAGGATACTCAACTCAAAGTAAATCATACAGAGTATTCAACAAAAGGATAAGGATCATTGAAGAAAGTGTAAATGTATCCTTTAATGAAAATCTGATGAATGAACAGGGAAATGGTCCAGATTGGTTATTTAACATTGATAATCTAACCAAATCTTTTGATGTTAATTATGATTATCATGCAGGAGATTCAAACAATCAAAGTCAACAAGGAGGATCATCATCATTCAATGGTAGTCAAGACATAATGAAATACATCCTAGTTAATACTGATGCCACAGTTGATACTGAGGACAATAGTAACTCAGATAACTCTAGCAATCTTGACACCAGTAACAACTCAAATTCTCAAGATACTACTGATCCCAGTAGTAACTCAGAAACTCAAACAAATAATGATGAACCAAACAATAATGATGTCAGTACTAACAATGAACCACATGAACTAAATGAAACTCATGTTACTACTGATACCAGTAGCAATGAAGAATCTCCACAAAATTCAGAAAATCAAGAAGAAACCTGGACAGATGCTCAAATCCCTGAATCCATTGAGTCAAACCTTGATAGTCAATTAGCTGTTGACAAAGTTCATGGCACCAGAACTGAAAAGAATCATCCTTTGGACCTAGTCCTAAGTGATGTCAATTCAAACATGCAGACAAGAAGCAAATTCAATTCATCATTAAATACAAACGTTTGTAACATTAGTCTAATCTCTAATGAATGTATGTATGAATGTTTTCTGTCACAGGAGGAACCTAAGAAGATTCAACAAGCTATGAAAGACTCAAATTTGATTATAGCAATGCAAGAAGAACTTCTTCAATTCAAATTACAAGCTGTATGGACTCTTGTACCTCTACCAAAAGGAAAAAGGCCCATTGGAACAAGATGGATCTTCAGAATCAAGAAAGATGAAAGAGGTATAGTTATAAAAAACAAAGCCACACTTGTAGCCCAAGGATACACTAAAGAAGAGGGAATAGACTATGATGAGGTATATGCCCCTGTTGCAAGAATCGAAGCAATAAGGATCTTCCTGGCATATGCTTCATACAAGAAATTTAAAGTCTATCAAATGGATGTTAAAAGTGCACTCATTTATGGGAAGATTGAAGAATAAGTATATGTTTGTCAACCTCCAGGATTTGAAGATCCTGAACACGATGACTATGTGTACAAATTAGACAAAGCTCTGTATGGCATTCATCAGGCACCAAGAGCTTAGTATGACACATTGTCATCATATTTATTGAAGAATAATTTCAAAAGAGGTGCAATTGACAAAACTCTGTTCACAAGAAAGGTCAAAGATGGTATGCTACTGGTCCAAATATATGTAGATGATATCATCTTTGGTTCAACAAATGATCAACTGTGCAAAGAGTTTGAAGAATTAATGCAAATCAAATTCAAGATGAGCTCAATGGGTCCAATGAACTTCTTTCTTGGACTCCAAATCAATCAAAGATCAGATGGTATTTTGATTAATCAATCAAAGTATGTCAGAGACATCTTGGAAAAGTTTGCAATGAAAGACTGCAAAAGTGCAAGCACACCAATGGAAACACACAAACACCTACATCCTGATGTTGAGGGGGAGGATGTAGATGAACATCTATATAGATCAATGATAGGTTCTTTAATGTATTTAACTGCATCAAGACCTGACATTATGTATAGTGTTTGTGTATGTGCCAGGTATCAAGCAAGACCTAAGGAGCTACACTTGCAGGGTGTTAAAAGAATCTTCAGATACTTGAAGGGAAAACCTTCTCTTGGTCTTTGGTATCCACATGATTCACCATTTGAACTCATAGCCTACACAGATAGTGACTATGGTGGTGAATGTCAAGATAGAAAATCTACTACTGGTTGATGTC
Source organism: Calendula officinalis (assembly GCA_963853835.1). Classification (NCBI taxonomy): domain Eukaryota; kingdom Viridiplantae; phylum Streptophyta; class Magnoliopsida; order Asterales; family Asteraceae; genus Calendula; species Calendula officinalis. Next base: position 35,505,854 of record OY970828.1, read on the forward strand.
AATTCTTTGGATCAAGATTGGTGTCATGGCAATGCAAGAAACAAACCAATGTCTCAACATCAACTGCTGAAGCATAGTATGTAGCTGCATCTACTTACTGTGCTCAAGTTCTATGGATTCAAAATCAACTCCTAGACTTTGGTATGTCTATCCTTAAAACTCCCATTTTTATTGATAATCAAAGTGTTATCAGTATTGTGAACAATCCAGTAAAACATTCAAAAACCAAACATATTGAAATAAGATTTCATTTTATAAGGGATTGTAATGAAAAGAAATTAATCAAAGTAGAGAAAATTCATACTGACAATCAATTAGCGGATCTCTTTACAAAAGCATTTGATGTAGGAAGATTCAGTTTCTTGGTTAGCAGTATTGGAATGATTTTAATAAATTAATTTCACCTTTAACATCATATGTAAAGTTTTGTACAATATGTAAGTATGTTTTACTACTGGTTATTCATTATTACTGATCATAAGTTTCGCCTACAATTTACTACTGATAGGGTTCTTCTTTAGTAATAGGTTAAGTATAAAACAACAGTTACTACTGATGTTTCTATTACTGATACTTAGTTACTACTGATCGACTGTTAAGTGTAAAAGTCAACAGTTTACCATACTAACCCCCATGAAAATAGCCGTTGGGTTATGATTCGAAGGGTATTTCGGTCCTTTTGCAGGTTAATTCGAAAAATATAAATAGCTGAATGCGATTAGTTTAGCATTATCCTCACCTCGATTCGATAAAACCTAATCTCTGCAAATCTCGATCAAAACACTGCATCAGTAACAACGAAATTCATTCACCAAATCACTTAAATATCAAACTCTCTCTGAAATCAAAAACTCAATATCAATTTCAAGATCAAAATCAAACAAATGGCTACACTAAAATCTCTCGAAGTTAAAACAGATCTCAAATACTCGGAATTCCACAATATGTGTGCATTTCTAAGAAATCCCGATGGAACAAAGGATTTTCGTCCCACAGTCATGTTCCTAAAGAACTCTTACATCAAATTTGCTCTAACTGTCCCACCAAGTTTGTTTTGAAGCAAGACTTTGAAAACTTCAAAGGACAGAAGAATGAATCATTATCACAAGTTTTTGATCGATTCAATAAACGTATTGGTGAACTCAATCAAGTTGGAGTTCAACCAGACAATAATGATGTCAACAGAAAGTTCCTCAGATCTCTTGGTGAAGAATGGTCTATGTACAGTGTTATATATAGACAAGGAGATGCATTGGAAGAGAAAGAGCTGGATGAACTGTACAATGAACTAAGAGTGTTTGAATCTGAGGTAAGTAATAAAACTCCTAATTTACCTTCAAGCAATGCTGCTTTTGTGTCTAGTACATGAACAGGTCAGGATGCTGCAAAGAATGTTGAAATTGAAGATGTAGCAAGAGAATCCTTCTTCACTAGTCATGTGCACACTACATTGATTAGTGAAGATTTGGAACAACTTAATCCTGATGATCTGGAAGAGATGGACATCAAATGGCAATGCTTAGTTTAAGAACAAAAAGATTTCTCAAGAGAACTGGCAGACAAAATCTGACCTACAACAAAGGTGATCGTGCTGGATTTAACAAGCCCAAAGTCAAATGCTACAACTGCAATAATCTTGGTCACTTTGTTAGAGAATGTCCTAGCAAAGACCAAATATTAAACTACAACAAAAACAACACTTCAAACTCAACTGCATTAGTATCTCAAGAGGGTCAAGGTTATGATTGGAGCTTTCAAGCAGAGGAACATGCTCAAAACCAAGCTCTTATGGCCTTCACTGAATCTACAAATGAGGTACATTCTAAATCTTGCACTCCTGAATGCATTAAAGCATATAAAGAATTAGAAAAACTGAACAAAGAAACTCTTGATGAAATGATTTTAAATAGAAATAGGAGAATTGAATATAATGGTTGTATAGCTGATCTTGAAAATCAAATCAAAATCTATAAAATAACAGATCAAAAGATAAAAGATGAATTATTATAAACAACTTATGATAAAGAATATGCTGAGTTAAAATTAAAAGAAACTCTAATTAAATTAGAATAATGTCAAATGGAATTAAAACAGAATAAATTAACTATTAAAAAGTTTGAAAGAAGTTCTAAAATAATTGATGAATTAACCAGTAATCAAACCACTGAGAAAGTTGTTCATGGAGTTGGATACCATGCAGTTCCACCTCCAACTCATTTTATTCCTCCTCTTAAGTCAAGCTCAGAAAGAATATTAAATGAATTAAAAATAGAAAGTCAAACTGAAACCAGTAATGATTCATCTGATGATGATCAAACAACTAACTCAACTGATACAAGTTTTCATACAACACAAAGTCAAACTGAATCCCCTAAATATAACTTAGAAAATATACTAACTATTTTAAGAAAGGGAAACCAAAGAAATTTAAACCAATTAAAAGAACAAAGAAAGCCTGAAAGTGCTAAATCAACAAAATTAACATGTTTAATTTGCAACAAAGTTAACCACTTAGCAAAGGATTGTCACTTCAATCCAATTAACTGCAAAGAATTTAAAGAATTTAAATAAAATAAAGAAAAATTAAAAGCATTTAAACTAAAACAAACTGCAGAAGCAAAAGAAATTAAAAATCCACATGTTGAGGTTCCTAAATTTGGGAGAACTGCACTAAGATTTGTGCAAAATATCAGGCATGGAAGTCCAAACAGAAGTAATTATTTCAAAAATAATGGAAAACAAAATCAATTTCAAAGATATTCAAAGTTTTCAAACATCAGTAGGAACTATTACAGGTTTACTACTGGTAAAAACCATAATTACAATGCTGTCGGGTACAATTACCAAAATACTACTGACTATGCTAAAAACTCATATTACCCAAATACTACTGGTCCATCAGTAGTAAAATACTCAAAAGCCAAAAACTACGGGTATAAACCTAAGTCGGTAGTAAAACAAATACCAGTAATAAACAACAAATGAAGACCAACACTGCATACAAAGCTCATCCATTTCGAAAATCTTACTCTTCAAAGGATGAACCCAAGACAAAACAAGCTTGGGTTCCCAAAATTAACTAATCCATTTATTTTATGTGCAGAACATTCAGATCCCTGAAGAAGGAAGAACATGGCACATTGATAGTGGATGCTCTAGACATATGACTGGAAATCTTCAAATTCTTAGAGATTTCAAGTCTTTTGAAGGTGGATATGTTGCTTTTGGTGAAAATCCAAGAGGTGGTAGGATTACAGGTAAAGGTACAGTATCAAATGGTAAGATTACTTTTGATGATGTATTTTATGTTGCTGAGCTTAAATATAATCTGGTTAGTGTCTCACAAGTATGTGATAAAAAGAACAAAATTCTTTTTACAGATATAAAGTGCATCATTCGTTTTCCTGACTTTATTTTAGATGAAAAATTTGTTGTTTTAAGAACACCAAGGAGAAATAATGTGTATTTCCTGGATATAGGGGGAGAACTAATTTCTTCAAATGAGATCAACTGTTTTATATCTAAGGCAAACATAAATGAATCAGAACTCTGGCATTGAAGGATGTGTCACACAAATTTTAAAAATATGAATAACTTACTCAAAAAGAATTTGGTAGTTTGATTACCACAAAAAGAATTTATGTGTGATCATCACTGTGTTGCATGCCTAAAAATTAAGCAACATAAGAATTCTCATAAAACCAAAGCAATTAATTCTATTTCTAACCCTTTGCAGCTCTTACATATGGACTTATTTGGACCTACAAATGTAATGAGTATTGGAAAGAAACAATACTGTCTTGTTATTACTGATGATTTTTCCAGGTATACTTGGGTTTTCTTTCCTAGGACCAAAGATGAAACAAGTGAGATCATAAAGAATCTTATAGTCAAACTGGAAAATACAAAAGATCTGAATGTGAAAGCCATTAGATGTGATAATGGCACAAAATTTAAAAATACTAATCTAATAAATTTTTGTGATCTTAAGGGTATTGACAGACAGTACACCTCACCAAGAACTCCACAACAAAATGGTGTAGCTGAAAGAAGAAATAGAACAATTATTGAAGCAGCCAAATCCATGCTTAAGATTCAAAATTACCAATAATTTTTTGGGCTGAAGCTGTTAATACTGCTTGTTATGTTCAAAACAGAGTATTAATATTTAAGCCTCACTTTAAAACACCTTATAACTTTTTAATAAAAGAAAACTTTCAATAAGTTTCTTAAAATCATTTGGTTGTCCTTGTACAATTTTAATTACAAGAGAACAAATTGGTAAGTTTGACTGCAAAGCAGATGATGAAATCTTTGTAGGATACTCAACTCAAAGTAAATCATACAGAGTATTCAACAAAAGGATAAGGATCATTGAAGAAAGTGTAAATGTATCCTTTAATGAAAATCTGATGAATGAACAGGGAAATGGTCCAGATTGGTTATTTAACATTGATAATCTAACCAAATCTTTTGATGTTAATTATGATTATCATGCAGGAGATTCAAACAATCAAAGTCAACAAGGAGGATCATCATCATTCAATGGTAGTCAAGACATAATGAAATACATCCTAGTTAATAGTGATGCCACAGTTGATACTGAGGACAATAGTAACTCAGATAACTCTAGCAATCTTGACACCAGTAACAACTCAAATTCTCAAGATACTACTGATCCCAGTAGTAACTCAGAAACTCAAACAAATAATGATGAATCAAACAATAATGATGTCAGTACTAACAATGAACCACATGAACTAAATGAAACTCATGTTACTACTGATACCAGTAGCAATGAAGAATCTCCACAAAATTCAGAAAATCAAGAAGAAACCTGGACAGATGCTCAAATCCCTGAATCCATTGAGTCAAACCTTGATAGTCAATTAGCTGTTGACAAAGTTCATGGCACCAGAACTGAAAAGAATCATCCTTTGGACCTAGTCCTAAGTGATGTCAATTCAAACATGCAGACAAGAAGCAAATTCAATTCATCATTAAATACAAACGTTTGTAACATTAGTCTAATCTCTAATGAATGTATGTATGAATGTTTTCTGTCACAGGAGGAACCTAAGAAGATTCAACAAGCTATGAAAGACTCAAATTGGATTATAGCAATGCAAGAAGAACTTCTTCAATTCAAATTACAAGCTGTGTGGACTCTTGTACCTCTACCAAAAGGAAAAAGGCCCATTGGAACAAGATGGATCTTCAGAATCAAGAAAGATGAAAGAGGTATAGTTGTAAAAAACAAAGCCACACTTGTAGCCCAAGGATACACTTAAGAAGAAGGAATAGACTATGATGAGGTATATGCCCCTGTTGCAAGAATTGAAGCAATAAGGATCTTCCTGGCATATGCTTCATACAAGAAATTTAAAGTCTATCAAATGGATGTTAAAAGTGCATTCATTTATGGGAAGATTGAAGAAGAAGTATATGTTTGTCAACCTCCAGGATTTGAAGATCCTGAACACGATGACTATGTGTACAAATTAGACAAAGCTCTGTATGGCATTCATCAGGCACCAAGAGCTTAGTATGACACATTGTCATCATATTTATTGAAGAATAATTTCAAAAGAGGTGCAATTGACAAAACACTGTTCACAAGAAATGTCAAAGATGGTATGCTACTGGTCCAAATATATGTAGATGATATCATCTTTGGTTCAACAAATGATCAACTGTGCAAAGAGTTTGAAGAATTAATGCAAATCAAATTCAAGATGAGCTCAATGGGTCCAATGAACTTCTTTCTTGGACTCCAAATCAATCAAAGATCAGATGGTATTTTGATTAATCAATCAAAGTATGTCAGAGACATCTTGGAAAAGTTTGCAATGAAAGACTGCAAAAGTGCAAGCACACCAATGGAAACACACAAACACCTACATCCTGATGTTGAGGGGGAGGATGTAGATGAACATCTATATAGATCAATGATAGGTTCTTTAATGTATTTAACTGCATCAAGACCTGACATTATGTATAGTGTTTGTGTATGTGCCAGGTATCAAGCAAGACCTAAGGAGCTACACTTGCAGGGTGTTAAAAGAATCTTCAGATACTTGAAGGGAAAACCTTCTCTTGGTCTTTGGTATCCACATGATTCACCATTTGAACTCATAGCCTACACAGATAGTGACTATGGTGGTGAATGTCAAGATAGAAAATCTACTACTGGTTGATGTCAATTCTTTGGATCAAGATTGGTGTCATGGCAATGCAAGAAACAAACCAATGTCTCAACATCAACTGCTGAAGCAGAGTATGTAGCTGCATCTACTTACTGTGCTCAAGTTCTATGGATTCAAAATCAACTCCTAGACTTCGGTATGTCTATCCTTAAAACTCCCATTTTTATTGATAATCAAAGTGTTATCAGTATTGTGAACAATCCAGTAAAACATTCAAAACCCAAACATATTGAAATAAGATTTCATTTTATAAGGGATTGTAATGAAAAGAAATTAATCAAAGTAGAGAAAATTCATACTGACAATCAATTAGCGGATCTCTTTACAAAAGCATTTGATGTAGGAAGATTCAGTTTCTTGGTTAGCAGTATTGGAATGATTTTAATAAATTAATTTCACCTTTAACATCATATGTAAAGTTTTGTACAACATGTAAGTATGTTTTACTACTGGTTATTCATTATTACTGATCATAAGTTTCGCCTACAATTTACTACTGATAGGGTTCTTCTTTAGTAATAGGTTAAGTATAAAACAACAGTTACTACTGATGTTTCTATTACTGATACTTAGTTACTACTGATCGACTGTTAAGTGTAAAAGTCAACAGTTTACCATACTAACCCCCATGAAAATAGCAGTTGGGTTATGATTCGAAGGGTATTTCGGTCCTTTTGCAGGTTAATTCGAAAAATATAAATAGCTGAATGCGATTAGTTTAGCATTATCCTCACCTCGATTCGATAAACCCTAATCTCTGCAAATCTCGATCAAAACCCTGCATCAGTAACAAAGAAATTCATTCACCAAATCACTTAAAAGATCACACTCTCTCTGAAATCAAAAACTCAATATCAATTTCAAGATCAAAATCAGACAAATGGCTACACTAAAATCTCTCGAAGTTAAAACAGATCTCAAATACTCGGAATTCCACAATATGTGTGCATTTCTAAGAAATCCTGATGGAACAAAGGATTTTCGCCCCATAGTCATGTTCCTAAAGAACTCTTACATCAAATTTGCTCTAACTGTCAATCCCAAAGCCTATGAACAACACCTTGTTCACTTCTGGGAAAATGCTGAAAGGATTGAAGAAACAAATATGTCTAAAATCAAATCAAGAGTAGATGGAAAGACTATCTTCATCACAGAACAATCAATAAGACAACATCTACAACTGAATGATGAATCATGTATGTTTTCACTTCCTAAGGAGGATCTTGTTGAAACTCTTAAAAAATGGGTTATTAGGGAAGACTGGACATAGTCACTTTTCAAAAAGGTCTTCTTTCACCCCAATGGAAATTTCTTGTTCATACTATTCAACACTGTATCTCTCCCAAAAAGAGTACATGGAATGAGTTCAACAAATCAATAGCATCTGTTGTTGTTTGTTTGTGCACAGGCCAAGTATTCAATTTTTCCAACATGATTTTTGAAGGAGTGCTTGCAAATATATCATCTACAAAAATTTTAATGTACCCAAGATTCCTTGCACACATTTTAAACTGTGAAATACAAAATCTTTCTATCACAAAGAACATTTTTCCTACACCTGAATTAAATAAAAAGGTGTACTCAAATATTTGAAAACAATTCAAATTTTTTAGAAAAGAGACTCCATTATTCCCAAACATGATCTATGATCAACCCCCAATTGGAGAAGGTTCAAGCCACCCCATTGAACCCCAACCCACTCCATCACCAAAAACAGCCCAAACACAATCCCAAAAGTCCACTCAATTACCCACACAAACAGATGTCCTGAATGTGTCCCAGGTACATGAAACTAATCCACAGAGTGCTACTCTTCACTCTGAGGAAGACCAACCTATAGCCAAACAAATTTCAAAAATCTATAAAAGGAAGAAAACTTCCTTAAAGGACACCAGGGGACCCATTGAGTCAGACCCCAGACTCCAAGACTTGTCCTCCAAGGAGGAGAGAGGGCATGAGGAAAGGGCTCTCACTACTAATGCCCCAAAGGTGGGTGCACAGGCTAGTGAGAACATCATTAGGACCCAGACCTCGGTAACTTTAAGTGATAACTCATCCTTTGAGGCAGCACTTAAAGGAGCCCAGTGCCAAGAAACCACAAGGGGAGGTACTTCTGCTTCTTCTAGGAAGAAGAGAGTATCTAAACAACCCATTTCATCACCAAGCAGAGATGAGGGTAGTTTGCAACAACTTGATTTGACAGGATAGGATGGAAAACCTCAAAGCCAATGTACCAACTAAGCCCAAAAGGGCTGAGGGCAGTATTAAACCAACAAAATTGACGGATAGGAAGGAAAACATTAAACCAATGTACAAAATTGCCTGGAACTTTTGAACAATCAAGGAAAAACCATAAGCTACATGAAGCATTATATCAATACTTTGAATAGAAGACAGAAAAGATTTGATTACAGACTTCAAAGGCAATCTAGTCTTATCAGGAAATTACAAAAGAAGATTGCAGATAGTGAGGCTCAACAAGTTGAGATCACTAAGGGGGAGAAGGATCAAATACAAGGAATGATTGATCATTCAATTGCAGCAGCAGCCTCCCTCTTAAATCTAAAAGAAGCTCATGGTGAAACAGATCAAAGTTATGGTGAAGACCTGTACAGAGGAGTAAGAAGTATGGATGAAGATGTCTTTGTGTCTGCAAATCAATCCCCAACAGTAGAACAAGTACATTCTCCAGTTACTACTGAAGTTATAGAAAATACTGATCCTATGGATATTACTGATGCTAAGGATCAAGAGGTTGTTAATACTGATCCTATTGAAGAAGACACAACACTAGTAGTAAATGCTCCAACAATAGAAACTTTCATTCCTACTACTGATGCCCTAGTAGTAGTAACTACAACAACAACCTCACCAGTAGTAGACTCCTCACAACAGCTGGTGGTATATACAACAGAAACAACACCAGTAGTAACTACCTTGGTTACTACTGAAGATGAAGAAGAAATACCAGATGTTTTTGAACCAGCTGTGATCATCCCAAGGCCTCCAACTCCAGAACATAAGCCACTTATCATACCTGACATTGATAATAATGTGAATTGAGATGATGTAGATGAATGTGCACTACCTCCTCACCCCAAAATATTAACTGAGGGTGATTTTCATTTATTTTCTCCATCAATAATTATTCCTGAAGTTATTGATATGAAATACACTCCACTATCAAAGTGTGTTGGTAAAGGTAAAGAAAAATTTGATGATGACTACCCACACAGAGCCTTAGGTCACTTTATGATGAATAAAGTAAATTGTGTTAGACCTGTTAAGCAAGATAAGTGGAAAGTGAAAAGAATGAGGTATTTAAGATAAGCTGCAAAGACTCAAGCTCTTGAAGATAAACGAATAGCTGAAGAAGAAAGACTAAAAAATGCAGCTTTTCAAGAGATTGAAGAATTTTTGGTAGAAGATCAACAAGCAGAGTTCAATAAACAAAGAAAGATAGAAGAAGAACATCTGAACTGCCTTGAAGATCTTGTGGCTGAATGTAAAAAAGAAAAAGCTGATCTACCAGATGAAATATTTAAACAAAAGAATAAAATGATTGATTACTTGAAATCAAAAGGGCTTATATGCTAAGTCCTTTGGCAGAATGAAAATGATAACAATTGTTGATAAATATTGTACTGCTAAAAAGAGGGAATTAGCAGAAACTGAAGAAGAAGAAGAAATGAAAGAAAAGGTATTGGTTGAGATTGATCCCAAAATAGTAATCTCCAGAACACCAATGACTGGTGAATCTTCAAAACCTTCTAAAAAGAGGAAAGCAATTGAAGCTGAAATTGAACCAAGGAAGAAAACAAAACAAGGTATACAAATATTTGATCTTCCTATTGCTCCTCTACAAGATAATCCAATTATCAATTGGAGAGTTGTAAATGATGTCATAGAAGTTATAAGAGAAAACAAAACAACTCAGAGGTTTAATGCTTGGAAACCAATGGTTATGTCCTGTAGCAGGAGTGACATTATTAAAGTATTAATTATTGGTAAAACAAGAATGGCAAAGAAGTCATGGAGAAACTCAGGAGCTGGATACTTAACTCAAATGATTGATGCTGCTTTCTATCCAGACAATTACCTTGAGAACTTCACTAGCACAGAAAATGTATATGCTTGGAATGTGCTACCAACAGTCAATATGTATTTCTTTGAAAGAACAAGTAAGAAGTGTGAATTGTATTTATATGAAAAAGAATATTCACACTCAGAAGAAACGATGTACCAGATCACCACATATTCATTCATGAGACCACATGACCTTGCAATGTTTCAAGAAAAGTATAATTACTTTGTTAAAAGAAATAGTAAATATATCATTGCACAGAGGAAACAACAAAACAAAGACATTAGAAGGTGATTAAAGAAGAGCCAAGCTGTTAGAAGAACAGAAGAAGAAGGAAGAAGAAGAAAAGAAAACTTGATTAATTCAAAGTGAATTAATAAGTTTAGGGGGAGATTCTTGGGATATAATCAAGTCATTACTGACGCTGCAAGTAATACTGATGACTGCTACTACTGATGGTGCAGAAATATGAATTACTAGTGATCTCGAACTTACTACTGATGATCATGATTACTACTGATGACTATATTTGGAGCTGATCGTGTCCGAGATCTTCTTATAGATAGTTTAGAATTAATATCTTTTTGTAATTCAATTGTAATCGTTCCCTAGAATAACTAGGTTAAATAGTTAGGCTTCAAGGACTATTATAAATAGTTTCTTACGAATTGTAAAAGTGTGTGTATTGATCGATTATCATTAATATACATTGAAGCTTTTTGTGATAAACTGTGCTCTTAATATTTCGTATTCGATTACAGTTTACGTTGTTCTTAATCAAATAACAAGAGTGTTAATCCGCTGTAACTTCTCTTTGTTAGTAGATCTGTGATTCAATAACTTGTTTGAGTTATTCGATCCTGACAATTAGGATTTCTTAAATAATGACGATTCAACTTCAATTTGAACCCTAAATACATTATGATTTCTCAACCGGTTCATTGACGATTCAACTTCAATTTGAACCCTAAATACGGTATGATTTCTTAACCGCTTTAATGACGATTCAACTTCAGTTTGAACCTTAAATACATTATGATTTCTTAACCGCTTTAATGACGATTCAACTTCAATTGAACCCTAATTACATTATGATTTCTTAACCACTATAATGGCCACACAAACTCAAATCGGGTAAAATTCGTACCAAACAGAAATTGATGCGACCTCGGGAGGAGTAGTCACGCTAAGTTAAACCCGGTACCTTAAACTTGAAATGTATGAATGCATTTTTTGAGGTATTATAAACGTTTGAATGATTTCGTGTATAACTAGATATAACAATCGTTCATGTACCAATGATTTGTTCCATTTTGGTTAAAAATCTTATTTTTCTTCGCCGTTCAGTTAAATAAACAAACATAGAACCAAAAATGTTCTATTGAAACAAAAATGACAAAAAAATACATACTTTTATCACCAACGTAGAACATAGCATTTTTTTTATGACTGAATAAGCGAAACAAAAGTAAATACAATGGATCCTTGGCCCTTGCTATTTGTATGTCGTTTATACTCGGTTACTCATATCGCCTACATTATGCGTGTTTTCCTTGTCAATATCTAAACTATTTACGTTTAAGAGTTTTTCTAACTCATGTTTTAAAGGCATGAGCTAAGAATCATTTATTGATGATATAATTACTATTTAAGTTGAAAATTGTATTTAATCATTTTTAAAATTAGACTTCATTTAATACATTTTTTAATATGTTAGGAAACAATTTGTTCAATAAATACTTCTGAGCTCATGCCCTTAGAGCATAACAAAACTGTGGATATCAGTACTTAACTGATTTTGTAATTTGCAATTTCGGTTATGATAAAGAAGCGAATAATAGAAGCCAAGTTAGAAAGAATTTTTAATTGTGCACATATACCATATAAGACCGTCATCCCATCATATACAAATGAATACACAAAATCACCAACACACTTATGGAACAATATATAAATACAAAAAGATCAATCAACCTATCTTCAAAGATATATAAGTAAGTGTTTATAACAATAAACTTACACAAATACATCATGTCAAGAACAAGAATCATCATCGTATCACCTCAATACCATCTTCGTCGGTTTTTGATTCATAATTTGAATCGAAAAGGTTTCCTAACGATTTAGCTTTTCGGCTTCTAACCTTTCCTGCCTCTTTTAGTAACTCAGCCAACCTCTTTTTTTCATCGTCTACATCAAAACCCGCGGTCCCAAGCTTCTCCTCCCGTGTTTCAACAACATGTTCCAAGATCTCAATTGCATCATCCAATCTGCACAAATTCACATCATGCATTGCAACTAAAACTTCTCACTTTAATTTTTTTTTTAAACTAATTGTCCAAAACGTAATTCATATACTTTCACAATGACGTAATATAATATACCAATTTTAACAATGTGCGGTACGTAAAACTTTCTAATAATATAAAGATTAACATAAATAACGTACCAATATTGACAACTTGAAATATTTAAGATTTTCTTGCTCATAAAAAAGGTAACATAACATTTTCATATTATACAAAAATAAGCATAGAGTTCATACCTTCCTACTGCATCATAAGTACCCGCAAGATTACTATAAACCGCAAGAGTATCAACATGAAAAGGACCAAACTCATGTTCCAAAACAATCTTAGCTTCTTCAAAACAATCAATCGCTTCATCTATCGCATACCGTTGCACACACGTGAGCCCCATTTGATTAAGCACAATCCCATAAAACCCCGATTTCTGCTCACTACTTTCCCGAATCTTAGAAACTGCATTTTTAAAAAAATCATAAGATTCTGAATATTTCCCCAACACATAATACATAACTCCCATTTGAGCTTCAATTCCCGCCACCACACTTTGTTGTCCCGGAATATCATTATATATTTTCAAAGCTTTATATAACAACTCGAGTGCATAATCGAGCTCGTTAATAGACTCGTATATAGCCGCAACGTTAGTAAAACCGCACGCAATTTCCTCTAACGGAATTCCCGAAACGGGATTTTCGTATATAAAAAGAGCTTTTCCACAATACGTTTTCGATTCTTTAAACTTACCCGTTTTATTGCACAAATCCGCCAAACGAGTGAAAACCGAAGCAACCGATGGATGGTTTTCACCTTTTAATGATTTAAGAGATGCAAGTGCTTTTTCATACGCGAATATAGCTTCATCGTATCTAGATAACGATAGATACGTATCACCGATTGCTATATCTATATATGATATTTCATTTTCTTGATTATTAGCAACCATGTTCATACTAGCTAAAACTAGATGCTCGAGTGCACCTTCGTGGTCGCCTTTTGACTCACAAATCAGACCCATGAGTCTTCGATCAGCTGCTTCTTCGACTTTTAAATCATTATTTAAATGGATTTCAATCGCCATTTTACAAAAACGTTCGGCTTCATTAAATTCAAGAGATTGAACATAAGCTTCTGAAATATACCGACACGTTTCACCGATTCTTGGATCAAAATCACCCAAAACTTCACGTTGTAGTTCTAGACCTTCGGTGTAACATTTTAGTGAATTTTCGAGTTGACCCAACATAGAATAAGTGTCGCCCAATTGCATTAAACCGGAAAATTTCGCGAGCCCGTGATCTTGACTTTCGTTGACCTTCGGGATGTTGATTGACTGTTGAAGAATTTGTATTGCTTCATTGTATTGGCTTAGGCTACAATGTATGGCTGCTGTAACGTGTAGACACATAACAACGTCTAAATTTGGTTTATTTTTAGCGGATTTCTCAAATGCTGACGTGGCACGAAGAGCTAAATCAAGTGCTTTACGAGGGTTAGATGACATTAAATCTCGGGCCTGTTTGAGTAAACTCGGGCCGGATTCTGAGTCCGGTTCTGTTAATTTCTTGTTGGGTTTTTTGGGTATAAGATTGTTTTTTTGTTGGGTTTTGCGATTAGGGCTCGATTTGAAACTTGATTCTGAATCGAATTGTGATTGGGGTGCTTTTATTGAGGTTTTTGGTGAACGGGATTTCAAGCTTTCTTCTTCGTTTTGGTTATAAACGTCGTCGTTTTCTTTCAAAATCTCGACTTCACGCATCTCTCCACCAACTAAATGCCTCAATTCTGAATCGATTCTTGATTCTTCACCATCTGATCCGTAACTAACCCTAGAAACCGATTGATCTGAACTTTGCATATCACATACGTTATCGTACAATTCTTCAATTGACGGCTCATTAACGAGACTAGAACCACCCAAATTGTTTGGAGATTTGCTCAATTCCAAATTCTCCTTGTTTTTCGACAAAATTTCCTTCTCGGGCGTTTCATCGAACACCTTATCTTCATGAATTTCGTTCTCATCCATAACTAATCCAGGCATCATTCAATGTGCAAACAAACTCACATATGGATGATAAAATACAATATCTGTCAACAAAATACCCAAAAAAGTGACGAACTTTATTGCATACAAGAGTTACCGCACAGAAATTCCAACATCAGATCCAGACATAGATATTGACATAAAGGGGAAGTTAATGGAAGGGTCAAAACAGTCCAAATTTGAAAATTGAACAGAATAAAGTTTGATTCCGATAAAGTACCGAACACTTTTCCATAATAATTACACAAAAACAAAACTTGAAAAAGGAAACATTTGACCCACAAAGATTTGATATTTTTTAAAGTTGCATACACGTTCTTGAAAAAAACATTAAAAAAATATTCGAGATTAGAAGAACAGATACTGTTACATAGACAGTTAAACCCAGATCTTATCATACACAATACATTACTCAATCAACAACTTCAAACGATCAATTAGAATCAAGATACACAAAACCCAGATGAAATAATTTTAAAAGTCAACAAAAGATTGGAACTTTATGCATAGTTGACTTGTAAAAGTCAACAGATATCTAGAATATGAAACTAAATTCATACCTTAGCGAGCACCCACGAAGGACTTTTCCAGATTTTGCAAGATTTTTTGAGGGTATTTTAAGGAAAAGGATAGAGAATTTTTATCTTCGGAGTGTTTGATGTGTTGTTTGGTGAAGAAGGCAGGATTCGAATTCGAATTATTGAATAGATTTGGGGCAAAATGGTAATTTTGAAGGATATATTTGATGCTGCAAGGGTGGAATGTCAGAGGGGAGGAGTTCTTACAATTCTGGCAACACGCCGATTTGTCTTGAGTTGTATACGGGCTTCCTAGATATAGAAGTTTCTAGCGTGTGAAATGACTAGTTTGCCCTTGTGGAAGTAGCCTGCTTTTTTACTTTTCTTGTTAGGTGGAATGTTGGGAAGTAGACACAAGGTCATAATCGATGATAAGATTACTTTGCGATCGGTGCAAACAAGTTTTTGTGATATTATTATAGTACGAACAAATTCAAATTATTTGTTTATTTACTCATGAAATGATATTAATGTCTATCATTTGTGTCTACTTATATATCTATTATTTAATCATTATAAGTGTCAAAATTAAAGGATAATATGTGGAAAAAGAATTAGTGGATTACATGTCAAGTTTAAAAGTGTATAGAAAGAAATATAGGTTGGAAGAAAAGACAGAAAGAACTGTTAATTCTCTTTATAAAATTCTAGTAACATAAAAGATTTAGATTCGGAAAGCCTAAAAATGAAAATGATACAATTAGATCACTTCGATGAGATGGAACATGGAAACACAAAGACATTGGAAGGTCTTGGATTATGATGAACATCACGAGAAGATTACTAAACCTAAATTCCTAAGTAAGTTCTTGTGAGTTAAATATGTCAAATGTATAAACTTGTCGTGTATTATTATTGCACGTAACATATTGTTTAGATGACCTATTGTTGATGGTAAATTTTCAAGTCTTACTACTGTATGTATTTGACATTCTATAACTTGCTATATTACTAGAATTTAACCCTTCAAAAGTGAACATTTAGAATCACTAATGTATAAGAAAGTAAGAAACGATGTAATTTGGTCACATTTAGAGTTTACTTTTGGTAGAAAGACTTAGAAACCGTATTATATATCGCGTTTTCTAATATTACTACATGATAGGCTAGCGTATCAATTATACACATAACGTCTACATTTCTCGAAATCCATATGCAAGGAAGTGTAGTGTTATCTGCATCTGTTACCCATACACATAGGGGTGAGCATAACCGGTTATCCGCCTGTTCCGGCCGGAACCGGAACCAGAACCAGAACCACGGTTCCTTCAATCTTGGAACCGGAACTGGAATCTGTTATACCGATTCCTTAATTTTCGGAACCGGAACCGGAACCACCGGTTCCTAACCGGTTCCGGTTACCCTATCCCATTACCTATTGCATATGAAATTGAAAAGCACAACCTTATATCCTATCGAATATATAAATTCCAAAGTCAGTAACCAAACTCCAATATCCTACTCCAAATCCTATTGCATAATGTACTACTGCAAATGTGAAAATGAAGAAGTGTGTACTGTGAGGAACCAACTTCATAGATATGAAGGATTTTAATAAACTGACCAACCCATTGGGTCGACCACCTAGTGACTTGGTTCGACCATACTGTGTTCTTGCCGGTTAAACCAACTAGCTGATTTAATCCCTAAAAGTGGAACTGAGATTAAACCTAATCCATAAACCCTAAAGGATTATAGGAACTTGGAAATCAAACTTGATTAACAAGAAAAAGAAACCTTGTACGAAAAAATCGAACACACACAATGCTTGTGTGTGTTCGTCGAACACTCACAATGCTTGTGTGTTCGTCGAACACTCACAATGCTTGTGTGTTCTTGACCTTTCGTCCGATCGAGCAAGAGGGGAGAGGGGAAAAGGGTTTCCCAAAACATACCTTAATCTTGCTTAAGTAAGTCCACTGATGATGAACACAACAAGAAACCTTCTAGTCGGTACTTGCAACGATCAACTATTCGACAAACTCGAAGAACACGAAGAACACCAAGCTTGGTGTTCTTGGCCCTTGGTGATTTCGGCCGAAATAGGGGGAGAGGAGGGGGAAAATTTCGTGGCTAAGGGTAAGCATTAGAGGAATTAGGTTAAGGCTAAGATCTTATATTTATAATAGAAGATCTTTCACTTGGAACCCTTCTAGTTTAATTAAGTTTAACTTCTTAATTAAACTTATCCTTTTACACATTCAACCCTCATAGTTTTACTAGTTATTATTGTCACACTTAATTATCAAATGTCTTAGTATTATACACTTATATATTTTCAGTATATACATACACGAAATATATACTTGTGTTTTATACCTTTAATAATTAATTATATAATCTTTAGACAATAATATTATCCAATTACTATATGATTTAATAGCTTTAAATCATATCATGGATAATCTATAATTAACACATTGTAAATTTACTCAACTAGTAAATGTACAAATATTTGTATTAATTAGTTAGTTAAACTAATCAAGTAATAAGTTAAACTTAACTGATTCATAATGACTATTATGAATCATTCCTCTCCAAGTATCATTGCATAATAACTACTCGTATTACATGCTCTTACCGGTGTGACCCTTAAATGTTTCGTAGGCATGGATGTATCACTATAGGTTAACTAACTCTGCACATAATTTCAACAAGATATACATAATTCCAAAATCAGTAACAAATATACACAACCCATTAACTTACTAGGCCCTTGTAAATGATAATATGCACAACTCATAAATCTATTTAATTTAATCATGTATGATATATTATATATTATATATTTTATTAAAAATATATTGTGTAACCGCCGGTTACATGTTCCTTAATTTTGAGAACCGCAACCTCTTTGGGCGGTTCCATGATTTTAGGAACCGGAACCTCCTAGCAGGTTCCTGGTCCGAAACCTCCGCCTACAAGCCGGTTCTGGTTCCGGTTCCGATTACCCTCTTTTTCTGCTAACCCCTACGTACACACTAGTGTTAATTTCTATGTATCACATCACATCATATTCATAAATGTTTATATCTCAATTAATGTTCCTTAAACGATATGTTAGTGGCTTAGTGGTAAAGCCTTCTGAAATTCCATCTAAAGATAATGGGTTCGATGTCTTCCTGGATAAACATTAACAGATGATCATAGAATTTTCAAAACAACCACGAAAATGGTCATGGGTACGTCAATATTTATAATATAGATAAGACGCTTTGAAGAATTGAAAACAATATTGCTGAATAGGTCACCGTAATTTTGTTTGGAATATTTTTGGTTGTTAACTATCTAATGGCTTGTTTGGCCAAGATATAATGGTATGTTTATGTTTGGGAAAACATACGAGTAAAAGATGAAAATTATACTTACCAAACACTCTGGACTCAATAAGAAATAAATTAAAGAGTTAAATGCAAGAATGGTCCCTGTGGTTTGGTCAAATTGCACGTTTGATCCCTGTATTTCATTAAGTGCAGACGCAGTACCTATAGTATGCATTTTTGTACGCTCATAGTCCCTCCGCCCTAACAGTGTTAATTTAGCTCCGTTAGTTGAGGGCATTTTGGTCATTAACAAAATTAAAAAAATTAAAAAAATTAAAAATTTTAAAAAAATTCACCCAACCCCAACCCCAACCCCAACCCATCCTCTCATGTCTTTCATCTTCTTCTTCAAAATTAGGTGGTTGCCCTAGATCTGATAACTGCCGGCAACACCGCCATCTCAATTACAACACAATACATAATTAAAATCTGAAACTGAAGAAGAAGAACTCTAACTAAGATGGAAACGAAGATGTCGCATACAAAATCACAAGAAAAAAAAATTCATAATCGTCTGATGTAGTTCCATCGATGTTCTTCCATAAGCAACCTTCATGTTCTTCCATGATGCTCAACCGAAACAGTTCGTCTTCCGGCTTGAGAAAGAGATCTGTGTAAAAACTTGAAATCCCGCTACTCGATTGCCTTTTTGGGGGCGTTTTATTTGCCCTAATTGAAGGTGCAGGGATCATGCTCAATAAGCTTTTTAGCCCTAATTGAAGTCGTCGAATCGAGCTTCTCAACCCGACCCGACCCCTGATGCTTCATCATCTTCTTCCTCCTGGTTTGGAGGTTTGTTTGAAACCTGATAGGAAATAGACAAGTCTTATTTTAGAGGGGTTAAAAGTGTAACTTAGTAGTGATCAATATATAGAGAATAGGGTTATGTTTTAGTAGCAGATTAGAAATTACGTTATTTGATCTTAGCTTTTGGCTTTGAGCGGCTCTCTCTTGAGAGAAGGGATTTCCCTGGACTAATTTACCAATTGTGGTGGATTAGGGTTTATCAATAGTTTAATTGCAGTTTTCTTGTTTAATCTCTGTTCTTCAATTTCACGATCTGTATCATTGGTCCGACCTGCACGTAGACCTGCCGATTGACATTCGATCAAAATCACTTCACGTTTCACATCATTGTTTCTGATTTGGTTCATCATCTGATGGAAACTCTATCAGTGGAAGCTCGTTTGGATCGAAATGAAGCTTTGATTTCTCAGATTCAAATCGATTGGGAGGAGATGCGTTCTTCGATGGCTAAGGAACGTTTGGAAGAGAAAAAATTTCGTAACTTCATGATTGCGTGGATAAAAGAACGAGATCCACAATTCTTCTACGAATCAGAGGAGTGTAAGCATCACGATTATGATTTGAGTGGGGAAAAGGATTCTGGAATTGGCATCGTTTCTGATGAGGGAGATGTCAGCGAATCTGAAATTGACAGTTCATCAATTTCTGGTATGGAACCTATTTTTAATTCTGGTACGGGAGGGGAAATTGTATCCGATTTTAGTGATGAATTTGGTTATATTATTGAATCTGGAAGGGAAACACCGACTCCATTGATGGAATTGGAGGACGTTAATAGATCTGTCACTGTTATGTTTCAATGGTTAAGCCCAAAGACTCACCTAACCATGAATTACTTAGCAACTCAGGTTTTGGGTGGTGCACACAAGGTGCTCGATGAATGTCTTGAACCAAATTTGGCAAGACATTTGAGTATGATGATTTCTTATGCTGTATGGGGTCGTAAGCCACTCAAACCCCCAGACTGCGTATACTTCTTTGCATCTAATGAAGAGTATATTGGTAGATATGCAAATATTTTTGAATGCTTAGATAAATTAAAAAAATTAGATGTTAAAGGATCATTAGATGCAAATGAGCAGCTTATTATGCTTGATATTGATGTATTGGTAGCCAATGTAGTTGAATCTAATACAATTAATCCAACTGGTAAATCTATTTTGGAAGTTACTCGCAATGCTAAATGCTCTAATTTAAAGGCTCGTGATGGAACATTTATAGAAGAACTTGGATCTGGATCTGGATCTGGTACATCTGGTACACTAGCCTCAATTGGGCATAATATGGTTTATGTTGGTTTATTAGAATGTGTGATAAGACATGGAATTATTGAGAACCAATTTATAGAAACAGGAGAATTCAAAAATCAATTTCGTGCTGGTATTAGTATTAATTTTCGAGTGGTTATTGGCTGGCATGTTCTTCATTGGGTTTCATCGAGTGGCAGTGCACACACGGTGGCATTCTTGATTTCACAAGGCGCGTTAACAGATCCATCACCAAAATACCTTCAGGTTAAACACCTCTTGATTCAACTTACAGTAATGGAGACAAAGGAGTTGCAAGTTATTGTGTTGAGCTGCACATTAATTAACAGTCTAGGAAGAGAAGATCAAATAAGAGAAGATGATGCACACATTGTTCATTCTTTGACTAGTATCTATTTGAGGAAATTCGGGTTCGTGATTTACCTCCGGGGAAACCGCCAGATCATCTCAAACTAAGAGGACTTGATACATTTAATGAAGGTTTGGTATATCAACATGCAAAATTGAAATGCCCGAAACCAAAATGGTCAAAATATTTGAGTTTTTTTAAAAGCAAAAGTTATGCGGAGTTGACTCAACCAAAAGGAAATAGAAAAGTGGGAACAACTGCTTTACTTGCTGTTGATCGATTATATCTAGTTGACCAAAAGTTAAATGCTGATATTTCAGATATGTTAAAGAAAGATGAAACCGCTACTATTGTTCTTCATATTTTAGTTGACCAATGGAATTAATGATCTTATTGCGTGGGCTAACTGACATGTAAGAGATGCTATTGGTGGAGATGGAAGCAAGTCTTGAGGACAAGACTTTTTCGAAGGCGGGAGTAATGATAGGAAATAGACAAGTCTTATTTTAGAGGGGTTAAAAGTGTAACTTAGTAGTGATCAATATATAGAGAATAGGGTTATGTTTTAGTAGCAGATTAGAAATTACGTTATTTGATCTTAGCTTTTGGCTTTGAGCGGCTCTCTCTTGAGAGAAGGGATTTCCCTGGACTAATTTACCAATTGTGGTGGATTAGGGTTTATCAATAGTTTAATTGCAGTTTTCTTGTTTAATCTCTGTTCTTCAATTTCACGATCTGTATCAAAACCAAAAGCGCAGCTTGAAGTTTTTCAAATTGATTGAAAGTTTCATGTTTTGGGGTTTTGCATAAGCTAATTAACAGAGTTTTAATATTTTGATTCTATATACCAAGGATATTAGTATGTTGTTGAAATACATATATGGTTTTGTGTTCTTGTTTATTGAATACTCTCGGAGGTGGGTTTCGGGTGCCGCCTGAGGTGGGTTTCGATCTACATTTTCAATCAACATGTTGAAGTTAGGAATTTTTAGATGGTAGAGCAGATGATCTAGAGGTTCGGTGGTGGTTGTGAAGCACAAAGAAGAAACTGATGCATGTCATTGTATAAAGAAGAAGAAGACACGTGCAAAATGACTAAAATGCCCTCAACTAACGGAGCTAACTTAACGCTAACTTAACACTGTTAGCGTAGAGGGACCAAAATGCATACCATAGGTACTGCGCCTGCACTTAATGAAAAACAGGGATCAAACGTGCAATTTGGCCAAACCACAGGGACCATTCTTGCATTTAACTCTAAATTAAACAAACACATAAAGCTCTAAGATATGAGTTGTTTATTGATTTATTTATCATGTTTGATTTGATTCGACATATTATAATGTTTTGGTTCATTTTTCTGTTAATGGACTAATTTACCAATTGTGGTGGATTAGGGTTTATCAATAGTTTAATTGCAGTTTTCTTGTTTAATCTCTGTTCTTCAATTTCACGATCTGTATCAAAACCAAAAGTGCAGCTTGAAGTTTTTCAAATTGATTGAAAGTTTCATGTTTTGGGGTTTTGCATAAGCTAATTAACAGAGTTTTAATATTTTGATTCTATATACCAAGGATATTAGTATGTTGTTGAAATACATATATGGTTTTGTGTTCTTGTTTATTGAATACTCCCGGAGGTGGGTTTCAGGTGCCGCCTGAGGTGGGTTTCGATCTACATTTTCAATCAACATGTTGAAGTTAGGAATTTTTAGATGGTAGAGCAGATGATCTAGAGGTTCGGTGGTGGTTGTGAAGCACAAAGAAGAAACTGATGCAGGTCATTGTACAAAGAAGAAGAAGACACGTGCAAAATGACTAAAATGCCCTCAACTAACGGAGCTAACTTAACGCTAACTTAACACTGTTAGCGTAGAGGGACCAAAATGCATACCATAGGTACTGCGCCTGCACTTAATGAAAAACAGGGATCAAACGTGCAATTTGGCCAAACCACAGGGACCATTCTTGCATTTTAACTCTAAATTAAACAAACACATAAAGCTCTAAGATATGAGTTGTTTATTGATTTATTTATCATGTTTGATTTGATTCGACATATTATAATGTTTTGGTTCATTTTTCTGTTAATTGACTTTAATGATGAACTGTTACTTGAAGGTAAAATACTTGACAATATATACAAACTCTTTACACTTCAACTATTTGAAAACCCGATAACCATTTTGTCAATAAATAAGATCAAATAGGGTTTTGATCACAAAGATTGTAACCAGATATAACTGAACTAAACGCAAAACAAACGAAAGCCAAAAACGACATCACTATCGACACAGAAGCCATTTTTGTAAAATCATCTTTCCCCCAATTTAATATCCAATCATCGAGCCTTGTGGCTGCTGAAGATGACGATGAGACTAATAGATACGCCAATATCTGTCACAAATCAGCAGTTTTAAAACAATTAAGTTTGTAACCCGTTATAATCGGTATTAATGGTGCTTAATTATACGATTATATCACTTACCTGATCTATTAGGAAGTTGAAATGAGTTTGGAGAGAATATGTAATTATGTGTGTTTGGTAAAGTAAGTGGTATGTTAGATCAATGGCTTGAAATGCTGCATATGTGAAACCAATCACGTTCACTGCTACCAAATACCTATCATATGATTCATATCATATCATTAAAGGGAGTTGAATTAAGACTATTTGACTAAATTTAGTCAACTGTTGACCATAATTTGACCCCTAATTTTCTTAAGCAATAGGTAAGAACTGAAACTAATTAGGAATGCAATGAATTGTACCTGTACTCCTTGTATCGATCAAATGAATCTCCACTCCATCCTTGAGTTTTATCAGCAGCCATAACAGAAAAAGCAACCAAGCTGAATATCATCTCACAAACTCTAAACCCTAACGCTGATCTATCAATTGTCACTTCACTTCTCGTCCTCCTCACAATCGACGTCACCGGAACTCTCGATCTCTTAACACCTTCATCGCCGTCACGAATTCCGTCATCAACACCGCCGGTAACCACCTCCTCCCTCACTGACCGGTTATACGTTACGGCAGGCGATTGCGCCTTCGCGAGAGGCGCGACATTGACGGTGTGAGAAGGTTTGATGTTTTTGGAAAGAGGAGATCTGAAGGGATTGCGGGACTTGTCAACGGAGACGATGGCGGTGGAGGTGGTTGATGAGAAGTCGTCGGAGCGGAGAGGTGAGTCAGCTCGGAGTGGAGAGTGGAACTCGTCGATTTGAGAATCGGTGTCGGAAATTGATCGGTTACTGGTGGCGGAGGTATGGTGGCGATGGTGGTTTTTGAGGAAATCCATGGTTAATAATTACAGTTGCTCTATAATTTGGGATGAATTATTATTTATTAGGCGGTGGGTAAAGTTATGTATGCAAGTTTGTTTTAAAAAAAGCAAATAAAATTGAATAAAACAAGAAATATATGTTTTGGCATGATGTTATTTTTGGAATGGATTTGTATATTATTAAAGTTGACGTGTGTTTATTGTACCTTAGTGCTTTTCTAATATGGCATTTTGTTTTACAAATCAAATTTATGATTTGAGTTGTATATTATTGAAGTTGTGTTTTTCTTCTACAAATTAATTTCAGAGTTTATTTAATTTATGCATAAAAAGTATGAGATAAAAAATGTTAATTCAACAAAGAGTTATGTAATACATTGAAACAAGCAGATTTCACCCCGCGCGATGCCGCTGGGGATTTATAAATAAAACGTCACGGGAGATTTTCTATACAATATGTAAAAGATTGTTTAAAGTAGCAAGTGTTTTTGTCTGCTGACTTTAATGCGACATCCAAAAGATTGCTATTTATATAATACACAAAAGATTATATACTAAGTTTTGCATGACACCTAAAAGAAAATTTGCGAAGTTTTTCAGTTATTCGATTGACTTTGACGTGCTGCCGTAGGGTTTTTTTTTTTTTTTTTGTTTTTTGCTGTTGTTGTTTCAACAGCGGTATCTGTGTAAGTGAAAAAATGGTGAATCAAATGTTGTGGATTTTGGAGGAATTTTTATAACGTAAATAATTTGTATATACCTGGTGAGTCGAATAGTTGTCGTTTTGCAGTTGGTGTTGTTGAGGGATGAGTTGGTGTTGTTATATTTTGGGGAGTTGCTGGGAAGACGTTGTTGGCTGAGTTTGAGTGTGATCGTTTAGCTATTTGGACTTGAAAGATTTTGCTTTGTCCCTGTATTGATCGTAGAGGTTCTGGAAGTATGTTTGGATTCGTGTGTCCTAGTTTAACAACCATTTCGGTACATTAGTGACGTGACAGCGTCATCAAAGAAAGTGGCAGATGTTGATGCGGTCTCATCAGTAATGGTTGCGGTAAAACAGTAGCTATCAAGAGATTATGAATGTTAGTTAATAGGTTTTTGTGTTATAAAAATGATACTTACAAATGTTTTGGCTCGTCAATTTGACCATGATCTTGGCACACGCGACAGTGGGTACATCCCTTATAATACCACCCACGACGCTCGTCTATATCTGTTATTGATGTGAATCGTGTTTGCTGCATCAGTGAATGAAGCATTTAGTGTGTTTGTGAGAGTAGTGAAGTAAGTGTGAATTTAAAATAGTATGTGGAACATGCTTTCATTGTCACGGTTAAAACATGCAATTGACAGTAGCATAAATGTCATATAGGAAGTCTAAATTAACAACAACATGAACATCAAATAACCTAAAGAAAGGGTAATTAGTCTCAAAGTCATTCAATTGGCAGTAGCATAAAACTCATATGCATTTGACCAAAAGTGGCTTTAGGTAACTATAATTGAAAAATTCCTAGCATTATGTCTTAGATTCATAAGTGTAAGTGAATTTGAAATACTATTTTACCTTTGTTATTCTTATTATCCAGCCTCAAGTAGCCTAACCCGAGCAGTTAACCAGAATGACACTTGTTAATACATGAAGCTGATTAAAAAAATATAGCAGGCAGTGGTTCTTTCTTAACAGCACAATATAAAAGTTAAAAAGCAAGCGGCTCGAATTTTCTTCAGTCGCAACTCCCAACAAAGAATATCTTGATTTTAATTTTTTTTCTGGTCGGGTCACATGTAACCCAAGAAAAAAGACCGGGAACGACAAATCATACCTATGGGGCTGCGTTGCGGGTTTCTTTTACACCAAACCTAAGAAAGACGTAATATATGAAGCTTACTTTACCTTTACAGGAACAGAGATTGAGAGTTGAACCCCCAAATTTCATACATTTAGGAGAAGTTACCTGAGACCGACTGGAATCTTTGATGTAGTGAAGAACCACGTGAATGGAAAATAAAAGCCCAAATTTGCTAGTAAAGAATAACGAAAATGGGAAATCGTTGATGCAATATGTGAGGCGTAACTGAGAAAGCAGAAGGTTTATGAGCCCTAATTGAGCAATCAGCAGAACACATGACGGTAATATCGGATCGGATCGGCCTAATGTTGTAGGCAGCATACATGGCAAACGATGGGTAACAAAGTAAGCAGGAGGTGTTGACGCCGGAATATATTGGGAAGAAGGAGGTGGCAATGTTACTGGAAATCAGGGAAGAAGGAGGTGTGTTCACGTTGTTTGGTAAATGTAATACTACCTCATGTGAAACACTTCTCAAAATAAAATATTGTTAAACTTTTAAGTGGGGATTAAGAGAGAGGAAGTAGGTTCCATGATTTTTTAATTACTTTTGCTTAAGGAAAGGAATCTTTTCAATTTTGTTGGGTGATGAAGTCTGTCAACTTTTTCCCTCCCAAATTAACTTGTTAATATTTTGACAATTTGAAACTTTTCCCTCTCAATTTTTGACTTATAAAACCCAACATAATTCAAAACACAACAGATTAAACTTTCCAAAAAACAACCAAAACACAACAGTTCGATGTTCAAAAAACAACCAAAAAAACAACCAAAACACAACAATTCAAAGTTTAAACTTTCATAAACTACATAGTTTCTTCAAAATGGAGGAGGAATCACAAACATTCTTCGAAGCAGACAATGAAGATGAAGCTCGGTTCGATGACTACTATCAACACCTTCTTAACGACATGAGGACCGACTTGGACTCTGATTCCGTTCCTGAAATAGAAGAAATAAATGCAGAAATTAGAGGTAATAAACCTAACTTAAAAGATGATAAAAGAAGGTAAGCTATAAATGAACTCTTATGTATGGAAAAAAATTACAAACTGCCACGTGGTACTATGCTCAGAACAACACACAAATATGGTGTTTCAAGGGTCACAATTCACAGATTATGGACAAGAGCAAAGTCACAAAGATTAAATGGTGATGCCATTGATGTCGGAAATTTAAAAAAGGGAAAAGTTGGCAGAAAACCGATACAATACAATGAGAATCTCCTGCTATCAATCCCTCTAAACATGAGGAGATCTTTAAGGTGCTTTGCGGGGGCACTTAAAATCAATCATACAGCCGTTCATAGACTGCTAAAACAAGGCAGATTAAGAAGTCATACTAGTAATACTCATCCTAGTTTTACACGTGCACATAAGTTGGCTAGGATGAAGTGGATTTTATCCCACATTCATCCAGCCACAAGAACAGAACCACCCACATCTATCAACTTTGACAACATAATCCACATTGATAAAAAAATGGTTTAATTTGAGCGCCAATACAAGAAAATTTTATTTGTTGCCAAAAGAAGATGATCTGTATAGGTGTTGCCAATCAAAAAGATTTAAGATAAAGGCTATGTTCATGGGGGTGACTTCTAAACCAATATTTAATGCAAATGGTCAAATGATCCATGATGGGAAATATGGCATTTTCCCATTTGTAGAAAAGGTACCAGCCAGAAAAAAAGCAAAAACAGAGATGCCGACACAATTGAAACTAAGGTAATTGAAAGAATAACTCAAAAGGTCATTAGGGACATGATCATTCAGCATGTTATACCATCTATCATGAGTAAATGGCCTGTAAATATGTCCAAAGACATCTTGTTAGTCCCTAGACTAAGTGAATAAGATTTGATGATCGATAGCTAAGAAGAATAAATATCAGCTGAAGTATGTATCTCAGCTGAAGCAAGTATATGCAATAAACCTTCAGCTGAGTACGTACTTAGCTCTAGGAAAACAAGTCAAAACAGCAGCTATAGAAGAGTGTTCATTCGAAGTCTATGGCCAAAGGACAAAGACAAGAAGAAGATCATCCAGCTGATTGTGGAATCAGCTGATGATACCTGCTGCAGATAAAGACTTAGTGGAAATGTTCTTGACACTTTGAACATTTCCTTTCCCGCTCAAAGAAGAAGAAAACGATGAGGATCTTCTATTTTGGAATAGAAGATATTGTGTCAGTACATCATCGTTTGTCCCTCCAAGTATGTAAATGGAAAGTCAACTACTTTTGTACTTTCATAGTACACATTTTTACTGTGCGTCAGAAAAGGTAGCAAAAGGAGTTGACACAAAGTACACTTGGGACTACAACATATGCAAGAGCATTAAATGTTTCCGTGGACAAGTCCACATCGACGAATGATATGTTTACACGTCGAGTATCTTGTGGACAAAGGAACACGGATCTTGGGCTATATATAGAGACGTAAATGCTTGCATTTACACACACCTTTTAGAATTCATAGCACAAGAACATTCTCTGAGAGTTGTTATTGTCTAGTATTAACTTCTCCATAGTTATTACTAAGGCATTAAATATCAGCTGTTTGTATCAGCTGATATAAAACTCTCCTTGCATAGTCTTCTAGTTTGAGCGAACAAAAGTGTCATTTCAAGTAGAAAGTTTTAGTTAGTGTGTACTATCTATTTCCGCAAACTTTGTACTGCATTAAGTTGTTTTAATAAACTCTTAATCATTGAAATCTTGTGTGTTATTTATCTTATCTTCATTAATCGGTCATAACGCAACACGTTTGTGTTGTTGGGATCCAACACATCTTCATTCAACAAGAAAATTCTAGGCCACACATTCACCCCGATGATATTGAGTTCAATGCAGCAGCACAAGGGAACAGGTTCAACATCCAACTCATACAACAACCCCCCCCCCCCCCCTAATCCCCAGATTTGAATGTATTGGATTTGGGTTTTTTTAGAGCAATACAAGCTTTAATGTATCAAACATTTCCCAAACATGTTGATGAGCTAATTGAAAGTGTAACAAATGCTTATGAAAGGTTCGAAGAAAAAACAATGTCATACACTTGGTTATAATTGCAATACGTTATGGTTGAAATTTTGAAAGTAAAGGGGGAAAAAATTACAAAATTCCGCATCATGGAGAAGCAAGGTTGGAAAGGTTGGGACTTCTCCCACAATATGTACAATTACAAAGTTGATGATTCCCACCAAGAATTTTATCGCCGGGTCGCCCCTCGAACTGGCTCGATAAAGTCTGGGAGATTAGATAAGCTGTCACGATGTTCGTCTTGTCTGTAACATCCCAAAACCCGGCCTAGTAGTTTATTGACCTTAAGGTATCTTATTAAATGATTATCTAATTTAATGATTAGTTATTAAATTAGCCTGCTGTCCTTTGCGGTATTTTAACCAAGGGGTTAAAATACCCGACTTGTGATTTATTTGGAATGAAAACGTGATTTTTATATATTTGGATTCCTTGTTAAATATCGTTTCCAGAAATGATTTCGTTTTTAAAATTGGAGTCCGTTTGCTATTTTTAATAAATTAATTACGAAAGGGACTTTCAGACGGATACTGTTAAGGTGGAAAAAAGTGCAAGAGGGGCCCACTCCCTCTTGCTTGGCCGGTGTAGGGAGAGAGGGAAACACCCTCTCTTCTATTTTTCCCTCTTTCAAACATTATCCTCTCATTTTACTTACACTATTTCATTGAAAACTCCATCTCTTTCTCTCTACTTGTTCATCATCTTCTTGAGCCTGTTCTTAGTGCTAGGACCCGATTTTGGTACTCAAGTTTGTGTAGAAGAAGTCTAGAAGTAAGTTCATCCTTTCCCTTTGTTTGTTCTTGGTGTTCTTGAGCTAGAGTTTGAACTAGGGTTTATGTAGCTTGATGATTTCTTGGTGAATCTTGTTATGGATGTTGTTTTATGTGTTTGTGTAAGCTTTTACATCATTTTTAAGGTAGCTTGGTGAAGGAATACAAGATTTGGTGAAAATCACCTTCAACCTCCATTAATGGTGGAAGTTGAAGGTGGGTTTTGACAAACCTTGGATTTCTTGAGTTTTGGTTTGATAGAATTGTTTATTAGGTTGAGAAATCATGATTTGTAAGTTATGGATGGTGAAAACCTAGTATAGCTGATTGTGGGAATTAATCTAGTTGGTGTTTGGGTCAAAATGATTAACTAGTGATCTTGGAAGTATCATACTTGGATTTGTGATGGTTATGACCTTGATGGAATAAATAAATGATTTTGAATTGCTAGTTTAAAGATTAATTGCTAGTTAATGGAAATGTGGAAGTGTTAGGATCATATTCGGGTTTTTGGCCCGTTTGGGTCAACTAGTTGTAAATACTTGATAAATGGTCCAAATGGTCAATTGTGTTGATGAAAGATTTGTGCTAGTTGTAAATGTCATAAATGTGCATCTTATGAGTCTTGTGTGGTTAGTTGTTGAAACTGTTGATTTTGACAATTCGGTGGATTATCACTAACTCGGTATATTGTTGACAGGAACCGGGAAGGATACTCAGTGATACTAGCTCACTGAGTTAAGGAATCGGAAGTTGAAAGGTGAGTGGATTCGACCTACAACTCGGGTTTCGGTTATTACATTTGGTATTGGCTTGTTAGTGAAAAATACAGGAAATTACCAGACGTGGAGAGTTCACGACGCGAACTTTAGTTCGCGATCGTGAAGTAGCTCCATTGAAGTTGTTGATTCACCGCGAAGAGTTCACGATCAGAGTTCACGTCGCGAACTCTAGTTCGCGATCGTGAACTGGAGTTCGCGATTGGGAACTCTGTTGTGACGTTTTTCGTGGTGCTTACTCGTAGCTAGTCTATTTGTTATGTATGCCTAGTGTTAGGGAATACCATACATGACTATGTGCACAATCGGGACGAGGTCAGTGTCGGATGGATAACGGCTGGGCACAGTGTATCGACTAATAGGGTATCCGACCTTACCTGTATGCGTTACATGGTTAAGGGGAGGGAGTTGCCCGGGTGTTGGATACAAAACGCTATCGGCTACCGTGGTTTTGGCCGACCATGGTTTAAGGCCCGCAAAGCCGCCGATCCTCTCAAACAAGTGATTACCTAACCGGAGATGTTCTTTAACT
Organism: Calendula officinalis; assembly: GCA_963853835.1. Taxonomy (NCBI): domain Eukaryota; kingdom Viridiplantae; phylum Streptophyta; class Magnoliopsida; order Asterales; family Asteraceae; genus Calendula; species Calendula officinalis. The sequence goes on from OY970828.1 coordinate 35,537,087, forward strand.
TCCGTGTTTAAGTGTTTAGTGTAGTTGGTAGTGTTAGGAATTCATTCACTTAGCTTTTGTGCTAATCCCTCCCTTATTGACACATTTCAGGTTGGATGACTTGAACGGGTCGGGCTTGGACGGGAAGTTTGACCATGCTTAAATTATATGTTTTGTAAAAATGAGCCGTGCTTAGTAATACCGTCTTTTAACTAACTTTGGTTGTAATATTTTGGTGGGACCACGGTTTGTAAACCTAACTAACTAAATGCTTCCGTACTTAGATTAATACTTAATATGCCTTTAAAAAAAATGCGGTGTTACAAATTGGTATCAGAGCTTCGGTTTGGCGATGGATACATGGGGTTGGTGTTCCATTCCCAAATCGTGGCTCGTGTTTTGGTCAAACCTTCCGGTCAAGGGGATTAGAGCTAGTGTGAATCGGGTTTAGTAGTTAGTAGGTGTGTAGTAACGAGTTAAACTAAGCCTTGGTGAGATGTTGTGTTTTGTAGCAGAAATGGTTACAGATGGAAACACCTTGGATAATGTCCCATCGAACACGAACCTTGGAAATGATGGAGCAACGGGCTCGGGGGGTGATGAAATACCGAATGAAGAATATATCGTGTTGTTGGAGACACGAAATATGGAACTTGAGGATACCATAAGGGCTCTTCGCCAAAGCCAATCGACTGAGCCGCGACCCGAGGCTCGGTCTACCTTGCCACCTCCAAGTCAAACGAATCCACCCCCACACTTCACTCAAACTACTCGAAATCCCGTCTTTCCCCGAAATGACTCATCATCTCCCAATGCAAGTATACCACAACCGCCACCCACCCACACCGTACCAATTGCCAATGCCCAACACCAACAATTCTTCTACCAACCTTTCCCGATCGAGAAGAAACCGTGCACTTACAAGAATTTTCTTGATTGTAAGCCAACCGAGTACCGGGGAAGTACCGACCCGGTGGAAACTCTAACGTGGCTTAGGGCCACCGAAAAGGCCCTTATTGCTTGTAATTGTGAGGACCACTTGAAGGTCCGGTATGCGTCCCGAATGTTGGGGGACCGGCTATGGATTGGTGGGATGGGTTGACCGCGAACTTTAGTAACGAAATGATGGATGCGGTCACATGGAAGCAATTTAGGGATCAAGTGGAGGCTCGGTATTGTAGCCCGTTTGAGTTGGATAAGATCCGGAATGAGTTCATGATGTTGAAGATGAATGATAGGATGACGGTGGATGAGTTCATCCTTCAGTTCAATGGGAAGCTTCGGTTTGTGACACAATGGGTGCCCGATGAGTCCACCCAAATCAAACACTTTGTTGGGGCGTTGTTGCCCGAGTACCGGAATATAACGAGGCTTGCGGGAACTCTCTTGCAAGCCTATGATCTTGCCAAGTCGGCCGAGAGTGATTTCTTGGCTCAAAGGGTCGCGAGTCGGGAAAAGACTTCGTTTCACAAGGGAAAGTATGATCAATCAAACTCGAGCAACCACAAGAAATCCCAAGGAAATCATAGGTCAAACAATGATCTCCGAAAACAAATCATTCAAGGTTCCAACCAAAAGAACCCGTGGTGTCTACCGTGTAAGTCCTCGCATGCCGGTCCGTGTACGGCGCAAACTCGAAGATGTACTAAATGTGGGCAACACGGGCATGAATCCTCGGAATGCAAGTTAGAGAATAGTGTTTGTTGGACGTGTCAAAAAGAGGGTCACCGGGCCATGCATTGCCCAATGAAGAAGAGTTCGGGTTCGGGTTCGGGCGGGGGAGTGGCTTCGTCGGGAAGTCAAAAGAGAAAGAGTCATCCGCCACCTACGGGTCGGGCATTCAAAATGACGGTGGAGGATGCCACCACTACCGACGATGTCATCACCGGTATGTTTCTAATAAACTCGATACCCGCTCGTGTATTATTTGATTCGGGTGCAAATAGATCGTTTTCCTCAAAGAGTTTTTGTGACAAATTGAAATTGCCTTTTTCCTTGATCGCGACACCTCTAGAGGTAGAGGTGGCCGATGGTGAAATGGTTCCGGTCACGACATCCGTGTCCGGGGCTCGTATTGATATTGATGGCGTGAAATTTTCGATTCTTTTACTTGTTATGCCGATATCCGGCTTTGATGTGGTTTTAGGTATGGATTGGTTAAGTGCTAATAGGGCCAACATAAATTGTCACCAAAAGTTAATTACTTTTCTTTTACCCGACGGGTCACATGTCGTGGCCCGGGGAGACCGTGCGACCCCGACCATACCCATGATAACCATGATGAAAGCACGTAAGTCCTTGACCAAGGGATGTGAATCGTTTATAGCCTATGTGATTGACGTAAAAAAAGAAAAGAAAGTGGTTGGTAATCTCCGGGTGGTTTCGGAATACCCGGAGGTGTTTCCCGAAGACTTGCCTGGGTTACCTCCCGTTCGGGAGGTAGAATTCAAAATTGATTTGGTGTCGGGTGCCAATCCCGTGGCTAGAGCACCGTATCGTTTAGCACCGTCCGAGATTCGGGAAATGATGACGCAAATCCAAGATTTATTGGATAAGGGTTTTATTCGGTCGAGTTCCACACCTTGGGGAGCTCCGGTTTTATTCGTGAAAAAAAGGATGGTGCACTCCGTATGTGTATCGATTATCGAGAATTAAATAAGAGAGCGGTAAAGAATCGGTATCCCTTGCCACGTATCGACGATTTATTTGATCAACTCCAAGGGTCTTCTTATTTCTCAAAGATTGATTTGAGATCGGGTTATCACCAAGTTCGGGTTCATGAAAACGATATTCATAAAACGGCGTTCCGAACTCGTTACGGTCACTACGAGTTCTTGGTTATGCCGTTTGGGTTGACGAACGCTCCCGCGATATTTATGGATTTGATGAACCGAGTTTGTCGGCCTTATCTCGACAAATTCGTTATTGTGTTCTTCGACGATATTTTAATTTACTCCAAGACCGAAGAAGAACACGAAAAACACTTAAGGCAAGTGTTAGAAACGTTGAAGCGGGAACAATTATTTGCGAAGTTCTCGAAGTGCGAATTTTGGCTTCGAGAAGTTCACTTTTTGGGTCACGTTATTTGTTCGAATGGGGTCAAGGTGGACCCGGCGAAGATCGAAGCGGTTATGAATTGGGTTGCTCCAAAGAACCCAACCGAGATAAAGAGTTTCTTGGGTTTGGCGGGTTATTACCGCCGGTTTATAAAGGATTTTTCGAAGATAGCGGGTCCTATGACGAGATTGACCCGTAAAGATGTACCGTTTCGGTGGGGTGAAAATCACGAGAAGTCCTTTCAAACTCTAAAACAATTATTGTGTCAAGCTCCGGTTCTCGCCTTACCCGAAGGCCCGGAGGATTTTATTGTTTATTGTGACGCCTCACTTGCGGGTTTGGGTTGCGTGTTGATGCAACGAGACCGGGTTATTGCTTATGCTTCGAGGCAATTGAAGAATCACGAGAAAAATTATCCGACTCACGATTTGGAGTTGGCGGCGGTGGTTTTTGCACTAAAATTATGGAGACACTATTTGTACGGTACTAAGTGCGTGATTTGTACGGATCATAAAAGTTTGCAATATGTGTTCACGCAAAAGGAATTGAATATGCGTCAACGAAGATGGTTAGAGTTGATTAAGGATTACGATTGTGAAATTCGATATCATCCCGGAAAGGCAAATGTGGTGGCCGATGCCTTAAGTAGAAAGGGAGATTCGGGGCGGGTACAATTTATGCGGATGGAAATTGTGTCGGATTTGGTGTCCCGGTTAAAGATTTCACAAATGGAAGCGTTGAACGTCGAACATTTGAAGGCCGGGGTTTTATTAAAGAGGAAGGATGATTTAGAAGAAGATTCTCGGGGCTTGAAGACGTATCAATCTCGGGTTTGGGTACCGTTACTCGGGGGTTTGCGGGAATTGATTTTAGCCGAGGCTCACAATTTTCGGTTATCGGTTCACCCGGGTAGCACGAAAATGTATAATGATCTAAAAGCACTTTATTGGTGGCCGACAATGAAGACCGACATTGCCCGTTTTGTGGGCCAATGTCATATTTGTGCTCAAGTGAAGGCCGAACACCAAAAGCCCTATGGAACTCTAACTCAATCACCGATTCCCAAGTGGAAGTGGGATCGGATCACGATGGATTTTGTGACCAAATTGCCGCGTACTCAAAGGGGTCACGATATGATTTGGGTTATAGTTGATCGGTTAACGAAGAGTGCTCATTTCTTGGCTACTAGTGAGCCCGCCTCACTTAGTAGATTGGCGAAATTGTACATTGACGAAGTGGTGTCCCGGCATGGAATTCCAATTTCTATCGTGTCCGATAGAGATCCCCGTTTTGCTTCAAATTTTTGGAATAGCTTGCAACGAGAATTGGGGACGCGGGTGAATTTAAGTACCGCGTACCACCCCCAAACCGATGGGCAATCGGAAAGAACGATACAAACGCTTGAAGATATGTTGCGGGCTTGTGTCTTAGAGTACGGTGGGTCGTGGGATTCCCACCTACCGTTGATCGAGTTTGCTTATAATAACTCGTATCACTCAAGTATTAAGATGCCACCGTATGAGATGTTGTATGGGCGTCGGTGCCGAACCCCGACGTGTTGGTTGGAAGCGGGTGAGAAACAATATGCGGGGCCCGATATTGTACAAATGACCGCGGATAAAGTAGCAATTGCCCGAGAAAAGTTAAAAGCCTCCCGTGACCGACAAAAGATGTATGCCGATCCGAGACGTAGACCCGCTACGTTCTCGGAAAATGAGATGGTTTACTTGAAGGTGTCACCTTGGAAGGGTGTTATTCGTTTTGGTAAACGAGGAAAGTTGGCCCTGAGGTATATTGGGCCGTTTCGAATTAGCAAAGTGGTGAATTCTCAATCGGTAACACTCGAGTTGCCCCCGGAGTTGTCGGCAATTCATAACACTTTCAACATTTGTTACTTGAGAAAGTGTAACATCGAAGATCCGAGCCAAATTCTCCCGGTGCAAGAGTTGCGGGTTGATACGAAGAAGAGATTGGTCAAAGAGCTGGTGGAGTTATTAGACCGAAAACTAACGAAATTGAGAAAGAAACAGATTCCTATGATTTTAGTAAAGTGGAAGCACAGTTTGGGAGCGGATATGACATGGGAGACCGAGGCCGATATGCGGGAACGATATCCCTCCTTGTTTGATCGAGATGGGATTCCGGGGACGGAATCTTCCTAAGTGGGGGAGAGTTGTAACATCCCAAAACCCGGCCTAGTAGTTTATTGACCTTAAGGTATCTTATTAAATGATTATATGATTAAATGCTTAGTTATTAAATTAGCCTGCTGTCCTTTGCGGTATTTTAACCAAGGGGTTAAAATACCCGACTTGTGATTTATTTGGAATGAAAACTTGATTTTTATATATTTGGATTCCTTGTTAAATATCGTTTTCCAGAAATGCTTTCGTTTTTAAAATTGGAGTCCGTTTGCTATTTTTAATAAATTAATTACGAAAGGGACTTTCAGACGGATACTGTTAAAGTGGAAAAAGGTGCAAGAGGGGCCCCACTCCCTCTTGCTTGGCCGGTGTAGGGAGAGAGGGAAACACCCTCTCTTCTCTTTTTCCCTCTTTCAAACATTATCCTCTCATTTTACTTACACTATTTCATTGAAAACTCCATCTCTTTCTCTCTACTTGTTCATCATCTTCTTGAGCTTGTTCTTAGTGCTAGGACCCGATTTTGGTACTCAAGTTTGTGTAGAAGAAGTCTAGAAGTAAGTTCATCCTTTCCCTTTGTTTGTTCTTGGTGTTCTTGAGCTAGAGTTTGAACTAGGGTTTATGTAGCTTGATAATTTGTTGGTGAATCTTGTTATGGATGTTGTTTTATGTGTTTGTGTAAGCTTTTACATCATTTGTAAGGTAGCTTGGTGAAGGAATACAAGATTTGGTGAAAATCACCTTCAACCTCCATTAATGGTGGAAGTTGAAGGTGGGTTTTGACAAACCTTGGATTTCTTGAGTTTTGGTTTGATAGAATTGTTTATTAGGTTGAGAAATCATGATTTGTAAGTTATGGATGGTGAAAACCTAGTATAGCTGATTGTGGGAATTAATCTAGTTGGTGTTTGGGTCAAAATGATTAACTAGTGATCTTGGAAGTATCATACTTGGATTTGTGATGGTTATGACCTTGATGGAATAAATAAATGATTTTGAATTGCTAGTTTAAAGATTAATTGCTAGTTAATGGAAATGTGGAAGTGTTAGGATCATATTCGGTTTTTTGGCCCGTTTGGGTCAACTAGTTGTAAATACTTGATAAATGGTCCAAATGGTCAATTGTGTTGATGAAAGATTTGTGCTAGTTGTAAATGTCATAAATTTGCATCTTATGATTCTTGTGTGGTTAGTTGTTGAAACTGTTGATTTTGACAATTCGGTGGATTATCACTAACTCGGTATATTATTGACAGGAACCGGGAAGGATACTCAGTGATACTAGCTCACTGAGTTAAGGAATCGGAAGTTGAAAGGTGAGTGGATTCGACCTACAACTCGGGTTTCGGTTATTACATTTGGTATTGTCTTGTTAGTGAAAAATGCAGGAAATTACCAGACGTGGAGAGTTCACGACGCGAACTTTAGTTCGCGATCGTGAAGTAGCTCCAGCGAAGTTGTTGATTCACCGCGAAGAGTTCACGATCAGAGTTCACGTCGCGAACTCTAGTTCGCGATCGTGAACTGGAGTTCGCGATTGGGAACTCTGTTGTGACGTTTTTAACCGTTTGATTGTAGTTAAATTCATTATCATGTTATGTATATTTTGTGAAATGTGTTTAACCGTTTGAAGTATTTTAGTCGGATTGTAACCGAGATTGCCAATCTTGTGGCAAGAACCACCGAGGACGGTGTACTAGTGATCGTGGGCCCGTGAAGTGTTTTGGTTGTTATGAGGAAGGTCACATAAAATCGAGGTGTCCGAATAAAGATGTTGTTTGTTATGGTTGTGGATTAGTGGGTCATCGGAGGCGTCAATGCCCAAATCCTTCAAATCGAGCTACTGAAAGTCGAGGTTCGGTACAACAACCTCCGCGAGTGGGGGCATCAAGTCAAAAGGAGGAGGTTCCCAGGGCAAGAAGTCGTGCCTTTCAGTTGACCCCGGAGGAAGCCCGGGAGGATCCAAATGTCGTTTCTGGTATATTTCTTGTTAATTCCCAACCCGCCCATATATTATTTGATTCTGGAGCTTCTGACTCCTTCGTATCTGTGAAATTTGCTAAATTGTTATCTGTGCTTCCATCTCCTTTGTTGAATCCATTCTGTGTTGATACTGCGGGTAGTGAGACCCTGGTGGCCGATCGTGTATATAAGGATTGCTCGTTAGAGATAGATGATCATAAGTTCCTAGTAGATCTAGTGATGATAAATTTGCCCAATTTTGATATTATTATTGGGATGGATTGGATGTCTAAGTACCGTGCCAATATTATGTGTTATGAGAAAGTGATTAGAATTCCGGTACAAGGAAGAGAACCTTTGTACGTGTATGGTGAAAGTAAAATGAAGAAGAGGCGGATGATTTCTTTCTTGAAAGCTAGAAAATTGATGTCCCATGGATGTTATTCTTATTTAGCTTATGTTCTAAATCCAGTTGTAGAAGTTAAGAAATCAGTGAAAGATGTTCCGATCGTTAATGAATTCCCGGATGTATTTCCCGAGGATTTACCCGGATTACCTCCTGAACGAGAGGTAGAATTTCGAATTGATCTTATACCGGGTGCGGCTCCAATCGCCAAAACTCCTTATCGTTTAGCCCCGGCAGAAATGAAAGAAATCATGAGTCAATTGCAAGAGTTGCTTGATAAGGGGTTTATTCAACCGAGTGTGTCACCGTGGGGTGCACCAGTTTTATTCGTTAAAAAGAAAGACGGGACGATGCGGATGTGTATCGATTATAGAGAACTTAATAAGGTGACAATTAAGAACAAATATCCGTTGCCTAGAATTGATGATCTTTTTGATCAATTGCAAGGTGCAAGTTATTTTTCTAAGATTGACTTGAGGTCCGGTTATCATCAGTTGAAGGTTTATAAAGAAGACGTACCAAAAACCGCATTTCGAACTAGATATGGGCATTATGAATTCTTAGTCATGCCATTTGGTTTAACGAATGCTCCGGCCGCTTTTATGGATATGATGAATCGGGTATGTCGTCCAATGTTGGATAAGTCGGTTATTGTTTTTATCGACGACATCTTGGTATATTCTAAATCCGAAAGTGATCATACATCCCACCTTCGTGAAATTCTTGATTTGTTGCGAAAAGAGAAATTGTATGCCAAGTTTTCCAAATGTGAATTTTGGTTGCGCCAAGTTCAATTCCTTGGGCATGTGGTATCAGGTGAAGGTATATCGGTCGATCCTTCCAAGATCGAGGCGATTAAGAATTGGGAAGTGCCTCGAAATGCTTCCGAGATCCGAAGTTTCTTAGGTCTTGCGGGTTATTACCGTCGATTCATTAAAGATTTCTCTCGTATTGTCGTGCCTCTCACAAGTCTTACTCGAAAAGATGTGAACTATGAATGGGGTGAGACACAAGAAAAAGCTTTTAGCATGTTAAAAGATTGTTTGACAAATGCTCCAATTTTGTCATTACCCGAGGGCGAAGAAGATTTCGTTGTATATAGTGATGCATCGAAAATGGGGCTCGGGTGTGTCCTCATGCAACGGGGAAAAGTCATTGCTTATGCTTCCCGTCAATTGAAGGGGTATGAAAAGAATTACCCGACTCATGATCTTGAGTTATCCGCGGTAGTGTTTGCACTAAAAATTTGGTGACATTATTTGTATGGGACTAAGTTCCAACTCTTTACCGATCATAAGAGTCTCAAATATATATTTAGCCAACAATCGTTGAATATGCGACAACAACGTGCCATGGAACTCATAAAAGACTACAATTGTGAGATTTTGTATCATCCCGGTAAAGCTAACGTAGTCGCGGATGCTTTAAGTCGTAAGCCTTATCATTCGAGTATGTGTTATGCAATATCCACCACTACGTTGAAGTTTATTTTACTCGAAGATCTTAAGAAGTGGCAAGATGAGGCGTTAAAACCCGAAAATATTAAGAAGGAAAGGATGGTGAATTATGGGAAAGATTTGGAAGTGGATGGTCGAGGTGTCAAAGTTTTTAATAACCGATTATGGATACCGAGAATCGTAGATTTGAGAATTGATGTGTTAAAAGAGGCTCATAGTTCAAAATTCTCAATTCACCCGGGTATGAATAAAATGTACCATGATATGAGATTGGATTATTGGTGGCCGGGAATGAAGAAGGATCTCGGGAAGTTTGTGCAAGAATGTAAGGTTTGTGCACAAGTTAAAGCCGAACATCAAAAACCTTACGGGAGTTTACAACCACTTAGCATTCCTGTTTGGAAGTGGGAAGAAATTTCCATGGATTTGATCACCAAACTTCCGGAACCGCTCGTCAACATGATTGTATTTGGGTGATTGTTGACCGTTTGACCAAAAGTGCACATTTCCTTGCTATGAGGGAATCGGCACCGATGGATTCATGGGCACAAGTATATTTAGACGAGATAGTTGCTAGACACGGTGTTCCTTTGAATATTGTATCGGATAGGGATTCTCGTTTTACTTCAAATTTTTGGAGTAGCATGCAAAAAGAATTGGGATCGAAAGTAGCTCTTAGTACCGCTTATCATCCTCAAACGGACGGGCAAACCGAGAGAACGATTCAAACGTTGGAAGACATGCTTAGGTCTTGTATTTTAGAATTCGGGGGAAGTTGGGATAAATATTTGTCATTAGCCGAATTTTCATATAATAATAGTTATCATTCGTCGGTTCGAATGGCACCTTATGAAGCGTTATATGGAAGAAAGTGTCGAACACCTTTGTGTTGGCGAGAAGTTGGAGAAAAGGTGTTGGTGGGACCCGAGTTGGTTCAAGATACAAGTGATAAAATTCGGATTGTTCGAGAAAGAATGAAAACGGCCCAAGATCGTCAAAAGTCATACGCGGATAAAAGGCGAAAACCAATAGAGTTTTCGATAGACGATTTTTTGATGTTAAAAGTTTCTCCATGGAAGGGTGTCATGAGATTTGGGAAGAAAGGTAAATTAAGTCCTCGATTTATCGGCCCATTTAAGATCATAGAACGGGTCGGAAAACAAACTTATCGACTCGAATTACCAGAAGAATTGGCGGGTATCCATAACGTGTTTCATGTTTGTTATTTAAGAAAGAGCCTTAGAGAACATGAGGAAACGGTACCGTTGACCGAAGTCAAAGTCAACGAGAAATTGAGGTACGTAGAGGAACCGGAAGAAATAGTTGACCAAAAGTCGGTCAATCTCAAAAATAAGGAAATTCAGTTAGTATTGGTGAAATGGAAACACCATAGAGGCCCGAATTGCACATGGGAAAGAAGAGATGATATGATTGAGAAGTATCCGTTCTTGTTCAAGTCAACATAATTTCGGGAGGAAATTCTCAAAAGGAGGAGGTAATTGTAACATACGTGTTTTAAATCCATGCATTTTAATTGTTAAGTTCGGTATTAGTTGATAAGTGATAAGGAATTAAGTCTTGGTAGTTAAATTTTCGATGAAAAATCTGTGTTTTGTGTATTGGATTAAGTGGTATAAGTTAAAAAGGAAGAAAAATGCGAAATTGCAGCCTTTTGGGAAGATAGCGGCGCTATCTTAGAGATAGCGGCGCTATCTTGTGCAATTAGAACAGCCACTCATTATAGCATTGGGCAAAACGCGAAAAATTTGGGAGATAGCGGCTCTATCTTGAAGATAGAGGCGCTAAAAAGCAAGGGGTGGCAAGATAGCGGCGCTATCTTGAAGATAGCGGCGCTATCTTGTGCAGGTTAGACATAAAAACGGGATTTTTGACCCATTTCAGCTCATTTCTTCCCTAAATTTCTCTCTCGACGGGTGTGGACGATTTTGGACAATATTGGGTGTTCTTGGGCAGATTTTGACTAGAAATCAAAGGGTTTTCATCACTTGTGTCTATAATTAAGGTAATTCATCATCTCTATCTCTATGCATGTGTAGAACTTGAAGTATAAGGCTAGTAGGTCAAGAACCCTAGTTAGGGTTTGAGTTATAAATCTGGAAATTGATATTGTATCTTGTATAAATGAGTCTCTAGTAGCGAAAGTTGTGGTAAGCATGTGATTATGCACTTAGATGAATAGCTAGAAGTTTAGGGTTTTGGGTTAATTACCGATTTGGGAAAATTGGTGATTAAAGGTCATACTAGTTGTGATTATGAGTTTGTATATTGAATAAGATAAGTATAATTGTGATAGGTAAACAATTGGGAACTTGTGGTGATTATATTGATCGGTGACAAGGGAATTTTGATTAAAGGAAGTATTCGGCTCGTATTGGCAATTGCTTAATCCAAGGTGAGTTCACTATGTGCAATGTGTATACTTTTAATTATATAACTGCAATGTGGCTAGATAGTGTTCCTTTTGATTGGATTCCTTGTGTTTTGCCTTGATCATTGAGATTACCTTGTCGAACCGTAACATTTCCTTGACCCGTATGAGTGAAATGCCTTGAGTGATAATTCATTTCGTGAGGACCCATGGCGGTCCGAGTATTACTTCGTGTAATATGTCGGGCGGTGGACGCGGGAGTACCTGGCGGAGGAGTGGTATGGACCGTGGTGGTGAAGCTGGATCTTGGACTCATTTAGGGGTGCCTTGATCACCTTCATCGGCCTCATTCCCTAATGGCCTAAGAGGGAATGACGCACTTTGTTGAATCCGGAATTGTACCTTGATCATTGTTGACCCGAAATTTATATGTGATGCATTGTGGTGAAATAATTGTGATAACCCGGTACTTTGACCCGTTGATATTTGTTTGATTATTTATGTTGATTTATATAATTATTTAGTATAACATTATGCATTGTGGAACTCACTAAGCTTTTATAGCTTACCATTTAGTTGTCACCATTTTTCAGGGATAGATAAAGGCAAGGGCAAGTGTGAGTAGGTATTCGAAGTTGGTTTGCTTGAAGCTTGAAGAAAGCTTCTCTTTTGGTATAGATTTGTAGTCATTGTACATTTATGTTTTTGGGTTGACTAGTTGGTTTGTATCCGGTTTGTAGTTGGTCTTTTGGAATGTATATGGTTATGGTTTAGTACTTTTAAACTTGTATTTTGGTTAATTTCAAAAGGTTTGTTGTAAATGGGATAAAGGTGGTCGTTTTTGGTTTCGGTCCTTACATGTGGAACTTTTCTAAAACAAAGTTCCAATCCTTTTCTTTTACAGTTTACAAATCAATCCAACTAATTACACCTGCAGGCTGATCATGGGATATCTAGATCTGAAAATTAGTCGGCGTATAACAGGGCGAAGGGTAGGCTTGAGAGAATGAAGAAACTTGAGGCGAGAAAAACAGCTCCTCAAGCACCAGCTGCTACCACCACCTCTGAGTCTGACAGAGAGGCGTAATTACATGGACTGGGAACTGAAAGAAGCTGTAAAGGGAGGTGATGTTGAGTGTTTTATTACAACCTTAGAGAAAGTGTGCACCCAGAATGATTTGCAACTAGCTAATGTTCTTCATCAAAGGGATTACCATACCTTCATCTAGCCGCCATGTCTGGAAGATCTGAACTGGTTGGCTTACTGTGTGCTTTTGGGACTGAATTGCTTGAGCTGACAAATGACCAAGGTGATAATGCAATTCATGAAGCTGCCAAAGCGGGACATCTTGCGGTTATTGATATCCTCATAAGGGGCGTTTCTTTACCAGCTGGATTCGAAGAACGGCAAGGGCAACGCACGAGGCTTTAATTCACAAGCACCAACACGTGGTTGACTTGTTACTTTGTTGGTGTGCACATCGCTCGTGTTATGTGAACAATCAAGGAAAGTCTGCATTTACTCTATGTGTAGAATGGGGTAATGTAAAGACCTTTAATGCTATGATGAAATCCTACTGTTGGATATCCCCTTATCATGTAGATGAACATCTTATGAAGGGAAGGTCGTTGCTGCTATTTCTCACAAAGATAAAGGTTACATTTTATGAGCTTTGTTAAATTAAGCTTATTTAAATGGTTTGTGCTTATAAGTTTATTTAAGTTAATTAGCTTTTGTTAAATAAAGTATTTGGAACGACTTATATATTTTAATTGTAAAATGTGACATTTTTTAATAATATCTTCCAAAATAGCTTGTGAGGTGAAAAGAGTTAAATGAGAGTACAAAGAGGTAAAAATCCTTTGTAATGTTTTTCTTAGTTTAACGTTTTGCTAGACTCTTTTTTTTTTTTTTAAATAAAATGCCTTTAAAAAAAAAAGAAAGTAAAAGTCCTATTTAGCAATTGAACCGCATTTTCAACACAGTGTCTCGTTATGTTGATCAGAATGTTTTAGATGATCAGCTTACCAAGGGAAAATCTCTAGTTCTCGCTGCCATATGGGGTCAGAAAATGGGTAAACTCTTCAAACAACTTATCTATACATCTCACTTTTTATGTTTTGCTAAATAGTCATAAAAAATTAAACTCGTCTCTTTCCTAATTTCGCAATATGTTAGCAGAAAGAATTAGCAAGAGAAAAGGCAGTACTATTCGAAGTCAATAATGAGCATGCAGAGAAATTGGTGAATTTTGCACAACTATTAGGATTTCACGAGGGCAGCAAGTCATGGGAATGAGGAACTCACAAGTTTCATTGCTTTCTATTTCCGTAAGTTGCTTACAAAGGTAAACAATCACGAGGCAGCCAGAGCAGGACATCTTGGAGTCGTCGTGAGATTCAACAACTATGATGAACAGCTGTAAATAGAATCTGACACTATTGGTAGAGGTAGGTGGTGGCTGTATAAGAATACCTCATTGCATGTAATAGAGTATCTGATTGAATCAAGTGTTGAAGAAGCATATCATGTGGGAAGTCTGGACGTTTTCAAAACTATGATTTCAGGTATAGATGAAAATTTAATTCATCAACTCACAACGGGAAAGTCTCTCATAAATGCTGCAATAAGGAAAACAAGTAGAGGTATATTTACAACTCATGCTACTTTCCTTGTAGAGTAAATTACCCGTGGTTTGCTACAAGTTTTGGATTTAATAAGACTCAGAAATTACACAGATAGTCCCTAAATATGGGGGTTGGTAACGCTTTTGGTCCCTAAGGCAAACACCCATTAAAAATAACTGTTAAATTATGTTAAATGACTAAAATACCCTTTATCTTTATTTTCACTTTTACTTTAGCTTTGGTCACTGAACATCATCATCTACAACATTCATCATCATCAACATGTAATTACCACCCACCTTGAACAAATACCATTCAAATGACTTTTTAGTCTTTCAACAAATTAACCCACCTTCATCATCTACATCACCATTCAGCAAGCACGAAGAATATGGAATCATAAACGAGCTTCGAGCTCAGTTTTAAAAACTTATTCGAGCTCGAGATGAGTAATTACTAAACGAGCCGAACCAAATTCATAGGTATTCGAGTCGACTCGGATCGTTAACACCCCTAGTCATGATGGTTCATTTTTAATTTGAAGACTTCTGGGTGAAGAGATGGTTGAGAGAAAGAAGGGTGATGGTTGTGAACTTCTTGTGCTGGATAAAAGGAGAAAGAAAGAAAGCAAATGACCATAAGTGTGCTTTGCACGTGATTTGTATTTAACAGACATTTCTAACGGACATCCACTTTAGGACTAAAAGTGTGTCGGGCACCCATAGCTAAGAACTATCCGTGTAATTTCTTAGACTTAGGAACCAAATCCAAAACTTTTAACAAACCATAAGGACCATCCGTGTAATTTACTCTTCTCTTTACTTGATTTGTAATTGTGTTTAATGGCAGTGATGCTGCAAGAAAAGATTCCTGCACAAATTCATGTCATTGATGAAGACGGTCAACCCCCGTTATTTCATGCTGTATCAATAGGGTTCCTTGAGGGGGTTAACTGCTTACTTGATGAATTTAAAGTGTGTATTGCACAAATGGATTCAAGTGGCTTCTACCCTGTACATGTTGCATCCAAAAATGGTCATGTTCACATCCTCCAGAAGTTGATGCAAAACTTCCCAGATGCAGGGTGGTTTAGAAATCGCAAAGATCAGAATATTCTTCACGTCGCAGCTATTTATGGTAAGGAAGACGTTGTTAGGTTCATACTAGAATCTCCAGATTTGGAGTTTCTTATAAATGAGGATGATTGTGATGGTAACACTAGTTGTGACTGTAACATTTGCTGCTGGATTCACCATACTAGGCCAGGCAACCTTATTAAAGAAAGTTATGTTGCAGATGTTTGTGATATGTGATACAGTAGCCTTGTATAGTGCCATCATGGTTGCAGTCACTCTCATATGGGCACAACTGGGGGATCTGACATTAGTTCCCTAAGGTTTGTTATTGGGGCTATCTCTTACAGCAATGTCTATAGCATTTATGGGCGATGTTAACTGGCTAGCCAAATTTGTATTGATATTTGGGATAACTTGTCTTGCTTCATTCCCCTCTGTCTTCCCCCTTCTCAAGCCCTACGTTATATCACCTACTATCCTTTTTGTCTCTTGCTTTTGGCTTCTACAAGTTTATAGATGATCTGCTATTCTAACTATTGGTTCTAGCTATCTACACTACACTCTCATGTAGGGATAACTTTCTCGTATTTAACATCATTCAGAATTTTTCAATTTTCTTATCTCAAGCCAAAAACCACCTTCACATTCCTTCAGTTTCATTACATTATGCCTTGATCAATTTGAGGTATATATATATATTTCTATTATTTCCTTCACATGTACTGATTTACATACAAAGATAATTAAGAGTATATGCATGTAGTAAACAAATCCTAGAATTTTCTTGTTCGACTTCGAATCACCGCCGCCTAGGGCAGATTTCACCAAATCAATGGCCTTCGAGCCACAACTAAATCCAAAATTATTCTAGATCATTCATTACTATACACCAATTTAAATCATAACAAATTTGAATATCGACTCGTACCTGAATAGTTAATTTTGTGAGTGCGCTTCGAGCAATCGACTGGAACCTCGGTTTGGATTGTCAAAATTCTTTGATCAATTTCTTTTGTTTACAATAATTATTTCCACTTAGGCAAAATAAGCCCTTCCTATTTCGGTTTTGACAAACTTTTCCCCTAAACCAAAGTTGTCATAAGATTCCTGTCAACCGTTACACCAACTCAGCCGATACTTTAAGTTTTTGTCACATTAACGTCGTATCAGCTAAAAGCCTAAAACTTAACTAAAATACGCATGTCAATAATACCCCTTCACTTAATATAATATACATATTTAACATGACATTTCACGTATCGGATTACCATATTTTGAAAATGAATTTGTATTTACTTGTAAGCATGGAATCTACATATCGAATAAAAATCTCAGTTCTCATTTTTTTCAATATATTTGTAGTGAACCATCCACTTTTAGTTGTAAACTTGCAAGAACTGGTAATCCATTTTTAATGTTATGTTTTACTATTGGTTGATTGTTATGATTATCATATAAGTTGCATGTCTCTTCGCAATTTCCATTTTGGTGAGGTGTCATACCTGGCCCTTTAACTTCCTTAATTGATTTTGTTTACCCTTAATTGCTCGAAAACATAAATACTTCTGTTTGGGCTTGTGCAGAATGGACCGGAACCGGTCGGGACAGACTGGGACCGTAGGAATCGAACCAAACCGTAAACGAAATGCAGCCAATGGTTCGGTCCACCGTCCTGGATTTATGAGAACCGAAGAATTCGGGTCGGTACGGGTAAAACCCGAAGGAACCGACCGGGACCGAGTAGGACCATTAAGTGTTTTTGGCCCAAATCGAAAACCCAAACCGACTGGGACCGAGTAGGACCGTTAATTAAGTGTTTTTGGCCCAAATCGAAAACCTAACAATCAATCTTTGGCCATCAATGTATCACAACGACTGTCTTTTTATGTAATGTTAATATACACCAGCAATCGTCGGTTTTCCAATTCCCATAACATGCATACGTCTCTCAAATCTCAATCGTAAACCATAGCTCTCCCCTCTCAGTCGTAAACCCTTTACAGTTTACATCGATCTCTATCAGACGTGATTTCATGATATGGTATGTTCATTCGTAAATCCTAAACATTCTTAAGTGATATGTATAATGAGATTCATCATTATACATATCACTTAAGAATGTTTAGTTGATTACGAGTGACTTATGAAAATTCTTAATACTAAGATTCTTAAGGTTAAATTGTATTTTAGTTGATTGGTTACCTTAACTCATTGTTTAAGTGTTTCTGTTGTAGATATAGATGAAAGAAGCATATATTGCCAACAGTGAGAGTAACTCATTAGGGCACTCAATCTTCAAACGCTAGGATCAAGATTACTTTTTACTGCACTAGTACAGAAATGAGTTATGGTCACACTTTTACCAAAACAGCCCAGCCACACTTCCGATTAAAAGTGTGGCTGAAGGCAATCGATAAAATTTTGTAATTGGTTGTATTGTTTCCTTATTAGGACCTGGTTCAGATTATGTGGCCCTAGCAAATGCAGAATAGTTGGTTGTCATTAAATATTATCTTTAAACTCCAGTTTGCAAAATGGGTGCGACAAGTTTTTGTTGTAATTGGTCAAAAAACCGGTAATTTTTACATGGTTGAAACTTTAAATGGTTGGTTTGATCTGCAACACTTTTTCCTCAAATTACCAAATTTTGTTACAAATAACTAGATTGTGAAAGCCGAAAGGGGTTATGTTATACATAAATCATGATGAGGCTTTAATGTAGTTGATTACTTTTTGTATTTTGGAGATCATGATGGAATTGGTTCTGAATTACTTCTTCAACACTCGTTGGGCGTTTTATGTGGACAAGATGGCCAGATTTAGGCCATGTTTGGGAAAGCTTATTTAAGGAACTTTTAAGCTTAGTAGCTTATTAAGCTCGAAAATTAGAGTAATTAGCTTAAAAGCCCCTTAAATAAGTTTTGCCAAACATGCCCTTAAGTGGCAAATTCTAATAACCAAAAAGTACGTGCAACCTAATTAAAACACCATACCATAATTAACAGTGTAAATTGCTTGCATTTTGGATCTGTTAATGTGACATGAGAAATACGTAATACTTTTCATTTGTGCAGCCGCATCAAGGAACTGCCCATAAAGGGGAAGGTGTTATTGCAATATTACATTGTACGTTATGATGTACATGAAAAGTTAGAAATGACCAAGTTTTTAATGGGCGGGTAATTTCACCCACTATGATAGCTGATGAAATCATATGGACATCCTTTACTTGGTTTAGATATAAGGGTAAAAATCCATGTAGTTGGTCAAATTGGAGTTGTGGTCTAATTTCTTTTTTTTTTAAACTGTTGTATTCTCTCGTTGTTTTATCTTCTTGCTTACTTACTTGCTAAGCTTCTATCTATATATCTATTTGCCCCTTTTAAAAAAAGCCTATGTTTAGGGTGGCCCATGGGCTCCTCGTTATTATCGAATGTTGTAAAAACTCGAATGATACAGAAACTGATGCAAAGGTGATTCTCCAGATCTTATAGATACAATTATTTTTCCCTAATTTAACAAGACCTGAAAGTGAGATTGTGTCGTTAATGGTGTCAGATATATATATATGTGGCAGGTAGTTGTAACAAAAAAAGGAAAAATATGACAGCTGAGAACAACTCTTTCTTCACTCCGGTGGGCCTGATTGAATCAGCCCATCGAAGCAGTCCGATTGATTGAGTTTCAGGTCAACTATGTCTGACCAACTAGTTCCGACCAAGCTATAATCACCAACTTAACTAACTCCTTTACGACTTGCTACCTTCTCAATTCCAAATTTGATTAGACCTTGGAACCGATTTCTAAAACATTGTGTGGAAGTTAATTAATTATACGTTTTCATAATACTCCCAAATGAGCATCTTGCTAGCCTCCTTTCACTAATATGCTTTCTATCTCCTAAAACTAATAATATCAGACCATATTACATAAAATTCAATTTTATTTGGACAAGTCATCAACTAATAACTAAAAGACTAAAATGCATGAATCAACACGCATTAAAACTTTTAGGTTTTCAGATGTGATTTGCCAGTTATTTGTGGATGAAAGTAAACATGCAATTTTATCAGTTAAGTATTCAAGATCAACCAAAAATAAGAAACACATCACCGTTCATCGCATATCAATGTGGGAAAAGGTATTTGTTATGTATTTTAAACTTTCTTATACTAATAAAAACACATGTTCTATGTATCACAAAATCATTTTCAGTTGATAAATAACATTTTCCATAAGAACTAGTCTCTCTAAAAGGCTAGACAGTCTCTGTATTTTCAGATAGATATATATGAATGTTTACACTAATCCCTTCTTTTTTTTAAAGGATTGTTTATCTTTATTGTTTTTATTGTAAAAGTTGAATTGTGTTGACACTTCATTAGCGATATGTTCCCAATATATTCATTCAAAGAAGAAAAGAGATAAGAAGAGAAGAGAAAAGATGGAAGGTAGAGAAGAAATAATTTAATTTTTTTGTGTTCCTGGGTTAGGAAGAAAATAAGAGAAATTAAGAAATAAAAATTAACTGTTTACAGATTTACCCCTAATAAATAAATTAATAATTACATCTTCTAATTAGATAAATGCAGTATCAAATATTAATAATCAAGAAAATGTAAAATTCTAGTTGCTCATGACTTAATAAACAATCACATAATCATATTTAAACTCTAAAATTCGTTACTATATTTGCTTACTGAGACATGATTAAATCTCAAATAACCAAAATTGAACTATTTATGCAGTATACGTAGGGTTGTTTAAAAAATCTCAAATAATTAAAACTGAAAATAGGATATGGTGTTGTAGCAGGCAACATGAGGGATGAAAAAGAATTAAGATAATACAGGGCATTAACATGAGCAACAAAAAACGAATGAGGAAGAAGATGCCTGCAAAAGTTGAGAATTTCATACGGCTATTGGAGATAAATATTAGGTTAGGGGTATTTTGGTGATTAATATTCTGTTAATTGGTTTTTACTTTGATCCCTCCAAATCTTCCTAACTTTGGGAAGAAGATTGAGATAAAAATTGAGAAATGATAATTAGTCCTATCATTTAAACATACTTATAGGCCTATTCACTTGATAGGATGATATGTGTATTATACTAATTCTTTCTCCTAATATTATTCCTTGATTTTGACACATTTCTTTATCTAATGTGTAGGCATATAAGTAGATCTACATGATAAAGCCTAAATACCATTACTCTAAAAAAATTTCCCTTGTCTCCTCTCTTCTCTCCATAACTTAACTTGGGAACATAATTTTTATTTATTTCTCTTCTTTCCATTATTTATTACGGGAACACAATGTAATAAAAATTAAAAACATACCATTAGTTCTTTGTAAAAAGATTCCCGACCGTCCCCAGTATTTAATTTTTGTAATCTACAATCATATTTAGACACCGAGATGTAATGTTGGTTTTTATCATTTATGTCTACTTATATATCTACTTATTTGATCATAACAAATATCAAAATTAATGAATGATATAAGAAAGGATAATTAATGGATTACACAAGTCAAATTTAAAAATGAATAAACACAAATACTATACATCAATATTATTTCTCTTAAACAATTATTTGTCGACTTGTCGTGCATGGTCTATAATGATTAATATTGAAATATTCATTTAATCTTAAAATAAACATGTCTGTAAAAATATATACATAACACACACATTCTCTCTCCCCCTCTATTTTACACCACCATCACCAATTAACCAAGCAAAAAAAGTAAAAAAATAAATAAAATTAAAATCATAGCTTTGTATATGTACCATGCTAGTAAGTTTATAATTAGTTGGTTTTTTAACCTAATTTTATTTAAAAGTCAAAACAAGACCACTAATTATATGAAAATCAACATAATTATAAATTTCACATGGTTACTTTATAATAGTCAAAATATGTGTCCTGACAATGATAAAGTCTTATATTTGCAACTTTACTTTAAATATAAAATACCAATCAAATAAAAACCATCTAATATAAATGGTTTTATTGTATTAAACTTTAAATAATGTAACATTCTTATTTGATAACAACATGAGGAAACGTATGAATCGAAAAAATTGATTGAAAACTGAAGAATTTCGTTGTGTCGAGATTTTTTAATTAAAAGAAAAGAAGAAAAAATTTATAAAAGAAAAAGTCAAGATTTTTAGAAAGAATTTTTTTCCGTGTTTCAGAACTGAAAAAAAATTTAAAAATATCTTGTGTTACTAAATAGATAAAAATTATAAATATTATTAAATTAACAATACCATTCTTAATAATTTTAATTTATTAAACTAGATTAAGGCTAATTAGGTAATTAAGTTTTTTTATATAATTAATTAGTACATTCTCTCCAAATCTTTTCGCCGAAAGAAATTTTGACAACATTTTCTTTTCATTTAATATTTTATTCTGAATCATAAAATTTATTTCCTCTTTTTTCCAACTTTGTTCTCTCTCTTTGAATAAATCCTCTTAACACATAAAATTAGGATAAGATAAATACACACAATTTTATATTGGGTAATGAATAATGACATCATTAAGAGTTGTCAATAAAAGACTAATATCAATATAAATTAATCCTGTGCATTTTAGGAATTACTTGTATATCAATAAATATACAACTCATTTATGCTTTTTAGAGACAGCCCTAAAGGCTGTCATTAACAAAACTCTTTTATATTTACTAGAAGAGAATAAGGATTCATTAATAAGATATAACCCAAAAAAATAAAAAAAAAATTTGTATTGTTTGTTACTATTTTTTTTCATTTCATCTTTTATTCATAAAATGATTAACATCTGAAACTCATTAATTTGTTTGGGAATTCATTTTTGCATCACAACTTTTACTTCATTTATCACACTGTACAAATTTACAGTTAACTGTACAAGTATATCAAACATAAGTTGTAGTAGATGCATTAAAAGTTGTGGTGTAAAAATCACTCCCTAATTTGCTTACCTATTTTATTCTTAATTTGAATATTTATATTAATCAAATAAATAATAATAATATTTAATAATAAATAACGTCTCTCAAAATATTATTACTAAATTATAAATAATCATCTACCTATCTTATAAATTATTATTACTCGTACATTTTTCATGTGTTTCATATTTATGTGTTTCTCCTTTATTTTCACGATTTCCACACAATTGATCAAATCAATATCTCACTAAATACTTTGTGTATCAAGTTTTTGGTTAATTTCAGACAAAAATGTCTACTTTGAGCTTTCTATCTCCAACACAAACCAAGTTAACAACTTTCTCAAACACCCCAAAATCCCAAACCCACCTTCTCAACCTTCATGGTATGTATGTGTTCCACCAAATCAATAATTAATCATAATATTCTTCTATGTACTACTATTTATTATTGTTAAAATTGTGTATTTGGCATTTGGGGTTGATATCAGGTGGGTCTTCGTTTAAGAAAAAAGATGTTAAGGTAGCAATCGGAAAAGGAATCCGATGTTCGGCGGAGCCTCCGCCACCACCGGCGTGGCCAGGGACGGCGTTAGTGGACCCCGGGACTAAGAATTGGGACGGCCCAAAACCCATTTCAATTGTTGGGTCAACCGGTTCAATTGGGACTCAGGTGAATTTTATCAAACAGTTGGCGGGTGTTCCAAAACGGAAATTATTTTATTTTTTGGATTTATATGGTTATGATGATAGTGCAACGATTGTTGATTATTTATAAGATTATGATCTGCAGACACTTGATATCGTTGCTGAAAACCCTGATAAATTTAGAGTTGTGGCTCTTGCTGCTGGCTCAAACGTCACACTTCTTGCTGAACAGGTGATTATTCGTTATATTTGTGAATATTTAATAGTATTTTAATTGTTCGACAATTAATTTCCTTAAGCTATATATTTAATCGTGTAGGTAAAGGCCTTCAAACCTCAATTAGTTTCTATTAGAAACGAGTCTTTAGTAGGCGAACTCAGAGAAGCATTAGCTGATGCCGATTACATGCCTGAAATCATACCTGGGGAACAAGGCGTTATTGAGGTCAATTTCCTCAATTCTTACTTATAATTATTTTAACCTTTTTTTATTGACATTTTGGATTCAAAATTACTCACCATAAACTTTTTTTAACCAATTTTAGGTTGCTCGCCATCCTGATTGTGTCACGGTAGTCACGGGTATAGTTGGTTGTGCTGGTTTAAAGGTATATTATTATATTCTTCCATTTAATTTATTTTATTCTTGTAATAAATAATCTTTTTTATAGCCGACAGTTGCTGCGATTGAAGCAGGGAAAAACATAGCATTAGCTAATAAAGAAACCCTAATTGCTGGTGGTCCATTTGTTCTTCCTCTTGCACATAAACATAATGTAAAGATCCTTCCTGCTGATTCAGAACATTCCGCTATTTTCCAGGTAATTACAATAATAATAATAAAAATAAATAAATAAATAAAAGTGACACACAACTAAAAATGGTAAATATGTTATTTTTTTAGTGTATTCAAGGCTTTCCTGAAGGTGCTTTAAGGCGTATAATATTAACTGCATCTGGTGGTGCTTTTAGGTATCATAGTTCTTTATTTACATAAAAATACAACATATTATAAACTTAATATTTTTAAAAAAAAATATTTTTAAAGAGATTGGCCTGTTGAAAAACTAAAAGACGTACAAGTGGCGGATGCATTAAAACATCCAAATTGGAGCATGGGGAAGAAAATAACCGTCGATTCAGCTACACTTTTCAACAAGGGTCTTGAAGTAATTGAAGCCCATTATCTATACGGATCAGATTATGATAATATTGAAATTGTTATTCACCCTCAATCAATTATACACTCAATGGTCGAAACACAGGTTCAAAATTCCTATTTTACCCTTTTACTTACACAACCCGTAACTCCACTTCTTTCGGGCCTCATTTGTAATTTTCTATTTTTTTAATCTCAGGACTCGTCGGTTTTGGCCCAATTAGGTTGGCCCGATATGCGTTTGCCGATTCTTTACACCTTATCTTGGCCCGATAGAGTCCCGTGTTCTGAGATTACATGGCCTCGTCTTGACCTTTGCAAGTATGTAATATGTTTTTTTTTTTTTTTCTTCAAATTTTGTATTAAATCGTAATTATAATTAATGAATGATTTTTTTAATTGTTGTAGGTTGGGATCGTTGACATTTAAAGCTCCAGATAATGTGAAATATCCATCGATGGATTTGGCTTATTCAGCTGGGCGAGCTGGCGGCACGATGACCGGAGTTCTTAGTGCCGCTAATGAGAAAGCGGTTGAGATGTTTATCGATGAAAAGTATGTTTATTTTAGCGTTAGACATTTTTCTTAAAATATTGGGATAATGGATAAAGAGTGCACCTAACTATTTAACTTTTTCCGTTAAGGTCAGCCAACTATTAAAAACCTGAAACTAGTTTATAGGCCGCTTAAGTATGTATTAAAAAGGTGACCTATAAATCAGTTTCAGCAGTTGGATGCCTAAAATATTTAATAAAAAACACAAATCTGTATATATTTCCTGCTAAATGAATGATGCGATGTTTTTGTTATCCAGGATTAAGTATTTGGACATATTTAAGGTTGTTGAGTTGACATGTGAGAAGCATCAGTCGGAATTGGTAGCAGCACCTTCCCTTGAAGAAATTGTACATTATGACTTGTGGGCGCGCGAATATGCGGCTAGCGTGATGACATCATCAACTGGTTTGAAACCCGTAACCGTTGTATGAAAAATAAAAACTTGCCGTATTTAATGGACAAGGGTGTAATAAACCTGGGATTAAAGAAAGGTAACACTTTTATTTAGAGTAGTGATTATCATATATAAGTAAGCATTTGTGTTTGGTTAATATATGTATGTAACTAGTGTACGTGAAAATCGGACCTTGGAGAATTTCAATCATTTGTGGGCTACCAAAAAAGTGGCCCAAATAGAACATTGATCCATATTTTTCAGTTAAAATGCATACCCCTAATTCAAATCTTTTTCTATTATAGTTATCACATTTTATGGTAAACTTCAATACAACGATGTGTTTTTATGTTCTTTTTGTTTATTTAGTCATTAAAACAATGATAGATTAGATCATGTGCGGAGATCCATATTTCAAATTTGGTTAGACGTGTTTAATAATTTTTTTTCTGAATATGGAAATTGTAAGCCATCAAGCTAGCTAAGCTAAACCAAGTGGTGTTGGTAAGATTAATCCATTTGGCATGTCGGGTGAAGTTCATTAATTTGGCCGACTTGATTTATGTTGTTATCAAACCGACCTTACCAGTTTAGACAATTTTTTAGGACTTATTAAACTAGTCCAAACGAAATTTCCATACAAAACTAAACGTAAACCAGAAACTTGAAAAATATCTATATGACCACTATTGTGGGATATAAAAACCATTATTTGGAACAGATCATATCAGACCCACAGGATCGACCCTATTATAGGAGTTGGGGTGAGAAAAACGATAAATAAAACAGAAAACCCCGAAAAATCAACCCAAAAACCGTCCCAAACGAGAAAATCGAACTTGTGGATTTTTTATTTTGTGAAAACCGTAAATGGGGTAGCTTTAGGTTCTTACAAAAACTAATCCGTTAAAACTGAGCCGCCCCACTAATATTACACTTTAAATCTTTTATTTGTAAAGATTAAATAAGTAAGTTTAGGTTTCATAAATGATAAAACTTTCTTTCTACAGTTTCTTCTACTAATATTCTTATTCACCTTTAATCCTAAAATGTGTAATCTACTAATTCACTTTCCTCATATTATCAGTTAATTTTGACGTTTGTCATGATCAAATATGTAGACACATAAGAAAGCATAAAAAGTAGACACCAATATCATTTCTCTAAAACTAATTAAAGTATAATGTACTTCCTCATTCACTCTATGGACGTCTCAAAGTCGTCATTGGTTCTCCATTTTCCCGCCGACGATCCTTGAAGATGATATTTTCATATTTTAAATATTTGCTTATTGACGTATTATTTAGTTAGACGCTGGATTCTATCCTATAGTTACACTATTTTTATTCAGTTTTCTCTATTTCTTACACATTTTTACAATAGATATGGAAGTCGAACTTTATGTGATGTAATAGCTAGTCTTTTGACATCTATCTCGATCAGATTCATCCAGACTTTTTCTTCGTTTCCAGTTTTCCCATGTCATAAAAAAACATAGCATCTTTATTCTACATTTTACATAAGAAATAAATCTCTATCATGAGATTTAATTAGGAAAATTCTACCCATTCCCCAAAGAAAATTTGGAAAATAAAATTAGTAACATCAACCTTATAATCTGATTGAGATGTGCATATAAATGAATGGATACATGTGCATTGTACCCATTGAAATTGACTTATAATAAACTTTTCATACATTATATGGCATTGGCCACCTCTTTCCATTCCACTTCCATGTAGTTTCCACCCACTTCCCTTTTTTGTGCCTACTTGTGTTTATAGCAATAGCACACCACTATATACATTATTAGCACTAGCACACCATTATATACATTATTAATGTGATAGATGATCGGATATTTAGATTTTTGGATACCATATTCAAACTAGTAAAAATTTAGTATTTGAAATTTGAATATTTATAATTCTTGATACTCGGTTTTGAACACGCCTACATTTGATTTACCTTTGACAACTCAGCCGTTTGGAGCTCTTTCAAAACAGTACCTAATTAATAGCAAAATTGGTATCTTAAATCTCTCTCATCTCTGCTGTCATCGAAGAAGAATTATTCTCCACCGCTGGCCTCCTTTGGCCACTGCCCTCCTCCCTTGCTATATACGGAGTAATTCTTTATCCCCAATCATGGTCATCGTCACAATTTTAGGGTTTCTAACAACCGACCATTGCAGCGGTGTCTCTTAGAAGTGAATCATCTACGGGTAATCCTCAATTGTTAGTCTTATTGTTGTTCGTTTCCGATTTTAAGGTTTCCGAACAACCCACTCTAGCCGCGGCTCTTAGAACTCAAACATAATCCACGGGTAATCTTCAATTGTTAGTCTTATTGTTTCGTTTCTAATTTTAATCTATTCTTCGAGGTCTCTAAAATGCAGCCATGGATTATGGTTCACGAAACCAGAACTGACACATATCAACAAACCAAAGGCAACCATCCGCCTTCCTAATCACCATCATTTTGGTATAGCCTTCTTAAAGTTTATCTGTGATTTAATTATGTATATGACAATATTTTCATTTTAGTCTTCTCAACATTTTGATTTTAGTCTTCAAGTTTATTTGGTACAGTTATTAAAGACAAGAGATTTTATAAATACTTGTGTAAAGTTGACTCATACATCTAACCTCCTAAAAAAGTGTTTGGGTTATCTTAAAAATCTGATGTTGCGTTGTTGAAAAATTATTTTTTAGTTAAATTTCTGTCGAAAATCCAGTACTCTAAATTTAAATCGAGTGAAAATTTGACATATGAGCAGTTATGGAAATTCTTTTTCAAAATAAAAGATTCATGAGTTGTGTTAGTTATGATCTTAAGATATCATGCTAGTTAAAATTTTGGCATAATACATTTTCTAACATAGGTACAATAATGTTTCAAAGGAGGACTTTGTTAGTCCCTAGACTAAGTGAATAAAATTTGATAATCAATAGCTAAGAAGAATAAATATCAGCTGAAGTATGTATCTCAGCTGAAGCAAGTATATGCAATAAACCTTCAGCTGAGTACGTACTTAGCTCTAGGAAATCAAGTCAAATCAGCAGCTATAGAAAAGTGTTCATTCGAAGTCTATGGTCAAAGGACAAAGACAAGAAGAAGATCATCCAGCTGATTGTGGAATCAGCTGATGATACCTGCTGCAGATAAGACTTAGTGGAAATGTTCTTGACACTTTGAACATTTCCTTTCCCGCTCAAAGAAGAAGAAAACGATGAGCATCTTCTATTTTGGAATTGAAGATATTGTGTCAGTACATCATCGTTTGTCCCTCCAAGCATGTAAACGGAAAGTCAATTTCTTTTGTACTTTCATAGTACACCTTTTTACTGTGCGTCAGAAAAGGTAGCAAAAGGAGTTGACACAAAGTACACTTGGGACTACAACATATGCAAGAGCATTAAATGTTTCCGTGTGTTAAGGCAAAAAGCCTTACCCCTTTGGATCTTAAGATAACAAAACAACCTAGACTAGCTTTGATTAATATGTAGAATAATATAGCTAAGTTTAGGTCTGATACTGAGTGATCAGTATTGGAACTCAATATCAGAGCTCAGTATCAGATAGTGATACTGAGTACAAGTACTGAGTAGAAGGACTGGGTTACATTTTATTATGTAACGGATTAAGATCATATCCCTTGATCTTAGTCATTTTCCTACCTTAGTCCTTCAGTTACTCCTTTGCTCTTTATGTAAGATCTCTAAATCATTATAAATAGAGATCATCTTGCAAAGGAGAACTTACCAATTCACTTTACACTTTCATACCTTTTGTAATTGATCAGTGGTCTTGTTATTCCGCAACAAGCCACACTTAGTGGAATTATACATTTGACTCATATCTTGTTCTTATACAATATTTGTCTTAGAGTTATAATTAACCAATCAATTAACCAACTAAACCAGGGTGTTGTGACCTAACAACTGGTATCAGAGCAGGCTAAATAAACTCTTATTTAGTCGATTTATAACCCTGGCAGCCATTCCTTATACTTATCCTTCACTTACTCCAAAATCAAAAATGTCTACCATTGTTGCACCAATTATGTCTGGAAAGGGAGTACCCATCTTTGATGGTAAAGACCTCCATCAATGGAAGCTAAAAGCTCAGTGGTATCTCGAATCCATTCATCATGAAATGCTCACTGTGCTAAATGATGGTCCTATCATCCCACAAACTGTGGAACCCGTTGCTGCTACTGATGATGCTCCTGAGAGCATAAGGACAGTTCCAAAACTGAAACACACCTGGACTGATACTGACCGTCAGTTATTCAGTCTAGACTCAAGAGCAAAGGGAGTGATTGGTAATGCTGTTACCAAAGAAATACTTAATGCAATTATGAAATTGCCAACAGCAAAGACTATGTGGGATAGCCTATCAGTCACCTATGAAGGCACAGCAAAGGTGAAGTTGCAAAGAAAAAGCAACATGAGAAGGAAATATGAAAACTTCTTCTCAACTCCTAATGAAGACATCACCACTCTCTATAACAGGTTCAATACTGTTATCCACGATTTAATCAGTGTAGGCATTGTGAAAGAGGAATGAGAGCTTGTTCAAAAGTTCCTGGATAGCCTTCCTCAACAATTTCTTGACATGACAAACTCTGTCAATGCTGCTAACAACATTGAGTCATACACTCTTCAAACTTTGTATGGTCTAATGTTGAATCATGAGGAGAATAATGCTGCAAGACTGATCAACTGGAAGAAAACTGACAAGTCTTCCACTGGCATGGCTCTAGTTGTGCAACAGGCCTATACTGTGACTGAGCCAGATGAACCAGAAGTTGATCTAGCTGATGCTGAGACAGAAGAGCTTGAAACTCAAATGGCTCTTATGTCTATGAAGCTGGATCAGTTGAAGAAGAAGAGGCTTGGTGTTAGCTCTTCTAATACTGACCCAAGATCAGGTCTTTGCTATAGGTGTGGAAAGCCTGGACATATTGCTGCAAATTGTCATACCAAGTCTTCTGAGATTGACCAAAATGACAAAATTGCATACCGAGCAAAGAGGTATAGAGACAAGTATGTCAAACTGAAGAACTGAAGCAAGGGCAAGAGGGCAGAAGGGAATGGAGCACCTCATCAAGCACTATACTCTGAAGCTTGGATGGATGAGGACATAAGTGATGATGAGGAAGAGATTGAGAATAAAGCCTTTATGGCTTTCACTGAAGATGATTTGAAGAGCTCCTTTGAAAAGGATATCAAAGAGGCTGAGAGGATGAGTGTTCATACTGATTGGGATTCCACTCAGTTGTACAAGGTAAGTTCCTTTCAAACTTATTCAGTGAATGAAAAAACTAAGATTTTTGAGTATATGATTGTTGATCTTAAAACTTATGTACAAAAAGAAAAAGCTTTAAAATTAACAATTCAAGAACTTGAAAGGGTAAATAATGAAAACTTAGATAAATTAGCAAAGTATAAAGATTTAGAACTAAACCTTTCAGATTTAAAGGACATTAACCAAAGATTAGCTGATAAAGCTCACTTACACAAACTTGAAAAAGAAAAATTTGAAAAACAGTGTAAATCTTGGGGAAATGCTTCAATAAAATTAAATAAATGTTTATATCAACAATTTCCAGAAAATGTGAGGGCTGCACTTGGTGTTGATCCTCAATTTAAAAATAGGAATAATTTTGCTGATTTATTTGAAGAATTTTCTAATATGAACCCTATTAAATTTATAAAAGCTAAAACGTTTTGTGAAGTTGGATGTCAAACCGAGTCAGATGATGAGGAAAATGAAATTTTAGAAAAACCTATTGGTCCCTCCATCTGCTCAAAGTGCTATACTGAGCTACAAGAACCCAGTATTGAATTTTCTATAAAAGAAATTTCTGATACTGAGATCCCAATAGATCAGTATGACACTTCTGCTGTTCCACCTTTTGAATTATTATTTAATACAACAACTTTTGAATTATATAATGATAATAAGACAACTTCTATCTCCAATGTTTCATCTAATACAGAAGTGGCAGGAACAGAAACATCATATACTGAGAAATCTAAAGAACCTGTTAAAGTTGTTTCTTCAAAACATGATAAACAAAAAACAACTTCAACCTGGTCCACAGTTGGTAGAAACAAGAAGTCTTACACTAATAAAATTAGAAAGACTTCTATGCCAAATAAAAAGAAGCAATCAGATCCACCACCCTTTAAACCAGTAAAACAAAATGTTAAAACACCTATTAAAAATGACAAAAATAACATTTTAAAAACACTTAGTGATCAGGTCAAATCTTTAAGTAAACAATTTGCAAAACTTGTTCATACTGATCTACCAAAAGTGCAACATTTTTCTAAAATACCTTATGAAAATATGTTTAGAAATTGACCTAGAAAATGTTATAGGTGTCATCATACTGGTCATAAGGGAGATGAATGCTGGACTGATCTCTCAAGTCCTAGGTACTCAGTACCAAAGAAAAGGAGAGAAACTAAGTCAGTATCACCAAAGAAAACCTCAAAAGTTTTCACCGAAGTGATACTGACCTCTCCACATAAAGAGATCAAGTCAAAATATGTTTATCCCACCAAAGGTCCCATTCAAAAATGGGT
The DNA here is from genome assembly GCA_963853835.1 of Calendula officinalis. Lineage (NCBI taxonomy): Eukaryota > Viridiplantae > Streptophyta > Magnoliopsida > Asterales > Asteraceae > Calendula > Calendula officinalis. The sequence continues at coordinate 35,568,494 of OY970828.1, forward strand.
TCCTAAAAAGAACTAACTCTTATTTTGTGTCTTGTACAGGGTGACAGAAAATGGTATTTAGATAGTGGCTGCTCAAGACACATGACAGGCAGTATGGAATACCTTCTCAATTATACTCCAGAGAAGGGTCCTTCTGTTAAATCTGGAGATGACTCGGTGGGAAAGACAAGAGGTTATGGTGTGATCAAGGCAGACAACATAACTTTTAAAAGAGTTGCCTATGTAGAGGGTCTTAAACACAATCTGCTCAGTATCAGCCAGATGTGTGATGATGACAATGAAGCTCGATTCAGGAAGGTTGCAGGAATCATCTACAATGATAAAGGCCAGCCTGTACTCATTGCTAGAAGAGAAAAAGATGTATATGTGGTCAACCTATCTGAAATAGACCCAACTATTCGAGTATGCCTGCTTTCTAAAGTCAAGCCAGAATTGCATTGGCTATGGCACAAGAAACTCTCTCACATCAACTTTAGAAATATCAACGAGCTCAGTATGAAGAAACTGGTGAGAGGGTTGCCCACTATTACTTATTCAAAAGATAAGTTATGCTCAGCATGTGAAATGGGCAAGCAGAAGAAGAGTTCATTCAAGTCCAAAGTCAATCATTCCATTAATGAACCTCTTACTATGATACATATGGATCTTTTTGGCCCCATCAGCACACCATCTTTGGCCAAAAAGATCTATACTCTAGTCTTGGTTGATGAATTTTCAAGATATACTTGGGTCATCTTCCTCAAGACTAAGTCAGATGCAACAACAGAAATCATTGCCTTTACAAAAAGAGAGGAACTTCAAAAAGGCAACAAGGTCAAGCAACTTAGAAGTGACCATGGTACTGAGTTTAAGAACTCAGTATTAGCCGATTTCTGTGAAGAAAAAGGAATCATTCAAAACTTCTCTGCAGCCTACACATCACAACAAAATGGTGTTGTAGAAAGAAAGAATAGAACACTGATTGAAGCTGCAAGAACTTTATTATGCCATGCTGGACTGGCACTGAGTTTCTGGGCTGAAGCTGTAAACTGTGCAAACTTCACTCAGTATAGAGCCACTATAGTCCAAAGACATCTGAAGACTCCATATGAGTTATACAATGGCAAGATTCCTAATGTGGAATATTTCCACATCTTTGGGAGTAAATGCTTTGTACTCAGTACAAAACAAAACCTCAACAAATTTGCTCCCAAAGCAAATGAAGGTGTGTTCATGGGCTACTCTCCACACTCTAAAGCTTTCAGAGTGTATATCATCTCAACCAAGATGATTGTAGAATCCATTCATGTCACATTCGATGAAGATCAGAATGAGCATTCTACCTCAGCAAGTGAAGACATAAGTGGCATAGATATTCTATGCAATCCAGAACACTCCATTGCTGATCAGCCCAAGTTTCATCCACACTTTATTCCCAATAAGTTTAATGAAACTGATCAAGTTCAAACTCAGTATCACTCAACTGCGACTAATACTGAGGTTCCCATAATAGAGGACCTACATACTGAGTTTCCAACTAATGATCTGAACCACTCTACCTATGAAGAAGGTGAAACATCCAACACTTCACAAGAATCCACATCAACCCTGCAAAATGAAGATGAACAACAACCTGCACTGTCTAATACTGACCAGAATTCCACTCAGTATCAGACACAAGACACACCAAATCAACAAGATATTGTTGATCCTATTTCAAATGCTCCTCTAGGAAACAATTTAAGGGAACACAGAGACCATCCACACTCAAACATTATTGGTCCTATTGAAGAAGGTGTCCAAACAAGAAGAAAATTAGAATTTCCAACCCAAGCAACTGCAAATTTTTGTTTCTTCTCAAGTTTCCTATCTACCATTGAACCAAAGAAAGCTGATGAAGCTTTATTAGATTAAGATTGGGTAGAGGCTATGCAAGAAGAGCTCACAGAGTTTGAGAGAAACAAAGTTTGGAACTTAGTACCACCTCCTACTGGCAAAACTATTATTGGTACTAAGTGGGTGTTCAGAAACAAGATGGACAAGGATGGTGTTGTCATCAGAAACAAAGCAAGGTTAGTTACTCAAGGTTACAGGCAAGAAGAAGGCATTGACTATGATGAAACTTTTGCACCAGTTGCAAGAATTGAAGCTATTAGGTTGTATCTTGCATATGCAGCCTTTAAGAATTTCAAAGTTTATCAGATGGATGTCAAAAGTGCTTTTCTAAATGGAAAACTACAAGAAGAAGTTTATGTTAAACAACCTCCAGGTTTTGTTGATCCTAAATTTTCTAATTATGTTTTCAAGCTTGATAAAGCTCTATACGGGCTCAAACAAGCTCCAAGAGCCTGGTATGACACCCTGTCTGAGTACCTTATTGAAAATAAATTTACAAGAGGTAAAATTGATAAAACATTATTTTCAAAACGAAAAGGTTCTGACATCTTACTCATTCAGATATATGTAGATGATATTATCTTTGGCTCCACTGACAAGTCAATGTGTGACTAGTTTGCTAAGATAATGTCAACTCAGTATCAGATGAGTATGATGGGAGAACTTACTTACTTTCTTGGTTTACAAGTTGAACAAAAGCCTGATGGCACTTTTATAAATCAAAGTAAGTATGTGCATGACATGTTAAAGAAATACAAATTTGAAAATTTATCTTCCATGCACACTCCTATGGGTACTCAGGATAAGATAAGTAAGGATGAAACTGGTAAACCAGTATGTCAATCCACATACCGAGGTATGATTGGTTCCTTACTTTATTTAACTGCTAGCAGGCCTGATATCATGTTTGCCACATGTTTGTGTGCTCGGTATCAGGCTGATCCTAAAGAATCACACATGAAAGCAGTTAAGCGCATCTTTAGATATCTTACAGGTACTCCTAACCTGGGTCTTTGGTATCCCAAAGATTCAAACTTTCACCTTGAAGGGTACACAGATGCAGATTTTGCAGGTTGTAGATTGGACAGAAAGAGCACAAGTGGAGGATGTCAATTCCTAGGTGGAAGACTAGTTGGTTGGTCATCCAAGAAGCAAAATTCGGTAGCAACTTCCACAGCAGAAGCAGAATATGTTGCTGCAGGAAGTTGTTGTGCTCAATTATTATGGATGCAGTATTAACTCTTAGACTATGGGATCAACTTTCATAAGACTCCCATTCATTGTGATAACAAGAGTGCTATTGCTATCACAGAGAACCCAGTCTATCACTCCAAAACCAAGCACATTGATATCAGACACCACTTTATTCGAGATAATGTGGAAAAAGGTAAGGTTGAGGTAGATTATGTACCAACAGATGAACAATTGGCCGATGTGTTTACTAAACCTCTCCCTGAGGAAAGGTTTATGTATTTACTAGGGCAATTAGGTATGTTGAATCCTTAATTTTTCCTTAATTTTCTTTAAAACTGAACGCTCAGTATCACTCCAGTTGATACTGACCACTCAGTATCACTAGTCTGTTATCATCAAAATTTAAAATTTTTATTTTTTTTTTTTAATTTCAAGAGTAAATTAATTTTTTTATATTTTTTAAAATTTTTTTAAATTAATTTTTTTTACTCAGTATTGGGGTATGACGGCTCTTACACCGAGCTTAATCCTCATACTGCTCAACGATAACCTTTCTTAATAGGAAAGTTACCGTTGGCAGAGGATAAGGCAGTCAAATCAGCCGTTTTTACTTCCCCATACCTTAATTATCTTTAAATCTCCTATAAATAACCGGTTTTTTTTTTCTTCAAATATTTTTCAACAGTTATTTCATTCTTTCATTTAAAATTCTCTCTGCGATTAACGATTTCACTCTTTCTTAGCAAGTACAAACAATTAAATCAAAATCACAGATGGCAAATTACACTTTCGTCGCACCAGAAGTTGAATCGGAAATCAAATTCCGAAACGATGAACTGCCCAGGTTTGCAAGGAACAACATAACAGCAAACTTCAATATTCCTCAAGCCTGGGTATGCCAAGAATTCACAAACATTGTGACTTTTCTGAAGAATTGCCCAATTGCTCGTGCACTGACCTTGTCTCCTCGAGCAATTTACCCAGAAATGCTATGCGAGTTTTGGTACTCTGCTACACTCGATTCTCCAGATATGATTGCTGGGTGGGTAATTAGAGATCAAAGAAGGGCATTTGTTTCTACTGCCATCATTCGTGAAGCACTGAGACTTCCCGCCCAAGCTCAGTATGATCCATTTGTTGATAGAACAGAGGCACGCTGAGTTTTACCTTTTTTGGGTCGAAGAGGAACAACGGGCACAATCAAAAGAAACGAATTTGGTCCTATGTGGGGTATTCTCATTATAACAATAATTCGGTGTATGACCCACAAGACGGGTGCTTTGGACCAAATAAATGAATTTGGGATGCAAATAGTACATGCCTTGTACTATGGAAGAAACATTGATTATGCACGGCTCATTTTCAATGAATTAGCTGCTCTGGTTCGGGCTAACACAAGGGAATGCAATGTCCCTTTCTGCAGATTTTTATCACTCATCTTTCAACAATCAATGCCCACACATACTTATGATGAGTTTCACAGTCCAAGGGTTGATCTTCCTCCTCTTAGTGAGAAGATCTTCTTTTACAGGCCAAGACAAGGAGAGCCTCTTCTAAGTCCTTCTATGTGGGTCATTGTTCAAGAACATATAAATGATGCAGAGGACATGTCTCATACTGAATCAGACAATGATGATGATGATGATAATGATGATAATAGTGGTAATGGAGAACAGACAGGTCAAGATGTTGAGATGCAGGATGTTCCACAAGTTCAAGAACCGACTCAACAACATATCTCTCCACCTGCACAGGATCCTGATGCTCCTCATATTGAAACAGTTTTTGATACTGAGTCCTCCGAAGACACACCACTGGTCCTTCAAAGAAGAAGAAGGAATCTTTCCCCTATCATTATGGGAAAGTTATCATCTGAGGAGGTGCAGCCTGCAAATGTTCCATCATTAACTGCATCTCTTCAAGCCCAAAGCTTAGTTGCAGCCACCGCTGACCTTCCAGGTCCAGAACTAATTCCAGCTGCTCAACCAATTGAGGAACCTCATGTTCCTCTTGATGTGGAGATTCAATATTAGCAAATTACACTGGAAGGTGCTCAGCAAGACAGAGAGGTCGGTATTGAAGATATTCGTGCTGAAAATCCACAATCACATGATCCTGCACCGATCTCTGCAGATGCTAGAAGGGAATCTGACAGAGTCTCAGGTATGAATTTCTAAAAAGCCCTTAACCTTATATATATATATATATATATATATATATATATATATATATATATATATATCATTCCCAAATAGAGACTAAGTATTGGCCAGTACCAACTCAATACTGACCAAAGTCTCACACGATCTTTCAAATATATATCCTTTTATGGCCAACATAGCTAGCCCACTGCTGCTATGCAAAATTCATATACTGAGCACACAATTGATCATTGTCAGTCTACAGTTGTCTCATCTTAACGAGACAATAGTGGTTGATGTCACACTGACACCCACTGGTGCTGCTTGAATCATGTCCAACTTATTTTTGAGTTGGATAGCATGATTCAAGAAATGATCACAAACCCTTAAGCCACAAAATCCAAAAATTTTCCATGGGGTTTAGCCACATTTCTGTTATCACTCTAATACCGAGTGATAAACATTGAAAATAACAAGAAGCACATCCCAGGCTTCGAATACCCAAACCCAAACCTTTTAGTAAATGTGACTTATCCTATACTGAGCTACTTAAATTTACACACTCACTTTTACTAAAACCTTCTTACACATGCTATGCATAAGTCCACAATATTTCATTATAAACCAGATGAAATACAGACTTCACAAACTCTGTTTATATGATTATAGAATTAAACAACACCACAATTCTATTTGATAAACCTTTCTTTCTAACCAGTTTTATATTTTTGTTTCTTTAGCACCATCTGTGCAGGGCATTCAGGCATCACAGGCTGCAGGAGACCAAGTGACTCTGCAAGCAATCATGCAGCAAATTCTGGCCATCCAACATACTCAAAATATAATACTGGCCAGAATGGACACGATGAGTAGTGATATTGACTCCATAAAACAGTCAGTCTCACTACTTCAACAACCACATCAGCCTCCACAAACTCCACCATTTTCACATGGTGACCACAATGAAGTAGGAGAAGAAGAAGGAGGTGCTGGTGATACTGATGCTGCAACTGAGTCCATGCCCTCCCCTACTCTTGAAGAACCTGAAGGGGACATGGGTGGTGATACTGATCCTCTTCCCTCCCCATCAAATGATAACAAAAAGGGGGAGAAGAGACAAAGAGATACTGAGGTTGATCAAACTGAGCCATCTGCTCAGGGGGAGAAAAGAAGACGATTGAATGAAGATCAACCTCCACAACAAGAACAACAACATCAGCAAAGCCCTCATACTGAGCCACTTCGGATTCAGTATGAGAGAAGAAGACAAAGAACTAGGTCAGCATTACAAGTTCAAGGTCAACTTGAGTCATCTGCTCAGGGGGAGACTCATACTGACCAACCACAACAAGCTTATACCGAGCCATCTGCTCAAGAAGAAAATAACTTGCAAATTGTGGTCTATAGGCCTTTCATCTGGCCTATTGCTGATGATGAAGATGAAGAACCAGATTTAGTAAACTATGCACTAAATCTGGTAGAACAAGAAAGTTCTTCATCATCATCCTCGGATGATGAAGAACCAGAAAATCTGGTGATTAGAAGAAGGAGTTCCTTATCAAGAAGACCTATCAATGATGTTCTCACTTCTTCTGAATCAAGTGAGGAATCTGCTCCTTTGGTAACAAGACAAAGAAGACTTGTTCATACAAGGGACAGTGATACCAAGCAGGCTCCAAGACTGACTCCTCAACAACTCTGGGTAGAACAAGAAAGATTTTTATATGAGCAAGAGTTGGGAGTCAAAGCTGAACCAGAATCTGACCCAGATACTGATACTCCTGGTCCTTCCCATAGAATCTCAAGAAAGGGTCCAGACCATATTCAACATTACTGGAATATGGTTGCTGCCAGGACTCAGTATAAGGAGGAAAGAAAGGAGTTCTTGAAGACCAAAACATTTCCAAATGTAAGGGGGATACATTGGTTAAACCTGGATGTCAATAAAGTAAAAGTGAAGCTCAAAGAAGGAAGAATCACTATCACTTGTACTGGCTTAAATAGTCCTCCCGTGAAGTTATTTATTCATGATATTCAAAGAATTGGTCTTCAAGACTGGGTGAGGATCACAAGACTGATCAAAGAGCTTCCAAAGAAATCAACATATGATCAAATAGTCTTGGATGAAATCTGTGCAGTCTCTGCAGTATGTTATGAGAAGGGCTTGCTCCATGAGATAGAGTATAGAACGCTCAGTGTGATGACTGAAGCTTACTCAAACAACAGACCAGAATGCCTTCATACATACAAGTATCTTAGAAAGTACCCTCTTCCTCCTAACCTTGTTTTTCAGGATCAAAAGAGTGTCATATATCCAACTTCTGGATATATGTATACTGACTCAGAGGATAGAGAGTGCTTCATTTCTGAAGAAGATCTACCAAGAGCTCAAATCAGTCACCTTGTTGGACTGAAATGGATGATCACCAAGAAAGAAGACTCTTGGTTCAGAAAGAAGATTGTTGCAGTTCTGAATTGTAGAAGGGATGAACTCAAAAGCAGAGAAGAGTTTGTCCACATCAAACAAGAAGTCTTCTATGAGAATGAAGCCATCAACATCAAATGAAGAAGAAGATTTTGTCAACTATGCTGTTGTATTTTTTGTTTATCTCTTTGTAATTGTTTTGTTATCATTAGATAGGGGGAGATTGTTAAGGCAAAAAGCCTTACCCCTTTGGATCTTAAGATAACAAAACAACCTAGACTAGCTTTGATTAATATGTAGAATAATATAGCTAAGTTTAGGTCTGATACTGAGTGATCAGTATTGGAACTCAGTATCAGAGCTCAGTATCAGATAGTGATACTGAGTTCAAGGACTGAGTAGAAGGACTGAGTTACATTTTATTATGTAACGGATTAAGATCAAATCCCTTGATCTTAGTCATTTTCCTACCTTAGTCCTTCGGTTACTCCTTTGCTCTTTATGTAAGATCTTTATATCATTATAAATAGAGATCATCTTGCAAAGGAGAACTTACCAATTCACTTTACACTTTCATACCTTTTGTAATTGATCAGTGGTCTTGTTATTCCGTAACAAGCCACACTTAGTGGAATTATACATTTGACTCATATCTTGTTCTTATACAATATTTGTCTTAGAGTTATAATTAACCAATCAATTAACAACTAAACCAGGGTGTTGTGACCTAACACCGTGGACAAGTCCACATCGACGAATAATATGTTTACACGTCGTCAAACTTGTGGACTAAGGAACATGGATCTTGGGCTATAAATACAGACGTAAATGCTTGCATTTACACACACCTTTAGAAATCATAGCACAAGAACATTCTCTGAGAGTTAGTTATTTGTCTAAGTATTAACCCCCCCCCATGGTTATTACTAAGGCATTAATATCAGCTGTTAGTATCAGCTGATATAACTCTCAGCGTACACTCTTCTAGTTTGAGTGGTCTAAATTGTCATTTTAAGTATAGAGTTTTAGTTAGTTGTGTACTATCTATTTCCGCAAACTTTGTACTGTATTAAGTTGTTTTAATAAACTCTTAATCATTGAAATCTTGTTGTTCACTTATCTTATCTTCGTTACTCGGTCATAACGCAACACGTTTGTGTTGTCGGGAACCAACAACTGGTATCAGAGCGGGTGTCAAAATTGTTTTCCATCAATTTTGAGCATCTGTTATGGCTGAACCTACATCATCAGATCTTCCATCAATTGGAAAACCTCCCAAACTCACTCAAACCAACTATCCCATGTGGAAAACCCGTATGTTGTCCCACATGGTTACCTATCACCCAAAACTTCAAGATACCATCACGATAGGAAAATATGTTCCCAAAACCCTCATTCCTGGTAATTCCGAAATACCAGAACACTATGTGGTAAAGTCTGAGGCTCAGTGGACAGACGCTGAAAAACGTCTTGTTCATCTTAAGAACAAGGGTCGAGATATGCTTTTTCAAGCAGTTGGTGATGAACTGTATCACAATATTCAGTTTTGTGACTCAGTTAAAGAGATGTGGGAACGGCTGGCTGAAGTTTATGAAGGCACATCTGTTGTGCGTGAACATAACAAAAACATGCTCATACACAATTATGAACTGTTTAAAGCCAAGCCAAGTGAGACTATAGCTCAAACTTTCAATCGTTATAACATTCTGTTAAACGAGCTGAAGTCTCATGGGGTTGATAAGGACGACATGTCCAAAATGTGTAAGTTTATGGCAGCCTTACCTTCTAAATGGGCTACCATCATAACTTGTATGAGTACATCTCCTACTCTGAAAGATTATACTCTTTCGTCTCTCTATGGTATGTTTTTAAGCCATGAGAGAACCGTACTCAACAAATTTCAACCTCCAAAGGACTCTAAAGTGAGTTCGGCTGGATCTTCGACTGCTCTTGTCTCCTTAAACAAGCCTAGCAGAATCGAATATCCACCATCAGATGATGAAGCTGAAAACACCTCAGCTGTTGGTTTGTTCAACATGCCTGAAGTCAGCATCGAAGAAGTCGATGAAGACGAAGACAACGATGCCCTTATATCTGAGCTGGCCTTACTAGTTAAAAACAGAAAATTCTTCAAAAACAAGTCTGGCTCCTCAGCTAGAGGCTCGAGTAGCAGATCTATCTCATCAGCTGTTTCTTCTAGACCTTCTGGAAGTACACCTGATATCTCTGAGATAACTTGCTACAACTGCAACAAGAAGGGACACTATGCTAACGACTGCAAGCAGAAGAAAGCTAGTTCATCATCTTCAACTGGTGAGTCCATTGAAGATAAATACAAAAAGCTACAAGCCTTCACTAAAAAGATTCTAGAAGAAAAGAAGGCACTTGAAGGCAAAACTGCTGACAAGGGTCTTGTAGCTGAAACTCATGATTGGGCTGACTCTGGTGACAGCTCATCTAATGACGATGAACAAATGGCCACAATGTGTTTGATGGCTCGTGCTGATGATGAAAGCATTACAGCTGATGATGCTAGCTCCTATAAATGGGTCAACATTGTTCATAAAAAGGTAACCTCTCTAATCTCCGCTGAGGATACTAAAGCTAAAGATATTGTTGATTCCATTATTTGTGACTTGCACTTTATTGATCAGCTGAAAGGTGAATGTTTGGATAAACATAGTGCTATTCTACGTGAAAATGCATTTTTGAAAGAACGTTTAATTGACCACAAAACTTTAAAAGAAGAACTTTCTGAAACAAAATTTATTAACTCAGTTCTTCAACATGATCTAAGTGAAAAAGTTAAAGAACTTGAAGCAATTAAAAAGATTTGTGAATCATGGTCTCGTTCATCCAAACGTGTGAGTGAATGTGTTAACTCACAAATTCCTAGTCAAGTACAAGCTGTACTAGGAGGAGATTTCCTTGATGCAGCCGCTGTACCTGACAGCAGTACAGATGATCTGTACTACTCGTCGGCTGATGCTTCTATGCCAACTGAAGAGTTGGTTTTTGGTTCCTTTGTAAGGTCTACCAAAACCTATGCTACCGAGATGTCCTCATAAAATCCTTCTGAAGCTACTGGTGAAGAGTCATCGACTGACTCCTCTGCCATGATATTCAGGACACCTACTGTAGTAATTGTTGAACCAAGGAAATCTATCTTGGGTTCAGCACCTGCTGCCTCATCTGCTAAATCTCAGTAGAAGACTAGAAGGATAGCAGGAAAGAAAACTGTTCTTACACCCTCCAAGGGTGAGCCAGTTGGAGTTCGTACTCGAGCTGCAAAGAACAAAGGTAAGAGTATTCCTAAGAATACTCCAAGTCCTTCTTCAGCTGTATCTGTCAGACGGCTGAAAGGAAAGGTCAGCAAGCTGACATCACTCGTTCAAACTCTGACTATCTCTAATAATCAGAAAATGAAGGGTATTTTGGGTCCAGTTCCCAATCCTATTGCCTCGCCCTCCACTCCACTGCAAAGAAACAGAAAATGCTATAAGTGTGGAGATCGTGGGCACATGGCAAGTGAGTGTGACAGCACATGCCTAAGACCTTCCCCAACTTCAGTACATGAGCCTACTGAAAAGCCAACTTCTGTGAGTCCCAAAGGGAAGTCACAAGGACCCACCAAAGTGTGGATTCCCAAAAAGAACTAACTCTTTTATTTTATGTGCAGGGTGATGAAAGCAAACATGTCTGGTACTTAGACAGTGGTTGCTCGAGACACATGACTGGATACAAATCCCTGCTGGAAGAGTTTGAAGTTTGTGATGGTCCCTCAGTAGTTTTTGGTGATAATAGTAGAGGCTCAACTGAAGGTTATGGAACCATTTCTAATGGATCCATAAAAATCACAAGAGTTGGTTATGTAAATGGGCTGAAACATAATCTAATCAGCATTAGCCAACTTTGTGATGCAAAATTCTCAGTGAACTTTAATGAATACAGAGGAACGGTGACGGATAAGAATGGAAAAGTAGTATTAGTTGCTCCAAGAACCAAGAATGTCTTCACACTTGACAAGAATCCTCAAAATCAAGAAGTTTGTATATTCTCTCATTCTACTGAAGAGCTGAATTGGTTGTGGCATAAGAGGCTATCTCACCTGAACTTCAAAAACATATTGAAGCTGGCTCGAGGTCAGCTGGTGAATGGTCTGCCACAAATCAAATATGAAAAGGATAAGCTTTGTTCAGCCTGTGAACAAGGCAAGCAACATAAAAGCTCCTTCAAATCAAAGCAATGTTTCTCCATCAACAGCTGCCTTCACATGCTCCATATGGACCTTTTTGGCCCTATGAGTACTGAAAGTCTAGGTGGAAAGAAATATACACTTGTTATCGTTGATGAATACTCACGATATACCTGGGTAATATTTCTTCATCACAAAAGTGATGCAGCTGAAGAGATTATCAAGTTCATCAAAACGATGGAACTTCTATATGGGTCTAGAGTCAAGATGCTGAGATCAGACATTGGTACTGAATTCAGGAACAAGACTTTAGAAGATTTCTGTTCAGATGTTGGGATCTCCCAAAACTTCTCAGCTGCACGAACACCTCAACAAAATGGTGTTGCTGAAAGAAGGAACAGAACCCTAATAGAAGCTGCAAGAACAATGCTTGCTGAGTTAAACATGCCTAAGCAATTTTGGGTAGAAGCTGTTAACACAGCGTGTTTTACTCAAAATTGGTCTCTCTATGTGAAGAGACACAAGAAGACTTCTTATGAGATTTTTCGTCAAAGGAAACCCTTCATCGGTTTCTTTCATGTGTTTGGCTGTGTGTGTTTTGTGTTAAACACACGAGATCAGCTAAGTAAATTTGACTCCAAAGCTGAAGAAGCCATTTTCTTGGGATATTCCACTTCATCCAAGGCATATAGAGTTTTCAACAAAAGAAGACAAACGTTGTAAGAGTCCATAAATGTTACTTTTGAAGAACACTCAAAGGCTTTGAACCCCACCTCTGCTGACTCGTCTGATGCATTTCAGAGATCAGTTGAACCATCTCCTGATGATACAGTTGAAGCATTCTCCGATGCTTTAAACCTATTTGATGTTCCCATAAATGAATCAGATGAGATGTTTCATGATGCTCCTACATATCTTGTAGATATTGCAGCTGTTCAACAAGAGATTCCAACAGCTAGAGCATCATCCAAGGCTATCTCTAAGCCACCTCTTCATACTTCAAGAAGATCCGTTCAAAATGAAGTAATTCATCATGCTGAGCAGTCAGCCGCTCAACAAGGATCTAACTCTGCTGAATCTTCCTCTTCTACAGCTGCTCCCCAATCAAAGTGGACCTCAGAACATACAATTGATCTAATCATTGGAGATCCACAGCAGGGAGTTGTCACAAGAAGTAAAGCATCGTGCAATCTCTGCTTATGGTCTTGTTTCTTAGCAACTGAAGAACCGAAAAATATTAAAGCTTCTTTAGAAGACTCAAGCTGGATTCAAGCGATGCAGGAAGAACTTAACCAATTTGAGGTCAACAAGGTGTGGCAGCTGGTACCCCCACCAGCTGGAAAGACTGTAATTGGTACAAAATGGGTTTTTAGAAATAAGATGGATGAAGAAGGTGTGGTTATTCGCAACAAGGCTAGACTTGTTGCACAAGGATATAAACAAGAGGAAGGAATCGATTTCGATGAAACATTTGCTCCAGTGGCTAGGCTTGAGGCTATTAGAATATTTCTAGCCTACGATGCTTACAAGAACTTCACAGTTTTTCAGATGGACGTAAAGAGTGCTTTCTTAAACGGGAAGCTGCAAGGGGAAGTATATGTTAAGCAACCACCAGGGTTTGAAAATCCTAAGTATTAAGACTATGTGTTTAAACTGGATAAGGCGATGTATGGGTTGAAACAAGCTCCTCGTGCAGGGTATGACACACTCTCCACGTTCCTCATAGCAGATTTCACCAGGGGAAAGATTGATAAAACCTTATTCATTCGTAAAATCAAAGGTGATATCATTCTTGTTCAAATTTATGTGGATGACATAATTTTTGGTGCTACTTATGAAAAACTTTGTAGATGTTTTTCAAAACTTATGTCTACAAAGTATGAGATGAGTATGATGGGTGAATTAACATATTTTCTTGGCTTACAAGTTAAGCAATCTAAAATATGGAATTTTTATAAATCAGGAAAAATATATCAAAGATCTTTTAAAGAAATTTGATATGAATTCATCATCATCCATGAAAACTCCAATGGCTCCTCTAAACAATCTAGATGCTGACATAACTGGGAAATCAGTTAATGTCACATTCTATAGAGGAATCATTGGATCGTTACTCTATCTCATCGCCAGCAGACCAGATATTATGTTTGCTACTTGCATGTGTGCTAGATATCAAGCTGATCCTAGAGAATCTCACTTAATAGCTGCTTAAAGAATTTTGAGGTACCTTAAGGGTACTCCAAGCCTAGGTCTTTGGTATGCCAAACACTCCGGGTTTGATCTAATTGGCTATTCAGATTCAGACTTTGCAAAATGGATAGGAAGAGCAACACTGGAGGATGTCAGATGCTTGGAGGAAAGCTAGTCAGCTGGACCAGCAAGAAACAAAGCACTGTCTCTACATCCACAGCTGAAGCAGAATACGTTGCTGCTGGAAGCTGCTGTGCTCAAGTCCTTTGGATGAAGAATCAGCTTGTTGATTTCGATATGAACTTTTGCAAAGTTCCTATCTACTGTGATAACACAAGTGCTATTGCAATCAGCAACAATCCAGTTCTTCACTCTAGAACCAAGCATATCGACATAAGGTGTCATTTTATTAAAGATCATATTGAACAAGGTGACGTGGAACTCCATTTCATTTCAACAGACATTCAGCTAGCTGATTTATTCACTAAGCCTTTAGATGAAAAACGATTAAATTTTTTGATCAGCGAGCTGGGTATGTTAAATGCTTGAATCAACTGCTGAAGTACTATCAGCAGCTGATAAGTTCACCTTGTCACTTAGTACATTCAGCTGACTAAAACTGTTTTGAATTCATCAGTCAGCAAAATAAAATCTCTTAAATGATAACTTATCGTGGTTTATAAGTTAAAACGTTTGGTTCTCCCATAAAAAGGCATCTTTAACCCTATCCATACGTTTTCTGTGGCAAATATTTCCACTCGAGTGAAAATATTTGGCATTTATGTGGGACAAGACACCCTGACACAGAAACGGCTCCACTACCCCTCTCTGTCACATCCAACCACCACTTTTGCACGATAACCAACATGTCTATAGTTGGTTTGCAACTATCCATTAATGGCCCGGTTTAAATTCAAATATTTACCCAAATCGTTCCATAAATCCCTATAAATACCCATCCATTTCCCCTCATTTCATCCTCATCACTCCCAAAATTCTCTCTCAAAAACCCTCCCTTTCGAACTTTTATCTTTCTTCCCTCTTCCAAAAATGTCGAAGAAAGCTCCCAAAGTTCCTCTTACTAGGGCTGCCATTGAGTTCACCCAGAACTCTAACCTTGTAGCCAACACTTCTCCACCGAAGGATCTTGTCAATGTATATCGACCAGTTGGGAAGTTTTTGCGTCACTGCCTTATCGGTGGTGCATTTATCAGATTCACCAAGAGTATCATCGAACTCTTGCGTGATTTCTACATGTCTGCCTCCGTTTCTGGAGACGACATCGTTGCTCAAGTTGGAAATCATCAAATCACCATTATTGTTGATGACTTCCAAACTGCTTGCGGGTTCGATTATCTGCAACCTGGAGAAGAATATCAGCAGACGAAATCTGCTCATGAAGCTAAAGAGAATCTAATCCGTATCACTGGATACAGATTAGAAAATGAAGAAGACAAGGTGCAGATATTCAAGAAGTCTCAGTTGACGAGACCCTGGGCCTATTTCTTCACCCACATCATTCAGCGTATAGGCGGCAACTCCGGGTCTCATAACCAGTGCAACTCCAGCATGTAAGTCTTTGCTGACGCCCTAGTCACCGGTCAACGGATTGACTATGGGAGACTGGTGTACGAGGAGGTCAAGGCCAAGCTGAAAGGCAAGGGAAATCATATTCCCTATCTTCGCTTCTTCACATTGTGCATCGCAAATGTGATGCTTGAGAAGCTGAAGATCGATTATGAAGACCTTCCAGGGGAATCAGTGATGGTCCGTACCATCTCCAACATCATCTTCCAGAAGAAGGATGGTGAGAAAGATTTTCCTCTCACCTCGTACATGCTGAAGATCATTGATGATCGAGCCAGATCCAAAAAGGATCAATCAGAGGGCACCTCATTAGAAGAATCTGCCCTACAAGAAGGTATGTCCTTTTCTCATCTGAAGGGTTTTCCATCAACTGAACGTACACAAACTGTTGATGGAAATACCACCACTTCCACTGGGATCTCAATGCCCATTGACGTGGAAAATGTGGAAACGGGTGATATTCCACGTGGTGGGAAGAAGCGGGTCAAGCGAGCTGCTCACCGCCCTCCTTCTTCCTCTTCATTCTTTTTATCATCTTCTTCTGCCACCAGCGCCCCTTTTTCTCCTCAGCTGAGGGTAAGAGGGTCTGCTACCTATGGAGAAGATGTGGTAGCTGATGATGTTGAGCTGGCGACATCAGCATCATCAGGATTCAGCCGGAATCCATTGGGTTCTCACTCGAGATCCCGATTGGAAGGATTACGATCAGAAGCTATGCCAGCATCTGAGAGCAGTCCTTCTCATTTTCACTCTTACAGTGTTTTTCCAGAAACTCCACCAACAATTGGAGTTCCTGTCCAGACACTTCCGGCTGATCCTCTTTTTCTCTCTTTTGCTCTAACCTTCTTCTGCTGATTTCTCAACAAGTCAGCAGACTTCAAAACGGCAATTTCGTTCTTTAGGAGTTAGTGCCGGCTCCAACCTTCTGCGTAGCTCCTCGACTGATTCATTATCAGTCGTTGTAACAAGGGGACAAACTCCACAAGCAACCTCAGTCTCTCAACAGACTGTCGGTGAAGTTTTTGGCTCATCCCAAGCCACCCGTGAGTCAGCTGCACACACACCACCACCAACTTCTTCATCACTTTCTGAGTCATCAGCAGATTGACTTGAAACCAAGTCAATCTTGAAGCTGTTCCTTCTGTTTCCCACAACGTCACCAGCTTAAACCAACAGGTGATCGAGGAAACCACAACCGCCAATGAAGAGACAACTTTAGACCAAGTTGTTACTGAGGCATTCACCCAAGCTACCAGTGATTGCGAGCGTACTCGCGAACCAAGCTGTGAGGTAGATAACACACCACCCAGAGGAACTCTTCCTCCAGTCTCTATACCAGTATCGTCGGCTGGTGAGACCGAAGCTCCAGAGGATCAAACAGCATTTCATATGATGTTTGATTCGGTTGATGATCCTATTCAGCCATACTATTCGTCATCTGACGAAGATGTACAAACTGGGCTTCAAACTGTTTTGACAGCTGATGACGGCACTTCTGTTAGTAACCCAGAAGTTTCAGTTGGACCCAACCCACCCCCATAGTTTCTGAGCATCCCATAGGAGCAATTCCTCCTAACTCAGGAACACCCAATTCCACAGCTGAGGTTACCCCTCAAGCTGGAGACATGCCGGACCCCCTCTCCCAAAGCGTCCAAGTGTCCCATGCTGAATCCAGAAAAGCTGGAGGAAGCATTCCCATCAGAGCCGTGAAGGATTTATGTGCACAGATAAGTACACGTGTCACCGTGTCCAATGTTATAAGACACTAAAGGGTCACACCACTACACACCCAATAATGGTCAACCTCTTAACCGGACAGATTCAGAGCGTTTAGTAAGACATCTTAATCGGCATCTGAATAAAAAATTCAACATGTTCTGCCTCTTAATCGGACAGATGTCAGGAGAAGTCTGAATCATTCAGATCTTTGCATCATTCAGATGTTAATCTTTCAGATGCTACCAAACAGCACCTTACTCTTGTTTTTTTAGATTACCTGGAGGTTTAAAATGTAAGAGGACACAGTAACATAAAAGTGAAGGTGCTGGAAATGTAAGAAATAAAAGATTGGGGGATAGTTTTAAGGGTAATTTTCTAATTTGGATTAAATGAGATGAAATGTCGCTTATAATAGAATTAAGTTTCAATTCTTCCCAAAATAGACCGTGCAACTCCACCAGAATCGTGCAACCGGGCAACTCCACTAGAACGTTGCCATGTGTCCGAGTTAGTGCTGTTCAATCTTGTTACTACTGCTCTAAACCTTGTTACTACTGCTCGTTAATACTGCTCAACCTTGTTACTAGTGCTCGTTAGTACTGCTCACCACTTAGCGATGCTCCGTTAGTGATGCTCGTTAGTACTGCTCCCAGTTAGTATTGCTCAAGTTTCCCAAGTCGCACGGGGTATTTTGCAAGATTAAAGTCTATCAGTGTTAAATGAAAGTTGCTCAATAAAATTGATCTAAATTGATAATTATTTCTAGTTTTAATATATGCGGAGAGAATTTGGGATTTCTTTACATTTGTCAAAGACAGTTTGGTCCACTTTGATTTTGTGACTTTTCCAAGAGATTCAAATGGGCCACATTTAGTTCCATAAGTTTTATAGATTATTCGTGAAATCGCATTAGTTGCTAAGGGTCTCCTGACCAAGAACCGAACAAAACCATACCAAAATTGTAGAATCAAAATGAAATTATGAAATTATTAAACAAAAAAACTGAATTGAATATCATAATCAGTTTTGTCGTTAAAGTCGCGTATTACAGATTTGCATATTAATTAATAATATATTATGTACTTACAATATTATCATTTATGAGTTAAAATACAAGTTATTAATGCATGTTATAATTCTTTAAAAACAAATAATTCATACAAATTATTATTCGAAAAATAAATAAATTTGTTTAATAGAAGAAATTTTCATTAATTTCCAGTACATATCGAAACTCTAAACAATCAGCATTTGTAGTTCCATAACCCATACAAAAAGACATAGTTACCCCTACAAATATTGTGTGGTCTCAATTCACAAACTACCCGACGTTCTATTCCTATGCTCCGTAATCCCAAAACCCTTTACTTTTTCTACTTTGCACTTTACCCCCTTTAACTTTCCACTAAAGCCATTTCAGACCCACCACAAATCAGCATCCATCTACACTGCCGCCAGCCAAGTCTCCGGCAGCAACAGCGTTTCTCTTAATTCTACCAACAAGACACTCAAAATCGATTTGATAAAGTATATGTACAGATAAGCGAACGCTAATTTTGGAAACTGCAAACCCTAATCACATGCTTTAGAAGGGGCGTAAATTTCTGTTCAATCCATTTACGTTAGCAATTACACCAACCAGATCTTGTTTATGCGAAAGGTATGATCGAAGACGATTACCTCCTTTATTCGTTTTATTTGCAGAATATTTTTCGTCTGTTACCGGCACCGGTTCACCGTCATCGTCTGCACCGGCTACTTTCGCGGTATTCTTCGTCGCCGTGACAGGACTGCTGTCGACAAGCGAAGCATCCTTAGGAGCCGCGAAATTACTGTCGCTGTTGCTCCGGTGAAGTAGGTTACGAAGCTTCCATCGTTTCGACGTGTTACCCGTCGAATTGCTCTTTTTACACCGTTCAGGCGACTCTGCCTTCGGCTTCCGTATGCAATACGTCCCCGGAGTAACTCCGTCGAGATCGTCCGCCTCCGACGAAGAACACGAAGCCGAATCACGCTCCTCGCTGAATAGCTTCCTCAGAGAAGGCCGTACAACCGGAGATAGTTTCAAATTAGCTACAGAATCAGAAACGACATCATCTAACAAACTCCGATCAAACAGCGGATACCGCGGCAATATCTCACCGTTGGAGAAGATCTGACCAGCTGAAACAGGAGATGAATTAAAGTGCGTGCAAACAACAGCGAATTCAAACTCTTTATCTTCATCTGATTCCTCGTCATTTTCCGTCAATTTTTCCACACAATTACAATCCAGCTCTGCATCCGGTGGATCATAAAACTGGTTATCATAAATATCATCATCTTCATCGTGACCATTTTCGTTGCGAAATTCTTCAACAACCCTAGCGGCGATATCGGCAAGATTGTTAGAAGAATGGCTGGTGAAACTGGGAGATACTGAGCTCATTGAACTGAACTGCATGTTTTCCGGCGCCGGTGAACTGATCGTTTTGCTGAGAGAGAAAGAGAAATGGAGAACTGAAACTGTTTGAATGGAAGTTGTGTGGAAGATTATATACAGGGTGGGGCTGCTACGCGGCTTTAGTGGGAACGGAGCTATTCTTGGGGCCAAGGATTCTGGATCACTTTTACTTTTTATATTAAATGATTTTTAATTGTCTTAAAAAACATTAATTTGTTTAGAAAAGGCTAAACTCAACCACGTATTATTAGATCTATTTATATTTGAGATGATGCATTAAAAAACAAAGTAACAAAAACTTTGTTTTATCCATTTTAGGATATAGTTTTACGCATCACAGATGACGTCAGGTATTGTAAAAAATGTTTGGAAGATAACGAGCGTGACGTGTTTCGGGATTTAAGTTTGTTGAGGGACGTAGAAATATGTAATTTGAGTTGAGATAAGAAAAATAAATAAAGAGACATATCAAGTCTATTAGATATTCTATTTTCTAACTTATTTATCAATATAAGTGTTAAAATTAAATAATTAGATTAAAAACTATAATTAGTAAACTTTCATAACTTAATATTTTTTGAAAAAAAAAATGATAAAATAAACAAATCTAGTAGCAAATTGATATAATTTCAAAAAAAAAAAAAAATATATATATTTTGTACGGCACATAATCTAATCTTATATGCCTCTAACGGGACTTGTACCCATAACCTATAGGTAATGGACAACACTTTATATTTTTTTCCAACACCTTAGCATGGCAATGTGATGGGGGTGTAACTCATGACCTAGTTTCGTGTTAAGATAATTATCGGAACTTAACATAGAAGTAGAGACATCATTTGGTGAAAGTTAAGCGTAAGAGCACCGAATAATCTTTTAAATATCACATCTCTTCCCTAGTAAGCACATAATGGGTTGTGTTATCTTTGGGTCCTGACAATTCATCATTTTCAGTTTCGGTTTTATCTTGGATAAGGATGAGCATTTGAACCAAAAAGACTGAATCGAAACCGAACCGAACCGAACCGTACCAAAACCGAAAACATGTAATTGGTTCGATTACGATTTTAAGAATTCATCATTTTCGGTTTCAATTTAGTGTGGTTTGGTTTTTGGTATGCGCTCACTCCCACAACCTAGTGTAGCCAGACCACATAGCGTATGCTCTCACAACTTATTTAAATTGCTTTATTTACTAAAATAAATAAATTATATACTCCGTATTATCTTAATGACATAATTTTTCTATTTAATTTATGTTTTTGATAATAACAGCCCTTACAGCTTTTTTTAAATGTATAAAAAATTGTATATTAAATGGTAATGATAATTCCTAAAATTAAGGAGTTGATTATATATTGGAGTACAAAATTTTAATGCATGTCTATTAACAATCTTAGGGCTGTCATTATCAATATCATTTAATTAATGAATTACAACTTTAATTCGAATTCTATTGGCTTATATATCTAAGTAGCTCAACATACCAATTTTAACACCATTAATCAGAAGATTAACCATAACTTTCAATATAAAATAATTATACAAGTGACTTAAAATAATTTTATTTTGCCTATTAAAAATATATATGAATTAGCTGCCCAAATACGCAACTATACTATGATTACACATTGGTGATTGGCCTACCAAATACTTGTACCCTGTTTAAATTATATATTTTAATGAATGTTTCTCTTTAAAAATTAAAATAAAAGTAAACTTTAATCATGTTTGGTCATCAGACCAATTTTCTATAGCTCACGCAAGCATAAAACTCGTGAAGCTTTATTATTGTTTATTATTATTCGTTTACAAGAATATTCAAGTGTGAGAGCATCTACAATAGATTAGAAAGTTATTTAAAAACTTATTATTATTCAAATAACATTCTACTATTACAATTGATAGCTTGTTTTAAAAGTTTATTATTGTTTCAATAAATTTTTAAATAACTTTTTGCCATTGAAATAAATAACTTTTATGAAAGCTTATAATAACAATTATTCTTGCATAACCTTTTAATAAACTTTCATTATTTGATTACTTTAGTCTTATATTTAATAATTTTTCATTGAATATCCTAGATAGTTTTAAACTCATGTGTTTTCGTTATTTGCAATGTAATATTTTTATTTATAACATTTAATTCACCAAATTTGTCTGGTTCAACCATCTCGGTGCGACCGGTTTACAGTTAATTACCATGTTTCGAAACGGTTTGTAGTGAATCGTTTAACCGGTTAATTCAGCCCGACATATTATTTGTGTCCTGGTCTAACCGAACCGGGATTTAAAAGATTGGTAGTAGTAGTAGTAGTAGGCACCCCTTCGCGTTAATAAGAAAAACACAATGTTGCGAGTGTGATCAGATAACAAGAAATTGGGTTTCCTTTTTTTTTTTGAAAGGCAAGTTAGTAGTTAGTGGTTTTACATATGCAGAGACATTTAAGCGGGCAATATTTTCTTAAACGTATCTCTTTTTTGGGGAATAAACTCCTACTCCTTATTAATTTCCTGAGAAATATCTTTAACAAGTTTTAAACTCAATACCTTTTAAAAACAAACCGTTTAAGACAATCCTTAGTAACCAATTGATCTTAACCAATTGATTAAGAAATTGGGTTTCCTGCCATCTTATGGCGACATATTAAATAAGATAACATCACATATGCAACTAGTGACATCACAATATGTTTATGGAGACAACATGCAAATTGCCATGCCTCAAAATCATTTTTGTAATGTTTTTGCTTGAGATTGGAATTATCAATCCACAACAAGTCGCGGATGACTTCTAGAGGAATGACGGAGTAACGTAATTTGGAGTTAAAATAAATCAATAACAAGTGGTAGATGTTTATACAAAATTACAAAGACTTGTATGAATAAAGTCAACTGAAATTTGAAAACAACAAAATATCAACTCAAATAAACTATAGAAAAAGAAGGAAAGCGAAATAATTGGGCGGATAAGATTCTAAAAATAGGAAGACCAATAATATAAAGTCTATTTTAATTTTAGTAATTAATCGGGAGGAAGGGAAATAAAATAATCCTTGTCACAAAGAAAATTCAAGTTATAATTTTGTCTAGAAGGAAATAGCGAGGTGGTAAATCAAAATTCAAAAGCCAAACAAATAATGACTTGCTCAATATGTTTCTTGATACATTTGGTTTCTCACCACCAATACGGTGAAGTATTCAAAGAGTCCGACGAGTGATGCATATTAATGTTAGATTTATAAATATTGTTTTCAAAGTAATTAATTTTTCAATCTAAAAAAGACTAGTGATAAAGATTTTTGTTCGTTTATCTTCATTCTCTATATAAGTTATATTTTATTCGTCAAAGTAATTTGGACAATGAACCATGGTAAAAAAAAAAAAAAAGAGAGAAGAAACAAAAGAGGTTTATTTTAGGAAAAGGAAAAGTAACATATATACCAAACGTAATCTAATAAAAGTAATTCAATGAGTGCAAGTGCAAGTGCAATTCTACAAATAGGTTTATTTGACATGTATGGTTAAATAAGAGAAAAAATAGAAGGGAGATATATCATACTGATTTACATTCCTTATTCAGTTTAACCACTAGTAGAATGTAATTTATTTCCATTAACCAGGATATCATGCTACTCGAAGGTCAGCACACAGTGCAATAATCAAACATAAATGCTCATAAGCAGACCGGACTGAGAACCGACAAAATAGCTTTCGGCCGGACAACTAGTGCCTTGGATCGGACCGAGAATCGGGTTTTCGATTTTCTTGACTTTTTTGGGTTTGGACAAAATCGAACTGGAACAAGAACCAGTTTTGATGCAAAATTCAAACCGAGAATTGAACTGATATAGGTTAGTTCAATTTAGTTCAATCCATTTTGGCAGGTACGATTAATTCTAGTTACTCTATCTTAACGGGCCGAGTCTTTTGATGTGACAAGACATTTTTTTTAACGGCAATTTAGTAAGTTAGTGGTTCGACATATGCAATGACATACAAGCGGGCAATATGCATTACTCGAACATATCGTTTTTTGGGGGGAATAAACCCTGCCGCATTTTTTTCTCTCCTAAAGAATGCCCCCAACAAGTATTGAACTCAAGACCTCATGAAGACAAACTCCCCAATAAATGTGACAAGACATTAATCATACCTAAAAAAACTAAAGAAGCCAACATAAAATCAACACTGGAAAGCCTTCAAAATAATCTAATGATTTTCAAAAACGCAACTCATATATTTGATATTTCCTAGTAACTTTGTAACTAGTAGATGAAACGGGTCGAAGGTTGTTTAATTCATACTTTCGATGGATGAAATACCATAAATTAATTTGTTAGAAAAATCAATATGAAAATAATCTAATTTTGCAATCATATCTAAAACACCAAATGTTAATAAGATAAAAACGTTTGGAAACAAAAGTTGTTTCTAGCCATTTAAGTTTCTAACCCAGCCCAATCCAACAATTGTACTCCACATAGAAATTCATATATATTTACCTCTTACCCATTTATGTATTAATTATAAGCAGCCCAAAAATATTAAACAAGAAGAAAATCCAACAACCCAGCCCTATTTTAGATTCCAAGTTACATGACCCGACCCATCATTCTAGCAGAAGCCCTAGAAAGAATATCCATATGAAGAAACTTTTGAGCCCACCAATTATTGCATATATCTTTAAAAATATGCAAAATGATAATTTAACTATAAAAATATTAAATCTGGTTTTAAAAATATTATGTTTTATATATAAAGTTGACTTAACTTTTAAGATACATTGTAAATTTACGAGCTAACTTTATAAATAAGTCGTTTTATAAGTTTACTTAATGTAAGCTAATATAATTAGTCGTTTATAAGTTTTACAATAGAAATGGTTCGGCTTTCTTAGAAAAGAGCTGGTCTCAACTAAAATGGGACCGACTTTAGGATTTTTCTGAACTAAATGTGAAGGTTCGAGTTTTTATTACGTACATATTTGTGGCTTAATCAAGATTGTGAATTTAAAAAAGAATTCTTAGAAAGTGTTAGAAGTTCAAGTAAAATAACATGTTATAATCTATTTTTTTTAAACTATATTATTTGATATGAACCCGTTCATATTATTTTGTCAACTATATTGATTGAATTTATTTGGTCATATATACAAATTGATCGAAAACCGTTTGATGGGAATGAAATTTGAGAACACAACAAAGGGACAAGAATGAGAAGATTGGACCCACGGTGCCAAATAGTCCAAAGACGCACACCGGACCCGATTAGTTAATCACACACAAACATTGAAAATCCACAAGGATTTGATTGGGTGCACGTACGTACACTATAAATCCTGTCCACCGACCCTCCAAGATTTGTCACATATCCTTGACTTTCTGATCTACGACCACCTATTATTTTTTCACGAATGAGTTAATAATCAAGAAGCCAATGATTATTGTGTAAGTGATATTGGAGATTGGTGTCAGGTTTTGTTTATTATATATAGGTCATGGGCGCGCTCAAGTCTTGTTATGGGCAAAAAATCAAATACCCAATTCAAACAGTCCAATCTAAATTATCGAATTGAACGATTCAGTTATATTCAATTATATTCAAATATTGAACACCTCTACCCACATTAGCTTCGTTCTTTGGATTGGGGATTTGGGGTGGTTTTGTTGGGTGGTCGTCCGGGTGTTTCGTTCTTTTGTCATTTGATTGTTATCATTTGTTTGTTTTTTTCTTTTCTAGCTTTCCTCTTGATGGTATTCTCTTTACCTTTTTGGGTTTCTAATAGAATATTTTGCTCATAGAAAGAAAAATTATTTTTATCTAAATCTGCTTTAAACAATTGATATAGTACTATAATTTATCCACTAATAAGATGATTGAAGCTAGGGGTGAGCAGAAAAAGCGAATAATTAGAAATCAAACTGGAACCGTATTGGAACTGCTGATTCCGGTTCCTAAAATCATGGAACGGACCTCAAAGATTCCAGTTCTAAATATTTTTGAATCAATAACCGCCGGGTAACCGGAACCGGCGATTATTCGGTGTATTTTGTTTACAATATTATATATATGAGAAATTTAATGCTCAAATTTAACAATGTGAGAAATTTGATGTAATTTTGAATAAATTTAGCCATTACTTAGTATAGATATAGTGTTTTAGCGATACGAAACTTAAATAATCACGTGTTTAACATTTAAGTGTTTAGAGTATTAATATTTAAGCTTTAAATCTTATATTAATTTTACGATTTTAAAAATAGTGTAACTGGAACCGGCCCTTAATTGATGCATTGTAAATTGATGGCTTTTTGTCTATCTATATGTAGTGATATTACTGTCTATATTTTACTTTATATTATCGGTAAATATTCAAGGTAGTCCAAGGATTTTAGCTAGTCCCAAGGGACAATTAATAGCCATTGGATCAAGAAAAAGTCAAAGGTCAAGATCAAGATTCAAACCATACAAACACATGTGCTTCAATACATCAATACTCCACCCACCTCCGGCGGCCGGCGACAGAAGGCGGCCGAAGGTGGCTGCCGGCGGCGGTGACCGGTGGTGGTGGTCGTGACTGGAAACACATGTCTTTCACCTTTTGAAACACATGATGTTTTGAAAATAAATGAGTGTATATGTACAACCAAGCACATGTGTTTCATGACTTGCAACACATGGTTTTGTTACTAGAAGCACATGTGTTTCACTAATAACAGTTGTTTTGAAAATAAAGGAGTGTATATGTACATCCAAGCACATGTATTTCAAGTAATGAAGCATATGTGTTTCAAGTAATGAAACACATGTGTTTGTAAGCTAGAAACACATGCGCTTCACTAATAACAGTTCTTTTAAAAATAAAGGAGTGTATATATACAGCAAAGCACATGTGTTTCGTGACTTGAAACACATGTGCTTCGTATGCTCCCCTGTGTTTTAGAAACTCATGTTTTTAGTGACTTGAAACACATGTGTTTCGTGACTCGAAACACATGTGCTTCGAAGTAATATACTCGTTTGTATTTTGGAACACCTGTGTTTTAGTGAAGCACATGTGTTTCAATACATCAATACCTAACCACAAGGGTGGCGCGGTTGGTAAGACTTGGGCCTCCTATGTGGGAGGTCCCGGGTTCGAACCCCGTGAAACCCCTCTTGTGGCCACCAGCCCCTTTAAAAAACGTGGGTCCTCCCTCTGTGCTGAAAAATGCTGGGTCTCGTATATCGAGCCCAAGCAGAGGTGTGGATATCATTGTTAGGTGATTTACCGGGGAATGCACCTGTTGCTGGGTCGGGTGTCCGGTCACAATATGTGGCCAGTGTCAGTGGTACACTCCTTTACCCTTTTTTTTTTTTTACATCAATACCACCACCACCCCCATTACCACCAACACCTTCACTGTTAGCCACCAACACCGCCGCCGGCCACCGGCGGCGGACGGTGGCGGACGGCGGTGGTCGGCGGCGGACGGTGGCGGCGGCCAGTGGTGGTGGTCGTGACTGGAAGCACATGTGTTTGAAACACTATAATTTGATCTTGATCATTTTGATCTGATGACTAGGATTTGTCCATTGGGAGTATGCAAAATCGTTGACTTCCTTGAAGACAACTCTATCTTTTAAGACAGTTAAATATCATTATTATCATTCTTGTTTGTATTAAATTCTGTATCATTTTAATTGTTTTTACAATAAAAGGAAATCGAGACGGAAGCTTCGGCATTGTCGTGAATGAAGACGGGGTGTTTTTATTATGTGATATACGGGTACATGCCTTCATGATCCCTCAAACTTGATAAACTAAGAATGAGGATTTGATATGGTATGATTGGCGTGAATGAAGATTACTATGTGTGAACGCATGATATGGACCCACAAAGAGTTGTAGAATCAGTTTGACTGCACCGCGAACGATGTTTGACCATATGCATCGTCATTAGGGTTGATTAATCCACTTTCCCCGGCAAGAATTCTCGTTAAAAAGCAATCCAAATTTTCTCGGCATTTCTTAACGAATTCTTATTTTAAACAACGTATTAAAATAACAAATTATAAAAATTTTACTTTACTAGTACGAAGTATAAGATTTCTGGATCGATATAAGTAGCATAAATTAACTCCTACAGCTAAATAATACAGTATCATTTAAATAACATAAACTGCACATATAACTTGATGTTGTACCTGCAACTAAAATATTCACTTATTTAAAAATCTTCTAGCCGTTCTATGAAAATCCTCACGATATCACGTAGGGTATACTTTACAAGTTAAACAAACAAAATGATGATACGTTCACATCTTTATTTATTGAGTAAATTACACGAAAGGTCCCTGCGGTTTACACAATGTTTTGGATTTGGTCCCTAAGTTTCAGTAATTACACTCGTGGTCACTGTGGTTTACACTTCCTATTGGTTTTGGTCCCTAATACTAACATACGTCAAATATGGCTGTTAAATTTTTTGAAGTGCCTAAAATACCCCTTAACTTATACTCTTTCTTCTCTTATCTTCTTCCATGTACTCATATCCTTCTTTCTCTCTATGCGCTAAATCTATGAAGCTCATCGAATTATCTCTCCTTAATGACGGCCGAACAAGAATCAAAATAGCTCAGATGACGATGGACCACTGGGTTGAGGCCGCGCTGACGAACACAACAACATCAAGAGCTCATCCACAGCCATTGAAAGCAGCAACATTAACGTCAATTACACCAATTCCATCGCCGACCGGAAAATTCAAGTCTGTTATATCGAATTAAATGATCAATTTTTCTTCTGTAAATTTTATGTTTCCATATCAAATAGAGCTATTTTGCCCTAAATTGACTGTTATTAGATTCTATCCTTGACCTAATTTAAATCTAATTCAACTTAAAAGATGAGGATGATCGCCGGAATTAGGTGAAGACGATGATGGTCGCCGGAGACATGTGATTGTCACCGGAAATATGTGATGCTCCCCGGAGATATGCGATTTCGAGAGCTTCATCACCACCGCCGATGTCGCTAACAACCGCCACTCACCACCCCTCTCTCACTGATTTTCAAGTTTGATTTAAGGGGTTTTGAAATCATCAATTTATGTTTGCATGGTTTTGTTAGATTTGTATTTTAGTTTGTAGCTAATACTCCATACCGAAGACCATCAACTGCTTTTTCCCCTGAAATCCTTTAAGTTGACCATGAACTATTTGGATAATTTTTTAATTGGGGTTAGGGTTTTAATTTGGGTGTGTTTTTGTATGCAGAGATGAAGGAAAGAGGAAATAGGAAGGAGATGGTGAGGGTAATATTGTCAATTAAAAAAAGTTAACAACAAATTTTAACGGCTATTAGTATTAGGGACCAAAACCAATACGGAGTGTAACCACAGTGACCACGGGTGTAATTACTGAGACTTAGGGACCAAATCCAAAACATTGTGTAAACCACATGGAACATTCGTGTAATTTACTCTTATTTATTCTAAGATCGATATTTATCATTTTTTTGTCAACACATGATCAACCTGACAAACCCAAACCTGATTAACCTGAATCTTTATCAGGTTGTGTTTCGGGTTAGGATTTTTTTGCCTCAAACTCGACCGGCTGAGAACTGTAACCCGACCTGATAACCCGATGGGTACCCTATGTACAAATAATGTATCTATTTTACTAGCTTTTTTTAGTTTTTTATTATATATATATATATATATATATATATATATATATATATATATATATATATATTAGTATTTTAAAATTTATTACAATGATTCGTATTGAACACTCAAGAAGCATGTTGATCAGTTGATGGTACAAATTCAAAAAATATATAAAAAAAACTAGAAAACATATATATTGGACAATATAGAACACTCTATGTTTTTATAAATTTGGAAGAAAACATTGTAGCAAACTATTTATTCGTAATAGTGATGGTCCTTACCACCATTGTAATTTTCAGGACCATTTCTTGTCTTTTTTTATAGTTTGTTATATTCGAATTTAAAAGCTCGAGTTATCCTTAAAGAAGAAGGGGGAAGAGAGAGAAGAAGAATACAATTTATGATTGATCATTTTTTAAAGTAATTTTTGGTGTTTTAGATCAAAATCATAAACTTTTGTGGTGGGGTAATTGGTGAGGGGTATTTGATTTGACCCCTAAAAAGCACAAGGAAACAAACTTGTAGATCAAGATTCTTTAACCTCTATTAGGGGTTTGTTCTTTTTTGGCAGAAAAAGTAAGGGATAAAAACCAAAAAACCGAACCGAAATCGAAAAACTCGAAAAAGCCGTCCCGAAAAAAGCGAATCGTTTGTAAAATCGATATCAACGGTTTTGATTTTTGGGAAACCCGAATGTTTGGGGCGGTTTTCGGGGCATATGAAAAACACGACCGAAAACCCCGCCCCGGCCCGCCATTATATATCTTTCAAATTTTATAAAAATATTATTATATTTATAAAAGATTTGACATTTTTAATCTTATTCAAGTTATGTTAGTTCAAATTTATTATTACATTATATTAAACTTACGAGCTGTTATTTTATTTATAACGAATTGTGTTAAAGTTTAGGAGTTTGAATTATAATATTAATTTTTATGGTAACAAATTGATAAATTTGAAGGAAAATGAAAAAACCATAAAAAACCCGAAACCGAACCGAAAACCCCGAAAAAACCGAAAGACCGAAACCGAAAAACCCGAAACGAACGGGGTGTAATTCTTAAAACCCGAACTTTCGGGCGGGATTTGGTTTTAGTTAAAAACCGCCTCAAACCACCCTATGTTCACCCCTAAGAAAAAGGATATGATAGGGTGGTTAAAAACTAAGGAGAATGATAATTAGGGCCGTCATTAAGAAGACAAAATAACAAAAGATAACCCCTGAATTTTAAAAATATTATTTTTTTAATCAATTTATAAGTTTTTTAAGTATGTTAGTGACACCCCTAAGGGCTGTCATTAACAATACCCAAAAATTAAATAGATAAAGATGATTGCTCTCTTTGCTGAGCTTGCATCGAGTTTAATTACGATCAAACGAAGATTCCATGTTGATATGTTTGCAGCAAGTACACTACGCTACTAAATTAATTCTATGCTATTGCATGTCCTGTCCACTCAAAAGATTAAAAACAAATTTAATTAAAAGTGGTTAAATTACTATTAGAAAAGTTAACCATGAAACAAACTTTCAAAATTTAGCATATAAAATTGTGAGTTTTGTAAAACAAAACATCCCTAATATAATAAGAAAATGCATTTAATCCAATTAAAATTAAAATCAAAATCAATATTAATAGGAAGCTAAACTTCAGTTATAAATACTAGTAACATTACTATTATTATTACTATTACTACAATTTACATTCATGATTCATTTTCCCGTTATTTTAAACATTAACGGTGTTAAAGGATTTCGTTATCATAGATTGAATAAGGACAACACATGTATGTTTAGGAATGACTGGCGGGCATCACAAACTTCAATTATATAGACAAATAACATAATAATAAAAGTTCAAATATAGTTTAAAATAGCATATAAATATATATTATTTAATTCATATATGAATATATAGGGTGGGCGGGACCCTTCACGGCGCGTGTCGTCCTTTGTCGCGCCTTGAACTACCAATTCTGCATTCTCAACCTTCATACCATTCTCAATGGAACCCACTCCTACATATATGGTTAGATTGGGTGAGCGAACACTCAAAAATCGGTGAGTACTGCAGGGATAATTCTCAACTAATCATTTAAGAAAATATTATGTCATTATCATAAGTTTTGAATCTTTATTTCTCTACATCGGGGGAAATTTGATCATTATCATTAAATATTGGACCATTATCAGGAAAAATTGAAACCTTATCAGGAAAAATTGGAACCTTATCAAGAGAAATTTATAATTTTTAATGCTATAGTTTTTAGAATAATCTGACAAAAAATTAAAATTACAAGAAAATAACATAAAAGTGATAATTACTAAAACGAGTCACGACCTAAAACATTTTACATTTATAGGATATTTTCCCTAAAATATACTATTTTGAGATATATATTTTTTACTTCAAAATTTAAAATAAAAATTAATGTTATATGTATCCGAGAAAGAAAAATTTGTATAAAAATTTGTCGAATGCTAGAACATTACGAAAAACTAAAATATTAAAAGTACGCAACAACGTGCGACCACCATTTTCCTTGTTAATGCTAATTGCTAACATTGCCTCTTTGTCACAAATCATGTTGTAACATCCTAAAACCGGCTTAGTAGTTTTAGGTATATATTAATATTTGATAAATATCTATTTGACCATATGTGGAATAAATTGATTAAATGTTAAGTGAATTGTTTGACCTTTTGTTCTTTTGTGATATTTTAATCAAGAGATTAAAATATCCGGTTTCTGAAATGTTTAAACGATTTTGTGATTTTTATATCTTTAGATTCATTGTCGGATTTTGTTTCAGGGAATGCTTTCGTTTTTAAAATTGGAGTCCGTTTACTATTTTAAATAAATTAACTACGAAATGGACTTTTATATTATATTGCTTAAAAGTAGAAAAAAACATCAAAAGTGGGCCCCACCCCCATGGTGGACGGTTTTGGGGTCAAGGAGGGACACCACACCCTCCTTTGGTCACTTCTCACTTGCTTTTTCTTTAATCTTTTTATAAATCAATCTCTCCTAAAACTCATAGTGTTCTTGAGCTTCTAAGGGAGATCTCTAGCTCGTTTCTTGGTCAATCATTAATCCAACCTCGTTTTTGAATAACTCTTGAGGTAAGCTTCAACCTATATGTATTATTCTTTGATTTCATGCAAGTTGATTTAACTAGGGTTTGGGTTGCTTGAGGTTTTGTTGGTGATTCTTGTTGTAGATGTTATAGTATGTGTTATTACAAGCTTTTACATGAAATGTATGGTTGATTGTTGATGGAAAATAATGTTTGGTGAAAATCACCTTCAACCTCCATTAATGGTGGATGTTGAAGGTGAGTTTTGACAAACCTTGGATTTCTTGATATTTGAATGCTTGGAATTGTTCATTAGGTTGAGAAAACATGTTTAGTAAGTCATGGATGTTGAGAAATCAAGTATTGTATGTTTTGATGAATTGCTAAATGATTGTGAATTGCTAGTGTGGAGATTATGTGATAGTTGATGGAAATGTGGAAGTGTTATAGTCATGTTCGGGTTTTTGACCCGTTTGGGCCATTTGGTAGTAAAGTGACTTAAGAAACTTGGATTGTGCAAGTATAAGTGTTTTGTTAGGTTATGTGTTAGAAATGTTATTGATAACAATTGGTGAATTGTAAGTTGATGATATGATTGTAGTTATAGAAGGTATTATTGTTTAATAATTCGGTTTTGACCCGTTCGGGTGATTAAATGGTGGAACGAACCAGTTGTTGAATTGTGTATGTATAAGTGGGTTTAATATACTTATGTGTTAGAATTAGTACTTATAACATTTGGTGGAAAGTTAGTGTTCATTATTGTTAATATTGGTGATTATTGATAAGTACCGGTTATTAACTCGGTGTTCTTTGGTGTACAAGATCCGAGGAGGAAACTCAGTGATATTAGCTCACTGAGTTACGGGAATTGAAGGTTACAGTGAGTGAATTTAACCTCCAACTTGTGTTTGGTTACAATCGGTTCGGTATTGCATGTTTGGCAGGAAAAATGCAGGAAAATACAGGAAACACCCGCTGTCGCGAGTTGACGATCGTGAACTCTAGTTCACGTTCGTGAACTCTAGTTCACGTTCGTGAACCTCAGGCTGCGGGTTTTTCGGGTCGTTTTTCGGGCGCGAATCTTTGACAATTTGCTTGTTTGGTACTTGTTTGATCGGGTTAAGCGAAATAGGATATGTGCACATAGGTGAAGATGTTTTGATTGATTGGTAGCAACAACTCGGTTTGATTGGTAACCGAGGATAGAGATGTCAGTGTCGGATGGATAACGGCTGGGCATAATGTTGAAGGGTTTCACATGACACCGATCGACCACTTGGGTCAACCTCCTAGTAAACTTGGTTCGACCATACTGACCAAGAACATGAACTTGTTCTTGACCGGTTAAACCAACTAGCTGATTTAATCCCTAAATGCGGAACTGGGATTAAACCTAATCCTTAAACCCTAAAGGATTGGGATGTTGGAGGACTAGATTAGGTTAACAAGAAAGAAACCTTGTACGAAGACCTCGAACACACACATACTTGTGTGTTCGTCGACCATCAACCAAAGAACCCTAGGGTTCTTTGGCCGAAATTCGTCCAAGAGGGAGAAGGGAGAAAAAGGGTTTCCCAAAACATACCTTGTTGATTGCTTAAGATAGATCCACTGATGATGAACAAGTCGAGCGATCTTCTAGTTGATCTAAGCAATGAACTTGGATCTTCAAGACTTGAAGAACACGAAGAACACGAAGAACGAAGAACACCAAACTTGGTGTTCTTGCTCTAGTTTCGGCCGAAGCCAAAGAGAGGGAAGGAGGAAGTATTTCGTGTAAATGATCAAGGGGTTTAGGGTTACCCTAAGCCTCTTATTTATATACAAATAAGTTACGCTTAGAACCCTTCTAGTTTAATTAATATTAGATCTTTAATTAAACTTCCTTTTAACACTTCCATCCCTTATAGTTTAACTAGTTTATTATTGTTGCACTTAACTATCAAAAAGTATTAATACACTAATAATTCGGTACCCATATACACGAATTATATACTTGTATTTATACTTTCATAATTAATTATATAATAACCTTTATATAATTTATACAACAATATTATCCAATTACTATATGATTTAATAGTTTTAAATCATATCATGGATAATCTATAATTAACACATTGTATAT
The DNA here is from genome assembly GCA_963853835.1 of Calendula officinalis. Classification (NCBI taxonomy): domain Eukaryota; kingdom Viridiplantae; phylum Streptophyta; class Magnoliopsida; order Asterales; family Asteraceae; genus Calendula; species Calendula officinalis. The sequence goes on from OY970828.1 coordinate 35,603,143, forward strand.
TTACTCAACTAGTAAATGTACAAATACTTGTATTAATTAGTTAGTCAAACTAATCTAGTAATAAGTTAAACTTAACTTAATACTTAACTGATTCATAATGACTATTATGAATCATTCCTCTTCGTAGTATCATTGCTTATCTTGCTCGTATTACATGTACTCACCGGTGTGACCCTTAAGTGTTTCGTAGGCATGGATGTATCATCATAGGTTGACCAACTGTGCACATAATTCCTTCAGACTCCCACTTGTGCAAGTTTGTAACCTTTGTCCTAATGATACGAGCTACAGTGGCCTTCTAGATGGGCATGTAGGTAACCAGCCCCATAAAAACAGCTTACGTAACCCAGGTATAGTTTATGAAAAAACTCTTTAATAGCGTCTCCTAGTAAAGAACACTCTGTCTCTACTTCTTGGGAAAACTATGTTAGGCTTATCCCTTGCAGCACGATATTTGTGATAACGAATACGAGCATGGTAGAAATTATCAACTCCTGTATTCGAAATCATTTTATGACTTCTTGATTCAAAGTGCTGTGATAAATGACAAAGAACAGATCAGTTCGTTTGGGCACGGTCGTGCACTTGCCAGTTTCTTATCAAGTCAAAGGACCTATAAATATCTCTCCTAAAGAGAAGGTGCAATTGCCATCTTGTATATTTCGATTTAAAATACAACTTCCTTTGTACCCAGTATCGCCTCGTATGACAAACGTATTTCAGAATTGTCTAAGTTGAACCAAAGCACATTAGTCATTGTATCCTAAACCAAATACCTCAGGCTTAAGGACAATCCTAGTGAACAATACTTTTGAACTTTTCAACCACGAAGTATTGTCACGGTGGTCAATCCAATATTCGTTGAGCCTCCAACAGAATATCACCGATATTTGGTTTACACAAAACTTGTGTAGCTATCTTCGAAGAACTTTCGAATCTACCACCAAATACCGCGATGACGTTAACGTCCCATCGAGGTTCCCACCAAGACGAGTAGTCACGGATTTTGTGTCTTCTTGAATAAATAGACTTTTATTCATGGATCTTGTAAAACATACAAAGTCTGAATAAAAATGATACTAACTCATGTATTATTCCTCGCTGGACATAGATACTGAATTATTACTGGATCATTACTTATTCCTTTCGTTCGTGTTGATTACTTAATGATTCTTACAAACTTAATTGTAACTTTATCACTAAACCAATCATTTCTATTAAACTAAAGACATAAGACGAGTATTTAGGAATACTATTACTTTTGTCTTTGCTAGATATTGTTCTTGCAACAATCTAGAACATATTCTAGTCTTGCCTTTTATGCAATTCGGTAAACATAGGAGGATTGGAAATTAACTCCTTAGTTTCTTGAATTCATAAAATTATCCTTGTAACTAAAGTCTCTTTTAGTTACTTGATTTGTAGATATTCTTTCTAGTTAAAGAAATTTCCTTAAATGACTATGTTATCCACTGAAGGGTTAACAACCTATTAGATATGCAATAATTAATCACAAGACTTGTGATCACGCTATTAGGTTTGCAATAATCTAATCAACGATCATTTATTATTTCTCTTAACTCTTTGGCTAACGACTTGATAAAACCTTGTTGTTAATGTCTTACTAACTTACTGAATTCACTAACATCTTTAATGAATTACGCTAGTCTTAGCTCCCACTTACTTTTATGGAATTTAAGCATCTCTTAGACTACTACTTTGACCTAGTCAATAACTTGTAGTTCAATCTTTTAAGATTTCTATCAATAATTAAGATCATCATTTGGATTTGCGAATATCCAACATTCCTGTTTAGGGAATTATGATCTTTATTGATTACTGTATCTAACAAGTATGAAACACTTGAAATGAAACTATCAATTCTTAAACACATTAGTATTCTTTTAAGAATTTTATTTAATGCCAAAGTCATTTACTTGGATTTCTTAAATATCCATTTATTCCTATAAGGGAATTATGACTTGATTAAATATTGTATTTATTACAAGTATAAAAGACTTGCAATAATGCTTTTTAATTCTTAAATACTTTAATATAGTTTGTCCCTTTTAAGAGTTGTTTAATGTCTAAGTCATTTTACTTGGATTATACGAATATCCAATTATTCCTACTATGGAATTATGACTTCATTAAAACATTTACTACAAGTATAAAAGACTTGTAATAATACTCTTTAAAGTCTATCTTGATTATATCCAATATAATCATACTATATTAATACTAATACTTTAAAACTTTCTATCATAAGTAATGACTATTACTTAAGATGTTTTAACTAAGTTCAATAACTTTTGAACCTTATGCTTCCATAAAACTCTTAAATACTTTCATTAGAAGAACTTTCTAATTACTAGCATCTAAATACCTTGAGCTATCAAGACATTATTTATACAACAATCAAACAATATATATATATATATATATATATATATATATATAAGTAAATCAAAACTTGACTTACAATCTAGTCATAAACCTTGACTAGTGTAATTATCACACATGCACACAATATAATTCAACCATGGATTTTAATTAAAACTTGTTTTAACAAAATAAAATTATCCAAACAATAAAATAAAATTGTTTTTACTGAATCCATAAAATACTGAATTATAAAAAACTTGATGCTCGTGGGATTATGACCATCTCATGCCGGTCATCTCACTTATCATCTTATGCTATAAACGATTGCTAAAGTTGAGTTACTTGTAATAAACTTTTACAAGTAGGAAGCGAGTATCTAGCAGTTGGACAAGTCAACTAAGGAGCAAGCATTGCCTCCTACCCTTTGACCATTGCCACAACCAAGACACCATTTCTCGGTCCTTGTTTGGCTTTACCTTCTTGACCTTTTTGTTTGACTCCATTACCCTTTAAGCACGTTGTGGCCGGGATCGGTTTTATCCTTTCCCTTTCCACTGCGCCTCTTTCTCTGATCACTACCATCACCGGTTACTGCGAGATCATTCTTAAACTTGGTCCCCAAATCAACTCAGTAGTCTTGAGCACGGAATGTAGCTCAACAATGGATTGCTCCATGTTATGCATGTTGTAGTTGACTACACAAGACTTATAGTCATCTAACAACGAGTTGAGTATCATTATTGTTGCTGACTGCAACGATACTGGGTGTCCTAATCATTCAAGATGATCCATGTGCTCTTTCATTTTCATGACGTGAGCACTCACCGATGATCCTTTAACCACCTTGCGAGATTTGAACACCCTACAAGCGTAATATGCTTGTCCTGGTTCATTTCTAGCATTCACAATAGGAGCATTTAGTATTGCTTTTTCTAGGACATTTCCTTTTCTCTCATGCCAAAGCATAATCCGAAGATCACACTTCTAATTGAGAAACATTGACCCAGTCAATTCGTCCTTTTTCTAGAAACAAGCGTAGTGAGAGATTGTTGGTACGTGTCGTTATGGTTGTTGCTGCCATCTACAAATCAAACCTAGTTTAATTAGTAATCATCAATAAACATTCTCTAAAATATATTATAAACCCATAATTAATATTTTAGGCCTAGGATCCATATATCACATTCTCGCCGCAAGGTTTGGGCACTTCCCGACGAGACATGCTATTTCTGGTAGGTAACTTACTTACCAATCGTATCAAGACTTGACACGATTCCTAGGGGTCGTAGAATCTTTAGACTTATAACTTATTACAACTTTGTACAATCTAATCGTACATTTCTAAGTTAGTAATAAAGTCTAGTATGTTTATTCTACTCAAGTACTTTTTGGGCCGGGACTCCCGATTATCACCAAAGTAGATCAGACCATCTAAGACAGTGCGATGTTCTGCGCTGGGACTCCCGATTATCATAGAACCTTACGCACCCTAACACTCGCAATGATTTGAATCCATATCTAAGGTTCTTTATCCTTACAATATGAATATCGTTTAACAAGTGAGGTGTTCCATTAGGTGGATAGTACTTAGATCTAAGATTTTCTTGGGTTTGTTTAAGTCTTAAACTAAACTTAAACTTTTATTCCAATCTTAATCCTTGTTTAAAATGTGTGACTTGTGAATTGAAGAGTTCTACAAGACACCTTTTTCAAACATAAGAACTATTCTTTAAAACTTATAGTTTCAAGAATTTGCACGATTTTACATGTATACCTAAAACGAGGTGTACAAAACGTTCTACTAGGTTTTGTGAATAACCTTATTTCTAATAAAACTTACTTGTTTTATATTACTTGAAAAACTTATAAAACTTATGTTAAACTTTTAAAACTTTTATGATTTATAAACTTGAATCATAAACCTAGTTTAACACATCTAGTTTTTCATATGTCTAATAATGAAATCAAACATTTCTTATGACTTATTAGATTCGACCAAAACTTATGTCTTAGCGACACACTTACAAACTTTGTGATTTTCTTGTGTAGCTCCCACTATCTTCAACAACCATGATGAAACTTAAGCGAACACAATCACTGGTTTATACTTGGTGAAACTAATAAACTTATTATATAAAGACTATATATAATAATTCTTAGTTTGTTTAAACCTTTCTTATATTTAACTTGAACTAGTTAAATATAGGTTCTTGTTATTTTTCACTTGATCATTAATCTAGTATGTTACATAACTTGTAAAATACTTACTTGTATAATTATCTAATTATAATAACTTATAACTTTATACATCTTAATATATATAACTTTGTGTATTTCTAGTTAATCATATAATTTCAACTTGTACAATTTCTAGTTATAATGAAATCATAACTTTGTACTTTCTAGTTTTAATTAAATTATAACTTATACAATAACTAATTATAATATTATCCTTTAAAGATCAAAATAACGTTATCCTTTTTAATTGTTCCATTTTATCTTGTATTTCAATGTATTCGTATATATGTATATTTTATAATAAACTTGTAACATTCTAATAAGAATATTACATCTAGTTTATACATATGTATGTTAACTTAAACTAATTAAAATACGTATAAACTTATTATATCCTTTAAAATTCAATTTTACCTAATTATTAAAAATTCCGAAAAATTAAATACATATATATAAATAATTAAATACATCTTGTTAATTTTAGAACTTAAAAATTAACATCTTCTTTATCAATTCCCTAAATTAATTAGATGAACCCTAATCTTGTTTTTGATCAATCAAAACTAGGGTTTTGACTTTCTTGATCAAAGACATCATTTTATTTAAAATATTAATTTCTTTTAATCAATCCTATGTAAACAATAAACTTTGTTTAAATTCTAAGATAGATTATAACCTTTAATAAATTTATTTAAACTTTTTAAATTAAACCTTATAAACAATAAAACTTTGTCTAAATTACTAGGTTTAAAGAACTAGTCTTAATAAATCTATTAAAATAATAATTAATTCCTTTTAATTAAACTAAACTAGTTTAATCTTAGATTATATCTAGGGTTTCGAAAATTTGCTTAAAGCCTAGGGAACTTTTCCACCAATTAAACTAAGCTAGTTTAACAAGCTTGGTGTCCAAGTAACCTCCTTGATTTCGAAATCTTTTAGAAAAGGAAAGGAACCTTTTTGATCAATTAAACCAAAACTTGGTTTAACATACTTGATCCTAGATTTTGAAGTTCAAACAATAAGGAAAGAATCCTCTTGATCAAGAACTTTGAAATACTTGATCCTAGGGTTCTTCCAATTTTTCGAAAATTCTAGGGTTAGGGAAAGAAGCCTTTTTGACCAATTAAACTAAACTAGTTTAATGTTCTTGGTCCTAGGGTTCTTTCTTGCTTTTTGAAAATTCTAGGGTTCTTAGAAACCTCTTGACCAATTAAACTTAGACTAGTTTAATATTCTCGGTCCTAGGATTCTTTACCCTTTTCGAAAATTATGAAGAAGAAGAAGAAAAACTTGAAACAAAAAAACTTAAAATTGAAGTAAACAAACAATCTTTGTTAATCTAGTCAAGATCTCTAAACCAACGCTCTGATACCACTGAAGGGTTTCACATGACACTGATCGACCACTTGGTCAACCTCCTAGTAAACTTGGTTCGACCATACTGACCAAGATCATGAACTTGTTCTTGATCGGTTAAAACCAACTAGCTGATTTAATCCCTAAATGCGGAACTGGGATTAAACCTAATCCTTAAACCCTAAAGGATTGGGATATTGGAGAACTAGATTAGGTTAACAAGAAAGAAACCTTGTACGAAGAACTCGAACACACACATACTTGTGTGTTCGTCGACCATCAACCAAAGAACCCTAGGGTTCTTTGGCCGAAATTCGTCCAAGAGGGAGAAGGGAGAAAAAGGGTTTCCCAAAACATACCTTGTTGATTGCTTAAGATAGATCCACTGATGATGAACAAGTCGAGTGATCTTCTAGTTGATCTAAGCAATGAACTTGGATCTTCAAGACTTGAAGAACACGAAGAACACGAAGAACGAAGAACACCAAACTTGGTGTTCTTGCTCTAGTTTCGGCCGAAGCCAAGGAGAGGGAAGGAGGAAGTATTTCGTGTGAATGATCAAGGGGTTTAGGGTTACCCTAAGCCTCTTATTTATATACAAATAAGTTACGCTTAGAACCCTTCTAGTTTAATTAATATTAGATCTTTAATTAAACTTCCTTTTAACACTTCCATCCCTTATAGTTTAACTAGTTTATTATTGTTGCACTTAACTATCAAATGTCTAGTATTAATACACTAATAATTCGGTACCCATATACACGAATTATATACTTGTATTTATACTTTCAATAATTAATTACTCCCTCCGTCCCACAAAAAACTTCCCATTTCACCCTAAATTTTTGTCCCACAAAAAACTTCCCATTTCAATAAAATACTATTATTACTAAGGACCCCACCACTAACTATCCACTAACTATCTTTCTCTCTCCAAATCAATCTTATATTTTAATCAAAATTATTGTCAATGACCCCACCACTAACTATCATCTTAAAACTTGTGCCCATCTCAAATGGGAAGTTTTTTGTGGGACGGAGGGAGTATATAATAACCTTTATATAATTTATACAACAATATTATCCAATTACTATATGATTTAATAGTTTTAAATCATATCATGGATAATCTATAATTAACACATTGTATATTTACTCAACTAGTAAATGTACAAATACTTGTATTAATTAGTTAGTCAAACTAATCTAGTAATAAGTTAAACTTAACTTAATACTTAATTGATTCATAATGACTATTATTAATCATTCCTCTTCGTAGTATCATTGCTTATCTTGCTCGTATTACATGTACTCACCGGTGTGACCCTTAAGTGTTTCGTAGGCATGGATGTATCATCATAGGTTGACCAACTGTGCACATAATTCCTTCAAATGCATCCACAAATCGTGGTATTCGGACCTTACCTGTATGCGTTACACGTAAGGGGGTTTACCGATGAGTTGGGTACAGGCCATCGGGTACCATTGTTTGGCCGACAATGGTTTTAGGCTTCCGGCAGGACCCCCGATCTCCCTAAACAGTACAGTGGTTAAGTGGTTAAGAGGAACAATGGTCAAGTGGTTTCGAGGAGTATCGATCGTGGAGATGTTTGCGCTTGCTTGTTGTGCTTTACATAATTTGTAGATTATGTTCATTCACTTAGCTTTGTGCTAATCCCTCCCTCGTTGAATCTTTTGAGGTTGATCGGTGCTTTGGACGGAATGAGTGACCAAGCTCAATTGATATATTTTGTAAATCAAGCCATGTCGTTTATTAACACCGTTTAAATGTTATTATTTTGGAGTTTATTTTGGGACGATTGGACTGTAAACCTAAATCTAGAACTTATTATTATCTTTATGCTTCCGCACATCTTTCAAAAAAAAAAAACGCTTTCTAAATTTTGCGGTGTTACAGCATGGTATCAGAGCTTCGGTTTTGCGATGGATACACGTTTAGGTGTTTCATTCCCAAATCGTGGCTCGAGTTTGGTCAAGCATTCCGGGCGAGCGGGATTAGAGCAACAATGAATGAAGTTAGTGGTAGTTAGTATGTAGTTGCTAACGTTTGAAACTGAGCTTTTGTGAGATGTTGTGTTTGTAGAAGGAATGGCTACTAATGACAATGTGTTAGAGAACGCCCAACCGAACGCGAACCCCGTGAACATTGGAGCATCGGGCTCCGGAGGTAATGAAATGACTAGTGAAGAGTACATTCGAGTATTGGAAGCTAGAAACGAGGAACTCGAGGAAAAACTGTGAGAAACATCCGTCAGGGTCAACGAACCGAACCACCACCCATTGACCAAAATACCCGACCACCACATTTCACTCAAAATACTGAAATACCAACCCTCCCCCGAAATGACTTATCTTCGCCAAACGTAAGCATACCACAACCTAACCCGACACATGCCATACCATTTGCCAATGTCCAACACCAACAATTTTTCTACCAACCCTTCCGAATTGAGAAGAAACCGTGCTCGTACAAAGATTTCCTAAATTGCAAACCGACTGAGTATCGAGGAAGTACCGATCCAGCCGAGACTTTGGATTGGCTTAGGGCCACCGAGCGGGCTTTTGGTGTTTGTTGTTTCGAAGACCATTTAAAGGTCCGGTATGCGTCCCGGATGTTGGGGGGACCCGCCATGGATTGGTGGGACGGGTTGACGGCTAATTGTAGCGATGAAATGTTAAATGCAATCACGTGGAAACAGTTTAGGGTACAAGTGGAGGCTAGGTATTGTAGCCCGTTTGAGTTAGATATGATTCGGAACGAGTTTATGATGTTAAGAATGAATGATGGGATGACCGTGGATGAGCTTATTTTGGAGTTTAATAATAAGCTCAAGTTTGTGACACAGTGGGTACCGGATGAGCCCTCTCAGATCAAGCATTTCATTGGGGCACTTTTGCCCGAATACCGGCGCGTGGCTAGACTCGCGAGTACCCTCTTGCAAGCTTTTGATCTAGCTAAGGCTACGGAAAGTGATATCAAGGCCCAAAGGGTGGTGAGGCGGGAGAAAGCACCCTTAACCGAAACAAAGCATGAACCATTCGGATCCCCACAACGAGAGGGATTTCAAAGTACTCATTGGTGTAATAGTTGTAGAGATTCTCATTCAGGACCTTGTAGCCATCAGACTGTGCGGTGTGTCCGATGTGGGACCATGGGCACGCGGGAGATGATTGTGAATTTCCAAGTGGTGTTTGTTGGAACTGTAAGAAAGAGGGTCATAGATTGGGTGATTGTCCATCGAGAGAGGGTTTGGGTTCCGGTTCGGGCGGTGGGTCGTTCACAGGGAAAAAGAGGAAGGGTCAATCGTCACCCACGGGTAGAGCTTTCTGGATGAATGCGGAGGATTCTACCACATCTGATGATGATACAGGTATGTTTTATGAAACCTTATATTTTACTTATCGTGAAATGAGTAATATAAATATGTCATGAGTGTTTTGTGCGATACTTGAGAAAATGAAGTTAAATGATTGATGATACCCTAGCATGCTATGAAAACTAATATTGATTGTAGTTATTAAGGAAAAAGTTGGAAATGTTGAAAACGATAACTAGTAAATGACAAATTGGATGTGAGTGTTGATTTGAGCATGTATGCACGAAATTGATTGGAATAGAGGTTTAGACTTATTGTGATGAATTATTGTTATTTGTTATTGTTGTTTGATTCCGAGGACGGAATCCTTTTTAAGGAGGGTAAAGTTGTAACATCCTAAAACCGGCCTAATAGTTTTAGGTATATATTAAAATTTGATAAATATCTATTTGACCATATGTGGAATAAATTGATTAAATGTTAAATGAATTGTTTAACCTTTTGTCCTTTTGTGATATTTTAATCAAGAGATTAAAATATCCGGTTTCTGAAATGTTTAAACGATTTTGTGATTTTTATATCTTTAGATTCCTTGTCGGATTTCGTTTCCAGAAATGCTTTCGTTTTTAAAATTGGAGTCCGTTTGCTATTTTAAATAAATTAACTACGAAAGAGACTTTTATATTGTATTGCTTAAAAGTAGAAAAAACATCAAAAGTGGGCCCCACCCCCACGGTGGACGGTTTTGGGGTCAAGGAGGGACACCGCACCCTCCTTTGGTCACGTCTCACTTTCATTTTCTTTTATCTTTTTATATATCAATGTCTCCCAAAACTCATAGTGTTCTTGAGCTTCCAAGGGAGATCTCTAGCTCGTTTCTTGGTCAATCATTAATCGATCCTCGTTATTGAATAGCTCTTGAGGTAAGCTTCAACCTATATGTATTCATCTTTGATTTCATGCAAGTTGATTTAACTAGGGTTTGGGTTGCTTGAGGTTTTGTTGGTGATTCTTGTTGTAGATGTTATAGTATGTGTTATTACAAGCTTTTACATGAAATGTATGGTTGATTTTTGATGGAAAACAATGTTGTTGGAATTATGCGCACAGTTAGTCAACCTATGATGATACATCCATGCCTACGAAACACTTAAGGGTCACACCGGTGAGTACATGTAATACGAGCAAAATATGTAATGATACTACGAAGAGGAATGATTCATAATAGTCATTATGAATCAGTTAAGTATTAAGTTAAGTTTAGCTTATTACTGAATTAGTTTAACTATCTAATTAATACAAGTATTTGTATATTTATTAGTTGAGTAAATATACAATGTGTTAATTATAGATTATCCATGATATGATTTAAAGCTATTAAATCGTATTGTGATTGGATAATATTATTGTCTAATTAATTGTTAAAGGTATAAAACACAAGTATATATATTTCGTGTATATCTATACCGAAATATAAGTGTATAATACTAAGGCAATTGATAATTAAGTGCGACAATAATAACTAGTAAAACTATAAGGGTTTAAAGTGTAAGAGGATAAGTGTTGGAATTATGTGCACAGTTAGTCAACCTATGATAACACATCCATGCCTACGAAACACTTAAGGGTCACAACGGTGAGTGCATGTAATACGAGCAAGATATGCAATGATACTACGAAGAGAAATGATTCATAATAGTCATTATGAATCAGTTAAGTATTAATTTAACTTTAACTTATTACTAGATTAGTTTAACTAACTAATTAATACAAGTATTTGTACATTTATCAGTTGAGTAAATATACAATGTGTTAATTAAAGATTATCCATGATATGATTTAAAGCTATTAAATCAAATAATGAGTGGATAATATTATTGTCTAATTAATTGTTAAAGGTATAAAACACAAGTATATATATTTCGTGTAAATGAATTGTTTGACCTTTTTGTCCTTTTGTGATATTTTAATCAAGGGATTAAAATATCCGGTTTCTGAAATGTTTAAACGATTTTGTGATTTTTATATCTTTAGATTCCTTGTCGGATTTCGTTTCCGGAAATGCTTTCGTTTTTAAAATTGGAGTCCGTTTGCTATTTGAAATAAATTAATTACGAATGAGACTTTTATATTGTATTGCTTAAACGTAGATAAAACATCAAAAGTGGGACCCACCCCCATGGTGGACGGTTTTGGGGTCAAGGAGGGACACCACACCCTCCTTTGGTCACGTCTCACTTTCTTTTTCTTTTATCTTTTTATGAATCAATCTCTCCCAAAACTCATAGTGTAGGAAAACCTTGTAGTATTCACATGACGGGACTTGAATACCACATTACTGGATCTCTACTAGTTAATGAGATCACGAGAAGAAGGAGATGATGAACATTACCTTTAGATTGCTAAAGAAGTGATCCACCTCTACTGCACCACCTGGACACGCTGCAAGACCGCGTTGTACCAACAAAGCAACACACTAGAACTCGTGTGTGTGTGTTCGGTCGAACTCGAACCCGAAACCCCTTGGGATTCTTCGGCCGTCGACGAGGGAGAGGAGAGGGAGAGATTAGGGTTTAGGTGATGTAAAAGTGTAACCCTTAAACCTTAACCTTAAGCCTTTATTTATAAGGGCTTAAGTTACAGTTAAGTCCTTGGAGTTTAATTATGATTAATCTCATAATTAAACTTCCTATTAACACTTTAAACCCTTGGACTTTTACTAGTTAATTAATTAACTATTAATTAACTGTCCGTTAAATATTTAACTTAATATTTAACCATCCTCAATAATAATAATTAAATTATTATTATTTATTCTCTTCTTTATAATTAACTTAACTAGTTAATTATTACACACAACTTACTTTATTCGGTTGTCCATTATTGGGTGTGTAGTGGTGTGACCCTTTAGTGTCTTATAACATTGGACAGGGTCGTGTACTTATCTGTGCACATAAATCCTTCAGACTCCCACTTGTGCAAGTTAAGAAACACTTTCTGATCATCGTTGGCCTAAAGCGGTCCCTAGCCAGACATTTAGGATAACCATGTTATAAAAACTCTTACATCCAGAGATAATATTCATAAAATGAATAACACTAACAAATTTTCCTTTCGCATCATGATATTTCTTAATTTGAGTAATAGACATGGAGCAGGGATCTTGTTCTATATACTCGAATTTTCTCAACTCTGATTTCGACTTTCTGCAGTAACGGATTACCAAATGATCTAATCATTCTCCGAGCGCGGCCACGCATTTCAGTAGTCTTAATTATCGAGCGGCCATGAAATATCTCTTCTAATTAAAGAAGGTGCAAATTCCATCTTGACATTTGCGTTATATTGCCCACGACTTCCGCTGTCTTAGTCAAGTTCCTTATGATCACCCTTTTACGGTGTCACGGTAGATAAATGCTAAAGATCAGAAGTCATCGTGTCTCAAACCAAAACGTCTCAGGTCAGAGGACATCTACTCGAAATTACTCATGCTTAGGCTCCATGAAGTAATCTCGATCTTTTGGTCACGTCTAATGTTTAGCAAACTTTGTAAACATCTATGAATATTTATTTTAACAACCCTTGCTTCTCTATTCAATAACTATGAAATAGATAAATATTCATAATGGTATTAACTCTTGAATCTAGCTCCCACTAAATTCAAGCAACCACAGACAATTTAGATACTCAAAAAAAACTTTGTGTATCAAGGATAGGTTTAAAACATTTTAAGAATAGACAATGTGAAAATATTATGTAAAACCTCCTTTTTCAATCCCACGAAAAGTTATTACATAATGTATCGATTTCAAACATGTCTATGAATCTAATCAAAATTACTAGCTACCAATATTTAGGTACTGCATGCCTATAGCGTGCGCATGTTTCTCATGCTTTGGTCCAGCTAGTGGTTTTGTCAACGGGTCAGCGACGTTGTCATCCGTTGGTATTTTCTTAATTACAATATCACCTTCTCTTACATACTCACGTATGCGGTGATATTTCCTGCGTACATGCCTGGTCTTTTGATGCTCTCTTGGTTCAACAGCTTGCGTTATTGTTCCACTATTATCATAGAATATTTCGATGGGTCTAGAGATACTGGAAATAACTCTAAGATCCTCGGTAAAATTCTTAAGCCACATGGCTTCCTTTCCAGCATCATTTGCGGCAATGTACCCAGCCTCTGTAGTCGAATCCGCTATCGTATCTTGTTTCTGACTCTTCCAAGATATAGCTCCTCCGTTTAGTGTGAAGACAAATCCCGATTGAGATTTGTAATCGTCTCTGTCGGTTTGGAAACTTGCATCTGTGTAACCAGTTACACGCAATTCTTCCAACGATCCTCCAAAGACCAAGAACATATCTTTAGTCCTTATCAAATACTTGAGAATGTTCTTGACAGCCACCCAATGGGGTTCACCAGGATTCTTTTAGGAATACTATTACTTTTGTCTTTGCTAGATATTGTTCATGCAACATTTAGAACATTTTCTAGTCTTGCCTTTTATGCAATTCGGTAAACATAGGAGGATTGGAAATTAACTCCTTAGTTTCCTGAATTCATAAAATTCTCCTTGTAACTAAAGCCTCTTTTAGTTACTTGATTTGTAGATATATCTTCACTAGTTAAAGAAATTTCCTTAGATGATTTTGTTATCCACTGGAGTGTGAACAACCTATTAGATATGCAATAATTAATCACAAGACTTGTGATCACGCTATTCGGATTGCAATAATCTAATCAGTGATCATTTATTTCTTTTAACTCTTTGGCTAAGGACTTGGTAAAACCTTGTTGTTAATGTCTTACTAACTAAATTCATTAACATCTTTAATGAATTACGTTAGTCTTAGCTCCCACTTACTTTTATGGAATTTAAGCATCTCTTAAATTACTTTGACCTAGTCAATAACTTGTAGTTTAATCTTTTAAGAATTCTATCAATAATTAAGATCATCCTTTGGATTTACGAATATCCAACATTCCTGTTTAGGGAATCATGACCTTTATTGATTACTGTATCTAACAAGTATGAAACACTTGAAAAATGATACTTCCAATTCTTAAACATATTAGTATTCTTTAAGAACTTTATTTAATCCCAAAGTCATTTCTTGGATTTCTCAAATATCCATTATTCCTATAAGGGAATTATGACTTGATTAAATGATGTTTTTATTACAATTGCAATAATACCTTTTAATTCTTAAATACTTTAATATAATTCATCCCTTTTAAGAGTTCATTTAATGTCTAAGTCATTTTACTTGGATTTCACGAATATTCAACTATTCCTATTAGGGAATTATGACTTCATTAAATTCTTTATTACAAGTATAAAAGACTTGTAATAATACTCTTAAAGTCTATCTTGATTATATCCAATATAATCATACTATATTAATACTAATACTTTAAAACTTAATATCATAAGTAATGACTATTACTTAAGATGTTTTAACTAAGTTCAATAACTTTTTAACCTTATGCTTCCATAAAACTCTTAAATACTTTCATTAGAAAAACTTTCTAATTACTAGTATCTAAGTACCTTGAGCTATCAAGACATTATTCATTCCTACAACAATCAAACAAATATATAACATGTAATATTAAGTAAATCAAAAACTTGACTTACAATCTAGTTATAAACCTTAACTAGTGTAATTATCACACATGCATACAATATAATTCAACCATGGATTCAAAATTACTAAAACCAAAAACTTTGTTTTAACATAAAATGAAAAATTATCCAAACAATAAAATAAAATTGTTTTCCTGAATCCATAAAAATACTGAATTATAAAGAACTTGGTGCTCGTGGGATCATCACCATCTCATGCCGATCATCTCACTTATCATCTTATGCAATAAACGATTGCTAAAGTTGAGTTACTTGTAATAAACTTTTACAAGTAGGAAGCGAGTATCTAGAAGTTGGTCAAGTCAACTAAGGAGCAAGCATTACCTCCTACCCTTTGACCCTTGCCACAACCAAGACACCGTTTCTCGGTCCTTGTTTGGCTTTACCTTCTTGACCTTTTTGTTTGACTCCATTACCCTTTAGGCACGCCGTGACTGAGATCGGTTTTATCCTTTCCCTTTCCACTGCGCCTCTTTCTCTGATCACTACCATCATTGGTTACTACGAGATCATTCTTAAACTTGGTCCCCAAATCAACTCAGTAGTCATGAGCATAGAATGTAGCTCATCAATGGATTGCTCCATGTTGACTATATAATGCTTATAGTCATCTGACAACAAGTTTAATATCATTACTGTTGCTAACTGCAACGGTACTGGGTGACCTAATCATTCAAGATGATCCATGTGCTCTTTCATTTTCATGACGTGAGCACTCACCGATGATCCTTTAACCACCTTGTAAGATTTGAACACCCTACAAGCGTAAAATGCTTGTCCTGGTTCATTTCTAGCATTCGTTGTAGGAGCATTTAGTATTGCTTTTTCTAGAACATTTCCTTTTCTCTCATGCGTAAGCATATTCGGAGATCACGCTTCCAATAGAGAAACATTTACCCAGTCAATTCGTCCTTTTCTAGAAACAAGCGTAGTGAGAGATTGTTGGTGTGTGTCGTTATGGTTGTTGCTGCCATCTACAAATCAAACCCAGTTTAATTAGTAATCATCAACAAACATTCTCTAAAATATATTATAAACCCATAATTAACATTTTAGGCCTAGGATCCATATATCACATTCTCGCCATAAGGTTTGGGCACTTCCCGACGAGACATGTTGTTTCTGGTAGGTAACATCCTTACCGATCGTATCAAGACTTGACACGATTCCTAGGGGTCGTAGAATATTTAGACTTATAACTTATTACAACCTTGTACAATCTAATTGTACATTTCTAAGTTAGTAATAAAGTCTAGTATGTTTATTCTACTAAAGTACTTTTTGGGTCGGGACTCCCGATTATCACCAAAGTAGATCAGACCATCTAAGATAGTGCGATGCTCTGCGCCGGGACTCCCGATTATCACAAATACTTACGCACCCTAACACTCGCAATGATTTGAATCCATATATCAGGTTCTTTATCCTTACAACATGAATATCGTTTAACAAGTGAGGTGTTCCATTAGGTGGATAGTACTTAGATCTATGATTTTCTTGGGTTTGTTTAAGTCTTAAACTAAACTTAAACCTTTATTCCAATCTTAATTCTTGTTTAAAATGTGTGACTTGTGAATTTAGGAATTCTACAAGACACCTTTCTAAAACTTAAGAACTATTATTTAAAACTTATAGTTTCAAGAATTTGCACGATTTTATATGTATACAAAAAACGAGGTGTACAAAACATTTTACTAGGTTTTATCTTACTTGAAAAACTTTTAAAACTTATGTTAAACTTTTAATTCTATTATGATTCATAAACTTGAATCATAAATCTAGTTTAACACACCTAGTTTTTCACTTGTTTAATAATGAAATTAAAACATTCGTTTTGACTTATTAGATTCGACCAAAACTTATGTCTTAACGACACACTTATAAATTTTGTGATTTTCTTGTGTTGCTCCCACTAGCTCCAACAACCATGATGGAACTTAAGCAAACACAATCACCGGTTTATACTTGGTGAAACTAATAAACTTATTATATGAAGACTATATATAATAATTTTTAGTTTGTTTAAACTCTTCTTACATTTAACTTGGACTAGTTAAATATAGGTTATAAAGTTCTCTTGTTATCTATCCCTTGATCATTAATCTAGTATATTACATGACTTGTAAAATACTTATATTATAGTTGTATAATTATCTAGTTATAATAACTTATAACTTTATACACCTTATAATAATATATAATATATAACTTTGTATATTTCTAGTTTACCATATAATTTCAACTTGTACAATTTCTAGTTATAATGAAATTATAACTTCGTACTTTCTAGTTTTAATTATATAACAACTTTATACAATAACTAGTGATACTATTATCCTTTAAGATCAAAACAACGTTATCCTTTTAATTGTTCCATTTTATCTTGTACTTAATATATACATATATATATTTCATTACTATATATATATATATATATATATATATATATATATATATATATATATAATATTAAATAAATACATCTTGTTAATTTTAGAACTTAAAATCAACACTTCCTTTAATCTTATTAATTCCTTAAATGAATTAGATAAACCCTAATCTTGTTCTTGATCAATCAAAACTAGGGTTTTGATATTCTTGATCAAAGACATCATTTTATTAAAAGATTAATTCCTTTTAATCAATCCTATCTAAACAATAAACTTTGTTTAAATTCTAAGATAGATTATAACCTTTAATAAATTTATTTAAACTTTTTAACTTAAACCTTATAGACAATAAAATTTTGTCTAAATTTCTAGGTTTAAAGAACTAGTCTTAATGAATCTATTAAAATAATAATTAAACCTATTAAACATAAACTTGATTAATTATCTAGGTTTTAGATTATTATCCTAATTAATTCTTTTAAACTGTTAAACTTAAACTAGTTTAATGTTCTAGGGTTCTTTAGGGTTTTCGAAAATCTTAAGCCTAGGGAACTTTTCCACCAATTAAACTTATGCTAGTTAATCAAACTTGGTGTCCAAGTAACCTTCTAGATTTCGAAACTCTAAAGGTAATTAGGAAAGAATCCTTTTGATCAATTAAATAAATCTTGTTTAACATACTTGATCCTAGGGTTCTTCCTAGATTTCGAATTCCATGGGGAAAAAGGAAAGAATCCTTTTGATCAATTAAACAAATCTTGTTTAACATACTTGATCACTAAGGTTCTTCCTTATCCACGAAATTTCTAGGGTTTTGAAAAGCCTTTTGACCAATTAAACTAAATTAGTTTAATGTTCTTGGTCCTAGGGTTCCTTACTAATTTTTGAAAATTACTAGGGTTCTTAGAAACCTTTTGACCAATTAAACTAAACTAGTTTAATGTTCTTGGTCTAGGGTTCTTACCCTTTTTCAAAAACTAAGAAGAAGAAGAAGAACTTGGAACAAAAAAAAACTTTAATTTAAAAATTAGACAAACAAACTTTGTTAATTCTAGTTTAGATTTCTAAACCAACGCTCTGATACCACTGAAGGGTTTCATTGTACTCGATCGACCCATAGGACCGACCGCCTAGCATGCTTGGTTCGAACCTTGCTGACCAAGAACATGAACTTATTCTTGACCGGTTAAACCAACTAGATGATTTAATCCCTAAAAGCGGAACTGGGATTAAACCTAATCCTTAAACCCTAAAGGATTGGGATGTTGGAAATCTAGATTAGATTAACAAGAAAGAAACCTCGTACGAAGAACTCGAACACACCAAAGCTGGTGTGGTTCGTTCGACCATCAACCAAAGAACCCTAGGGTTCTTTGGTCGATTTCGTGCAAGAGGGGAGAAGGGAGAAAGATGTTTCCCAAAACATACCTTGTTGTTTGCTTCAGATTAGTCCACTGATGATGAACAAATCGAGCGATCTTCTAGTTGATCTAAGCAATGAACTTGTTCTTCAAAACTTGAAGAACACGAAGAACGAAGAACACCAAACTTGGGTTCTTGTGTGTGTTCGACCAATATTGAGAGAGGGGGGGCAAGGAATTTCGTGAGGTGGTGTAAGGGTTTTTAGGGTTACCCTAAGCCTCTTATTTATATACAAATAAGTTACGCTTAGAACCCTCTAGTTTAATTAATATTAGATCTTTAATTACACTTCCTTTTAACACTTCCATCCCTTATAGTTTAACTAGTTTATTATTGTTGCACTTAACTATTAAATGTCTAGTATTAATACACTAATAATTCGGTACCCATATACACGAATTATATACTTGTATTTATACTTTTAATAATTAATTATATAATAACCTTTATATAATTTATACAACAATATTATCCAATTACTATATGATTTAATAGCTTGAAATCATATCATGGATAATCTATAATTAACACATTGAATATTTACTCAACTAGTAAATGTACAAACACTTGTATTAATTAGTTAGTTAAACTAATATAGTAATAAGTTAAACTTAACTTAATATTTAACTGACTCATAATGACTATTATGAATCATTCCTCTTCGTAGTATCATTGCTTATCTTGCTCGTATTACATGCACTCACCGTGTGACCCTTAAGTGTTTCGTAGGCATGGATGAATAATCATCATAGGTTGACTAACTGTGCACATAAATCTTTCAATAAGTGTTGGAATTATGTGCACAGTTAGTCAACCTATGATGACACATCCATGCCTAGGAAACACTTAAGGGTCACACCGGTGAGTGCATGTAATACGAGCAAGATACGCAATGATATTACGAAGAGGAATGATTCATAATACTCATTATGAATCAGTTAAGTATTAATTTAAGTTTAACTTATTACTAGATTAGTTTAATTAACTAATTAATACACGTATTTGTATATTTATCAGTTGAGTAAATATACAATGTGTTAATTAAAGATTATCCATGATATGATTTAATGCTATTAAATCATAAAATGTTTCGATAATATTATTGTCTAATTAATTGTTAAAGGTATAAAATCAAGTATATATATTTCGTGTATATGGGTACCAAAATATGTAAGTGTATAATACTAAGACATTTGATAATTAAAGTGTGACAATAATAACTAGTAAAACTATAAGGGTTTAAAGTGTAATAGATAAGTTTAATTAAGAGATTAATCTTAATTAAACTAGAAGAGTCCTAAGTGAAAGTCCTTCTATTATATATAGAAGGCTTAAGGTTCCGTTGTTATGTTTCACACCACCACACGAAAACCTTGCCCCTCCTCTCCCTATTTTGGCCGAAGCCACACACACACACGAACACATGTTTGTGTTTTTCGTGTTCTTCGTTCGTTCTTCGTGTTCATCGAGTTTCGAAGAACAAGTTCATTGCTTAGATCAACTTGAAGGTCGCTCGATTTGTTCATCATCGGTGGACTATCTTAAGCAAGCAACAAGGTATGTTTTGGGAAACCCTTTTTCTCTCTTCTCCCCTCTTGGACGAATTCGACCAAAGAATCCTAGGGTTATTTGGTTGATGGTCGAATGAACGCACACAAGCATTGTGTGTGTTCGAGTTCTTCTTACAAGGTTTCTTTCTTGTTAATCTAATCTAGATTTCCAACATCCGAATCCTTTAGGGTTTAAGGATTAGGTTTAATCACAGTTCCTCTTTTAGGGATTAAATCAGCTAGTTGGTTTCAACCGGTCAAGAACACCTTCATGTTCTTACCAGTGTGGTCGAACCAAGCATACTAGGAGGTTGACCCAAGTGGTCGATCAGTGTTAATGATACCCTTCAGTGGTATCAGAGCGTTGGTTTAGAAATCTAAACTAGATTAACAAAGGTTGTTTGTTTAATTTCCAAGTTTCTTTTCTTTATTTTGTTCCTTCTTCTTTTTCCTTCCTTGTGTTTTTCGAAAAAGGGCAAGAACCCTAGACCAAGAACATTAAACTAGTTTAGTTTAATTGGTCATAAGGATTCAACCCTAGTAATTTTCGAAAACCATAAAGAACCCTAGGACCCAGAACATTAAACTAGTTTAGTTTAATTGGTCAAAAGGCTTCTTTCCCTAACCCTAGTATGTGTGAAATATCAAAGAACCCTAGGATCAAGAATGTCAAAGTTTTTGATCAAGAGGATTCTCTCCTTTATTACTCGATCTTCAAAATCTAGGACCAAGTATGTTAAACCAAGTTTTGGTTTAATTGGTCAAAAGGGATTCTTTCCTTTTCATCCCTAGATTTCGAAAATTAGGAGGATACTTGGACACCAAGTTTGATTAAACTAGTTTAGTTTAATTGGTGGAAAAGTTTCTAAGGATTTAAGGAATTTTCGAAAACCCTAGTAGTAACCCTAGGACCAAGAACATTAAACTAGTGTAGTTTAATTGGCTAAAAGAATTAATTAAGATAATAATCTAAAACCTAGATAATTAAACAAGTTCATGTTTAATAGGTTTAATTATTATTTTAGTAGATTTATTGAACCTAGTTCTTTAAACCTAGAAACTTAGTCAAAGTTTAATTGTCTATAAGGTTTGAATTAAAAAGTTTAAATAAATTTATTAAAGTTATAATCTATCCTAGAATTTAAACAAAGTTTATTGTTTAGATATGATTGATTAGGAATAATTAATGATGTTTTTGATCAAGAAAGTCAAAACCCTAGTTTTGATTGATCAAGAACAAGATTAGGGTTTGACTAATTAATTTAAGGGAATTAATAAGGATTAAAAGAAGTGTTAATTGTTAAGTTCTAAAATTAACAAGGTATATATATATATATATATATATATATATATATATATATATATATATATATATATATATATATATATATATATATATATATATATATATATATATATATATATATATATATATATAAGGCAGTGATTTTTACACCACATCTTTTTACCTATGTACCACAATAATTGCATTATATATTTGTACAGTGTGCAGGATAACTTGTACAGTGTGGTATAGGTATCAAAAGTTGTGGTAGGAAACTTAATATATATATATATATATATATATATATATATATATATATATATATATATATATATATATATATATATATATATATATATAATTTCGGAATTTTTTTAAATATTTGAAAGAAAAATGAATTTTAAAAGATAAAGTAGTTTATACGTATTTTAATTAGATCAAGTTAAAATACATATGTATAAATTAGATGTAATATTCTTATTAGAATGTTATAAGTTTATTTTAAAGTAATGAAATATATATATGTATATTAAATACAAGATTAAATGGAACATTAAAAAAAAGTAATGTTATTTTGATCTTAAAAGATAATGGTATAACTAGTTATTGTATAAGTTATTATATAATTAAAACTAGAAAGTACAAAGTTATGATTTCATTATAACTAGAACTTGTACAAGTTAAGATTATATGATAAACTAGAAATATATAAAGTTATATATTATTATTATAAGGTGTATAAAGTTGTAAGTTATTATAACTAGATAATTATACAAGTATAATATAAGTATTTTACAAGTCATGTAAGATACTAGATTAATGATCAAGGGATAGATAACAAGAGAACTTTATAACCTATATTTAACTAGTCCAAGTTAAATGTAAGAAGGGTTTAAACAAACTAAAAATTATTATATATAGTCCTTATATAATAAATTTATTAGTTTCACCAAATATAGACCGGTGATTGTGTTTGCTTAAGTTCCATCATGGTTGTTGGAGCTAGTGGGAGCTACACAAGAAAAATCACAAAGTTTATAAATGTGTCGCTAAGACATAAGTTTTGGTCGAATCTAATGAGTCAAAAAAACAAATGTTTAATTCTATTATTAAACAGGTGAAAAACAATATGTGTTAAACTAGATTTATTATTCAAGTTTATGAATCATAAAAGAGTTAAAAGTTTAATATAAGTTTTAAAGTTTTTCAAGTAAGATAAAACAAGTAAGTTTTATTATAGATAAAGTTTTTCACAAAACCTAGTAAAACGTTTTGTACACCTCGTTTTAGGAATACATATAAATCGCGCAACTTTTTGAAACTATAAGTTTTAAAGGAAAAGTTCTTAAGATTTAAAAAGGTGTCTTGTTGAATTCTTAAATTCACAAGTCACACATTTTAAACAAAGATTAAGATTGGAATAAAGGTTTAAGTTTATTTTAAGACTTAAACAAACCCGAGAAAATCTTAGATCTAAGTACTATCCACCTAATGGAACACCTCACTTGTTAAACGATATTCATATTGTAAGGATAAAGAACCTTAGATATGGATTCAAATCATTGCGACTGCTAGGGTGCGTAAGGTTATGTGATAATCGGGAGTCCCGGCGCAGAACATCGCACTGTCTTAGATGGCCTGATCTACTTTGGTGATAATCGGGAGTTCCGGCCCAAAAAGTACTTGAGTAGAATAAACATACTAGACTTTATTACTAACTTAGAAATGTACAATTAGATTGTACAAGTGTAGGGATTTACTACGCACCATGCGACTGATCAACCACTTGGGTCGACCACCTAGTACACGAGTTCGAACCATAACTGACCAAGAACATGAATCTGGTCTTGACCGGTTAAAACTAACTAGCTGATTTAATCCATAAATGCGGAACTGGGATTAAACCTAATCCTTAAATCCTAAAGGATTGGGATGTTGGAATTCTAGATTAGGTTAACAAGAAAAAAACCTTGTACGAAGAACTCGAACACACACATTGCTTGTGTGTATTCGTCGACCATTCTTTGGCCGAAATTCATCCAAGAGAGAGAAGGGAGTAAAGGATTTCCCAAAACATACCTTGTTGTTTGCTTAAGATTGATCCACTGATGATGAACAAATCGAGCGATCTTCTAGTTGATCTAAGCAATGAACTTGTTCTTCAAAACTTGAAGAACACGAAGAACGAACGAAGAACACGAAGAATACAAGACTTGTGTTCTTCCCTTGTTTCTTGTTCGGCCGAAAATAGGGAGAGGAGGGGCAAGTATTTTCGTGGCTTGTGTATGTGTGTAAAGGGGTTTAGGGTTTACCCTAAGCCTCTTATTTATATACAAATAAGTTACGCTTAGAACCCTTCTAGTTTAATTAATATTAGATCTTTAATTAAACTTCCTTTTAACACTTCCATCCCTTATAGTTTAACTAGTTTATTATTGTTGCACTTAACTACTAAGTGTCTAGTATTAATACACTAATAATTCGGTACCCATATACACGAATTATATTCTTGTATTTATAGTTCTAATAGTTAATTATATAATAACCTTTATATAATTTATACAACAATATTATCCAATTACTATATGATTTAATAGCTTTAAATCATATCATGGATAATCTATAATTAACATATTGTATATTTACTCAACTAGTAAATGCACAACTACTTGTATTAATTAGTTAGTTAAACTAATCTAGTAATAAGTTAAACTTAACTTAATACTTAACTGATTCATAATGACTATTATGAATCATTCCTCTTCGTAGTATCATTGCTTATCTTGCTCGTATTACATGCACTCACCGGTGTGACCCTTAAGTGTTTCGTAGGCATGGATGTATCATCATAGGTTGACTGACTGTGCACATAATTCCTTCAGACTCCCACTTGTGCAAGTCTGTAACCTTTGTCTTAATGATACGAGCTACAGTGGCCTTCTAGATGGGCATGTAGGTAACCATCCCCATAAAAACAGCTTACGTAACCCAGGTATGGTTTATGAAAAACTCTTTAATAGCATCTCCTAGTAAAGAACACTCTGTCTCTACTTCTTGGGCAAACTATGTTAGGGTCATCCCTTGCAGCACGATATTTGTGATAACGAATACGAGCATGGTAGAAATTATCAACTCCTGTATTCGAAATCATTTCATGACTTCTTGATTCAAACTGTTGTGATAAACGACAAAGAACAAATCAGTTCGTTTGGGCATGGCCATGCACTTTCCAGTTATCTCATCACGTCAAAGGACCTATAAATATCTCTCCTAAAGAGGAGGTGCAATTACCATCTTGTATATTTCGATTTAAAATACAACTTCCTTTGTACCCAGTATCGCCTCGTATGACAAACGTATTTCAGTATTGTCTAAGTTGAACCAAAGCACATTAGTCATTGTATCCTAAACCAAATACCTCAGGCTTAAGGACAATCCTAGTGAACAATACTTTTGAACATTTCAACCACGAAGTATTGTCACGGTGGTCAATCCAATATTCGTTGAGCATCCAACAGAATATCACCGATATTTGGTTTACACAAAACATGTGTAGCTATCTTCGAAGAACTTCGAATCTACCACCAAATACCGCGATGACGTTAACGTCCCATCGAGGTTCCCACCAAGACGAGTAGTCACGGATTTTGTGTCTTCTTGAATAAATAGACTTTTATTCGTGGATCTTGTAAAACATACAAAGTCTGAATAAAAATGATACTAACTCATGTACTATTCCTCACTGGACATAGATACTGAATTATTACTGGATCATTACTTATTCCTTTCGTTCACGTTGATTACTTTATGATTCTTACAACCTTGATTGTAACTTTATCACTAAACCAATCATTTCTATTAAACTAAAGACATATGACGAGTATTTAGGAATACTATTACTTTTGTCTTTGCTAGATATTATTTTTGCAACAATCTAGAACATATTCTAGTCTTGCCTTTTATGTAATTCGGTAAACATATGAGGATTGGAAATTAACTCCTTAGTTTCTTGAATTCATAAAATCATCCTTGCAACTAAAGCCTCTTTTAGTTACTTGATTTGTAGATATCCATTATTCCTATTAGGGAATTATGACTTGATTAAATATTGTATTTATTACAAGTATAAAAGACTTGCAATAATACTCTTAAAGTCTATCTTGATTATATCCAATATAATCATACTATATTAATACTAATACTTTAAAACTTTCTATCATAAGTAATGACTATTACTTAAGATGTTTTAACTAAGTTCAATAACCTTTGAACCTTATGCTTCCATAAAACTCTTAACCACTTTCATTAGAAAAACTTTCTAATTACTAGCATCTAAATACCTTGAGCTATCAAGAAATTATTTATACAACAATCAAACAAATATATAAAACATGAAATATAAGTAAATCAAAAGTTGACTTACAATCTAGTCATAAACCTTGACTAGTGTAATTATCACACATGCACACAATATAATTCAACCATGTATTCGAAATTTAATTAAAACCAAAATGAAACTTGTTTTAACAAAAAAATAAAATTATCCAAACAATAAAGTAAAATTGATTAAAAACGAATCCACAAAAAAAAATATTGAATTATAAAAAACTTGATGCTTGTGGGATCATCACCATCTCATCCTGGTCACTATCACTTTCCATCTCCTGCAATAAACGATTGCAAAAGTTAGATTACTCGTAATGTACTTTACAAGTATCTAAAAGTGATTAAGAAGTGTGGTTGTGTTACCTGAGGAACTTGTGTTTCCTCCACTACCACTTGCACCCTTTGGACAATTTCTTTTCCAATGCCCAGCCTCACCACACTTGAAGCACCGGTTCTCGGTCCTCGCAGTGTTAGGCTTAACCTTCTTGACCTTTTGTTTGAAACCTTTACCATTTGGCACTCCTTGGTTGGGATAGGTTTTACCCTTTCCTTTACCACCATGCCCTTTTCTCTTCTTCCCACCGCTACCACTGTTACTGATCAAGAGAACGTCCTTAGATTTGGTCCCCAAACTCAACTCAGCTGTCTTGAGCATGGAATGTAGCTCAGCAATGGATTTCTCCATATTATGCATGTTGTAGTTGACCACAAAAGACTTGTAGTCATCTGACAACGAGTTGAGTATAGTATCTGTTGCCATTTGCAACGGTATGGGGTGACCAAGTCTAGCGAGGTGATCCATGTGCCCTTTCATTTTCATGACGTGGGCACTCACCGGCGTTCCTTTGACCATGTTGCAAGAGTTGAAGGCTCGAGTGATATCAAATCTCTCGGTGCGAGCTTGCTCTTGAAATGAATCCCTAAGTTGCTGGATCATCTCAAATGTAGGCACATCCATAAGTCCCGCTTGTAACTCAGGACTCATGGTGGCTAGCATTAAACAGCTCACATCAAGTGCATCACTGACATGCTTATCATAAGCTTGCCTCGTTTCAGCTCTGGCATTAACAGCAGGGGTGTTCGGTACTGCTCTCTCGAAGACATACCACTTTCTCTCATGCCTGAGCACAATACGGAGATTGCGCTCCCAGTTGAGAAAGTTTGACCCAGTCAACTTGTCCTTTTCGAGGATTGAGCGAAGTGAGAGATTGTTGGTACTTGTTGTCGCGATCACATTTGTTGCTGCCATCTACAAATCAAACCCAGTTTAATTAGTAATCATCAATAAACATTCTCTAAAATATATTATAAACCCATAATTAATATTTTAGGCCTAGGATCCATATATCACATTCTCGCCGCAAGGTTTGGGCACTTCCCGACGAGACATGCTATTTCTGGTAGGTAACTTCCTTACCGATCGTATCAAGACTTGACATGATTCCTAGGGGTCGTAGAATCTTTAGACTTATAACTTATTACAACTTTGTACAATCTAATTGTACATTTCTAAGTTAGTAATAAAGTCTAGTATGTTTATTCTACTCAAGTACTTTTTGGGCCGTGACTCCCGATTATCACCAAAGTAGATCAGACCATCTAAGACAGTGCGATGCTCTGC
Source organism: Calendula officinalis (assembly GCA_963853835.1). Classification (NCBI taxonomy): domain Eukaryota; kingdom Viridiplantae; phylum Streptophyta; class Magnoliopsida; order Asterales; family Asteraceae; genus Calendula; species Calendula officinalis. The sequence goes on from OY970828.1 coordinate 35,630,768, forward strand.
GCCGGGACTCCGGATTATCACAGAACCTTACGCACCCTAACACTCGCAATGATTTGAATCCATATCTAAGGTTCTTCATCCTTACAATATGAATATCGTTTAACAAGTGAGGTGTTCCATTAGGTGGATAGTACTTCGATCTAAGATTTTCTTGGGTTTGTTTAAGTCTTAAAACTAAACTTAAACTTTTATTCCAATCTTAATCCTTGTTTAAAAATGTGTGACTTGTGAATTTAATGGTTCTCCAAGACACCAACTTTAAACAAAAGAACTATTCTTTAAAACTTATAGTTTCAAGAATTCACACGATTTTACATGTATACCTAAAAGAAGGTGTACAAAACGTTTTACTAGGTTTTGTGAGAAACCTTATTTCTAATAAAACTTACTTGTTTTATATTTAATGGCGATTTTCGGTTAAAACAAGAACCAAAACGCAGCGGAAAGATTTAATCACCATGAACGGATCTTGATATCAATCATACAATTAAACTAAAAGAAAATCAAAGAGAATGGTATAAGAATTCATACCCTAGTTGCCTTTGATTATTATGAAATCGGATGGAGTTGGTAATGGGTTGAAACCAAGTATTCAACAAGAATACCTCTAAAAGAAATCCACACAACACTTGCAAGAACACCAAATAATGGATGCTAGTCCTTGAGCCTTGAGAGCAAAAAAAAGGAAGAAAACAAAAAACACCTTCTTGTGTGTGTTATGGTTCACGGCCAAGAGAGGGGTCAAGGGAGTGTTTATGGACTCATTCAACACTCATAATGGTGCCATAAAGACCCATTAAAGATTTCCATAAACCATACTTCTATTTTCACTCTAGTCCCTTGTTATTTGTTTCTTCTAGTTTGCTCACAATAAAATTTCAATATTAACAATTAATATTAAACTTATTATATACAAGCATGAAGCTTTTATATATATTAATAATTAATGTAATTACACTAATTACACTAATTACACTAATTATATAATGGTGTTTAGTGTTTAAGTGTGTGACCCTTTAGGCTCACAAACAACTAGCCATATAACTATATGTTATACGCGTGAAGCATATTCCAACAGCTCCCACTTGCGCACGTGATAACATCAAGTAGTTATACAAGCAAAGGTTAGAGTCTAGCAACCCGCCAATGCCCCTAGTAGTACATGAGGAGTTTCATAAAATCTTTGTTCAAAGTTTTTCGAGCAGTTATCCTTTTGTTACTGATACTATGTTGAATTTTAGACAAGGATCAATGTCAATCTAAAATTTCAACGATTCTGTTTCTCGATCTATATAATGAAGTAGATTACCAAAACCAATCAAGATTCATCTTGATTACCTTTTGGGTGTGGCCACACATACATCTATTCAAAACCATCGAGGGGCCCAGTAGTATCTAATCCACATTTGTGGAGGAACAAATTCTTTATTGACTGCATGTGTCTGTCATATGCTTGATGACAAACCCGATAATGGTTGTTATAGCAGCCTTATTCAGGTCAGCGTTTAACCACATCAAAGTTTGCCCCTCTACATACACAAACCAACTTGCATCTCAAGTCAGAGGATAAGTGACAAAGCCTTTGTGAGATTCACTTGTGACATAAATCCAGGAAGTGATTTCTCATAGGTTGGGTCAGTCCAATCGTGCATCGTTATGAACGACATGTGAGTTTGATTTCATCATCCTTAGTCATACTAAGATAATGTCGTCAATGCCCTCCGATTTGTCTTAATAATATTCCCATATTATTAATATGACAATGGACAATTTAGAATATAAAACACAGTAAATATTCATGGATATAAACATGCAAATATAGAACACAGTAGATATTCATATAAAAATGATCATATCAAATATATCAATTTATTCCAATATAAACTGCTCACAGTTCCATTATCCAAATACTAAAACAGATTTACATGAAACTACTAGCTTGTCGAAGTCCAATGTTCCATTCATATTCAAGATGTTTGGTACAAGACATTGAGTTCGATAAAGCGTCAGCTAGTTAGTTATCTGTTTGAACTTTAAGTGTACGAATTTCACATATCTCGAAAAATCATTCGAATGTAGTGAACCTTCGTAAATAGGATCTAGCGTCATCACGACCTATTTCAAAACCAACATAAGTATAGCAAGTATACTTAGTTTCAGTTCAGTATCTCCACCATGACCAAGAAACATATATCCAGTACTTTAAAATACTTCTATGTGTTCTTAACAGCAATCCAGTGACTCTCTCATGAATTCTGTTGGTATTTTCTAGTAAGGTCCCCTAAGGACGTTACATTTTGCCTAGTGCTCCTTACAGCGTACATGATGAATGTAATAGCCGATTCATAGGGGATTACATTCATCCGCTTCACCACATCAGGTGTGGAAGGTCCTTGAGTCTCACTCAAGTTTACATTGTGTGGCATACGAGGACTTCCTTGTTTGGGAGTACCACTCTAAACCATTTAGAATTTTTGTCAATGTAAGCACTTTGACTTAAACCAATTAACCGCTTTGATCTATCATTATAGATCTTTACTTCAAGTATGTATGTCGTGTCCCTTCAATCCATCATGTCGAAACATTTTCCAAGCCAGGATTTTCATCTTGTAGCATGGTATATTGTTTCACATGAGTGACATGTCATCAACATGTATGACTTGAGAAACGACAACGCTCCCACTAGCTTTCATATATACACATACTCAGTTTGTGTTTTAGGTGAAACAAACGTTTTGATTTCATCATTAACCAAATTTCATAGTCATAGTACACTACTTTGGCTATGAGAATCCTAATGTCTTTAGTAACAGGCGAGAAGGTTTCGTCATTGTCAATCCAGTAGGATTGAGTGTAACCTTTTGTTACTATGAGAGATTTATAGGTGTGTATATTTTCATCCATGTCAACAGTCTTACTGTTTTGAGAAAGATCAACAAAGTTCAAAACTTGATTGTCTCTCATGGATTTTATTTTCGCATTCATAGCTTCAAGTCATTTTTTCGAATTCAAAATTCGATAATGCAACTTGATAGTTAGGGGGTTCATAATGATCCTCGAAACTTGCTCCTCAGCATCGACATAGATCTATATCGTTCAGGTGCATGAGGTGTCCTTGCGGATCTATGAATGGGAACAACATCATCCTGCGGTCCAACATCTATATGTCCAGCCTCAGAATGATATTTGCTAGTGTTACCAGAAGGTTGTGTCTCTTCACTTTGAATCTTGTCAAAGTCTATAGTGCTCCCACTTGCTTTGTGAAATGAGACTGTTCTCAAGAAACTCAGCATACCGAGTAATAAAAATTTGTTCTCAGTTGGGAAGTAAAATAGTAATCGAAGATATACTTGATAGATATGGGCTCAAGTTTGTTCGGCATGTCTCGTTCCACGAGACCCTCACAACCCCAGATCCTCAAGTAAGATAAACTAGGGACTTTCCCATGCCATATCTCATATGGTGTCTTTTTAACCTTTTGGTCGGAACCATATCAAGTATTCGAGCAGCAGACTTCAGTGCATGCCCCTCAAAAGGATATTGTAAGAGTAGTAGGACTCATCATAGACCGCACAATGTCATACAGGGTCCGATATCTCCTTCCAGACGCACCATTATCTTGTGGTGTGTATGAAAGAGTGAATTGTGAGACAATCTCACGATGTGTGAGATGATCCAGAAACTCTTGACTCATGTACTTTCATCCTCAATCAGGACTGAAAGCCTTTGTTGTCTTGTCGAGTTGATTTTCTACTTTTACTTTAGAAAGCTTTGAACGTTTCAAAGAATTCATGTTTATGTCTAATCAAGTAAACATAACCATAGCGACTGATATCATTAAAGCTTCCATGTTGATGTTTAATCAAGTAAACATAACTACATCTAATGATATCATCAGTGAAAGTAGGTGGCACCTTCCCTAGTCTTAGTTCTAAAAGGGCCACATACATCAGTATGTATGAGTCCAAGTAGATTTTTAGCTCTTTCGCCAACATGGGAGAAAAGCTTTCTTGTTATCTTTCCATAATATACAAGAGAGGCATTTTAAATGATTCATAATCATTTGTAAAGAAGCCCGTCGAGTTGTTTATGTGGAAAAGATGACGATGCTCTAGGTAAGTAGAATCCAAACCAATTTGGATTCTTGAGTGCTACATTTGTATATAGAACTATCGTTTGAATTAGGATCATGCATATTAATTTCAAACATACTATTACAAGGAATAGTAATAAAAAATGTTATTTTTCATAAAACAAAATATCATAATCCATTATTCAACAAACGATAAAGCTAAACAATGCATAATTGACATTTGTTCAAAACAATAATTAACGCATTAGGAAGGATAAGATCACAGCTTCCATTCATTTAGCTTTCTTCTTCACATTCAATCTTGCACATTTGTGTAAATGTGAGTTCCACAACTAGTGTCATACACTCAAGATTTATCACGAAAAGTATGGAGTTCTATAATGAAGATACCTAATGTGCTAACTAGAACACATTTGTCCTTCATCAACTCTGCCAAGTAGGAGGACAATTCCTCCTTCAATGGCCAGTTTCATCGCAATGATGGCAAGTAATATCCTTTGCAGAGTGCTCCTTTTTAGCAGGTGGGGGAATCGTAGGTTTGGAAAAGTAAACTAGCTTACCCTTACCTAGACTCTTGCCTTGTGCTTGCGGTTTACCTTCCCTGATTGCTAGAAAAGTATTGGGTAACCCTTGCTCAACCAGTTTTACCATAGCATGTTCAACGATTGTCTTCCCCATGCTATGTACTTTTAAAACACTTTTCAAACTGGTCATAGTCCTTGGATAGTAAGGTAAGAATCAAGCTCATTCCAAGAACTTGTGGTAAGGGGTAACCAAGACGTTCCATTTGATCAAGATAGCATTGCATATTCAAGATGTAAGTGCTAACTGATTGGCCGTCCTCCTGATTTCAAGCGTGGAATGCTTTAACTGTTTTGAACAGTTCAAGTTCTGCCTTTTGTTGAAATATCATTTTCAACTCGCTTATCATGTCATATGCTGTGAGTTCCTCGAAGTACTTTCGAATCTCGGGGTTCATGCTCACAAGCATAGGAGTAGCAACTTCTTGGTGTTCGTTTAAACGTTTCGGTAAAGGCTTGACGAACAGCAGCAGAATCACTGACAGGAGGTGCCTCAGGTAAGGCCTCTTATAGGTGTATCAACTTTCTCATCTCTAAGGACAATCCTTAGAATTCGATATCAGTAGATAAAGTTGATATTAGTCAGTTTCAGTTTTCAAGAACTGATTTTTGAGTGGAGATACTTAGGTTTTGATGTTGTTGTTATCTGTATAACAACCAAAGTTCAAAAAATAGTATTTTCAATAATAATTTCTTTTAATCAATTAACTACCCAATTAATTTTAATTAAAAGCTAAGATCCCATTGAGCTTCTATCACCGCATCAGTTGATCTGCTAGAGGTGATAGATCCAATAGGTAGGTGACGATCAACAATTGCATTACAAGTGCAACTCTTAGAGGTATGGGACTTCATGGCACCTAGTGAACAAGCATCTAGGGTCAAGTGGCATGTTTGTCGCATCGTCGCCTCGAGTCAAGGTCTCACCGTCAACTCGATTAAGTCATCCAATGTGAAATCATGTCAAAATAACTCTAGGTCTCACGCGTAGAGAATAATGGCCTCGGATCTAGATTCAAACCACGTCTCACGTGAATTCAAAAATAGAAGCAAGTGATTTACAACCGATTGGACGGCGTGACTTAAATTTTAGGTATGTTAAAATTTTAATAAAATTTTATTAAGATATGAATGAATCATGTACTTCATTCATATCACTTCATAAGTCGTTTAATAAACGGTAAAAACATTTAACGATTATTAAGGTTTAAGTTTCAAATCGTATTTAAACTTAGTTTAATCTCAAAACAATTTTAGATTAAAAGTTTAATCATCAATGATTAACTAGTAATCATCAATGATTAAGGGTTTTGGATGTTTTAATGTTTGTGTCAAAAAACCGTTTTTAATTGTTTTATTTACGTGTATCTAATAGAAATAGAAAACAACCACAAACATGAATAAAACATGCAACAAAATTTTGTGCAAACCTCGACCGATGAAATCCTAGGTTCGGTCACGTGAGTCATCACGACGGACCGAAGGGTCAAACTAGGGGACGGGCCAACATGAACCCAAACGGGCCTACATAAACCCAATGGGCTCCCACTTGCTCCAAGACATTCTTGAGCAAGTAGAACCCAAAATTGTGAAAAAATGCAATCTGCCAGAAAATTCCAGCAGACTTTGAAGCCCGAAAAGTCACTGAAGGAGTCTTCTTTGGTCTTCCCAGCCTTCTGGAAAGTTGTAGCCCAAAACCTTGCAAGCATTTTAGGCTTTTGAATCGCCCAAAACGGAGTCCGTATGCCTCTGGAAAACCTGTTTTCGTACAGCCCTCGCCTTGTGACGGAAATTTGTTGTTTTCTTCATTTGTCTTCAAAATTTTTTGTCAACAATTTACAATAAAAAGATAAAATAAATACAATCTATTCTATTACTTTTACATTACAAATTGCCCCAAAAATGGCACCAAAAATAAAAGAAAATTAAATGAAACAAATTACAACAATGAAGCCAAAAAACAAGGCTTTTCCCTAAACAACCAAACAACCAAACATCAACCACATTCATTCACAAACGGTCTAGGCTTTCATCGGTTTGCACAAACAAGCAACAATTGACAAGGCTTTGGCTTGGGATATGGCAAAAATACATGTTTTGCCATATCAACAAAATGGAATTAAAAAAAAATAAATTCCAAGCCAAATAATCAAAAAATACAATAACAAGATTAATTTTTTGATATGATTTTGTAACAAGTGACAATAGGGTTCCAAAAATACCATATTTTAACCCACTTTTTAATCAAAAAAACGAAAAAAAGGAAAAAACCCGTAGGGTTTAATATTTTGCGATCGGGATTTTTAAAAACATCAAAATCATTAGATTTTTGCCACTTTTCACAAAAGTAAGCTAATTATATGATTAATATAATGACTCGTGATACCACTAATGGCGATTTTCGGTTAAAACAAGAACCAAAACGCAGCGGAAAGATTTAATCACCATGAACGGATCTTGATATCAATCATACAATTAAACTAAAAGAAAATCAAAGAGAATGGTATAAGAATTCATACCCTAGTTGCCTTTGATTATTATGAAATCGGATGGAGTTGGTAATGGGTTGAAACCAAGTATTCAACAAGAATACCTCTAAAAGAAATCCACACAACACTTGCAAGAACACCAAATAATGGATGCTAGTCCTTGAGCCTTGAGAGCAAAAAAAAGGAAGAAAACAAAAAACACCTTCTTGTGTGTGTTATGGTTCACGGCCAAGAGAGGGGTCAAGGGAGTGTTTATGGACTCATTCAACACTCATAATGGTGCCATAAAGACCCATTAAAGATTTCCATAAACCATACTTCTATTTTCACTCTAGTCCCTTATTATTTGTTTCTTCTAGTTAGCTCACAATAAAATTTCAATATTAACAATTAATATTAAACTTATTATATACAAGCATGAAGCTTTTATATATATTAATAATTAATGTAATTATACTAATTACACTAATTATATAATGGTGTTTAGTGTTTAAGTGTGTGACCCTTTAGGCTCACAAACAACTAGCCATATAACTATATGTTATACGCGTGAAGCATATTCCAACAATATTACTTGAAAAACTTATAAAAACTTATGTTAAACTTTTAAAACTTTTATGATTCATAAACTTGAAACATAAACCTAGTTTAACACACCTAGTTTTTCATATGTCTAATAATGAAATTAAACACTTGTTATACTTATTAGATTCGACCATAGCTTATGCCTTAACGACACACTTACAAACTTTGTGATTTTCTTGTGTAGCTCCCACTAGCTTCAACAACCATGATGAAACTTAAGCCAACACAATCACCGGTTTATACTTGGTGAAATTAATAAACTTATTATATAAAACTATATATAATCATTCCTTAGTTTGTTTAAACCTTTCTTATATTTAACTTGAACTAGTTAAATATAGGTTCTTATTATTTATACTTGATCATTAATTTAGTATATTACATGACTTGTAAAATACTTATATCATACTTGTATAATTATCTAGTTATAATAACTTATAACTTTATACACCTTGATATATATGACTATATATAACTTTGTATATTTCTAGTTAATAATATAATTTCAACTTGTACAATTTCTAGTTATAATGAAATCATAACTTTGTACAATCTAGTTTCAATTATATTATAACTTATACAATAACTAATTATAATATTATGCTTCATGATCAAAATAACATTATCCTTTTTAATTGTTCCATTTATCTTGTATTTAATATATATAAATTCGTATATATGTATATCTATAATAATAAACTTATAACATTCTAATAAGAATATTACATCTAATTTATACGTATACATTTTAACTTGAACTAATTAAAATGTGTATAAACTTATTATATCTTTTTAAAATTCAATTTTACTTAATAAAAAAAACAAAAATTTAAATACATATATATATTTATACATAATTAAATACACCTTGTTAATTTTAGAACTTAAAAATTAACACCTACTTTATCAATTCCCAAATTAATTAGATGAACCCTAATCTTGTTTTTGACCAATCAAAACTAGGGTTTCGACTTTCTTGATCAAAGACATTATTTCTAATTAAAAGACTAATTTTAATCAATCCTTTTAAACAATAAACTTTGTTTAAATTCTAAGATAGATTATAACTTTTAATAAATTTATTTAAACTCTTTAATATAAACCTTATAGACAATAAACTTTGTCTAAATTACTAGGTTTAAAGAACTAGCTTTAATAAATCTATCAAAATAATAATTAAACCTATTAGACATAAACTTGTCTAATTAACTAGGTTTTAGATTATTATCCTAATTAATACTTTTAAACTATTAAACTTAAACTAGTTTAATGTTCTAGGTTTCTTTAGGGTTTTCGAAAATCTTATCACTAAGAAACTTTTCCACCAATTAAACTAGGCTAGTTTAACATACTTGGTGACCAAGTTTCCTCTAGATTCACGAAAATCCTAAGGCTTTTAGGAAAGAATCCTTTTGATCAATTAAACATATCTTGTTTAATATACTTGATCCTAGGGTTCATTCTAGGTCACGAAAATTCTAGGGTTTATGGAAAGAATCCTTATGATCAATTAAACATATCTTGTTTAACATACTTGATCCTAGGGTTCTTTCTAGGGTTTCGAAAATTTGCTAGGTTTTCTAGAAACCTTCTTGACCAATTAAACTTAGACTAGTTTAATGTTCTTGGTCTTAGGGTTTATTCCCTTATTTTCGAAAAACATGAAGAAGAAAGAAGAAAAACTTGAAACAAAAAAAAACTTGTAAATTAAAGTAAACAAACAACCTTTGTTAATCTAGTCAGATTTCTAAACCAACGCTCTGATACCACTGTAGGGATTTACTACGCACCATGCGACTGATCAACCACTTGGGTCGACCACCTAGTACACGAGTTCGAACCATGACTGACCAAGAACATGAATCTGTTCTTAACCGGTTAAAACTAACTAGCTGATTTAATCCCTAAATGCGGAACTGGGATTAAACCTAATCCTTAAATCCTAAAGGATTGGGATGTTGGAATTCTAGATTAGGTTAACAAGAAAAAAAACCTTGTACGAAGAACTCGAACACACACATTGCTTGTGTGTATTCGTCGACCATCAACCAAAGAACCCTAGGGTTCTTTGGCCGAAATTCGTCCAAGAGGGAGAAGGGAGTAAAGGGTTTCCCAAAACATACCTTGTTGTTTGCTTAAGATTGATCCACTGATGATGAACAAATCGAGCGATCTTCTAGTTGATCTAAGCAATGAACTTGTTCTTCAAAACTTGAAGAACACGAAGAACGAACGAAGAACACGAAGAATACAAGACTTGTGTTCTTCCCTTGTTTCTAGTTCGGCCGAAAATAGGGAGAGGAGGGGAAAGTATTTTCGTGGCTTGTGTATGTGTGTTAAGGGGTTTAGGGTTTACCCTAAGCCTCTTATTTATATACAAATAAGTTACGCTTAGAACCCTTCTAGTTTAATTAATATTAGAACTTTAATTAAACTTCCTTTTAACACTTCCATCCATTATAGTTTAACTAGTTTATTATTGTTGCACTTAACTACTAAATGTCTAGTATTAATACACTAATAATTCGGTACCCATATACACGAATTATATTCTTGTATTTATACTTCTAATAGTTAATTATATAATAACCTTTATATAATTTATACAACAATATTATCCAATCACTATATGATATAATAGCTTTAAATCATATCATGGATAATCTATAATTAACACATTGTATATTTACTCAACTAGTAAATGTACAACTACTTGTATTAATTAGTTAGTTAAACTAATTTAGTAATAAGTTAAACTTAACTTAATACTTAACTGATTCATAATGACTATTATGAATCATTCCTCTTCGTAGTATCATTGCTTATCTTGCTCGTATTACATGCACTCACCGGTGTGACCCTTAAGTGTTTCGTAGGCATGGATGTATCATCATAGGTTGACTGACTGTGCACATAATTCCTTCAACAAGGTTGTAGTGAGTTATAAGTCTAAAGATTCTACGACCCCTAGGAGTCATGTCAAGTCTTGATACGATCGGTAAGGATGTTACCTACCAGATGCAGCATGTCTCGTCGGAAAGTGCCCAAACCTTGCGGCAAGAATGTGATATATGAATCATAGGCCTAAAATATAAATTATGGGTTTATAATATATTTTAGAGATGTTTATTGATGTGTCTGCGTTTGAAATGATCCAGCAACTAAGAGATTCATTTCAAGAGCAAGCTCGCACTGAGAGGTTTGACATCAATCGAGCCTTCAACTCGTGCAAGATGGTCAAAGGAACACCGGTGAGTGCCCACGTCATGAAAATGAAAGGGCACATGGAACACCTCACTAGACTTGGTCACCCCATTCCGTTGCAGATGGCAACGGACACTATACTCAATTCGTTGTCTGATGACTACAAGCCTTTTGTGGTCCACTACAACATGCATAATATGGAGAAATCCATTACTTAGCTACATTCTATGCCCAAGACAACTGAGTTGAGTTTGGGGACCATATCTAAGGATGTTCTGATGATCGGTAATAGCAGTGGCGGTGGGAAGAAAAGAAAAGGGCATGGTGGTAATGGAAAGGGTAAAACCAATCCTAACCAAGGAGTGTCAAATGGTAAAGGTGTCAAACAAAAGGTCAAGAAGGTGAAGCCTAACACAGCGAGGACCGAGTATCGGTGCTTCAAGTGTGGCGAGGCTGGGCACTAGAAAAGGAATTGTCCAAAGGGTGCAAGTGGTGGAGGAATTGCAAGTTCCTCAGGTAACACAACCACACTTCTTAATTACTTTTAGATACTTGTAAAGTACATTACGAGTAATCTAACTTTTGCAATCGTTTATTGCAGGAGGAGATGGAAAGTGATGATGACCGGCATGAGATGGTGATGATCCCACGAGCACCAAGATTTTATAATTCAGTATTTTATGGATTCAGTAAAAACGATTTTATTTTAGTGTTTGAATAATCATTTTATTTTATATTAAAACAAGGTTTTTGGTTTTAATCAATTCGAATCCGTGGTTGAATTATATTGTGTTATGTGTGCATGTGTGAAAATTACACTAGTCAAGGTTTATGACTAGATTGTAAGTCAAGTTTTTGATTTACTTAATATTTCATGTTTTATACTTGTTTGATTGTTGTATGAATTAATAATGTCTAAGAAGCTCAAGGTGCTTAGATACTAGAAAGTATAAGTTTTTCAAAATAATAGTATTTAAGAGTTTTATGGAAGCATAAGGTTCAAAAGTTATTGAACTTAGTTAAAACGTCTTAAGTAATAGTATTACTTATGATAATACGTTTTAAAGTATTAAAATTAATATTGCATGATTATATTGGATATAATCAAGATGAACTTTAAGAGTATTATTACAAGTGTCTCATACTTGTAATAAAGGATTTAATCAAGTCATACTTCCCTAACAAGGAAAGTTGGATATTCGCAAAATCCAAGTAATGACTTAGAGATTAAATAAACCCTCAAAAAGGTCGAGCTATATTAAAGCATTTAAGAACTAAAGGTATTAAACGCAAGTGTTTCATCCTTGTAAGTAATACATTATTTAATCAAGTCATAATTCCCTAATAGGAATAATGGATGTTTAAGAAATCCAAGAAATGATTTTGGCGTTAAAAGAAGTTCTGAAAAGAATACTAAAGTGTTTAAGAATTGAAAGTATCATATCAAGTGTTTTATACTTGTTAGATACAATAATCAATAAAAGTCATAATTCCCTAAACATGAATATTGGATACTCACAAATCCAAAGGATGATCTTAATTATTGATAGGATTCTTAAAAGATTGAACTACAAGTTATTGACTTGGTCAAAGTGGTAGTTTAAATTAATGCTTAAATTCCATAAAAGGTAGTGGGAGCTATGACTAACATAATTCATTAAAGACATTAATGGATTTAGTAAGTTAGTGAGACATTAACAACAAGGAATTACCAAGTCGTTAGCCAAAGAGTTAAGAGAAATAAATGATCATTGATTAGATTATTGCAAGCCTAATAGCGTGGTCACAAGTCTTGTGATTATTCATTGCGAATCTAATAGGATGTTCACATTCCAGTGAACAAGTTAATCATTTAAGGGATTTCTTTAACTAGTAAAGAGTATCTACAAATCAAGTAGCTAAAAGAGATTTAGTCACAAGGCAAGTTTTATTGATTCAAGAAACTAAAGGAGTAATTTTTCAATCCTCTTATGTTTACCGAATCATATAAAAAGGGCAAGACTAGAATATGTTCTAAAGTTGCATGAACAATATCTAGCAAAGACAAAAGTAATAGTATTCTTAAAAAACTCGCTTATGTCTTTAGTTTAATAGAAATGACTAAATTGTAATTAGTGATAAAAGTTACAATTAAGAGTCATTGAGCAATCAACACAAACACAAAGAATAAGTAATGATCCAGTAGTAATTCAGTATCTATGTCCAGTGAGGAATAATACATGAGTTAGCATCATTGTTATTCAGACTTTGTATGTTTTAAAATATCCATTAATAAAAGTCTCTTTATTCAAAAAGATATAAATCCTTGACTACTCGTCTTGGTGGGAACCTTGATGGGACGATAACATCATCGCGCTATTTGGTGGTAGATTCGAATTTTGTTCGAAGATAGCTACACAAGTTTTGTGTAAACCAAATATCGGTGATATTCTGTTGGAGCTCAACGAATATTGGATTGACCACCGTGATAATACTTCGTGGTTGAAAAGTTCAAAAGTATTATTCACTAGGATTGTCCTTAAGCCTGAGGTATTTGGTTTAGGATACAATGACTAATGTACTTTGGTTCGTCTTAGACAAGCCTGAAATATGGTTGTCATACGAGACCTTACTGGGTACAGAGGAAGTTGTATTTTGAATCGAAATATAACAATATGGTAATTGCACCTCCTTTTTAGGAGAGATATTTATGGGTTCCTTGACATGATAAAAACTGACAAGTGCATGGCCATGCCCAAACGAACTGATTTTTTCTTTGTCGTTTATCACAACAGTTTAAGTCAAGAAGTCAAGAAATGATTTAGAATACAGGAGCTGATTTTGTTCTACCATGCCCGTATTCGTTATCACAAATATCGTGCTGCAAGGGATGAACCTAATAACGTTGCCCAAGAAGTAGAGACATGATGTTCTTTACTAAGAGACGCTATTAAAGAGTTTTCCAAAAACTATACCTAGGTCACATAAGCTGTTTTTATGGGGTTGGTTACCTACATGCCCATCTAGAAGGCCATTGTAGCTCGTGTCAGTAAGATAAAGGTTACGAACTTGTACAAGTGGGAGTCTGTTGGAATTATGTGCACAGTTAGTCAACCTATGATGACACATCCATGCCTACGAAACACTTAAGGGTCACACCGGTGAGTGCATGTAATACGAGCAAGATATGCAATGATACTACGAAGAGGGATGATTCATAATAGTCATTATGAATCAGTTATGTATTAATTTAAGTTTAACTTATTACTAGATTAGTTTAACTAACTAATTAATACAAGTATTTTTACATTTATAAGTTGAGTAAATATACAATGTGTTAATTAAAGATTATCCACGATATGATTTAAAGCTATTAAATCATATAATGATTGGATAATATTATTGTGTAATTAATTGTTAAAAGTATAAAACACAAATATATATTTCGTGTAAATGAATTGTTTGACCTTTTGTCCTTTTGTGATATTTTAATCAAGGGATTAAAATATCCGGTTTCTGAAATGTTTAAACGATTTTGTGATTTTTATATCTTTAGATTCTTTGTCGGATTTCGTTTCCGGAAATGCTTTCGTTTTTAACATTGGAGTCCGTTTGCTATTTTAAATAAATTAACTACGAATGGGACTTTTATATTGTATTGCTTAAAAGTAGAAAAAACATCAAAAGTGGGCTCCACCCCTATGGTGGACGGTTTTGGGGTCAAGGAGGGACACCACACCCTCCTTTGGTCACGTCTCACTTTCTTTTTCTTTTATCTTTCTATAAATCAATCTCTCCCAAAACTCATAGTGTTCTTGAGCTTCCAAGGGAGATCTCTAGCTCGTTTCTTGGTCAATCATTAATCAAACCTCGTTTTTGAATAACCCTTGAGGTAAGTTTCAACCTATATGTATTCATCTTAGATTTCATGCAAGTTGATTTAACTAGGGTTTGGGTTGCTTGAGGTTTTGTTGGTGATTCTTGTTGTAGATGTTATAGTATGTGTTATTACAAGCTTTTACATGAAATGTATGGTTGATTGTTGATGGAAAACAATGTTGTTGGAATTATGTGCACAGTTAGGCAACCTATGACGATACATCCATGCCTACGAAACACTTAAGGGTCACACTCGGTGAGTGCATGTAATACAAGCAAGATATGTAATGATACTACGAAGAGGAATGATTCATAATAGTCATTATGAATCATTTAAGTATTAAGTTAAGTTTAACTTATTACTGGATTAGTTTAACTAACTAATTAATACAAGTATTTGTATACTTATTAGTTCAGTAAATATACAATGTGTTAATTATAGATTATCCATGATATGATTTAAAGCTATTAAATCATATAGTGATTGGATAATATTATTGTCTAATTAATTGTAAAAGGTATAAAACACAAGTATATATATTTCGTGTATATCTATACCGAAATATATAAGTGTATAATACTAAGGCATTTGATAATTAAGTGTGACAATAATAACTAGTAAAACTATAAGGGTTTAAAGTGTAAGAGGATAAGTGTTGGAATTATGTGCACAATTAGTCAACCTATGATGACAAATCCATGTCTAGGAAATACTTAAGGGTCACACCGGTGAGTGCATGTAATACGAGCAAGATACGCAATGATACTACGAAGAGGAATGATTCATAATAGTCATTATGAATCAGTTAAGTATTAATTTAAGTTTAACTTATTACTAGATTAGTTTAATTAACTAATTAATACAAGTATTTGTACATTTATCAGTTGAGTAAATATACAATGTGTTTTTTTTTAACAGCAAAAATAAATATATATATACAATGTGTTAATTAAAGATTATCCATGATATGATTTAAAGCTATTAAATCATATAATGATTCGATAATATTATTGTCTAATTAATTGTTAAAGGTATAAAACACAAGTATATATATTTCGTGTATATGAGTACCGAAATATGTAATTGTATAATACTAAGACATTTGATAATTAAAGTGTGACAAAAATAAATAGTAAAACTATAAGAGTTTAAAGTGTAAGAGATTAATCTTAATTAAACTAGAAGGGTCCTAAGTGAAAGTCCTTCTATTATATATAGAAGGCTTAAGCTTCCGTTGTTTTGTTACAGACCACCACACGAAACCCGTGCCCCTCCTCTCCATATTTCGGCCGAAGCCACACACACACAAGTACACAAGTTTGTGTTCTTCGTGTTCTTCGTGTTCTTCGTTCGTTCTTCGTGTTCTTCGAGTTTCGAAGAACAAGTTCATTGCTTAGATCAACTAAAAGGTCGCTCGATTTGTTTATCATCAGTGGACTATCTTAAGCAAGAAACAAGGTATGTTTTGGGAAACCCTTTTTCTCCCTTCTCCCCTCTTGGACGAATTCGACCAAAGAACCCTAGGGTTCTTTGGTTGATGGTCGAACGAACCACACAAGCATTGTGTGTGTTCGAGTTCTTCGTACAAGGTTTCTTTCTTGTTAATCTAATCTAGATTTCTGACATCCCAATCCTTTAGGGTTTAAGGATTAGGTTTAATCCCAGTTCCGCTTTTAGGGATTAAATCAGCTAGTTGGTTTCAACCGGTCAAGAACACCTTCATGTTCTTACCAGTGTGGTCGAACCAAGCATACTATGAGGTTGACCCAAGTGGTCGATCGGTGTTAAAGAAACCCTTCAATAAGTTTAATTAAGAGATTAATATTAATTAAACTAGGAGGACTTAAATGAAACTTATTCTATTATATATATAAGGCTTAAGGTTTCATTTAATACTAATCATTCACTTCCCTTATACCCTGCTCGAAATCCCTCTCCTCCTCCTTGGAGATTTCGGCCAAAAGCACGAACACCAAGTTTGGTGTTCTTCATTCTTCATTCGTTCTTCGTGTTCTCCGAGTTTCGAAGAACAAGTTCATTGCTTAGATCAACTAGAAGATCGCTCGATTTTTTCATCTTCAGTGGACTATCTTAAACAAGCAATAAGGACAAAAACACCAAGAACCCTAGGGTTCTTGGTGAGTGTTCGGCGAACACATACAAGCATTTTGTGTGTTCGAGTTCTTTGTACAAGGTTTCTTTCTTGTTAATCAAGTTTGATTTCCAAGTTCCTATAATCCTTTAGGGTTTAAGGATTAGGTTTAATCCCAGTTCCGCTTTTAGGGATTGAATCAGCTAGTTGGTTTTAACCGGTCGAGAACACCACCATGTTCTTACCAGTATGGTTCGAACCAAGCACTAGGTGGTCGACCCAATGGGTTGATCAGTGTTGTGAAACCCTTCAAATGTTTGGTGAAAATCACCTTCAACCTCCATTAATGGTGGATGTTGAAGGTGGGTTTTGACAAACCTTGGATTTCTTGATATTTGAATGCTTGGAATTGTTCATTAGGTTGAGAAAACATGTTTAGTAAGTTATGGATGTTGAGAAATCAAGTATTGTATGTTTTGATGAATTGCTAAATGATTGTGAATTGATAGTGTGGAGATTATGTGATAGTTGATGGAAATGTGGAAGTGTTATAGTCATGTTTGGGTTTTTGACCCGTTTGGGCCATTTGGTAGTAAATTGACTTAAGAAACTTGGATTGTGCAAGTATAAGTGTTTTGTTAGGTTATGTGTTAGAAATGTTATTGATAACAATTGGTGAATTGTAAATTGATGATATGATTGTAGTTATAGAAGGTATTATTGTTTAATAATCCGGTTTTGACCCGTTCGAGTGATTAAATGGTGGAACGACCCAATTGTTTATTTTTGTATGTATAAGTGGGTTTAATATAATTATGTGTTAGAATTAGTACTTATAACACTTGGTGGAAAGTTAGTGTTCATTGTTGTTAATATTGGTGATTATTGATAAGTACCGGTTATTAACTCGGTGTTCTTTGGTGTACAGGATCCGAGGAGGAAACTCAATGATATTAGCTCACTGAATTACGGGAATTGAATGTTACGGTGAGTGGATTTAACCTCCAACTTGTGTTTGGTTACAATCGGTTCGGTATGGCATGTTTGGCAGGAAAAATGCAGGAAAATGCAGGAAACACCCGCTGTCGCGAGTTCACGATCGTGAACTCTAGTTCACATTCCTGAACTTCAGTCTGCGGGTTTTTCGGGTTGTTTTTCGGGCGCGAATCTTTGACAGTTTGCTTGTTTGGGACCTGTTTGATCGGGTTAAGCGAAATAGGATATGGACACATAGGTGAAGAGGTTTTGCTTGATTGGTAGCAACAACTCGGTTTGATTGGTAACCCAGGATAGGGATGTCAGTGTCAGATGGATAATGGTTGGGCATAGTGTATCGACGAATCGTGGTATTCGGACCTTACCTGTATGCGTTACACAGAAGGGGGTTTACCGGTGAGTTGGGTACAAGCCATCAGGTACCATTGTTTGGCCGACAATGGTTTTAGGCTTCCGGCAGGACCCCCCATCTCCCTAAACAGAACAGTGGTTAAGTGGTTAAGAGGAACAGTGGTCAAGTGGTTTCGAGGAGTATCGATCATGGAGATGTTTGTGCTTGCTTGTTATGCTTTACATAATTTATAGATTATCTTCATTCACTTAGCTTTGTGCTAATCCCTCCCTCGTTGACTCTTTTCAGGTTGATCGGTGCTTTGAACGGAATGAGTGACCAAGCTCAATTGATATGTTTTGTAAATCGAGTCATGTCGTTTATTAACACCGTTTAAATGTTATTATTTTGGAGTTTATTTTGGGACGATTGGACTGTAAACCTAAACCTAGAACTTATTAATATCTTTATGCTTCCGCACATCTTTAAAAAAAACGCTTTCTAAATTTTGCGGTGTTACACATGTTCTACAAAACAATTCGTAAATCGTTTCCAACTGTAACACTGGCTAACACTTCAATTTCTTTTGTCAAATTAGCATTATTTTAGCTGACACTTCACTGACAATGAACAGACACATTCATGCGAACAATACACATCACTCAATAATTTATACATAAAATATCATTACACATCAAAGTTACCCTCTCCCTCGTCAATTTTCACTTCTCTAAACCAATGGCATTCAACTGACGCAAAAACAGAAGGGCGTGCCAATGGTGTCGGTATTATTCGCATGGGACTCGAACCCTCAACTACTAGGTTGGAGGACAAACACCTTACCGCTAGGCCATTGGCCCTTTGGTGTAGATTCCGTTAACTAATCGTCCCACAAATCCTTTTAATAAAATTGAAAAACTTCTAATTATTTGAACTTTAATCTACATGTGAAAGTTTGAGAAATGTTCAAGGTAGTCTAAAGATTTTATCTAGTCCCAAGGGACAATTAATAGCTATTTGATCAAGAAAAAAATCAAATGTCAAGATCAAGATTCAAACCATACAAACACCCGTGTTTCAATACATCAATACCCCACCCACCTCTGGCGGCCAGCGGCGGCGAACGGCGGTCAGAGGTGGCCGCCGGCGGTGGTGGTCGTGACTTGAAACACATGTGTTTCACCTTTTGAAGCACATGTGCTTCGTACTTCGTATGCTCCACTGTGTTCAAGAAACTCATGTTTTTAGTGAAACACATGTGTTTGAAACACATGTGTTTCACCTTTTGAAACACACGTGTTTCACGTTTTGAAACACGTGTGCTTCGTAGTTCATATGCTCCCCTGTGTTTTGGAAACTCGTGTTTTTAGTGAAACACATGTATTTCGTGACTTGAAACACATGTGTTTCACCTTTTGAAACACATATGCTTCGTAGTTCATATGCTCCCCTGTGTTTTGGAAACTCATGTTCTTAGTGAAACACATGTGTTTCGTGACTTAAAACACATGTGTTTCGTACCTTGACACACATGTGTTTGAAACACATGTGCTTCGTATTCGTATGCTATCCTGTGTTTTAGAAACTCATATTTTTAGTGAAACACATGAGTTTCTTGACTTGCAACATATGTGCTTCGAAGTAATATGCTAGTTTGTATTTTGAAACATCTGTGTTTTAGTGAATCACATGTGTTTCAATACATCAATACCACCACTACCCCCATTACCACCAGCACCTTCACTGTCAGCCACCACCACCGCCGCCGCCGGCGGACGGCGGTCGGAGGTGGTCGGTGGTGTTGACTGGTGGTGGTGGTCATGACTTGAAACACGAGTGTTTGAAACACTGTGATTTCATTTTGACCATTTTGATCCAATGGCTAAGATTTATCCTTTGGGACTATACAAAGCTCTTGGACTACCTAGAACATAACTCATGAAAGTTTATATTACCAGAGCCGTCTCTGGGCATGGGCGACAATGGCGGTCGTGCAGGGCCCACAAAATTGTGGGGCCCACTTTAAAAAAAATATAGCCCATATAACATGTGTGTAAACTCATTTGAATAAATGTAACTACATTGAAATATTGAAAACAGACGTACATGGTCCAATCTGGACATTTTACTTGGGGATTGGGGTGGCAGTTTTAATTTGGCGGAAATTTTTTATTTATTTGGAAAAACTTATTTCAAGGGCCCATTTTTTAAATTTTACTCAGGGCTCACAGATTAATTAGATCGACCCTGATTACCATATGATTTGTGCAGTGCCTTTTAGCAAAGGCTCATTCTAAATTCACTAGTAAGTGAAAAAATAATGATGATAATATGATTAGAAAAAGTAGATTTTAAATGATTAGTAGCTTGACTCATTTTTATTAGCCTAACCCATTAACCCTAAAGCCCATTATAAGTTATCATAAAACCCTAATATCACGCATAAGCTTAGAACCCTACTCTTTCCCAACATTACAGCCGCCGCCAAAAGCAATCTGCCACCTTCCTTCAACCTCGCCTCCGCCATCCTCCACCGTACCTCCAGCTTATCGCCGCCTTCCTCCGTCGTATCGTCGCCATCCTCCGCCGTATCGCCGCCATCCTCCGCCGTATCGCCGCCGTAAGGTTATTCTCTGTCTCTCGTTTCTGTCGTCCCTTTCTCTCGCTTTGTCTATCTCGATCGAATCTGAACGAGCTCATCAATAACCATTTTCGTCGAATCTGAACGAGCTCATCTGTCCTTCTTTCTCTCGATCTCTCTCTCTCTCGATCTGTTTCTCAATGTCTCTTTCTCTCTTTCTCTCGATTTGTTTATCATCGTCTCTTTCTCTCGATCTGTCTCTCAATCTGTTTCTCATCATCTCTTTCTCTTGATATCTTTCTCTCGTCTCTACTGTCTCTCTCTCTATACTCCTTGTTTGAAAGTGACAATAAAAATCATACCTTATGGTGGTGAGCTAATTATTTGACTACACTAAAAAGAGTTTTAATATTAAGAATATACTTAAGAAAAAATTTGAAGTTTTCTATACGTAGTATAAAGAAAATAATTTGTTCGGACGAATATGTATTTAATTAGGTAATAAAATCAGTTTATTGTTTAATTAAAAAGTAATCTGAATGACAGAATAGTAGACAACATTTCAGTAAAAATTTCATTTCCCAATACATTAATTAGTTTGACTTTTTAAAACTTTTAGTGTATTTAGTAGGACCCTTAGTAAAACATTAATCTCTCTTGTTTCATTAAAAAAAATGTTCTCTTTCTATATGAAATATTACTACTATCTTCTCAAAAGAATTCTATCTATGAGAAATTATACACTTTTATAAATTTATACATTAACATGATTTACTTTAAAAAATAAAAATAAAATCTACTCGAGAATTCTAAAAGTTCAAGCTTATTTCCCTTAAAATACAGTAATGGTACCAATTTAGTGATATGATACTAATTTACTATTCACAACGATGATTTCAAATCTGATTTATATAGTTTGTATTTAAGATTATTATTGAAATCAATCTTGGCTAGATTGGCAAAGAATTTTACATGAAAGGTTCCCACTCCTTCTTACAACCGGTGTTCGATTCCCATTGGTAACACTTTTTTAATATATTTTTTTTGTATTTAAGTTTTTCAATTTGACAACGGTCTTTTTGTTACATTTCATCCTAAATTTTTGATATATAAAATGTTTGTAACTTCGAGGACGTAGAAGCTTGCTAGTCTGGCAAACGGGCGCTATCAGTCAGCCTACAATAACTTCACCAACACATTTTCCACGTGGACACCATACGTAATGACACGTCACCAAAAAAGAATTTATCCCTTACTTGTTACGAGCGACGTAGTGGGCCCTAACACACACAATCCAAGACCCTACACGGCAGACTGATCTTTCGGGTTTTGCCTTGATCGAAAAACTCAAACATGAGTCAGATGTCCCACAATCCAACGGCTGTCATCACACACCTCAAAAAACGTACACAACATCACAGCCGTCTGTTAATATGGGACCGAAGGTGGGGTCCACATGGGGATTGTGTCACCGACGGCAGATGCAGGTGATCCCACCACTCGTCACTTTTTCTTCCTTCTTATTCACATCCCCTTCGACCCCAAGATCCCCTTCACATTTACTCTCTAAAAACGTACACACACAATCACACACTTACTGTGTGTGAGGTTTTTTAGTTGTATTTATATTTGAAGTTTTTTGTTCTTAATCTTTATTGGAATATCGAATGGGTTTAACGTCGCTTCAAGTTTGTTTGGACTCTTCCGACTGGTTTCAGGTACAAACTTCTGGGTTACTTAATATTTGTTTTAAGAAACACAAACTACTGTGATAATGTACGGTGTCTATGCTTTTTTCTCAATTAAATTAAATGAATTATTTACTTCAGTTTTGACGTAGTTGGGTGCCTTTAGTTGCAGCATAAAATATGAGGTGTTTTTCATCTTTTGAAAATGTATTCAAAATTTTCATTTCCATTTTATATGAAAAGAAAGCTATAAAGGTCAATTTTATAAAACATGGTTACTAATTAATTGGAAAGTATGTCATTTTAATAAAAAAAAAAATTTGGTTGTAAAAATCAATTTAGACATGTCTTTTGTTTTTCGAGTTATTCTTAGACATATTTTCTAAACTAAATGTTCTACAAGATTTTTCGAAACAGTTAGTTTTGGCTAATTATAATTAATATTTACGTATGTTGTTTTTTGTTTTTATAATTTTGCAACATGTATATACAAGTAATATGTTTTTTAAATTTATAATGAGATAAAATTACTATTATTGGGGTTTTTTTTTTTTTTTTTTTTTTTGTTATTGTTGTAATGTATAATCTGGATCTTAAAAAAAATATGTATTTGTGTAAAAAAAGAGAATTAAAAAGTAAGAGTGGTATCATTTTGTGTACCTTCTGAAAGTACAATATTTCCTGACACATATTCTAAATAAAATCTTCATCAAAAATACAAATTTCAGGGCACATTTCAAGACGAAACAGGAATGGATTCATCGTCCCCATCAGGAATGACTGATCCCATGCTTGCATGTTCCCGGCCCTTAATGGAGCGCCGGCTCCGGCCACCGCACGATCAAGCTCTCAAATGTCCACGGTGTGATTCCACACACACCAAATTCTGCTACTACAATAACTACTCACTTACACAGCCACGTTACTTCTGCAAAACCTGCCGCCGGTACTGGACCAAAGGCGGCACCCTCCGTAGCATCCCCGTCGGCGGTGGTTGCCGGAAAAACAAGAAAGTGTCTTCTAGCTCCAAGAAAACCAACAACAACGCCACAACCAACAACCATAACGATAATAACATCCTCCACCACCCACATCAACAACAAAACCCACATTTTATTAACTCTAACCCTAACCCTAACTCTAATCACAACCACCCACTGATTATGAACTCTAATGATATTCAACTGTCGTACCCAGAATCACCCATGCAGTTTTCTGCGTCAAATTTGTTTGGGAATTCGAGTACTATCCCGAGTTTTATGTTTGAGAATTTGCATAGTAATGCTTCCAGGGCTATTGATTTTATGGAAAATGGTGGAGGGAATCCGTTTATGGGAATGGCGGTTGACGGTGGTTATGCGGTGGAGATGGGTGGTCATGTTGGTGTAAATATGATAATGGGACAAAATTATCATGGTGGTAATCTTTGTTCGCCTTTTGGAGGGATGACACTTGATTCGATTAGTAATAATCCATATATGGAAAGAGGATTAATTATGTATAATCATGATGGAGACGATGTTAATAATGACGATATAATTAGTACTTCGATTGATGTAAAGCCAAGGCTTTTGGCTTTAGAATGGCAAGATCATGACACCGGTGCAACTTCCGGTGGTGGTGGGTACTTAACGGGTCTTGGGTCATCATGGGGCGGATTAATGAACGGGTATGGACCATCGACTACGAACTCGTTGGTCTAGTGGGGGTCCATGGGTTGCATAATGAATGATTAGCTAGCTAAGGTGAACTTTTAAAGTGTGAATGGGACTTCAAATATGACTGCTTAAGTTGGTGGAATTTGGATCTTGTTTTTATATATTTTATATATTTAGTGGTGTCGTTGGGTGAATGTTACTTTTATTCACATTCTAAGATCGTAGGATTTTGTCATTTTGTGACATATCGAGAAAGATAGTTAGCGTGTTATTTTTAAATGTTATTTTAAACTAACATATATCTAAGTAATATATGATCGATCTTTTAAGATTCTGCCAAGAGAATGTCTTTTTTTTACTATGATGATTTGTCTTTGACTATATTGGTCGACTTATGTTTATAAACTACAGTTACTCACGCCTAAATAAAAGATTATGACTATAAAATTTTAATAAAAAATGAGAAAAGAAAATGGAAAAACCAAAATAAAAGATGATGAATTTTGTAGATTTAAATTTTCATTTGGAAAAGAGGAAGAAAAGTAAAAGTGAAGTTAGAAACAAAAGCACAGCCAAAATTGTCTTGAAATGTGGGTTCTACTTCTCATTTGCATGTGACTCCTATGTGTCTACGTGCTTTGACGGCTCCCGGAATTCTATAAACACTAAAAAATGAATGTTTTACATAGCACGTAAGTATGAGTGATACTCTCCCTCCCATTTTTATTATCTAGTATATTATTTTAGTTTATTCCATAAAAACATGTTAAGGAAAAACGTTAAAAAGAATTGGCTCCAAAAAGTAATCATGCAGGCCAGTTCCAAAAACATGTGGGGCAAATTGCTTTTACAAAGCCCGTAATAGTATTCGGCTTTACAACATTAGCCCATTTATCATATTACTTTTAGTTTAAATAAATCTATCTCGGTCCTAAGGTCCCATTTGTTTTGACGTAATCTTCAATAATCTTTCGTAATTATAATTTAATTACATTACGGAGGACGTTTGAATGGATTTTTTTTTTCCGTAATTCAATTACGACATAATTTCGAATTACGATATTCTTTGTAATTGAATTTCGTCCCAACACCCTTTGAATTCAATTACGATCCTTTAATAAACTAACAAATATGAATGTTTTATATGCTTCAGATTTTAAATCGTTTAAAATATATAAAAAAATTATAAATTTAAAAAAATTTAAAAAAAAAATTTAAAGATAAAATAATAATAATAAATAATCAAATTTTGAAAAAGTTTTTAATTTTTGTTAAAAAAAATATATAAGTATTGATTTGAATTATAACTTAAAATTTTGGTAACCAAACGTGTAACCGTATTCAATTACGACCAAAGTCAATTCCAACCGGCGTAAACGTATTCAATTACTACCAAAGTCAATTTCAATTAAATTACGGAGGATTACGTCACCTAAGATTATAAGAAACATGAAGGTCATAAACTGTCATTAACCGTAACTACAGGGTCGAAATGTTAAACAAAGAGCCAAATACATTACTTTTTCAATCAGGTCGATCGCTCATTCCAATTCATCGGCGGCGAGTACTTGAAGCTTCTAATCACTGGACTGTTATCGATTCTGCAGAGCTTCAAGCTATATCAAATCATGGTTTGTCGATTGATTTAATTCCTTGCTAGGTTTGTTACTTTTTAACTTCATGTGACGAATTATTTCATCACAAGTTGGTCTGTCAATTTGATTTTTGTTATTAAGTTTGTGACTTTTGATGTAATTAGGTTTATGTATGTATCTATGAGCATCTGATCATGAATTTTTTATAATTAGGCTGATTTCTTTGTGGTTTGCGGTACTATTTGCAATGCAGACAAGCTGTTCGATAAAATGTCTCACTTTTTGGTCAAGTGATTTTGATATCAATTAGTTAGTTAGTGTGTCAATTTGAATTTCAATATCAAGTTTGTGATTGATATATTTATGTTTATGTATGTATCTATGCGTTTAGTAATATTGGAGCTGATCCTTTGTCATATGTGGTACTATTTGAAATGCACACCAAATGTTCGTTGTAATGTGAGATGGAGCTGATCCTTTGTCATATGTGGTACTGTTTGTATGCATTTATGTATACATCTGTATATAAGTATGAATTTGGTGAGATGGAGCTTATTCATTGTGTTTTCTGATGTTGTTTGAGATCCATTCCATGTGTTTGATATAAATCTTATAATGTCATTTTCAGGAATAAAGAAGAGTGAAACCAGTTTCATACAGTTCAATTTCATTCAAACACAATTTGCTTGATCATTTTTATATTCAAACATTCCATTTATATAAACATTTCCCTTCACACTAAAACCATAAAAAAATGAAATCTTTTGCACTAATTAGATCCATTATCACACACCCCACTAACCGTAACATAACCGGCCCACTTCAATCTCGTTTTTTCCAACCCGATTTCTTACCCGCAGACCCGAACTCCAAACCCAAAAAATACAAACTACCCCCAACCTACGACCCATACGGGCCAAAACCACCACCTTCTGATAAAATCATCCAACTTGCTGAAAAAATTGCATCTTTACCCCCCGAAGAACGCATACAAATCGGGCCCACTCTTAGAGAAAGACTAAGACACCCCAAAATGCAGTCAATTTCAGTTGAAGGGGTTGATTTGGGCTCACAAGGTGGAAACGGGCCCGTGAAAACCGAAGAGAAAGTTGAGAAAACCGCATTTGATGTAAAATTGGAGAAATTTGATGCATCTGCTAAAATTAAGGTGATTAAGGAAGTTAGGGCTTTTACTAATCTTGGATTAAAGGAAGCTAAAGATATGGTGGAAAAATTTCCTGTTGTGATTAAACAAGGTGTCACTAAAGATGAAGCAAATGAGATCATTGAAAATATTAAAAGTGCTGGTGGTCTTGCTGTTATGGAATGATAGATTTTGAGTGGGAAATAGTTGTGTTTTTAATAAAGTTTCTAACTTTTATCACTTTCAAGTATTTTGATCGATTCTTCTATTGTGTAACGAACTTTTTAATTTTACCGGATAATGTAACCAATCTGTCAAAAACGGTTAGAAGTGACATGGCAACAGTTACGTTATCATGCTAGCTGACGTGGCAGTGGTTATGTCAGTAAAATTAGAGGTTAGTGGATATATATACACACAATATAGATTATATATAATTGGATTAATTTCTAAGTACTTTAGCACAAGATTACAAAATTGAC
Organism: Calendula officinalis; assembly: GCA_963853835.1. Lineage (NCBI taxonomy): Eukaryota > Viridiplantae > Streptophyta > Magnoliopsida > Asterales > Asteraceae > Calendula > Calendula officinalis. The sequence goes on from OY970828.1 coordinate 35,658,146, forward strand.
AACATTTCAAAACCCTAGCCCAATCCACCAAACAAACAACCTTCTACTAACAAGAAGACCCATCATCCATTGTACTCACCTTATTCATCAACCCTTTAATTTCATTTTCCAATCTCACTCTCATCTCTAAAGACAGAGTATCCCCTGTTTTCTCCAACATTAATTAAATACAAGCAACACGAGGGTTCACAAAAACAACTTGGCCCGTTAGATGTTGACCCGAAACACACGTCCAAGGGCTGTTATTATCAAAACACTTTTAATAAAATTAAATATTTCTCAAATTAACAAGTGTGTTGACTGAATTTTAAAGTTTGCTAATTTGGAAAATGCGTAAATGTTATATAGATATGAACTAACTAGTACAAGTATATAACTTAATATCTTTATCAAATACCTCTATATATATATATTATTTAATATTTAAGTTATATACTTCCATTTTAGTAATAGTAATTCTTAACCACTAACTAGTTTTAGAAAGTAAAGTCTTTTTCCCTAAGCTCCTTCATGTGTTCTTGATTATGGTTTTGCTACAGATAATTAATTATTAAAAATGAATTACTTAAGCATTAAAGAAGATTTCATATACATATTTAATAAAACTTAATTGCCAAATGTAACTCTAATCTCATTGAATACTTGTTAATTAAAACATAGTAAATTTGATATATTTTTTATTTGACCATTTTGTAATTTATGGACATCATTTAATGAGACTGAGAATATTTCAGTCAACCTTAGACAGATTTTGTTTTATTACATGTTCATGGTATTAATATTAATTAATTAAATAACAAATATGGTTGTTGCAGATAACATAATATTGATTTTTGTTTGGAAATTATTTTAATAATAATTATTTATTTTACTTAATAGTAATTTAGAAATTAAATGCTTTCAAAGAAAACCAACAATAAGATTGTAAATGATAAAAGAGTCAACAAATGATTAATTAAACATACAATAAATAAACAAAATACATAATCCCTATTAATATATAATTACATTTATATACTTATTTTGCATAAATACTTAATATTGTCATCTGATTTGACAGGTCGGCTCATCTATTCCAACCGGTTTGATCGTATTAAAAACACTGATCTGTTCTATACAAACTGATTCTTAAAGTACTGTTTATAAGAGTAAAGTAAGTACTCGGTTCTTGCAAAAAGAAAGAATTATTTGTTTTGGCAAAAATAGTAAAACAAATATTATTGTGTTTTCATACTTTCCCATTAAATTAAAACAAATTAATCTGCATATACACTTTCACAAAGATGTGAATAAAAATCTACAACTTGTAATAAATCATTTGTTAATATAGGATTATAAATTCTCCTATGCTAACTAGAAAGGTGTATAGTCGAATAACACACTTAATTTGTCCAATAAATTCCATAAAATGCACTAATAAACCTACTATTGTCATGTGGTTTAAAGAAAAGGTTTATAGTTTATTTTGACCAATTTAAAGTACGGTCGTAAACTAATCCTAACCATTAGGTTAACATAAACATCATTTAATGTTTCTTTTAATTAATTACTTATTAAATGACAACAAATTAAATAAATTGGAATTTAAGATAAATAGAGAAGACTCCATCACTCTCTTTAAGCTTTGTGTTCTTCAAATCCTCAATTCACAATCCCTCTCATGGATTTTCCTTCCAAAAACCACTTGTTACCTGAACTAGAACCAGAACCTGAACCTGAACCTGAATTCGATTTCATAGATGATTTTCCAATGGACACAACGGGAGTTTTTCAAGATTTACACCAACTAGACGATCTTTCTCACTCAAGTTCATCATTTGACCCGGATTACACAACTCATGTTGGAGGGTACGATCCATTTGGCCCGTTGCCATTCGGGTTAGTTTCGAGTAATCATGATTTATATGAGTTTAAGCCTCTTCAACATGTAAATGATGGCGGAATGCTCATAAATTTAAACAACCAAAACCAAAATAAAAGTTTCATGAGTTGGTCACAAACAGATTTTTCAACGCGTTTAGGGCTCACGGAATGCCCGATTCAAAATAAAAAACCGATGAGTTTCTTTGTCCCGGATGAAGGATCATGTGTCACTAATGACATTAGGATCAAGAAAGGTGATAAAAAGGCATGCAAAGGGAAAAACAAGGAAAATTCATCCAAAGGGCAATGGACCAAAGAAGAAGATAGGTAATTTGCATCTTTTTTTGTATAAAATATATCTTTTGAATACATTTTTGTAATTTAAAAATGATTTTTATATGAATGTTGTAGGATTTTGAGAGAAATGGTGGAGAGATATGGGGTGAGAAAATGGTCATATATCGCTCAAGTGTTGAAAGGAAGGATCGGTAAGCAATGCAGGGAACGATGGCACAATCATCTAAGGCCTGATATCAAGGTATGCTTTTGAAATTATTATTTTTATTAAATAAATTATAAACGGTACTTCATCCGATTTAAAATAAACTACACACTTTTCATTTTTAGTTGTATAAAAATAAGTTATAAATTTTGATAATTTACCTTATTTGGTAAAATATAAAATGACTCATACCCATTAATTATCTCTTTTAATATGGTGAAGTGACTCATTTACCTTTACTTTTACTTTTGAACCATGAAAGTAACAATATATCAGGAAGTTATGGTAAATATTTTAATATAGTTTTCATTTGACCATTTGTTTTTGTATCATTAATAAATCTAAAATAATTACCAGAAGGATTTTTGGACTGAAGAAGAAGACCGTATACTAATCGCGGCACACGCACAGGTCGGAAACAAATGGTCAGAAATTGCAAAAAAACTCCCCGGAAGAACCGAAAACTCCACAAAAAACCATTGGAACGCAACAAATAGACGACAATTCACAAGGCGAAAATGTCGTTCCAAATGGCCAAAACCAAGCCCTATTTTGCAAAACTACATCAAAAGCTTGAACTTACCAAAAGGAAGAGTGAACTCAAAAAGTGGAAAAAACCGCACTTCGGCGGTTGCGGTGGTCAAACCGCCCCCTTTAGAAGTGGATTTTGATTTTAACGAGGTCCCGGAATTTGCTATGGATGAGAAATTGCTTGAATGGGATGAAGATGATGATTATGATGATAACAATATTGACTCATTGCTTGATGACTTACCTTTTAATAATCAAAATGGTGAAGAAGTTGATTCGTGTTTTTTGCAAGGTGGAATGAAAAAGGAGATCGATTTGATGGAGATGATTTCACATGTTAATCCTTAATCTTAAGATAATTACGTGATTAATAAGCTCAAGATATTCAAAAACAAATAAATATTTGAATTTTGGCGGATTTACGATGTAATGTATCATAGCACATAAAGTGGTACCTTGTAACGTTTCGCAGTTAGCTAGAAAAGAGTAAATTACACGGATTGTCCATTTAATTTGCTAAATTTTTTGGATTTTAATCTTAAGTCCCAAAAATTAAACGCATGGTCCCTAAATGTGAAACTTTATCACGTTTTGGTCCCTAATACTAACATCCGTCCAATTTCAAACCCTGTAGAAACCCAAATGAGGATAGGGGTTTTATTGTTGGATCTGTTGAATCTCAACTTTCTGGTCAATGTAAATGCAAATCCATGGTTTTCTTGCTTTCTTTTTCTTTTTTTGCTTCTTGTAGTTTTATTGTTTTGTTATCAAATCATCATTATTATGTACAAGGGTAAGTTGCATGTGAGACGCACATGCCATCAGAAGAACAATCAAAACCCTACCGACCTGTTCGTCTTTGCTTAATTCCTTCGTCACCATTTAAGTCTCTACTTTCCTTATTAACCGTATGGTGAATTCCAAACTCAACTTAGTTGTATTGATTATATACATTTATTAATACATTTGTTTTTTAGATTAATTTATGTGGTGAAATTGAAGTTTCACAGTCCTAATAGCTCTTGATGTGGTAATGTGTACGCTAATCTCTAAATAAGAAGCATAAATGGATCTTAATGGTGGGTTAATGCAGCAGAGTGTGATGCAAAAATCAATTCAGCAGAGTGTTAATTCAGCAATGTGTGATTTGATGGAAATTTGTCAATTAAAAAAGTTTAACACCAAATTCTAACGTTGGCTAGTATTAGGACCAAAAGTGTGATAAAATTTCATATTTAGAGACCATCCGTGTAACATTCGGAGACTTAGGGACCAAATCCATAACTTTTTGCAAACCACAGGGACTATACGTGTAATTTACTCTAGCTAGAATTTGAGAGCAAGTTACGAGAGAAAACAAGCCAATTAGATAGAATTCAAGTCCCAAAGAACCAAATATAATAAAATAAAAATACACACAAAAAACTATTACTCAAAAATCTTTTTTTAAGCACGTGATTTAATACAAGTTCAAGCCTTCTTGGGCTTTATGCGCTTCACCTGTGAGTATAGAAATACTCCGGCAAGGGCCACTCCGGTGCCTGAATTATTTTACAAAAAAATATATTTATCATTACAATTACAATAATTATATATATAATATATAAAAGGAAATATATCATAAGATGTATATAATATTTTTACCTATTGAATTGATAGGTGAAACAGGCGTTCGGAAGAACAGAACAGATGTCACGATCACCACCACACGTTTCACACAGTTACCAACAGAGTGTGTAACTGGAGATACCCTTTGTAAAATCATATACGAAACCTGCACAACAAATAAAAGTCAGCATTAATTATTAAAATAAAAAAAGTCAACTCCTATAAAAAAAACAAATATAATAATAACACGAGCATAAGTGTACCTGCTGATAAGCATGAAAGCAGATTGCAGCAAGGAGAGACCTCATGTACACTTGTTTCACGTTCAATCCCTGAAAAAGAATATAAATTAAAAAAATTAATTAACAAAAATCAATTGTTGATAAAACTATATAAATATTAGCTCAAAATACTTACAGCAGACTGGAGATATGCAGGCGTAAATTTGACTCCTTCAGTTAACAGAGTAACAGGGGCCAACAAGAAAAACGACATGATTGTAATAATTGAAAAAAGGGTAATATTGTCCAATGATTCCTGTAAAAACGTGATTTGTTTTATAATTGAATATATTATAACAAATAACCGATTTGTTTGCTGAAAATACCTCTTTCTTAACCATGAATTTCTTGCTAAGAACATTACGTGACTGATTCGACAAATTTGATGCCATTGCACTCCAAAATCCAGCCCTGTTTACCAAATTCAATTATCAAATCATATTCAAATGCAGAATTAAAAATAAATAATTAAATAAATAAAAAGTATTAAATATATATTTTTTATTCCCACCAATTAAATGAAGCTTCGGTCATTGATGCAAGGGCTACTCCACCAGCAATTGGTAAAAGGGAAGTAACCACCCATGGTGTTGGCATCTGTAAGTTAAATTAAATCTTTTGAATTAAATACTAGAATAATATATGAAGTATTACATAATGTAGATAATAAAAAATTAAATATACCTCTCCTAAGAACATAGCAGATAATACAACTGAGAAAAATGGCTCCATAGCTTTAATTGTGTGAGTAAATGAAACAGCAACTTTTCCAAGACTCATGTTTGTGAAAAGATTGCCTAAAGTGTGCACCATAGCCAATGGTAGGATTGCTAGAAGCTGCAAATTAGGAACTAATTAGTGTCAAAAACTAAAATATTAAGATTAATTAACAAGGATTAACTATTAAGTACCTGTGCACCACTGATTTTAGGTCGTTTGTGAAGATTTAAAGTCCACATTAAGAATACAAGTGTAGTCCCCACAGCAAATTGAACTGTAGTGACAGTTATTGGATTTGGGAACACTTTCAAAACCTGCAGCATCATTCATCAAGAAAATCTATTACTTTTTGATTAAAAATTAAAATTTATCACATTAATAAATGAGTCAAAGCGGCTATTTCTTTATGCACGTTGTTGTTCAATTGGTCAAATCTTACAACTAGAAGTGGAATGAAAAATTGTACCCTAATTCAACTATCTCCCAAATTTCATCATTAAGTAATCAATTAAGTAAAAGTCAACATAATAAGAATATAAACAATTTTCTAATCTAAATTATTTTGAATCATTAAAGCAACCATGCGCAAGTTTTACATAATTAATTCCACTTACATTTTATGAGTATCAAAACAAACCTATACTGTATATCATTAGGTTATTAAAACACAAAAACAGAAATATCCAGCCAGTAATTCAGATTTCAGCTATAAATAAAGCATTTCACATATGTATGCATCGATTGAAATCGCAACCATGCCATGTATTTGTAGGAATTTGATGTAAAGCATACACGAGAAATCGAATAGAATTCTGATGAACAATAGTACAAACCTGCTTGTTATAGATGTTGAAGTAGATGTTAAACAGGTACCAAAGCCCAAACAGTGATCCAAGCACAATCGTCTCCGTCATCTTCGACTTCGCCACAGCCGCCGCATCACCGCCGTCGGCACTGTCAGGGACCGACGCCGCTTTAACCTCGAATCCATCGGATTCACGCTCCGGCACTGGAGAAGGAGATGAAATCCAATCACCTAGCTTCCTAGGTGAAGAAGAACAGCAAATCGACGGCAATCCACGAGCAGATACGCCATTGATGTTGCGGAAACTGAAGGATGATTTCAAAGGTGAAGGAAGATGATAACTAGGGCTCAATCTGTGATTACGAGGTTTGAGATTAGAAATTGAATTGGAGAGATTGAATGAAGCGCTCTGCATTTTCGAGATCTCAGACGAGGGTTTGGGTTTGGTGAGGGAGTGTTGGAGGCTCCGCCGATGCAAATGCAATGGAGGGAGTAGTCGAGAACAGTGGGGGAAGGTTGGTGGGGTCTCACTTTCAAGTGTAACAATTTTTTCCTTTTCCTGCTTTTTTAATTAAAAAAATAAATTGTTTGTTTTTTTTTACAAGCGTAGTATATGCATGCTGCGGTTTTTTGTTTTTTTATTGGGATATTCTTGTTAGCCACTTGTACAGTATTATATGGCTAGTGGTTTTAGATACGTATAAATTACTTCAAACACTACAATCACTACTTTACGATATTTATATAATATGCTTGAAATGTTGTAAAGTGTGATAAGTAAAACAATTTGTATGGTTCCAAAATCACTACCTTGTTTTTGCCTAATAAAAAGTGACGCGTATTTTATAAACTATCCTATTGGGTGTTTGGGAACTTTTGTAACTTCAAAAAATATTTTTAAGTAAATATGCTTATTTACTTTTAGATTTTGAAAATAAGTTTTCCTTTTTTTTAAATATTTGACTTACTGTTATTGAAAACTTGATAAGTAGTTTTTAAAAAATTGTTTGGATTAGTTTTTAGTGTAGAATAACTTTTTACATCTAAAAATCATACTAATTATTTTGAAGAATAACGTTTTTATGAATGTTTAAAAATGATTTCTGAAAATATAACAAAAATTATTTTAAAAGTGCTTTTGGATCTAAACATTATTTTTGATTTATTGACTTTTCACAAAGCCAATAACTAAATGTCTACCTTTTTTTTAAGCGCCAAAAAGGAACCTAAAAAGAGAGCTTCGGTAACGTCATCAACCCCTCCCTACGCAACCCGAAAATCATATATAAAAAACAAGGTACTAGCAAGATGCTAGAACCCGAAGGAATACAATGTCTACCCAAATACTAATATGTAACATTTTGAAAATTGTTATATCCATAGGTCTAACAAAGATTAATACCAATATGAGAAAATCAAAGTGAAGTTAAGTAGAAAGAAAATGTACAAAAAAATATGTGTCAAACCTTGAATGTGTTGGCACAAATTCTTATTTTATAGGTATGTTTGTTATGCATATGTTATATTTATAATAGAAATTATCCATGTGGTATGCCCAATTCTGCATAAGGACCAAAATACATTCAAGTGTTTAGCACGTGAGGTTAGTTAACGGTCAAAATTGGATGGAATGACGAAAATCCAGAATCTAACAAAGTTTAGGGACAAAAACCCAAAGAAAAAATATATAGGGACAAAAACGTAGAATCAGGTACCACAGAGACAATTTTTGTAATTTATTCTATTTTATAATTATGGGACCCAAAAAATTGTAAAGAGAAGGTATTGATGGCAATTGGTATGAGTATTTCGGTTGGAATCTGAGCTTACGTGTCGCAGATTTTGCAAAAACTGACGACGTCAATTGCATCAGTGTTGGCACCGGTCTGATTTCTCTAAAATATTTCATTTTGTTTCCGATTAACGTTAAATTATATTTTTTTAAATGGTTAAATTGTTTTTTTTAATCACGAGTTATATAAAAAATTACAATTTTAATGAGACATCAACTTATATCTTTAAACATTAGTAAATGCTATAACTCCTATATGAAAATAGTCATGAATTTAAAGGCATTCAAATTATATGATTAACCTTTTTAAGGGTATTTATGTTATAATGATTTATCGCGATGACCGAGTTTTGCTCGTTATATACAGGAAACAACTATTTCTATACCTTCTCATTACTATCTAATGCTAAATATTTACCCAGAGGTAAATCGAACTCTTTTTTTCTTCTTTAGGAGTCTGTATATATTTGTTTTAAGCTTAAAAGAAAAATGTGCGTTTTCTCCTAAAAGGAAGTCTGTAACCTCCCTCATCAAACCTTTACCTACCCCCTCTTCTTGAAACTTCTCTTTCTCATCACCATTGAGTGTTTGTTGGTGTCTTTGTGTGCTCTCAATCTACAATGGATGTTTGTGTGTCTGATCCACTTGGAGTAGGCCCAATCCATTAAATCCGCCAAATTCTAGGATCCGGCCCATTCAGTTGGAATTATTTGAGTCGCTTAATCTCTTTCATACTATTTGCAGTTGTTTTATTAAATTCTTATACTTTAGTCGCTTAATTATTGGGTCAATGACAATTTAAGCTCTTCAAATCGGTTCAACATGGTGTTAATTTTCTAAATTTATTACGAATAACATGCAATGAATTTAAAATTCCACCATAATATAAAATTCATTAAATTTGAAAATTTTGTGTTCGTTAATTGCACATTAATATGTTCATTCTGGTGTAGAGTCAAGAGTGTACAACATATTGTGAAATCAATAAGAGTAAATTTATAACTTTTTCGTGGAGTTTGAATTCATGATTATGATTGTGAATTTAGTTTGGGAAATTGTGAATATTCAACATACAAGGAATAGAGAGTAGTGCATGTAAGAACTATAATGGAACTAGATGTATATGCATACTAGAAAGTTTTGGGTCGTGCTAAGCACGACCCATGTCTATAGCAAAAGCGAGTATTAGAATTGTATGATAATTGCAAGAAAATTAAAATACAATGTTATAACTAGATGAAAAAATGTTTATGAAACAATATAAAATTAATGAGAAATCTTAGCGGGTGGACATGTTACACATTGTAGTTAAAATGAGACATGATCTAACACCAATTACAACCTTATTTTGATCTTCTTTCATCAATATCCTTTAAACTTTATTTCCCTCCGTCATATGCCTAGACCCCATTTGTATCCACATTCTCTCTCTCTCTCTCTCTAGACATTTCTCTCAATAAAATTCATAAAAATATCATCCTTTCCATCTCAAGATTTTGCTCACAGATCTGCTTCTTGTAGTGACATCTGTTAGTCCCTAAACTAAGTAAATAAGATTTGATGATCGATAGCTAAGAAGAATAATATCAGCTGAAGTATGTATCTCAGCTGAAGCAAGTATATGCAATAAAACTTCAGCTGAGTACGTACTTAACTCTAGGAAACAAGTCAAATCAGCAGCTACAGAAGAGTGTTCATTCGAAGTCTATGGCCAAAGGAAAAAGACCAGAAGAAGACCACTCAGCTGATAGTGGAATCAGCTGATGGTACCTGCTGCAGGTAATGACTTAGCGGAAAACGTTCTTGACACTTTGAACATTTTCCTTTCCCGCTCAAAGAAGAAGAAAATGATGAAGATCTTCTATTTTGGAATAGAAGATAATATGTCAGTACATCATCGTTTGTCCATCCAAGCATGTAAACAGAAAGTCAACTACTTTTGTACTATCATAGTACACCTTTTTACCGTGCGTCAGAAAAGGTAGCAAAAGGAGTTGAAACAAAGTACACTTGGGACTATAACCTATGCAAGTGCATTAAATGTTTCCTTGGACAAGTCTACATCGACGAATGATATGTTTACATGTCGATTAACTTGTGGACAAAGGAACATGGATCTTAGGCTATATATATAGACGTAAATGCTTGCATTTACACACACCTTTTTACATTCATAGCACAAGAACATTCTCTGAGAGTTTGTTATTGTCTGTTATTAACTCTCCCATAGTTATTAATAAGGCATTTAATATCAGCTGTTTGTATCAGCTGATATAACTCTCCTTGCATTGTCTTCTAGTTTGAGCGAGCAAAAGTGTCACTTCAAGTATAGAGTTTTAGTTAGTGTGTACTATCTATTACCGCAAACTTTGTACTGTATTAAGTTGTTTTTAATAAACTCTTAATCATTGAAAACTTGTGTGTTCTTTATCTTATCGTCTTTACTTGTCATAACGCAACACATTTGTGTTGTTGGGATCCAACTACTGGTATCAGAGCAAGTGTCAAAGTTGTTTTCCATCAACTTTGAGCATCTGTTATGGCTAAACCTACAACATCCAATCTTCCATCATCTGGAAAACCTCCCAAACTCACTCAAACCAACTACCCCATGTGGAAAACTCGTATGTTATCCCACATGGTTACCTATCACCCAAAACTTCAAGACAATATAACGATAGGAAAATACATTCCCAAAACCCTTATCCCTGGTACCCCCGAAGTACCAGAACACTATGTTGTGAAATCTGAAGCTCAATGGGCAGACGCTGAAAAACATCTTGTTCATCTTGAGAACAAAGGAAGGGATATGCTTTTTCAAGCAATTGGTGATGAATTGTATCACAATATTCAATTTTGTGACTCAGTCAAGGAGATGTGGTAAATTGCAAGCGGAAGTCTACGTGAAACAACCCCCAGGTTTTGAAAATCCTAAATACTTAGATTACGTGTATAAGTTGGATAAGGCGTTGTATGGGTTGAAACAAGCTCCTCGAGCATGGTATGACACTCTCTCCACGTTCCTTCTAGAAAATGACTTCACCAGGGGAAAGATTGATAAAACCTTATTCATTCGTAAAATCAAAGGTGATAACATTCTTGTTCAAATTTATGTGGATGACATAATATTTGGTGCTACTGATGAAAAGCTTTGTAGACGTTTCGCAAAACTTATGTCTACAAAGTATGAGATGAGTATGATTGGTGAATTAACATATTTTCTTGGCTTACAAGTTAAGCAATCTAAAAATGGAATTTTCATAAATCAAGAAAAATATATCAAAGATCTTTTAAAGAAATTTGATATGAATTCATCATCATCCATGAAAACTCCAATGGCTCCTCCAAATAATCTAGATGCTGATACAACTGGGAAATCAGTTGATATTACATTCTACAAAGGAATCATTGGGTCTTTACTCTATCTCACTGCCAGCAGACCAGATATTATGTTTGCTACTGGCATGTGTGCTAGGTATCAAGCTGATCCTAGAGAATCTCATTTAATAGCCGCTAAGCGAATTTTGAGGTACCTTAAAGGTACTCCAAGCCTAGGTCTTTGGTATGCCAAAGACTCCGGGTTTGATCTAATTGGCTATTCAGATTCAGACTTTGCAGGTTACAAGATGGATAGAAAGAGCACCACAGGAGGATGTCAGCTGCTTGGTGGGAAACTAGTCAGCTGGACAAGCAAGAAACAAAATATTGTTTCTACCTCCACAGCTGAAGCAGAATATGTTGTTGCTGGAAGCTGTTGTGCTCAAGTCCTTTGGATGAAGAATCAGCTGGTTGATTTTGATATGAACTTCTGCAAAGTTCCTGTCTACTGTAATAACACAAGTGCTATCGCAATCAGACACAACCCAGTTCTTCATTCCAGAACCAAACATATTTATATAAGGTATCATTTCATTAGAGATCACATTGAACAAGGTGACGTTGAACTTCATTTCATTTCAACAAACCTTCAGCTGGCTGATTTATTCACTAAGCCTTTAGATGAAAAACGTTTCAATTTTTTAATCAGCGAGCTGGGTATGTTAAATGCTTAAATCAACTGCTGTAGTACTATTAGCAGCTGATAAGTTCACCTTGTCACTTAGTACATTCAGCTGACTAAAAATGTTTCAATTCAATCAGTCAGCCGAATAAAACATCTCAAAATGATAACTTATCGAGTTTTATAAGTTAAAACATTTGGTTTTCCTTGAAAAGGCATCTTTTATCCCTATCCACACGTTCTCTATGGCAAATATTTCCACTCGAGTGAAAATATTTGGCATTTATGAGGGATTGACACCTCTGACACCGAAACGGCTCCACTAATGAAGGAATTATGTGCACAGTCAGTGAACCTATGATGATACATCCATGCCTACGAAACACTTAAGGGTCACACCGGTGAGTGCATGTAATACAAGCAAGATAAACAATGATACTACGAAGAGGAATGATTCATAATAGTCATTATGAATCAGTTAAGTATTAAGTTAAGTTTAACTTATTACTAAATTAGTTTAACTAACTAATTAATACAAGTAGTTGTACATTTACTAGTTGAGTAAATATACAATGTGTTAATTATAGATTATCCATGATATGATTTAAAGCTATTAAATCATATAGTAATTGGATAATATTGTTGTATAAATTATATAAAGACTATTATATAATTAACTATTAGAAGTATAAATACAAGTATATAATTCGTGTATATGGGTACCAAATTATTAGTGTATTAATACTAGACATTTGATAGTTAAGTGCAAAAATAATAAACTAGTTAAACTATAAGGGATGGAAGTGTTAAAAGGAAGTTTAAATAAAGTTCTAATATTAATTATACTAGAAGGGTTCTAAGCGTAATTTATTTGTATATAAATAAGAGGCTTAGGGTAAACCCTAAAACTCCTTAGACATTCACGAAATCACTCCCTCACCTCCTCTCCCTTGGCTTCGGCCGAACACTCCCAAGAACACCAAGTTTGGTGTTCTTCGTTCTTCGTGTTCTTCGTGTTCTTCAAGTTTTGAAGAACAAGTTCATTGCTTAGATCAACTAGAAGATCGCTCGATTTGTTCATCATCAGTGGATCAATCTTAAGCAAACAACAAGGTATGTTTTGGGAAACCCTTTACTCCCTTCTCCCTCTTGGATGAATTTCGGCCAAAGAACCCTAGGGTTCTTTGGTTGATGGTCGATGAATACACACAAGCAATGTGTGTGTTCGAGTTCTTCGTACAAGGTTTCTTTCTTGTTAACCTAATCTAGAATTCCAACATCCCAATCCTTTAGGATTTAAGGATTAGGTTTAATCCCATTTCCGCATTTAGGGATTAAATCAGCTAGTTAGTTTTAACCGGCCAAGAACAAGTTCATGTTCTTGGTCAGCAAGGTTCGAACTCGTGAACTAGGTGGTCGACCTAAGTGGTTGATCAGTCGCATGGTGCGTAGTAAATCCCTACAGTGGTATCAGAGCGTTGGTTTAGAAATCTAGACTAGATTAACAAAGGTTGTTTGTTTACTTTAATTTACAAGTTTTTTTTTGTTTCAAGTTTTTCTTCTTTCTTCTTCATGTTTTTCGAAAATAAGGGAAGAAACCCTAAGACCAAGAACATTAAACTAGTCTAAGTTTAATTGGTCAAGAAGGTTTCTAGAAAACCCTAGCAAATTTTCAAAACCCTAGAAAGAACCCTAGGATCAAGTATGTTAAACAAGATATGTTTAATTGATCAAAATGATTCTTTCCATAAACCCTAGATTTTTCGTGACCAAGGAAAACCCTAGGATCAAGTATATTAAACAAGTTTTGTTTAATTGATCAAAAGGATTCTTTCCTAATACCCTAGAGATTTCGAAATCTAGAGGATTACTTGGACACCAAGTTTATTAAACTAGCCTAGTTTAATTGGTGGAAAAGTATCCTAGTCTTAAGTTTTCGAAAACCCTAAAGAACCCTAGAACATTAAACTAGTTTATGTTTAATAGTTTAAAAGTATTAATTAGGATAATAATCTAAAACCTAGTTAATTAGACAAGTTTATGTCTAATAGGTTTAATTATTATTTTGATAGATTTATTAAAGCTAGTTCTTTAAACCTAGTAATTTAGACAAAGTTTATTGTCTATAAGGTTTAAATTAAAGAGTTTAAATAAATTTATTAAAGATATAATCTATCTTAGAATTTAAACAAATTTTATTGTTTAAAAGGATTGATTAAAATTAATCTTTTAATTAAAATAATGTGTTTGATCAAGAAAGTCAAAACCCTAGTTTTGATTGATCAAAAGCAAGATTAGGGTTCATCTAATTAATTTAGGGAATTGATAAAGAAGATGTAAATTTTTAAGTTCTAAAATTAACAAGATGTATTTAATTGTTTATGTATATATATATTTAAATTTTCGGAAGTTTTTTTAATTAAATAAAATTGAATTTTAAAAGAAGTAATAAGTTTATACACATTTTAATTAGTTCAAGTTAAAATGTACATGTATAAGCTAGATGTAATGTTCTTATTAGAATGTTACAAGTTTGTTATTATAAATATACATATATACACGAACATATACATTAAATACAAGATAAAATGGAACAATTAAAAGGATAATGTTATTTTGATCATGAAGCAGAATATTATAATTAGTTATTGTATAAGTTATAATATAATTAAAACTAGAATGTACAAAGTTATGATTTCATTATAACTAGAAATTGTACAAGTTGAAATTATATGATTAACTAGTAATATACAAAGTTATATATATATATATATATATATATATATATATATATATATATATATATATATATATATATATATATATATATATATATGTGTGTGTATAAAGTTATAAGTTATTATAACTAGTGAATTATACAAGTATAGTATAAGTATTTTACAAGTTATGTAATATACTAGATTAATGATCAAGTATAAATAACAAGAACCTATATTTAACTAGTTCAAGTTAAATATAAGAAAGGTTTAAACAAACTAAAGAATTATTATATATAGTTTTTATATAATAGGTTTATTAGTTTCACCAAGTATAAACCAGTGATTGTTAGCTTAAGTTTCATCATGATTGTTGAAGCTAGTGGGAGCTACACAAGAAAATCACAAAGTTTGTGAGTGTGTCGTTAAGGCATAAGTTATGGTCGAAATTAATAAGTAAGAAAAAAATGTTTAATTTCATTATTAGACATATGAAAATCTAGGTGTGTTAAACTAGGTTTATGTTTTAAGTTTATGAATCATAAAAGTTTTAAAGTTTAACATAAGTTTATAAGTTTTTCAAATAAGATAAAACAAGTAAGTTTTATTCTAGATAAGATTTTTTACAAAATCTAGTAAAACGTTTTGTACACCTCGTTTTAGGTATACATGTAAAATCGTGTGAATTCTTGAAACTATAAGTTTTAAAGAATAGTTCTTATGTTTAAGAAGGTGTCTTGGAGAACCATTCAATTCACAAGTCACACATTTTTAAACAAGGATTAAGATTGGAATAAAAGTTTAAGTTTAGTTTAAGACTTAAACAAACCCAAGAAAATCTTAGATCGAAGTACTATCCACCTAATGGAACACCTCACTTGTTAAACGATATTCATATTGTAAGGATAAAGAACCTTAGATATGGATTCAAATCATTGCGAGTGTTAGGGTGCGTAAGGTTCTGTGATAATCGGGAGTCCCGGCGCAGAGCATCGCACTGTCTTAGATGGTCTGATCTACTTTGGTGATAATCGGGAGTCCCGGCCCAAAAAGTACTTCAGTAGAATAAACATACTAGACTTTATTACTAACTTAGAAATGTACGATTAGATTGTACAAAGTTGTAATAAGTTATAAGTCTAAAGATTCTACGACCCCTAGGAATCGTGTCAAGTCTTGATACGATCGGTAAGGAAGTTACCTACCAGAAATAGCATGTCTCGTCGGGAAGTGCCCAAACCTTGCGGCGAGAATGTGATATATGGATCCTAGGCCTAAAATATTAATTATGGGTTTATAATATATTTTAGAGAATGTTTATTGATGATTATTAATTAAAATGGGTTTGATTTGTAGATGGCAGCAACAACCATAGCGACACGTACCAACAATCTCTCACTACGCTTGTTTCTAGAAAAGGACGAATTGACTGGGTCAATGTTTCTCTATTGGAAGCGTGATCTTCGGATTATGCTTACACATGAGAGAAAAGGAAATATCCTAGAAAAAGCAATACTAAATGCTCCTACCGCGAATGCTAGAAATGAACCAGGATAAGCATATTACGCTTATAAGGTGTTCAAATCTTGCAAGATGGTTAAGGGGTCATCGGTAAGTACTCAGGTCATGAAAATGAAAGAGTACATGGATCATATTAGGTCACCCAGTATCGTTGCAGTTGGCAACAGTAATGATACTCAACTCGTTGTTAGATGACTATAAGTCTTATGTAGTCAACTACTACATGCATAACATGGAGCAATCCATTGTTGAGCTACATTCCGTGCTCAAGACTACTGAGTTGATTTAGGGACCAAATTTAAGAATGATCTCGTAGTAACCGATGATGGTAGTGATCAGAGAAAGAGGCGCAATGGAAAGGGAAAGGATAAAACCGATCCCAGCCACGGCGTGCCTAAAGGGTAATGGAGTCAAACAAAAGGGTCAAGAAGGTAAAGCCAAACAAGAACCGAGAAACGGTGTCTTGGTTGTGGCAAAGGTCAAAGGGTAGGAGGCAATGCTTGCTCCTTAGTTGACTTGACCAACTTCTAGATACTCGCTTCCTACTTGTAAAAGTTTATTACAAGTAAATCAACTTTAGCAATCGTTTATTGCATAAGATGATAAGTGAGATGACCGGCATGAGATGGTGATGATCCCACGAGCACCAAGTTTTTTATAATTCAGTTTTTTCAGTGGATTCGTTTTAAACAATTTTACTTTATTGTTTGGATAATTTTATTTTGTTAAAACAAGTTTTATTTTGGCTTTAAATAAATTTCGAATCCATGGTTGAATTATATTGTGTGCATGTGTGATAATTACACTAGTCAAGGTTTATGACTAGATTGTAAGTCAAGTTTTGATTTACTTATATATATTTTTTGATTGTTGTATAAATAATGTCTTGATAGCTCAAGGTATTTAGATGCTAGTAATTAGAAAGTTTTTCTAATGAAAGTATTTAAGAGTTTTATGGAATCATAAGGTTCAAAGGTTATTGAACTTAGTTAAAACATCTTAAGTAATAGTCATTACTTATGATAGAAAGTTTTAAAGTACTAGTACTAATATAGTATGATTATATTGGATATAATCGAGATAGACTTTAAGAGTATTATTACAAGTCTTTTATACTTGTAGTAAAGGATTTAATGAAGTCATAATTCCCTAATAGGAATAGTTGGATATTCGTATAATCCAAGTAAAATGACTTAGACATTAAATGACTCTTAAAAGGGACATAACTATATTAAAGTCTTTAAGAATTAAAGTGTATTATTGGAAGTCTTTTATACTTGTAATAAATACAATATTTAATCAAGTCATAATCCCCTAATAGGAATAATGGATATTTGACAAATCCAAGTAATGACTTTGGCATTAAATGAAGTTCTTAAAGAATACTAATGTGTTTAAGGATTGATAGTATCATTCCAAGTGTTTTATACTTGCTAGATACAATAATCAATAAAGATCATGATTCCCTTAAAAGGAATGTTGGATATTCGCAAATCCAAAGGATGATCTTAACTATTGATAGAATTCTTAAAAGATTGAACTACAAGTTATTGACTAGGTCAAAGTAGTTTAAGAGATGCTTAAGTTCCATAAAAGTAAGTAGGAGCTAAGACTAACGTAATTCATTAAAGATGTTAGTGAATTCAGTAAGTTAGTAAGACATTAACAACAAGGTTTTACCAAGTCGTTAGCCAAAGAGTTAAGAGAAATAATAAGTGATCGTTGATTAGATTATTGCAAACCTAATAGCGTGATCACAAGTCTTGTGATTAATTATTGCATATCTAATAGGTTGTTAAACACTTCAGTGGATAACACAATCATTTAAGAAAATTTCTTTAACTAGTAAGAATATCTACAAATCAAGTAACTAAAAGAGGCTTTAGTTGCAAGGATGATTTTATGAATTCAAGAAACTAAGGAGTTAATTTCCAATCCTCCTATGTTTACCGAATTACATAAAAGGCAAGACTAGAATATGTTCTAGATTGTTACAAGAACAATATCTAGCAAAGACAAAAGTAATAGTATTCCTAAATACTCGTCTTATGTCTTTAGTTTAATAGAAATAATTGGTTTAGTGATAAAGTTACAATCAAGGTTGTAAGAATCATAAAGTAATCAACGTGAACGAAAGGAATAAGTAATGATCCAGTAATAATTCAGTATCTATGTCCAGTGAGGAATAGTACATGAGTTAGTATCATTTTTATTCAGACTTTGTATGTTTTACAAGATCCACGAATAAAAGTCTATTTATTCAAGAAGACACAAAATCCGTGACTACTCGTCTTGGTGGGAACCTCGATGGGACGTTAATGTCATCGCGGTATTTGGTGTAGATTCGAAGTTCTTCGAAGATATCTACACAAGTTTTGTGTAAACCAAATATCGGTGATATTCTGTTGGATGCTCAACGAATATTGGATTGACCGCCGTGACAATACTTCGTGGTTGAAAAGTTCAAAAGTATTGTTCACTAGGATTGTCCTTAAGCCTGAGGTATTTGGTTTAGGATGCAATGACTAATGTGCTTTGGTTCAACTTAGACAATACTGAAATACGTTTGTCATACGAGGCGATACTGGGTACAAAGGAAGTTGTATTTTAAACCGAAATATACAAGATGGTAATTGCACCTCCTCTTTAGGAGAGATATTTATAGGTCCTTTGACGTGATGAGATAACTGGAAAGTGCATGGCCATGCCCAAACGAACTGATTTGTTCTTTGTCGCTTATCACAACAGTTTGAATCAAGAAGTCATGAAATGATTTCGAATACAGGAGTTGATAATTTCTACCATGCTCGCATTCGTTATCACAAATATCGTGCTGCAAGGGATGAGCCTAACATAGTTTGCCCAAGAAGTAGAGACAGAGTGTTCTTTACTAGTAGACGCTATTAAAGAGTTTTTTTTTCATAAACCATACCTGGGTTACGTAAGTTGTTTTTATGGGGTTGGTTACCTACATGCACATCTAGAAGGCCACTGTAGCTCGTATCATTAAGACAAAGGTTACAGACTTGCACAAGTGGGAGTCTGAAGGAATTATGTGCACAGTCAGTCAACCTATGATGATACATCCATGCCTACGAAACACTTAAGCAATGATAAGCAATGATACTACGAAGAGGAATGATTCATAATAGTCATTATGAATCAGTTAAGTATTAAGTTAAGTTTAACTTATTACTAGATTAGTTTAACTAACTAATTAATACAAGTAGTTGTACATTTACTACTTGAGTAAATATACAATGTGTTAATTATAGATTATCCATGATATGATTTAAAGCTATTAAATCATATAGTAATTGGATAATATTGTTGTATAAATTATATAAAGGCTATTATATAATTAACTATTAGAAATATAAATACAAGTATATAATTCGTGTATATGGGTACCGAATTATTAGTGTATTAATACTAGACATTTGATAGTTAAGTGCAACAATAATAAACTAGTTAAACTATAAGGGATGGAAGTGTTAAAAGGAAGTTTAATTAAAGTTCTAATATTAATTAAAATAGAAGGGTTCTAAGCGTAACTTATTTGTATATAAATAAGAGGCTTAGGGTAAACCCTAAAACTCCTTAGACATTCACGAAATCACTCCCTCACCTCCTCTCCCTTGGCTTCGGCCGAACACTCCCAAGAACACCAAGTTTGGTGTTCTTAGTTCTTCGTGTTCTTCGTGTTCTTCAAGTTTTGAAGAACAAGTTCATTGCTTAGATCAACTAGAAGATCGCTCGATTTGTTCATCATCAGTGGATCAATTTTAAGCAAACAACAAGGTATGTTTTGGGAAACCCTTTACTCCCTTCTCCCTCTTTGGTTGATGGTCGACGAATACACACAAGCAATGTGTGTGTTCGAGTTCTTCGTACAAGGTTTCTTTCTTGTTAACCTAATCTAGAATTCCAACATCCCAATCCTTTAGGATTTAAGGATTAGGTTTAATCCCAGTTCCGCATTTAGGGATTAAATCAGCTAGTTAGTTTTAACCGGCCAAGAACAAGTTCATGTTCTTGGTCAGCAAGGTTCGAACTCGTGAACTAGGTGGTCGACCCAAGTGGTTGATCAGTCGCATGGTGCGTAGTAAATCCCTACAACTAACCCCTCTCTATCACATCCAACCTTCTTTTTCGCACAGCTACCAACATTTCCATAGTTGGTTTGTAACTATCCATTTATAGTCCGGTTTAATTTCAAATATTTACCCAAACCGTCCTATAATCCCTTATAAATACCCATCCATTCACCCACTTCATCACTCCCAAATTTTCCTCTCAATTTTCCTCTCAAATTTCCTCTCAAACTCCTCTTCTTCAAGCTTTTATCTTTCTTCCCTCTCCCAAAAATGTCAAAGAAAACCTCAAAAGATGTTCTTTCTAGAGCTGCCATCGAGTTCGCTCAGAACTCGAATCTGGTAGGAAACACCTCTCCACCGGACAAACTCATCGATGTATATCGTCCGGTCGGAAAATTCTTACGTCACTGCCCTATCAGTGGTGCATTCTTTAGATTCACCAAGAGTTTTTACGAACTCTTACGTGATTTCTGGATATCTGTCTCCATCTCTGGAGATGATATTGTTGCGCAGGTAGGAGGTCATCAAATCACCATCACTGCTGATGATTTCCGAACTGCTTGCGGGTTCGATTACTTGCTCCCTATCGAACTCTATCAGGAGACGAAGTCCTCTGATGATGCTAAAGAAAGTCTAATCCGTATCTCCGGATACCGATTAGAAAAGGATGACGACAGGGTGCAGATCTTCAGGAAGTCTCAGCTGTCGATACCATGGGCCTACTTCTTCACGCACATCATTCAGTGCATAGGCGGCAACTCTAGGTCTCACAACCAGTGCAACTCTAGCCTTCAGGTCTTTGCTGAAGCCCTAATCACCGGTCAGCGGATTGATTATGGGAGACTGGTTTACGAGGAGGTCAAGACCAAGCTCAAGGCAAAGGGAAATCACATTCCCTATCTTCGCTTCTTCACATTGTGCATCGCTCATGTGATGGTTTAAAAGCTGAAGATTGATTACGACGACTTTCAAGGGGAATGGATTGAGGTCTGTACCTTATCCAACACCATCTTCAACTCCAAGAAGGAAGCTGGTAAGGATTTTCCCCTCTCCTCGTACATGCTGAAGATCATTAAAGATCGGACCAGATCCAAAAGGGATCGATCACAGGGCACCACATCGAAGGAATCTGCCCTACAAGAAGGTATGTCCTTTTCTCATCTGAAGTGTTTTCCCTCAATTGGACGTGGATCATATTCCACTGGCGGTGAAGCAGCGAGTTAAGCGACCTGCTCATCGCTCTCCTTCTTCCTCTTCATTCTCTCCGCCATATTCTCACACTTCACGTGCTCCTTCTTTTCCTCAGCTGAGGGCAAGAGGGTCTGCTACCCGTGGAGAAAGTGTGGTGGCTGATGATGCTGACCTGGCGATAGCAGCATCATCAGGATTCAGCCAGGATCCTCTGGGTACTCACTCGAGTCCCAGAATGGAAGGATTACGCTCAGATGCTATGCCAACATCTGAGAATAGTCCTTCTCATTTTCAGATTGGCAGTGTTTCTCAAGGAACTCCACCAACAATCGGAGCTCCTGGTCAAACACTCCTGGCTGATCGCCTTTTTCTCTCTTTTGCTCTTCAACCTCCATCTGCTGATTTCTCAACAAGTCAGCAGACTTCAATACGGCAATTTCGTTCTTCAGGAGTTAGTGCCGGCTCCAACCTTCTGCGTAGCTCCTCGACTGATTCATTATCAGTCGTTGTAACAAGGGAACAAACTCCACAAGCAACCTCAGTCTCTCAACAGACTGCTGGTGAAGCTTTTGGCTCAACCCAAGCCACCCGTTAGTCAGCTGCACACACACCACCACCAACTTCTTCATCACTATCTGAGTCAGCAGTTGATGATAGATTGACTGGAAACCAAGTCAATCTTGAAACTGTTCTTTCTGTTTCCCACAACGTCACCAGCTTACACCAGCTGGAGATCGAGGAAACCACCACCGCCGATGAAGAGACAACTGTAGACCCAGTTGTTCCTGAGGCATCCACCCAAGCTGCCAGTGATCACGAACGTATTCGCCAACTGAGCTGTGAGGCAGCTGACACACCACCCAGAGGAACTCTTCCTCCGGTCTCTATACCGGTTTCGCCGGCTGGTGAGATCGAAGCACAAGGTAATCAAACAGCATTCCATGTGATGTTTGATTCTGCTGATGAGCCCCTTCAGCCCTACTATTCGTCCGCTGACGAAGAAGTAGACGGACCTTGGCTTCGAATTGATTCGACAGCTGATGTCGGCACTTCTGATAGAAACCCAGAAGTTTCAGCTGGACCCAACTCACCCCCCATAGTTTCTGAGCATCCCATAGGAGCGATTCCTCCTAACTCAGGAACACCCACTTCCACAGCTGAGGTTACCCCTCCAGATGGAGACATACCGGACCCCTTCCCCCAAAGCGTCCAAGTGTCCCATGCTGAATCCAACAAAGCTGGAGGAAGCATTCCCATCAGAGCCGCTGCTGCTCTGATGTCTAGAGTTGTAACATCCCAGATTCGACATGGGATGGCCATGCTGAGTAGGCAGATGGACACCCTTCGCAGGGATTTTCCAAAGAAGTTTGCTAAAACTGTTGAGAATCTCTCTTCCAGCATAACTTCTCTGCACACTAAGGGTCACACTCAGACTCCTCAGCTGGTTCTTCTTTCTGATCAGATTTGGATCAACACCAGCGAGTTCAACACTCTCAAAACGTATATTCATTGAGAGTTGAACTCCATTCGCGAATCTGACAGAGTCGAGAAAGACAAGCTTCTCTCCGAAGCTCGGGCATCTGAAGCAGAAGTCGAAAGACAACTGAATACCTTGTCCTCCAAGGTATCTCCTCTCCAACCAGCTGTCGATCGTCTGGCTCTGGCACAGTCAAAGCAAGAGTCTCTGCTGACCAACACTCATAGCCATCTCTCTAAGGCTATTGAGGAGTCCGCTTCTGTTGTGTCCACAAGAATGGACAAATTGGAGACTGAGGTCAGCTCGCTGACTTTCCAAGTCGCTGGTCTCCAAGGCACCCTCAACCTTATTCTTCAAAAGTTAAATGAGGGTGTCGCTGTTGTCCATCTTGTTAGTTATTTACGGTTTAATCAAAGTAAAACGCAGCGGAAATATAACATAAATCACTAATCAAGGATCTACATTTTGACAAAGTAATTAAACATAAATAATCAAAGAGATTAGTATCTAGAAATCATACCCTTGAAGCCTTTGATTACACCAACGAATGAGGATGAATAACTCCAAGAATTCAATGTAGAATTCCTCTAATGGTATCTACACTACATCATATCAAAAACACCAATTTGGATACTAGTCATTTGCTCAAGAGAATCAAATAACAAGATACAGCACCCCCTTTGTTTGACTATTTCGTGCGTACAACAAGACCACAAACAAAAGTTTTGTTGTGATGTTATTTCTTGGACGAAAATAAAACAAGGGAAAAAGGAAGTGACTTTGTTTCTTCTTTTGTTTAGTTCGTGCGTACGAGACAATATAGAAAACCAAATCACAAAACCTTTTCCATCTATGCGGCCGTGAGGTATCTTAAGCAGGAGATTAGGGTTATCTCTTAAGTATATATATCCATAATACAAGTTATGAGATATAACATTTAGTCCCTTGTCTTTTTGATTCTTTACAATTTCTCACTAATACATTTTAACTTAACAATTAATTAAAACATAACTAGCCAAGTAATTTAGTTTATATAAATAATATAATTACCCTAGTTATATTATATATATTAAATGGTTTTGGTGTATAAGTGTGTGACCATTTAGGCTCACATACGTCTAGCCATATAACTATATGTCATGTACGTGAAGCATATTTCAATAGCTCCCACTTGCGCACGTCATAACATCAAGTAATTATACAATCAAAGGTTAGAGTCTAGCAACCCGCCAATGCCCCTAGAAGTATATGAGCGAGTTTCAGAAAAGTCCAGGTTCAAAGTTTTTCATCAGTTATCCTTTTGTTACTGATACCATGTTGAATTTTAGACAAGGATTAATGTCAATCTAAAATTTCAACGATTCTGTTTCTCGATCTTTACATTGAAGTAGATTACCAAACCAATCAAGATTCATCTTGATTACCTTTGGGTACGGCCGTACAAGCATCTATTCAAATCATCGAGGGGCCCAGTAGTATCTAATCCACATATGTGGAGGAACAAATTCTTTATTGACTGCACGTGTTTGCCATATGCTTAATGACAAACCCGATAATGGTTGTAATAGCAGCCTTATTCAGGTCAGCGTTTAACCACATCAAAGCTTGCCCCTCTACATACTCAAACCAACTTGCATCTCAAGTCAGAGGATAAGTGACAAAGCCTTTGTGAGATTCACTTGTGACATAAATCCAGGAAGTGATTTCTCATAGGTTGGGTCAGTCAAATTGTGCATCATTATGAACAACATGTGAGTTTGATTTCATCATCCCTAGTCATACTAAGATAATGTCATCAATGCCCTCAGATTTGTCTTAATAATATTCCCATATTATTAATATGACAATGGACAATTTAGAATATAAAACGCAGTAAATATTTATGGATATAAACATGCAAATATAGAACACAGTAGATATTCATATAAAAACGATCATACCAAATATATCAATTTATTCCATTAAATACTGCTCAATGTTCCATTATCCAAATACTAAACAGATTTACATGAAACTAATAGCTTGTTGAAGTCCAATGTTCCATTCATATTCAATATGTTTGGTACAAGACATTGAGTTCGATAAAGTGTCAGCTAGTTAGTTATCTGTTTGAACTTTAAGAATATGAATTTCACATATCTCGATAAATCATTCGAACGTAGTGAACCTTCGTAAATAGGATCTAGCGTCACCACGACCTATTTCAAAACTAGCATAAGTATAGCAAGTATACTTAGCTTCAGTTTGGTATCTCCACCATAACCAAGGAACATATATCCAGTATTTCAAAAATACTTCAATGTGTTCTTAACAGTGATCCAGTGACTCTCTCGTGGATTCTGTTGGTATTTTCTAGTAAGATCCCTTAAGGACGTTATGTTTGGCCTAGTGCTTCTTACAGCGTACATGATGAATGGAATAGCCGACTCATAGGGGATTACATTCATTCGCTTCACCACATCAGGTGTGGAAGGTCCTTGAGTCTCACTCAAGTTTACATTGTGTTGTATACGAGGACTTCCTCGTTTGGGAGCATTCATTCTAAACCATTTTAGAATTTTTTTCAATGTAAGCACTTTGACTTAAACCAATCAACCGCTTTGATCTATCCCAATAGATTCTTAATTTCAAGTATGTGTGTCGTATTTCTACAATCCTTCATGTCAAAACATTTCCAAGCTAGGATTTTCATCTTGTAGCATTGGTATTTTTTTCACATGAGTGACATGTCAACAACATGTATGATTTGAGAAATGACAATGCTCCCACTAGCTTTCATATATACACATGCTCAGTTTGGGTTTTAGGTGAAACAAACGGTTTTATTTCATCATTTACCAAATCTCATAGTCATAGTACACTACTTTGGCTATAAGAATCCTAACGTCTTTAGTAACAGGCAAGAAGGTTTCATCGTTGTCAATCATGTAGGATTGAGTGTAACCTTTTACTACTACAAGAGCTTTATAGGTGTGTATATTTTCATCCATGTCAGCAGTCTTACTGTTTTGAGAAAGACCAACTAAGTTCAAAACTTGATTGTCTCTCATGGATTTAATTTTCGCATTCATAGTTTTAAGTCATTTTTCGAATTCAAAATTCGATAATGCAACTTGATAGTTAGGGGGTTCATTATGATCCTCGAAACTTTGCTCCTCAGCATCGACATATATCTATATCGTTCAAGTGCATGAGGTGTCCTTGCGGACCTACGAACATGAACAACATCATTATGTGGTCCAACATCTATATGTCCAGCCTCAGAATGATATTTGCTAGTGTTACCAGAAGGTTGTGCATCTTCGCTTTGAATCTTGTCAAAGTCTATAGTGCTCCCACTTGCTTTGTGAATTGAGACTGTTCTCAAGTGTAACGCCCTGAAATTTCAGATAATTAAATAATAATCTAAATTAAATTTAAATTTCGTTTTGTTGGATAATGAGTTGGTCATACAATAATTATGTGACGTTTGGCGATTATGCGTATTAATTTAATTGCGTGGCGTTTTGTTTACGCCTTAATGTGTTCCATAATTGTGATGTCTTGACTAATTTGTCGTGTAATATAACTATTTAAATATCGGAAAGTATATGCTTTATGTTCGTGACCTTTAAAACCCCGGGCCAATCTGCCTTTATCACTGGGTCCGGTTTATTAGTTGATGTGCGAATAGTTTGGGCCTGTTTTCTACTGTTGGGCTTATGGACCCATTAGACGATTTGAGCCCGATGAGATGAGATCGAATCCCTATTCGTTTCATGTGTTGAAGTATTTAATCTGCATTGGAATTCCAACCCTAGCCGTCATCCAGCTTTTCTTTTTTCCTTTTTGGTGTACTGCCATTTCCTAGCTAGCCATGAATATCACCACCACCTGAATTCCGTTCGCCACCGCACCTTACAATTCCGTTTTACATCTCCACCGTCAACATTCTGTACGTTACCCGCCGGAATCCCACCTTTATTGTATTCCTTTCTTTTTCCGGCAAGTTTGCTCCATCGGCAGCCATGGAAATCTCGAACCCCATTGTCTTTGTTTTACTTCGCCGGTAAACCACCACCGCTTATTTATTTTCCGGTGAACCAAGATTGTTTCCTTTCCGATGAGCTGAGTTTACTTCTTTCCGGCGAACAACCATTGTTTCCGACCACAGTTCCCGTTTTCGGGTTGCCACAACCTCGTTTTTGATTACGCCGGTGACCGCCGTTGTTTCCGTTTACCATCGAGCAGAGAAGCAAGAAGATTTCTGGGTTGTTCTGTGCGGTATAGAGTTGTATTCCGGTCCAGTGACGATTCCGTACTAGATTTCTGGTTCATGTGGTGAAGCAGAAGTAGGTGTCGACCGATTGATACATTTTGAAGTTTCGAGTAACTCGCTGAGCATTTGTGTCGTTTTCCTTTTTCCGTCTCGAGTAGCTGTTGGCTCGGCAAAGTTAGGAATCAACAAGGGTAAGTTGGAATGTGTTCTTTTCCATTTCTGTTAGGCGAAGGAAGGATTTACTTTTATTTAAATAAAGTTATTAAATGATTATTTTGTCGTGACATTCTGAGTGTGTAAGAAAACTTAATTTTCTTATTTATAAAACAACAAATTATTAGTGTGGGTCTTGGAGTTGAGCAAATTATCAAACAATATCATTTTGATACTATTTTCTTTTCTTTTCTTTTTTTTAAAAAAAAAACATTCCAATATTATTTTAATTATAAAACGAATATTTTAGTACTATTATTAATCAAGGGGAAATGTTTTGTTATCATTAAACTAGCATGAGAAATAAATTCAAATTTGGAGTCTCCTAATCGTAAAAACTTGTATATATTAAACAAGTTTAAGTTGAACCTAATCTGGGTTACTTTACGTGCCTTAGGACCGTCTAGACGCTAGCTGAGCATTAGTGTAGAGCGTCAGGAGATCTTCGGAGCTTACGTTTTCGAGGTGAGTATTCTCACCGTGTATTCAGTTTTAACATATTACATGCATGACTTATGTGTTATATTAGTTGAACCGTACGTGTTATCTGAGTTTGATATGTTATTTGAGTATCTGAGCATCTGTTGATTTATTTTGATCTGAGACATTGTGCATGGGTAACTGAGCTCGGCACAGGGTCATTTTGTGCTACTACTTGCTAGGGCATCTGAGATAATTATGTTAAAGATAAAAACATAATAACACACATCTGAGTTTTTGGCTATATGCCTATCTTGGGATCACCTCCCGTCTGAGTTTTTGGGATCACTCCCGTCTGAGCTTTTGGCTTACGCCTATCTGAGGTGTGAGTAGGGGCGATCGACCCGAATCACACAAGCGCGCTATATAAATTAAAATCTGAGTAATAAAATCTGAGAAATAAATCTGAGTAATTAATCGAGTAGATTCTGAGTAGGAGTACACCGATGTGCCCTCATGTGTTGTATGTTATGATTGTTTGCATTTTGAGAATTATTCACTCAGCTTCCCCAGCTGACCCAAACTTTCCCCCACATTGTTTCAGGTACCAGCAAAGGAAAGGAGAAGGTGGACGGTTGACCGTTGTATCTTTTCATTACTGATGTGGACATCATTTAATATTTAAAACACTTTACTTTATCTTAACTATTTCCGCAATAAATACGTTTTAAAGGTTAAATATTTATTTCTGAGATTTATTTATGGGACCTTTTGATTATATTTTTGTTTTCAAAAATTTTAAAAATCTTGTAAATTTTAGGGTGTTACAAGTTGGTATCAGAGCTCTGACTTGAGGGATTTGGGTTCGCAAGAGGCGAATTCAAACTCAAGTTTGAGTATCGAGTTTTTAATACGAGAAAAGAGTCAAATATTTTTATGAGGAAAGTTTCCACATCAAACATACAGCATGTCACGTCGACCTCTCGCTTTTCCCATTGCTGGTAATATTTAATAGTTCTTATTTATCTGAGATGTATGTTGTATTCTGAGTATGGATGAGTAGAGTAGTCTGAGATTTTTGTGTTTATTTTCTAAGTATATCTTTCCGAGTGTTGTTTCTGATTACATCTGTGAAATAAACCCCAAAAGTTATAATAATGTACGAAAATTACATATGAATAGTACGATTAAATACTATGTATATATAGATATACGAATGCGAGGTTTGATAATTTTGAGTATAATTTAGAGCATAATTCCGAGTAAAATTCTGGGTTTAATTCCCAGTGTTTAATATATTTATGCATATACAAATACGCATACTAGAGGTATTATAAATTTTAATGAGAAAAAAAAAATTCAATTTAGAGGAATACCTAATAGAGTTGAAATGAGATTTTATAAATTTGGAGAAATTTTAACCAAAAGTGTAATAACGGGATATTAATTTATGATTCGCATGCTTTGAGTAAATGAGAAAAGAGAAAATTATTAATATTAAAGAGGAGTATTAAATTTTCGTATTGGGAAAATGTTAAAAACTTTCATATGGGAGAAAACACTTAATAGACCGAGTCATTTAAAAGGAAGGATTATTGAGTCAATAAAATGGGAAATAATTACATTTTTGCTAAACGAAAATATATCGAACCAAATTTTGATAAAAAAAATGAGTATGCATAATGAGAAGTTATTGAATCAAGATTAAGCAACCAAAAGATACATTAATATGGAATTTCAAATTTGTGTAAGAATCTATAGAATGTATTAAAAGAAAAAAAAAATTATGTGGTGATCTTGATGAAACAAAGAGGAATCATTTGTGTTTTGAATTAACCGAAACAATCTTGAGACAAGAGTATAAGAAGTAATGAAGCACGAGTAAAAGAGAAAACTTATAAAGGGTTGTAAGAATTAATCAATTTAAATTAAAAGGGAAAAGGATTGAGCATAGTTTTAATAAAACGATATATAGGTGTATGTCTAAATAATGAGAAATAGTTACATCAAAATCGTTAGAAAATTTAATTTATATTAAAAGAGTATTTATTGAAGTGAGCTATATAAGCTTATTAGAATAATTAACCGGGAATGTTGAACTAGAAAATATTAATTGTCGCTCGAGACGGCAATAAATCGGATAAAATTTTGAGAAAGAGTAAACGTGATTCACGAGAAATGATAAATGAGATAACTAAGAGTAGAAGATAAAACGATATTCGTATTGTGAAAGTAACAAAGTGGAAATATTTCTATGAATCTGAGTTATCCGAGTATCGCGTATGAGACTAAATATACGCATGATTTCTGAGTAATGTTTATGAGGTTTTGAGTAACCACAGCTGAGTGCATATCTGTATTTATCAGATATTGAAAGTAAACTTTTCTTTCTTCTGAGTGTGATTTGTTTGTGGATTATTTTTATATGTGGAAAGTTGTGAACTTTGGGATTGACCCGTGACCAAATAAAGGTAGGTGTCGAAAGTAATAGAAGGGCCCCTATTATCGTACACACCGAACTTTTGGTTGGTTATGGGGAGATTTTGAGGGGAACGATGGACCAATGCTTGTTATTGTGAATTTATTTTATGAATGTTACTGCTTGAGTGAGTATATGTTGTTTATGTTATCATAATAAAGAATTCTAGTGCCAAACTCGAGGACGAGTTTTCTCCAAGTGGAGTTGAGTAGGGGTAAAAAAAAAAGGAAAATTGTCAAGAAATAATTATCATTAATTATTATTTATAAATATTATGAGCATGATGCTTATGCAGAGAGATTTTGTTGGTATGAATTTAAAGTGCGAAATCTAGATACATATAATTGATCAAATAAATTATAAGGGTAAATAAATTATAAGGGTAACTATCAAATCAAGCAGTTGAGAATAATTAAATTTATTCTATGGGTAATTATAGAGTTTACAACAAAATGATAGATCGGGTTTTCTGGAGAAATTAACAAATCAAGTTAATTGGGTTGAATGAATATCGTGCAAAAGGGAAGTAGTAATACTACAATTATATACAAAATAAGACAGTATACTTATTCTGGGGTGGTTATAAATGTGATAATGAGAAATCATTAAATTAAAGTGATGAGAACTTATTAATGAGTCGAATATGAGAAAACTGCTACAATGAAATTTTGAGGAAAATGAGTTAAAATGAGATCAGTAATTTGCTGGTAATGAGTTATTATTAAAACGAGCTAAATGATAAAATTTTATTTTGATTAATTATGGAAGTAATTTTGAGTTATAAGAAATTTACAAATCGAGTTACATAAGTAAATTAATAAAGTGAGTTAAAAGAGAAAAGTATTAAATTAACGGGAAGTTTTATTCAAATTTTTGAAGTATTATAAAGTGTACGAGTTTTGAGGTATTATAAAATTATGAGAAAACTCTATTTATGAATAATTATTAAACTTGAGATGAGAACAACTATTCAATAAATTGATATTGAACTTAGGAGAAATTTCGAAAAGACGAGAATGTACTGAATTGATGAACCATGAGTAAACCGTAAGATTTAGAATAAAGTGTAACTGCGAATTGAGTAACGAGAAATCATTATAAATAAGAGTATGAAATTTAATTGGAATTTTTAGTGGGTAACATGAAATTAATGAGTAGATATGGTCAAAATAATTAAGGGACATTTTAAATTGTGTAAAATCAGTGAAACGGTCTATTAAAGGATCGTTAAACTAGATGAATGAGAGAACATCTATTAAAATATTATCGAGAAACCACTAAATGTAATAGAATGAGAACCTATTAAAGGGAATTAAATGACAAGATCGTTAATTTGAGCTATTTAAAGGATTATCAACATCGGTAATACGCAAACCTAATAGAGTAAGGTAACGATATAATGTTAAAGAAGAGTTATTTTGAGAACCAATAACACGGTTGAGAGAGAATATATCATTCCAAGTATTATAAGCTAGTAAATTGGAACACGCGAGTAGTAATAAGAATGAGTAAAAATGTGATTTATACCTAATGCTATTACTTGTAAATATTATTACCTTATGAGTTGTTACTGAGTTAGAGTTTTGGGTTTGCTTCTGAGTTAAGATTTATAAGTTTGCTCCTGAGTTATACATTTTTGAGTTATACTCCTGAGATATGTTTGAGTTTATTTCTGAGTGGGATTTCTGAGTTATATTTCCAGATCATATTTTGGAGTTATATACCTGAGTATATGAGAATTCTGTGTGATATGTATATTCCTTGTGATTTATTTGCATGGTTTTTATATTAATTGATAATGGTGTAAACCGCTAAATTATTTATTATGCTGTTAACAAACTGTTGACCCATAGAGTAGAGGGCCTTTCCGAATGATTTTGGTGGAACATGGTCGATAATGCAATTTTTACCTGTGCTAAAATGTGTAAGTGGTCATTTGATGGAGTTGTACGGGAAGAAGATTTTCCATAAAAACTTGTTATCGTCATGAGAGATCCGAGTATGATTATGCAAATGGTTTGAATGACATGGTACTACGCTGAGCATTTGGTATCGTCAACAAATCAATAGTAAATTTCCAAGTGGAGTTGAATCGGAGATTCAACGCGACACCAAGAACTGAGGGCAACAACTGTGCATGACTGCGAGAGCAAGGAGACATCTTTATCAGAGTATCATTGATCATTTTGTATTTTCTGCCATCATCTTTTTCTTCTTGAGGTAAACCGAGATCTTAGAGAACAGGTAGGTTCTATTTCTTTTAGCCTTATCATTTTGCGCCACTATAGAAGAAGGAGTTACATGAGCAGTTGCAAGAGCCGGATTTCATTCTGATCGCGCAGGTCACCCTGAAGAGTTTCATTCTATTTTTAACCTTTAACGAGTTTCCTTATTTCATAACCTTATCGTTTGTTCTATTACGGACGTGTGTCATTGGTGAGTCTGAGTCTGAGATGCGAGATCGCTACCCTATTCTTCTTCCGAGCGTTACTTCGAGGACGAAGTCTATTTCAAGTGGAGTTGAGTTGTAACGCCCTGAAATTTCAGATAATTAAATAATAATCTAAATTAAATTTAAATTTCGTTTTGTTGGATAATGAGTTGGTCATACAATAATTATGTGACGTTTGGCGATTATGCGTATTAATTTAATTGCGTGGCGTTTTGTTTACGCCTTAATGTGTTCCATAATTGTGATGTCTTGACTAATTTGTCGTGTAATATAACTATTTAAATATCGAAAAGTATATGCTTTATGTTCGTGACCTTTAAAACCCCGGGCCAGTCTGCCTTTATCACTGGGTCCGGTTTATTAGTTGATGTGCGAATAGTTTGGGCCTGTTTTCTACTGTTGGGCTTATGGACCCATTAGACGATTTGAGCCCGATGAGATGAGATCGAATCCCTATTCGTTTCATGTGTTGAAGTATTTAATCTGCATTGGAATTCCAACCCTAGCCGTCATCCAGCTTTTCTTTTTTCCTTTTTGGTGTACTGCCATTTCCTAGCTAGCCATGAATATCACCACCACCTGAATTCCGTTCGCCACCGCACCTTACAATTCCGTTTTACATCTCCACCGTCAACATTCTGTACGTTACCCGCCGGAATCCCACCTTTATTGTATTCCTTTCTTTTTCCGGCAAGTTTGCTCCATCGGCAGCCATGGAAATCTCGAACCCCATTGTCTTTGTTTTACTTCGCCGGTAAACCACCACCGCTTATTTATTTTCCGGTGAACCAAGATTGTTTCCTTTCCGATGAGCTGAGTTTACTTCTTTCCGGCGAACAACCATTGTTTCCGACCACAGTTCCCGTTTTCGGGTTGCCACAACCTCGTTTTTGATTACGCCGGTGACCGCCGTTGTTTCCGTTTACCATCGAGCAGAGAAGCAAGAAGATTTCTGGGTTGTTCTGTGCGGTATAGAGTTGTATTCCGGTCCAGTGACGATTCCGTACTAGATTTCTGGTTCATGTGGTGAAGCAGAAGTAGGTGTCGACCGATTGATACATTTTGAAGTTTCGAGTAACTCGCTGAGCATTTGTGTCGTTTTCCTTTTTCCGTCTCGAGTAGCTGTTGGCTCGGCAAAGTTAGGAATCAACAAGGGTAAGTTGGAATGTGTTCTTTTCCATTTCTGTTAGGCGAAGGAAGGATTTACTTTTATTTAAATAAAGTTATTAAATGATTATTTTGTCGTGACATTCTGAGTGTGTAAGAAAACTTAATTTTCTTATTTATAAAACAACAAATTATTAGTGTGGGTCTTGGAGTTGAGCAGATTATCAAACAATATCATTTTGATACTATTTTCTTTTCTTTTCTTTTTTTAAAAAAAAAAACATTCCAATATTATTTTAATTATAAAACGAATATTTTAGTACTATTATTAAGCAAGGGGAAATGTTTTGTTATCATTAAACTAGCATGAGAAATAAATTCAAATTTGGAGTCTCCTAATCGTAAAAACTTGTATATATTAAACAAGTTTAAGTTGAACCTAATCTGGGTTACTTTACGTGCCTTAGGACCGTCTAGACGCTAGCTGAGCATTAGTGTAGAGCGTCAGGAGATCTTCGGAGCTTACGTTTTCGAGGTGAGTATTCTCACCGTGTATTCAGTTTTAACATAGTACATGCATGACTTATGTGTTATATTAGTTGAACCGTACGTGTTATCTGAGTTTGATATGTTATTTGAGTATCTGAGCATCTGTTGATTTATTTTGATCTGAGACATTGTGCATGGGTAACTGAGCTCGGCACAGGGTCATTTTGTGCTACTACTTGCTAGGGCATCTGAGATAATTATGTTAAAGATAAAAACATAATAACACACATCTGAGTTTTTGGCTATATGCCTATCTTGGGATCACCTCCCGTCTGAGTTTTTGGGATCACTCCCGTCTGAGTTTTTGGCTTACGCCTATCTGAGGTGTGAGGAGGGGCGATCGACCCGAATCACACAAGCGCGCTATATAAATTAAAATCTGAGTAATAAAATCTGAGAAATAAATCTGAGTAATTAATCGAGTAGATTCTGAGTAGGAGTACACCGATGTGCCCTCATGTGTTGTATGTTATGATTGTTTTCATTTTGAGAATTATTCACTCAGCTTCCCCAGCTGACCCAAACTTTCCCCCACATTGTTTCAGGTACCAGCAAAGGAAAGGAGAAGGTGGACGGTTGAACGTTGTATCTTTTCATTACTGATGTGGACATCATTTAATATTTTAAAACACTTTACTTTATCTTAACTATTTCCGCAATAAATACGTTTTAAAGGTTAAATATTTATTTCTGAGATTTATTTATGGGACCTTTTGATTATATTTTTGTTTTCAAAAATTTTAAAAATCTTGTAAATTTTAGGGTGTTACATCAAGAAACTCAGCGTATCGAGCAACAACAATTTGTTCTCAGGTGGGTAGTAAAATAGTAACGAATATACAGTTGATAGATGTGGGCTCAAGTTTGTTCGGCATGTCTCGTTCCTCGAGATCCTCATAACCCCAGATCTTCAAGTAAGACAAACTAGGGACTTTCCCATGCCATATTACATATGGTGTCTTTTTAACCTCTTGGTCGGAACCATATTAAGTATTCGAGCAGCACACTTCAGTGCATACCCCTCAAAAGGATAAAGGAAGAGTAGTAGGACTCATCATAGATCGAACCATGTCAAGCAGGGTCCGATGTCTACTTTCAGACACACCATGATCTTGTGGAGTGTATGGAGGAGAGAATTGAGAGACAATCTCACGTTGGGTTGGATGATCCTGAAACTCTTGGCTCATGTACTTTCCTCCTTGATTAGGATGGAAATCTTTTGTTGTCTTGCCGAGTTGATTTTCTACATCACTTTAGAAAGCTTTGAACGTTTCAAAGATTTTATGTTTATGTTTAATCAAGTAAACATAACCATAACTACTGAAATCATCAGTGGAAGTGATAAAGTAGGTAACACCTTCCCAAGTTTTAGTTCTAAAATGGCCACATACATCAGTATGTATGAGTCCAAGTAGATTTTTAGCTCTTTCGCCAACATGGGAGAAAAACTTTCTTGTTATCTTTCCATAATATACAAGAGAGGCATTTAAATGATTCATAATCATTTGTTAAAAAGCCTTCGTGTTGTAGTGTCAAAATGCGTTTCTGGTTTATGTGGAAAAGATGACAATGCTCTAAGTAAATGGAATCCAAACCGTTTTTGATTCTTGAGTGCTACATCAGTATATAGAACTATCGTTTGAATTTAAATCATGCATATCAATTTCAAGTATACTATTACAAGGAATAGTTATAAAAACATGTTATATTTTATAAAACAAAATATTCATGATCCATAATAGTTTGAATAAATCATTATTCAACAAACGATTAAGCTAAACAATGCATAATTGACAATTGTTCAAAACAATAATTAATGCATTAGGAAGGATTAGATCATAGCTTCCATTATTTTAGCTTTATACTTTACTTTTAATCTTGCACATTTGTGTAAATGTGAGTTCCACAACTAGTGTCATACACTCAAGATTTATTAGTAAAAGTATAGAGTTCTATAATGAAGATACCTAATGTGCTAACCAGAACACATTTGTCCTTCATCAACTCTGCCAAGTAGGCAGGACAGTTCCTCCTTCAATGGCCGGTTTCATCTCAATGATGGCAAGAAATATCCTTTGTAGGGTGCTCCTTTTTAGCATGTGGGGGAATCATAGGTTTGGAAAAGTAAACTAGTTTATCCTTACCTAGACTCTTGCCTTATGCTTGCGGTTTTACCTTCCCTGATTGTTAGAAAATGATTTGGTAACCTTTGCTCAACCAGTTTTACTATAGCATGTTATTCACTAATTGTCTTCCCCATGCTATGTACTTTAAAACTCTTTTCAAACTGGTCATAGTCCTTGGACAGTGAGGTAAGAATCAAGCTCATTCCAAGAACTTGTGGCAATGGGTAACCAAGACTCTCTATTTGATCAAGATAGCATTTCATATTCAAGATGTAAGTGCTAACTGATTTGTCATCCTTCTGCTTGTAAGCGTGGAATGCGTTAACTGTTTTGAACAGTTCATGTTCTGCGTTAAACGTTTCGGTAAAGGCTTGACGAACAGCAGCAGAAGCATTGACAGGAGGCTCCTTAGGTAAAGCCTCTTATAGGTGTATCAACTTGTTCTCATTTCTAATGATAATCCTTAGAGTTCGATATGAGTCGATAAAGTTGATATTAGTCAGTTTCAGTTTTCAAGAACTGATTTTAGAGTGGAGATACTTAGGTTTTGATGTTGTTGTTATCTGTATAACACACAAAGTTCAAAAAATAGTATTTTCAATAATAATTTCTTTTAAAAAATTAACTACCCAATTATGTTTATATTTATTACCCTCCTTGCCCTTAGTTTCTCAGTAATGGGATCACGGGCCTAATTAAGCATTCTAAGCTCCTTATCAGTGGTGTTCAACTGTTCAGTCAAAGACCCTGGTAACAATCGATGCACAGATAAAAATAATTGGTTACTTTTCACAACTTTTGAAGGGTTTCATAACACTGATCAACCCATTGGGTCGACCTCCTAGTATACGTGGTTCGACCATACTGGTAAGAACATGAAGGTGTTCTTGACCGGTTAAAACCAACTAGCTGATTTAATCCCTAAAAGCGGAAGTGGGATTAAACCTAATCCTTAAACCCTAAAGGATTGGGATGTTGGAAATCTAGATTAGATTAACAAGAAATAAACCTTGTACGAAAAACTCAAACACGCACGTTGCTTGTGTGTGTTCGTCGAACACTCACCAAGAACCCTAGGGTTCTTGGTGTTTTCGTCCGTCGAACAAGAGGGAGAGGGAGAAGAGGGTTTCCCAAAACATACCTTATTGTTTGGTTAAGATAGTCCACTGATGATGAACAAATCGAGCGACCTTCTAGTTGATCTAAGCAATGAACTTGTTCTTCAATACTTGAAGAACACGAAGAACGAACGAAGAACATGAAGAACACAAGCTTGTGTTCTTCCCTTGTTGATGTTCGGCCGAAATAGGGAGAGGAGGGGGCTAGGGTTTTCGTGTGATGTGGTGTAACCAAAAAAGGGAGCCTTAAGCCTTCTATATATAATAGAAGGACTTTCACTTAGGGCTCTTCTAGTTTAATTAAGATCAATCTCTCAATTAAACTTATCTCTTACACTTTAAACCCTTATAGTTTTACTAGCTATTATTGTCACACTTAATTGTCAAATGTCTTAGTATTATACACTTATATATTTCGGTACTCATATACACGAAATATATATACTTGTGTCTTATACCTTTAACAATTAATTAGACAACAATATTATCCAATCACTATATGATTTAATAGCTTTAAATCATATCATGGATAATCTTTAATTAACACATTGTATATTTACTCAACTAGTAAATGTACAAATACTTGTATTAATTAGTTAGTTAAACTAATCTAGTAATAAGTTAAACTTAACTTAATACTTAACTGATTCATAATGACTATTATGAATCATTCGTCTTCGTAGTATCATTGCATATCTTTCTCGTATTACATGCACTCACCGGTGTGACCCTTAAGTGTTTCGTAGGCATGGATGTATCATCATAGGTTGACTAACTGTGCACATAATTCCAACAGACTCCCACTTGTGCAAGTTCGTAACCTCTATCTTAATGACACGAGCTACAGTGGCCTTCTAGATGGGCATGTAGGTAACCAACCCCATAAAAACAGCTTATGTAACCCTGGTATAGTTTCGAAAAACTCTTTAATAGCGTCTCCTAGTAAAGAACACTCTGTCTCTACTTCCTGGGCAACTTTGTTAGGTTCATCCCTTGCAGCACGATATTTGTGATAACGAATACGAGCATGGTAGAAAATATCAACTCCTGTATTCGAAATCATTTCTTGACTTCTTGACTTAAACTGTTGTGATAAACGACAAACAACAAATCAGTTAGTTTGGGCATGGCCATGCACTTGTCAGTTTTTCATCATGTCAATGGACCCATAAATATCTCTCCTAAAAGGGAGGTGCAATTACCATCTTGTTATATTTCGATTCAAAATACAACTTCCTCTGTACCCAGTAAGGCCTTGTATGACAATCATATTTCAGACTTGTCTAAGACGAACCAAAGTACATTAGTCATTGTATCTTAAACCAAATACCTCAGGCTTAAGGACAATCCTAGTTAATAATACTTTTGAACTTTTCTACCACGAAGTATTATCACGGTGGTCAATCCATTATTCGTTGAGCTCCAACAGAATATCACCGATATTTGGTTTACACAAAACTTGTGTAGCTATCTTCGAAGAACTTCGAATCTACCACCAAATATCGCGATGGCGTTATCGTCCCATCAAGGTTCCCACCAAGACGAGTAGTCACGGATTTATATATTTTTGAATAAAGAGACTTTTATTCATGGATATTGTAAAACATACAAAGTCTGAATAACAATGATACTAACTCATGTATTATTCCTCACTGAATATAGATACCGAATTATTACTGGATCATTACTTATTCTTTGCGTTTGTGTTAATTGCTCAATGACTCTTTAATTGTAACTTTTATCACTAATTACAATTAGTCATTTCTATTAAACTAAAGACATAAGACGAGTATTTTAAGAATACTATTACTTTTGTCTTTGCTAGATATTGTTCATGCAACTTTTAGAACATATTCTAGTCTTGCCCTTTTTACATGATTCGGTAAACTTATGAGAATTGGAAAATTACTCCTTTAGTTTCTTGAATCTATAAAACTTGCCTTGTAACTAAATCTCTTTTAGCTACTTGATTTGTAGATACTTTTACTAGTTAAAGAAATTCCCTTAAATGATTAGCTTGTTCACTGGAGTGTGAACATCCTATTAGATTCTCAATAATTAACCACAAGACTTGTGATCACGCTATTAGGCTTGCAACAATCTAATCAATGATCATTTATCTCTCTTAACTCTTTGGCTAACGACTTGGTAATTCCTTATTGTTAATGTCTTACTAACTCACTAAATTCATTATCTTTAATGAATTATGTTAGTCATAGCTCCCACTATCTTTTATGAAATTTAAGCGTCACTTAAACTACTACTTTGACCTAGTCAATAACTTGTAGTTTAATCTTTTAAGAATTCTATCAATAGTTAAGATCATCCTTTGGATTTGCGAATATCCACTATTCCTGTTTAGGGAATCATGACATTTATTGATTACTGTATTTAACAAGTATAAAACACTTGAGACGATACTTCCAATTCTCAAACATATTAGTATTCTTTAAGAACTTTATTTAATGCCAAAGACATTTCTTGGATTTCTCAAATATCCATTATTCCTATAAGGAAATTATGACTTGATTAAATAATGTATTTATTACAAGTATAAAAGACTTGCAATAATACCTTTTAATTCTTAAATACTTTAATATAGTTTGTCCCTTTTAAGAGTTCATTTAATGTCTAAGTCATTTCACTTGGATTTTACGAATATCCAATTATTCCTATTAGGGAATTATGACTTCATCAAATCCTTTATTACAAGTATGAAAAACTTGTAATAATACTCTTTAAAGTCTATCTTGATTATATCCAATATAATCATACTATATTAATACTAATACTTTAAAACTTTCTATCATAAGTAATGACTATTACTTAAGATGTTTTAACTAAGTTCAATAACTTTTGAACCTTTGAACTTTATGCTTCCATAAAACTCTTAAATACTTGTATTAGAAAAACTTCTAATTACTAGTATCTAAGTACCTTGAGCTATCAAGACATTATTCATTCATACAACAATCAAACAAGTATAAAACATGAAATATTAAGTAAATCAAAAACTTGACTTACAATCTATTCATAAACCTTGACTAGTGTAATTATCACACATACACACATAACACAATATAATTCAAACATGGATTCGAATTGATTAAAACCAAAAACTTTGTTTTAACATAAAATTAAAAAAAATATATTCAAACAATAAAATAAAATTGTTTTTACTAATCCATAAAAGTATTGAATTATAAAATCTTGGTGCTCGTGGGATTCTCACCATCTCATGCCGGTCATCATCACTTTCCACGATTGCAAAAGTTATATTACTTGTAATGTACCTTACAAGTATCTTAAAGTGATTAAGAAGTGTGGTTGTGTTACCTGAGGAACTTGCGTTTCCTCCACCACCACTTGCACCCTTTGGACGATTCCTTTTCCAATGTCCAGCCTCGCCACATTTGAAGCACCGATTCTTGGTCCTTGCTGTGTTAGGCTTAACCTTTTTGACCTTTTGTTTGACACCTTTACCATTTGGCACTCCTTGGCTAGGATTGGTTTTACCCTTTCCTTTACCATCATGCCCTTCTTCATCGCTATCATCAGTTGTGCGACCCCTTTTAGAATTGGTCCCAATATTCAACTCAACAGCCTCGAGCATGGATTGTAGCTCGGGAATGGAATTATCCATATCACGTTTGCTGTAGTTGGCTACAAAGAATTTTTAGTCATCTGACAATGAGTTGAGTATAACGTCAATTGCTAACTACAATGGCATGTGGCGACCAAGTCTAGTAAGGTGATCAATGTGCACTTTCATTTTCATGACGTGTGCACCTACTGATGCTCCCTTAGCCATCTTGCAAGAAGCGAACGCTTTACAAGCGTAAAATGCTTGTCCTGGTTCGTTTCCTTCATCCTTGGTAGGGGATTTCAATACGTTTCTTTCTCGGTCAATCCTATCCCTCTCTTGTCTGAGCATGATTTTAAAATCACGTCTCCAATTGATGAAATTTGACCCAGTCTTTTATTTCTTACCTCGAAAGAAACGTCGCGAGAGTTTGTTGTAGGTTATCGTTGTGTTTGTTGCTGCCATCTACAAATCAAACACAGTTTTATTAGTAATCATCAATAAACGTTCTCTAAAATATATTATAAACCCATAATTAATATTTTAGGCCTAGGATCCATATATCACATTCTCGCCGCAAGGTTTGGGCACTTCCCGACGAGACATGCTGTTTCTGGTAGGTAACATCCTTACCGATCGTATCAAGACTTGACACGATTCCTAGGGGTCGTGGAATTTTTAGACTTATAACTTATTACAACCTTGTACAATCTAATTGTACATTTCTAAGTTAGTAACAAAGTCTAGTATGTTTATTCTACTCAAGTACTTTTTGGGCCGGGACTCCAGATTATCACCAAAGTAGATCAGACCATCTAAGACAGTGCGATGCTCTGCGCCGGGACTCCCGATTATCACAGAACCTTACGCACCCTAACACTCGCAATGATTTGAATCCATATCTAAGGTTCTTTATCCTTACAATATGAATATCATTGAACAAGTGAGGTGTTCCATTAGGTGGATAATACTTAGATCTAAGATTTTCTTGGGTTTGTTTAAGTCTTAAACCAAACTTAAACCTTTATTCCAATCTTAATCCTTGTTTAAAATGTGTGACTTGTGAATTTAATAATTCTTCAAGACACATTTTTAAATCTTAAGAACTTTTCTTTAAAACTCATAGTTTCAAGAATTGCGCGACTTATATGTATACCTAAAACGAGGTGTACAAAACGTTTTACAAAGTTTTGTGAAAAACCTTATCTATAATAAAACTTACTTGCTTTATCTTTCTTGAAAAACTATCAAACTTATGTTAAACTTTTAATTCTTTTATGATTCATAAACTTGAATCATAAACCTAGTTTATCACACCTTGTTTTTCACTTGTTTAATAATAGAATTAAACATTCTTTTTGACTTATTAGATTCGACCAAAACTTATGTCTTAGCGACACATTTATAAACTTTGTGATTTTCTTGTGTAGCTCCCACTAGCTCCAACAACCATGATGGAACTTAAGCAAACACAATCACCGGTTTATATTTGGTGAAACTAATAAACTTATTATATAAAGACTATAAATAATAATTCTTAGTTTGTTTAAACCTTTCTTACATTTAACTTGAACTAGTTAAATATAGGTTATAAATACACATTGTTAATTTTAGAACTTAAAAATTAACACTTCTTTTAATCTTATTAATTAGTTAAACCCTAATCTTGTTCTTGATCAATCAAAACTAGGGTTTTGACTTTCTTGATCAAAAACATTATTTATTAAAAGATTAATCCTAATCAATCCTATCTAAACAATAAACTTTGTATAAATTCTAAGATAGATTATAATCTTAATAAATTTATTTAAACTTTTTAATTCAAACCTTATAGACAATAAAACTTTTTCTAAGTTTCTAGGTTTAAAGAACTAGTTTTAATAAATCTACTAAAAAAATAATTAAACCTATTAAACATGAACTTGTTTAATTATCTAGGTTTTAGATTATCATCTTAATTAATTCATTTAACTAGTTAAGCTATACTAGTTTAATTTTCTTGATCCTAGGTTACTTCTAGGGTTCGAAATTCCTAAAGCCTAGGAAACTTTTCCACCAATTAAACTAGTCTAGTTTAATCAAACTTAGTGTCCAAGTAACCTAATGATTTTTGAAATCTTTGAGAAAAGGAAAGAATCATTTTTGACCAATTAAACCAAAACTTGGTTTAACATACTCGGTCCTAGATTTTGAAGATCAAGTAATAAGGAAAGAATCCTCTTGATCAAAAACTTTGATGTTCTTGATCCTAGGG
Organism: Calendula officinalis; assembly: GCA_963853835.1. NCBI lineage: Eukaryota > Viridiplantae > Streptophyta > Magnoliopsida > Asterales > Asteraceae > Calendula > Calendula officinalis. The sequence continues at coordinate 35,701,810 of OY970828.1, forward strand.
TTCTTCCTAATTTCGAAATTTTTAGAGTTAGGGAAAGAAGCCTTTTGACCAATTAAACTAAACTAGTTTAATGTTCTTGGTCCTAGGGTTCTTTATAATATTCGAAAATTCCTAGGGTTAGATCCTTATGACCAATTAAACTAAACTAGTTTAATGTTCTTGGTCTAGGGTTCTTACCCTTTTTCGAAAACTAAGAAGAAGAAGAAAAAGAATTGGAACAAAAAAAGAAAGCCTTTAATTAAAATAAACAAACAAACTTTGTTAATCTAGTTTAGATTTCTAAACCAACGCTCTGATACCACTGAAGGGTTTCATTGTACCTGATCGACCACTTGGGTCAACCTCCTAGTAAACTTGGTTCGACCATACTGACCAAGAACATGATGGTGTTCTTGACCGGTTAAAACCAACTAGCTGATTTAATCCCTAAAAACGGAAGTGGGATTAAACCTAATCCTTAAACCCTAAAGGATTGGGATGTTGGAAATCTAGATTAGATTAACAAAAAAAGAAACCTTGTATGAAGAACTCGAACACACACATAGCTTGTATGTGTTCATCGACCATCAACCAAGAACCCTAGGGTTCTTGGTCGAATTCGAACAAGAGGAGAGGAAGAAAGAGTGTTCCATGAATCATACCTTAGGTTTAGCTTAAGATAGTCCACTGATGATGAACACGACGAGCGATCCTCTAGATGATCACTTGCAACGATCCTTGATCTTCGAAACTCGAAGAATACGAAGAACGAACGAAGAACACGAAGAACACAAGCTTGTGCTCTTGTGTTGTGCTCGGCCGATCGAAGAGGAGAGAGGGGGAGGGGATTTCATGTAGAAGGAGGCAAAAGATCAACATTAGGTTTAAGCCATAAGCCTTCTATTTATAATAGAAAATCTTACACTTAAAACCCTTCTAGTTTAATTAAGATTAACTTCTTAATTAAACTTCCTTTTTACACATTCATCCCTTATAGTTTAACTAGTTTATTATTGTTCCACCTAACTATTAAATTTCTGGTATTAATACACTAATATATTTCGGTACCCATATACACGAAATATATACTTGTATTTATACTTTTACTAACTAATTATATAATAACCTTTATATATAATTTATACAACAATATTATCCAATTACTATATGATTAATGGCTTTAAATCATATCATGGATAATCATTAATTAACACATTGTATATTTACTCAACTAGTAAATGTACAAATACTTGTATTAATTAGTTAGTTAAACTAATCTAGTAATAAGTTAAACTTAACTTAATACTTAACTGATTCATAATGACTATTATGAATCATTCCTCTTCGTAGTATCATTGCATATCTTGCTCGTATTACATGCACTCATCGGGGTGACCCTTAAGTGTTTTGTAGGCATGGATGTATCATCATAGGTTGACTAACTGTGCACTACAACGAACACAATATGGATAAATCCATTTCTGAGCTACAATCGTGCTCGAGGCTGTTGAGTTGAATATTGGGACCAATTCTAAGAGGGATCGCCCAGTAACTGATGGTGGCGATAGAGAAGGGCAAAATGGTAAAGGAAATGGTAAAACCATTCCTAGCCAGGGAATGCCGAGTGGTAAAATGATCAAGCATAAAGGCAAGAAGGTGAGACCTAACATAACGAAGGCCGAGAATCGGTGCTTCAAATGTGGAGAGGTCGGGCATTGGAAATTGGATTGTCCAAAGATTGCCGGTAGTGGAGGACTTGTTAGTTCCTCAGGTAACACGACCAAACTTCTTATTCATTTTGTAATTCAGTATTTTTCATTTGGATTCAATAAAAAAATAAATTGGATTTTAGTTGTTTTAAACAAATTACAATATTTTTATTTTATGATAAATTTTGGTTTTGAGTTTATCATCATTGAATCCATGGTTGAATTATATTGTGTGTGCATGTGTGTTGATTATACTAGTCAAGTTTTATGACTAGATTATAAAGTCAAGCGTTGACTTAATAATGATCTCATTGTTTACAAATAATATATAGATAATATAGATTATAAATTATAGATAATATGTTATATCCCACTATATGGCATGCATTATGCATTTAATTAGTAAGTCATTTGTTGACACTTAAGTTCAGTTTCGTGATGGAAGAAACCGCCATAACCGCCATGTTATCTATTAAGGATTCGTTTCCCTGCAAGAACACAATCTTTTCCATACGGTTCTAATCCCATCAATGGAGAGAAAATCAAGTGTGTATCTTGGAGAAGAAATGGAACTTCATTCTCCGCATAATACTTGTTAGAACTCTTATCTCAATCATCCTATTTAATCTTTAAATTATGATGATTCATCATGAATTACTCGATCTAAATTTGATATAGAAATAAGTTTAATTTAATTCATCTTATAGTGCAGTATTTGATAGGAGTGGCAATTGGGTTGGTTTTTGGTTGGCGAGTTGAAATTAGTCAATCGAACACGATCTGTTATAATTTTGGGTCAGAAAAATAAGACCTAACTTGGACCTGTTTAAACCATGGTAACTCAAACCCTACCAGTCTTGTGACATCCTAAAAGTGGCCTAGAAGTTTTATATATATTTAATATATGATAAATGATTATTTGACCATATGTGGAATTAATTTGGTTAATTGTTTAATGGTGTGATATTTTAACCATGGGGTTAAAATATCTTTTTACTGAAATATTTTATTGTAAATATGATTTTTATATTTTTAGATCCTCTTTTGAATTGTGATTCCGAAAATATATTTGTTGTTAAAAACATAGTTCATTTGGTATTTTAAATAAATTAACTACGAACCGGACCTTTCCTATTGTACTGCTCAAAATGGAGGAAAAGGACAAAAGGGCCCCCTTTTCCCATGCCTTGGACGGCTGTAGTACAGAGGGTCCCCATCATTTTCATTTGCAAGAAAACTTCATTTTGTCTTTTTTAAAATCAAACATATCAAAAACTCTCTAAAACTTTATGTGTTCTTGGTGATTCTTTAAGCTTTTTAACTCAAATCTTCTCTTCCTTGGCTAGATCTCGGTTTTGTAGTATCTCATGGGGTAAGCTTTTGTCTCTTGTTGTTTGTTTTGAAGTTTTGGCTAAAATATTAACCTAGGGTTTATATTCTTGAATGATTCTTGCTAAATGTTCTTATAGTTTATTTATTATGTGTTTATATAAGCTTTCTCATGTATTGTATGCATTATTTGTATTAGGAAGCTTGATTTGGTGAAGTTCATCTTCAACCTCCATTAATGGAGTCTTGGAGAAGATGAGTTTCCACCAAATCTTGAGATCTTGAAGTTGTTGTGGTTTTATGGTTAGCTTAGGTTAAACTAACATATTGGTAGTGTTAAATGTTGATTTGGTTGATTATGACTTGATTGGGTGAAATTGTTAGTTAAGAGGTTGTATGTAAATTATGTCTAAATTATAAGCTAGTAAATGGGTTTTTGTGACAAGTTGGTGTGATTATGTCAAGGATAGGTTTTATGGGTTTTGTTGCTTGTATATTCTAAAATGATATGTAGATGTGTTAGTTATGGATTATGTCAAGATTTGATGAGATTGATGAAATGCTAGTTAGTGTTTGGGTGATTTGGGTCAAAAGATATAACTTATGATTTTGAAGTAAAATAGTTGGGTTATGATAGTTATGAACTTGTTAGATTGATTAAGTAGTTATGATTTGCTAAATGGTAGATTATAGCATTTGTAGTCGTGTTTGGAAGTGTTAAAGTTAAAAGGTGAGTTTTGACTTGTTTGGGTATATAATGTGAAAGATGACTAAATGTGTTTTGACATAACTTGGATGGAACTAAGGATGGAGTTGACATGGCAAATTATATAATTGATGAATTGTAAGTTGTTGACATGATTGTAAGTGTATGATGTATTATTGTTTCAATAATCCGGTTTTGACCCGGTTGAATGTAAGACATGCAAAATGGCTAGTTGACTTGTTGTGTAAGTGTAAATGATCATGATATGTTCATATGATGTTGCAAGTGTTTAGTTATCTAGTTGTTGCAAGTGTTAGTGTTATATGTATATTTAACATTGTTTATAATTTTGGTGGAATTATATACTAATTCGGTATTCCTTTGGATAACAGGAAACGAGAGGACAACTCAGTGACATTAGACTACTGAGTTGGTGACAAGGAGAAGGTTGCGGTGAGTGGATTTAACCTCCAACTTGTGTTTGGTTGCAATTGGTTTGGTATTGCATACTTGGGTGAAAATGAAGCAAAATATTTTAGAGATCTCTAATGTTGAGATTAGCATTGCGAGTTTTGGGAACCAAAATGGCAGCACATTTTCGAGATCTCGAATTTTAGGATTAGCAACGCCAGTTTCCTTTTTAGCATTGCCAACTCTGTGACTAGCAATGCTAATTCCCACTTTGACGCGAACTTTAATAACTTGCTTGTTTGGTACCTATTTGATTGTGTTAAGTTAAATAGGTTACGTGCACATATTTGAGGAGGCTTGGCTACATTGGTGGTAACAACTCGGTTTGAACTAGGTGACCGAGGTTTGAGAAGTCAGTGTCGGAAGGATATCGGCTGGGCATGGTGTATCGACTCATATGGTATTCGGACCTTACCTGTATACGTTATACGTAAGGGGGTTTACCAAGGAGTTGGGTACATCGCTATTGGGTACCGTCGTTGGGCTGACGATGGTTTTAGGCTCCGGCAGGACCACCGAGCTTCTTGAACAAATAGTGATTATGTGGCTTTTCGATCACGGAGATGTTTTTGCTTGCTTGTTGTGCTTTACATAATTTGTAGATTATATTCATTCACTTAGCTCTGTGCTAATCCCTCCCTCGTTGACTCTTTTCAGGTTGATCGGTGCTTTGGACGGGATGATTGACCAAGCTCAATTCGATATGTTTTGTAAAATGAGCCGTTTCGTTAAGTAACACCGTTTAAACAATTATGTTTATTTTGCAACTAATACCGGACTTAAACTTGTATCTTAAACTTAACTACTTTTGGAATCGCTTCCGTACTTGCTTGCTATATATATATATATATATATATATATATATATATATATATATATATATATATATATATTAAAAAAACGTTTTCTAAATTTTACGGTGTTACAAGTCTAACCCATATATATAACTTAACAAGTTGGTGGGTTAAATGAGTTAGCGGGTTAGAACAAGATTGGCATGTCTAGAACAAAATCTTGACCCAAATAATAGGCTAATCTCAATCCAATCAACAAAAACAATAAACTTCAACTTCAAATGCATAATGTTCATGATGTTGATGCTGGCCGAAGGTGCAATTATAGGGAATGGAAATTACGATGTTGATTTCTTGAATTCTTGATTATTGCGGAATCGCAGTCATATGCAAAGGAGGTTGTGATTTTTATTTGGAATTGAGATTATTATAAGAAATTTCTTGGACCTTTCATTTTTGTTATTTGGTTATGGAATTCTTGATTATGGAGTTTTGTTATTTTATTTGGAATTTGTTATGGATTTGAATGGTCTAGGAATTGAAATGTCAAATTGAATGGTCTAGGAATTGAAATGTCAAATTTTAGGCTGGATTTATAGGTTTTATTTATAGTGTTAACATAATTTTGAAAAAAAAAATATAAATCTAAATGAGTAGATGAGTCGACATGTTTATACATAAGTCAGCTAAAAGACGAACTTTTTATAAATGGGTCGAACGGATCAAATTGCTTTTGATCCAAACCCATATATGCTCAAACCAAACTTGATTTTGTTTGTGTCAAGGTGGTGGTCATGTCGGCAATTGTCGCCCCAAGTTAATTAAACATGTTAACCTGAACACGAATTATATAACCCGTTTAATTAAACAAGTTAGCGGTTTGTATGAGTCAAACAAATAGACTTTTTAAATGTGTATGAAGAACCTATTAATTGGGTTGTCGATCCACCCGTTTAAATTTTCTTCAACCCGAATCTAACCCGTTTAATAACGGGTCAGTTGAGTTGACTAAAGACTGAACCAAAACTTGTTTTTCTCAACTCTATTATTCCCGTTTGATTTCAAATAGAGTTTCGTGTTGTGTCAAAAACTTGACACCCCTTATTATCTATTTAATTTAATTTGTTAAATCTATATAAATATATAATTGGGTAGGTGATTATAACAGATTACTGGCCAATTAACAATCTATGGCCGCTCGGAGAGATAATGGCAACATGAACTTAAATTATACATATCAAATCTATAAAAATCCACCTTTTGTTGTTATCAAATTAAAAAATTATTAGTATGTGTTGTGAAGTCGTATTATTGGCATTATAAAAAGAGCCCATGCGTTATTACTGTATATGTTACCGAGTCTTGATTATGAAGTATTGTCAATACGCAGACTTTCTCCAAAAGTTTTAATCTTTACATTTGCCACCCTACAATAATCACTTCTTTTTAGTTTTGAGTCACTAAAATCAACAATTGTTATTTGTTAAGTAATGCATCACGCCATCAGTCCATCACATTGGTTTTCTTTTCTTAATTTTGACAGTTTAGTCATTAATACTACTCCGTATTAGTTACGAGGTGTCTATTTTAACTTATTGAGAGGCTTATTAGTTTACCAAGGTTAAATACGCTTGAAATGATGTTTGTTTTAACTTATATGTTTGTGTTCATCAGTTTTTTTAGAATATTTTTGTAAGTTAGAATTCTTGGGTTTATTAGCTTATATGAAATGGGAAAAAATAAAAGATCCTTATACCCTTTAATTTACCATGCGTTCCCTTTCATCATACTTTTTTCGGGTCAATTACAAGCTTATAAACTACTTCCTCCATCATATAAAAAAGTTTTCATTTCTCCTTAAAATTTTGTCGCACAAAAAAGTTCTCATTCTCAAATTTGAGAGGTCCACTTAATAAAATAATATTATTACCGATAATTCCACCAATAAAACAATTTCTCTGTTCAATCTAACCTTATATTTTAATCAAAAGTATTACCAAGGACATCACCACTAACTATCTCTAAAAAGATTGTGCCCAAAAGAAATAAGAACTTTTTTATATATAGGACAGAGAGAGTATAAGATAAAAGGGTAAATTACAGAAATTATCCCTGAGGTTTTCCAGATTCTGGGTTTTTGTCCCAAAACTTTTTTTTTCGATTTTTTTGTACTTGATGTTTTTAAAATTTTGCACTTTTGTCCTTCCGTCCAAAATCATCCGTTAACTAACGATTTTTTTGTCTATTTACCCAAATTACCCTTGCATCATCTTCCTCATTTATGTGTTCTTCCCCAATAAAACCCTAATTCTAAAACACTACAAAAAAATCCGGTATAGCTACGGAAATTGCGACGGAATTCATTTGCGAGGAAGATTTTTGCTACGGAATTTTGCTGATTAGCTACGGAAAATCCTGATTAGCTACGGAAAATCAGTTTTTGCTACGGAAAATCAGCTTTTTGCTACGGAATTTTTCCGTAGCTATTCAAGCATTTTTTTTGTAGTGAAATCACTTATAAGAAACATAAATCGAGTGGTGGATATCATATCTCGTTTTTCATTTTGGGGGTTTCGTTTGGTGTGAAGGGATGGCGCCGGTGGAGGGATGATATCTTCATCTTCAACAGCCCTATGATGCTTCCAACCTTTCGTTTGGGGGTTTCGTTTCGTTTTTCATTTTGAGGGTTTTCAATTTAGGGTTTTGAATCTTGGGCTCTTTAGGCAGATGATGATCGATGGTGAAGATGACGAAGAAGAGAGATTTGGGCTCTTTAGGTAGATGATGATTGATGGTGAAGACACGTTCTCCATTTGTTGTTCTTCTCATTGCCATTAGTAAGTTCTTGTGTTTAATCTCTACATCCACCATTAATTCCGCATATAAGTGACCAATTTTACAAAATTGTTGTGTTAGTCCCGTAATAAGTGAGATACAACACCTATACGCTTTCACTGACTAATTTAAAACTAATGGAGACACTCAACACTTTTTAAACTTTTCTTTATTAATCAATAATGATACAATAAAGATGCAAGCAGTTTGTGGAATAGCTAAGAACAAATCCTAACTAAACTGCTTGCATGTGATAGATAACAACAGATAAGAAAAGTTTATGATCAACAAATGATCAACCACAAGACCAGACACTTTCGTTATACAAATTCAATCATCGAATCAGATAACTAGAGTTAACTGGTGTAATTTCAGGGAATAAAGTTCTGGGGTAATTTCAGCAGCGTGTAACCTTGTTAGGTGCACACAGAAACATAGAGCCAAATGAATGATCGATCGATTCCACGTGTGAGAATTCCGAGTTGGTGCAGAGGATATTTCATGGGACGAGCACGACTAACGGAATTCTGACAGTACTTTCTGTCGCCTTGTGATCGCTGATATCTTCTCGAAGATTTGCAAGATATTCTCATAATCAGCAATGCACAAACTTGTGCTTTACTTGTGTATTTCTGTGACGCTGAAACTTTGGGCCTATGTACACTTTTGGCAGCCATGAGTTTTCAGATACTCATGCTTCTTCAGATGGTCTTCAGCTTCAGCGACCTTCACTAAGAGTTTTGCTTAGAGAAGTATATGTTCAATGGTTCAACGTTTTGTCCATTGCGCTGAACACGTTACACTATCTGATCTGTTAACCTGTATCTGATTCCGCACGGGGAACTGATCGTTGTTTCAGATAATGATCAGATAGTATAACTAGGTAGCTGAAATGCGAACTGATCAGATACAGTTACCCACAATCTGAGGAACTAATCCTCAGATTGTCTTCTAACTATTTGCCTTTTTGTCTTTATTAAATCTCTTCATTGGGGGATGCTTTTCAGCGACCCAACATGTTGAATCTACAAAATCTCTGTAAGAACCCTAATTTGTACGAAGAAGATGACGATATGGTTGTTGAAGAAGACGGTATCATTTGATGATTCTCAAAGATTTGAGTATATACACTAAAAACCTTTAAACGTATTATATTTTCAGATCTGCAAAGTAGTTTGGCGGAGGAGATGGGGTTGCAGGGGGGAAATTTATAAGTATTTTCAGATCTGCAAAATCTATGTTGAAGAAGATGAAGAATAATGAAAAAGATCAAAATGCCCTCACATGCCTTTCATTTTTCGTCAGTTAACGGATGATTTTGGACGGAAGGATAAAAATGCGGAATTTTAAAAACGTCAAGGAAAAAAAACCGAAAAAAAGTTTAAGAATATAAACCTAGAATCTGAAAAACCTCAGGGACAATTTCTGTAATTTCCCCAAGATAAAATATACAATCAACAAAAGCTTACGAGCCTATATTTTATAAGTTATAATCACACATAAATTATAAGGCACAAGCCCAATTTTCGAAAAATTCTAGTTCTTGCATACATTTATTGTTACGATTTTTCTTTAATATAACTAATGTTAGTTGACCTTAATCTTGATCCATATTTTCGGTTCTTTCAATCCTTACAGTAAATAAGTCAATAACTATTTGATTCATAATTATGATTCCTTTAAGACCGGTTCCAATGGGGACTTCAGTCTCTTCTTCACTTCAACTGACGAGTTCTTCCTCGTTGGCACGCCTCTTAATTTGATGCTCGCCGGTTAAACTATTCGGTTCAAGGAAAAGTTAAAAGGCTGAAATATTGGGGCCCAAGATAATCTAATAGAGTATTTGAACTACTCTACAAAACAAAATACATAAATAAAAAAACAACAATAACAAACAAGCTACATTAAAAACTTCAAATTCTGATCCAACATTAAACAAAAGCAAAGAAATAATCCAAATACGTTGTCAACAACCCGAGTACAAAAAACCTTAATCGTGAGCTAGCATTTGGGAGATACGGGTATGCATCAGGAGGTGGCATCACACAATTATCACCATTAAATTAAGTGAAAGCAAAATAAGTTGAAGGGGCACTTTTGGAGTAAAAGCAATTTGAGGATGTAAAAGGGAAACCATATATAGTCTCATTATTTAACCTATAAGTGTACTCAAATCAAGAAAGCATATATCAATGGCTTCCCTTCCCATTTTAACTATTCTTGAGCAATCTCAAGTATCACCACCTCCGGCCACCGTAGCCGACACATCATTGCCACTTACTTTTTCTGACATATTCTACCTTCGTCGGTCTCCAGTTCACTTTCTTTTCTTCTACGATTTACCACTCACTAAAACTCAATTCGCTCAAACTATTGTTCCCAATCTTAAACACTCGTTATCAATCACTCTTCAACATTTCCCCCCTTACGCGGGTAATTTGTTCTTATTTCCTACTTCAAAACAAATACCCGAGATTCGTTATGTCGAAGGTGATTCTGTTAAGGTTACGTTTGCAAAATGTAATCTTGACTTCGAAGATCTTACCGGATTCCATCCTCGAAACTGTGACAAGTTTTACCACCTTATACCGGTTTCTGGACCATATTCTAAAGCTTGTGATTTGGTAAAAATCCCGGTTTTCTCACTTCAAGTTACGTTATTTCCAAACCGGGGTGTTTCTATTGGAATGACGATTCACCATAGTCTTGTTGATGCTAGCTCTCAGTTTCTTTTCTTGAAGGCATGGACATGGATTAACCGATGTGGGACAGATGAGATGTTTTTAGCTAATGGAACTTTACCAATTTACGAAAGACTGGTCAAATACCCTAAACTAGATGAATCTGCTCTAAAGCGTGCTAGCGTTGAAACTCTTGATGAACCCCAAAATCTCTGTGGCCCAACCGACAAAGTTCGCGCAACGTTTGTCCTAAAGCGATCCTTCATCGACGGGTTGAAAAAACGGGCTTCAGCCCAACTGCCAGAAATACCACATGTATCATCTTTCACGGTTGCATGTGCTTATACATGGTGTTGTATTGCGAAAGCACGTGAAGATGAGCTACAAGTATTTATTATACCCTTGGATTGTAGGGCACGTTTGGATCCGCCAATTCCAGCTGCTTATTTTGGAAACTGTCTAAGTGGGTCTATATCGATTGCAAAAACAAGTGTTTTGACCGGAAAAGACGGGTTCATAACTGCGGTTAAATTAATCGGGGAGAATCTACACAAAACGTTGACCGAAAAAGATGGTTTTGTGAAAGATAGAGATTGGAAAGATGTTATCTGTGCTCAAGGTGTGCCAACAACAATGATAGCGATGGCTGGAACACCAAAGATCAAACTTTACGACATAGATTTTGGATGGGGGAAACCCAAAAAGCTTGAAAGAGTACACCTCGATTATGGTGCATCGATAGCCATTGATTCCGGCAGAGAATGTGAGCAAGATCTAGAGATTGGAGCTTGCCTTACGGTTACTCAGATGGAAGTTTTTGTTCGTGTCTTCAACCAAGGACTAGAACCCCACATTTAGTTTCATCAAATTAATAATTATTTTTGCTTAACTTGCTTTCTGTTTTTTGTTTTTTTTTTTAAAAAAATAACACTTGCTTTTAATTGTGAGATAAATCGATTCGTATTGTCTAAGTTGGCTAAAACTGTTGGAACAAATCACAGTTCAACTTATTTATTACTGATGTTGCAGTTACTACTGACCTTAGTTAATACTGGTGAAGACTATGGTTAATACTGATAGGGCAGAAACACTTGATACTGATAAGTTGATACTGGTGAAGACTATAACTAACTTACTACTGATGATGCATATTTACTACTGGTGATTGCAGTTACTACTGATGATGCATATTTACTACTGGTTATTGCAGTTACTACTGATACGCGTATTTGGAGCAAATCAAGTCCGAAATCTTCGCAGAGTTAGTTATAGAATATAATCAATGTATATTAATGTAAATACGTTTATATACGATAATTTATCAACGTCCTAGAATAACTAGGATAGTTTGTTAGGCTTCAAGGCATATATATCTAGTCCCTACGAATTGTAAACGTACGTGTGTATTGTTGATCTAATAATATACATTGAAGCTTTTTGTGAAACTGTTCTTCAAAATACGTCTCATTATTCATACATTTAATTGTTCTTAACATATCGATATAGTGTTAATCCGCTGTAACTTCTATCATCGATTAGATCTAAAGGTGTTTATTAACTCATTATAGTTAATCGATCCTGACAAGTGGTATCAGAGCGTATTGGTTCTAGATCTACGAATTTTAAGAACAACAAAAAGTTTTAATCTTTAAACACACAAATTGTTAATCATGACTGATAACAATGAATCTACTCAAGCAAACAAAATTCCTATACTCACTCCCAATAACTTTGGGATGTGGAAAAATCGTATTAAGCAATACATGCTTATCACTGACTATTCCATGTGGGAAGTCATTCAAGAGGGTAACAAACGTACTAATCCTTCTTCTGAAGCTAGTTCATCTACTACTGAAGCAGATCGAATCAAATCTGAAAGAGAAAGAAAGGATAGAGGGATTGAACTCAAGACCCTCAGTACTTTATTACTTTCTATTCCAAATGATTATCAACATTTATTTGTTGCATATGAAGATGCAAAGCTTTTATGGCAAGCACTGGAAAAGAGGTTTGTGGGAACCAAAAGTACAAAGAGGAACATGAAGTCTGTTCTCAAGCAAGACTTTGAGAACTTCAAAGGAAAGCCGCATGAAACACTTACTCAAGTGTTTGACAGATTCAACAAATTAATTAGTGAACTTAACCAAGTTGGAGTTACTATGGAACAAGAAGATGTCAACATGAAGTTCCTAAGATCTCTTAGTGAAGAATGGTCTATGTACACTATAATATACAGACAAAGAGATGCTCTGAAGAAAAAGAATTGGATGAACTTTACAACGACCTCAGAGTCTTTGAAACTGAGGTAAATCACAAGAACACATCTCTTTCTTCTAATAATGCTGCTTTTGTATCTAGTACAGGTCAAGGACAAGAAACTACCACAGGAAAGGCTGCAGATTGTGAAGATACTGCCAGAGAATCATTCTTCACTAGTCATGTACACACTGCACTAATTAGTGATGATTTAGAACAATTGAATCCTGATGATCTTGAAGAAATGGATCTAAAATGGCAGATGGCTATGTTAAGCTTAAGAACCAAAAGGTTCTTGAAGAGGACTGGTAGAACAAACCTTAACTACAGCAAAGGTGACAAGGCTGGATTTGACAAGACTAAAGTCAAATGTTACAACTGTAACAACCTTGGGCACTTTGCTAAAGAATGTCCTCAGCCAGACAAAATATCAAACTCAACTGCTCTTGTTTCACAACAAGGACAAGGTTATGATTGGAGCTTTCAAGCAGAAGAACATGCTCAAAATCAAGCTCTTATGGCCTTTTCTTATAACAACTCTGAGGTAAAACCTAAACCTTGTACCTCTGAATGTGTCAAAATAGTTAAAAATTTAGAAAAAGAAAATTTCAAATTAAATGAAGATATAAGAAAATTATACAGAAGAAATATTGAATTTGATGGTGTCATTGCTGATCAAGAAAATCAAATAAAAGTTTATCAAATAATTGATGAGAAAATGAAAGGTGAATTGCTTGAGGCTGTAGATAAAAGAGATTATCTTGAAATAAAACTTAAAGAAGCTTTAAATAAATTGGAAGAATGTCAAATTGAACTGAACAAAATACTCTTACAATTAAAAAGTTTGAAAGAAGTTCAAAAATAATAGATGAATTAACAAACAATCAAACTACTGAAAAGGTAGTTCATGGGGTGGGATATCATGCTGTACCACCTCCATACAAATTCATTCCTCCACTTAAAGCTAGTTCAGAAAGAATCATAAATCAATTAAAAAATGAAAATCAAACTGAATCAAGTAATGATACATCTGATGATGATCAAACAAACACTACTTTTCACACTACAGAAAGCACAAATGAATCCCCAAAATTCAATTCAGAAAATATACCAACTATATTAACAAGGGGAAATGAAAGAAACAAGAACCAACTCTTAGATCAAAGAAAACCTGAAGGTGCTAAGGATAAGAAATTAAGATGTGTTATTTGCAACAAAGTAAATCATTTAGCAAAGGATTATCACTTCAATCCAATTAACTGCAAAGAATTCAAAGAATTTAAAAATTCTAAAGAAAAAGCAAAAACACAAAGGTTAAAAGATACTACTGATCCATCAGTAGTAAATAAAACAAAATCTCAAAAATCTGAAACACCAAAATTTGGAAGAAATGCACCAATGTTTGTGCAAAATAAAAGAGTTGGAAGCCCAAAGAACAGCAATTATTTCAAAAATAATGGAAAAACAAATCAAAATAAACAATATTTTAATTTTTCCAACACCAGTAGAAACTTTAACAAGTTTACTACTGATCCTAACCCTAATTACAATGCTGTTGGGTACCAGTACCAAAACAATACTGGTAAAAACCCTAATTTTAAAAATACTACTGCTGCCAAACCAAATGTTAAAAACACTACTGGTTATTCTAAACATGGTAATTACCCAAATACTACTGGTACATCTGTAGTAAAGTATTCAAAAGCTAAATATAATGGGTATAGACCAAGGTCAGTAGTAAACTTAAACTCCAGTAACAAATCCAAAAGGGCAGTAGTAAAACAAAACACCAGTACTAAACAGGTATGGGTACCAAAAATGTTTAAAAGTAAATCTTCTAAATCTTACTTTTCAAAGGATGAACCCAAGACATATAAAGCTTGGGTTCCCAAACTTAACTAATCTTTTACTTACTTGTGCAGAGCATTCAGATCCCTGAAGAAGGTAGAACATGGCACATTGATAGTGGATGCTCAAGGCACATGACTGGAAATCTGCAAATTCTTAAGGATTTCACGTCATTTGATGGAGGGTATGTGGCTTTTGGTGAGAACCCAAAGAGAGGTAAGATTACAGGCAAAGGTACAGTTACTAATGGTAAAATTACTTTTGATGATGTATTTTATGTAGTTGAGCTAAAATACAATCTTGTCAGTGTGTCTCAAGTATGTGATAAAAAGAACAAGATTCTTTTTACAAATATATAGTGCATCATTCTTTCTCCTGACTTTGTTATAGATGAAAAATATGTTGTTTTGAGAACTCCAAGGAGAAATAATGTGTATTGCCTGGATATAGGGGCAGAACTCATTTCTTCAAATGAGGTCAACTGTTTTATATCCAAAGCAAACACTACTGAATCAGAACTATGGCATAGAAGGATGTGTCACACAAACTTTAAAAATATGAACAATTTAGTAAGAAAGAATTTGGTAATTGGGTTACCAAAAAAACAGTTCATGTGTGATCATCATTGTGTTGCATGCCTAAAAGGTAAACAACACAAGTCTTCTCATAAGTCCAAAGTTGTAAACTCTATTTCGGTTCCTTTGCAACTCTTACATATGGACCTTTTTGGACCTACAAATGTAATGAGTATTGGAAAGAAACAATATTGTGTTGTTATTACTGATGACTTTTCCAGATATACATGGGTTTTCTTTCTCAGGATAAAAGATGAAACAAGTGAACTCATCAAGAATTTAATTGTTAAACTGGAGAATACATCTGATTAAAAAGTTAAAGCCATAAGATGTGATAATGGCACAGAATTTAAAAATGCTAACTTAATTAACTTTTGTGATATTAAAGGTATTAACAGGCAATACAGCTCACCTAGAACTCCTCAACAAAATGGTGTAGCTGAAAGAAGAAATAGAACCATCATTGAAGCAGCAAGATCAATGCTTGCAGACTCAAAATTACCAATCACTTTTTGGGCTGAAGCTGTCAATACTGCCTATTATGTACAAAACAGAGTATTAATAGTTAAGCCACTCTATAAAACACCATATGAACTTTTTAAGACCTTCTATAAGTTTCTTACAATCATTTGGTTGTCCTTGTACTGTTTTGATTACAAGAGAACAAATTGGTAAATTTGACTGCAAAGCTGATGATGGAATTTTTGTGGGATACTCTACTCAAAGCAAATCTTACAGAGTGTTCAACAAAAGATTAAGGATTATTGAAGAAAGCATCAATGTATCCTTTAATGAAAGTAAACCTAATGAACAAGGAAATGGTCCAGATTGGCTATTTAACATAGACAATCTAACCAAATCCTTTAATACTAACTTGGATCTAAATGCAGGTGATTCAAATTGTCATAATCAAAAGGAAGGAACATCATCTTCTCCTACTGGTCAAGAAGAGATGAGATACATAGTAGTTAATACTGAGTCCACAGTTAACACTGAGGATAGTAGTTACTCAGACAGTAGTGAATCAGATAATGAGGACAGTAGTAATTCAAATACTACCGATCCCAGTAATAACATTAATACTACTGATCCCAGTAATAACATTAATACTACTGATCCCAGTAACAACATCAATACTACTGATCCCAGTAATAACATCAATACTACTGATCTCAGTAGTAACTCAGATCCAGCAAATGATGATGAACCAAATATCAATGACAATGAAGAACCTGAAGAAACACAATTACCTGAGTCAAATGAGTCCAATCTTGAAAATCAACTAGCTTTTGAAAAAGCTACAAACTCAAGGACTCAGAAGAACCATCCATTAGACAATGTTTTAAGTGATGTTAACTCATCACTACAAACAAGAAGCAAATTAAATAAAAGTTTAATTACAAACATGTGTAACATAAGTTTAATTGCTAATGAATGTATGTTTGAATGTTTTCTATCTCAGGATGAACCAAAGAAGATTCAACAAGCAATGAAGGATTCAAACTGGATTGAGGCAATGCAAGAAGAACTTCTTCGATTCAAATTACAAGCTGTTTGGACACTTGTACCTCTACCCAAAGGAAAAAGAGCCATTGGAACAAGATGGATCTTTAGAAATAAGAAAGATGAAAGAGGTATTGTGATCAAAAACAAAGCTAGACTTGTTGCCCAAGGATACACTCAAGAAGAAGGAATAGACTATGATGAAGTATATGCTCATGTTGCTATAATTGAAGTAATAAGGATATTCTTAGCATATGCTTCATTCAAGAAGTTTAAAGTCTATCAAATGGATGTAAAGAGTGCATTCCTGTATGGAAAAATTGAAGAAGAAGTATATGTGTGTCAACCTCCAGGTTTTGAGGATCCAAAACATGGTGACTATGTATTCAAACTAGACAAAGCTCTGTATGGCCTACATCAGGCACCAAGAGCATGGTATGATACATTATCATCATACTTGTTGAAGAATGATTTTAAAAGAGGAGCTATTGACAAAACTCTTTTTACAAGAAAATTCAAAGATGATATACTACTGGTTCAAATCTATGTAGATGATATCATCTTTGGATCAACAAATGATCTATTATGTAAAGAGTTTGAAGATCTTATGCAAACCAAATTTAAGATGAGCTCCATGGGTCCAATGAACTTCTTCCTTGGACTCTAAGTCAGTCAAAGATCAGATGGTATTTTGATAAACCAATCAAAATATGTTAAAGACATCTTAGAGAAGTTTGCAATGAAAGACTGCAAAAGTGCAAGTACACCAATGGAAACACACAAACACCTACATCCTGATACTGAGGGGGAGGATGTAGATGAACATTTATATAGATCAATGATAGGCTCTTTGATGTACTTAACTGCATCAAGACCTGACATTATGTATAGTGTGTGTGTGTGTGCAAGATATCAAGCAAAACCTAAAGATCTACACTTGCAGGCTGTCAAAAGAATATTCAGATACTTGAAAGGCAAACCATCACTTGGTCTATGGTATCCACATGACTCACCATTTGAACTCATAGCCTACACAGATAGTGACTATGGAGGTGAATGTCAAGATAGAAAGTCCACTACTGGTGGATGTCAATTCTTTGGAACAAGACTGGTGTCATGGCAATGTAAGAAACAAACAAATGTATCAACATCAACTGCTGAAGCAGAATATGTAGCTGCATCTGCTTGTTGTGCTCAAGTCTTGGATTCAAAACCAGCTTCTAGACTTTGGTATCTCTATACTTAAAACTCCTATTTTTATTGATAATCAAAGTGCTATTAGTATTGTGAACAATCCAGTAAAACACTCTAAAACTAAACACATTGAAATAAGATTTCATTTTGTAAGAGATTGCAATGAAAAGAAGTTAATCAAAGTAGTTAAAATTCATACTGACAATCAATTAGCAGATCTTTTTACAAAAGCATTTGATGTAGGAAGATTCAGCTTCTTAGTTAGCAGTATTGGAATGATTTTAATAAATTAATTTCACAATAAAAATCATGTGTAAAAGTTTTCTGTTGTAAAAGTTATTTACTTTAAATAAGGATTTTTTTTACTACTGGTAGGACATTATTACTAATATGTAGTTGTGTGTACAAAATACTACTGGTAGGTCAGTACTACTGGTGTGTATTGAGTATACACAAATACTACTGGTAAGACAGGACTACTGGTAAAAGATTGTACTCACATATACTACTGGTCTTTAAAAATGGTGGTTACTACTGCTAGGGTTGGTAAATTAGGTCAGTATTACAATTCATTAGTTACTACTGATGTCTACAGTTACTACTGATGTCAAAATCCTTAGTTACTACTGATGTTCATAGATACTACTGATGTTTTCTACTGGTATCTAATTTACTACTGGTCTTTAAATTATCAAAGTTACCAAACTAACCCCCATGAAAATAAACGTTGTGTTATGATTCGAATGGCAATTTAGTCTTTTTGCAGATCAAATCGTAAGATATAAATAGCTGAAGTCGATTAGTTTAGCATTATCCTCACATCGATTTGCTAAATCCTCTCGATAAACCCTAAATCGCGATCATAAACCCTGCACCAGTAAGACCATTCATATTGGTTCTCTCAAATCAAACGATCAAACACAAAATCGACGACAATGGCAACTCTACAATCTCTTGATGTTAAAACAAATCTTAAATACTCAGAGTTTCACAACATGTGTGCATATCTAAAGAATCCAGACGGAACGAAAGACTTTCGTCCAATCGACATGTTTTTGAAACATTCTTATATAAAGTTTGCACTCACTGTAAACCCTAAAGCCTTTCAACAACACCTAGTGAGTTTCTGGGAGAATGCAGAACAAGTCAATGATACAGACTTTACTAAGATAAGGTCAGTAGTAGAAGGAAAAGAAATCTTTATATCAGAACGATCAATCAGACACCATCTACAACTCCATGATGATGAAGGTATGATTTCTTTACCCAAGGAAGACCTTGTTGAATGTTTACAAAAATTGGGATATGAGGGAAGACTTGACATTGTCACTTTTCAAAAAGGTCTTCTCTCCCCACAATGGAAATTCTTAGTACACACCATTCAACACTATCTTTCTCCAAAAAGAAGCACTTGGAATGAGTTTAACAAGTCAATAGCATCTGCTGTTGTTTGTCTTTGCACAGACCAAGTCTTCAATTTTTCAAATATGATTTTTGAAGGAATGCTTGGAAATCTTTCAACTTCAAAATTTTTAATGTATCCAAGATTCCTTCAACATTTAATAAATTGTGAATTACAAAACTTGTCAACTCCTAAAAATATTTTTACTACTCCTGAGTTAAACAAGAAAGTTTTCTCTAATATGAGAAAACAATTTAAATTTTCGGGCAAGGAAACCCCTCTGTTTCCTAACATGATCAAAGATCACCTCATTCTTGGAGAAGGTTCAAACATCAATATAAACCAAATTGAACCACAACCCACTCCATCACCCCCAAATGCAGCCCAAACACAACCCCAAACAGTCACTCAATCAACAACCCAATTAGATGTCCTGAATGTGTCCCATGTACATGAGACTACCCCTCAGAGTGCTACTCTTCACTCTGAGGAAGACCAGACCATTGCCAAACAAATTTCCAAAACTTACAAAAGGAAGAAAACTTCCTTAAAGGACACCAGGGGACCAATTGAGTCAAACCCCAGACTCCAAGAGTTGTCCTCCAAGGAGGTGAGAGGGCATGAGGAAAGGGCTCTCACTACTGATTCCCCAAAGGTGGGTGCACAGGATAGTGAGAACATCAATAGGACCCAGACCTCGGCAACTTTAAGTGATGACTCAGAATTTGAGGCATTACTCAGAGGACCCCGGTGCCAAGAAACCATAAGGGGGGATGTTACTGCTTCTTCAAGGAAGGAGAGTACATCTAAACAACCCATTTCATCACCAAGAAGTGATGAGGGTAGAGCTAAACTTGTTGATTTGACTGAAAGGATGGAAAACCTTAAAGCCAATGTACCAGTTAGTGAGCCCGATGATCTTGCTAGAAGGAGTGAGGGCAGCATTCAACAAAAATCATTGACGGATAGGATGGAAAACCTTGAAACCATTGTACATGATTGTCTGATATATTTAACAAATCAAGGGAAGACCATGACCTATATGAAGAAGCACATCAACACTATTAACAAAAGGATGAAACTATATGAGCACAGACTTGTTCAACAAACAAAGATAATTAGAAGGCTTAGAAAGAAGGTTGATGGTAGTGATGCTCCACCTGTTGAGATCACTAAGGGGAAGAAGGATACTATCCAAACTATGATAGACACATCAATTGCAGCAGTAGCAACTTCTCTCCTTAATCTCAAAGAATCAAATGTTACTGAAGATCAGTTTAATGATGAAGGCCTAGAAAACATGGATACTACTGTTGAAGATATTACTGCTCCAGTACAAGAAAAACAACAAGAAGAAACGTCAGTAGTAACTCCTACTACTACTGATGATATAGCAGTAGTAACTCAAATTGTAACAACAAACACTACTGATGCCCCATCAGTAGTAATCTCTGAAGAAATTCCAGTAGAAACCACTGTGGTTACTACTGAAGAGGAAGATGAAGAAATTCCTGAACTTATTGAACGAGAACGTTATGTTATCATCTCAAAACCACCAACTCCTGATCAACCACTTATCATACCTGACATTGATGATAATGTGAACTGGTTTGAAGTTGATGAATGCACTCTTCCTCCACACCCAAAGATTCTATCAGAAGACCAACTTAAACTGTTTTCTCCATCAATTATAATCAAAGGTATTCCTGATATGAAATGAAAAAGCACAATAACACTGATTCAATCCATTAGATGGTGTTTGATGATGAGTTTTGGATGAAAAGTGATGAAGAACAATTAAGGCTTTTAGAGTGAGAAACAAGAGAGAGAGAGAGAGAGTGAACAAATGCAGAGCAATTGAAATGATAATTGTGCAAAAGTTAAGGAATTAAGCCTTACACTTGGTATTTATACCATGGCTTAATTCCTTGTTAGTTAGGACCATTTCCTAAATAAAACTTAACATATATACAATGTTACACTTTACCCCCCTAGACTATCTATTACAACTTTCTAGTACCTAACAATCTCCCCCTTTGTAATAGTAGACTAGGTTGCATATCTTTGAAGACTTCTGTGTTTGTAAGGCTGGAGCTGAGAATTGAACCGTTGAGCAGTTATGTTGATAAAACAGCATCAGCCTTTAATCATCAGTGACAGACATACTTTTAATCGGCTTTTCAACCAATATAAAGTATTCCAGAAGACTTCATGCAAATCGACTGAATGTAGACCCATAGATAGAGCGGTTAGCAGCGGAAGTCCTTTCTTGAAGTTGTGGCGTTTGTCGATTTTTGATGTGATAATTGTTGTTGAGGTAACATGTTTATAACGGTTACGCTCCCCCTCAAACAAATGATTATTCTGTTGGACAGTTACCCTTTTCTCACGTATGAAGGAGGTTCATGCTCTAAATGCAAACCCTTGTTCTGACCAAATGTTGGTAGAGGGTTGCGTATCTTTGTGGAGAGGTGGGCATGCTATGATGTTTACTTACTCTCAGATGCGCTTCAGAATGTTGAATTACATTTCTTGAATTTAATCCTTTGTCAAAAACTGTAATTAACATATCTATGATTTGCAGTTCAATGTTTACATCTGAGTGGCAGTGGAAGCAATTTAGAATTCTGCTTTTGACATGCAAAACTTTTCTGAATTTTAAGAAAGTATCATCACAGAACTTCGAAGTTTCAAACACTAAAAGAAAATATTTTTCGTTGAATCTGTTGGTGTAAGAAAGATCTAAAAATGTCTCATTTAATGTTAAAAGTTCTGGTAATGAAATGTCAGTTGGGAAGGATTTGTCTGGGATTTCAGTTATTGGGGATTTTGTTTTTTGATTTTTGAGGTAGAGGTTTTGTGAGGACAGGATAATGATGTTTTGAATTTTGTAAAGAATGATAATGATTTGTACTTTTAAGATTTAGATTGTGATGATTGAGATTTTGGAGAGAGATTTCTTTAGATGAATCGGTTTCTTCTTCTTCTTCACTTGATTTTCTGTTTAATACATTGATTCTCACTTGATTTAGAATATTTCTGATTTTGCAGTTGATCTGAGTACATACGATGTGAATTTTCTTCTTTGATGAGATGTTTGTGGTTCTTTTTGACGTTGTTCAGTTATAGACCCAGTACTTGCACTATTTCTTGCTCTTTTCTCCCCCTCATGAGGATCATGACCAGGGTCCTCATGCTAATGCTGAATGTTTTTCTCGTGAAGACGGAGAGAGAGGAAATTGTGTGTCGATGTAATATGTGAGCCAAGATTTTGATATTTGTGGGTTTCGGAATCTAGAACCAGTAACATGTACTACTCATGAAGTAACCAGATAAAAATTGATTTATCCAAGAAACTTGGAGAAAAATATTTGAAAAATTAAGAATAGCGATGTCAATAATCACGTGAAGTCATAAACAGATGCAATCTTTACTGAAGAACTTCAGTAAAGAGATCGTTTACGGATATGACGAACACGATGATTAAAGACATTGTTAATCAAATATTTGAA
Organism: Calendula officinalis; assembly: GCA_963853835.1. NCBI lineage: Eukaryota > Viridiplantae > Streptophyta > Magnoliopsida > Asterales > Asteraceae > Calendula > Calendula officinalis. The sequence continues at coordinate 35,724,604 of OY970828.1, forward strand.
ATTTAAAAGAAATCAATTTGTGTGGTTATATCTAAGATCAGTGAAGTATACCGCTTACAAAGATGCAATTTTCTCTGAACTTGTGCAGAGAAAAGATCGACGGATATACAAAGATCAATGATCTAACAGTGCATTAAAAACGATTTTGTGTGTGTGAGAATATGAGTATGTCAGAATTGAATCTGAACATTTTGGAGAAAATGAAAAAATGATTTCTCCATTGATCGTTTAAGAATGAAAATCGTTTGAAAAATGGTAAGAACACTCAATCCAAGAAGGTGTTAAAAACAGATGCAATCTTTACTGATGGAAATCAGTAAAGAGATCGACGAATTTAACAGCCAATTGTGTTGAATGTTGCAGACAAGTATTTTTGAAAAATTGAAAATTTATGTGCAAAATCAGAATTTTGAAAAATTTGTGCCACAACGCAAGAGACGAAAATTTGTCATAAACAGATGCAATCAGTACTACTCGAGATTAGTAAAGAGATCGTTTACGAATATGACAAAAATTTATATCCTACGTTGTGAACACATCCTTGTGAGCACAAAGTGAGATAAAAATTTTGGAATGTTGATCATCACTGAATAATAAAAAATTGATAAAAATGTGATGTCAGCAACTCAATTTGAGTGACAAATTTTAATTGAGTATTGATGTGTGCCTGGTCGTGTGGCAGCACAGAACTTCAAAGATTTGGAAAATGAAATTTGTATGAATAATGAGAAAAATTGTTTTACAATTGAAAATTTTGACAATGGAGTAACACAGAGGCAGCAATGAGAAATAAGAGAATTTATAATAAACAGATGCAGTCAGTACCAACCTAGACTGGTAAAGAGATCGTTTATGGATATTACAAAAGCTAATACTCAACATTGATAACCTTGTGAGATTGTAAATATGTAAGAGGTTGAAAAACTATTTGAGGAAAATAAAAGAATTTATTAGCAATATAGAGTAGGAAGATTTGTAATAAACAGATGCTATCAGTACCAATTGAAATTGGTAAAGAGATCGTTTATGAATATTACAAAAATTGATACCACATATTGATAATTATATAAATATTTGAAGGGAGCACTAGAAAATTGGTTAGCAGTTCTGAAAGGATGCTCCCCCTCAACAGTTGAGTTTCATAAATCATAAAATCAGTTATGCTCCCCCTCGACATATTAATATCGATTTTTTCCCCCTCGACAAGTGAATATAGAAATTCTCCCCCTCAACCAATGATATCGATGAAAAACGGGTTTCAAGCAGATGTACTTGAAAGCCATTGCATTGAAGCGCGGGTCATACACTGAAGTGTGTAAGAGCCATTGTCCGTTGAAACGCGAGTTATACACTGAATTGTGTATAAGTCATCCTCCAAACTCCAAACACCTTTCTGGTAATTCTACATAAAACAATTAAAACATGTTTGGTACCCAATTATGTATGGGTCCTATACGATTAGTGACAGATGTTTTATGTAAAATTGTTTTAAGATTAATTTAGAACTTTGGAGAACTGCAAGGAGGCAGTTCAGAGGTTGTGGATTTAACTACCCATTTTAAAGATTTTTCAGAGGATTGGATAATCCAATGAGATTTTTCATTTTTGATCCATGTGTATTTCACAAACGTTGAAGATTTGGTCGTTGTTTTGTTGTCGCTGTTTGGGGAACCTGAAGACTGTGGCTTAGGTGCGGAAGATCCTCGAGAAACTTTGCAACGAGAAGACGAGTGTTTATCAGAGATTGGTGGGGTTTTGGAAGAACTCTTCTCCTTTTTGGAAGCATGTGAAGATGAACCTTTTTTATTTGGTTTGTGTGGATGAGAGACAGATTTCTTGCATGGTTGTGGAAAACATGTTTTGCATGATTTTATAATTTTACCAGATTTATGGAAAACATTGATTTTTAAACCACATGGAGCATTTAGCTTAACAAAAAATCGATCATCATTCTGAGAAATTTGTTTATTTGTAGATTTATCTCTCAATATCTTTTTACCAAGTTTTTCAGATTTGACACACACATTACCAAAATCAGGTGAGTAATTTACAGGACGATAAGCAGAAGCATCATACACAGTTCCAAAAGCAAATGCAGGAGATTTAAAATTTTTGGAGTTGTTACTGTTAATTTTAACAGTGGACGAAGAAACTGAAGACGTATATGGTCTAGACTGCTTAAGCTCGCGAGGCTTCTTAAGCGTACTAGACTTAGACGAACTCGGCTTCTTAGATGGCATATCTCCTTTGACTCTATTGGGCTTGGGCTCCTTGCTCTGAGGCTCTAATTTTCTAAATGAGACGTTTAAAGGTGGTGAATTAGAGGTTCTTCTCAAAGTAATTGGTACTGGATTAACAGGTGCTGGTCCTATTAATGAAGATTTAGAATTTTGAAAAACATTTTTGTCAGTTTTATGTTTTAATTCTGAAATCGTGTCCTCTAATTGATGTATCTTTGTTTGAAGATTTTCTTTTTCTTTATCAAAGGCTTTATGAGTTTCATCAATTTCAGATTCAAGTTGGACGATTTTCTTTTCTAAAATCAACGGTGGAACATAAAGCTTTGGTTCAATTGTTTGTTTTAAAACTTCATTATCAGAAATGGAAAATTCTTCTGGAGTGACAATCGGGAAGTACTCATTGTTTTCAAATTTTGCTTTATTCTTTTCATATGTATAGTTCAATTCAGAATAGTTAAAGCTGATTTGAGCGTGTTCCTTCTTTTCTCTGTTGAACTTCTCGATTTCTGCTTCCTCGTCCGGCATATGAAGAAAGCTTTGCCATATTCCCAAGTTCATGTAATCGTAATTGTATAGTGTGGGAACAACATCAGCAGCTTTTTCCAGAGGACGGGAGTTCTCAGCGCCGAGACCCACTTTTGATTTGAAAGATCTGAACTCTTTTGGTTGATTTAATTTTATTGTTTGTTCAGTGTGACCAACTTTCACAATCGTCTGCTCCAGTTTGGATATGTGTTCTTCAGCATTTTCTTTCTTTACAGTAAGACTGTGTATGGTTGCTGATTGTTCATCGATTTCCTTGCTGAAATTGTTTGTGATGTTTGTGATTTGTTCATTTAGTTTTTGAATTTCGTTATCAGCTGCCTTCAACTTATCTTGGTAATCCTTCATCTTGATGTCAGCAGACTTCATCCATGTTTGCTCTCGACTGAGTTGGATAGCTAAGTCATTTATCAGCTGCTTGGAGTCGTCTTTGTCATTTGATACCGTCTTCATCGTTTTTAGGTTTGATATTTCAAGATTTTTTGTATTAATTATGTGATTTTGACGATTTACTTCACTGGTGTGAGCAGCATGAAATGTTGACAACTGTTGTTGTAACTCTTGTGTTTTTTGATTTGAAAGTTTATTTTGATTGACTTGAGGAACAAGAGTTTCAAGTTGACGACGAAAGGTTAAATTTTCTGCCTTTAATTTTGAGATTTGTGCATTTGATTCATTAGTTGTGTTTACTTGTTTTTGTAAACTTTCTTGCAATTCAGAAATTTGAAATCTATAAGCAGATTTTGACGTAGACAACTGATTTTGTAATTCCTTGTTTACTTGAGTTATTTGAAGAGAACATTGACTTAAATCACTTAAATCATTTAAAAGTTGTTCCTTTTCGGATTCTAAAGAAGTAATTTGTTTTGTCAGTTGTGATTTCTCATCAATTTTAAGAAAAAGTTTTTCATTAAACAAGGAATTCTCTGACTTATCAGTGTCTGAGTCAGATAAAAAAGAGTAAAAAAAGGAAGAGTGTACCTCATTTTCATCATTTTGTGGAACAACCAGATCATCCCCCAGTTCAGTGGAATTAGCAGAGTTTGATGAAAAAGTACTGATTATCCCAATTTCCTTGTTGGCTTCTTCATTGAATCTGTCAAAACCCTCAGTATTCTCTCTTGGCATACTGCACAAATTTGCTATTTGTTCTTCATCTTTGGCTAAAACTTTTTCAGTCTGAATTTGTTTATAATATTTGCTAGCTTTTATCGCATCTGCAAGGTCTTTATCCATATTTTTGCAATTTGAGGTAAAAGTCCTTGTGTTTAACAATGTGAAAATTTTCTTTTAAAACCTTTTAAACGTTTTGTAAACAATTTTCTCGTGTTTAAAAACGGAAAAAAAATGTAAACGTTTTGTACTCGAGTTTAAAAATATGTAACAAGTTGTGAATTTAAATTGATTTAAATTGTTGTTAGTGTGAACTTTAAATTGTCTAGGGTTGTTGTTTGATTTAAAAAAAAATGGTGAAATTGGACCCTTGAAATATTCAAATTGTAGTATTCAAATTGTTTAAAAAATAACAAAACGTGATTTGGACTTTAACATAGGTTGTAAATATATGGACTTTGATATGGGCTTAATTTGTAATTGATTTGGGCTTTAGTCTTATTTGGGCCGAAACTTGATGGACCAATTTTGTACGCAGATGAGATCCCACAAATACGAGACAGATCGTAGAAGCCGACTGAGAATTGATTTGAGAATTGTGATTGAGAAGCCGACTGAGAATTGAGAGATCGTTCTTCTGGTTTTTATGGTTCTTATCGTTCCTTGCTTGTAGTCGAACTGTGTTGGATGTCGAACAGAAAAAAAAAATAAAAAAAATTCAGTCGACTATGAACAAGATCGGAATGATTCAGTAATTCAATTCGAATCTGTGTTTGGTTGTGTTGGATCGAACTTTTGTTGAGGCCGAACTATGATTTTGATTTTGAAATCGAATTTTTGTTCGTGACTTCTAGGTGCCGAACACTTGAAGAAGTAGTTGTGAATTATCAATCGGAATCAATAAAGATCGGAATCTGTTTTTGGTTGTAACTGAGGTTGAAATCAATTGAAGATTGAACACTGTATAAGTCTTGTTCAATTGAGAGATTTTGATTATCGATTTTATGGAAGCCGAACTTGTTCTTGAGTTTTTATCGAACACGTGATTGAATCAAAATCAAATGATTCAGAAATTGTCTTTGGTTTTGAAATCGTCTTTGGTTTTGAAATCGATTTTGTTGTTCAATTGTTGTTGTAGCTGAGCCGAGATCGAAGTTTCTGAAAACAATTGACTGATTTGATCGAATTGATATTGCCGAACACTAACAGGAATCGAATTGAAATAAACTAGGGTTTGAGATCAATAGTTGAGTCGATTATGTATTGAATCGAAGTCTGAATCGTTGATTTGTTGATCGAATTGATGAAGCCGAACTCTGTGATTTTTGAAGAATTTGGTGAAGCCGAACTTGTTCTTGAGTTTTTTGATGAAGCCGAACTTGGTTGTGACGAACTTGGGCCTCTTTAATGTTCGGGCCGAACTACTAGTGGGCCGAAGACTTGGAAGTTCGGGCCGAAGATGATTGGGCCGAACACTATGTTCGGGCCGAAGACTCTGAGATGCCGAACATTGATGAACCGACGAAGAACAGTACGTAAGAAGTTGCAAAAACTTCACTAATTAGATCCTAATTTGCTCAAAACTTAACCAAAATCAGTGATTCAAATCACAAAATGTTAGAAATCACTTTTCTAACAGTTTGATACAATCAAACAGCTCAAATCGGATCAAAATAGCCATCAATTTGGATTTTACAGTCAATATTTTGAGTTTTCAAGTTTTTCACAAAAATCTCCAAATTGAAGGCAATACTTGATGGATTGGATTGAAATTTGATTCTAAATTGCTTAGAATCAAAGGAGAAACACAAATATCCAATCAAAACATCAATTTCTAACAAAAATTTTGACAATTAAATTCACAGCTCTTTTTAAAAAAAATTCAAAAACTTCAAATATGGATCGATTGAGCACGAATTTGGATCTATTCCAAGTGGATTGTGCTCTGATACCAATTGAAAAGCATAATAACACTAAATCAATCCATTAAATGGTGTTTGATGATGATTTTGAGGAGAAAAGTGAAGAAGATGGATTAGGGTTTTAGTGAGAGAAATCTAGAGAGAGAGAGAGTGAACAAATGCAGAGCAATTGAAATGATAATTGTGCAAAAGTTAAGGAATTAAGCCTTACACTTTGGTATTTATACCATGGCTTAATTCCTTGTTAGTTAGGACCATTTCCTAAATAAAACTTAACATATATACAATGTTACACTTTACCCCCTAGACTATCTATTACAACTTTCTAGTACCTAACATGAAATATACTCCACTTCCATCTATACTTTCAGCTTGTATTGGAAAGGGAAAAGAGATTTATGATGATGATTACCCCAACAGAGCATTAGGTTACCACATGGTGAACAAAATTAATCATGTCAGATCTGAGAAACAATCCAGATGGAAGGTGAAACATATGAGGTATTGGAAGAAAGTGGCTATGTATCAAGCTCTTGAAGAAAAGAAAATGGCTGAAAAGGATGTTCCACAAATAAAAGATGTTCAGATAGAAGCTCAACAACCAGAATTTAAAAGACATAGAAAAGTTGAAGAAGAACATCTAAACTGCCTTGAAGATCTGGTAGCTGAAAGTAAAAGATCAAAAGGTGATTTACCAGATGATATTTTTGAACAAAAGAAAAATATGATTGACTTTCTCAAGTCAAAAGGGCATAGTGCAAAATCTTTAGGCAGAATGAAGATGATCACAATCATAGATAAATATTGTACTGCCAAGAAGAAAGAATTGGCTGAACAAGATGCAGAAGAAGAAAAAGCAAAAGCTTTAATCCCAATAAGTCCAAAATTAATTCAAACTGGTAGTATATTAACTACTGGTGAATCATCCTCTCCCCAAACAAAGAAAAGAAAAGCTCTTCCACAAGAACAGAGTGTTAAAAAGAAATCAAAAACAGAGCAAATTATTCCTGTTCTTGAAGTACCTGTTGCTCCCCTTGAAAACAATCCCATCATTAATTGGAGAGTTATGAACAATAATGTGATAGAAATTATAAGGGAAGACAAAGTAGTACAAAGATTTACTGGTTGGAAGCCAATGATCAGATCCTGTTCAAGAAGTGATATAATAAAATTCTGATTATTGGAAAACCAAGAATGACCAAGAAATCATGGAAGGATTCTGGTGCTGGATATTTAACAAAGATGATTGATGCTGCATTTTATCCAGATAACTACCCAGAAATATTTTCTAATACTATTAAATGTATATGCTTGGAATGTGTTACCCACAGTTAATATGTACTTCTTTGAGAGATCAAGCAAGAACTGTGAGTTATATCTAATGGAAAGAGAATATCCACACTCTGAAGAAACTATGAATCAGATATTCACAAACACAATGATGAAACCGTATGATGAGTTAATGTTCAGAGAAAAACTCAACTATTTCATCAAAAGAAACAACAAGTATATAATAGCTCAAAGAAAGAAACAAAATCAAAGAACTCTTGAGAAAAGAGCTGCTTTAGAGGAGCAAAGAAAGAAAGAAGAAGAAGAAACTTAGTTGATTGAAAGAGGATCAATAAGTTTAGGGGGAGATTATTGGAACAAATCACAGTTCAACTTATTTATTACTGATGTTGCAGTTAGTACTGACCTTAGTTAATACTGGTGAAGACTATGGTTAATACTGATAGGGCAGAAACACTTGATACTGATGAGTTGATACTGGTGAAGACTATAACTAACTTACTACTGATGATGCATATTTACTACTGGTGATTGCAGTTACTACTGATGATGCATATTTACTACTGGTGATCGCAGTTACTACTGATACGCGTATTTGGAGCAAATCAAGTTCGAAATCTTCACAGAGTTAGTTATAGAATATAATCAATGTATATTAATGTAAATACGTTTATATACGATAATTTATCAACGTCCTAGAATAACTAGGATAGTTTGTTAGGCTTCAAGGCATATATATCTAGTTCCCTACGAATTGTAAACGTACGTGTGTATTGTTGATCTAATAATATACATTGAAGCTTTTTGTGAAACTGTTCTTCATAATACGTCTCATTATTCATACAGTTAATTGTTCTTAACATATCGATATAGTGTTAATCCGCTGTAACTTCTATCATCGATTAGTTCTAAAGGTGTTTATTAACTCATTATAGTTAATCGATCCTGACAAAAACTATTATGGGCTACTTCAAATTACTGTATAGAAATGATTCGAAAGGTAGCTTAGAAGCAATTATAACTTAGTACGTTATTGTTAATCTAGTGTTTCATCTTTCATGTATCCCAAATATTAGAACTTCTATAATTTAAGTGATTATTTAACCTTGACATCCTAAGTAGTAACTTGAATCAAAAATATTTTAAGAAGAAACTTGCATTCGTTGACCAAATAAGAATGTAATTATGAGGAAGTGTGAAGTTCAATTCTAGGAGTAAAAATATCATTTTATGACCAAGAAGTTAAACCGTGTCTATTCTAAGCTACCCACAAAACAATGGTCGCCCTTAGGTTAGTTGACTAGCAAGCTGATTTAGAATCCAATTACCAAAAAAAATTGTTATTATTAAGCTTGTTTACTTAGTAAGCTCTTAAACAATAACCTCATTAGCTTTTAGAACTAATTTGAACTTCTAATAAACAAAATTTAAAATATTCTTTGAACTTTAAACTTCTTTGGCCTTTGGGGTCAATATGGATATCCATTGATTGAACGGATGCGATAATTTGGGTGTGATTTGGGCCATAAATCTATTATCCATACATCGCCCGCTTATAATATCATCAAATTCTTCCACCACGTCTTTCCCATTTTCAAATTCCCTCTGATTTCTTCACGGATCCTTTTACCCTAATTCACAAATTAATCTCTCAATTTCCAGAAAAACCAATCGACTCAAACAAGAACTCGCAGTCTCGCACTGATTTTAGCTGAAATTATGCATTCAGTGAGCTTAAAGTTGTTTGTGGATTTTAACGACGTTGAATCCAGGCATACGGCAACAGGTCGCGTCAATTTTGGTGCCGGAGATTTTCCGGTTAGGTTGAAATGTGTAGATCAGGGGAGGAGGAATTGTAGAATAATAGCGCGTGCTTCGGAGAGGGATGCCGGTGCCGGAGCTGAGGCCGGTGGAGCACAGAGTCAGAGTCAGGAGAATACGAGTTCGTTATTTGCACGGAGTCAAACTTATGCTTTGATGAAACAGCAAATGGAACTTGCCGCCAAGTCTGAGGTTAGGTTTTTATTTGAATTACGATCTCTATGCTCGCATGTGCTTATATCTACAATCAGTTGATCTATGTTTATGAAATTGTCAGTCCGATTAATGCGAATTTGTGATTAATCCTTCCTGTACCTAATTGTAAAAGCTTAATTTCGACTGGAGAGTGATCAGTGATGGAAACTGTGATTTTGCATTTTGGCTTTTGGGGGCTATTTACATTGCAAATTACTGATAAAACTATACTTTGTAGAATTATGAAGAAGCTGCTAGGCTTCGTGATTCTTTGAAATCATTTGAAGAAGAGGAACCTGTTCTACGTCTACGCGGATTTATGAGGGAAGCCATTGCAAACGAGAAGTTTGAGGTACTATTTTAGTGTTTGATTTACTATGGACTATGATGATATTATTATTTAAATTTAGTCATCTACTTGAAATTTTAATGAGTTGTTTATCTATTCTTTGTTATTATACTATTATTACAGGATGCTGCAAGGTACCGTGATCAGATAAAAGAAATTGCTCCTCATTATCTACTGAAATGTTCAAGTGATGCAACAACCTTGGTACATATCATAACTGTCTCACTTTATTTTTCTTTCTTTATATGCTACTAAAGTTTATATCTTTATATTTGACAAAATAAAAATGTTATTAATATTTTCAGGGAATTAGGGTTCAAGTTAGGAGTGTGTACATTGAAGGGAGAAGTCAACCATTAAGAGGTCAATATTTCTTTGCTTACCGAATAAGAATTACTAATAATTCAGACCGCCCTGTTCAACTTCTCAAAAGGCACTGGATTATTACAAATGCTAATGAGAAATCTGAGGATGTTTGGTATGTTTTCTGGTTACCATGACCAATTTTTTATGTGTTCTTTTGTATGTATAATGTAATTTTTTTATATATAATTATAATAATAATAATATAATATTGTAGGGGTATTGGAGTTATTGGTGAACAACCAGTTATACTCCCGAATAACAGTTTTGAATATTCATCAGCATGCCCGTTAACAACTCCTAGTGGAAGAATGGTGAGTATTAACATTTGCATCTTTCTTTCAATTTTTTATTATAATTATTAAGTAATATTTATGGAATGTGATGACGTGGCAGGAGGGTGATTTTGAAATGAAGCATATTGATAAAGTAGAGTCAAAGACATTTAATGTGAGTGTTGCCCCTTTTTCTCTTTCAACATTTGGGGATGCTACTGATAACATTTGAGGTCTGATTTTTGTACTTTAAATTATTATTTTGCGAGTTATAAATTATGTAATCAATCAATAGAACTGAAGGTAATATAGTAAATTTTGGTGTTTGGTGGATCATAAATGTAATATTAAGAATTTTGTTGTATTTTCTTGGAAGAACTCAAAATGTATAGATTTTTGAATTCTGGGGTTATTGAATTGTCAAGTTTGGAATATGGTGTTCAGGGTGAATCAAGAATATTTAAGCAGTCTTTTGAAACATCTGCATAATTGTTTATATTACATACTAGTACCATATATACATGTTCTTTTAGTTGAAATTGATTTTGTAACCCTTTCTTTTTTCTTTTTTTCTTTTTTTTTTCCAACCATTTATTGGTTTAAGTTACACATTTTATGTTTTTCAGTTACTATTATATGCAATTAATTATTAATTAAGAGCTTTGTTATTGGTAAATGGCAATACATTATACCGATTTGGCAATCAAAGAACAAAAATACAAAATATTTGTTACTAACTTGTAGAAATGTTATGAATTTGATTACCTCAAACATATATAACTCTTATCAATTTTATATTATGAATTCGTTAGGAACGATTTATCTTTTCCAATCAAGACACATAACATAAGCATGGCCACATGTTTTTTAACAGCAAAATACATACTCTAAACTTTTTTTTTAAACGGTAGAAAGAAGGTAACGGGTAGAGCTTCGACATTGTCATCACCCTCCCGAGGACCTTCACACGAAAATTTTATAAACTTGAGTCTAGCAAAAAGCTAGACTAAAAAACAACCATAATTACAAGGGGAGTTTCAACCAATCTACCCACGAAGTCTTAAACTTTTGACTCCTATGGGAGATCCACGAAAAAGAAAACAAACGAATACTATCATACAACTCCGACTTATTAATTCTACGACTATCAAATAACAAAGAGTTCCTAAAACGCCATAAGAACCAACACGTAACAAAACCAATCATACGGAACTTCGACCTGCGATCATTAGCATTTGACATCCGCTCTCCAACTTCCCACCAATCCCGAACCGAAACTATCGATCCCTCCCAATATCGCACCACTTAAAAATTAAGTCCCAAACTTGGCTTGCAATCGAATAGTTAAACATAATATGAGAACTCGATTCCACATAATCATTACAAATTGGGCACATAATAGATTCAATTTCCATCCCCCTTCTATAAAGATTAATTCTAGTTGGTAACCGATCCATATTCAATCTCCACATAAAAACATTTACCTTGATAGGTATATAATTATACCAACAAAATTCCGTTTGAACCCCGGGATGAATAACCGAATTTATATGTCGTCTAGCATCCCCAACCGAGAACGAGCAATGATCACCCAAATTCCAAGAAACTCTATCTTTTCCTTCACTAACCGACATGTCACATAAAAGAGACATAAGATTATCTAACTGCTCTTGCTCAACCCCTCCTCTAATACATCTCCTCCAATTAAAATTCCAAACCCCATTCCGCCATCTCTCACTAACTTTACAAAATGAATTCAATTCCAACCGAAATAAATGATTAAACCTATGAACCAACGGGACCGGGCCTAACCATCTATCTAACCAAAACCGAATAGACTCCCCACTCGCCAATTTATATTGTATCACATTGTGGTCAATAATTTATTTATCATGTAAAAAATTAACGGAACCAAAAATTTTAGACCATATACCTTTTTTATGGCGCGGAAAAGTCGGGTTAACAAAACCACCTTCATCACCATATATAGATTTTATAACCCGACACCATAGCATGTCGCCTTCATTATAAAACCGCCACCGCCACTTATACAAAAGAGCAAGATTTAAAGCATCAAGGCTAGTAATTCCTAGCCCTTCTTTACTTTTTTCCGCCAAACAAGTGTTCCATTTCACCCAATTCAACTTTTTTTCACTGCCATTACTTCCCGAAAGAAATTGAGCCCGAAGTTGCTCCATCTTTTTAATAACACCGACCGGAGCTCGAAAAATCGACATCCAATAAACTAATTCTATATTTATACCATATTGTTTACAACGGGACTCGAACAGTTGAACATGCTAATGGAAAAATATTTTCTAACATCTTATACTGCTATGCTACAAGGTTTATAGTAGCACAACCGCATACATACTCAAAATCTATGTAAAATAGGTAAATGGGCAGCAGTATTTGAGAAACTATTATTTTAAGATTATAGTTTGGTACCCAAACATGCAACTTTCAATATAATATTCTCTGAGAAGACAAACAATTCACAGCAAGAGCATAAAATCCTACATTTGCGAATTATGCACTTACTATAAACCAATCAATGCTTTAAATTTTTAGAATCAAACTGTCTATGTTGTAGCAGAAGGGGTGATTCGTACATATTTAAATAATATTTGGTTTTGGTCAAGGACAATTTGTTTAATATTTAATTCTAGATATTCTTTAATGTTGTTTCTAAAAAATGGTTCCATGTATTATCAACTTATATTTTCATTAATTTAGTGGCAATTCTGTAAACAGAAATGCATAGGTGATTATTGATTAATATACGATTATTATTGATGTATGTCTTAACATTCTATTAACATTAGCTTATGCCGTGTAAATATGATGTTTTAGTTGTTTTTACAGCTTATGCTTAAAAATCGAATAAAGCAAAAATCACAAAAGTTGGGTCGGCCCAAAATGATTAAAAAAAACCAAAAGGGAAACCGAAAACCCATAAACAATTAACAAAGATTCTTAACTAAAGTGCACACTTTTCGACCATCACAAGCAAAGAATCCCAACTCAACTGCTACTTCAATTGCCAAACTATACCATCATTTTGAGTCCAATTTTATCTCGTTACATCTCTCCCCATGGCTAGAGTCGAGTTAATCATATTATTTATCTCGTTACAACTCTCATGTGTTACACTCGTGTATGGTTTAGGTGCATCTCATGCATGTCGGTCGTATTGTGGCAACATAACTATAGATTACCCGTTCGCTCTTCAATCCGGATGTGGCCATTCGGGCTATCGGGACCTCTTGTTTTGCATCAATGATGTCCTCATGTTCCACATAAGCTCGGGATCGTACAAAGTTCTAAACATAGATTATGCTTATCGTTCAATTACATTACACGACCCTCATTTATCCACTTGTGAATCCATTGTACTAGGAGGCAGGGGAAACGGGTTCATGGTGGAGCACTGGCGGGCCCAATACTTGAGCCCGACTGCAGATAACGTGTTCATGTTATTGGGTTGTTCGACCCAATCACCGCTCTTTCAAGGCTTTCCAACGGGGAATCATGTACCATGTAGAAATGTTTCGGGCATGGGTTGCCAAGAGTATTATGGTTGTCAAGGTTGGATGGATCTCGGGCTAGCTCGTATGGGCTTAGCTTATGGGACAGGCCCACCTATATGTTGTGCATTACCTTTTGATGCAATCAAGAGTGTAAATCTTAGTAAACTCGAGTGTCAAGGGTATAGTAGTGCATATACTCTTGCACCTTTGCGAGTGAGCGGGCCGTCTGAATGGACTTATGGGATTCGGGTCAAGTATGTTGTCGAGGTGAGTAACGATTCATCTTGTAAAGCCTGTGAGGCAACGGGCGGATCATGCGGGCATGATGCGGAACGGTTCGGGCAGTTATGTATGTGTGGGAGTTGGAACTCTACCTCAAATTGCGATACACGTAAGTTTATTAATTTATAAAATGTTTGTCTAATTTATGCTCTAAGAACATGAAATAAAAGATATTAATCTACAAAATATTTCCTGACATATTGAAAAATGCATTAAATGAAGTTTAATTTTTACAATTATTGAAAAGTTATCTGTTTTATGTAGTTATGAAATTATCAGTAAGAGGAGGCTCGTCAGCAACATACGAATTGTCAGGTTATTGTAACGGTATTTTTTTCTATTATTATTGAACATTATGACCATAAAGATAAAAGATTAATGATTTTTGTCGACTTATATATGTTTTGTAGGATTATTGATTGCCACGATTGTGTTCGGGTTAACGTCTTTTCTAATGTGAAATGTCATTTCATTGCAATATGACATTGGGGAAGGAAGCAAATGCATGCCAAGCATGGAAAAAATATACCAAATTTGTGTTCTTCAATATTTAATAATTAAAGTGAACATGAAAGCCAAATATAGAAAAAGAAAGTGCACCTAATTGAGTGGGATTTTCTTATTTTAGTATATTGAGTGAATTTTTGTTTGTGTTTGGTTTTAACTTTGTGACTTTTTACGTTTTTGGATGAAACATGTGAATCATTTCAATATTAAGATAAATATGTAAGATATGAAAATATTTATATGTGTCAATATATGACAATGTGGCCAAACCTCCAAAAGATAATTACTTTATTTAAATAATTTTAAATTGTCATTAGATCTTTGAAATTAGCAAGCAACGGACTTGTAGGATTGCCTCTAACTGGATTAGATCACTCGTAATCGTGATTGCGGGTGACAACAACAACACACATTCATGTTATATTTTTCGTCTCTTTCAACTGACAGATGCAACTGAAACTTTCAGGCCAATAGTGTCACTTAAGTAACACATGTTAGTTTTGAACCGACAGTACCACGGGTACTGCTCTTATAACGTGTGGATTCGGATACCTCTGCCTGTGTTTACTTAGTTTTATTTGTATACGTTTTTAGCATAATAAGTGGTAACAACTCAGTTAAACCAAAACAAGTACAACTGTACACGGCATGTAATATTGGGTTTTGTTTCATTCTGATATTTCGTCCAGCAGCGGGAAGACACCAGAAATTAAAAAGAAAGAAAGTGGAAACTGTGTCTTTAGTTTTTATAAGAAAAATTGTCATAATATAGAATTAAATCAGTATTACTTTAAAGCAAGAAAGAATATTTGAAGTATGGTGAGGAAAGAGGAATAAAAATGTTTTTTTTTCGAATTTTAATTTATAATCAATTTTGTTACACTAGATAACGAATTATACAAACACATTTAACATAAAACTTACTCTGTTTTAACAAAATATTTGTAATCTATCAAATAAGTGGAAACTCCCAAAGCTATTCTACCTCCAACCCACAAAATAAATGAAATGCATTAAAGTCCACTCGACAAATCATATCATCTCTAACTACTTGTATAAACACATTTATTTGAAAACCCTTCTCATTTGATAAAAATGAGGTTTAGTTTTCTTTGTTTATGCCAATTAGAATTACTATTTAGGTCGTGCGGTTAGATGTGCACAAACCAAATAAATAAAACCGAACCGGTTTAAAAATTGGATCGGATTGTAGTTTGGATAAAAATCAATTCGGTTCAAACCGGATTTGGGTCGAATATGTAGAAACCGATTGAAACCGGATCAAACTGAATCGGACAGGATCGAAACCGAATTGGATTCTATTTTTGTGTATTTTCCACCCTAAATCACTTATAAATACCCGAATCCGGTTTCTCCAAACAGGTTTTCATAATACGGTTTTCAAACGGGTTTGCCAAGAATACTCAAACCGATCCCAATCCACCGGTTACTAATCCGATCCAATCTAGTATGCTTCAATCCGGTTATGATCCGGTTTTAAACCGGTTTTGAAACTGTTCCGGATTAGGATCCGGTTTTAATGTGTACTTCTACGTGCGGTTGTGCTTAATTTATATCACTGATGTGATCTGTTAATAAAAAGATCCATATGGCTCACTTTATTTTTAAAGTTTTTGATTAAATGTTAATTAACATTTTTTTTTTTTGCATTTACATTAATAAGGATTTAATATTTGTATATGTTAATACAAAAGAAAAAGGGTTTCACTTGGGTTCACGCGCTAATTCAATATAATTGTTGGTTTTTGTAAATGTCATTTATAATTTAGGGATAATTTCATATATATCCTTGTAAACTTTCAATATTAGGTATATATCCTTGTAAACTTCATTATTACCTATATATCCTTCTAAAATATTAAAATTCTCACATTTATCCTTTATATATATTTAATAATATTTAAAACTGCTAATATTTAGAAAACATATATCCTAATTTAAATTAATGGTAAAATACCCCAAATACCCTTGAACCTTCACTACTTGATTAATCTTCTTGGCCGGCGGCCATCATAAAACTCAGTTACCCTCAAATCGCGTTGATTTTCCTCCCGGAAATTCACTAGAATTGAAGGTTTTGTAATGAAGAAATGGCTCACTATATTGGAATCTTAGATTTATTTATTTTATTTTTACAATAAATGATTATATCTTAAACTACGTTGATTTTCCCTCTCGGAAATCCACCAGAATTGGATTTTGTAATGGAGAAAATAGCTCACTATCTTGGAATCCAAGGCCAATGATGGCTAGCCTAGCTGGTCTGAGGCACTGGGTTTATACCCATGTGGGCTGCAGGTCGTGAGTTCGAATCCCTTTGGGAGCGTTGCATTAGCGTAATTTAACTCATACCTCACACGGGCACATATGGGGAATTTTCCTTGGAAATCCCTTTGGGGGCTGGGTTTGCCCGCTTATGCGGAGCTCGAACTCGGGGTGCTCGCTGAAAAATTGCGAGTAGGCTTCCGTTATTTCATTTGCCGTTTCCAAAAAAATCTTGGAATCCAAGATTTATTTGTTATATTATTATAATAAATGATTATATACGTATACAAATCCATGTACGAAATCACGAAAGAATTGTCAGGACATGAGTTATATGATGGTTGGCCAAGAAGTTTAATCATTTTAATGAAGGTTTAATGGCATTTAAGGTATTTTATCATTAATTTTAATTAGTATACATGTTTTTCAAAATTTTAAAGTTTTAAATATTATTAAAATTGAATAAAGGATAAATGTGATAATTTTAATATTTTGGAATGATATATGTATGTAACAATGAAGTTTGCAAGGATATATATGTAATATTAGAAATTTACAAGGATGTATATGAAATTATCCCTATAATTTATTATTGCTAGTTTGCTACTCCAACTATTTTCAAAATTGAGGAATTTTACTTGGAAGTTCCTTTGGGGCTGGGTTTGTCCGCTTATGCGGTGCTCGAACTCGGGGTGCTCGCTGAAAAATACGAGTAGGCTTCCGTTATTTCATTTGCCGTTTCCAAAAAAGAAAATATGCTAAATAAGATATTTATAAAATTCATTTGCTGTTTTGCATTTTGCAATTTGGCACGATTAAAAGGCCCCGTCTATTTGGATTTATCTAATTTATTACAATGTTAAATGAATTTAATTTTTTTCATTTTTAGTCTCTACTCTCTAGTCTCTACTGATACTTATGTTGTTAAATAATAATAATAATAATAATAATAATAATAATAATAATAATAATAATAATAATAATAATAATAATGAAGACAATTACCTTAAATCTCATTATTGATCATTTGTATATACTTTAAACAATTACATATAATGAAGACAGTCTTAAACCAAGCGACTTGCAAATGTGGGAGTAGAGTTGCATAAATGACACTAACCGAGACGCTTTGGCGCCCTCAAAATCAAAACAGCATTCACGACGACCGGATCATGACTCTTAACTAAATGACTCCACAACTTATGACTATTATTTCACTATGTTAATATATATATTTCTAGCATTTCAAACAAATAAACGCATGTTATATCCTTTGCAATATTTAAGTAGCTCAAAACCCAGTGAATAAATTGACATTTTTGTTGGAAAAAATTAGTAAAGTTACGTTATGCAACAAACCTATAAGACCGATCGTAACGATTGGTCGTAAGACAATCGCGATTGATGGTCACGATCAAACTCCCAATTACATAGACCAAAGATGACATGTCCCCAAGCAACTTTTATGTGGGTTTGTTCGCTCTTACAATCGGACTTTTGTAAGAGATGCATTTGCTGTATGATGCAATGGGTGTTCTACATTACGCTGTGATCATGTATTTTGTCTGAAAGAGATATGTAATGTGACTCTAATGTGACATTGATCACAAACATAGATTTGATCACCATTATGATTAGTCTAATGATTACTCCCTCTGACTCACAAAAAACTTCTCATTTCATCCTATATTTTTGTCCCACAAAAAACTTCCCATTTGCTACATTTGATGGGCTTCACATAATAAAAATACTATTATTACCAAGGACTCCACCACTTATTATCCACTAACAATCTTTCTCTCTCCAAACCAATCTTATATTTTAATCAAATTTATTACCAATGACCCCACCACTAACTACACCTTAAAACTTGTGTAAAAGTGAAATGAGAAGTTTTTTATGGGACGGAGGGAGTATCATTTAGACACCAAACACCACCTTGTATTTTGGTTTAAATTTCACAATTGTAGACATCTTTTTTATTTGAGTAAAAGCCATACGAGGTAGGTTAAATCTTTAAGTTTGACAATTTTGTGAAGTAAACGTGGTCATAATTGTTAGGATCGATTAACTCAGACAGATTAATTAATCTAAGATCTACTAACAATAAGAAGTTGCAGCGGATCAACACTTATGTTAATTGATTAAGAACAATGAATACTGTTAATGAATACGAATAAGAATAAGAACACAGTAATCACAAAAAGCTTCAATGTATATTAATTTGATCGATCAATACACACGTACGTTTACAATTCGTAAGGAACTATATATAATTGTCCTTGAAGCCTAAAACATTAACCTAGTTATTCTAGGATTCGATTACAATTAATATACATCAAGATATACATTCTATAACAAACTAAGCTAGAATCTCGGACTCGATCAGCACCATAAATAGAACCAGTAGTATTTGTTGATCGTCAGTAGTAAGTGTCATCAGTAGTAACTTCCAAGATTAGCATCAGTAGTATATAGCGTTTCTGCCCCATCAGTACTAACTTTAATATTCCTTTATCAGTACCAACTGCGGCATCAGTAATAGAATATATATATCTTTATATCCCAACAATCTCCCCCTAAACTTATTAATTCACTTTGAATTAATCAAGTTTCTTTTCTTCTTCATTCTTCTTTTCTTGTTCTTCTAACAATTTAGCTCTTCTTTGTCTTCCTTCAATTGTTCTCTGATTTTGCAATTTTCTTTGCGCTATAATGTATTTGATGTTTCTTTTTGTAAAATAATTAAGCTTTATTGAAACATAACAGCATCATACGGTTTCATGAATGTATTAGTGAATATCTGATACATTGTTTCTTCTGGATGTGGATATTCTTTTTCATATAAGTACAATTCACAGTTTTTGCTTGATCTTTCAAAGAAGTACATGTTTACTGTGGGGAGCACATTCCAAGCATAAACATTTTCTTTATTTGTGAATATTTCAGGATATTTATATGGATAAAATGCAGCATCAATCATCTTGGTTAAGTATCCAACTCCTGAATTCTTCCATGATTTCTTGGTCATTCTTGGTTTGCCTATGATCAGGACTTTAATAATATCAGCTCTACTACAAGACATAACCATTGGTTTCCATCCAGTGAATCTCTGGATTGATTTATCTTGTCTTATGATTTCAATGACATTATCAACAAGCCTCCAATTTATAATTGGATTATCTTCAATAGGAGCAATAGGACAATCAAGTACTTGTATTTCTTGCTTTCTTTTCTTCCTTGATTCTGTTTCACGCTCACTTTCTTTTCTCTTTTTAGTTGTTGAAGATTCACCAGATGTTGGTGTCCTGGAGAGAATTATTGTGGGATCTATTTCAATCAAAACTTTTTCTTTTTCTGCTTCTACTTCCATTTCTGCTAGTTCTTTCTTTTTGGCAGTACAATATTTGTCTACTATTGTCATCATTTTCATTCTGCCAAAGGATTTAGCACTATGCCCTTTTGACTTTAAGAAGTCAATCATTTTCTTCTTTTGTTCAAACACATCATTTGGTAGATCAGCCTTTTCCCTTTTGCATTCTGCTACAAGATCTCCAAGGCAGTTGAGATGTTCTTCTTATATTTTTCTCTGTCTTTAAAATTCTGCCTTTTGACCTTCTACCAGGACTTCTTCTATCTGTGGAATTTGTACTTCAGCTTCTTGATTTTCTGTATTTTTTAATCTTTCTTCTTCAGCTTTTTTCTTGTCTTCAAGAGCTTGAGTCTTAGCAACTTTTCTTGCATATCTGATCTTTCTCACTTTTAATTTGTCTAGCCTTTCTTTTCTTACAAGATTCATTTTATTCACCATGTAATGGCCTAGAGCTCTGTTTGGATAGTCTTCATTAAATAATTCTTTTCCTTTTCCAATACAGGCGGAAAGTGGAGGTGGAGTGTACTTCATATCAGGAACTTCTGGTAGAATGATTGATGGAGAGAATAAATGAATTTCATTTTGGGGTAATATCTTGGGGTGTGGAGGAAGCTCACACTCATCAACTTCATACCAATTTACATTGTCATCAATGTCAGGTATGACAAGTGGTTGTTCTGGTGCTTGAGGTTTTGTTACAATTATAATTTGTTCTCGTTCAAGTACTTCTGGTATTTCTTCATCTTCATCTTCAGTAGTAACCAAGGTGGTTGCTACTGGTATAATTTCTGGTTCAAATACCACAATTTGTTGATTTTCATTTACTACTGGTGAGGTTGCTGTTGGAGTTACTACTGCTAGGGCATCAGTAGTATCCATGATTTCTTCTTCTGGAGCATTTACTACTGGTGTATCTACTTCTTCAACATGACCAGTAGTAACAACCTCTTGATCCTTTGCCTCAGTAATGTCCTCAGGATCAGTAGTTTCTATTACCTCAGTAGTAACTGGAGAGTTTATTTGTTCTGCTGTTTGATATTGATTTGCAGATACAAATATATCTTCCTCCATACTTTTCATTTCTTTGTTCAGGTCTTCATTAAAACTTTGACCTGTTTCACCATGGACCTCTTTCAGATTTAGGAGGGCTGCTGCTGCTATTGATTGATCAATCATGCCTTGAATTTGATCTTTCTCCCCCTTAGTGATCTCAACCTGTTGAGCCTCACTATCTGCAATCTTTCTTTGTAATTTTCTGATCAAATTGGATTGCTTTTGAAGCCTATACTCGAACCTCTTCTGTCTTTTGTTCAAAGTATTAATGTAGTGCTTCATGTAGGTCATGGGTTTTCCTTGGTTATTCAGTAAATTCAGACAATTTTGTACAGTGGTTTTAAGGTTTTCCTTCCTATCCGTCAATTTAGTTTGTTTAATACTGCCCTCAGCCCATTTGGGTGGATCATTGGGCTTATTTGGTACATTGGTTTGAAGGTTTTCCATCCTATCCGTCAATTCAGGTTGTCCTGTTCTACCCTTATCACTTCTTGTTGATAAATTGGGTTGTTTGGACACTCTCTTCTTCCTAGAAGAAGCAGTAGTGCCCCCCTTGTGGTTTCTTGGCACCGGGGTCCTCTTAGTAATTCCTCAAATTCTGAGTCATCATTTAGAGTTGCCGAGGTCTGGGTCCTATTGATGTTCTCACTAGCCTGTGCACCCACCTTTGGGGCATCAGTAGTGAGAGCCCTTTCCTCATGCCCTCTCTCCTCCTTGGAGGACAACTCTTGGAGTCTGGGGTGTGACTCAATTTGTCCCCCGGTGTCCTTTAAGGAAGATTTCTTCCTTTTATAAGTTTTAGAAATTTCTTTTGCAATGGTCTGGTCTTCCTAAGGGTGAAGAGTAGCACTCTGGGGATTGATTTCATGTTCCTGGGACACATTCAGGACATCTGTTGGTTCATTTGTTTGAGTGGACTGAATGGGTGGTGTTTGGGCTGTATTTAGTGGTGGAGTTGGTTGGGGTTCAATTGGGTGACTTGAACCTTCTCCTGTAGGGGGTTGATCATAGATCATGTTTTGGAATAGAGGAGTAACATTTCCAGAAAATTTAAACTGTTTTCTCATATTAGCATACACCTTTTTGTTTAATTCTGGTGTAACAAAAATGTTTTTAGGTGTAGAAAGATTTTGAAGTTCACAGTTAAAATATGAGTTAGGAATCTTAGATACATTAAAAACTTTAAAGATGAGAGATTTCCAAGCATTCCCTCAAATATCATATTTTAAAAATTGAGTACTTGTCATGTGCTCAAACAAACAACAACAGAAGCCATTGACTTGTTGAACTCATTCCAAGTACTCCTTTTAGGAGATATACAATGTTGAATGGTGTGTACTAAAAATTTCCATTGAGGTGAAAGAAGACCCTTTTGAAAAGTGACTATGTCTAATCTTCCTTCATACTCTATTTTTTGTAAAGTATCAACAAGATCTTCCTTGGGTAAAGAGAACATACCTGACTCATCATTGAGTTGAAGATGATGTCTGATTGATTGTTCAGTGATAATGATAGACTTTCCATCTACAACAGATTTGATCTTGGATATATTGGAATCTTCAATTCGTTCAACATTTGTCCAGAAGTCAATAAGATGTTGTTCATATGCCCTGGGATTGATTGTTAAAGCAAACTTGATAGGAGAGTTCTTCAGGAACATAACTATAGGACGAAAGTCTTTTGTGCCATCAGGATTCCTTAGAAAGGCACACATGTTGTGAAATTCAGAATATTTGAGATCGGTTTTGACTGTAAGAGATTTTAGGGTTGCCATTTGAGTGATTTTGATCTTTGGAGATGAAAATTTTACAGAAAGTTCAGTCGCTTTAGCAAGAATGTTGGATTTGTGGAATGAATTTAGTTGATACTGATGCAGAGTTTTGATCGGAATTTGCAGAGATTAGGATTTAGTGTAGGGTTTATCGAATCGAGGAGAAGATAATGCTAAACTAATCACAATCTGCTATTTATATTTTTCGATTTTACCTGCAAAATGACCGAAATGTCCTTCGAATAATAACCCAACGACTATTTTCATGAGGGTCAGTATTGTAATTTATGTATTTTACAGATAAAGGTCGATCAATAGTAACTAAGTGTCAGTAGTAGAAACATCAGTAGTAACCATTGTTTCTATACTTAACCTAATTCTACTGAAAACCCTATCAGTACTAAATTGTAGTAGTAACACACGATCAGTAGTAATAAATAACCAGTAGTAAAACAAGTAAAATTGTACAAAACACTTTACAAATGATTTTCTTTTGAGAGTTAATTTATTAAAATCATTCCAATACTGCTAACCAAGAAGCTGAATCTTCCTACATCAAATGCTTTTGTAAAAAGATCTGCTAATTGATTATCAGTATGAATTTTCTCTACCTTGATTAATTTCTTTTCATTGCAATCTCTTATGAAATGGAATCTTATTTCAATGTGTTTTGTTTTTGAATGTTTTACTGGATTATTCACAATACTGATAGCTCTTTGATTATCAATAAAAATAGGAGTTTTAAGAATAGATATACCAAAGTCTAGGAGTTGATTTTGAATCCACAGAACTTGAGCACAACAAGCAGATGTAGCTACATACTCTGCTTCAGCAGTTGATGTTGAAACATTGGTTTGTTTCTTGCATTGCCATGACACCAATCTTGATCCAAAGAACTGACATCCACCAGTAGTAGATTTCCTATCTTGACATTCACCACCATAATCACTATCTGTGTATGCTATGAGTTCAAATGGTGATGCATGTGGATACCACAGACCAAGAGAAGGTTTGCCCTTCAAGTATCTAAAGATTCTTTTGACAGCTTGCAAGTGTAGTTCCTTAGGTCTTGCTTAATACCTGGCACATACACAAACACTATACATAATGTCAGGTCTTGATGCAGTTAGATACATTAAAGAACCTATCTTAGATCTGTAAAGGTGTTCATCTACATCCTCCCCCTCAACATCAGGATGTAGGTGTTTGTGAGTTTCCATTGGAGTGCTTGCACTTTTGCTGTCTTTCATTGAAAATTTCTCTAAAATATCTCTGACATATTTAGATTGATTGATCAAGATGCCATCTGATCTTTGATTGATTTGGAGTCCAAGAAAGAAGTTCATTGGACCCATTGAGCTCATCTTGAACTTGATCTGCATCAATTCTTCAAATTCTTTGCATAGTTGATCATTTGTTGATCCAAAGATAATATCAACTACATATATTTGTACCAGTAGTATATCATCTTTGACTTTTCTTGTGAATAAAGTTTTGTCAATGGAACCTCTCTTGAAATTGTTCTTTAGTAAGTATGAAGACAATGTGTCATACCAAGCTCTTGGTGCCTGATGAATGCCATATAGAGCTTTATCTAGCTTGTACACATAGTCATCATGTTCTGGATCTTCAAATCCTGGAGGTTGACATACATAAACTTCTTCTTCAATTTTCCCATAAAGGAAGGCACTTTTCACATCCATTTGATAGACTTTGAATTTCTTGTATGAAGCATATGCCAGAAATATTCTTATTGCTTCAATTCTGGCAACAGGTGCATATACTTCATCATAATCAATGCCTTCTTCTTGTGTGTATCCTTGGGCTACAAGTCTTGCTTTGCTTTTGATCACTATACCTCTTTCATCTTTCTTGTTTCTGAAGATCCATCTTGTTCTAATGGCTCTTTTACCTTTTGGTAGAGGTACAAGAGTCCATACGGCTTGTAGTTTGAATTGAAGAAGTTCTTCTTGCATTGCTATGATCCAGTTTGAATCTTTCATAGCTTGTTGAATCTTCTCAGGTTCTTCCTGTGACAGAAAACATTCATACATGCATTCATTAGATATTAAACTTATGTTACAAACATTTGAATTTAATGAAGAATTAAATTTGCTTCTTGTCTGCATGTTTGAATTGACATCACTTAGGACTAAGTCCAAAGGATGATTCTTTTCAGTTCTGGTTCCTGGAACTTTGTCAACAGTAAATTGAGTATCTAGATTTGACTCATTGGATTCAGGAATTTGTGCATCTGTCCATGTTTCTACTTGATTGTTTGTGTTTTGTGGAGTTTCTTCATTGCTACTGGTGTCAGTAGTGACATTTTCTTCATTGATCTCAGGTGGATCATTGTTGTTACTGACATCATTATTGTGTAGATCATCATCAAAACTCTAAGGTTCAGAGTTACTACTGGGATCAGTAGTATCTTCAGAGTTGGTGTTGTTATTGGTGTCAATGAAACTAGGGTTATCAGAGTTACTACTGTCCTCAGTATCAACTGTGGGATCAGTATTAACTAAGATATATTTCATTATTTCTTTCCTACCACCTGATGATGGACTTCCTTATTGGTTTTGATTGTTTGAATCTCCTGTATTATACACATAATTAACATCAAAAAATTTGGTTAGATTATCAATGTTAAACAACCAATCTGGACCATTTCCTTGTTCATTAATCAGATTTTCATTAAAGGATACATTTACACTTTCTTCAATGATCCTTAGCCTTTTGTTGAATACTCTGTAAGATTTGCTTTGAGTTGAGTATCCTACAAATATTCCATCATCTGCTTTGCAGTCAAACTTACCAATTTATTCTCTTGTAATTAAAATAGTACAAGGACAACCAAATGATTTTAAGAAACTTATTGATGGTTTTCTTTTATTGAAAAGTTCATAGGGTGTTTTAAAGTGAGGCTTAACTATTAATACTCTGTTCTGAACATAACAAGCAGTATTAACAGCTTCAGCCCAAAAAGTTATTGGTAATTTTGAATCTGCAAGCATAGATCTGGCTGCTTCAATGATGGTTCTATTTCTTCTTTCAGCTACACCATTTTTTTGTGGAGTTCTTGGTGAGCTATACTGCCTGTCAATGCCCTTAAGATCACAAAAATCAATTAGATTAGTATTTTTAAATTATGTTCCATTGTCACATCTAATTGCTTTCACTTTGAGATCTCTTGTATTTTCCAGCTTTACAATCAGATTCTTTATAATTTCACTTGTTTCATCTCTGGTTCTAAGAAAGAAAACCCAAGTATATCTGGAAAAATCATCAGTAATAACCAGGCAGTATTGTTTCTTTCCAATACTCATTACATTTGTAGGTCCAAAAAGGTCCATATGTAAGAGCTGCAAATGATTAGAAATAGAATTGATTGCTTTGGTCTTATGAGAAGTTTTGTGTTGTTTACCTTTTAGGCAGACAACACAATGATGATCACACATAAATTCTTTTTGTGGTAGACCAACTACCAAATTCTTTTTCACTAAATTGTTCATGTTTTTAAAATTTGTGTGACACATCCTCCTATGCCAGAGTTCTGATTCATTTGTGTTTGGCTTAGATATAAAACAGTTGATCTCATTTGAAGAAATGAGTTCTCCCCCTACATCCAGGCAATACACATTGTTTCTCCTTGGTGTTCTTAAAACAACAAATTTTTCATCTAAAATAAAATCAGGAGAAAGAATGATGCACTCTACATCTGTAAAAAGAATTTTGTTCTTCTTATCACAGACTTGTGAGACACTAACCAGATTATATTTAAGTTCAGCAACATAAAATACATCATCAAAAGTGATCTTACCATTTGATACTGTACCTTTACCAGTAATCTTACCCCCTCTTGGATTTTCTCCAAATGCAACATATCCTCCTTCAAAAGACTTGAAATCTCTAAGTATTTGAAGATTTCCAGTCATGTGTCTAGAGCATCCACTATCAATATACCATGTTCTACCTTCTTCAGGGATCTGAATGTTCTGCACATAAAGTAAAAGGATTAGTTAATTTTGGGAACCGAAGCTTGTTTTGTCTTGGGTTCATCCTTTGAAGAGTAAGTTTTTCTAACTGAATGAGCTTTGTATGCAGTTTTGTTCTTAGGAGTTTGATTAGTACTGGTGTTTTTGTTTGCTACTGATCTTGGTTTATACCCGTAGTGTTTAGCTTTTGAATATTTTACTACTGATGGACCATTAGTGTTTGGGTAATATGAGTTTTGAGCATGGTCAGTAGTGTTTCTGTAATTATACCAGACATCATTATAATTAGGATTTTTACCAGTAGTATACCTGGAATAATTCCTACTTGTGTTTGAAAACTTTGAATATTGAGGAAATTGATTTTGTTTTCCATTGTTTTTGAAATAATTACGTTAGTTTGGACTTTTATATCTGATATTTTGCACAAATCTTTGTGCAGTTCTTCCGAATTTGGGAGTTTCAAAATGTGGTTTTTTAAGTTCTTTTTCTTTTGTTTCTTCAGTTTGTTTTACTTTTAAAGCTTTCTCCTTTTCTTTGTTGACTTTAAATTCTTTGAATTCTTGACTGTTTATAGGATTGAAGTGACAACTTTTAGCAATGTGGTTAACCTTGTTGCAAATTAAGCATGATAATTTTGTTGACTTAGCACTTTCAGGCTTTCTTTGTTCTTTTAACTAGTTTAAGTTTCTTTGATTTCCCCTTCTTAGAATGTTTGGTATATTTTCTGAGTTGTATTTTGGGGATTCAGTTTGACTTTGTGTTGTGTGAAAACTTGTATCAGTTGACTCAGTTGTTTGATCATCATCAGAAGATTCATTTGATTCATTATTGGTTTCGGTTTCGGTTTCAGTTTGATTTTCTATTTTTAAATCATTTAAAGTTCTTTCTGTGCTTGATTTAAGAGGAGGGATAAAATTTGTTGGAGGTGGAACTGCATGATATCCCACTCCATGCACAACTTTTTCAGTGGTTTGATTACTTGTTAATTCATTAACAATTTTAGAACTTCTTTCAAATTTTTTAATAGTTAATTTATTCTATTCTAATTTCATTTGAGATTCTTCTAATTTGATCAAAGTTTCTTTTAATTTTAATTCAACATGTTCTTTTTCATAAGTAGTTTGTAGCAATTCATCTTTTATCTTTTGATCAGTTATTTTATAGATTTTAATTTGATTTTCTAAATCAGCTATACAACCATTATATTCAATTCTTCTATTTCTGTTTAGAATCATCTCTTCAAGTGTTTCTTTATTAAGTTTTTCTAATTCTTTATATGCCTTAATGTATTCAGGAGGTACAAGATTTAGAATGTACCTCAGTAGTAGAATCAGTAGTGAAAGCCATGAGAGCTTGGTTCTGTGCATGTTCTTCTGCTTGAAAGCTGCAGTCATATCCTTGCCCTTCTTGAGATACTAATGCAGTTGAATTGGAAATACTGTTTTTGTTGTAGCTTAATCTTTGGTCTTTGTTTGGACATTCTCTTGCAAAGTGACCCAAATTGCTACAGTTGTAGCATTTGACCTTGGTCTTGTCAAATCCAGCACGATCACCTTTGTTGTAAGACAGATTTTGCCTTCCAGTCCTTTTAAGAAACCTTTTTGTTCTTAAGCTCAGCATTGCCATCTGCCACTTGATGTCCATCTCTTCCAAATCATCAGGATTAAGTTGTTCTAAATCCTCACTAATCAATGCAGTATGCACATGACTAGTGAAGAAAGATTCTCTTGCTACATCTTCAATGCCTGCATTCTTAATAGCCTTCTGACTTGTTCCTGTACTAGACACAAAAGCAGCATTGTTTGAAGGTAAATTTGGAGTTTTAGTACTTACCTCTGATTCAAACACTCTTAGCTCATTGTATAACTCATCCAGCTCTTTTTCTTTCAAAGCATCACCTTGTCTATATATGACTGTATACATAGACCATTCCTCACCAAGAGATCAGAGAAACTTTCTGTTTACATCATCATTGTCTGGTTTGTAACCAACTTGATTCAGTTCACCAATACGTTTGTTGAACCTATCAAATACTTGTGATAATGATTCGTTCTTTTGGCCTTTGAAGTTTTCAGAGTCCTATTTCAGTACAGACTTCATGTTTCTTTTGGTGCTTTTGGTGCCAACAAATCTCTTCTCCAGTGCCTACCATAGCTTCTTTGCATCATCATATTCAACAAAGAGATGTTGATAATCATTGGGAATAACAAGCAAAAGAGTGCTTAAGGCTTTGAGTTCAATTCCTCTGTCTTTCTTCTCTTTTTCACACTTGAGTTTGTCGACTTCAGTTGAGGAACTTGCTACTTGAGTCTGGATGGTTTTGTTGCCTTCAACAACAACTTCCCACATGGAATAATCAGTAATAAGCATATATTGCTTGATTCTGTTCTTCCACATCCCAAAATTGTTGGGAGTAAGAATGAGAATTTTGTTAGCTTGAGTGCTTTCATTGTTATCAGACATGATTAACAATTTTGAGTTCGAAAGTATGAAACTTTTTGTTGTTCTAATTCGTAGATCTAGAACCGAAAAGCTCTGATACCACTTGTCAGGATCGATTAACCCAGACAGATTAATTAATCTAAGATCTACTAACAATAAGAAGTTGCAGCGGATCAACACTTATGTTAATTGATTAAGAACAATGAATACTGCTAATGAATACGAATAAGAATAAGAATAAGAACACAGTAATCACAAAAAGCTTTAATGTATATTAATTTGATCGATCAATACACACGTACGTTTACAATTTGTAAGGAACTATATATAATAGTCATTGAAGCCTAAAACATTAACCTAGTTATTCTAGGATTCGATTACAATCAATATACATCAAGATATACATTCTATAACAAACTAAACTAGAATTTCGGACTCGATCAGCACCATAAATAGAATCAGTAGTATTTGTTGATCGTCAGTAGTGAGTGTCATGAGTAGTAACTTCCAAGATTAGCATCAGTAGTATATAGCGTTTTTGCCCCATCAATACTAACTTTAATATTCCTTTATCAGTACCAACTGCGGCATCAGTAATAGAATATATATATATCTTTATATCCCAACAATAATTTCATTTTATAATAACTAAACATGGTCATAATCTCATTTTATAATAACTAAACATGGCATCCAAACCCTAACCATCATTGGTTCACACACAAAAGCACATCCAACGGACACCATCTCTAACAACCCCACTGTTCAATCCAAGCAAAACAACGCGCGTAAGTGGCGCGTAAATTTAACCATAAAAGGAAAGATAAGAGGGTGCGGTACGGTGGCGAGAGGGGGTGGGCGCCGGACGCCACCTCGGCGCGCCGGCCACGCCACGACACCGCCCGCCACGCGAGCGGGCCACTTCGCCGGACGCCCGACGCAACCAACGGACGAATGGTGGTGTGACACGTGGACTAGCCGTTTGCAACGGCTAGTTTCCAGATTTTTAAATTTTTTTTTTTAATTTTAAATTTTTTAAATAAACCATTAACCCTTATAAATACCAACCCTTTTACACAATATTTCCACACACCATTTCTCACCATTTCTCAAACTAAAACCCTTTCACACAATATTTTCTACACAATCTCTGATCAAAATGCGTCGAAATTTGATGGATCCCGAAAGTTATTCGTCCGATGTCGACGATGAGACGGATATTTTTTTTATGACTCAAGCGCATCAATACATGCGTGTAATATTTTCGGTATTTTTATGGACCATATTTGGCAACGGTATCAAGAAAATCGTGTGTAATTTTTTTCCTAATTTTCGGTATTTTTTTTTAATTTTCGGTATTTTTTTTTAAATTTTCGGTAATTTTTTTTATTTTTTAGGTATTTTTATTTTGTATTGTGTAATATTTATTTTAATGAAGTATTATGTTTTTAAAAAAAGAAAAAAGAAAAAAAGGTGGTGGGGCCCAAATGGCTTAAGTGATGGTAGAGGGGGTATTTGGGGGTTTTGAATGTGAAATGTGAAATGGTGATGTGGCGCATAGGTGGTGCAGAGGTGGCAAAGTGGCTTAGCCACCATACCCATCACTCTAAGAGTGAAAGAAGAAGAAAAATGATGCATGATGATGATAATGATGATAGATGAGACCAGACATTCAGGTGCTGCTCGGCTTTCTTCTTCTTGTTTGTACGCTAAATTCAATCTCCATCTTCCTCTCTGCCCCCTCCATTTCCGATCATATTCAATCCCCAAATATTTTGATTTATACAAATTAATATCTCAAATTCTCAACCACATCTTATTGTAACAATTAATCCGTTATTGATCAAGTATGGAAGAGATGTACGGAATACTAAATTATCATCGTCATCAAGCTTTTGACGGTCAATCACCGGAGCTTCAGGCTCGCCGGCAACGAACGATTCCGGTAGTGTTTGGATCAGGCTCCAACAACAATAACGGATTAAATGAAGAGCTGGAAGAAGATATATCAACTGCAAATCGAGCTAAAATCATGTCACATCCACTTTTTCCTAAATTGCTTCAAGCTTACATCGCTTGCCAAAAGGTACGTACAACTACGTGTATGTATATATGTTTCTGTGTGTGTGTGTGAGAGAGAGAGAGATTTAACGTCTACGTGTATGTGTACTGGTGTACTTTTGTATTCGATCAGTTTCTGTATGATCTGTGGCCATAAAATCTGATAAACAATCTCCTGCATTTGTTGCGTGTTTACCTGATTTCAAAACACTCGCAATCAGAATTTCAGTTTTTCTGTAAAAACCTTGAATTTTGAAGATATTTTTATTGTAAACAGGTCGGAGCTCCGGCAGATATAGCGAGTTTGTTTGATGAAATCTTCAGAGACAACGATTTCAGTTGTAAATCGAGCACTTGTTCTTGCCTCGGTGACGATCCAGAGCTTGATGAATTCATGGTGACGATCGAGTTAATTTGTTATAATTTGTTGTGTATTTGTTGTAAATTTAATTTGTGATAATTTTTTTGGTTTTTGAAGGAAACTTATTGTGAGATGCTGGATAGATATAGATCTGATCTAGCAAGACCTTTTGATGAAGCGACGACGTTTTTGCACAATATGCAAACTCAGCTCACAAACCTCTGCAAGGGAGCTTCTATAGCTTACCACACAGCAGGTTCTCTCTCTCTCATCTCTTTCTCTCCCCGTACAACTTCAGGTTGCCACACATTTTAATCCATACATCACCATAGTTGCTTTATATAGTTTGCAATAACAATTATACGGTGTGTGGTACAAGCATAAAAAATATGATGCATAAATTAATTCGTTATTATGTCCCACCTTAATTAACTCAATTATTAATTTATTACGCATCTTAGTTATAGTCATGAATCATCGGAATTTCTTTCTGTTTTTTATTTTTCGTCGCCGGAGCAAGCGAAGGCGGTGGCTGAATTGGAGCTGGCTGCCGGAGAAGGGGAATTGGGAAAACCCTAATTGGATATGAAAGTTCCGACACTGGGCTTTTCTTTTGTTGTTATTTTAGGATATTCGTTAGTGATCCCTGATCTTCAGTCATTTTCATATTCGAAGTCTGATATTTTTTTTATTTCACATATCAGTCCAAACGCCTCGGAATCCCAGCTTGTTTTAGGATATCTGATTGATTTTGGTAGGTACCTAACCTACTTCGCAAAATACAAAGAAAGTCTTGAGTTTTTGAAGAACGTATATGATATTTATGTTTTCTTGATAAATATACACGAGTATTTTTTTTTAAACTGTGAGCATGTATATGGGTGTAAGTGAATTGAGTTGCTTGCGATCTATTTGAAGTTGAACAAATGCGAGAAAATGCACACTTGATACACTTTCTTTCTATTTTATGGTGTTTTAAAATAAATGATACACTTTAAAAACTTACCATATTTGTTAAAAGGCAGTGGGGATCACACCCACTAACTATCTTCTTTATTAACGGCTAAAAATGGACGGAATGATAAATTTCCAGAATTTTAAAAACTTAAAGGACAAAAAAACTGAAGAAAAAAGTTTAGGAACAAAAACCCCGAATCGGGCAAAGGTCAGGGACAAAAACTGTAATTTATCCTTAAATTTATTTTAATCAATATATGTGGGACTCATCTTACACCTAACTACCAAATTCAATCTAATTAATCTTTATTATCATATTTTACCTTTAAAACCGTGAATTATAATTTGTATCACTTATTTTGAAACGGAGGAAGTACATAATACACAAGACGCTTAAAAATATAGGACTATATATATAAACAAACCGGAGAAACCAAAGAACACTTAAACTTAATAAATTTAAAGTTCGTTGTGTTCGTTTTGTATCTTAAATGAACGAACATAAATAGAAATAAGAAATTAAAACATATTTTCCTAATAAAAGATTTCAAACATGAAATTTAGTTCAAATGTTTGTGCTAATTAATTCATTTGTTCAATTAAAGTTAAACGAATGAATAGGGACAAATTAAGTGCATGTTCGTTAAATTTGTTTACACTTATTCACTTATGTATTTAGGCATAAAACCACAACAAAATATACAAATTGTGTTATTTTATGCAGTGAAACATATATACGTACCTTTTCATCATTGTCCATCTCCTTTTACTGCAGCAATTCTCAGTTAGAGATATATATATATATATAGTATTTAACAGTAGGTACACAACCTCTAGTCTAATATTGCTTATCGTAAAAATTCTCTTTCCTTTTTAAATGATTATAATGGATTCCGCGTCGAGTTTTCCTCCTGATGTAAGCTATCTAACTGTTGTAGTAATAGTTTCCAAACATTTCTTCGACCATCTGATAATTATTTACTCATAGAAGAATCGAACTTGTGACCTATAATAAATTATTCAAAAGCAGTATTTGCTTTTATATCTTTACCACATGGGTTTTTTTACCTTTCACTCAAATGCTTTTTTAGCTAATGAATATTTGGGTTATTTTACCCCATTCTTCATCGTTTTCAACTGACATCGATCATATATTCGTCATCATACGCATTTATAATAAGTTAATAACCAGCTGTTAGGTTTAATACTATATTATTGACATTTTGATAAATTTCCAAATTTATGAAACAAATTTAAGGCAGTGTTTCAACTTTCAATATGGCCACATTTCATTTCATGATTGTATTGATACAATACGAATTTGTTTGTTTTTGAATAGCATGGAAAAGGAGAAAACATTAAACTCAGAACCCTATCATCATAGTTTGTATTCTCGTCATATAAAGATCTTATACTAAAAAGCAAAATCTTTTTCAATCAAGTTTTGCATGCTTCCTCGTCAAATTAAAAAGAAAAATACTGTAGATATATTCTGCTTTAAGAATCATATGGCACAGTTAGTACACCAGTGAGCTTCTCAATAAAAAAATTATTGGTTTTGTCAATATCTTTGCATCTTATTAATTATAATCCTTGAATTTTACATATAACAAGTGTGTAAAATGTACTAATTTTTTTGTTTTTGTTTTTGTGGATACTTAATAAGAAAAAATTGTCGCAAATTTTGTATGCTATTTTCTATCACTATCTATAGGTTTTAATAGACGCATTTTTATCTACGCTTTTCAATGTAA
The DNA here is from genome assembly GCA_963853835.1 of Calendula officinalis. Lineage (NCBI taxonomy): Eukaryota > Viridiplantae > Streptophyta > Magnoliopsida > Asterales > Asteraceae > Calendula > Calendula officinalis. The sequence goes on from OY970828.1 coordinate 35,759,087, forward strand.
CACATAATATTCTTTGTGACTTATTTTACTCTTTGCATTTTGGTCTATTTTCAAGAAATTTGGACGTCTCAAACACGTTTCTGGACTTAGAGGGTCAGTGTGGAAATTTTGTAGAAAAAAATGGTCAATTTGATTAAAAACTCACCAAAAAGGTAGGTTTTTTTTCTTAATTTCCCTTTATTTTAATTGTGATTAAAGGACAATATTCTCTTGTCATGGATAAGAACAACTGGGTCTCTTCTGGTTTTCATTCAATTCAGGTGAGATGAAACTGAAACAGTTGTTATCGTGAACTCTAGCCAGGAGGAGTAAGTGAATATGAAACCTTTTTCAAAACATTATAAAGTGTGTGTCAGTGTTACCTTATTTAAAAATAATAATAAACAATTCCAATATTAAATCTCATTAGGGTTTGTATTTTAAGTGCGTGTTTTGCGGGTTGTCTGGCTTTGGTTTCTTTTTATTTATTTATTTATCATTAGAAGTCCGTACAAAGTCACTCAGGCTCTGGGTTCTGTTTGCGATTCGACATTACGAACCTTGTATTATCATTTCCATCATCTTTTTAATGGCAGTGAAAAACGTCAGTCTCTTTTTACGGTGGCCCCATGTCCCACTAACTCAATCTTTGGTGTTTTCACATCACTCGTACCACTCAAACCTACGAAAAATACAGTATTACCTTAAAAATAAATATATTTGATCAAGTTAAAATATGTAATTTATTTAGTACTTTTAATTTGATTATTAAAGTTGTAACTTATATTTTGAATATCAAAAAATAATCAATTTAGTATCATGAGTCATTAATAGGATATTAAATTTTCACTCATTTGTTTCTAATTTAATATATTTAGATGGAATTATATATTTTTTAATTCGTCAAACTTTATAAGGTAAGTAATGTTGTAAGAAAATACGATGAGATTAGTGAGTCATGATAATAAATTAATCATTTTTTTCCAAGTTCAGTTGCACACTTGCACCAATAGTTTAGGATAGTAGAATATCTAGTTAGCTAAGTTTAGGGTATTAAAATGCTATTTGCCAAAATTAATAGATAAAATAAGAGGATGATTAATATATTAAGTGGTTTTATGGAGAGACAAGATAACAAGTATTTATATATGCAAATAATTTTCACATATATATATATATATATATATTGTTGGTGGATATGATTTTGTGTTATACATGCATGCAGGTGATGAAAATGTGGAGAGATGTTCAGAAGAAGATTTAAGCAAGGGGGGAGTGATGAAATCGAACTGGACAAATGAAGATCGAGCTCTGAAGGATAAACTTGTACGCAAATATAGCAAATATATTAGTTCCTTGAAACATGAATTTTCCAACAAAAAAAAGAAAGGAAAACTGCCCAAAGAAGCAAGACAAGTATTGCTCGAGTGGTGGAACGTTCACTACAGATGGCCTTATCCAACTGTAAGTAATACGTTGTTAGTTAATATTGTGTATAAAATATTAAAATAGTAAATCAAGGAACGAGTTTGAAACTTAAAATTTTATTTTTATCAAAGTTGAGTTAACTTTAATTTATGAGATTATATTAAGTTCTTAAACGTACACTTGTATTAGATAATTTATGTTCTTAATGTGTACCTAACGTTGTGTAGGAAGCGGACAAGATTGCATTGGCAGAGTCAACGGGTTTGGATCAAAAACAGATAAATAATTGGTTCATAAATCAAAGGAAGCGACATTGGAAGCCATCGGAGAATATGCAGTTTGCAGTCATGGACAGTTTGTGTGGATCGTTTATTGTCAACAATTGATCCATCGAGGTGGTTGGTCGTCTAATCTTCCTGCTTCTATTATATTTTGTATAATTATTATTATTATTAATTATGAATAATCCTTTAGGTTACTTCTCATTGTCTAGTGTCTTCAAACGAATCCCAATTTCCATTAATGATTGACTTCTAATAATGTAGTAATGTTTATTTGACTTTTGGGGATACTTTCAGTATATAAATAGTTAATATTATTTGGTGATTTGGCTAATAAATGTATTTCTAGAGACTGCATAAGTTTAAGATTAGAGTTGACCGATGGATCTATATCGGTGGAATTATAAACCAAATGATAACTTATAGATTTATGTGTCTCCTCCTCCTTCAAGTTAGTTTTTGAGAATGAATTCTACGCTTGGACTTACAACATGGTGCTTTTGTGTTATTTTAAAAAATTTCAAAAATATTTGTGGTCAACCCAATTTGGCCTATAAATTTTTACTAGAACCATCGTCTAAGTGGGTGAGCCCTGGGCCCTGGGGGCATCAGACATGACTTTTATTCAAATGAGATTATACGGGCTCCTAGGCCCACTTCTATTTCATAGAAGTATTTCAAATCTAATGCTAGAGCCTAGGCATACATATTTGATGAAATTATAGTTTTTATCTTCTCAAAAATTGAGAATATAGATAACCTATTTGTTTTGTATGTTCCATAGAAAATGGTCCCAGAATGATTAATTTTATTAATTTTATGTGGTTAGGTGAATATGACATATAACTACATAATAAATATGGTTAATAACTAATTAAACATTTGTGTTATATATATGCCCACGTATGTCCTACAACTCTACAAGGTTTTTGTTAGTTTAATTGATTTGTTTTAAGTTTTGAATAAATACGTAGTAACATAAAAGATTGTTGAAAATAATGTTGCAAGCTAGTTCTTAGTTGTCTTTTTTTGGGTGGTTTGTGGGTATTAGATGTTAAAACAATTGAAAATAATTATACAAGATCGAATTACGTTTTTCCATAAACCCGGTCCGACTTTAGCATTTGGGAAGCCATCATCTCCACCATATATGTTTTGATTGACAATCTTCCAAACACCCTAATTGTGATTAAGAAGCTCTACTTCCTATACAAAGAAGGCTCAAGTTTTGCAAAAATGCTTCCAATACCCAATACACATTGCTTTTTGTCACAAAGAAGGTTATGAAGCTTCTTATCATTGTCCTTGAATATAGGGCGGGCCTACAATGTAGCACGAATAGCTCGGTGATACCCCTCGCTCCATCAGATTTTCTCGCAAGTGTCCCATTGTTTGAAACCAGAGCCGGGCCTAAGTGTGTCGCGGCCCTAGCTGAATACTGATTTTGGGGCCCCTATCATAAAGTCAAAAATAAATATAAACTTGTTTCTCCAACCGCCTTCACATTTGCAGAGCACTAGAGCAGAGTCGTTGAGAAAATGATGATAAAAAAAATGATAACCTTTGTCTTACTCGCAAAATAAAGAAGGGTTTAAAATTTATGGGCTCCCAATTTAAAATTTTATTTTAGTCCCAGGCCTACAATTTATAGTCTCAGGGCCCGGTCCTGCTTGAAACCACAAAAGAACCGTATCTTAATAGCTTCGATTGTATTTAACACATTAACAAGAGATTTAAAAAGAGAGAGATGATATAGGAAGAGCTTTAAGAAACGATTTGGTAGCATGAAGAAATCGCTTCAGCAAGATCATTCCAGTCATCACATTTATGCATGAAATATGTTCTCATTGGTGCTGCTTACAAATAGGAGCACATATAATTTTCCTCTAATAGTTTGTTTGGTTAACTTTGTGTAACGTTTAATTAGTTGAAATTACATACACTAATATAAAAGGACTCCTTAGGATTAACTCATAAAGTCAAGGGTCCTTTTCAGGATATCTGCCTAATTCATAAAGTGTCCCGCCTGCGCAACGTCATCTGTGGCACAATGCGCATAGGCGGCGCTGTTTAGCACAGCCATATATTCCAGAATCATTAGAAAAACGACAAAAACACATTCGTGGCCAACGAGAATCTAAACTAAAATTTCGAAAAAATCAAGTGGATAAGGGTAATTTTAATCAGATTCACTATCATTCGTTACGTAGAAGAATTGTGTGATTCTCCACCGGCACCGGCGATGAGTCTCGCCGCCGGCTCGTCGTCTTCACAGCCACTTGACTGGAAATTTTCTCAGGTTTTCGGCGAACGAAGTCCCGGCGAAGACGTCGAAAACAGTAATTAATTTCGTTTTTGTAATTAGTATTTAAAATTTACTAACATTTTAGGTTTTGATTGATGTTAATTAACTGAATTGTTGTTCGATTGTTTAGTTGATGTGATATCTGCAATTGAATTCGACAAAAGTGGTGATTATATTGCTGTTGGTGATCGAGGGGGTCGTGTTGTCATTTTCGAAAATAAGGCTGGTAAAGATGTGCGAATCGAACCACATTCTTATTTCTTTTGTTTTTTTTCTCCTAATTTTTAATCTTTTTTTGTTTATGGATTTTGGATTAAATGGAAAATTATGCTTTTGATTACCTGATTATTTACTGAAATAATAACGTTTATACATTGTTAATGCTAAATAGGCATAAAAAAATTAACACTTAATTTTGTTAATGTTCATACATAACCTCTCATTTACTCTGTTGCGTGCAGTTAAAATTACTAATTTACACCCTTCTAGTTTCTATTACCCAAATCGGCTTCTACTTTATTCAAACAAATGTCACATTTTGGTCTTTTTATCTATAAGTAATAAAAAATTGCTTGACATTTAATCCGCTCATTATCTGATTATTACAACTTAAAACATTATCTATGATAATATAACTGATAATTGTATTCTAATTATTTAATATCACATAATCACTAAATGTTTTGTTTGCATTCGCAGGTGACAAGTAAGCATCCTGAGTATGGATACAAGACGGAATTCCAGAGTCATGAGCCCGAGGTGTGCTATTATGATTACATGTATGCAATAGACCGTTATATTTGTTTGAAATCCATTTAACAATAATAGTATTATTACAGTTTGATTATTTAAAAAGTGTGGAAATTGAAGAGAAGGTCAACAAGTTGAAATGGTGCACGACATTGAACGGATCGCTCTTTTTACTTTCAACAAATGACAAAACCATCAAACTTTGGAGGGTATAATCTTCTCAACTTGACCCGTTACTTGACCAGCCCGTTTTCCTTCTAAATTGTTTTAATAAAAAACATGGATTATTACTCTTAGCACGTAAATAGTCTACAAAATTCAAAAAGTAAAAAAACAAAAAGGTGACTGTGCCTCAACTTGACCCAAACCCATTTTGACCCGTTCATTTATCATTTGTAAAGCCAGGTTAAAGAGCGAAAAGTGAAAAAAGTGAAAGAAATGGATCTTAGCCCGTTTATTTCTTCAGAAAATTCTCTTTTATCTGAAAGCAGTTTTGTTAGCGGGCCCGTTGATAACGGTCATCGTTTAGAATGGACTGACAATTCAACTTCTAATGTAAGTGTTACTGCTTATAAAATGTGAATTTATATCTTAAAATTGTTATAGAAACTAATTAATATTTATAAATATTTATTTGTTTAGGGGCAAAATATTGCAGATGCTGCTTTTGCAAGATGTCGAAAGATGTATTCACATGCTCATGATTATAACATTAATTCTATCTCTAATAATAGGTAAAAACATATTTTTTAAATTTTCTGATTTTTTTCCTGTTTTAACTTTAATTTAGTTAAATAATCATTAATATGGTTATTCAAACCTTTTTGCAGTGATGGTGAGACGTTTATTTCTGCGGATGACCTTAGGATAAATTTATGGAACCTTGAGGTTAGTGATCAATGCTTCAATATTATCGACATGAAGCCATCAAATATGGATGATCTTACAGGTAAATATATTTTTGTATTTTAAAATCACGTATTTAATTAAACACATTTTAAAATTATATTAATCTTATGTTTAATTGATGATCAGAGGTGATAACAGCAGCTGAATTTCATCAACTGCATTGCAATTTGCTGGCATTTAGCAGCTCAAGGGGCTTTATTCGGTTAGTTGATATGCGACAATCAGCATTATGTGATCGTAGTGCTATCATGTGAGTTTTATTGTATACTATTTTTGATTTTTTTTTGGAAGTGATTCGATTTGTCACAATAATCAAAATTGTATGACGCTTTTCAGGTTGCAAGATACCGAGCCTCGAGGGCAGAAAACGTTTTTTACAGAAATTGTAGCATCAATTTCCAGCATTAAGTTTGCGACAGATGGAAGACGGATTTTAAGTCGTGATTATATGAATTTAAAGGTTTATTTAAATGATTAGTTATTAAACACGTATATAATTGTAGTTAACATTTTTTTGTTATATTTCAGCTATGGGATATGCGTATGCCGACTTCACCAGTTGTGACATATAAAATTCACGAGAATCTTCGCCCAAAGGTCAGTTTCCGTTCATGAAAATACAAAAAAAAATTACTTAATTTTTGTATTTAAAAAAAAAAAACTTGATTCATGATGTTGTGTGCAGTTATGTGACTTGTATAATAATGATGCCATATTTGACAAATTCGATTGTTGCATTAGTGGAGATGGGAGTCACTTTGCAACAGGATCATACAGGTTTTGACACTTCTTTAAAAAAGTTTTTTATTTTTTTATTTTTTTTTTGCATTTTGACTGGTCAACTTATGCAGCTATATCCACTTGCGATTTTTATCTTGTTTGATTTAGCAATCATATGAGAATATTTTCTAATGAAGATGGAAATGAAGAAGGAACTACAGTGGAAGCTTGCAGAAACTCTTTGAGGTACTAACTTATATTTTCTTTGGTGTAGTTTATTGACTTTTGAATAGTCAAAACTAAATGTTTGACTATTAGTCAACTATCTAAAATTCGTTAAAAAAAAGGGTAAATTACAGGTTTTGTCCCTGAGGTTTTCCCGATTCCGGGATTTTGTCCCTAAATTTTTTTTTCTGTTTTTTTATCCTTGACGTTTTTAAAATTTCGCATTTTTGTCCTTCCGTCCAAAATCTTCCGTTAAGTGACCTCAAATGCAAAAGATATGAGGGCATTTTAGTCTTTTTTTCCCTTTTCTTTTTCTCTTTTAATTTTTTCTTTTTTCATCTTCTTCCCCAACACCCACAAACCCTAAACCCCCATCACCACCACCTCCGTTCATCTTCCAGAGCACTGACCGGTATCGGTTTTCCGACCTCAATCCGCCGCTTTCCGGCGAAGTTCTCGACCTCAATCCGCCACCGTATCCTTGTTATGCCGCTACAAAGATATTCCTTTTCTTTTCCTCTCTCGAAGTTTCAGTTGCAGGCTTCAAGTTCTAAGATTCCAAGACTCAAGCCGCGATAACATGATTACTAATGACAACCTTCAATCTCATCTTGTTTCTTCAAAAAATCATGCCTCCATACATTCAATTCTTCATTCTGCTATCTTCCATCTTCACCCCAATTTTATCTTCACCCACAACAAACCTAACCCTAATTGGCTCTGCACTCGATTCACCTTCACAATCACTCCACCGCCACCACCGTGCCTCACCGGCGACGGAATCGCCTTCCTCATTGCTTCAGATCCCAGTTCCTTACCACATTCCGACGGGTATTTAGGTTTACCACATTCCGACGGGATATTAACGATAATCATCTGGGTGTTGATGTGAACTCCATTGTTTCAGTTGCTTCAATTGATTTGATTCCCTGTTCTCATCGTGGGTTTTGTCGGTAACCACCACCATCGATAGATTTGGGTTTTGCACCACCACCATCGTCAACCTGGGTTCTCGTTCAGATTCAGTTGATAAAGAACGCATGGATTTGGATTTAGCAGCTAATTATGTTCACCCTAATGTTGTTTACAAAACTTGTCGATCTTCACATCACTTTACAAACGCAGAAGAAGATATAAAAGAAAATTAGGGTTTTTTGATGATGATGATGATGATAGGGGTAATTTGGGGAAATTGACAAAAAAAAATTTAGTTAACGGAAGATTTTGGACGGAAGGACAAAAATGCGGAATTTCAAAAACCTAAAGGACAAAAACCCAGAAAAAAAAGTTTAGGGACAAAAACCCCGAATCCCGAAAACCTCAGGGATAAAAACTGTAATTTACCCAAAACAAAATATCTAAACAACTATTATACAGAAAGCGACCACAACAAGCAACTTCAAGGGCTAGGAGATCATCCTTAAGCAACTTGACACGAGGGTTTTACAAACAAGGTTTTAATTACTTTCTAGTTATTCAGTATATATTTATTAAATTCGATGTATAACCAAAAAAAATCTTGATGTTTGTTTTTTTTCCTTTTTCAGGAAATGATGTTTCAGATACGGGAATTAATGAATATTCTTGCGACATAAATTCAAAGGTGTTGCATTTAGCTTGGCACCCGAAAACAAATTTAATTGCATGCTCTACCGGAAACAGTTTGTTCATGTACTATGCATAGAAATGAGAAAATTAAGCTAACAGAATTGTATTCTGCAACTAAAACATAATAGAAATCAGAATGATTTTGTTCCCTTATAAGACAAGTGATGCAAATTTGTTAAGCCAAAGTGTTTGACTTTTGACTCATGTGTTTGTAAGATTTTGTTATGATGATCTCTTTGCTAGCTCTGTGAAACCATGCTACCGTTTTATGTTTTTCTGTAAAACGACACGAATTCTTTTTTCTTAAATCAAACATGACACGATATCATGTTTTTTTTTTTCTGCTAACCCAACACGGCCCGATTAAAAAAATGATAAAAACAACAATACGAGAAAAATAACAAAAAGTTGAATTGCTTACTTAGAACATACTTTAAAACAAACATATACAAACACGATTACTACTAAATTTTCACAAGGTTATAAATTCATGTTAATTTTTGAACCCAAACACTACAGGACACAACTTCGTGTTTGTTGTAAAACAAACACGAATGTCCTAACTTTATGTTTGTTTTACATGAAACGACACAACTTCGTGTTTGTTGTAAAACAAACACGAATGTCCTAACTTTATGTTTGTTTTACATGAAACGAACACAAATATCTGGTGATCCCAATTTCATCTCATTTCATGTATTTTTGTCGCGTCGTATCAGGTAACGGCCCTAGTCTTTGCTCGAGATTTATGGGTACATTAACAAACATCCCACAAAATCAAATTCAAAATCAATCAATCATGATATAGAAACGAATTCAAAAACCATCTCCTAACACAACAAATGCGCGTAAAAAATGGTTAATCTCATACCAAGAACGAAACTCAAATACAACGTATTTCAAGATACAAAATCCAACATTTTTTTTCTTTTTGCTTTTAATCCTCAAGAACACGAGATAACCACCAAATTCTAATCCCATTTTTTCCTACCTCTCGCCACAAATCCGGCTCTATCCAACAACATTACACAAATAAAAATACGAAAAAATCCCATCTTCCAAACTTTTTCAGATGAAATTAGCCCGTTTCAGAAACCGGATCAATTTGCAATAATGAGGCCAAATCGACTCAATATAATCCAAATACTTATCATATATCCAATCTTGAACGTGTTTCCATATTCCTTTAAATCCTAAGTTTCTAAATTCCATCACGGGTTGCCATAACCGAATGTTTATAAGTTCTTTGAGTTGTCCACTAATGATGTAATTGTAATAAACGGGTAGGTTTTTGACCAGTTTGACCGATTGTTTGAAGCTGTAAATGTAGAGTAAGCACAACACTTGTATGATTTTGATGTAAAGTGCAACGGTTAGGGGCCCGCTTATCCATAAAGGTGTTAGTTCTTTTGCAACTTCGGGCCCGTATTTCAAGTTGACTGCTAGATACATCGGTATGCTGCGGGATAACAGTAAATTAAAATATATTAATTACACAAAATATCAAAAAAATTGGATCATAATTATTTTAGTCACAAGTAGCTCATGTTCATTGGCCCAAATTGAAAAAAACAAGAGGTGGCAATTTTGACCCGTTTACTTATAAGTGGGTCTATTTGGGCTATGTTTTATCATTAATGGGTCAAACGGGTCGCATGTTACTTTTTTGATGCATAAAGGCTCCTAAATTATTTTATAACATAATTTTTATTATTTTGATATACTAATTGTTCAAGAAAGCTTCAAATTTTGGGGAAAAAGGTGTTTTGGGTCAACCCAAACAGACCATATAGGTCAAAACTCGCCCAAAATCTATTTCAATGCATAAAAACTTCTAAATCATTTTATTAGAAAAAGAAGAAGAATTTGTTACTGAAGTAATATAGTAATTTTTGTGATCTTGAATTTTGACACTAATTACTTCAAAATAAAATTAAATAATGTTAGCACCAAAAGCAACACAGCCTGAACCGAGCTGTTCCCACTTGCCCAAAAGTCAACCAAAGTCAACTAAAGCATTAACTCAAACCACATAAAATAAAACCAATAAACATACTCCCAACTTACAATATCATTGCAGGTATCTTTATTGCAGGATCCAAACCCATAAATCCACTCCAAACAGCTTTCAAAATCACACTTCTTCCACTGGTTTCAATCTTATTATCTATTTCCGCCTTTTCATTATCAGGTGGGCCCTCCTCCAAATCCCCATCTGTTAGTTGACTTTGACTTTGACTTTGTGAAGAAGGTGTGCGTAATAAAGTCAACCAACTTTTGAACAGTTGTTGTATAGCTTGAGATCCTGCAGTTGTTGTTTCGTCCATATTAGAAGTAGGTGTAGCATGATTGTTCTTCACTGTTGGTGATTTTCCTAGGGTTTCATTGCGGTCTTGTGGTAAATATGAAAGTTTGACCGGACTTTTTGTTGACTTTGACCCTTTTTCTCGGCTTCCTGATTCGTCGTTCTGGGGGTTACCTTTGAAAGATGATATTTTTAATGATTTTCTACTTGATAGAGGTGTCTTTACACTGTTTTTAAATAAGAAATGATTAAAATTTAAGTTAATTTATGCATGGTAAAAATATGAATGAATAGAGACAATAAATTTTACCATAAACAAGATCTATGCTTCAATAAAAGAATATCAGTTTTCTTAACAACTGGAAATGTTGCTAAAAATTTATTTGGTTCAATTCCTCTCTTCAAAAATAAAGGTCTTGAAGGAGCATATGAACCCTGAACCTGGTGGGTTAGTAATGCCATTTATACCCTTGTAAAGGACCCTATCATGTATGCAGCAACATTGTACATAGCACCTGAAAATGTAAGAGTTGACTAATATCAGTCAACAAATTCCACAAGATACCATTGGAGGTTTTTCAGGCATATGATCAGTAAAACACAATTCATTCTCTAGCATAAATCACCTATCGAATCAAATGCAATTCTACTTGTTACAAGTCTGAAATTGTTCAAACAAACAAATGAAGCCTTAATATTACCAATATAAGTGTGAAGCAAAGGAACTTTGCTGTTCTATCACCACCGAACAAAACATGGGGGGAAATTAACACAAAATGGTGATTCAATTTCACCAAAAGTCCATAATATCAAGCTATTCCTATCAACATGAATATAAAACAAAAAGCCTGATTACAAACGAGCAATCGCAGATTTATAATATCACGAATTCGTCATGAACTTCTGGAAATACCTAAAACTCGAACAGATTGAAAATCATATAGGAAGAGAGATAGATATACCTTTGTTTATCAGAAACTGATTTTTACAAGTTGAGTAAATCGAAATATTATTAAAACTGATGATGAATTTGAGGGAATTGATGTAGATTAGGCGTACGGATGATGAGGTAGGTGAGTTTGCTTGTTTAGAAAGAATTCACGAAAATATTAGGGTGAATTCGTACAAAGAAAGAGAGAATAATGGAAGCTCTATCTGTTATCTTCCAATGGAGTTCTGGGAGGAAAGATTAGGATAAAGACACAAGATGTTGAAAGTAGTGAAATTTTGGGGACAAAATTAGGGCTTTTCGAGATTTTATTTCCCCGGTTAAAAATAGTTCTTGGGGGATAAGAGCACAAGGTGTGGTGGTGGTGTTATAGCTTAGTTATAGCTTTTTTTGAGTTATAACATGGCTATAACTAACACCCATAATTGTGGCTCCTTGGTGTTATTGCTATAACTATGTTATAGGGGCCCCACTTGTATTTTTATTTTTTTTAAACACATAAAATACATTAAAATAATACATAAAATAAAACATACATTAAAATATAAATTAAAATGACGAAAACAAATACATAAAAAAATAAAACATACATAAAAAAATACATAAAAAAATAAAATAAAATCATGCGTCTTGAGAAATAGGGCGGAGCTCATACGGTAGCGGCGTCTAAAAAATCGTTCGGGGTATTTCGGGGCAGAGCCAAAATAATCTTCCATTAGACGTTGTTCAGTACCAACTCGATCTCGCTTGATATATTTTCTAACTCTGGGTTCGCCATCGGCACACAAGGTTTGATAGTAGTTATTCCAATCGTTTAACCTTGTCATTTTTTGAAGTTTTTCCTCACCCGATGTTGAACTCGAATAAGAAGAATCACTATACGTTGAAGAACTCATTTTGAAAGTGAAAATATGAAAAAAGGTGTGAGTTGTTTGGGATAAATGATTGTGTATTTATAAAAGGAAAAAAATTATTTAAAAAAAAGTTTTTTTTTTTAAATGTAGCCGTTACAACGGCTATATAGCCGTTGGAATTCAAACATCAAACAAACCAGCCCCTTTAACCATCGTTATTGTCTCAGCGGTGGCTCGATAACGACCGAATGACGCCACCCACGGTGTGGGTTTGGCGCCGTTATCGGCCTTTAACCGCCCGATGGCGAGCCCACACCCAGCCCTCTAAAAGTGATAGGCGGTCGTTAATTGTGAACTTGTTTATTTCAACATTTGCCACATAACTTTCCTCACATTCCAAACTTACCCTTGTATTTTATATTTAGACTCGAGGAGTCCTACTATTTGAACACTCCTTTATATAAAAACACCTTAATGAAAGTTGAACACTCAAACCTTTATCACAAACAATTAGTTAACATGGTAATAAAAAAAAATTAAAACTCATAACTGTCGACGGTGGTGGTGGTGAGCGGAATATGTGATGATGGTGGTGGCGGAGTTAGCGGCATGTAACGACCTGAAATTTTGAACCGAATAAATTATAAAAAAATGATAAATTAGGATAAATCATTTAAAACACGTGAAAATTGGTTTCGTGTCATTTGGACATCGTATGAGAATGTTACTGACGAAATCGGGTCAAGACTTGGTTGGAAACAAGTTTGGAAATCAAAATGGTATTTCTGGGAATCCTCGTGAACACGAAGATTGGGCTCGTGTCACGAAGACCCATCTCGTGAACACGAGAATGGACTCACGAACACGAGTAAGCGGATCAGAGATCGGGACTAGCGGACACGAGTTGGACACGAGAATGGCCGAGAGCGTAAACTCGCGAACGCGAGGTGTGGATCATGAACATGAGTTCTGTCAGATTCACATAAAAATCGGGTTTTTAGGATTTTTCTCATTCTCTTCAACCCTAAACTTGTGCAGCTGATTTGAGAGAAGAAAGGGGGCGATTTTGGTGTTCTAGAGCTCAAATCTTCATCAATCTTGTGGATCTTAACATCAAAGGTAAGGATTCTTGATCCCTGATAGTTGGTAGTTAGTTTGTGAGCTTTATGTGGGGGAAAATGGTGGTTTGGGTAACCTACCAAGTTATCTTTGAGGAAGATGACTAAGATGAGTGTAGAACACTCTTTGTAAGCTTAAGAACCTTGTGTTCTTGTTGGATTTGGGATTTGATGATGGAAATCTTTAACTAGGGTTTTGGGTTCCACCAAGTTGGATAGACTTGGTGGTTAAGAAGGCTGTTACGAAGTTATTGGTAACTAGTTATGGATAATAACTAGATTTTATGATGATATTGATGGTAAGTCAAGAAGACCTAAAAATTGGTGACATTTCACAAGTTGGAAAACAAGGATTTGTGTTAATAAACACGATTTGGAGTTAGTTTGGCTAAGGTGAGTACATGAGACTTTTACTGGGTACGTAGCAAATGATTTTGAAAACTATGATGTTTTATGAGTCTTTATTAATAAATGTTTTTAATAAAGATATGATTGAAAAGATAAGAAAATGCAAATAATAGACTATTTGAATATGTCTAAATGACTAATGATTTTGAAAGAGATTATGATAATTAAAAGTGGTTAATAACTATGTATTAATATGATGTATGATTGAGGGTAATGATTGAGAAAATATGATTTTTGAGTTATTAATAATAATGTATTAATAAAGCTAATGACAATGATATTTAAGTATTGTGTATTGATTAGTATATTATACTAATAAAAGTAGTGATTGATTTGCTAGGAGAATAAGTATAAAGTGACTAGAAATAGATTTGTATTCTAGTTAAAGAGAAGTTAAAGTAATACGATTTGGTATGATAAATATGTTTATTTAATAAAGGACTTGGTAAAGTCAATATTGAATTTGAATAAAAAACGAGAATAATATGACAATTAGAATATATACATTCTAATTTATGTTTGAGTATGTGTTGAGAAAAGGATCCGGATCATGGATAACCCACACAAGTTGGGGGAGTTAGTGACACCTACTTGGGGCGGTACCACCCTGCGCAAGGGTAGTGTGTCGAGAAATAGATAACCCGGAAAGCGGGGGAGTTTCAGATAACCTGGAAATCGGGGGAGCAATAGATAACCCGGAAACGGGGGAGTTTACCTAGATAACCCACATCGGGGGAGTTTCTTCGGAGAGGTCCTTAGCGTATCTGATAAAGTATGTGTAAGAACATGTTAGCTTACAAGTATGTGATTTTGATGAGAGTAAGCTTATGGTTAGCTTACTAGTATATATGTATAAAAATGGTAAGATCACGAGTTAATAAGTAATAAATGAATAAAGAAAAGTAATGAATATGCCTTTTATTATATTTGAGAATGGGTCGAAAACCCATGTATCTCACGAGACTATTTTATCTCACGTACTATTTTGTTTTTGGCTATGTACTCAGGTTCGAGATTGAAGGATTAGAAGGTCGTGATAGAGGTGGCCTAGAGATGTTTTAGTTCGGGAGCTTATAGGTAGATCCCGTTATCCTATGGTTATGATATTATCTTTGTAACACCGTGTGTTATAACCCTGATAATCTTTTAAAAGGTTTTTGTTAAACCGTATTTTCGGATATTGGACTTTGTAATATTTTTATTTAAAAATATGATTTTAAAAGGTGTTTTAAAAATTGAGGTGTTACAACTTGGTATCAGAGCTATAGTTTAAGTGAATTAGGTAGGTTTGACCTCCCTAGTCTTAAGCTATGCTAGTTGGACCATATGTTTCCATAGGATGTCCATAATTAGTCTTTTGAGACCGTAAAGTATGGGTATATAGGGTCGATCCCTAAGAGGAAAGATAAGGTTTTGGGCTATAAGGGTAATAATTGACCTTTGAGTCAATAGTTTGAGTTCTAACGATTTAAAATATTGATATAGCAAATGGTGAACTCTAGAAGTGGAGAAGTTCCACAAGATCATGAAACGGATTCAAATTGAATCCCGACTCGTCCCGGTAATAATGGAGAGGGTTCCGGTTTAGATGCAAACCAAACCCCGGTAAATATCGAAGCGATCAGGAATATATTTAATTAGTTGAGGGATGAGGTGAATGAGGATATGAACCGGATTATTGATAACCGGTTGAATGAGGTTAAGCGAGGTGATTCTAAATCTCGTGGTGTAAATAAGCCATCGGGTAGCAAGACTCGTACTGAGAAGTCATCGAACGAAGAGAGTGATGATTCGGGATCGGGAGAAAGAGTAGGATGTTCGTATAAGGCATTCGTGGCGTGCAATCCTGGTGTGTATTTTGGTAGTTCTCAACCGAAGGTCACGATGCTTAGATTCGGGAAACTAAGCAAGTGCTAGAGAGTAGCAAGTGTTTGAAGAAGGATATGGTCACCTATGCATCCCGACAGTTAAAGGGCGAGGTGTTGACATGGTGGAATACCATGTATGAGACTTTGGGTAGGAAAACATTGTATGAGATGTCGTGGAAGGAGTTCACGAGTAGATTAAAGGAAAAGTTTTGTACTACTCGAGGTGTCGAGAGGGGTATTCGGCGAAAAGCAGAAGAGTTATCGTTAGGAGGGGAAAAGAAGAAGCTCGATAGTAGCTTGGGATCGACAAAGGAAGAAAGATCTGGATCGAGTTAAGGTAGTGTTGGAAGTTGTCGAAGTTGTGGTAAGAATCACCAGGGAGAATGCAAAGCAAATACGACTGTATGTTTCAAGTGTGGACGAGTAGGGCACCGAGCCAAAGATTGTAAAGTAAGGAACCTCGACGAAGTGGAATGCTACACTTTTCGCGAGGTGGGGCACTATAGTAGTGCGTGCCCGAGAAAAAGAACCGACACGTCAGTATCAACCGCCAACAAGACTCGGGAAAAGGAAGCTCATGGAGCCGCTTCAGGTAATTCTGTTATGAAAATTTTGATATATGATCAGGATTTATTTGCTTATATGTCGCACAATTTGGTGCTTATGTGAACTGCGTATGAAGATAAATTATAAATGGATCGTATAATGTGAAAAATAAGTGTGGGGGAATATCTCCCCGACTTATTATATGTGTGTATCTGAAAGGGTTGGCGACCGGTATGTCATGGGAAGTAAGGGTAGGAAGGATGATGTCATCACAGATTGTCGGAAGACGAATCATGAGAATAGTAAATGTGTTCAATGAAAGGATAGAAGTACAATGAAGTACTAAGTTTCTGTAAGAATTGTAAAGTGTGAACGAAAAACTATAGAAATAGAGATTTTGAAAATGGAACTTTAATATTTGTTGGGAATCCGAATAAATGATGCAATGTTATTATACGCGAATGGTAAGAAAAAGAACGGTTAAAGATTAAAAAAAAAATTTAAATTCGTAAATAGAAAATATGTTGGAAAGGATAAGCATCGAGAATGACAAAATTAGTAATCGAAATTGGTTGAGAAAAAGTTGACAATTAGTCATGACAAAAGTTTGTATCATGGATGATGAATTCGATATTAAGGGTAAAAGGATAATTAATGACAAAATGTCATAGAAATGATATGCTAAGTAAAGGGTAACAATTAATTATTGGAAAAAGGACGTAGAAAAAGTGTGATAGCTTATGTATGGATTATGGATCGGAATCAATTGGTTGACTCGAGTTGACCGAGTGATTCGAAAAAAAAAATGTGAATAATTGAATGCAATGATGGTTACCTAGGTGGTGAAAGAAATATTGGAAATTTTGATGATGGGAAAATGAATCGACTAAAGACGATCTATAAATGAGTAGATTGGTGGAAAGCACTAGAAATGATTATGTGTATACCGTGTGGTATAAAGGTATAAGTGGGAGTAATGGTCTATGAAAGGCATGTGATTTTAGGAAGATAATATTATGTGAAATGTGGAGAATTGTAAGTCGAATAAAGAATGTGATAAATTGTATGATGAATAGACATGCGACTAATTGGGTAAGAAAGTGTTAAATTTATATGATGCATGCTAGAATGGTATGCAAGATAGAATGAGAAAGATTGGATCTCATTGGATCGGAGGCTTTCCGATTAATGAGATTGTATGAGTCACTTTGGATTGGAGGCTTTCCGATAATCTCGATATAATATTTAAAGCATGTTTTGATGTGTCAGTAATATGATGTTTGTATATGATGTATGTAGAGCCGTATGATTAATTATTGCTATAACTATGTAGAAAATGAGAACTTGGGTTAAAAACACGGGTCGTGTTTAAGTATAAGTATGTGTAGGAGATGCCTACAAGTTCATAGTTTATGAAAAATGAATGCTTATAGGAAGCAAATTTTGTTAGTAGCCAATGAGTGGTGAAAGATGTATAATGCGTGGTTTAGCCACAATTGGATATGATTGAGGCTCTAAAGCCGGTAATCGTTAATTACAAGTATGGTATAATGATGTTTGAAAGAAATTATAAATGGTATAAGTATTTGAATGAAGGTTAAAAAGAAATAGAGATTGGTATTGCTTTAAATGGAAATTGCTAATCGATTGTGGAAAATTGAAATCGGTTTCGTGTCATTTGTACATCGTATGAGAAAGTTACTGACGAAATCGGGTCAAGACTTGGTTGGAAACAAGTTTGGAAATCAAAATGGTATTTCTGGGAATCCTCGTGAACACGAAGATTGGGCTCGTGTCACGAAGACCCATCTCGTGAACACGAGAATGGACTCGCGAACACGAGTAAGCAGATCAGAGATTGGGACTAGCGGACACGAGTTGGACACGAGAATGGCCGAGCGCGTAAACTCGTGAACGCGAGGTGTGGATCATGAACACGAGTTCTGTCAGATTCATATAAAAATCGGGTTTTTAGGGTTTTTCTCATTCTCTTCAACCCTAAACTTGTGCAGCCGATTTAAGAGAAGAAAGGTGGCGATTTTGGTGTTATAGAACTCAAATCTTCATCAATCTTGTGGATCTTAACATCAAAGGTAAGGATTCTTGATCCCTGATAGTTGGTAGTTAGTTTGTGAGCTTTATGTGGGGAAAAATGGTGGTTTGGGTAACCTACCAAGTTATCTTTGGGGAAGATGACTAAGATGAGTGTAGAACACTCTTTGTAAGCTTAAGAACCTTGTGTTCTTGTTGGATTTGAGATTTGATGATGGAAATCTTTAACTAGGGTTTTGAGTTCCACCAAGTTGGATGAACTTGGTGGTTAAGAAGGTTGTTATGAAGTTATTGGTAACTAGTTAGGGATAATAACTAGATTTTATGATGATATTGATGGTAGGTCAAGAAGACCTAAAAATTGGTGACATTTCACAAGTTGGAAAGCAAGGATTTGTGTTAATAGACACGATTTGGAGTTAGCTTGGCTAATGTGAGTACATGAGACTTTTACTGGGTACATAGCGAATGATTTTGAAAACTATGTTGTTTTATGAGTCTTTATTAACAAATGTTTTTAATAAAGATATGATTGAAAAGATAAGAAAATGCAAATAATAGACTATTTGAATATGTCTAAATGACTAATGATTTTGAAAGAGATTATGATAATGAAAAGTCGTTAATAACTCTTTATTAATATGATGTATGATTGAGGGTAATGATTGAGAAAGTATGATTTTTGAGTTATTAATAATAATATTAATAAAGCTAATGACAATGATTTTTTTAAGTATTGTGTATTGCTTAGTATATTATACTAATAAAAGTAGTGATTGATTTGCAAGGAGAATAAGTATAAAGTGACTAGAAATAGATTTGTATTTTAATTAAAGAGAATTTAAAGTAATACGATTTTGATAAATGATAAATATGTTTATTTAATAAAGGACTTGGTAAAGTCAATATTTAATAAAGGACTATTTTGTCTCACATACTACTTTTTTTTTTTGGCTATGTACTCAGGTTCGAGATTGAAGGATTTGAAGGTCGCGATAGAGGTGGCCTAGAGATGTTTTAGTTCGGGAGCTTATAGGTAGATCCCGTTATCCTATGGTTATGATATTATTTTTGTAACACCATGTATTATAACTCTGATAATCTTTTAAAAGGTTTTTGTTAAACCGTATTTTCGTTCCAACTATATCTTCATACTAAACAAACCGACGATGCAACCAATGAAGCTATTGGGAGAGTCCTTTCTCTAAACAACGTCGATTTTTTTATATGAGTTGTATTTTACACGGAGTATAGTGGTGAGCATAAAAACCGAAAAACCGAAACCAATCCGTTAAAACCGCCAAAACCGAACCGATAAAACCGAAACCATTTCAAAACCGACTGTTTCGGTTTTGAATTTTCAAAAAACCGATGGTTTCGGTTTGGTTTCGGATTTAACTAGAAACCGCCCCATTAAGAAACCGTCCCGTTAATTTTTAATATTATATATATTTATTTAATTTTTTAGTTATTAAATAGAAGTAAATCTATTTAAATATTTGAAAATCTAACTACTAGAATGCATTAACTTTTTATTTCATTAACTATTAATGTAGAATTTGAATTATCCATGTTTGTTCCAACATGTTAATGTAAAAGAAATAGTTATGTTGACACAATCTGTATACTAAAGCTTTGTTTGTGTTGTTGATACAACATCTTAATGTTTTTATATGCATATAGAATGTATATTTCATAGTTTTATATCTTTGTGTTTCATGTTTCTACTGCCAATTTACTCATTCTTATGTAAGGGTTAGTAAAAGGAAGGATGGTACATGATATCATATACTATTGTTGAAAACTAAGTGGGTTCGGTTTTAAAAGCGAAACCGAACCGTTAATGGCCGGAAACCGCTAAAACCGAAACCGATAGAAACTGAAACCATTGGTTTTGAAAATCCTAAAACCGAAATTAGTGGATTGGTTTCAGTTTAAGCCTAAAACCACCCCATACACACCCCTAACGGAGTATTATGTCTTTATTTGTTGACAAATCTTTAATCACAATAGCTTTATATTAATATATAATATATTTCACAACAATAATTTTCTTTTTATCATCATCATTTAATGAAAATTATATGTCTAATCTAAAATACCATCCAACTAATAAATATATTTTTCTCATATTAGACTAGGCGTAATGGTGTGTCGCTCCCTTATTGCCGTTGGCCTTCCTTCTACCTGCGACGTCCTCCATTACATGAGCTACCAAGTAAGCGTCCCCCGTGATTTTTAAGTGGGTTGTCGCTCTGGTGACCGATGGAGGTCGCTTGTGACGTGCAACGTAGACTTGTACATTATGCATGATAAGTAGTACATATATTAATAAAATTTATATTAAGGTTTGATCTTGTGATGTTCACCATTATAAGACTATGCGTAATGAGTGACTAAACCCAATTTGGTCACCCTACCACCTCTGCACCACATCAGCTTTCTCTCTCCTGATCAAACACATGACCAGACAGCGACCAATAGCCCTAATGGGTGACCGATCGATAACTTTTTTTTAATTTTAATTTAAATTAAAAACAATACATTAAGAATAAAAAAAACATTACATTAATAATAAAAAACATTACATAAATAAATTAAAACCACTAAAATAAACAAACTAAAAATCCAAATTATATTTGGCTTTGATTTTCGCTTTCCTCTCTAAGACCCACTCAAGCTTTTTTCCGGTGAAGTGGTCATGTGGTTCATTGTAGAATTTCATGTGCTTGAATTCTTGGTATTCTTTTTCAATCTCCATGAAATCCGTTATAAACGCTTCGCGGAGGTCAAAAAGTCTTCTGTGGCCTCTTTCCAATGCCCGGCTAATTGCTGAGCCAAAGGCGGTTCACCGTGTTAGTGATTTACGGTTTAATCAAAGTAAATCGCAGCGGAAAATAATTATAAATCACTAATAACGGATGAATGAGGAAGAATAACTCCAAGAATTCAATGTATAATTCCTCTAAAGCAATTCCACACTACACCAATCTAGAACACCAAATGAGATGTTAGTCACTTGCTCAAAGAAATCAATGTTACCTCTTGAACCTGACCCGCAAACAAGAACCAAAGCTAATACTGTTAGAGGCTTACGCCTCTAATATATTGAGAAATGGTTTTATGCTTCCATCAAAAAGTCAAAAACCAAACCCACAATTTGAATTTCATTTGTTTTCTTATTGTATGTCAGTCGAATCGTAACCACAAAACTCCCCACAATTTCATTTGTGATTTGCAGAGAGGTGGGAGTGGGAGATATTAGGATTAATCTTTCTTGCTCACTAATACGTTTTAACTTAACAATTAATTAAAACATAACTAGCTAAGTAATTATAGTTTATATAAATAATATAATTACCCCCTAATTATATTATATAGTAAATTACAGTTTTTGTCCATGTGGTTTGCCCGATTCTGCATTTTTGTCCCTATACTTTTTTTCTGTTTTTTGTCCCCGAGGTATGCAAAATTCCATTTTTTTGTCCTTCCGTCCACCCTCCATTTCTTTTTGGCCGTTAAACCCCTCACGTGCTGAAAATGTGAGGGTATTTTGGTCTTTTCCATTTTTCCTTTTTATTTTATACATTTAAATATTGTACATTTAAATATTGATGAAGAACACACAGCACCAACATTTCTAAATCTGACTTTCTTCATCATCATCAAAATATGATAATAGAACACAAACAAGATTTGGGAAACCAAAATCAAATTAAAATCAAAATTTAAAAGATCTCCACCCAGATCTTAGAATCTTACTCAGGACCCTAATCCCAAAATCAAATCCCTATTCTAGTCTAAATTTCAATTCTGTTAACATCAATCTTAAACCCTGATTCCACCACTCCACTCTCTAGTAAAGAGAAATCACGAGCTACACTTTCTCTCTTCAAATCGGAGAAGAATCTAGAACGAATTATTGAAATCTGCCGAGTAGCTTCACTCACGCTGGAATCTCAGCTCCGCCCAGATCTCCACCCAGATCTGTCGTGGCTGACGCTTTTCTGGTCGGAAAATGAGGTTGTCGGAGTTGTGACGAAGGTGGTGGTCGTTAGAGGTGAGAAAGGCGAAGATCTCCACACAATAGCTTTATCTAAACCAACGAGCAGGAAAACGAGATTGATTTCTTCCCATCTTCTTCAAAACCTGACGGTGCTACAAATCTAGGGTTCAAAATCGTGAACAAAAGTAGCCCCATATCTTGTTGTTTTTGCATATCTGGATCTTTTGCTTGTGTTATCGATAAATTATGAGAAAACTCCACAAAGATTTTTATTTTGGGGAAAATGGCGAAGAACTAAAAACGAGGAAGGGTGATTAGCAGGTAGTTGTAGGTGATGATATTGTAGTTGTAAGTTTTAAAAAGGAAAAGATCTAAAAGATGGAGATTTTAATATTCATGTTAATTTGGGTGGATTTGTATGGATTTTGTGGGTTTTAATTTTGGGTTTCGATTTTGTGGTGTTGTTGTTGATGAAGAACACAGGAGAGATGTTGGGTTTCACATAACACTGGTCGACAACTTGGGTCAACCTCCTAGTATGCTTGGTTAGACCATACTGACCAAGAACATGAACTTGTTCTTGACCGGTTAAAACCAACTAGCTGATTTAATCCCTAAATGCGGAACTGGGATTAAACCTAATCCTTAAACCCTAAAGGATTGGGATGTCGGAAATCTAGATTAGGTTAACAAGAAAGAAACCTTGTACGAAAAACTCGAACACACACAATGAATGTGTGTTCGTCGAACACTCACCAAGAACCCTAGGGTTCTTGGTGTTCTCGTCCGTCGAACAAGAGGAGAAGGAGGAAGAGTGTTCCATGAATCATACCTTAGGTTAATGCTTAAGATAAGTCCACTGATGATGAACACGACGAACGATCCTCTAGATGATCACTTGCAACGAACTTGGATCTTCAAGACTTGAAGAACACGAAGAACGAATGAAGAACATGAAGAACGAAGAACACCAAGTGATGGTGTTCTTGGTTCGGCCGAATAGGGTAAAGGGGGCAAGGAATTCGGCTTCTAAGGTGTAACCTAATAAGTGATGCCTAAGCCCTTTATTTATAATAGACGGACTTTCACTTAGGGCCCTTATAGTTTAATTAAGATTAATCTCTTAATTAAACTTATCCTTTTACACTTCCATCCCTTATAGTTTAACTAGTTTATTATTGTTGCACTTAACTATTAAATGTCTAGTATTAACACACCAATAATTCGGTACTCATATACACGAATTATATATACTTGTATTTATACTTTTAATAGTCAATTATATAATAACCTTTATATAATTTACACAATAATATTATCCAATTACTATATGATTTAATAGCTTTAAATCATATCATGGATAACCTTTTATTAACACATTGTATATTTACTTAACTAGTAAATGTACAACTACTTGTATTAATTAGTTAGTTAAATTAATCTAGTAATAAGTTAAACTTAACTTAATACTTAACTAATTCATAATGACTATTATGAATCATTCCTCTTCGTAGTATCGTTGCATAACTTGCTCGTATTACATGCACTCAACGATGTGACCCTTAAGTGTTTCGTAGGCATGGATGTATCATCATAGGTTGACTAACTATGCACATAAATCCTTCAGACTCCCACTTGTGCAAGTTCGTAACCTTTGTCTTAATGATACGAGCTACAGTGGCCTTCTAGATGGGCATGTAGGTAACCAACCCCATAAAAACAGCTTATGTAACCCTGGTATAGTTTTATGAAAAACTCTTAATAGCGTCTCCTAATAAAGAACACTCTGTCTTTACTTCTTGGGTAACGTTGTTAGGCTTATCCCTTGCAGCACGATATTTGTGATAACGAATATGACCATGGTAGAAATTATCAACTCCTGTATTCGAAATCATTTTATGACTTCTTGATTTGAACTGTTGTGATAAATGACAAAGAACAGATCAGTTCGTTTGGGCACGACCGTGCACTTGTCAGTTTCTCATCATGTCAAAGGACCTATAAATATCTCTCCTAAAGAGGAGGTGCAATTACCATCTTGTTATATTTCGATTTAAAATACAACTTCCTTTGTACCCAGTATCGCCTCGTATGACAAACATATTTCAGAATTGTCTGAGTTGAACCAAAGCACATTAGTCATTGTATCATAAACCAAATACCTCGGGCTTAAGGACAATCCTAGTGAACAATACTTTTGAACTTTTCAACCACGAAGTATTGACACGATGGTCAATCCAATATTCGTTGAGCTCCAACAGAATATCACCGATATTTGGTTTACACAAAACTTGTGTAGCTATCTTCGAAGAACTTCGAATCTACCACCAAATATCGCGATGACGTTAACGTCCCATTGAGGTTCCCACCTAGACGAGTAGTCACGGATTTTGTATCTTTTTGAATAAATAGACTTTTATTCATGGATGATGTAAAACATACAAAGTCTGAATAAAAATGATACTAACTCAAGTATTATTCCTCACTGGACATAGACACTGAATTATTACTGGATCATTACTTATTCCTTTTGTTCGTGTGGATTACTTAATGATTCTTACAACCTTAATTGTAACTTTATCACTAAACCAATCATTTCTATTAAACTAAAGACACAAGACGAGTATTTAGGAATACTATTACTTTTGTCGTTGCTAGATATTGTTCTTGCAACAATCTAGAACATATTCTAGTCTTGCCTTTTATGCAATTCGGTAAACATAAGAGGATTGGAAATTAACTCCTTAGTTTCTTGAATTCATAAAATCATCCTTGTAACTAAAGCCTCTTTTAGTTACTTGATTTGTAGATATTCTTACTAGTTAAAGAAATTTCCTTAAATGATTGTGTTATTCACTGAAGTGTGAACAACCTATTAGATATGCAATAATTAATCACAAGACTTGTGATCACGCTATTAGGTTTGCAATAATCTAATCAATGATCATTTGTTATTTCTCTTAACTCTTTGGCTAACGACTTGGTAAAACCTTGTTGTTAATGTCTTACTAACTTATTAAATTCATTAACATCTTTAACGAATTATGTTAGTCTTAGCTCCCACTTACTTTTATGGAATTTAAGCATCTCTTAAACTACTTTGACCTAGTCAATAACTTGTAGTTTAATCTTTTAAGAATTCCATCAATAATTAAGATCATCTTTTGGACTTGCGAATATCGAACGTTCCTGTTTAGGGAACTATGATCTTTATTGATTACTGTATCTAACAAGTATATGTAACACCCTGAAACCCGTCCTAGTGTTTTATCACTTTTAGTAAGCGACAAATATTATTTATTAATTTATTTGAATTAATTGTTATTTTAACCAAGGGGTTAAAATTAGTTGAAACTAAAATATTTTGATATTTGAATGATTTTTATGTCATTAGATTCACTTTTGAACCAAGGTTCCAAATATATCTTCCTTGTTAAAATTGAAACTAATTGGGTATTTTAAATTAATTAACTTTGAACCAAATACACAATATTATATTATGTTTAAATGAAATAAATTCCACATCATAATCTTACACGTGTCGATGTGTGTGTATGAGTCATTTTGTGGAAAATCAGAACTCTCGGGGTTCCATTTCTTTCTCACGTCCAAAACACCCAACACACACTAACTATGTGTTTTTGATTCTTGGTGAAGAATAAGCAAGAAAACATTGATTTAATTCTGATTTCTTCCTTAAATCCGTTTTTAAAAAGTCATAAGGTAAGTGGTTTGTATATTTTCTTGTGTTATTGTAAGCTTTGATTATATGATAACTAGGATTCTAAATTCTAGATATTTCTCATAGTTATGTGAAATTGATTGACTATATGAGTTTCTATATAAGATTAGGGTAGATGACTTGTGTATTTATTAGATAAACTAGAGAATTGAAGAAATCACCATTGTTAGTGATTTGGGGAAGAAAGAGAAAGAACTCTAATTTTGGGAATTGAGGTTTTGTGCTAACTATGATTGTTTTAGGTTAAGTGGTTATGTTTAGGACTATAATTGATATTCATAATTAGTTGTAACGTAAACTTGATATTGTTGTTAGTTTTGGTTAAATTGAAGTGACAAAGTTTTTTTGGTCAAATATGTCAAGAATTGAACTTAAGTATTCAGTGGTTAAGTTGACTTGTTATAGTCTTTATTTTGTGGTTAATATTAGTTTGTCATAGTACACGTAATTAGTAAAGTAAGATGGTTTTGAACTTAAATTAACAAACGTTGTCATTTGAAGGAAAATTGTGTAATCGGGCTTAAATTAGTCAAAAGTGGAAGTTATTGACTAAAGTCAAATCTGAGATTTAATCGAATTTAGAAGGGTCAAATTAATTATGAAAAAAATGATATATTATATGTTGGATATGTTAGTAGTATTTTGAAGGGTTGAAAGTAAGAAAACCGGAATTTGACCCGTTTGGTCATATTACCTTAAGAATTGGAGTATATACATTTTGGGTTGACTTAGTCTTTGATTGTGTCAAAATGGTCAAATAAGCTAAAGTGGTAAATTGTTTATTGTGCATAAATTGATTTTTATAGCTAATTAACAAGTACGTGGTGTTTGGGTCAAAATGTGGATAAATGTTAGTTGCAACTTTATTAACTGAACTTTGACATTCATGAAGTCAAAGTGATAATAATATAGTAATTGTTGCAAGTATTTGAATATTTTATGTTTATAAATCGTTAGTTGGTTTTGTACGTGTGTTATAAAAGAAAACGGATTTGGCCATAATGGTTATTAAAATGTACAAATTGTTCTTGACGTGGACTTTTAAAGTCAATGAGGTATTACTATGCTTAAATAGTGCAAGTAAATAACACAC
The DNA here is from genome assembly GCA_963853835.1 of Calendula officinalis. Lineage (NCBI taxonomy): Eukaryota > Viridiplantae > Streptophyta > Magnoliopsida > Asterales > Asteraceae > Calendula > Calendula officinalis. The sequence goes on from OY970828.1 coordinate 35,786,233, forward strand.
AAGTTGACTTTGAAGTTATATGTATAATCTATGCAATTTTTGATAATGTTAGATACTAATTCGGGTATTGTTTTGATTATCAGGAAAAGGAAAAGAGACTCAGTGACATTAGACAACTGAGTGGAAAGAGACTTGGCAAAGGTGAGTGGATTTATAACCTTTGTAGTGTTCAAGTTGCAATGGTCTTGGTTGCAATTGAAAGTATATAGTGCTGACTCCATTAGTGTTGATCAGTTAGTCCTGACCCCGTTAGTGCTGATCAGTTAGTGCTGATCCAGTTAGTGCTGATTCATTATTACTGCTTCGTTATTTCAGGACCAGTATTAATGGTATATGTCAATTAACTGGTTATGTGTTAATTAATCGATATGTGCACATGAAAAAGTATAGAGGCAGCTTGACTGGGTGGCTGGGCTTTCGTTTACTGTTAGATAACGGTAATTGGACCTTGGCATATTCGTTGTGTCTTAAGGAAGCTTTACCATTGCTAATGAGTAAAGGGCTATCGGTAAGCTGTTGTTAGGCCCACAATAGTTGTAAGGTTCTGCAAAACCGCCGTACCTCTCGTTATTTGTGAATCTGTAAAGATTGTGAATCTGTAAAGGTTGTGAATCTGTGAAGATTGTGAATCGAGATTGTTGTACTTAGACAATATAAAATGTTATAATTTCAATCACTTAGCTTCGTGCTAATCCCCCACTATGTTGAATCTTTTACAGGTTGTAGATGGATGAGTCTTTTGGAGATTAAGATTAGGAATGATTGACCAAGACTTAAAGAAATGATTTTGATGTCGAGCCGTAAGGGGGGTAGATTTGTAACACCCTGAAACCCGGCCTAGTGTTTTATCACTTTTAGTTAGCGACAAATATTATTTATTAATTTATTTGAATTAATTGTTATTTTAACCAAGGGGTTAAAATTAGATGAAACTAAAATATTTTGATATTTTAATGATTTTTGTTAGGTCACAAAAACCCTGGTTTGTAATTTAATTGATAGATTATTATACTTAGTGAAATATTAAAGTGATAACACAAGAATATAGTCAATGTATAAATCCGCTAAGTGTGGCTTGTTGGGGAATAACAAGACCACCGATCAATTACAAAAGATGTGAATGTAAGTTCTTAAATTGGTGAGTACTCCTTTGCAAGATGATCCCTATTTATAGTGGTATAGAGATCTTACATAATTATGAGCAAAGGAGTAACCGAAGGACTAAACTAAGGAAATGACTAAGATCAAGGGATTTGATCTTAGTCCGTTACAATACTGACTGTAACTCAGTCCTTCTACTCAGTATTGGATTTCCAATACTGAGTGCTGATACTGAGTGGCCAATACTGGCCAAACTCAGTATCACACCTAAACTTAGCTAATTTAATCTACTATTTAATCTAAGCTAGTCTAGGTTGTTTTGTTATCCTAAGATTCATAAAGGGGTAATGCTTTTTGCCTTAACAATCTCCCCTATCTAATGATAACAAAACAATTACAAAGAGAAATCAAAAATACATAAATACAGGCTGCAAAGTCTTCTTATCCATCTTCTGTTGATTGATTCGAACTCATAGAAGACTTCTTTCTTCACATGGATAAACTCTTCTCTTTTCTTCTTCTCATCTTGCCTGTTGTTCAGCACAGCAACTATCTTCTTTCTGAACCAAAAATCTTCTTTCTTGGTTATCATCCATTTCAAGCCCACCAGATGGCTAATAGGAGCTGTTGGCAAATCTGCTTCAGTAATGAAGCACTCCCTATCATCTGAGTCAGTATACATATATCCAGATGTTAGATATATGGTACTCTTTTGATCCTGAAACGTATGGTTAGGAGGAACAAGATATTTGGGAAAGATTCTGAATGTATTAAGGCACTCAGGTTTGTTGTTTTTGATAGCCTCAGTCATCACACTGAGTGCCCTATAATCTGCTGCATAAAGGATGCCTTTTTCATAGCATATAGCAGATACAGCCCAGATTTCATCCATCATCACTTGGGCTTCAGAAGATCTTGAGGGCATCTCCTTTATCAGTCTAGCAATTTTTATCAAGTATTGGAGTCCCATATTTTGAATGTCATGGAGAAGAATCTTCATTGGAGGACTGACTGGCCCAGTGCAGGTTGCAACAATTGATCTTTCAACAGTTTTGACTTTTATTTTGTTGACAAATTCATTTAGCCAGTATATGTCTTTTACATTCAGAAATGCTTTATTCCTCAGCATACCCATCCTGGTTTCCCTATACCTTGTTCTTTGAGCCACAATGTTCCAGTACTGTTCAAGCAATTCATCTCCTGTTCTTCTTACAATATGTGATTTTCTTGGAACATCTGCATAAGACTCAGTTTCAGGTTCTTCTTCCTTAACAGGGAAGAATTTCTGGGCCTCAATCTCATCCTCAGCATCACTCTTTTCCTCAGTATACTGAGTAGATCTTCTAGGTCTAGAGATCAGAGGGGCTGTATCTTGTTCTTCACTTGATTCTGAGGACATAACCACATTTGTCATTCTTCTGGTTATTGGTCTTCCAGGAATTCTAGAAGGTCCTTCAGTTGGAGGAGAGATTGGTCTTCTTGGGGGCTCTTCATCATCTGAGGATGATGATGAAGAGCTTTCTTTATTTGCTTCATCCAGTGCAAAGTTTAGAAAATTTTGAGATGGCACTGGATGTTCTTCATCTTCTTCATCAGCAATTGGCCATACAAATGGCCTGTACACAATAATCTGCAAGTTATTTTCTTCAGTATCAACTTGCTGTGGTTGGTCAGTTTCAGTCTCCCCCTGAGCAGATGGCTCAAATGGTTCTTCTTCAAGTTGTTCCAAAACTGACCTTCCCCTTTGGCTTCTTCGCTCATACCTAAACCTAAGAGGTTCAGTATGAGTACTTTGCTGATGTTGTTTTTGTTGCTGTGGAGGTTGATCTTCAGTTAATCTTCTTCTTTTCTCCCCTGAGCAGATGGCTCAGGTTGATCATCCTCTTCTTCTCTTTGTCTATTCCCCCCCCCCTTATTGTTATCATTGGATGGGGATGGAAGAGGTTCAGTATCACCACCTATGTCCCCCTGTTGATCTTCAGGAGTTAGGGAGGACATAGGTTCAGTAGCAGCATCTTGTTCACCCTCAGTATTGGCATGGGAGGGTGATCTTCTAGGCTCAGTATCAGGGCCTTCTTCATCATTATTTCCACCAACGGGAGACTGTGGAGGTGGTGGAGACTGTTGTTGTTGCTGAAGGAGTGCCACTGACTGCTTTAATGAGTCTATCTCAGTACTCATGGCATCCATCCTGGCCAAAATATTATTCTGAGTGTTCTGCATGGCCGTGATCTGATTGAGAATAGTCTGTAAAGCACCCTGCACTTCCTGAGACTGAGTGGCTTGTGCTCTTTGGCCCTGCACAGATGGTGCTAAAGAAAAAAAAAATATAAACTGGTTAGAATGAAAGGTTTATCAAATAGAATTGTGGTGTTGTTAAATTCTATAATCATGTAAACAGAATTTAGAAGTCTGTATTTCATATGGTACATGATGAAATATTGTGAACTTGTGCATAGCATGTGTAAGAGATTGTTTAGTAAAAGTGAGTGTGAATATTTTAGTAGCTCAGTATAGGATAGGTCACATTTACTAAAAAGTTTGGGTTTGGGTAATCGAAGTCTGGGATGTGCTTCTGGTTATTTTCAATGTTTATCACTCGGTATTAGAGTGATAACAGAAATGTGGTTTATACCCATGGATAATTTTGGCTTATGTGGCTTAAAGGTTTGTGATCATTTCTTGAATTATGTGTCCTTGCTCAAAATAAGTAAGACATAATTCTAGCAGCACCAGTGAGTGTCAGTATGACATCACCACCATTGTCTCTTAAAATGTTGAGACAACTGTAGACTGACAATGATCATTGAGATGCTCAGTGTATGAATTTTGCATAGCAGTAGTGGGCTAACTATGTTGGCCATAAGTGGATATATTTGAGAGTTCGGTTGAGACTTTGGTCAGTATTGAGTTGGTACTGGCCAATACATAGTCTCTATTTGGGAACGGAATATATATATATATATATATATATATATATATATATATATATATATATATATATATATATATATATATATATATATATATATATATATATATATATATTAAAGTTTGAGAGCTTTTTAGAAATTCATACCTGAGACTTTGTCGGATTCCCTTCTAGCATCTGCAGAGGTCGGTGCTGGATCATCCAGATTTTGATTTGAGGCACCAGCACCTTCAGGAGCCTCTTCTCTTCTAGCATGTGCACCTTCCAGTATGTTTTGCTCAAACTTAATCTCCACATCAAGAGGAACATGAGGTTCCTCAATTGGTTGAGCAATAGGTTCTGGTTCAGGACCTGGAAGGTCAGCGGTGGCTGCAACCAAACTTTGTGCTTGAAGAGATGCAGTTAATGATGGAACATTTCCGGGTTGCATCTCTTCTGAAGATAAGTTTCCCATTAGAACTGGGGATAGGTTTCTTCTTCTTCTTCTTCGGATGGCAAGTGGTGTGTCTTCTGAGGACTCAGTATCAGAATCTGTTGCAATATGAGGAGCATCAGGATCCTGTGCAGGTGGAGGAATATGTGGTGGTTCTTGTGCAGGTTCTGTTTGAGCTTCCATCATCTCAATATCTTGACCACCGTCTTCACTGTCATCATCATTATCATCACTTTCTGATTCAGTATCAGAATGAGGTTCATCATTAATGTGTGCCTGTACAATAGCCCACATGGAGTGACTCAGTACAGGCTCTCCTTCCCTTGGCCTGTAGAAATAAATCTTCTCATGTAAAGGAGGAAGATCTGCTCTTGGACTGTTGAATTCATCATAAATATGAGCAGGCATGCCATGTTGAAAAATAAGAGAAAGAAATCTGCAGAAATGAACATTAATTTCTCTGAATTGAGCCCGAACCAGAGAAGCTAGTTCTTTAAAGATCAGTCTAGCATAATCAATATCTCGGCCATGATACATGGCATGAACAATCTGCATCCCAAAATCATTTAGTTGATCCAAAGCTCCTGTCTTGTGGGTCATACATCGAATAAGTGTGGATATTAACAGACCCCACATAGGACCAAATTCATTTCTTTTAATAATGCCGGTGGTTCCTCTGCGTCCAATAAATGGTAACACTGAGCGAGCCTCTGTTCGATCAACAAAGGGCTCATACTGAGCATGAGCGGGAAGCCTCAGTGTTTCCCGAATTATAGCAGTGGAGACAAAAGCCCTTCTTTGTTCTCGAATAACCCAACCGGTAATCATGTCCGGAGAGTCAAGCTTAGCGGAGTACCAGAATTCGCAGAGCATTTCCGGATAAATTGCTCGAGGAGAACGAATCAACGCTTGCGTGATCGGACAATGCTTCAGATACGTAATCATGTGAGTGAATTCAGGGCACGCCCAAGCCTGAGGAATATTGAAATTTGCAGTTATGTTGTTCCTCGCAAACTTGGGCACTTCGTCATTCCGAAACTGAGTTGCAGGAGCAGTCTCCGGTGCGAAAAATCTGTAATTCGCCATCTACGATTGTGATTTAGAATTTAGCTTGCAAGGAGAAAGTGAAATCGTTAATCGCAGAGAGAATTGAAAGAGTAAATATGAAATAACTGTTAGAAAATTTGAAAGAAAAGAAATAAACTGTTATTTATATTTAATTAGAGATAATTACGGTATTGGGAAGTAAAACCAACTGATTTGACAGCCTTATCATGTTTCAACGGTATCTTTCTTATTAAGAAAGGTTACCGTTGAGGAGTATGAAGATTAAAAGTCAGTTTTATCACTCCAGGACTCCAATACCGAGTTAAAAAAATTAAATAATAATAAAAAAAATCATAAAAACGTTTAACTTAAACTATAAATTAATAAAAAATTAAAATTTATAATATTTGATACATCAGACGAGTGATACTGAGCAGGTCAGAATTGGAACTAATACTGAGAGGTTAGTATCAGGAAATTTTAAGAAAAATTAAGGATTCAACATACCTAATTGTCCTAGTAAATACATAAACCTTTCCTCAGAGAGAGGTTTAGTGAATACATCAGCCAATTGATCATCTGTAGGAACGAAATCTACCTCAACCTTACCCTTTTCCACATTATCTCGAATAAAGTGGTGTCTGATATCAATGTGCTTTGTTCTTGAGTGATGGACTGGGTTTTCAGTGATAGCAATAGCACTCTTGTTATCACAATGAATTGGTGTCTTCTGAAAATGGAACCCATAGTCCATTAGTTGATACTGCATCCACAATAGTTGAGACATCAACTTCCTGCAGCAACATATTCTGCTTCTGCAGTAGAAGTTGCTACTGAGTTTTGTCTCTTGGATGACCAACCAACTAGTCTGCCACCGAGGAATTGACATCCTCCACCTGTACTCTTCCTGTCCAACCTACAACCTGCAAAATCTGCATCTGTATACCCTTCAAGGTCAAAGTTTGAATCTTTGGGATACCACAGACCCATGTTAGGAGTACCTGAAAGATATCTAAAAATGCGCTTAACAGCTTTCATATGTGATTCTTTAGGATCAGCCTGATACCGAGCACACAAACAAGTTGCAAACATTATATCAGGCCTGCTAGGTGTTAAGTAAAGTAAAGTACCAATCATGCCTCGGTATGTGGATTGACATACTGGTTTACCAGTTTCATCTTTACTTATTTTATCCTGAGTACCCATAGGAGTGTGCATGGAAGATAAATTTTCAAATTTGTATTTCTTTAGCATGTCATGCACATACTTACTTTAATTTATGAAAGTGCCATCAGGCTTTTGATCAACTTGTAAACCAAGAAAGTAAGTAAGTTCACCCATCATACTCATCTGGTACTGAGATGACATAATCTTAGCAAACCAGTCACACATTGACTTGTAAGTGGAGCCAAAGATAATGTCATCTACATATATCTGAATAAGTAAAATGTCAGAACCTTTCCTTTTTGAAAATAAAGTTTTGTCAATTTTACCTCTTATAAATTTATTTTCAATTAAGTACTCAGACAGGGTATCATACCAGGCTCTTGGAGCTTGTTTGAGCCCATATAAAGCTTTATCAAGCTTGAAAACATAGTTAGGAAATTTAGGATCAACAAAACCTGGTGGTTGTTTAACATAAACTTCCTCTTGTAGTTTTCCATTGAGGAAGGCACTCTTGACATCCATCTGATACACTTTGAAGTTCTTGAAAGCTGCATATGCAAGATATAACCTGATAGCTTCAATTCTTGCAACTGGTGGAAAAGTTTCATCATAGTCAATGCCTTCTTCTTGCCTGTAACCCTGAGCAACCAATCTTGCTTTATTTCTGATGACAACACCATCCTTGTCCATCTTATTTCTGAAGACCCACTTAGTACCAATAATAGTTTTGCCAGTAGAAGGTGGTACTAAATTCCAGACTTTATTCCTTTCAAACTCGGTCAGTTCTTCTTGCATAGCTTCTACCCAGTCTTCATCTAATAAAGCTTCATCAGCTTTCTTTGGTTCCATGGTAGATAGAAAGCTTGAAAAGAAACAGAAATTTGCAGTAGCTTGGGGTTCAAAATCTAGTTTTCTTCTTGTTTGGACACCTTGTTCAATAGGACCAATGATATTTGAATGAGGATGATCTCTGAGTTCCCTTAGATTGTTCCCTGAAGGAGAATTTGAAGCAAGGTCAACAATATCTTGTTGCACTGATGTGTTGTCTGCCTGATACTGAGCTGAATTCTGGTCAGTATTAGACATTTCAGGTTGCTGTTCTTCTTGATTTTGCAGATCTGAGGAGGATTCTTGAAAAGTACTGGAAGATTCACCTTCTTCATATGTGGAGTTGTTCAGATCAAGTATTGGGAACTCAGTATTGGGGTTCTCAGTGATGGGAACCTCAGAATTTGATGCATTCGAGTTAGACTGAGTTCTTTCTTGATCAGTATCACTCATACCTGGATCAACACAGTATGGGTGAGACTTGGGCTATTCAGCAACTGAGTTTTCTGGACTGCATAGAATATCTATGCCACTGATGTCTTCCTTTGCTGAGGTAGAATGCTCATTCTGATCTTCATCAAACGTGACATGAATGGATTCTACCATCATCTTGGTTGAGATGATATACACTCTGAAAGCTTTAGAGTGTGGAGAGTAGCCCATGAACACACCTTCATTTGCTTTGGGAGCAAATTTGTTTAGATTTTGCTTAGTACTGAGTACAAAGCATTTACTCCCAAAGATGTGGAAGAAATCCACATTAGGAACCTTGCCATTGTATAACTCATAAGGAGTCTTTTGATGTCTCTGGACTATTGTAGCTCTGTTCTGAGTAAAATTTGCACAGTTGACAGCTTCTGCCCAGAAGCTCAGTGCAAGTCCAGCATGGCATAACAAAGTTCTTGCAGCTTCAATTAATGTTCTGTTCTTTCTTTCTACAACACCATTTTGTTGTGGTGTGTAGGCTGCAGAGAAATTTTGTACGGTTCCTTTTTCTTCACAGAAATCTGCTAACACTGAGTTCTTAAACTCAGTACCATGGTCACTTCTAAGTTGCTTGACCTTGTTGCCTTTCTATAATTCTTCTCTTTTGATGAAGGCAATGATTTCTGTTGTTGCATCTGATTTAGTCTTGAGAAAGATGACCCAAGTATATCTTGAGAATTCATCTACTAAGACTAAAGTATAGATCTTTTTGGCCAATGATGGTGTGCTGATGGGGCCAAAAAGATCCATGTGTATCATTGTAAGATGTTCATTAATGTAATGATTGACCTTTGACTTGAATGAACTCTTCTTCTGCTTGCCCATTTCACATGCTGAGCATAACTTATCTTTTGAATAAGTAATTATGGGCAACCCTCTCACCAGTTTCTTCATACTGAGCTCATTAATGTTTCTGAAGTTTATGTGAGAAAGTTTCTTGTGCCATAACCAGTGAAGTTCTGGCTTGACTTTAGACAGCAGGCAAACTCGAATAGTAGGGTCTATTTCAGATAGATTGACTACATAGACGTCTTTTTCTCTTCTAGCAATGAGTACAGGTTGCCCTTTATTATTGTAGATGATTCCTGCAACCTTTCTAAAACGAGCTTCATTGTCATCATCACACATCTGACTGATACTGAGCAGATTGTGTTTAAGACCCTTTACATATGTAACTCTTTTAAAAGTTATGTTGCCTGCTTTGATTACTCCATACCCTCTTGTTTTTCCAATTGAATCATCTCCAAACTTGACAGAAGGACCCTTCTCTGGTGTATAATTTAGAAGGTATTCCATACTGCCAGTCATGTGTCTTGAGCATCCACTATCTAAGTACCATTTTCTGTCACCCTGCACAAGACACAAAATAAGGATTAGTTCCTTTTAGGAACCCAGTTTTGAATGGGACCTTTGGTAGGAGAAACATGGGTAGACTTGATCTCTTTTGAAGAGGTCAGTATCACTTCAGGAGAAACCTTGGAGGTTTTCTTGGGTGATACTGAATTTGTTTCTCTCATTTTCTTTGGTACTGAGTACCTAGGATTTGAGAGATCAGTCCAGCATTCATCTCCTTTATGACCGGTGAGATGACATCGATAACATTTTCTAGGTCTGTTTCTGAACATGTTTTCATAAGGAATTTTAGAGAATTGTTTGACTTTTGGTTGATCAGTATGAGAAAGTTTTGCAAACTTTTGACTTAAGACTTTGATCTGATCACCAATAGATTTCAAAATGTTATTTTTGTCATTTGTTAATGGAGTTTTAATTTTATGTTTGATTGGTGTTGAAGGAGATGGTACTGGGGTCTTATTTTTATTAGACAAAGAAGTCTTATTAATATTCAACTTCTTAGTTTTGCCACTTGAAGATCCTGTGGAAGTTGTTTTCTTGTTATCATGTTTTAGAATGACAACTTGAACAAGTTCTTTAGATTCTTGATTAGTTGACTTGTCTGTTCCTTCAACCTCAATATTAGATACAACCTTTTGAGTAGAGGAGGTTTTATTTTCATTATATATCTCAAAAGTAGTTGTGTTAAATAAAAGTTCAAATGGAGGAACAGCAGAAGTATCTTACTGCACAACTTCGAGGTCAGTATCAGAAATTTCTTTTTCAGGAAATTCAATACTGAGCTCTTGGAGTTCAGTATAGCACTTAGAACAGATAGAAGGACCAATTTGTTTTTCAAAAATAATTTTATCCTCATCATCTGATTCAGTTTGACATCCAACTTCACAAAAAGTTTTTGCTTTTACAAACTGAATAGGGTTCATATCAGAAAATTCTTCAAATAAATCAGCAAAATTATTTCTATTTTTTAACTGAGGATCAACACCAAGTGCAGCCCTCACATTTTCTGGAAATTGTTGATTTAGACATTTGTTTAATTTAACAGATGCATTTCTTCAATATTTACACTGGTTTTCAAATTTTTCTTTTTCTAATTTGTGTAAATGAGCTTTATCAGCTAATCTTTGGTTCATGTCTTGTAAGTTTAAAAAATTTAGTTCTAAATCTTTAAATTTTGCTAATTTATCTATATGTTCATTATTTACCCTTTCAAGTTCAAGAATTGTTAATTTTAAAGCTTTTTCTCTCTGTACTAATGTTTTAAGATCAACAATCATATACTCAAAAATCTTCTCTTTTTCATTCACTGAATAAGTTTGAAAGGAACTCACCTTGTACAACTGAGTGGAATCCCAATCAGTATGAACACTCATCCTCTCAGCTTCTTTGATGTCCTTTTCAAAGGAACTCTTCAAATCATATTCAGTGAAAGCCATAAAGGCTTTGTTTTCAACCTCTTCCTCATCATCACTGAGCTCTTCATCCATCCAAGCTTCTGAGTAAAGAGCTTGAAGAGGTGCTCCATTCCCTGCTGCATTCTTGCCCTTGCTCCAGTTCTTTAGCTTGACATACTTGTCTTCATACCGTTTAGCTCGGTATGCAATCTTTTCATTCTGATCAGTTTCAGTTGACTTAGTGTGGCAATTAGCAGCAATGTGCCCAGGCTTTCCACACCTATAGCAAAGATCAGATCTTGGGTCAGTATTGGAAGAGCTAACACCAAGCCTCTTCTTTTTCAACTGATCCAGCTTCATAGACATGAGAGCCATTTGAGTTTCAAGCTCTTCTGCCTCAGCATCAGCAAGATCAACTTCTGGTTCTTCAGGCTCAATTACAGTATATGCCTGTTGCACAACTAGAGCCATGCCAGTGGAAGACTTGTCAGTATTCTTCCAGTTGATCAGTCTTGCAGCATTATTCTCCTCATGATTCAACATTAACCCATACAAAGTTTGGAGAGTGTATGACTCAATGTTGTTAGCAGCATTGACAGAATTTGTCATGTCAAGAAATTGTTGAGGAAGACTATCCAAGAACTTTTGAACAAGCTCTCCAGCCTCATTCACAATGCCTACACTGATTAAATCATGGATAACAGTATTGAACCTGTTATAGAGAGTAGTGATGTCTTCATTTGGACTTGAGAAGAAATTTTCATACTTCCTTCTCATGTTGCTCTTTCTTTGCAACTTCACCTTTGGTGTGCCTTCATAAGTGACTGATAGGCTATCCCACATAGCCTTTGCTATTGGTAATTTCATAATTGCATTAAGTATCTCTTTGGTAACAGCATTACCAATCACTCCCTTTGCTCTGGAGTCTAGACTGAATAACTGACGGTCAGTATCAGTCCAGGTGTGTTTCAGTTTAGAAACTGTTCTTATGCTCTCAGGAGCATCATCAGTAGCAGCAACGGGTTCCACTGTTTGTGGAATGATAGGGCCATCATTAAGCACAATGAGCATCTCATGATGAATAGATTCAAGATACCACTGAGCTTTAAGCTTCCATTGATGGAAGTCTTTTCCATCAAAGATGGGCACTCCCTTGCCAGACATAACAGGTGCTATGATTGTAGACATTTTGGATTTTTGAGTGTTGGAGGGATAAGTATAGGGAATGGCTGCCAGGGTAATAGATCGACTAAATAAGGATTAATTTAGCCTGCTCTGATACCAGTTGTTAGGTCACAACAACCCTGGTTTATAATGTTAATTAATAGATTATTATACTTAGTGAAATATTAAAGTGATAACACAAGAATATAGTCAATGTATAAATCCACTAAGTGTGGCTTGTTGCGGAATAACAAGACCAATGATCAATTACAAAAGATGTGAATGTAAGTTCGTAAATTGGTGAGTACTCCTTTGCAAGATGATTCCTATTTATAGTGGTATAGAGATTTTACATAATGAGCAAAGGAGTAACCGAAGGAGTAAACTAAGGAAATGACTAAAATCAAGGGATTTGATCTTAGTCCGTTACAATACTGACTGTAACTCAGTCCTTCTACTCAGTATTGGATTTCCAATACTGAGTGCTGATACTGAGTGGCCAATACTGGCCAAACTCAGTATCACACCTAAACTTAGCTAATTTAATCTACTATTTAATCTAAGCTAGTCTAGGTTGTTTTGTTATCCTAAGACTCATAAAGGGGTAAGGCTTTTTGCCTTAACAATTTTTATGTCATTAGATTCACTTTTGAACCAAGGTTCCAAATATATCTTCCTTGTTAAAATAAAACTAATTGGGTATTTTAAATTAATTAACTTTGAACCAAATACACAATATTATATTATGTTTAAATGAAATAAAATCCACATCATAATCTTACACGTGTTGATGTGTGTGTATGAGTCATTTTGTGGAAAATCAAAACTCTCGGGGTTCCATTTCTTTCTCACGTCCAAAACACCCAACACACACTAACTATGTGTTTTTGATTCTTGGTGAAGAATAAGCAAGAAAACATTGATTTAATTCTGATTTCTTCCTTAAATCCATTTTTAAAAAGTCATAAAGTAAGTGGTTTGTATATTTTCTTATGTTATTGTAAGCTTTGATTATATGATAACTAGCATTCTAAATTCTAGATATTTCTCATAGTTATGTGAAATTGATTGACTATATGAGTTTCTATATAAGATTAGAGTAGATGACTTGTGTATTTATTAGATAAACTAGAGAATTGAAGAAATCACCATTTTTAGTGATTTGGGGAAGAAAGAGAAAGAACTCTAATTTTGGGAATTGAGGTTTTGTGCTAACTATGATTGTTTTAGGTTAAGTGGTTATGTTTAGGACTATAACTGATATTCATAATTAGTTGTAACGTAAACTTGATATTGTTGTTAGTTTTGGTTAAATTGAAGTGACAAAGTTTTTTTGGTCAAATATGTCAAGAATTGAACTTAAGTATTCAGTGGTTAAGTTGACTTGTTATAGTCTTTATTTTGTGGTTAATATTTGTTTGTCATAGTACACGTAATTAGTAAAGTAAGATGGTTTTGAACTTAAATTAACAAACGTTGTCATTTGAAGGAAAATTGTGTAATCGGGCTTAAATTAGTCAAAAGTGGAAGTTATTGACTAAAGTCAAATCTGAGATTTAATCGAACTTAGAAGGGTCAAATTAATTATGAAAAAAATGATATATTATATGTTGGATATGTTAGTAGTATTTTGAGGGGTTGAAAGTAAGAAAACCGGATTTTGACCCGTTTGGTCATATTACTTTAAGAATTGGAGTATATACATTTTGGGTTGACTTTGTCTTTGATTGTGTCAAAATGGTCAAATAAGCTAAAGTGGTAAATTGTTTATTGTGCATAAATTGGTTTTTATCAAGGTTCTAGAAAGCGTAAGGCGTGGCGTGGCGGCACCATCAAGCCTCAGCCAAGGCGAGCCATGGCGGGTCATGGCGTTTTTCAAGGCGTGATTTAAGGCGGCAAATTTTTTATATAATTTATATATATACGTGTATTAAATTAATTTTTTTTATAAATTTATTGATTTATATAACAATTCATATATAAAACTCATAAAAAATGTTACATCTAAATTTATAATTATATATTTTACCATATTTTTTTTAAAAAATTCATTTTTCGCAGCCGCCTTAAAAAAACTCGTCATAAGGCGCGCCTTATCGCGCCTTATCACGCCTTATCTCACGCCACGCCTAGCCCAGCCGCCATAGTCTGTTTCGTGACGTCGACGTCGCGCCTCACGCCTTGGCGACGCCTTGGCGCCGCCATGGCGCGCCTTTTAGAACCTTGGTTTTTATAGCTAGTTAACAAGTATGTGGTGTTTGGGTCAAAATGTGATTAAATGTTAGTTGAAACTTTATTAACTGAACTTTGACTTTCATGAGGTCAAAGTGATAATAATATAGTAATTGTTGCAAGTATTTGAATATTTTATGTTTATAAATCGTTAGTTGGTTTTGTACGTGTGTTATAAAAGAAAACGGATTTGGCCATAATGGTTATTAAAATGTACAAATTGTTCTTGACGAGGACTTTTAAAGTCAATGAGGTATTACTATGCTTAAATAGTGCAAGTACATAACACACAAGTTGACTTTGAAGTTATATGTATAATCTATGCAATTTTTGATAATGTTAGATATTAATTCGGGTATTGTTTTGATTATCAGGAAAAGGAAAAGAGACTCAGTGACATTAGACAACTGAGTGGAAAGAGACTTGGAAAAGGTGAGTGGATTTATAACTTTTGTAGTAATTAAGTTGAAATGGTCTTGGTTGCAATTGAAAGTGTTTAGTGCTGACTCCATTAGTGTTGATCAGTTAGTCCTGACCCCGTTAGTGCTGATCAGTTAGTGTTGATCAGTTAGTGCTGATCCAGTTAGTGCTGATTAGTTAGTGCTGATTCATTAGTACTGCTTCGTTATTTCAGGACCGGTATTAATGGTATATGTCAATTAACTGGTTATGTGTTAATTAATCGATATGTGCACATGAAAAAGTATAGAGGCAGCTTGACTGGGTGGTTGGGCTTTCGTTTACTGTTAGATAACGGTAATTGTACCTTGGCATATTCGTTGTGTCTTAAGGAAGCTTTACCATTGCTAATGAGTAAAGGGCTATCGGTAAGCTGTTGTTAGACCCACAACAGTTGTAAGGTTCTGCAAAACCGCCGTACCTCTCGTTATTTGTGAATCTGTAAAGATTGTGAATCTGTAAAGGTTGTGAATATGTGAAGATTGTGAATTGAGATTGTTGTACTTAGACAATATAAAATGTTATAATTTCAATCACTTAGCTTCGTGCTAATCCCCCACTATGTTGAATCTTTTACAGGTTGTAGATGGATGAGTCTTTTGGAGATTAAGATTAGGAATGATTGACCAAGACTTAAAAAAATGATTTTGATGTCGAGCCGTAATGTTAAGTAATACGATTTTGGAAAGTTAACTTTTGTAAAATTATATATCTTATGTTTTTTTCATAACTTGTGAGTAACAAGTTATATATATATGATTTTGAAACGCTTCCGCATTTGTTGTAAAAAA
The DNA here is from genome assembly GCA_963853835.1 of Calendula officinalis. Lineage (NCBI taxonomy): Eukaryota > Viridiplantae > Streptophyta > Magnoliopsida > Asterales > Asteraceae > Calendula > Calendula officinalis. The sequence continues at coordinate 35,801,620 of OY970828.1, forward strand.
AATGGTTCAGATTTTGAGGTGTTACAGTATAAGACATTTGGGACGATACTTCCAATTCTTAAATACATTAGTATTCTTTAAGAACTTTATTTAATGCCAAAGGCATCTCTTGGATTTCTCAAATATCCATTATTCCTATTAGGGAATTATGACTTGATTAAATATTGTATTTATTACAAGTATAAAAGACTTGCAATAATACCTTTTAATTCTTAAATACTTTTAATATAGTTTGTCCCTTTTAAGAGTTATTTAATGTCTAAGTCATTTTACTTGGATTATACGAATATCCAATTATTCCTATTAGGGAATTATGACTTCATTAAATCCTTTACTACAAGTATAAAAGACTTGTAATAATACTCTTAAAGTCTATCTTGATTATATCCAATATAATCATACTATATTAACACTAATACTTTAAGACGTACTATCATAAGTAATGACTATTACTTAAGATGTTTTAATTAAGTTCAACAACCTTTGAACCTTATGCTTCCATAAAACTCTTAAATACTTTCATTAGAAAAACTTTCTAATTACTAGCATCTAAATACCTTGAGCTATCAAGATATTATTTATACAACAATCAAACAAATATATATATCAACATGAAATATAAGTAAATCAAAACTTGACTTACAATCTAGTCATAAACCTTGACTAGTGTAATTATCACACATGCACACAATATAATTCAACCATGGATTCGAAATTTATTTAAAACTAAAATAAAACTTGTTTTAACAAAAATAAAATTATCCAAAACAATAAAGTAAAATTGTTTAAAACGAATCCACAAAAATACTGAATTATAAAACTTGGTGCTCGTGCAGTGGGATCATCACCATCTCATGCCGGTCATTATCACTTCTCATCTCCTCCTGCAATAAACGATTGCAAAAGTTAGATTACTCGTAATGTACTTTACAAGTATCTTAAAGTGATTAAGAAGTGTGGTTGTGTTACCTGAGGAACTTGCGTTTCCTCCACTACCACTTGCACCCTTTGGACAATTCCTTTTCCAATGCCCAGCCTCACCACACTTGAAGCACCGGTTCTTAGTCCTCGCAGTGTTAGGCTTAACCTTCTTGACCTTTTGTTTGACACCTTTACTATTTGGCACTCTTTGGTTAGGATAGGTTTTACCCTTTCCTTTACCACCATGCCCTTTTCTCTTCTTCCCACCGCCACTGCCATTATCGATCAAGAGAACGTCCTTAGATTTGGTCCCCAAACTCAACTCATCTGTCTTGAGCATCGAATCTAGCTCAGCAATGGATTTCTCCATATTATGCATGTTGTAGTTGACCGCAAAAGACTTGTAGTCATCAGAAAACGAGTTGAGTATAGTATCTGTTGCCATTTGCAATGGTATGGGGTGACCAAGTCTAGCGAGGTGATCCATGTGTCCTTTCATTTTCATGACGTGGACACTCACCGGCGTTCCTTTGACTATCTTGCAAGAGTTGAAGGCTCGATTGATGTCAAACCTCTCAGTGCGAGCTTGCTCTTGAAATGAATCCCTAAGTTGCTGGATCATCTCAAATGCAGGCACGTCCATAAGTCCCGCTTGTAACTTAGGACTCATGGTGGCGAGCATCAGACAGCTCACATCGAGTGCATCACTGACATGCTTATCATAAGCTTGCCTCGTTTCAGCTCTGGCATTAACAGCAGGGGTGTTTGAACTGCTCTCTCCAAGACATACCACTTTCTCTCATGCCTGAGCACAATACGAAGATTGCGCTCCCAGTTGAGAAAGTTTGACCCAGTCAACTTGTCCTTTTCGAGGATTGAGCGAAGTGAGAGATTGTTGGTACTTGTTGTCGCGATTGCGTTTGTTGCTGCCATCTACAAATCAAACCCAGTTTAATTAGTAGTCATCAATAAACATTCTCTAAAATATATTATAAACCCATAATTAATATTTTAGGCCTAGGATCCATATATCACATTCTCGTCGCAAGGTTTGGGCACTTCCCGACGAGACATGCTATTTCTGGTAGGTAACATCCTTACCGATCGTATCAAGACTTGACACGATTCCAAGGGGTCGTAGAATCTTTAGACTTATAACTTATTACAACCTTGTACAATCTAATTGTACATTTCTAAGTTAGTAATAAAGTCTAGTATGTTTATTCTACTCAAGTACTTTTTGGGTCGGGACTCCCGATTATCACCAAAATAGATCAGACCATCTAAGACAGTGCGATGCTCTGCGCCGGGACTCCCGATTATCACAGAACCTTACGCACCCTAACACTCGCAATGATTTGAATCCATATCTAAGGTTCTTTATCCTTACAATATGAATATCGTTTAACAAGTGAGGTGTTCCATTAGGTGGATAGTACTTAGATCTAAGATTTTCTTGGGTTTGTTTAAGTCTTAAACTAAACTTAAACCTTTATTCCAATCTTAATCCTTGTTTAAAATGTGTGACTTGTGAATTGAAGGGTTCTACACGACACCTTTTTAAAACTTAATAACTATTCTTTAAAACTTATAGTTTCAAGAATTTGCGCGACTTATATGTATACCTAAAACGAGGTGTACAAAACGTTTTACTAGATTTTGCGAAAAACCTTATCTAGAATAAAACTTACTTGTTTTATCTTACATGAAAAAACTTAAATCTTATGTTAAACTTTTAATTCTTTTATAATTCATAAACTTGAATCATAAATGTAGTTTAACACACCTAGTTTTTCATATGTCTAATAATGAAATTAAACATTTGTTTTGACTTATTAGATTCGATCAAAACTTATGTCTTAATGACACACTTATAAACTTTGTGATTTTCTCGTTTAGCTCCCACTAGCTTCAACAACCATGATAAAATTTAAGTTAACACAATCACCGGTTTATACTTGGTGAAACTAATAAACTTATTATATAAAAACTATATATAATAATTCTTAGTTTGTTTAAACATTTCTTATATTTAACTTGAACTAGTTAAATATAGGTTATAAAGTTTTCTTGTTATTTATTACTTGATCATTAATCTAGTATATTACATAACTTGTAAAATACTTACTTGTATAATTATCTAGTTATAATAACTTATAACTTTATACACCTTATTTATAATAATATATAACTTTGTATATTTCTAGTTAATCATATAATTTCAACTTGTACAATTTCTAGTTATAATGAAATCATAACTTTGTACTTTCTAGTTTTAATTATATTATAACTTATATAATAACTAGCTATAACATTATTCTTAAAGATCAAAATAACATTACCCTTCTTAATTGTTCCATTTTATCTTGTATTTAATGTATTCGAATATATGTATATTTTATAATAAACTTGTAACACTCTAATAAGAATATTACATCTAATTTATACATATGTATTTTAACTTAATCTAATTAAAATACGTATAAACTTATTATATCTTTTAAAAATTCAATTTTACTTAATAATTTAAAAAATTCCGAAAATTTTAATACATATATATAAATAATTAAATACACCTTGTTAATTTTAGAACTTAAAAATTAACATCCTCTTTATCAATTCTCTAAATTAATTAGATGAACCCTAATCTTGTTTTGACCAATCAAAACTAGGGTTTTGACTTTCTTGATCAAAGACATTATTTTTAATTAAAAGACTAATTTTAATCAATCCTATTTAAACAATAAACTTTGTTTAAATTCTAAGATAGATTATAACTTTTAATAAATTCATTTAAACTCTTTAATTTAAACCTTATAGACAATAAAACTTTGTCTAAATTTCTAGATTTAAAGAACTAGCTTTACTAAATCTATCAAAATAATAATTAAACCTATTAGACATAAACTTGTCTAATTAACTAGGTTTTAAGTTATTATCCTAATTAATTCTTTTAAACTATTAAACTTAAACTAGTTTAAACTTCTAGGGTTCTTTTTAAGGTTTCGAAATTCTTAAGCCTAGGAAACTTTTCCACCAATTAAACTAGGCTAGTTTAATAAACTTGGTGTCCAAGTAACCCTAGATTTTTGAAATCTCTAAGGGATTAGGAAAGAATCCTTTTGATCAATTAAACAAATCTTGTTTAACATACTTGATCCTAGGGATCTTCATTGGTCACGAAAATTCAAGGGAGAAAAGGAAAGAATCCTTTTGATCAATTAAACATATCTTGTTTAACATACTTGATCCTAGGGTTCTTCCTTGTATTTCGAAAATTGCTAGGGTTCTTAGAAACCTTCTTGACCAATTAAACTAGACTAGTTTAATATTCTTGGTCTTAGGGTTTTTACCCTCTTTTTTAAAAAATATGAAGAAGAAGAAAAAAAAACATGAAACAAAAAAACTTAAAATTAAAGTAAACAAACAATCTTTGTTAATCTAGTCTAGATCTATAAACCAACGCTCTGATACCACTGTTGGGTTTCACATAACACTGGTCGACCACTTGGGTCAACCTCCTAGTATGCTTGGTTAGACCATACTGACCAAGAACATGAACTTGTTCTTGACCGATTAAAACCAACTAGCTGATTTAATCCCTAAATGCGGAACTGGGATTAAACCTAATCCTTAAACCCTAAAGGATTGGGATGTTGGAAATCTAGATTAGGTTAACAAGAAAGAAACCTTGTACGAAAAACTCGAACACACACAATGAATGTGTGTTCGTCGAAAAACTCGAACACACACAAGAGTGTTCCATGAATCATACCTTAGGTTAATGCTTAAGATAATTCCACTGATGATGAACACGACGAACGATCCTCTAGATGATCACTTGCAACGAACTTGGATCTTCAAGACTTGAAGAACACGAAGAACGAATGAAGAACACGAAGAACGAAGAACACCGAGTGATGGTGTTCTTGGTTCGGCCGAATAGGGTAAAGGGGGCAAGGAATTCGGCTTCTAAGGTGTAACCTAATAAGTGATGCCTAAGCCCTTTATTTATAGTAGATGGACTTTCACTTAGGGCCCTTCTAGTTTAATTAAGATTAATCTCTTAATTAAACTTATCCTTTTACACTCCCATTCCTTATAGTTTAACTAGTTTATTATTGTTGCACTTAACTATTAAATGTCTAGTATTAACACACCAATAATTCGGTACTCATATACACGAATTATATATACTTGTATTTATACTTTTAATAGTCACTTATATAATAACCTTTATATAATTTACACAATAATATTATCCAATTACTATATGATTTAATAGCTTTAAATCATATCATGGATAACCTTTTATTAACACATTGTATATTTACTTAACTAGTAAATGTACAACTACTTGTATTAAATAGTTAGTTAAACTAATCTAGTCATAAGTTAAACTTAACTTAATACTTAACTGATTCATAATGACTATTATGAATCATTCATCTTCGTAGTATCGTTGCATAACTTGCTCGTATTACATGCACTCACCGGTGTGACCCTTAAGTGTTTCGTAGGCATGGATGTATCATCATAGGTTGACTAAATGTGCACATAAATCCTTCAAGAGAGACATGAAATGAGTTTGGTGTTCTTGATGATGAAGAAGATAATATGAATGTACAAGTTTTAAAACACATGGTACATGTAATTCAAGGAAAATGACTAAAATACCCTCACGTTTTCAGCACGTGAGGGGTTTAACGGCCAAAAAGAAACGGAGGGTGGACGGAAGGACAAAAAAACGGAATTTTGCATACCTCGGGGACAAAAAAACAGAAAAAAAAATACATGGACAAAAATACAGAATCGGGCAAACCACATGGACAAAAACTGGAATTTACTCTATATTATATATAGTAAATGGTGTTTGGTGTATAAGTGTGTGACCCTTTAGGCTCACCTACGTCTAGCCATATAACTATATGTCATGAGCGTGAAGCATATTCCAACAACTCCCATTTGCGCACGTCATAACATCAGGTAGTTATACAAGCAAAGGTTAGAGTCTAGCATGTAACGACCCGAAATTTGTAAATAAATAAATTGTACAAAAATATGATAATTAAGGATAAATCGTTTAAAGAACGTAGGAATTGGTTTCGTGTCGTTTGGAGACCGTATGAAGAAGTTATGGGCGAAACCGGGTCGGGACAAAGTTGGAAAAGTGCAGCCTGGCTGCATGTGAAGTTCACGACGCGAACATAGTTCGCGTTCGTGAAGTCGGGCCAGAGATTTTGATCAAAGGCGTGAAGTAGTTCGCGATGAGATGACGATCGCTAAGTTCGCGTGCAAGGGGAAGTTAGCGACGCGAACTTAGTTCGCGTCGTGAACTTCAGATGATCAGCTTTAAGTCGGGTTTTGGCTCATTTGATGCCATATCAAAACCCTAGTTTCTTCTTTGACGATTTTTGAGCTTGGGGACTTATTGAGGTCGGATCCTTCACAAATCTTTGGTAGATTTCACTCCTAGTTGAAGATTAAAGGTATATCTTCACTCTTTGATCTTCGTAGCTTAAGATCTATGTATTTTGATGTGTGGGTTTGAAACCCTAGTTCTTGGGGTTATGGGTTATGGTGATATAAGTGATGTATACATTTAATAGATGGTATATTATCAAAGGAAACAAGTGTATGATTATGATTTGTAAGAATCTTGAGGGTTGGTTAAACCTAGGGTTTGGTAAATCACCATAATTGGGGGAAATGAGTTAGTAAGTGTTATCAAGAGATAGATGGACACATTGGTAGTAGTATGTGATGTTGATAATCTTTTGATTATCGTATTAAGCATTTGGTGAGGTCTTGGAAGGTTGACCGAATGGTGAAGCAAGGAAACTGACGTAAAAGAATACGGTTGGAGCACTTTATTGCTAAGGTGAGTACGTGTGGACTTTACTGAGTACATAGCTATATGAAGTATTTTGATTACTTATGATTGGTCTATTTAATGTCTGTCTAGACTTATTATGTGTTGAGTTAGTATATATTATTGATAATAACTAACTAACTTATTTGATGATTGATGTGATAGCCAAAGGCTTTGACTGGCATAACTGATAGAGTTATGATTAGAGATAGATGGTGGTGACGCGGGGGAGATCCCGGTCACTGAGACGAGTGTACATATGTTTTTACACTAAGCACACGGGTGCTTCTAGTTCGCATATGTTTGCGTACTAGGTGGTCTAGGAATCTAATGCATATATGTTTATGTGTTAGGTTCACTTGTGTTCTAATACATATATGTTTATGTATTAGATATGACTGTGTTCTAGTGCATATATGTTTATGCACTAGATATGTATGCTAGGGAAGCAGGACTGATAGAGTCACCATAGAGTGACTGAGATGTGTTGGTAAAATATAAATATGTATTTATATACGATGTGATACTTGATATTATTGGGGTCTAAACCCATGTAGCTCATGAGACATTTTTGTGTCTCACGTACTCCTTGTTTGTTTGCTGTGTACTCAGGTTCGGGATCGAGGATTTAGGTGCGCATGGATTGAGATATGCGGGGCCTAGAGTAGAAGATCGTTAGAGCGGATTTGTGCTTAACCTTGGTTTTGATATATTTTGTAACACCAAACCTCATACTCTGATTTTCATAACAAAGGTTTTTGTAAATCCGTGTTTTGGAACTGGTCTTCTATTTATGAAAATGATTTAATTTGGGCAAATGTTTTGTATTAAAATTTGAGGTGTTACAACTTGGTATCAGAGCTACTGTTTAAGTGAATTAGGTTGGATGTCCATCCTAGTCTTAGACTGTAGCATTAGGAATGTAAGATTCCTTGAGATCGATAGGTTGACCTTGAGACTTTATGTTAAGTTTAGGGTTGAACCTAGGGGACCTATGAAAGTTGATGTGATTATGAATATTGAGTCTTATGTGACTATTGGATTGTACAAGAAGTACTAAATGTTTAATGTCTTTCGTATAGTCTTGGTAGAAAGAAATGGTGAACACTCATCGAAGTGGGAAAGCCCCGGAAAACCGGGAGGAAGAGATGCATCATGTCGAGAGGGTTGAACAAGAAAGTCAACCATCGATGCATCGAGTGGACGAGTCGGAGGTTGGAGCTAATAAGACTCCGGTAACCATGGCGGATCTCCAAACTTTTATTGATCAAATCAAAGGGACGGTGGCCGATGAGGTGCACCGCATTATCGGAAACCGTGAGAGGTCAGGAGGGGATCGCGAATCCGAGGCCAAGTCGGACGAGAGAACCGGCGGTGGTGGCACCCGAGTGGAGAAATCCTCCACGGGTGGTTGTAGTGATGCTAGGGCACAGCCCGATGGAAAGGATGGTTGTTCTTTTAAGACTTTCATGGCTTGTAAGCCAAATGTATATACGGGTAGTTCGGAGCCGAAGGTGACTATGAGGTGGATCCGAGAGACCGAGCGGGTCATCGGAAGTAGCAAGTGTAAGAATTGCTAAAAGAGGATGCTATGGTTTGGTGGGACATAGTCTATGAGACCCTCGGAAAGGAGGTGATAGAGAGAATGTCGTGGGAGGAGTTTACCACGAGATTGAGAAAGAAGTTTTGCCCCGAAAGGGATTTGGAGAAGATGCATGAGAAGTTTGTGACCCTAAAGAAGGGCGATATGACAGTCGAGGAGTACTCGAGGGAATTCAGGGGATTACTCTCGTTTGTTGCTAGGTCCTACTCCGAGGAGAGGTCGAGAGTGGTTAGGTATGCTAGTGGGCTACCTTGGGATTATCAATTGGAGGTAAAGAGGGCGCTCACGCTAGATGAGGCCATTAGTGCCGCCCGAGGTGTGGAAAAGGTGAACGAGGCAAGGGTTGCTGAGAGGGCCTATGTGGGCGAGAAGAAGAAAGCCGAGAGTGGCTCGAGTAGTTTCAAGAAGGGGAAGTTCACGTCGAACTTCTCTAGGCAAGGAAGTGTAGCCTCGTGCAAGAGGTGTGGGAAGAATCATATCGGCGAATGCCGTGGGGAACCGAAGATTTGCCATGATTGTGGCAAGACGGGGCATTTGGCCCGGGATTGTAGATCCAAACTGGCGGCCGAGGTTGAGTGTTACTTGTGCCATGAAAAAGGGCATTATAGTCACGTGTGCCCGAAGAAGAAAACCGAATCACTTGTGTCCACGTCGCAAAAGAAGGTGGAACCGGCGAAGGTGAAGGGACGATCCTTCCAACTCACCCGAGAGGAAGCAAAGGAGGTGCACGATGGGGTGTCAGGTACTTTATCTGTTAACTTCCTGTCAACTTAAATATATCGTATAATCGAGTCCTACTTTTTGGTTATGTCTCATGAGTTTGGTAGAAAGATATATTGTGTCGATCGAATGGTTAGATGAAAAACGTGAAAACGAAGGTAAATGGGAAAACCTAAATGGTAGAACGTGTTATTAGAATTTGGGAGTTAGAAATAAATGGGGAAAAGTTTAAAGGCAATTTATTACCCGTGGGAATAAAGGAAACTTGACGTGGTTATCGGTGTGGATTGGTTGGGTATGCACCGAGCCAAGATATTATGTAATCATAGCTTAACGGTTGGATTTCCGCGTGAATCAGTGATCATAGAAATTTAAGATAAGTTGTATGATGTGAATATTCATTGGAGAATAATCTTTCCGGTTGTTTATGTATATGAAAACTTAGATTTTTGGAAATAATTTTGGACCGGAGTGTCGTATGTGGTAAGGAAATAAAGGTCGATGTTAATAAGTAGTATAAAAGGTCGGACCACGAGGTCGGTGAATATCGGTGGCAAGCGAATGATGGTATAATGAAGTACTAAGTCTTGGTATGAAATTTTTGTTTGGATGAGAATTATAAAAAAATAGAAACCTTGAAAATGGAACTTGGATATTCGGCGAGAACCCGGATGAATAATGTAATATTACTATACGTGAATGGTAAAGGAAAGAATGAATAAGGTAGGATGATACCTTAGAATTTATAAATGAAAAATATGTGGAAAAGAATAAGTGTCGGGAATGACGAATTGTGATCGTTGAAAACGGTTAAGTAAAGGTTGGCACATAGCCATAGCAAGTCTTGTGACGAGGTTGATGGAGTCAACATTAAGGGTAAAAAGGACGATTATTGCTAAAGTGTTATGATAATGGTATGAAAATATGTGACATAGTGTAGTGTAAGACTACGATTGGGAAAAGAATATTCCTAAGTCCCACGATGTGAAAAGGTAGAACATCGAGTCTTGGGCCATTGGTTGTTACGTCATGGGTTGCAAGTGTGGGCCGGAGTCGAATGTTTGACTCAAGGATGATTGAAATTGCCGGTGAATTATGTCTAATGGAATGTAGTGGTAACTACTCCGGCGGTGTCAAGAGACTCGGAAGTTGTTAAGGAAATGAACCGGTTAAGGGCGGTTAATGTATAAGTGAGACGGTAAATAATAATTAGAGAATGTTATTAGTTACCCGTGGGGTTCAATGCATGTGCATTATGTGATGGCCTTGGAAGGCATATAATTGTGGAAAGATAATATTATATCATATGAAATGTGCTAAGTAGTATGTCCTATGGGAGACATACGAATGGGAAGGAAAACGATAATGCGTTTTTGTGGGAGAGGTGCTGGAATGCATGATAAATGATTTGATGATCGAATGAGTAAGATAGTAGCAAGGCTACACGATGCGAAAAGATGGATGTCAGATGACATTGGTGTGACATATACATATGTTTGTATATGTGCATGATGATGATGTTTATATGATATTGGTGTGACATATACATATGTTTGTGTATGTACATGATGATGATGTTTAGATGGTATTGGTGCGGCATATGCATATGTTTGCATATGTGCACGATTGAGATGAATGGACGGCATATGTGTGCACGGTAGAGATGCTTAGATGGAACGAGCAGGATAAATATGTATACTCATGTATATAGTTGCTCTTGAACGAGTATAGCGAATGTAGAACCATGTGGTTAATGATGTATTACTTTTATGACTGGTAAATGAGGACCTGGTTCGAAATGCAGGTTGCATTTAGGTCATGTAAGTGTAGGGGATGCCTATAATTTATAGAATAGGAGGAAAGAGAAACTCCTAGTGAGCGAGTTATCAGTTGATAACCAAAGTATGGTAAACTTGTATGAAATAGTGGAATTTGTTGCAATAGGAGAACTAATTCCGGTAATTGAGAATAAGAGTTATGAAATTGATTGATGTGACGCAAGGGTGGTTGAAAGAGAACTAAGGGATGGTTTGAGTGACCAAATGTTGGTCAAGAATCGGTAAAGGTCGATGTGACCATATGTGAATGAATGTATGACTCTCGGATAATTGGGGGAGAAAATGAAAGTGTGGAAAAACGGGGACAATTGTTAAGGGGACAATAATGAGTAGAACCGGAAGTGAGATATTAGTGATGGTGCTAGTGAGTATGAAATTGGTTAGTTGAAAGAGTATGGTTGACTTCACGTAAAAGTCAAGGGGGGCCAATTGGTGATTGGTTGACTTAGCCAAGGATGGGCTTTGACTCTCGTTATGAACGATTAGTGAATGTTGAGGGCATAATGTACCGATTGTATGTATGTGAAAAGATTAATGAAGTAGTTGAAATAGTTGTAGTCAGATTATACGACTTTGACCCGTTTGGGTGTTGTCAAGATTGAATTTGGGAAACAAGTATATGATTGTAGATGGATCATAAATTAATGGTCAATTGTAAAGGAAAGGAGGACTTATGGGATCCTTAACGAGAAGGGAAATTGTTAATGTATAGTTGACTTTGTTCTTAAGTCAAGGGTTAGACGATGTTGGAATATGGCAACTTGGTCGAAGCTAGACTTTGACATTTGTGTTGGTCAATTAGTTGGTTGTAATGCGAGGGTCATGTCATTTCTACGTGTATAAAATGATCGGTTAAAGGATTGAAAGTCTTGCGGTCGGTATTGTGCAATTTTGGTCCAATTGGGCACTAAAGGCTTAAGATTGATTTTTGACCCGTTTGAATCTAACGGAGTTAATTGAATGTTTACATACATATTTTCGACTAATTCGGAATGAGAAAAGTTTGACGGTAATAACCACGGGAGAATGAGAGCGGATACTCGGTAGAACGCGGATTTGAAATTTTTGAGTGATTCCGAGGACGGAATCCTTTTAAGGGGTAGATAGTTGTAACGACCCGAAATTTGTAAATAAATAAATTGTACAAAAATATGATAATTAAGGATAAATCGTTTAAAGAACGTAGGAATTGGTTTCGTGTCGTTTGGAGACCGTATGAAGAAGTTATGGGCGAAACCGGGTCGAGACAAAGTTGGAAAAGTGCAGCCTGGCTGCATGTGAAGTTCACGACGCGAACATAGTTCGCGTTCGTGAAGTCGGGCCAGAGATTTTGATCAAAGGCGTGAAGTAGTTCGCGATGAGATAACGATCGCTAAGTTCGCGTGCAAGGGGAAGTTAGCGACGCGAACTTAGTTCACGTCGTGAACTTCGGACGATCAGCTTTAAGTCGGGTTTCGGCTCATTTGATGCCATATCAAAACCCTAGTTTCTTCTTTGACGATTTTTGAGCTTGGGGACTTATTGAGGTCGGATCCTTCACAAATCTTTGGTAGATTTCACTCCTAGTTGAAGATTAAAGGTATATCTTCACTCTTTGATCTTCGTAGCTTAAGATCTATGTATTTTGATGTGTGGGTTTGAAACCCTAGTTCTTCGTAGCTTAAGATCTATATATTATTGATAATAACTAACTAACTTGTTTGATGATTGATGTGATAGCCAAAGGCTTTGACTGGCATAACTGATAGAGTTATGATTAGAGATAGATGGTGGTGACGCGGGGGAGATCCCGGTCACTGAGACGAGTGTACATATGTTTGTACACTAAGCACACGGATGCTTCTAGTTCGCATACGTTTGCGTACTAGGTGATCTTGGAATCTAATGCATATATGTTTATGTGTTAGGTTCACTTGTGTTCTAATACATATATGTTTATGTATTAGATATGACTGTGTTCTAGTGCATATATGTTTATGTACTAGATATGTATGCTAGGGAAGCAGGACTGATAGAGTCACCATAGAGTGACTGAGATGTGTTGGTAAAATATAAATATGTATTTATATACGATGTGATACTTGATATTATTGGGGTCTAAACCCATGTAGCTCACAAGATATTTTTGTGTCTCACGTACTCCTTGTTTGTTTGCTGTGTACTCAGGTTTGGGATCGAGGATTTAGGTGCGCATGGATTGAGATATGCGGGGCCTAGAGTAGAAGATCGTTAGAGCGGATTTGTGCTTAACCTTGGTTTTGATATATTTTGTAACACCAAACCTCATACTCTGATTTTCATAACAAAGGTTTTTGTAAATCCGTGTTTTGGAACTGGTCTTCTATTTATGAAAATGATTTAATTTGGGCAAATGTTTTGTATTAAAATTTGAGGTGTTACATAGCAACCCGCCAATGCCCCTAGAAGTACATGAGTGAGTTTCAGAAATGTCCAGGTTCAAAGTTTTTCAATCAGTTATCCTTTTTTTACTGATACCATGTTGAATTTTAGACAATGATTAATGTCAATCTAAAATTTCAACGATTCTGTTTCTCGATCTTTACATTGAAGTAGATTACCAAACCATTCAAGATTAATCTTGATTACCTTTGGGTACGGCCGTACAAGCATCTCTTCAAATCATCGAGGGGCCCATTAGTATCTAATCCAAACATGTGGAGGAACAAATTCTTTATTGACTACACATGTTTGATATATGCTTAATGTCAAACCTGAAGATGGTTGTTATAGCAGTCTTATTCAGGTCAGCGTTTAACCACATCAAAGTTTGGCACTCCACATACACAAACCAACTTGCATCTCAAGTCAGTCGATAAGCGACAAAGTCTTTGTGAGATTCACTTGTGACATAAATCCAGGAAGGGATTTCTCATAGGCTGGGTTAGTCCAATTGTGCATTACAATGAACAGCATGTGAGTTTGATTCCATCATCCTTAGTATTCATGCTAAGATCATGTCATCAATCCCCTCAGATTTGTCTTAATAATATTCTCATATTATTAATATGACAATGGACAATTTAGAATATAAAACACAGTAAATATTCAAGGATATAAACATGCAAATATAGAACACAGAAGATATTCATATAAACACGATCATATCAAATATATCAATTTATTCCAATAAAAACTGCTCAATGTTCCATTATTCAAATACTAAAACAGATTTACATGAAACTACTAGCTTGTCGAAGTCTAATGTTCCATTCATTATTCAAGACATTGACCTCGATAAAGTGTCAGCTAGTTAGTTATCTGTTTGAACTTTAAGATTACGAATTTCACATATCTTAATAAATCATTCGAATGTAGTGAACCTTCGCAAATAGGATCCATCGTCATTACGACCTATTTTCAAAACCAACATAAGTGTAGTAAATATACTTAGTTTCTGTTTGGTATCTCCACCATAACCAAGGAACATATATCAAGTTTTTTAAAAATACTTCAATGTGTTCTTAATAGCAATCCAGTGACTCTCTCGTGGATTCTTTTGGTATTTTCTAGTAAGGTTCCGTGAGGACGTTACATTAGGTCTAGTGTACCTTATAGCGTACGTGATGAAGGCAATAGCCAAAACATAGGGGATTACATTCATTCGCTTCTCCACATCAAGTGTGGAAGGTCCTTGAGTCTTACTCAAGTTTACATTGTGTTGCATGAGAGGAATTCCTCGCATGGAACCATCCATTCTAAACCGTTTTAGAGTTTTTGTCAATGTAAGCTCACTGACTTAAACCAATTAACCGATATGATCTATCATTATAGATCATTACTCCAAGTATGTATGTCCTATTCCTATAATCCTTCATGTCAAAACATTTTCCAAGCCAAGATTTTCGCCTTGTAGCATTGGTATATTGTTTCATGAGTGACATGTCATCAACATGTATGACTTGAGAAAACGACAATGCTCCCACTAGATTTCATATATACATATGCGCAGTTTGGGTTTTAGGTGAAACAAACGTTTTGATTTCATCATTAACCAAATCTCATAGTCATAGTACACTACTTTGGCTATAAGAATCCTAATGTCTTTAGTAACAAGCGAGAACTTTTCATCATTGTCAATCCAGTAGGATTAGGTATAACCTTTTGTCACTAGAAGAGATTTATAGGTGTGTATATTTTCATCCATGCCAACAGTCTTACTGTTTTGAGAAAGACCAACTAAGTTCAAAACTTGATTGTCTCGCATATATTTCATTTTCACATTCATAGCTTCAAGTCATTTTTCGAATTCAAAATTCGATAATGGAACTTGATAGTTAGGGGGTTCATTATGATCCTCAAAACTTTGCTCCTCATCATCGACATAAATCTATATCGTTCAGGTGCATGATGTGTCCTTGCGGACCTACGAATGGGAACAATATCATCATGTGGTCCAACATCTATATGTCCAGCCTCAGTATGATATTTGCTAGTGTTACCAGAAGGTTGTGCATCTTCGCTTTGAATCTTGTTAAAGTCTATAGTGCTCCCACTTGCTTTGTGAAATGAGACTGTTCTCAAGAAACTCAGCATACCGAGCAACAACAATTTGTTCTCAGGTGGGTAGTAGAATAGTAACGAAGATACAGTTGATAAATATGGACTCAAGTTTGTTCGGCATGTCTTGTTCCATGAGATCTTCACAACCCCAGATCTTCAAGTAAGACAAATTAGGGACTTTCCTATGCCATATTTCATATGGTGTCTTTTTAACCTTTTGGTCGGAACCATATTAAGTATTCGAGCAGCAGACTTCAATGCATGCCCCTCAAAAGGATAGTGTAAGAGTAGTAGGACTCATCATAGATCGAACCATGTCACGCAGGGTCCGATATCTCCTTTCAGACACACCATTATCTTGTGGAGTGTATGGATGAGTGAATTGTGAGACAATCTCACATTGTGTTGGATGATCCAGAAACTCTTGACTCATGTACTTTCATCCTCGATAAGGACGGAAAAGCCTTTGTTGTCTAGCTGAGTTGATTTTCTACTTTACTCTAGAAAGCTTTGAACGTTTCAAAGACGTCATGTTTATATTTAATCAAGTAAGCATAACCATAGCGACTGATATCATCGAAGCTTTCATGTTGATGTTTAATCAAGTAAACATAACCAAATTAGGTAGCATCTTCCCTAGTCTTAGTTCTAAAAGGGGCCACATACATCAATATGTATGAGTCCAAGTAGATTTTTCGCTCTTTCGCCAACATGGGAGAAAAGCTTTCTTATTATCTTTCTAAATATACAAGAGAGTCATTTATTAAACGATTCATAATCATTTGTTAAGAAGCCCATCGTATTGCATCCTCAAAATGTGTTCTTGTTTATGCGGCAAAGATGACAATACTCTAGGTAAGTGGAATCCAAACCGTCTTGGATTCTTGAGTGCTACATTTGTATATAGAACTATCGTTTGAATCAGGATCATGCTTATCAATTTCAAGTATTCTATTACAAGGAATAGTTATAAAATATGTTATTTTTCATAAAACATAATATCATAATCCATAATAGTTTGAATAAATCATTATTCAACAAACGATAAAGCTAAACAATGCATAATTCATAATTGTTCAAAATAATAATTAACGCATTAGGAAGGATTAGATCATAGCTTCCATTCTTTTAGCTTTGTACTTCACTTTTAATCTTGCACATTTGTGTAAATGTGAGTTCCACAACTAGTGTCATACACTCAAGATTTATTAGTAAAAGTATAGAGTTCTATAATGAAGATACCTAATGTGCTAGCTAGAACACATTTGTCCTTCATCAACCCTTCCAAGTAGGCAGGACAGTTCCTCCTTCAATGGCTGGTTTCATCGTAATGATGGCAAAAATATCCTTTGTAGGGTGCTCCTTTTTAGCAGGTGGGGGAATCGTAGGTTTGGAAAAGTAAACTAGCTTACCCTTACCTAGACTCTTGCCTTGTGCTTGCGGTTCACCTTCCTTTATTGCTAGAAAAGTGTTGGGTAACCCTTGCTCAGCCAGTTTTACCTAGCATGTAATTCACCAAATTGTCTTCCCCATGCTATGTAATTTTACAACTCTTTTCAAACTGGTCATAGTCCTTGGATGGTGAGGAAAGAATCAAGCTCATTCCGAGAACTTGTGGCATGGGGTAATCAAGACGCTCCATTTGATCAAGATAGCATTTCATATTCGAGATGTAAGTGCTAATTGATTGGCCATTCTCCTGCTTGTAAGCGTGGAATGCTTTAACTATTTCGAACAGTTCATGTTTTGCTTGTTGTGAAATATCGTTTTCAACTCGCTTAACGTGTCATATGCTGTGAGTTCCTCGAAGTTCTTTCGGATCTCGGGGTTCATGCTCACAAGCATAGGAGTAGCGACTTCTTGGTGTTCGTTAAACGTTTTGGTAAAGGCTTGACGAACAGCAGCAGAAGCATTCGCAGGAGGTGCCTCGGGTAAGGCCTCTCATAGGTGTATCAACTTTCTCATTTCTAAGGACAAACCTTAAAGTTCGATATCAGTCGATAAAGTTGATATTAGTCGGTTTCAGTTTTCAAGAACTGATTTTAGAGTGGAGATACTTAGGTTTTGATTTGTTGTAGTTATTTGTATAACACACAAAGTTTAAAAAATAGTATTTTCAATAATAATATCTTTTAAAAAATTAACTACTCAATTAATTTTATTAAAAGCTAAGATCCTCATTGAGCTTCTATCATCACATCAGTTGATCTGCTAGCAATGATAGATCCAATGGGTATGTGACGATCAACAATTGCATTACAAGTGCAACTCTTAGAGTTATGGGACTTCATGGCACCTAGTGAACAAGCATATATGGTCAAGTGGCATGTTTGTCGCATCTTCGCCTCGTGTCAAGGTCTCACCATTAACTCGATTAAGACATCCAATGTGAACTCGTGTCAAAATAAATCTAGGTCTCACGCGTAGACAATAATGACCTCGGATCTAAATTCAAACCATGTCTCACGTAAATTTAAAAGTAGAAGCAAGTGATTTCAACCAATTGTACGGCGTGACTTAACTTTTAGGTATGAAATTTTAAGAAAAAATTATTAAGATATGAATGAATCATGTACTTCATTCATACCACTTCATAAGTCGGTTTAATAAGCTTTAAAACATTTAACAATTATTAAGTTTGAAGTATTAAATCGTATTTAAAACTTTATTTGTATTAATCTCAAAAGATAAGTTTAGATTAATTTTGTCTGGATGTTTTTAATGTTCGTGTTTCAAAATCTTATTTTTAGTTTTTTTATTATTTGTATCAAATAGAAATATTCACAACTACAAACATACAAGAAAAACATGCAACACAATGTGTGCAAAACCTCGACCGATGATTACCTAATTTCGGTCACGTGAGTCATCACGGCGGACCGAAGGGTCAAGCTAGGGGACGGGCCAACATGAACCCGAGCGGGCCTACATAAACCCAATGGGCTCCCACTTGCTTCAAGAGCAAGTAAAACCCAAAATTACCCAAAACAGTGAAGTGAAGAAGCTGTCTAATCTTTTCTGCCGCGTTCAGAGTGAAATTCTCCCTGGAAGATGCTAGTTTCAGTCTTCGCGGCCTTCTTGACTGTTGTAGATCTCCGAAATACGGAACTTTTGGCGGTGGTTTCAGGTCCAACGGAGTTCGGGAACTCCTACAATTCTGTTTTTCGTGCAGCTGTGCAGGAGATGACGAAAATCTTGTCTTTCTTCAATCTTTTCTTCATTCTTGGTCAACAAATTACAAGAAATAAAAGTAATAAAAATACAACTATTCTAATACATTTACAACTGAAATTTGCCCCAAAAATTGTCACCAAAAATCGTTAAACAGGAAATAAACAAATAAAGGAAACAAGATCAAGCCACCTCTATTCTCCTCCATTACAACTCACGTACAACGGCTACAAGCAAGATTTTAGGATTTGTCTTCAATGTCTTTCCTTTATGTAATATTCCTTTTGTGTATAAACTAAGAACTCCTCATGTAATGTAAAACACACAAGAAAGTAATACAAACAACTTGAAAATAGATTCATCTTTGTATCATGGTATCAGAGCGGGTTAGCTCATCATCTACCGGTTTTTTCAATTAAGCCTTTCCGATCAAACTTCTCGGGCCGCCATGTCCGAAGACGGTAACCCGGAGACTAGTTTGTCGGTTCAGTTAGCTAACCCGCTGAGAAACAGCATTAAACCACAACCTCAAAACCCGAAGTTTTCCGATAACCTGCACATCAAAAGGGAGCTTCTCTGGTTGGAACCCCTTCCCTCTACGGAGGCGGCATACGCCACGGTTCACAAGGAAGCCGCTCACCAGACTATTTTGGGAGCAACTAACATCGCTACACAGGGTATAGCACCAGAGCTTTCCGCCGTTGCTACCGAAAATGAAGGAATCGGACTTGCAGCCAAGGAATACCGCTGACCGGAAGGAAGGAAATTCGGCTCAACAACCAAAGAAGATAAGTTTCACCTTCATTGTGACAACTGCGGAATTACAAAAACACACTAGGGAACAATGTTTTGAGCTCGTGGGTTATCCAGATTGGTGGACCGATGGTCACAAGACAAAAACAAAAAATCAAGGGCAAAAGAACGGAAAGTATCCGACCAACGGGAACACTGCTGATCGGAAACCCACTGGCTTCGGCGGTGTTGCTGCTATGGATTTCTCGGATATAGCTGCGTCGTCGAAATTAGGGCAGAAACCTGCATCGTCGATGGTGGATTCAGGTACAGGGCATGAGAGTGTAAAATACTCTCAATCCCCACTTTATTTTTGCAATTTTTCAGAATACCCCCCTTATAGTTCGGATTGTGTTAAAAATAACACCCACTCTTTATTACAACATTGTTTAAAAACAACCAAATATCCCAAAACAACTTTTCAACCAAAAATAAATAATATTTTTCAACCAAATAATAGTTCTTAAATTAAATAATCAAGAAGGTTTTGTAAATATGGCCAAACATGTTAAAGAACGGGAACAATCGTGGATATTTGATTGTGGGGCTACAGATACCATAACCCATGATTTATCCGATTTTACAACAACAAATAAACCAACAAAAAACTATTTTCACACCGCAAATGGGGAAAAGTTACATGTAGAAAGGGGGGGGGGGGGGGAGTATTGAGATTTCTCCAACTCTCAAGCTCTCAAAATGTCTTTATATTCCCGATTTATCACATAAACTTTTATCGGTTAGCCATGTCACCAAAGAATTAAATTGCACAGTTCTCATGCACCCAACCTTTTGTATCCTACAAAATATCAGGACGGGAGCGATAATTGGGCGTGGCACTGAAAAAACGGGCTATATTATGTGGATGAAGTCACCCGAAACGGAAGTGCAATGTTATCTCATGGAACTACAGAAAGAGAGGCATGGTTATGGCACATAAGACTAGGTCATCCATCTACCAATTATTTACATACTTTATTTCCAAAACTTTTTCCTTGAAATTGTAAGTCACATTGTGAAACTTGTGTCTTTGCCAAAAGTCATCGAAAAATGTTTAAACCAAATTCTACAAGGGTTGACCTACCTTTTTCATTAATACACTCAGATGTGTGGGGTCCGTCTCCGATCATCGGAGGTCAAAACTTTCGTTTTTTTGTCATGTTTGTTGATGATTGCACTCGTATGACATGGATATACTTGTTAAAAAATAAGAATGAAGTTTTTGAAAAATTCACTATTTTTTATAGCATGGTCCAAACACAATTTAAAAAATCCATCCAAGTCCTTCGATCGGATAACGGTGGAGAATTTATTAATTCCGATATGAAACATTTTTTTCAAGAAAAAGGAATAATCCACCAAACCTCGTGCCCCCACACCCTTGAACAAAACGGTGTTGCCGAACGAAAAAATCGTATCCTCTTAGAGATCACTAAGGCACTCTTAATAGAATCTCAAGTCCCAAAATCGTTTTGGCCCGAAGCCCGCGTTACCGCTGCCTACCTCATAAATAGGTTACCCACCCCGATTTTGAAATCCAAAACACCACTCCAAGTTCATACTGAATATACTGACCCACCACCCATCCTCACCCTTGAACCACGAATCTTTGGTTGTACCGTATTCGTACATATACCCAAATCCACTAGGTCGAAGCTTGATCCTTGTGCAGAACAATGTGTGTTTTTCGGGTATGGAATTAATCAGAAAGGGTATCGTTGCTATAATCCAAAAACCAGACGCATGTTTACCACCATGAATTGTGACTTTCTTGAAACAGAATACTACTACACCACCAACCTCAGTTGGCTCGAAACAATTGACATAACACCAATCAATAATCCTAATCCTCAGGACGATTTGCAAACAGAAGATCCTCAACAAAATGAAGACAGTGCCCCCCAAGAGTCGACTCTTATCCTGGTAACCGAGGTAAGTGACCCAGACCCTATTGAAACTAACAATCAATGTGTACAAGAAACATACGGGAAACTGAAGATGACGAAGAAGAAACTACAGAACAAGAAAATATTCCTGAACAGTACACCTTACCTCCAAAGGACGAACAGGGGCATCCCTCCTAATAGATACTCACCAGAAAGGGAGACAAAGAAGGGAAGGTATCCAATGGCCAACATAGCCAAAGGAAATCTATCTACACAAGCCAAAGCCTTCGCTGTAACTCTATGTTCCGAAGAAATTCCTACGGATCCTGAACAGGCCCTAAAATCCGAACAGTGGAAGAAGGCAATGGAAGAAGAAATGAAAGCCCTTGAAAAGAACAAAACTTGGACCAAATGTATCTTACCACCAGGAAAGAAAACTGTTGGGTGTCGGTGGATGTTCACAATCAAATACAAACCTGACGGAACAATTGAAAGACATAAAGCAAGACTAGTAGCAAAAGGCTACACTCAAACATATGGAATTGATTACTCAGAAACCTTCTCTCCGGTGGCTAAAATCAACACTGTCAGAGTACTTTGTTATGTAGCTGCAAATCAAGGATGGCCTCTCCACCAATTTGATGTAAAAAATGCTTTCTTACACGGAGAACTACATGAAGAACTTTACATGGAAGCTCCACATGGGTTCACAAGGAACTTCAAAAAAAGAGAAGTGTGTCGCCTTAAATAATCTTTGTGTGGTCTAAAACAATCACCTAGGGCTTGGTTTGGGAGATTCACCATAGCTATGAAAAGCTATGGGTTCAAACAAAGCAACTCTGACCATACTTTATTTCTTAAACATAGAGGAAAATTGATAACATGCCTAATAATTTATGTTGATGATATGATCATTATATGTAATGACAAAGAAAAAATAGCAAAATTAAAGGGAAGCTTGTTTTCAGAATTTGAAATGAAGGATCTAGGGAACCTCAAGTACTTCTTAGGGATTGAAGTTCTAAGGTCAAAGCAAGGAATCTTCATGCATCAGAAGAAATATGTTCTTGATCTATTGGCAGAGACTGGTATGATCGATTGCAAACCAGCTGAAACACCGATGATTATGAACCAAAAACTCTTAAACGATGAGAATGATGACCTTGTTGACAAAATAAGGTATCAACGAATGGTAGGAAAACTAATATATCTCTCACACACTCGTCCAGATATAGCATACGTCGTAGGGGTAGTGAGCCAGTACATGCATAAACCTCAAAAACCCCATATGGAAGCAGTCTTAAGAATTGTGAGATATCTCAAAGGAACATTAGGACATGGAATCCTATTTAAACCAAATGATCATCTTGAAACTCAGCTATATACGGACGCAGATTGGGCAGGAGACAAAAACGACAGGAGATCAACCGCTGGGTACTTTACTCTTGTCGGTGGAAACCTTGTAACATGGCGAAGCAAGAAACAAAAAGTAGTAGCCTTCTCCAGTGCAGAAGCAGAGTTTAGAGGAATCACAAGAGGGATAACTGAAATATTATGGGTAAGACGACTTTTAACCAAAATAGGTTTTTCTCCACAAAAATTCAGTGAAGTTTTTAGTGACAACGAAGCTGCAATTCAAATATCTGAGAACCCAGTTCAACATGATCGAACGAAACACATCGAAGTGGATCGACACTTCATCAAAGCGAAATTAGAAGCCAAAATCATTACTCTTCCGTTCGTATGGTCCGAGGATCAACTCGCTGATATTTTAACCAAAGCCGTGAACGGAAAATCATTACATGAAGTACTAGACAAGTTGAATTTCGGTAATCCCACCATCCAACTTGAGGGGGAGTGTTAAACAGGAAATAAACAAATAAAGGAAACAAGATCAAGCCACCTCTATTCTCCTCCATTACAGCTCACGTACAACGGCTACAAGCAAGATTTTAGGATTTGTCTTCAATGTCTTTCCTTTATGTAATATTCATATTGTGTATAAATTAAGAACTCCTCATGTAATGTAAACACACAAGAAGGTAATACAAACAACGTGAAAACAGATTCATCTTTGTATCAAAAATAAATTGAAAATTGAAAATACAACAAGAGACAAACATAGCTTTTCCAAACAACAATCAATCGCAACACATTCATTCCCAACACAAAATGGGTCTAGGTTTTCATCGGTTTTGCACATTCAATCAACATTTGACTAGGTTTGGCTTGGTATATGGCAAAAATACATGTTTTGCCATATAAAAAAGTAACAATTAAAATAAAATTCCAAGCCAAATAATATAAAAAATTCAATAATCAAAATTAGTTTTTTATTTAGGTTTTTGTAACTAGTAGCCATTAGGGTTCCAAAAAATCAAATTTTTAACTCAGTTTTATTAAAAAAATTTGCTACTTTTTACAAAAAACACTTGCTAATTAAATCGTCAATATGATGACTCGTGATACCACTGTTAGTGATTTATGGTTTAATCAAAGTAAAACGCAGCGGAAAATAATTATAAATCACTAATAACGGATCTACATATTGACAATATAATTAAGCATGAAAATCAAAGAGTTAGGATGGAGATCATACTCTTAAAGCCTTTGATTACACTAATGAATGAGGAAGAAGAACTCTAAAAATTCAATGTAGAATTCCTCTAAAGCAAGACCACACTACATCAATCTAGAACACCAAATGTGATGTTAGTCCCTTAGTCAAGAAAATCAATGTTACCTCTTGAACCTGACCCGCAAACAAGAACCAAAGCTAATACTGTTAGAGGCTTACGCCTCTAATATATTGAGAAATGGTTTTATGCGTCAAAAAGTCAAAAACCAAACCCACAATTTGAATTTCATTTGTTTTCTTTTTGTATGTCAGTCGAATCGTAACCACAAAACTCCCCACGATTTCATTTGTGATTTGCAGCAGAGAGGTGGGAGCGGGAGAGATTAGGGTTAATTTTTCTTGCTCCCTAATCTTAGTATATATATATATATATATCTATAATACAAGTTATGAGATATAACACTTATCTCATTCTCCTTTTGATTTTTTATGATTACTCACTAATACGTTTCAACTTAACAATTAATTAAAACATAACTAGCCAAGTAATTATAGTTTATATAAATAATATAATTACCCTAATTATATTATATATATTAAATGGTGTTTGGTGTATAAGTGTGTGACCCTTTAGGCTCACATACGTCTAGCCATATAACTATATGTCATGAGCGTGAAGCATATTCCAACACACCGACATCTGAACTTTGAGCAGCTGGTGATGATGATGCCGCTGCGTTCTTCTTCGCCTTGTCCCGCCCCATTGGTCGAGTGGGTGCAACTTCCACTTCTTCATCATACTGATCCGCACCCACTTCTGAACCTTGAGCAGCTGATGATGACGACGTCCTTGATTTTTTTTCCACGAGTCTTCGCGATAATCGCCAATTGTTTTTGGTATTTCTTGTTCCTTCCACTTTGGATGGTCCTTCAACAATCTCCGGCACTCCACCTCTGTGAATTCCTCTGCATGTTCAGTCCTAAATTCACTAAAAGCGAGCTCGTACAATATTTGGTCGTTCGCCCCACTTGGGTTTCTTCGTACGAGGTTGTCATAAATATAACAAAAGTTTGCAATTTTAGGCCGGAGCATATTCTTCCACTTGCAGTTTAGTGAGTCGTATGTGTGGTTCGTCTCACCCATTTCTTTCGCAAAGTAAACTAACACATCCTGCCAAAATCCACAATGCACCCTGTAGTTCGCTTTAACGACATTTTCGGACGTGTTGATCCAAGCCTTGCATAAGGCTAGCTCTTCGGGCCTCGTCCATGTCGCGCTTCCGCCGGTCACCCCCTTTGTCGGTGGTTGACGCCTTTTTGGTACCTTCTTTTTGGTTGGCGCTACAACGGGGGAGTCGGAAGACTCGACGACGAGGGGAGCGGCGGGAGTGGCGGGGGAGCCACTTTGTGTTCGTGGTTGGTAGTCGTATTGGTCGAGCCCGACGAAAAGATCAAAATTTTCCATACCAAAATAATTTTGGTATTGTTGTGGTGGTTGTTGATCTTGTGATTGTTGTTGTTGTTGTGGAGGGTATGGCCGGTATGGTGGTTGGTAGTAGGGGGGAGCAAATGGATTATTTTGATAACCTTGTGGTTGAGGAGTAGTTTGGTGTATGAAAGTTGGTGGTTGAAAGTTGATAGAGGGTGATTGAGAGGGTGTGTGATTGTTTGCTTGACGTCGAGATTTTGAAGATTTGCCTTTGTTCTTGGAAGATATTTTTGAGAGGGTGATTGAGAGAATAGAGTGTGTGTTTGAGTATATTAGAAAGAAAAGAGAGTTGTGAATTATTTGGTAAAAGGCTTGGTTATTTATAGGGTAAAAAAAAGGGTAAAAATTAAATTTGAAATGATTGCTATTTAATGAAAATAGCCATTGGGGGGGTAAAGCTTACTTTGAACGGTCGAATTTGACCGGTCGTGGAGTCGACCGTTGGAGCTCGGCAACGTGTCGGGGGGAGCGGGCGTAACGGGGGCGACGCGTCGGGAATGGATGGCGTGGAGGTCGTGACCGAGAAAAAAAAAATGATGATGTTCTGATGTGGCCGCGGTTGGGTTGGATCACTAGTGCGAGTGTTCTACTTCTTCGAAAGCACATTCATTTGGGAAATATTTTTTTAGCACTCCTACTTTCTATATATTAAAACTTTTTTATTTTGAAAAACACGGCAGGCTCAGCCAATTTTGAGAGCTCACAATATTCAAAATCCATTTTCACACACTGCATTCCAGATGACGATGCAAATGGGAAGAATGGGAGATCGAGAAATTAGGGCTAAACTGCCGGAACTTAGAATGATTTGTGATAAAGAAATTGAGATTCGTCAGCAGAGGAGTGAAAATGCCGCTCTTTCCTTCCACAAATCTCTTCAGTCAATCAAGTCAATTGCCCAGAAAACCGTGTCAAATGAAGGTACGTATATATCTTACAAATCTTAAACTGAGCGAAAGCTTCAGCTTTCTTTTGAAATGGTGTATGTAATTTGTTGTAAAATGAAATTTTGATTCACCTTAAAAATTAGGGTTTTGCGAGTAACAGAATAGTTGTTATATCGGACCATGCAAATATGAATTGTGAATTGATATTATCTACATCTGACCACTTATAATGAAGTTGCAAACTAAAATTCAGTGTTATAATCTCATAAATACTCAAAAACACTGCAGAATTTGGAAAATTATCTCTAGTTTTAATGTGAATTTGGGGGATGATAATTCTATTTACTCAGAGTAAAGAAACATTCATGAATCTGATATCTAATGTGGCTATTTCAGAGAAGATAGGAAAGCTCAAAGCACAATTGAGAGCAGTGGAAGACGATTTGGTGAAAGCTATTTCTGG
Source organism: Calendula officinalis (assembly GCA_963853835.1). NCBI lineage: Eukaryota > Viridiplantae > Streptophyta > Magnoliopsida > Asterales > Asteraceae > Calendula > Calendula officinalis. The sequence continues at coordinate 35,828,361 of OY970828.1, forward strand.
TATCCTCTAATTTTTCTAACACTGCTATCAATGAATTTATTATTATATATTATTGAGTATTTCAAAGAGATTAACATTGGTTCCTAACAATGTGTAGTAAAGACCCGAAATGAGGCAAAAAAGATGGCTATTGCAGACTCCATTTCTGCTACTAAAGCAAGAATTGAACAACATAAGCAAATTGTGGCTGACCAAAGGGCCAGAAAGGATCAATATGCACAAATTATATCATATCAATCTCAAGGTAAATTTATAACCTGTTTTAGTTAATAAGTGCTCAATATTATTAATCAATCCGGTTTTCTGTTATCCTTTTTTTATATATTTTTTTGTTAAAAGTTCTGAAAGAATGTGAGGAAAAACACAAGCAAGATGCAGAATATAGAGACGAAATCGAAGAGGCGATTTCCTGGTACAATAGGGCTCTCGGCTTTAGAATCGAAAGGGGACGTGGTACATAATATTTAATAAATATTCATTAAATAAATTACTAAATATATTATATATCTTACTTATGATATTGCTATTATTTTTCAGGAATAAAATTTATATTCACTAACATAAATCCAAAAATTTCTAACGAAGAGTACTTCTTCACCATTCGCCTTGAGAATGATATATATTCTTGTAAGTAATGATTGTATTATTATTATTATTATTATTATTATTTTATTATTATTATTATTATTTTATTTGTTTAGGTTTATTGAAATTTATATTAACTAGATTATACTTTCTTGCTTCTGTTATGTTCAGTGCTTGACTGTAATCCACCTGTTAATGAGGCCAATAAACTGGTTCAGGAGCTAAATATAACTAATGGATTCTATAATTTTGTTAGAATTATGAGAACAAAATTTCAAACTTGTGGTACTCACTCAATCTCTTGTTTACTTTTTTACACTTGTATGTTATTATAATATACAAGATTATATTGAGATGGTAAAATGGGCGGGTCTAGTAACGGGCCGGGTTGGGTTGACCCGAAACACTTTTTGTCCGAATTGTTAATACTTTTATGTTTAATTACACAATTAGTGTGTCAGATATGATTATAAAATAAGAAAAATTGTCAAAAAGGTAATCCGAATCAACTGATTTATTATTAAACGGGTTGAAACTGCTACAATTTTAATTTTAGTTTGTACAACTAATGTTATTTGCAGGAAATTTTGTTGAAGTTGTTTCCAATCATCAAGAAACTACTATAATATCAAAGTCGGCCCCACTTTCTTCTGTCTCAACTGACAGTGCAAGTGGGACCCCTGCAAAAGATGATCAATCTAACAAAGTTGTTAGAAAATCTAGACATTTTCAAGGGGTACAATCGTCATTTCTATCACCTGGGTCTGCTTCTTCTCTACGTCGATCTCCACGGTTTAGGGTAAAGTTATTATATTAAATATATATTTTTAATTTTATTTTATTATAATACCTATATGTCAATGTGTAACACCTTCAATAATGATGAAGTATTGTAACTTGCATATGATTTTATAAATTATATTATTTCTATAGAAAGAGTTTAGCAGGTAATGATCAAGTTATTATTATTATTATGGCAGGTAATGAAGTGAAGATGGAGATTACTGTTATATCACTACAGTAGGACATGCTTTTTTTTTCTGTGTGAATTACAAGATAATTTATTTATTTTTGTAACTAGTTGTAATCGATGGCAAACTTGCTTGTTTGCTTGTAATTAAGAATATTTCTTTTTAATCTCAAGCGTTCAAGTTAGATGTGTGCAAAAGACACAATGTTAGCTTAATTTTTGTCTAGTTATTTATGGGAGCTGATTCTTACAGAGCAACTTTTATCCATGCAGAGCAAATTCATCACAAATGACAATCATGTCCTTCCTTTACTTTTGACACATTTTACATTTCACCCCTCCCATTGAGGGCATGATTGTCATTTGGGATGAATTTGCTCTGTATGGATAAAAGCTGCTCTGTACGAATCAGCTCCCGTTATTTATACATAGGCTAATGCATTCAGTGGTTATCAATATTCGTATTTATCCAAGTTATACTTGATTTTCGTTGGTAGCTCTTGCTCCATTTGAGCTCATTTATCTTTAGAGTTTAGTATTTTTAACCTAAACGCTGAATTTTAAGATAGATCACTAACATCATTTTAAACCAATTGGCTATAAAATTAAGAATGCAACCAATTTTATCTTTTTGATCCACACTACAACCTATGGTCCTATACACTATATTTTTTCTAGGAAGAAAATAATATGGATTTAAGAGAATAGAAGAATGACACTTTCATTTAGGGGTGTTGAAACTAGACCAAGAACTAGGAATAACCGTTGAATCAAACCGGACTGAGATATACTGGTTCAATTCAGTGTAATCCAAAACAAAACAAAAAACCTAAGAAAAGCCAAAAAGAAAATAATCAGAAACCCGTGTCTCTCGGTTCGATCCTTCATCTTGCCGAAATCATTTTCTCGATCCTCATTTCGATTCGTTTATTGAACCGTAACTAGACATACTCTCATTATTTACAGTAATTTCGAATTGAGATTTTGGCCTAAAAACAGTAAATCCCGTTCTATTTCCTCTTTTAGTTCATCTCTATTACAAGTAAAGATCCTAAAGAGCTCATCCTTTCTACTTTCTTCCCCTCCCATCCCTTTCTCTAAAAAACACAATATTTTAACACACGATGACACGACAAATTTGTATTTACACTAAAAATATACTCAAACGACAAACGGTCTATTAGTATCTCTAAAAGGAAAAGATAAATAAATAATTTTATCATCTAAAATATATACTTCTATATAAATCAAATTTGACATGGATCATTTTTCGAAAGTCCTTATTCGCCACGGGCCAAATTTACCACTAAAAACATATAAGTAAAATTAATTTATAATTTTAATAAAAATATAATATTACTTCCAACTAAAATTTTCAAATATTATTTTATTCATTTAATGAATATAAATGTTTAAGCTATATAACAAGACTAAAGAAAAGAATTAATAGATTTAACAAATGTTAAAGGTAGTCTAAGGATTTTAGCTAGTCGCAAGGGACAATTAATACATCAATACCCCACCCACCTCCGTCGGCGGCGATGGGCGGCGGCGGACGGCGGCCGGAGGTGGCCGCCGGCGGTGGTGACCGACAGTGGTGGTCGTGACTTGAAACACATGTGTCTGAAACACATGTGTTTCACCTTTTGAAACACATGTGTTTTGAAAATAAAGGAATGTATATGTAGAGCCAAACACATGTGTTTCATGACTTGAAACACATGTGCTTCGACATGTGATTCGTTATTAGAAGCACATGTGTTTCACTAATAACAATTGTTTTGAAAATAAAGGAGTGTATATGTACATCCAAGCACATGCGTTTCACGTAATGAAGCACGTGTGTTTGTAAGCTAGAAGCACATGCGCTTCACTAATAACAGTTCTTTTGAAAATAAAGGAGTGTATATGTACATCCAAGCACATGTGTTTCGTGACTTGAAACACATGTGCTTCGTATGCTCCCCTGTGTTTTGGAAACTCATGTTTTTAGTGACTTGAAACACATGTGCTTCGAAGTAATATGCTCGTTTGTATTTTGGAACACCTGTGTTTTATTGAAGCACATGTGTTTCAATACATCAATACCACCACCACCCCCATTACCACCAGCACCTTCATAGTCAGCCACCACCACCGCCGCCGGCCGTCGGCGGCGGACAGCGGCAATCGACGGCGGTGGGTGGCGGGTGGCGGCCGGCGGTGGTGACCAGTGTTGGTGGGCGTGATTGGAAGCACATGTGTTTGAAGCACTGTTATGTGATCTTGATCATTTTGATATAATGGCTAGAATTTGTCTCTTAAAAGTATGCAAAATTCTTAAACGACAACTCCGTTATTTTATAGCTAAGACTATAAAATAGATTTATTTTGTTCGAAACCAATACAATTTATCTTTAACAATTTTAAAAGCTGTTAGCTCTAAAATTAAAATAGAAAGTCAAAATAAAATGTAGCACCAAATATCCAAACACCAATCGATGATCCAACGGTCCGTGATGCATCATTATCGGAAGCGAACCGTGACGGTAGCAACCCAATGTTTTATCCTCCTTTTACACTGGATGAGAATCCATTGAAACTCGATGGAATTGCGTGTACAAATAATCAATGCATATATAGTTTGAAAGAAGATATAGACCCACCTTCTGTTATCATCCACATCTCTGCAATCCGGCGGACCTTCAACCGCCGATTAACCGGAATCTTAACTTCCAAACGGGAAACAAATTCCTTCTATCGTCTTCCAGCGATATAGGTACATAATTTGACCTAAATTGTTCTTCATTTTTTGTGGTTTCACATATCTGTTTGTAAATGATAATTAGGTTTCGAATTCAGTTTCTCATAATTATATGTGTTTATGGCGTTGAGAAGGTTCCGATTTCTGTTAATTTCTCGAGCTGGTTATGAAATTATGAATCAATTGATGTGTTCTCTTCGAATAAATTGTGTCCTTGATAACTTCACACCGTTTCAGTACTCAATCGAAACTTGTGGTTATTGGAAATTATAGGTTTCTGATTACTTGATAAGATATTTACGTTTTTTTTTGTATAAAAGCTTGTTTTCATTATCTTATTGTTTTAGCACTTCTATTGATGAGTTATTCTTGGTAATCCAAACTCAAATTAGAAAAATTTTAGCTGATAATGTAGGAGGCATCTAAAACAAGTTGTTTGGATGCATTCTAAAAGGAGAAAAGATGCTTTTAGAAGAATATTTAGTTCTGGATTCACTTTTAGCTAGCTGATTATGCTGTTTTTTAGAACCTGGTTTAATCTTATTAGAAGTAATGTTATATTATCCATTAAAACTTCTGTATATGGAATCTAATTACCAGATAATGTTCATTATTTGCAGGATAATTTGGCTGCAATCATGGCGGGAGCTTTGGTGCAATCAACCAGCTTTCCATCTGCAGTTTCAAGTGAAAGCAAGGTTCGTTCAAAGCGATCTAGCAACACAAAACGAGCAGTCAAGATGATGTACAGTCTACAATCTCCACAAACAAGAGTGAGATCTTTCTCTGGTTTACACGGAGTCAACGCTCTAGACACCATGGTCAACAAAAGTCAAAGCTTCCACTCAAAAGTCGCAGCAGCCACCTCAATCCGAAAAGCAAAACCTTCCAGAATCGTCCCAAAAGCCATGTTTGAACGGTTCACAGAGAAGGCTATTAAAGTGATCATGCTTGCACAAGAGGAAGCAAGAAGATTAGGTCATAACTTTGTGGGTACAGAACAGATTTTATTAGGGCTTATTGGTGAAGGAACTGGAATTGCTGCAAAAGTGTTGAAATCAATGGGGATTAATTTGAAAGATGCACGTGTTGAAGTTGAGAAGATTATTGGTAGAGGTAGTGGTTTTGTGGCTGTTGAGATTCCATTTACTCCTCGTGCCAAACGTGTTCTTGAATTATCACTTGAAGAGGCCCGACAACTTGGTAATTTGATTTTTAAAATTTCCAATATTACGTATATATCCTTGCAAACTTTATTATTACGTATATATCATTTAGAAAAAACTCAAAATTCTCATATATATCCTTTTACCTAATTTAATAATATTGAAATCTTTTAAAATTCAAAAAACATAAATTCTAATTTAAATTAGTGGTAAAATAACCTAAATACCCTTGATGAAAGAAAATGTAATTGTCAAGTTTGACAAGAAAAAACCCTTGACGAAAGAAAAACCCCTTGACCTTTAATGATATTTATGGCATTTTACCACTAATTTAAATTACAATTTATGTTTTATAAATTTTAATTGATTTATATATTATTAAATTAGGTAAAATGATGTATTTGAGAATTTTGAGGTTTTGGAATGATATATACGTAATAATAAAGTATGTAAATCCATATACGTAATTTAGAAGTTTGCAAGGACATATACGAAATTATCCCTAATTTTTACCCCAAAATGCAATTTTTCCTAGATTTAAATCAGCAATAATTAATTACAGTATTAATTAATTAGTTTAATTTAATGTTTCAGGTCATAATTATATTGGATCAGAGCACTTGCTTCTTGGTTTGCTTCGTGAAGGTGAAGGTGTTGCAGCTCGTGTTCTTGAAAACTTGGGTGCAGACCCGAACAATATCCGCACACAGGCAAGTTTATGTTTATAAATCATAATATCTACTCATCTACCAAAATTTATTATTTTATTTTAGAAAAATTCTTCAATTTGTGTTTGTAGGTGATCAGAATGGTTGGCGAGAGTGCAGAAGCTGTAGGTGCTGGAGTTGGTGGTGGGACCTCTGGTAACAAAATGCCAACTTTAGAAGAATACGGTACCAATTTGACAAAACTTGCAGAAGAGGTAACTTCTTCTCTCCAATATCTATAATTTTATATAAAGATTAGAGTTAATTACAAAAATTGTCCCTGTGATCTTCCAAATTCTCTTATTTTGTCCCTAAACTTTTTATTTCGTGATTTTTCACCCTGTGGTTCTCAGATTTCACCTTTTTGGATCATTTTAACCTAAAATGACCAAAATACCCTTATTTTTTATTTTTTTTATATATTTATTAAAAAATTAAGTAATTGAAAATAAGGGTATTTTGGCAATTTAGGTTAAAATTAACGAAAAAATGAAATTTGAGAACAACAGGGACAAAAATCACGACAAAAAAAAAGTCCTTGTGATCTTCTGAATTCTCTTATTTTGTCCCTAAACTTTTTTTTCGTGATTTTTCTCCCCGTGGTTCTCAAATTTCACCTTTTTGATCCATTTTAACTTAAAATTACCAAAATATCCTTATTTATATATTTTTTTCATAAATAAATAAATTGAAAATAAGGGTATTTTGGCATTTTAGGTTAAAATGGACGAAAAAAATGAAATCTGAGAACTACAGGGACAAATATCACGAAAAAAAGTTTAGGGATCAAATCGTGTAATTTGGAAGACCACAGGGACAATTTGTGTAATTTACTCTAATGATTATTATTATTATTATTATTTTGATTTTGGTAATTAATTGTTTTAATTATGTAGGGTAAGTTGGATCCTGTTGTTGGAAGACAACCACAAATAGAAAGAGTTACACAAATTCTTGGAAGACGTACAAAAAACAACCCGTGCCTAATTGGAGAACCTGGTGTTGGAAAAACAGCTATTGCAGAAGGTCTTGCTCAAAGAATTGCAAATGGCGATGTTCCCGAAACAATCGAGGGCAAAAAGGTATTATATATATATTTTAATTTTTTTAAATATTTTTATTTATGTTTGTGAATTTCAGGTGATTACTCTTGATATGGGTCTACTTGTTGCTGGTACAAAATACCGTGGAGAATTTGAGGAAAGATTAAAGAAGCTTATGGAGGAAATAAAACAAAGTGATGAAATTATTTTATTTATCGATGAAGTCCATACGTTAATTGGAGCAGGTGCAGCAGAAGGAGCTATTGATGCTGCTAATATCTTAAAACCTGCTCTTGCTAGAGGTGAATTGCAGGCAAGTCACTTAAACCTAATCTTTTGTTTTTATTTTTCATTTTTTTTAATGATGAAATTGTGTTGTGCAGTGTATTGGTGCAACAACACTCGATGAGTACCGAAAGCATATTGAAAAAGATCCAGCACTGGAGAGAAGATTTCAGCCCGTTAAGGTGCCCGAACCGACCGTTGATGAAACCATACAGATTCTAAAGGGACTTCGTGAACGATATGAAATTCACCACAAACTTCGCTACACTGATGACTCACTAGTGGCTGCTGCCCAGCTGTCATATCAGTACATAAGGTAATTCTTTTTAATTTTATTTTAAATAAATTATTTCCGTATGTATCTGATGACTTTTTTTTTTTGTATATTTTGTAGTGACCGTTTTCTGCCTGATAAAGCTATTGATTTAATCGATGAAGCTGGTTCTCGTGTTAGACTCCGTCATGCACAAGTACGTGTATTTAATTATATACATTTTATATTTAATTTAATTTAATTTAATTTAATGATGTCAGCTTCCGGTAGAAGCGAGAGAACTCGAGAAAGAGCTTAGACAGATAACAAAAGAGAAAAACGAAGCAGTTCGTGGACAGGATTTTGAAAAGGTACTTTACTTTTTGCTTACAAAATAGGTAGCTTGTGTAACAAGTAATCTTCTATCTTCTACTTTGAATAGGCTGGTGAATTACGTGACCGTGAAATGGACTTAAAAACTCAAATCTCAGCACTAGTGGACAAAAACAAAGAAATGAGTAAAGCCGAGACAGAAGCAGGAGAAGAAGGCCCGATGGTAACCGAAGCCGACATCCAGCACATCGTATCATCCTGGACCGGCATCCCGGTGGAAAAAGTCTCCACAGACGAATCCGACCGTCTACTCAAAATGGAGGAAACACTCCACACGCGAATCGTCGGTCAAGACGAAGCGGTCAAAGCCATCAGCCGAGCCATCCGCCGAGCCCGAGTCGGCCTCAAAAACCCGAACCGCCCGATCGCCAGCTTCATCTTCTCCGGGCCGACCGGAGTCGGGAAATCCGAGCTTGCGAAAGCCTTAGCCGCATACTATTTCGGGTCCGAAGAAGCCATGATCCGGCTCGATATGAGCGAGTTCATGGAACGCCACACGGTCTCCAAACTTATAGGATCGCCGCCTGGGTACGTCGGGTACACGGAAGGCGGGCAGCTGACCGAAGCGGTTAGACGCCGCCCGTACACCGTCGTCTTATTCGACGAGATCGAAAAAGCTCACCCCGATGTCTTCAACATGATGCTCCAAATCCTCGAAGACGGACGGTTGACCGACAGCAAAGGCCGAACGGTTGACTTTAAAAACACGCTCCTAATCATGACCTCAAACGTCGGCAGCTCGGTGATCGAAAAAGGCGGGAGAAGAATCGGGTTCGATCTCGACTACGACGAGAAAGACAGCAGTTACAACCGAATCAAAAGCCTAGTCACCGAAGAGCTAAAGCAATACTTCCGTCCCGAGTTTTTGAACCGATTAGATGAGATGATCGTTTTCCGACAGTTGACTAAACTCGAAGTCAAAGAAATTGCTGACATCATGTTGAAGGAGGTGTTCGAGCGGTTAAAGGGGAAAGAAATCGAGCTTCAAGTAACCGAACGGTTCAGAGACCGTGTTGTGGACGAAGGTTATAACCCTAGTTATGGTGCTAGACCATTAAGGCGTGCTATTATGAGGCTTCTAGAAGATAGTATGGCGGAAAAGATGCTTGCACGTGATATTAAGGAGGGCGATTCGGTAATTGTGGATGTTGATTCTGATGGGAATGTTACTGTTTTGAATGGTAGCAGTGGGGCCCCACCGGAGGCTTTGCCGGAACCGATATCGGTGTGAGAGAGATTATTAGGCAAGCTTCTGATCTCTGAAACTTGATTATATATATATATACATATTTGTTGTTTGTATTGTTGGTTATTTATATGGAACACGTGTCTTAATGAGACCAGTACAATACAGGACAGGGTCATGTATGTTGAAGAAACTAATAACACCTAAAATGATCCTTTACGCTTTTTTTCTTGGTTATGAATGTTGAAAGTATTAACAAATAATTACTAGTTGTATGGATGTTGCTTATTGGTTTGATTTTTAAGACTAGGGTTCTAACCAGAGATCTAGATAAGAATTAAATTTATCATTTCTGTTGCAACTTATGCTGTTTCCAATTTCCTTTTTTTGTAATGGAAACTCCAGCTGGTTCAAATTGGTCAGAATCTATAAATGGTTAATAAATGGTCACAAATTTCACCGTAATAGGTGGGGTGAGTATAAAAACCGAAAAACCAAACTGAAACTGAAAAATCCGAGAAAACCGAATTGAAAAAACTGAACCATTTGAAAAAATGATATCAACAGTATTGATATTTGGAAAACCCGAATGTTTGGGGTGGTTTTCGGGGCATATGAAATACCAAACCGAAAACCCGCCCCGCTATTATATAACTTCCTCCTTTTTAAAATAAGTGACACTTTTTATTTTAGGATGTTTTAAAATAAGTGACACAATTTAAAACATTTTCCTTATGTGGTACGTAATAAATAGTGAGATTCATACCCACTAACTATCTGCTTTAATAAACTGAAATTACTCAGTTACCATTACTTTTACTTTTAAACATCATTAACCCACTTTAATCATTATATGTGGGACCCATCACTCATTACAACTAGGGGTGAGTAGAAAAAGATGGAAACAGGAATTGGAACCGGAACCGTCTCGGAACCGGAGGTTCCGGGCCAGGATCCGCTTATGAGGTTTCGGTCCCGGTTCCTAAAATCATGGAATCGTCTTAAGATGTTCCGGTTCTGGTTCTCAATTTGAAGGAACCGTTAACTGTTGGATATCCGGAACCGGTCGTAATTAGTTCTATTTTTATGTAAAAAATATATATATAATTATTATACAATTTTTAACTTTCATAAATGTGTAATATATATGACATAATCTCACAGTTTAGTAATTCACATTGGTTTAGTAGGTTATTGGACTATACTTTTGTTTACTAACTTTACACTTTAGGTGTATATCAATATTCAGATTATGATATTTCTCTTGGTCAATCTCACATATCAATATTACTACCTCACAGTCTCATGCTCAATTTACTACTTCTCAGTCTCACATTCATATTCATAGCCAACCTCACAAGAAATAGATGTTTGAGAAATCTTATCTAGTGATAGGAATATGACAGGGTAACCGGAACCGGCACTGGAATCGGTGGTTCCGGTTCCGCAAATTTAGGAACCGGTATAACAGGTTCCGGTTCCGAGATTCAAGGAACCGTCGGTTCCGGTTTTGGTTCCGGTTCCGACCGGAAACGGTGGGTAACCGGTTATGCTCACCCCTAGTAACCATCACAAATACCATATTATGGACCACAATCAACTGCAACCCCTTTATAAATATTATTTACTTTTAGTAAAATCCTTTTTGGGAACCTCTGAGAAAATAAGGTTTGACTATTTGTATGCAAAACGGTTGGGAAAAGAACTGAAGTCGAGTGTTAAAGCACAAATAAGTAGCATGGCCAAATCTTATGTAAATTATAATCTCATTACTCGGTTCTAATGCAACTTATCATTGTTTAGTGGCCAAATTTAATTTCCACTACTTAGGGGGCAAAATGGTACAATTTTCGTTCACAAAACTCCCAATCATTTGAAAAACTAGCCTATAACCCGTGATAAATCACGGGTGGCACATAGAAAATTTAAAAACAAAAGTGCAAATACTTAAAAGAATATTATTTGCGAAATAGGTATCACATCCTCATCACAATAAATCACAGTTTGTGTCATTAATTTCTCAAGCCGACCATAGTAGAACAAATCTCTAAATGTAAGACCCAAAAATAACCAAAACATGCATTTATGAGTTTGATCAATAAAATCATCTATTTGTTAAAAACTTGGAAGTGACAACAGGTGGCATCCACACTTGCTCCATAAAAAATCCATTTTTTTATATAACCTTTTCCCCCACAACCAATATTGATCGCAAGAAATCCTGCAAAAAATAAAGGTTTATTAGCAGTTGCAAAGTGAAAATGGAAATCGGAAAAAAAAAAAGAAGTTTATTAACTTGTTTAAAATGTCCCAAACATTAGAAAAAAATATGGACTTAAGAAAATTTATACAAATTAAATAAAATGAAAATTAAATATGACCTCATTGGTTATCCCTATGGGTTCTGTTCTTTTCCTCGTCATACTATCTGATACCTTTCATCAAGATCGTAATATTGTGCCATGCTTAATCCGAAGAACTTTGTTTAAGGAGTGCATATTACAATCATCACAAAGAAAACAGATAAAAAAAAAACTTAAAATCACAAAATATAATTTCTTTTCACCTTGAGATAGGAGATGATTAACGGCCTCATTAGGGCCAATATTGCAATCGTTAAGCGCAGAGTAGAGCATCAGTTGCAACTTTCAATATGAACAACCATTAATCGTATATTTATACCAAAATATACATAATTCAGACAAAATTTAAGATTAAAATAACGAAGAAACTATACATAGGCCAAATTCATTAATTTACCGAATGAAAAACAAACTTACTTGAAGAATGTTCAAATATAGCTTCTCATCACAGATATAATACTCATCCATTTGCCCCAAACGCAAAAAGGTATCATTTAGAGAAGAGTATACTTCTTCATGTTACTATGATTCAAGGATTAAAAGAGAGGGACACAAAGGCATTACCATTTCGAAAGTAAAGTTACAGGTTGTTGTGTTGTAGTGAGTAGTGTTGATTCTGCACAATAAAAGTTACAAAATGAGTTAAAATTTTATAATCAACACATCTTATATCAAAATCTTTCATCACATCTAGAAATTGCCATATTTATGTCTTTGGTCTTGAAACATATCCCTACCTGCTTTAGATAGATTGATGCATCGTTGGTTGTGAGTTTTGTGCATTACTAACTCCTAATGCATCCAACTACTCTTCTTCTACTTGGAGTTGGGGTTGACCATATCTTTAGCATGAAAGAGAAAAAGAAAAGTCAACACTTCAAATGTGAAAAGTCAATTGTAAATTGCATATGCAAACCCTTAAACATACAATTAAGAAATATTAACAATCAAATTTTCCTTTTATTATGTTGGCATTATCCAACCAGCCAAACCCTAAAGGCAAGAAAATAACATATTTTGTATGTTTAAGTGCCTTTTGTATGTTGCTAATTACATGCTTTATAATCAAACCAGAGAACGATCTAAAAATATAAAGTGGAAAAAAAATTAAGGTGAATAACCTGGTCATAGACTTCTTCTTGTTACTTGTTTTCCTCTTTAAGCAATTCTCCTTCTTCAGCATCAAAATCTTCACACTCTTTTGTTTTTCTGCTTGAACTTGAAGTAATTACCTGTTTTATCTCATCCACAATGCTTCTCACCTGGTTTTCATCAAGAAGTGGTCTAGATACATGCAAAAAAGGAAAAAAAAAAAAATAATATGTCAACATAGAATCACTATTGCAAAAGTAACAAAAAAAAGTAAAAAAACAAAAAAACCAATCTGAATACATTCGTATAAAGCATCCAACATAGTTTAATGGAATTAAACTATCATTAAAAATATCACCTTATGCAGAGCTTCAGCTAAAGCTTCGATCTATGTAGTCAGACAGCTGTTTTATATAAGATTCATTACGAGCCGGTGACAAAGATTGATTCTTCTAATGATCATTCTTCAAATCACAATTAGATATAGTTATAATTTTTCAAGGATTATTGCATAATCAGCAGGAAAATTCATTTAAAGAACAACAAACAATTAGATATAATTACAATTGAAGTATCAATGCATTGATTCTTCTAATATGCGTATTAGGTTAAAAGAGACGGAATCAGACAAACAGATAATAAGGGAAGCTTACAATTGTAATGTTTTTCTTCAACACCAACACCAGCAGCGTCAGCTACAATTGTACAAATCTGAGCACCCTGCGGGAGGAAACCAATTACAAATCGTAAGTTGTACATATTGGCCGACGGAATCAATTCCACAAACAAATAATCGGGGAAACTGAAAAAACAAACAATGCATAAAGGAACTAAACCTAACCCTACCTCACGGGCTACTTCTGAATCTGCCTACTTCAGTTTTCTGGTATTCGAATATGGTGGTGTGCAGCGGTTGTCTAAGATATTGATCAATATATAAAACCAATTTTTATGAGTTAATTACAAATGGTGTTATGCAAAATAAAATTAAATAAATTGAGAGGATAAGAAATTAAGAGGAACTTACAAAGGGTCATCATACCATCCTAACGCACCATAATAATACGTCAACCTTGATTTGTATATGTGAAAACTGAAAACCCTAACTTTAGAAATCAAGAAATTGAAGCAGTCGATTGAGTGGGAGAGATGGAGGCGTAAGGTGAAAAATGCATCAGTTTCTAAAATTAAGGAATGCCCGCTGATAACTATGAAACCCGAAAATCATGCCCCACAAATGGTACGTGGGTTTAAAATCTAAAACTACGTTAAATTTGTATACAGTTTTTAACCAAATCAGCCCAATTGGCGCCCAGTTGGCAGTCCAGCATGCAAAGATATACAGATGGCACTACATGGCATTATGAGTCAGCATGGCTTCATAGATAAAAGTGAATTTGAAATCTTTTCATTTAATAGGAATATAGATAGATAATAACAATCCAAATCTCACCAATACCGCCAGCACGCTCGCCGTCGATTACATTTCAAAAAAAAATTCCGCCTGATAACACACACACATTCACACACTCCGATGGGTGTTACCAAGGAAACTTGCCGGAATGAGCTCCGAACTGCAGTCCGTCAACTTACAGATCGTTGTTTATATTCTGCATCTAAATGGTACAGAATCCCTCTAAAAAACCCTTATAATTTTTGTTTCAGTTATTCAATTCAAAACCCTCGAAAATTTGAATTTGAAAATCGTCTGATTTTTCAGGGCCGCAGAACAGTTGGTTGGAATTGAACAAGATCCCGCTAAACATCCGCCTTCTCATACTCGATTACAGCGTGATTGTTCCAGCATTCGCCGCCGATTTCGTTCACCGGACGACATAGCCTCCACCCCTATCGCCGGTACCTCATACGTGTCAACTCCGGTGCCGGAGGAGGACTCTGAGGCTGTAGATTCCGATGTTTACCTTCTTGCCAAAACGTATTTTAATTGCAGAGAGTACAGGAGGGCTGCTCATGTTTAATCTGACCAGAACGGGAAGAAAGCTTTGTTCTTGATATGTTATGCTCTTTATCTGGTTCGTTTTCTCCTGCTTTACTCTATAAATTTTGTGCATATTTGATATTGTGATTCTATAATTACCTGAGGCATTCTTTAGTTGTATGAAAGTGTTAAATGTTAGTATTGTTTTTCATGCCCACCAGGTGTTCGATTAAATGCATTGTTCAAATTGATCTAATTTTTTCCTAAATCAGTTAGTTGTTTATGTTGGTTTAATATTGTTAGGAACACAATAGCTGATTTTTTTCCATAGTTATATAGTTGAGATTAACATAAAAACTACTATATATCGAGCGAAAAAAAAAAAAACTATTTTTATTTGTTTCTCGAGCCTAATAAAACTATAATCTTTTTGACAAATGTTGGTATTTCCAGGCTGGCGAAAAACGAAAAGAAGAAGAAACGATTGAACTCGAGGGACCTTTAGGCAAAAGTGATGCTGTAAACAGTGAACTCATATCTATAGAACGAGATTTATCAACTGCCCGTAAAAACGGTACAATTGACAATGCTAAATGAAATGGACGACAATCTCCATGCATGCTAAATCATATTCAACACTTGAAAACAATCTACAATTCCCAACATATAAACAATCTGATAGTAAGTAAGTGTCGATTAACTAGTAATATACTAATATGTTCAAAAAAGTATATAAACATTAAAACATAGATAGCTACCTTAGAGAGCTTACACAGTAAATTGATCTATCCTAGGTTGTGGAATATGTAGACGTTGTTGACTTGTTTAGTCAACAAGTTGACAAGATTTTGTACATACAACTATACAAGTGATATGTAACGTTAGTATATATGTTCCTAGGTTTTATTGTAGCTAAATAGTTGTTAGATTTTTGCATGAAATCACCTTTAAATCAATAATATGTTTAAATAGATATCTACATGTCAAAGATCTTTGACTTTAATATTTTAATACCATGCTAAATGATATGGACAACGATATGCGTGCATGCTAAATCATATTCAACATTTGAAAACAGTCAACAATTCCCAACATATAAACAATCTGATACTCAGTGTCAATTAACTAGTAATATGTTCAAAAAAGTATATAAACAAAAGAGTAAGTAATGCAAATTCAAACTAAAATCTCAACGCTTCACTCTTACTGAGTAAGTGTCAAGTAACTAGTAATATGTTCAAAAACGTATATAAACAAAAGATCGACTAAGTAATGCAAATTTGACCTAAACGCTTAACGCCTCCCTCTTACAAAGGGGACAAACATTTTGTAACCGTAGCCATTCCTTGATGCATTTTGAATGGTACCGATGTTCACATTGTAGCTCGCCAATTTCCTCGTCGTTTTCGAACTCGTCTTGACATATGACACAGATTTCGTTTTCTTGATGATTAATTTCACGGTAGTTGGTGATCTTGAGATTCTTGAAAATTTGTTTGTGGGTGAGTCCAGTAGTAGTTGAATTCAAAGACTCATGTACCTCTTGTGCGTCTAATATCATCAAAGTATCGTCATCATCATCGTGGATATGGGACACGGGAGTAGTTTGTGGATCTGGTTGAAAAGTAAGATGCACGTAAGGATGAGTTTGGGCATAATTATAACAAGGCTGATGATCAATCTGAAGTTGAATCTGATGTCGGTTTAGGTCAGTAGAGTTGAGGATCATTACATGGTTTTTGTAGACATACCATGTGCTCGGGTGAATAACGGGATGATAGTAGTGTAACGATGTAGTGATTATCTCAGGAGTGAAACATTCTAAGTCGATAGGATCAATGGTGTAAAAACTATGGGCTCTGATAGGCTTGTTGTAGATGAACACGTAGTATGGCGCATCTACCGTATCATGATTGCTAATTTCTGCCATTAAAACAACTTGAATCTTGAACAAAAACAGATCTTGAAGAAAAAGAACACGGAGGAGGCTGTCGCTTATTGAAGAAAAACACAGTCTTCAAGAAAAACACAATCCTGAAATCTTGACGACAATCTTCAAGAAAACACAATTTTGAAATCTTTACGGCAAATTGAAGATGAAGATGATGTTGGGTTGCGTTGCGTTGGGTTGGGTTGAAAGAAAAACACTCGACCGTAACAAATTAAAGATGGAGAAATAGTGATGTGATCATATGGAACTTCGATCAATCGGTAAAATATTTATAGGAACAAAAGTCTGGTAATAAAACGCGGTATTGTGACTCGGTGACCGTTTGGCCATTTAATGTTTGATTCGATTTCAACCATGACTTAACGGTAATAATTAACACGGAGTAATAAAATGTTTCCATATATAATAATAAAATAAAATGTTTATCTCCGTCATTTTAATTCATTCAAATGACTTCTCGTCAAAATTTAATATTTGTATTTTTTAATTTTAATAAACATATATATCATATTTTATTTTTTTTAAACGGAAAATATAATATACTCGTAATTATCACATATGTTCAAGACGGGACTCGATTGCCTGACCTCAAAGTTAAAAAGCAAATACCATACCGTTAGCCCAAAAGTCCTTTGGTTAAAAAAAAATATAGAAGTACATCATAGGTGGAGGCAAAACTTGGAGATAAAAAGGTGGCGGGGTTTATTCCTCATAGGTGGAGGGTTCGAGAGAAGGCATACTGCCCCTTGTGGATGTCACTGTCTACGCTCGAACTACTAACTTACTAACCTGGCGTTCAAAAAAAATGAAATTGCTAAAAATTATTTGTACAAATCACCTCTCATAAAAATATACATGATATATCTATTGATAAAAAAAAAAATGGGAGGTAATTCGTACAAAACAATGTTTATCCATGCTTAAAAGAAGTTTTCATATTTGAATAGCATTTCGCTAAATCCCAATTACACTGTGTATATAAATAAATTTATTTACGGTTAATTTTTTTTTATCGTCGTTCTTTTGTATTAACGTAAATAATATAGAATTATTTGTTTTTGTTTTGTGCAAATTGATCATGGTTCTTGTACAAACGTAAAAATATAGAACTATTTGTTTTTTTTTTCTTGCAAATTGATCATCGTTGAGTAAATGTATGTATACAGAATTATGAATGTTGTATACATCTAAACTAAAAACTCGATGCTTTAAAATCCGTCATAACAAACTTTGAAAACGCAAATAACCGAAAATTAAAAACAGAAAAACAAGAAATTGTAACGTTGATCAAGCCAGCGACTACAATATAATGTAAAAAATGATTACAATAGACAATCAAACTACTTTAACTAAAATCTTGGCAACGTTTGACTAGTCAAGATTCAATCTTTAGTACTAAATGTTCTTCATATGTCATACCTCACTACAACAACACTTAATGCTCAAAGTCCATTGAAGGGAAACTTGATTGTGCAAATTTAATCGCTTGAAGAAGACTTTTTGCTGTTTCCTTCTCCTGCAAAATAACAATTAAAAAAACATGTCAAATAACTTCATCAAGCTTTCACCTTTTTTAGGCGGGCTAACGGGTCGGGTCATAACGGGCTGACCCGAATCACTTTTTGTCAAAAAATTTGAAACTTTTTCATAAATAACTTACCGGGCCATTATAATCAAGAAGACGAGTACAATACACTTCAGCTTCTTCAAACAGTTTCTGAGCCCGGAAATAAATGGCAAGAAACAAAAGGGCTTCAACCATATTCGGGCCATCCCGTTCTTCATCTTCCATTCTTTCCAAATCTTTTTTATAATAAAAAGCAGCTTCTTGATTCGGACCCAATTCACTATGCAATTTAGCTAATCTATGTAAAGCAATTGCTTCCCTATCGTTACAATTAGCAGCCCGTTTATAACACTTAACTGCTTCTTCAACCATTCTAAGCTGATCAGTTTCATAACATGGGCAACTGCAATCCACAATCTTGAATCATTCGGTTGCAAAAAAACCGATTTTTATATAATGTAACGCGTAATGAAGCATACCCATCATTTCATAAGCTTGACCCAACCCGTACCAGGCCCGATAATCACACGGGCTGATATCTACAGCCCGTCTGTAAGCATCAACAGCAGCAGGAGTGTTCTTCATCTCAACATATTCATGGCCCATTAAAGTCCATGCGGATAAATAATTTTTATTTAATTTTAATGCTCGTCGAAAATACATAACCGGTTTTTCGTGAAGGCCCTTTAAACTATAGTAGTTACCAATAATACAACATGATTCGGGCCGGTATTTATCCGTCATGAAAACTTGGTGTGCAAGGTAACTTAAGCCCGAAAAACATTCTTTTGCATACAACACGTTTGAATACATGTATGTTTTTACCAAAAATCTCAAAGCGCTTTATGCATTCTGATTTTCAATCATCGGTTACATAAATCATTAGAAACCAATAAGAACGGCTCATTAAATTGTATAACCGGAGTATGAGATGTAGATTTGAAAATTTGAAAAAATATACATTTTTGTTCAATTTGACTTTGTTTATTGAAACATAAAAAAGGTTACATTTTTAATCATATTCAGATTGTTTTCATAGTAATTAAAAAAGGTTTAGAAACCAAACATATACGTTGCGTTATCCAATAATATTATCAAGGCTCATGGAACACAAATGACAAATTCACGTCTAGCTTTTTAGAGGTCTAATTTAACATTCAGTAAAAGTATAGGGACTTTAGGTTACAATTCAAATCAATTCTTCTTTTACCCATGACATTTGGCGCGAAACTTTTAACATTTACCAAATCGTCCAGTCTCTCAATTCACATCAGATCTACAGAGAGAAAAGGAGGTTGCGATTTAGTGGTTTTTTTTAGTTTTGTTGGTTTAATTTCCATTAAAGAGCAAAAGGAAATGGTGATATCGGTGAGCTCAGACCCGAGTTCTGCTATATTACCAAACCCTAATCCAGATTCTTCTGTTATTCTTCCAGAATTCGTTGTTCAAGTACTCGAAATAAAGTCTAGTATAAACAGATACACGTAAGTTTATAAGCTATTTAATCGATAGCTTATGCTCTTTTGTTGATTTATGTTTCGGATCTGAAGTGTATTGCTTTTTTATGTTGATTTATGTTTCGGATCTGAAGTGTATTGCTTTTTTATGTCCTGATCATGAAATCAATCTGTTTAAGCCGATTTAGGGTTTCATTTCCCCTTTAGGTATTACTAATGTCAAATTAGGGTTTTTTAATCGTGGATATTTGTATATATCACGTGATTCTCTCATAGTATTGCTTCACTATACTCATAATTTTGATTTTGCTACTAAAAAGTCTAGATTGATTTTTCGAAATGCATTTTATGAGATTTTAGCATTTTTTTTATGAGATTTCGTGTAAGTGACTACACTCTGAATGACATTAATTCCAAACAAGAATGAAAAGTAAGATTTTACTTTCGAAACTGTATAAATTTGAATATTTTAAACATTTTATACATCTTTGGTTTTGTTTGCATTAATTAGGTACTTGATTGTCACAAGCAGTATCTCCTCCTACAAAAGTAGAAGTGAAAACTAAAGGTCCAGGAATTACGTTGAAGCCAAAACAAGATGTGGTCAAATTATCCATGAACAAAAGGAACAATTGACATTATAAAAGCAACCATGGCTGCAAAGAAGTTTTTTCATGTATTTGAAATGGGAAGATTTTATACATTCAAAGGGACGTTAAAAGAAACTAAATAGTTGAAGTTTTTTTGATGTATTTGAAATGGAAATCTTTATTAGATTTCAAAAGGGACTTAAAAAAACTAAATACTAGTTGAAGCTTTTTTATATATAAAAGGGACTTTATTACATTTGAAATGGTTATCAAACTATTCTTGAGTTGAAGTAGCAATTAATGAAGCTAAACAGTTGTTAGATTTTTGTATGTTGATGAAGTTGTCCGTTTGCATGGGTACCAATGTCGATTGTGTCCGATCGGGATGCAAGGTTTACCTCGAGATTTTGGAGATCACTCCAAGAAGAGTTGGGAACGAAGTTGAGATTGAGCACGACTTACCATCCAAAAACCGATGGTCAAAGTGAAAGGACGATCCAAACGGTCGAAGATATGTTGAGATCATGTGTATTTTATTTTGGTGGTAAATGGGATGAACATTTACCGTTAGTTGAGTTTTCGTATAACAATAGTTACCACTCAACGATTAAAATGCCACCGTTTGAGGCATTGTATGGGAGGAAGTGTAGAACGCCTTCTTGTTGGTTGGAGGCGGGTGAGACGAAACTCACGGGTCCCGAGATCGTGAAAATAACAAACGAGAAAGTCGGAATAATTCAAAAGAATATGAAAACCGCAAAAGATCGCCAAAAGATTTATTCGGGTTTGAAAAAGCGACCCTATGATTTAAATGTTGGTGATATGGTGATGTTGAAAGTGTCGTCTTGGAAAGGCGTGATGAGATTCGGTAAGAAAGGAAAGTTGAGTCCACGGTATGTTGGACCACCTAAGATCTTGAAAAGAATTGGACTTCAAGCTTTCAAGCTTGAACTCCCACCCGAGTTGCAAGGTGTCCATGACACGTTTCATGTTTGTAATTTGAAGAAGTTCTTAGGTGAAGTGGAGAATGTGATCCCACTTCAAGATTTGCGGGTCGATGCGCCCAACCTGTTGATTGAAGAGCCCGAGGCCATATTGGAGGCCCAAACGAAGAAATTGAGGAACAAAGAGATTGAGCTAGTGTTGGTCAAATGGAAGCATTCCCTTGGGCCAAATTTGACTTGGGAAGTCAAAGATGAGATGAAGAAATGCTACCCGGACTTTGTAGATTATGAGACAATTCCGAGGACGGAATCCTCTTAAGGGGTAGATAGTTGTAACAACCGTAATTTTACGTTTATATTTCGTGTATTTTAATTCGGGATTTATACGAATTTAAGTATTTATATTAGTTTATGTTTCGAGTTACGTTTTATCGAGTGTTTTAATGTTTGGGACTTGGTATAACCAAGTATGGGTCAAAACTTGGATGGAAACAAGTTTAAAGGCCAAGAATCTGCCTGGAACAGCTCTCGCGACGAGAGGCAGACGCGACTAAGCTTTTTCAGCAAACAATAAATCCAGCGACGAAACGCAAAGAGCTCGCGCCGAGCTCGTGTTGAGTTCGCGTCGAGCTCGCGGCGCGAGCGGGGCGTGAGGTTGGTCTTCGAGCGGCAACTAGCAGGCAACTCCGCGTCACTTCGCGGCGCGAGGAGGCTCTGAACTATATAAAGTTGAGTGTAGGCTAGGTTTTCATTCCACCTACAACCTTACACCCCTAGCAGCCGTTTTCTTGGAGTTCTTGCACGGTTTTGGAGTTAAAGAGCTCAAATCTTCACCATCCTGAAGGATTGAAACATCAAGGGTAAGAATTCTTGATCATCTTGCTTATCTACCTTGATTTTGAGCTTAGTTGGGGTAAAAATGGTGGTTTTGGGAACCAACCATATCATCTTTGGGGAAGATGAACTATCATGAGTGTAAAACACATCTTGTAGACTTGTAATCATTGTTTACAAGTTGGATTTGGGATTATTGATGGAAAATCTTGAACTAGGGTTTAAGATTCCACCATGTTGGATGAACTTGGTGGTTAGGAAGGTTAATATGATTTGTTAGTGATTAGTTATGGATAATGACTAGTTATTGTATTGACATTGATGTTAGGTCAAGAAGACCTTGTGATTGGAAGTACTTCCTTGATTGAGAAGTAAGGATTTGTGTTGTCTAACACAAGTACTGGATAACTTTGTTAAGGTGGGTACATGTGATCTTTTCTGAGTACATAGCAAACCATGTTTTATAGATTGAAATGATTTATAGAGTCTTTATTAGATAATTGTTTTAATAAAGAAAAAGATTGAATTGATACAAGTATGAATTGAATTGAATTGTTAATTGATTGTTAGTTGCCACTAGTATGATATGAGTTATGATTTGGAGCATTGACTCAAGTTGATGATTTGTTATGTGGTAGCTAATTAATTAGATCCTAGACAACCCACACAAGTTGGGGGAGTTAGTGACACCTACTTGGGGCGGTACCACCCTGCGCAAGGGTAGTGTGTCAAGAAATAGATAACCCGGAAAGCGGGGGAGTTTGAGATAACCCGGAAATCGGGGGAGAAATAGATAACCCGGAAACGGGGGAGTTTACCTAGGTAACCCATATCGGGGGAGTTGTTTCGGGGAGGCTCGTTACGTATGTGCTGGGCTTATGGTAAGCCTTAGAGTATGTTTGACTATGTGCAAATTTGATAATTATTTAATTATTATTTTATTGCAAATATTTTCTAACCGGGTCTAAAACCCATGTTTTCTCACGAGATAATTATTTAATTATTTATTTTGGCTATGTACTCAGGTTCGGGAGCTAAGGATTAGGCGGCTCGTAGTTAGCATTTGGAAGTGATTAGCTCGGTGTACTTGTTTAATTCCCTAGACTTTGGTTTTGATATATTTGTAACACCGATTTTTTATACTTATTGATTACTCCAAATGTTTTATTTAAACCGTATTTTTGGGATACTCAGTTTGTAAAGACTTATATTTTATTATTTAAAAGTTTTAAATTTGGTTGAAAAATTGGTGTGTTACAAATATCATCATCATCTTATCTCACAATATCATCATCATCGATACTGTGCACGAGACTTGTTTCTGGTCGAAAACTGTGATCAGCGAAAACAGACAGGTATATATGATTGTGGACACTACTAGCCTGATAATTTTGATCTGGAATTCCATATTGATTTAGGTCAATAACATTGAGGATAGTTACACGGTTTTGATACAGATACCATGTATAATGGTGAAGAACATGATGGTAGAATTGTAAGGATTCGGTGATGATTTCTGGAGTGATAGATCGTCAATAAAAAGGATGAATGTTGAAAAATTGATAGGCTCGTATAGGCATGTCGTGAATGTACACATAGTATGGTGCAACTTCGATGTGATGATTTCTTTCCATTGAAGCAACTTGAAATCTTGAAAAATAAACACAATCTTGAAGAAGAAGAAGATGATGTTTTGGGTTGGGTTGGCTTGATCAAATCTTGAAGAAAAACAATCTTCAACAAAAAGACAATCTTGAAATCTTGAAGAAAATACAATCTTGAAGAAGAATATGATGTTTTGGGTTGGGTTTGCTTGAAATCTTGATGAAAAACTGAATCTTGAAGATGATGATGATGATGTTTTGGTTTGGGAAGAAAAACACAGTTGAAGTTGATCTTGTAAGAAAGTTGAAGTCTTGTAGTAACAAATTAAGAAGCAGATTCGATCGAGAAGAAATAATGATGTGATGTGGAGAATGACTTCAGTTTCGGGGATTTTATAGTTGTAATAAAACGCGGATACTTTGAGTCGGTTCGGTCGTTTAATGTTTTTTTTATTTCTTCCATTAGTAAAAAAAGAGTATGTGTCCGTCATTTTAACAAATTCTAGTCAAAATCAAATATTTATATCTCTAATATAATTAAACTATACATGATATATCGATCTTTTGATAAAAAATTTGATTTGACTTTCCATATATAAATCCCGTTGGAAAATTAACTCCCTTTCCAAAAATCTTAATAAAGTGTTTCTAATATGTGTATTCTAAACACATGATTAAGTGTAATAGATAACACGAACTTTCCATTAAAATTAAGAGAAATAATATTTAGTCCCTATCATTTGGTCATACTCATAATACTACATACTTGATAGCATGAAATGTGTAATCTACTAACTCTCTATTAATATTATCCATTAGTTTTGACACATGTTTAATAAGACTATATTAAGAAACTTTAAGTGCATTAGTGCACCTAAATATGTGCCTTGAGAACGCATATAAGAAAAACCTATATTATTAGGGTTTGTTAATGTGCGCCTCATGAACACACGATAACGAGTATTTAATAAAACAAAATTTTCTTAATTAGAGTAAAATGAAATTTATAAGTTATTAATATTTTTATGTTATACTGATTTTACCTTACCATAAATGAAAATGAAAGTTTTTTATAATTAAATGTAGAAAGTATAAAAGACATTTAAAATCCTCCCCTATATATGGAGCTACATATGATGACTTTATGCCACATCATCACAACGCTCTTCTATGATTGGTGGACAATGCCACGTGTAATTCCGGCATTGGTCCATCCATTCTTCATAACCTACACAAGCCGAACACAATGAGCAGTTAATATAACCCGGTAAATCAGGCAACCAAATCTTGCGTATTGACTGCATAATATCCTCCGATCCATCTTCGATCGTCGATTCTCAATTCTGATCTTACTCCGCCTTCCGTACAGTTAGATCATCTGTCCCGTGGTGGAGTCACGGTGTTGATTGGAAGTCTCCAGCTACACTTACGTCGCATATCAGGACCGTTGCTTCGCCTGTACTCGAGCGATTTCACCGGAGTTTAGCTACTATGGGTAATTCGATCTTTTTGTTGCTTAATTTTTTAACACGTGATATCATATCTGTTAGGGTTCTGATAGTTTTGGATTCGCAAATTCTATATTTCTGTTTAGATTCCTTGCTTTATTTCACATCACGTATAAATGCTTTCAAATAGATGTGTTTACATTGAGTGTCAATCCTCCCCTATATATGGAGCTACATATGATGACTTTATGCCACATCATCACAACGCTCTTCTATGATTGGTGGACAATGCCACGTGTAATTCCGGCATTGGTCCATCCATTCTTCATAACCTACACAAGCCGAACACAATGAGCAGTTAATATAACCCGGTAAATCAGGCAACCAAATCTTGCGTATTGACTGCATAATATCCTCCGATCCATCTTCGATCGTCGATTCTCAATTCTGATCTTACTCCGCCTTCCGTACAGTTAGATCATCTGTCCCGTGGTGGAGTCACGGTGTTGATTGGAAGTCTCCAGCTACACTTACGTCGCATATCAGGACCGTTGCTTCGCCTGTACTCGAGCGATTTCACCGGAGTTTAGCTACCATGGGTAATTCGATCTTTTTGTTGCTTAATTTTTTAACACGTGATATCATATCTGTTAGGGTTCTGATAGTTTTGGATTCGCAAATTCTATATTTCTGTTTAGATTCCTTGCTTTATTTCACATCACGTATAAATGCTTTCAAATAGATGTGTTTACATTGAGTGTCAATCCTCCCCTATATATGGAGCTACATATGATGACTTTATGCCACATCATCACAACGCTCTTCTATGATTGGTGGACAATGCCACGTGTAATTCCGGCATTGGTCCATCCATTCTTCATAACCTACACAAGCCGAACACAATGAGCAGTTAATATAACCCGGTAAATCAGGCAACCAAATCTTGCGTATTGACTGCATAATATCCTCCGATCCATCTTCGATCGTCGATTCTCAATTCTGATCTTACTCCGCCTTCCGTACAGTTAGATCATCTGTCCCGTGGTGGAGTCACGGTGTTGATTGGAAGTCTCCAGCTACACTTACGTCGCATATCAGGACCGTTGCTTCTCCTGTACTCGAGCGATTTCACCGGAGTTTAGCTACTATGGGTAATTCGATCTTTTTGTTGCTTAATTTTTTAACACGTGATATCATATCTGTTAGGGTTTCGATAGTTTTGGATTCGCAAATTCTATATTTCTGTTTAGATTCCTTGCTTTATTTCACATCACGTATAAATGCTTTCAAATAGATGTGTTTACATTGAGTGCCAATCCTCCCCTATATATGGAGCTACATATGATGACTTTATGCCACATCATCACAACGCTCTTCTATGATTGGTGGACAATGCCACGTGTAATTCCGGCATTGGTCCATCCATTCTTCATAACCTACACAAGCCGAACACAATGAGCAGTTAATATAACCCGGTAAATCAGGCAACCAAATCTTGCGTATTGACTGCATAATATCCTCCGATCCATCTTCGATCGTCGATTCTCAATTCTGATCTTACTCCGCCTTCCGTACAGTTAGATCATCTGTCCCGTGGTGGAGTCACGGTGTTGATTGGAAGTCTCCAGCTACACTTACGTCGCATATCAGGACCGTTGCTTCCCCTGTACTCGAGCGATTTCACCGGAGTTTAGCTACTATGGGTAATTCGATCTTTTTGTTGCTTAATTTTTTAACACGTGATATCATATCTGTTAGGGTTCTGATAGTTTTGGATTCGCAAATTCTATATTTCTGTTTAGATTCCTTGCTTTATTTCACATCACGTATAAATGCTTTCAAATAGATGTGTTTACATTGAGTGTCAATCCTCCCCTATATAT
Source organism: Calendula officinalis (assembly GCA_963853835.1). Classification (NCBI taxonomy): domain Eukaryota; kingdom Viridiplantae; phylum Streptophyta; class Magnoliopsida; order Asterales; family Asteraceae; genus Calendula; species Calendula officinalis. The sequence continues at coordinate 35,855,364 of OY970828.1, forward strand.
GGAGCTACATATGATGACTTTATGCCACATCATCACAACCCTCTTCTATGATTGGTGGACAATGCCACGTGTAATTCCGGCATTGGTCCATCCATTCTTCAAAACCTACACAAGCCGAACACAATGAGCAGTTAATATAACCCGGTAAATCAGGCAACCAAATCTTGCGTATTGACTGCATAATATCCTCCGATCCATCTTCGATCGTCGATTCTCAATTCTGATCTTACTCCGCCTTCCGTACAGTTAGATCATCTGTCCCGTGGTGGAGTCACGGTGTTGATTGGAAGTCTCCAGCTACACTTACGTCGCATATCAGGACCGTTGCTTCGCCTGTACTCGAGCGATTTCACCGGAGTTTAGCTACTATGGGTAATTCGATCTTTTTGTTGCTTAATTTTTTAACACGTGATATCATATCTATTAGGGTTCTGATAGTTTTGGATTCGCAAATTCTATATTTCTGTTTAGATTCCTTGCTTTATTTCACATCACGTATAAATGCTTTCAAATAGATGTGTTTACATTGAGTGTCAATCCTCCCCTATATATGGAGCTACATATGATGACTTTATGCCACATCATCACAACGCTCTTCTATGATTGGTGGACAATGCCACGTGTAATTCCGGCATTGGTCCATCCATTCTTCATAACCTACACAAGCCGAACACAATGAGCAGTTAATATAACCCGGTAAATCAGGCAACCAAATCTTGCGTATTGACTGCATAATATCCTCCGATCCATCCTCGATCGTCGATTCTCAATTCTGATCTTACTCCGCCTTCCGTACAGTTAGATCATCTGTCCCGTGGTGGAGTCACGGTGTTGATTGGAAGTCTCCAGCTACACTTACGTCGCATATCAGGACCGTTGCTTCGCCTGTACTCGAGCGATTTCACCGGAGTTTAGCTACTATGGGTAATTCGATCTTTTTGTTGCTTAATTTTTTAACACGTGATATCATATCTGTTAGGGTTCTGATAGTTTTGGATTCGCAAATTCTATATTTCTGTTTAGATTCCTTGCTTTATTTCACATCACGTATAAATGCTTTCAAATAGATGTGTTTACATTGAGTGTCAATCCTCCCCTATATATGGAGCTACATATGATGACTTTATGCCACATCATCACAACGCTCTTCTATGATTGGTGGACAATGCCACGTGTAATTCCGGCATTGGTCCATCCATTCTTCATAACCTACACAAGCCGAACACAATGAGCAGTTAATATAACCCGGTAAATCAGGCAACCAAATCTTGCGTATTGACTGCATAATATCCTCCGATCCATCTTCGATCGTCGATTCTCAATTCTGATCTTACTCCGCCTTCCGTACAGTTAGATCATCTGTCCCGTGGTGGAGTCACGGTGTTGATTGGAAGTCTCCAGCTACACTTACGTCGCATATCAGGACCGTTGCTTCGCCTGTACTCGAGCGATTTCACCGGAGTTTAGCTACTAAGGGTAATTCGATCTTTTTGTTGCTTAATTTTTTAACACGTGATATCATATCTGTTAGGGTTCTGATAGTTTTGGATTCGCAAATTCTATATTTCTGTTTAGATTCCTTGCTTTATTTTTACATCACGTATAAATGCTTTCAAATAGATGTGTTTACATTGAGTGTCAATCCTCCCCTATATATGGAGCTACATATGATGACTTTATGCCACATCATCACAACGCTCTTCTATGATTGGTGGACAATGCCACGTGTAATTCCGGCATTGGTCCATCCATTCTTCATAACCTACACAAGCCGAACACAATGAGCAGTTAATATAACCCGGTAAATCAGGCAACCAAATCTTGCGTATTGACTGCATAATATCCTCCGATCCATCTTCGATCGTCGATTCTCAATTCTGATCTTACTCCGCCTTCCGTACAGTTAGATCATCTGTCCCGTGGTGGAGTCACGGTGTTGATTGGAAGTCTCCAGCTACACTTACGTCGCATATCAGGACCGTTGCTTCGCCTGTACTCGAGCGATTTCACCGGAGTTTAGCTACTATGGGTAATTCGATCTTTTTGTTGCTTAATTTTTTAACACGTGATATCATATCTGTTAGGGTTCTGATAGTTTTGGATTCGCAAATTCTATATTTCTGTTTAGATTCCTTGCTTTATTTCACATCACGTATAAATGCTTTCAAATAGATGTGTTTACATTGAGTGTCAATCCTCCCCTATATATGGAGCTACATATGATGACTTTATGCCACATCATCACAACCCTCTTCTATGATTGGTGGACAATGCCACGTGTAATTCCGGCATTGGTCCATCCATTCTTCATAACCTACACAAGCCGAACACAATGAGCAGTTAATATAACCCGGTAAATCAGGCAACCAAATCTTGCGTATTGACTGCATAATATCCTCCGATCCATCTTCGATCGTCGATTCTCAATTCTGATCTTACTCCGCCTTCCGTACAGTTAGATCATCTGTCCCGTGGTGGAGTCACGGTGTTGATTGGAAGTCTCCAGCTACACTTACGTCGCATATCAGGACCGTTGCTTCGCCTGTACTCGAGCGATTTCACCGGAGTTTAGCTACTATGGGTAATTCGATCTTTTTGTTGCTTAATTTTTTAACACGTGATATCATATCTATTAGGGTTCTGATAGTTTTGGATTCGCAAATTCTATATTTCTGTTTAGATTCCTTGCTTTATTTCACATCACGTATAAATGCTTTCAAATAGATGTGTTTACATTGAGTGTCAATCCTCCCCTATATATGGAGCTACATCTGATGACTTTATGCCACATCATCACAACCCTCTTCTATGATTGGTGGACAATGCCACGTGTAATTCCGGCATTGGTCCATCCATTCTTCATAACCTACACAAGCCGAACACAATGAGCAGTTAATATAACCCGGTAAATCAGGCAACCAAATCTTGCGTATTGACTGCATAATATCCTCCGATCCATCTTCGATCGTCGATTCTCAATTCTGATCTTACTCCGCCTTCCGTACAGTTAGATCATCTGTCCCGTGGTGGAGTCACGGTGTTGATTGGAAGTCTCCAGCTACACTTACGTCGCATATCAGGACCGTTGCTTCGCCTGTACTCGAGCGATTTCACCGGAGTTTAGCTACTATGGGTAATTCGATCTTTTTGTTGCTTAATTTTTTAACACGTGATATCATATCTATTAGGGTTCTGATAGTTTTGGATTCGCAAATTCTATATTTCTGTTTAGATTCCTTGCTTTATTTCACATCACGTATAAATGCTTTCAAATAGATGTGTTTACATTGAGTGTCAATCCTCCCCTATATATGGAGCTACATATGATGACTTTATGCCACATCATCACAACGCTCTTCTATGATTGGTGGACAATGCCACGTGTAATTCCGGCATTGGTCCATCCATTCTTCATAACCTACACAAGCCGAACACAATGAGCAGTTAATATAACCCGGTAAATCAGGCAACCAAATCTTGCGTGTTGACTGCATAATATCCTCCGATCCATCTTCGATCGTCGATTCTCAATTCTGATCTTACTCCGCCTTCCGTACAGTTAGATCATCTGTCCCGTGGTGGAGTCACGGTGTTGATTGGAAGTCTCCAGCTACACTTACGTCGCATATCAGGACCGTTGCTTCGCCTGTACTCGAGCGATTTCACCGGAGTTTAGCTACTATGGGTAATTCGATCTTTTTGTTGCTTAATTTTTTAACACGTGATATCATATCTGTTAGGGTTTCGATAGTTTTGGATTCGCAAATTCTATATTTCTGTTTAGATTCCTTGCTTTATTTCACATCACGTATAAATGCTTTCAAATAGATGTGTTTACATTGAGTGCCAATCCTCCCCTATATATGGAGCTACATATGATGACTTTATGCCACATCATCACAACGCTCTTCTATGATTGGTGGACAATGCCACGTGTAATTCCGGCATTGGTCCATCCATTCTTCATAACCTACACAAGCCGAACACAATGAGCAGTTAATATAACCCGGTAAATCAGGCAACCAAATCTTGCGTATTGACTGCATAATATCCTCCGATCCATCTTCGATCGTCGATTCTCAATTCTGATCTTACTCCGCCTTCCGTACAGTTAGATCATCTGTCCCGTGGTGGAGTCACGGTGTTGATTGGAAGTCTCCAGCTACACTTACGTCGCATATCAGGACCGTTGCTTCGCCTGTACTCAAGCGATTTCACCGGAGTTTAGCTACTATGGGTAATTTGATCTTTTTGTTGCTTAATTTTTTAACACGTGATATCATATCTGTTAGGGTTCTGATAGTTTTGGATTCGCAAATTCTATATTTCTGTTTAGATTCCTTGCTTTATTTCACATCACGTATAAGTGCTTTCAAATAGATGTGTTTACATTGAGTGTCAATCCTCCCCTATATATGGAGCTACATATGATGACTTTATGCCACATCATCACAACCCTCTTCTATGATTGGTGGACAATGCCACGTGTAATTCCGGCATTGGTCCATCCATTCTTCGAAACCTACACAAGCCGAACACAATGAGCAGTTAATATAACCCGGTAAATCAGGCAACCAAATCTTGGGTAATCAGATGATAATTCAGCCTTCAAATCCGGGAAATTATTGGAAGAATTTATATTCTGAATATGGGCTTTTTAGGCCTGCCCACAAGGTGTTCGATGAAATGCTCAAGTCAAATTTGACTAGAAAACCAGAATTCTTAAATTTCTATTTCGTTCCAGTGGATAGATCATCTTGAAAATTCTGGTGCTGATTAGAACTATTATTTCAGAATTTTGGAGAATTTATGGGATTTTTCTGATTTGTTTAGGTGGAGTTGGCCTATCGGGGAATAATCCCAAATGGTAAGAAGTATCAATGAGGGAGTGATTCGCTTACAGATTGCAAGACAGGAGAAATCAGTTCTCCATGATACTCAGTGGTAGGCGATTGTTACAGCAATTTTGTACTGACGCATACTCATTGGTTGAGGCTCATAATTACGCAGCAAAAAGATTTAAGAACTGAGACGTATGCGAAATTGGCGATCTTGGCGCAAAATCAAGATAATGGTAATGTATTACGTGGTAAGAAATACGTGCCACCGTCGTCATTTACCGGAAGTCCAAGGTATATGATACAGAACTATTTAGACGCCATGACGATTTGTAAATTTTACGGTTATCCTGATTTATTCATAACCTTCACGTGTAACCCTCATTGGCCAAACCATTATTGTGATTAATTTGATACAAAATTTTGTCTGTAAAATTTTTGGTTAATACAAAGAAGTTTTATTTTGTTTGTAAATTTTATGTAACATCTGTTCATGTATCGATTTTTCTACCAATTCATCATTACAGCTACATCATTATTATGCCATTTTTAAAATTATTAATCTTTGTTGGTATTTTTCTACATACTAAATTTTGAAGTATACCCGCCCATCGGACGGGTTAGCTAATTACTATAATGTGCTCCTAGACCACATATTAGAAAATCTCATCTTAATATACTAACTTTCCGTATCTGATTTAACTTTCCATTGCAAATTAATTTTTCCATTATTATTAATCAAAAATATGTATATGTCGTCTTACACACATACTAATTTTTATGAATAAAACTGGTAAACTACACCCTCCGTCACATTTAATATTGTATGTAGCTAAACGAAAAAAACTTCATTATCAAATATTCTTATCAAATTTAATTGTTGACCCACATAAAAAGGAATTAAACAAATTACAAGAATGATCCATAAGTTTTGTATTTAATCACTAAGTATAACAAATTAAATATAAATTCCCTAATTCTAAAACATGTCGTGAATTTAGTCCCTAAAACTAACACTCATTTTTTAAACCTTTTTTTAGTTATAGTAGGCTCGATTTTCACCTTTTTCTGAAACGAATGATACTAAAAAGCGTCAACATTACTTTTGTTATTTATCAATAAATATACATATTTACATCGCTGCAACACATAAAACCTGGCTGCAACCAGGGGTGTAAACGAGTCGAGTCGAGCCGAGTTCTGCCAAGCTCGAGCTCGACTCGATAATTAAAACTCGAGCTCGAAACTCGACTCAAAACTCGACGATCTTCTATTTTTAAGCTCGAACTCGAGTCGGTGAAAGCTCGAAACTCGACTCGATACTCGGCTTTTAGAAGTGCACTTTTTTTGTTGTAAATATATATATGGAAAAGGGTAAAAAGGTAATTATGTATATGAAAAGGGTAAAAAGGTAATTAAATAAAAACTCGATAAGGCTCGCGAGCCTAGCGAGCTGTGTATTTTGGAACTCGAACTCGACTCGAAGCCTTACTCGAGTAACTCGAGCTCGAGCTCGACTCGGTTCACAACGAGTCGATTCCGAGTATTTTGCGAGTCGGTCTCGAGTAACTCACAAGTTGTCTCGACTCGATTACACCCCTAGCTGCAACCACTCGTTAATATACAAATGCGTCAATTTAAGTTTTTTTAATGGGTGAAATTGGTGTGAGCTAAAAGATTTAATTGTAAAGAAAATAGGTCAAATTGTAAGCAGATGGATAAAACCTTGTAAATTTGCCTAAGTTAAATTTCTGGATTATTATTGTAACAAGAGTAAATTGCCTGAATTTTAGTTCTCAGTCCAAGAAAAATGATGATATTCATGAGCTATGTATTTTCTCTGGTAATTTAATTTTTAGTTGTTTTGTTATGATTTTAATCAAACATTACTCTATAATCCTACCCTATATATGAGACCTAAATTTGAAGAGGGTTTGACACCATGACAATTCCAAGCATTCCTATTCGTCCATAATGCCACTTGGAATTCCCTGATTGGTCCACGTCATTTGCACTAATATAGACGAATCTGGTACGGCTTACGGTCTACATTCATATTCATATGCTCCATATACGGCAAACGAATCTGGTGCGGCTTACGGTCTACATTCATATGCTCCATATACGGCTTCCTACATACAAGGAAACAAATAACTATTTAAAAGATCGTACATACAAATAACTATTTAAAAGATCATACATACAAGGAAACAAATAAATATTTAAAAGATCAATCAGCGAAGGAAACAAATAACTATATGTAACATTTATATGTAACATTTCTTCATTTACCGTTTTTTTGTACAAAATCATCATCACATCTATCGATTATTATGTCATTTAGAAGTATATAAAGTTTTTGGACATTTTTCTACATACTAAAATTTACAGCATACCCGCCCATCGGGCGGGTTTTGTAGCTAGTACATCTTTATATATAATCAACCAAAATATTTTCAAATATGTGACAACTCACCATTTCCATGTCATTGATGACTCATCATTGAGTGGCAGTAATCACCCTTATGTATTGCCACGCTGGTGTTTAATCGAGTCCTAAATTTCTGCTCAACTGATAAGCTTCAGTTTTTAGGCCACATCTTTTAACTCCACGTCTGTCCGGCCATTTTAAATCATATTCATAAACTTTTAACAGTTACACACCTGAATCGGTTTCTTTGGCCGTGCGTTTCTCCTCTTCTCACTGATCGGACGGGGTGCAATTCTTAAAACCCGAACTTTTAGGACGGGGTTTGGTTTTAGTAAAAAACCGACCCATGCTCACCCCTAGTTTAAAAATTGTTTCGCTTTCGGTCAAAATCGGTTAGGGTGAAATTGGTTGTTGGTAGGTTGGGAGTGTATCCGTTCAAAAACGGTTCGTAGCGAAAACGGGTTTAGTTAAGGTACCAGTTTGAATCCGCTTTAGTGGGATTCTTAGTTCTTTCTGAGGCATTAAATAAAGCAAGAAATAGAGTTTTAAACATTGGATTGGGATTCGCCAACGACGACAGAAGCTTGATTAATATGTTGCACACCTTTATGTGTGTGTTTATTTGTTGGCAGTCGTTTAGGATGCATTTTGAAGAGGGTTTGACACCATGGCAATTCCAAGCATTCCTATTCGTCCATAATGCCACTTGGAATTCCCTGATTGGTCCACGTCATTTGCACTAATACAAACGAATCTGGTACGGCTTACGGTCTACATTCATATTCATATGCTCCATATACGGCAAACGAATCTGGTGCGGCTTACGGTCTACATTCATATGCTCCATATACGGCTTCCTACATACAAGGAAACAAATAACTATTTAAAAGATCGTACATACAAATAACTATTTAAAAGATCCTACATACAAGGAAACAAATAAATATTTAAAAGATCAATCAGCGAAGGAAACAAATAACTATATGTAACATTTATATGTAACATTTCTTCATTTACCGTTTTTTGTACAAAATCATCATCACATCTATCGATTATTATGTCATTTAGAAGTATATAAAGTTTTTGGACATTTTTTTACATACTAAAATTTACAGCATACCCACCCATCGGGCGGGTTTTGTAGCTAGTACATCTTTATATATAATCAACCAAAATATTTTCAAATATGTGACAACTCACCATTTCCATGTCATTGATGACTCATCATTGAGTGGCAGTAATCACCCTTATGTATTGCCACGCTGGTGTTTAATCGAGTCCTAAATTTCTGCCCAACTGATAAGCTTCAGTTTTTAGGCCACATCTTTTAACTCCACGTCTGTCCGGCCATTTTAAATCATATTCATAAACTTTTAACAGTTACACACCTGAATCGGTTTCTTTGGCCGTGCGTTTCTCCTCTTCTCACTGATCGGACGCGGTGCAATTCTTAAAACCCGAACTTTTGGGACGGGGTTTGGTTTTAGAAAAAAACCGACCCATGCTCACCCCTAGTTTAAAAATTGTTTCGCTTTCGGTCAAAATCGGTTAGGGTGAAATTGGTTGTTGGTAGGTTGGGAGTGTATCCGTTCAAAAACGGTTCGTAGCGAAAACGGGTTTAGTTAAGGTACCAGTTTGAATCCGCTTTAGTGGGATTCTTAGTTCTTTCTGAGGCATTAAATAAAGCAAGAAATAGAGTTTTAAACATTGGATTGGGATTCGCCAACGACGACTTGCACACCTTTATGTGTGTGTTTATTTGTTGGCAGTCGTTTAGGATGCATTTTGAAGAGGGTTTGACACCATGGCAATTCCAAGCATTCCTATTCGTCCATAATGCCACTTGGAATTCCCTGATTGGTCCACGTCATTTGCACTAATACAAACGAATCTGGTACGGCTTACGGTCTACATTCATATTCATATGCTCCATATACGACAAACGAATCTGGTGCGGCTTACGGTCTACATTCATATGCTCCATATACGGCTTCCTACATACAAGGAAACAAATAACTATTTAAAAGATCGTACATACAAATAACTATTTAAAAGATCCTACATACAAGGAAACAAATAAATATTTAAAAGATCAATCAGCGAAGGAAACAAATAACTATATGTAACATTTATATGTAACATTTCTTCATTTACCGTTTTTTGTACAAAATCATCATCACATCTATCGATTATTATGTCATTTAGAAGTATATAAAGTTTTTGGACATTTTTCTACATACTAAAATTTACAGCATACCCTCCCATCGGGCGGGTTTTGTAGCTAGTACATCTTTATATATAATCAACCAAAATATTTTCAAATATGTGACAACTCACCATTTCCATGTCATTGATGACTCATCATTGAGTGGCAGTAATCACCCTTATGTATTGCCACGCTGGTGTTTAATCGAGTCCTAAATTTCTGCTCAATTGATAAGCTTCAGTTTTTAGGCCACATCTTTTAACTCCACGTCTGTCCGGCCATTTTAAATCATATTCACAAACTTTTAACAGTTACACACCTGAATCGGTTTCTTTGGCCGTGCGTTTCTCCTCTTCTCACTGATCGGACGAGGTGCAATTCTTAAAACCCGAACTTTTGGGACGGGGTTTGGTTTTAGTAAAAAACCGACCCATGCTCACCCCTAGTTTAAAAATTGTTTCGCTTTCGGTCAAAATCGGTTAGGGTGAAATTGGTTGTTGGTAGGTTGGGAGTGTATCCGTTCAAAAACGGTTCGTAGCGAAAACGGGTTTAGTTAAGGTACCAGTTTGAATCCGCTTTAGTGGGATTCTTAGTTCTTTCTGAGGCATTAAATAAAGCAAGAAATAGAGTTTTAAACATTGGATTGGGATTCGCCAACGACGACAGAAGCTTGATTAATATGTTGCACACCTTTATGTGTGTGTTTATTTGTTGGCAGTCGTTTAGGATGCATTTTGAAGAGGGTTTGACACCATGGCAATTCCAAGCATTCCTATTCGTCCATAATGCCACTTGGAATTCCCTGATTGGTCCGCGTCATTTTCACTAATACAAACGAATCTGGTACGGCTTACGGTCTACATTCATATTCATATACTCCATATACGGCAAACGAATCTGGTGCGGCTTACGGTCTACATTCATATGCTCCATATACGGCTTCCTACATACAAGGAAACAAATAACTATTTAAAAGATCGTACATACAAATAACTATTTAAAAGATCCTACATACAAGGAAACAAATAAATATTTAAAAGATCAATCAGCGAAGGAAACAAATAACTATATGTAACATTTATATGTAACATTTCTTCATTTACCGTTTTTTTGTACAAAATCATCATCACATCTATCGATTATTATGTCATTTAGAAGTATATAAAGTTTTTGGACATTTTTCTACATACTAACATTTACAGCATACCCACCCATCGGGCGGGTTTTGTAGCTAGTACATCTTTATATATAATCAACCAAAATATTTTCAAATATGTGACAACTCACCATTTCCATGTCATTGATGACTCATCATTGAGTGGCAGTAATCACCCTTATGTATTGCCACGCTGGTGTTTAATCGAGTCCTAAATTTCTGCTCAACTGATAAGCTTCAGTTTTTAGGCCACATCTTTTAACTCCACGTCTGTCCGGCCATTTTAAATCATATTTATAAACTTTTAACAGTTACACACCTGAATCGGTTTCTTTGGCCGTGCGTTTCTCCTCTTCTCACTGATCGGACGGGGTGCAATTCTTAAAACCCGAACTTTTGGGACGGGGTTTGGTTTTAGTAAAAAACCGACCCATGCTCACCCCTAGTTTAAAAATTGTTTCGCTTTCGGTCAAAATCGGTTAGGGTGAAATTGGTTGTTGGTAGGTTGGGAGTGTATCCGTTCAAAAACGGTTCGTAGCGAAAACGGGTTTAGTTAAGGTACCAGTTTGAATCCGCTTTAGTGGGATTCTTAGTTCTTTCTGAGGCATTAAATAAAGCAAGAAATAGAGTTTTAAACATTGGATTGGGATTCGCCAACGACGACAGAAGCTTGATTAATATGTTGCACACCTTTATGTGTGTGTTTATTTGTTGGCAGTCGTTTAGGATGCATTTTGAAGAGGGTTTGACACCATGGCAATTCCAAGCATTCCTATTCGTCCATAATGCCACTTGGAATTCCCTGATTGGTCCACGTCATTTGCACTAATACAAACGAATCTGGTACGGCTTACGGTCTACATTCATATTCATATACTCCATATACGGCAAACGAATCTGGTGCGGCTTACGGTCTACATTCATATGCTCCATATACGGCTTCCTACATACAAGGAAACAAATAACTATTTAAAAGATCGTACATACAAATAACTATTTAAAAGATCCTACATACAAGGAAACAAATAAATATTTAAAAGATCAATCAGCGAAGGAAACAAATAATTATATGTAACATTTATATGTAACATTTCTTCATTTACCGTTTTTTTGTACAAAATCATCATCACATCTATCGATTATTATGTCATTTAGAAGTATATAAAGTTTTTGGACATTTTTCTACATACTAAAATTTACAGCATACCCGCCCATCGGGCGGGTTTTGTAGCTAGTACATCTTTATATATAATCAACCAAAATATTTTCAAATATGTGACAACTCACCATTTCCATGTCATTGATGACTCATCATTGAGTGGCAGTAATCACCCTTATGTATTGCCACGCTGGTGTTTAATCGAGTCCTAAATTTCTGCTCAATTGATAAGCTTCAGTTTTTAGGCCACATCTTTTAACTCCACGTCTGTCCGGCCATTTTAAATCATATTCATAAACTTTTAACAGTTACACACCTGAATCGGTTTCTTTGGCCGTGCGTTTCTCCTCATCTCACTGATCGGACGGGGTGCAATTCTTAAAACCCGAACTTTTGGGACGGGGTTTGGTTTTAGTAAAAAACCGACCCATGCTCACCCCTAGTTTAAAAATTGTTTCGCTTTCGGTCAAAATCGGTTAGGGTGAAATTGGTTGTTGGTAGGTTGGGAGTGTATCCGTACAAAAACGGTTCGTAGCGAAAACGGGTTTAGTTAAGGTACCAGTTTGAATCCGCTTTAGTGGATTCTTAGTTCTTTCTGAGGCATTAAATAAAGCAAGAAATAGAGTTTTAAACATTGGATTGGGATTCGCCAACGAAGACAGAAGCTTGATTAATATGTTGCACACCTTTATGTGTGTGTTTATTTGTTGGCAGTCGTTTAGGATGCATTTTGAAGAGGGTTTGACACCATGGCAATTCCAAGCATTCCTATTCGTCCATAATGCCACTTGGAATTCCCTGATTGGTCCACGTCATTTGTACTAATACAGACGAATCTGGTACGGCTTACGGTCTACATTCATATTCATATGCTCCATATACGGCAAACGAATCTGGTGCGGCTTACGGTCTACATTCATATGCTCCATATACGGCTTCCTACATACAAGGAAACAAATAACTATTTAAAAGATCGTACATACAAATAACTATTTAAAAGATCCTACATACAAGGAAACAAATAAATATTTAAAAGATCAATCAGCGAAGGAAACAAATAACTATATGTAACATTTATATGTAACATTTCTTCATTTACCATTTTTTTGTACAAAATCATCATCACATCTATCGATTATTATGTCATTTAGAAGTATATAAAGTTTTTGGATATTTTTCTACATACTAAAATTTACAGCATGATGGGCGGGTTTTGTAGCTAGTACATCTTTATATATAATCAACCAAAATATTTTCAAATATGTGACAACTCACCATTTCCATGTCATTGATGACTCATCATTGAGTGGCAGTAATCACCCTTATGTATTGCCACGCTGGTGTTTAATCGAGTCCTAAATTTCTACTCAACTGATAAGCTTCAGTTTTTAGGCCACATCTTTTAACTCCACGTCTGTCCGGCCATTTTAAATCATATTCATAAACTTTTAACAGTTACACACCTGAATCGGTTTCTTTGGCCGTGCGTTTCTCCTCTTCTCACTGATCGGACGGGTGCAATTCTTAAAACCCGAAATTTTGGGACGGGGTTTGGTTTTAGTAAAAAACCGACCCATGCTCACCCCTAGTTTAAAAATTGTTTCGCTTTCGGTCAAAATCGGTTAGGGTGAAATTGGTTGTTGGTAGGTTGGGAGTGTATCCGTTCAAAAACGGTTCGTAGCGAAAACGGGTTTAGTTAAGGTACCAGTTTGAATCCGCTTTAGTGGGATTCTTAGTTCTTTCTGAGGCATTAAATAAAGCAAGAAATAGAGTTTTAAACATTGGATTGGGATTCGCCAACGACGACAGAAGCTTGATTAATATGTTGCACACCTTTATGTGTGTGTTTATTTGTTGGCAGTCGTTTAGGATGCATTTTGAAGAGGGTTTGACACCATGGCAATTCCAAGCATTCCTATTCGTCCATAATGCCACTTGGAATTCCCTGATTGGTCCACGTCATTTGCACTAATACAAACGAATCTGGTACGGCTTACGGTCTACATTCATATTCATATACTCCATATACGGCAAACGAATCTGGTGCGGCTTACGGTCTACATTCATATGCTCCATATACGGCTTCCTACATACAAGGAAACAAATAACTATTTAAAAGATCGTACATACAAATAACTATTTAAAAGATCCTACATACAAGGAAACAAATAAATATTTAAAAGATCAATCAGCGAAGGAAACAAATAATTATATGTAACATTTATATGTAACATTTCTTCATTTACCGTTTTTTTGTACAAAATCATCATCACATCTATCGATTATTATGTCATTTAGAAGTATATAAAGTTTTTGGACATTTTTCTACATACTAAAATTTACAGCATACCCGCCCATCGGGCGGGTTTTGTAGCTAGTACATCTTTATATATAATCAACCAAAATATTTTCAAATATGTGACAACTCACCATTTCCATGTCATTGATGACTCATCATTGAGTGGCAGTAATCACCCTTATGTATTGCCACGCTGGTGTTTAATCGAGTCCTAAATTTCTGCTCAATTGATAAGCTTCAGTTTTTAGGCCACATCTTTTAACTCCACGTCTGTCCGGCCATTTTAAATCATATTCATAAACTTTTAACAGTTACACACCTGAATCGGTTTCTTTGGCCGTGCGTTTCTCCTCATCTCACTGATCGGACGGGGTGCAATTCTTAAAACCCGAACTTTTGGGACGGGGTTTGGTTTTAGTAAAAAACCGACCCATGCTCACCCCTAGTTTAAAAATTGTTTCGCTTTCGGTCAAAATCGGTTAGGGTGAAATTGGTTGTTGGTAGGTTGGGAGTGTATCCGTACAAAAACGGTTCGTAGCGAAAACGGGTTTAGTTAAGGTACCAGTTTGAATCCGCTTTAGTGGATTCTTAGTTCTTTCTGAGGCATTAAATAAAGCAAGAAATAGAGTTTTAAACATTGGATTGGGATTCGCCAACGACGACAGAAGCTTGATTAATATGTTGCACACCTTTATGTGTGTGTTTATTTGTTGGTAGTCGTTTAGGATGCATTTTGTATTTTTTTATTTGAAAGATGATATTATTTCTTATGAAAGTTTCCTACTTTTATTCCTATTATTTGATTAGTGGTTTGTTCTAGGTAGTCTAAGAATTTTATCAAGTCCCAAGGAACAATTATTAATCCTTGGATCAACAAAAAGTTAAAGGTCAATATTAATATTCAAACCACCACCTCCACTACCAACACTGAAGGGTTTCATAACACTGATCGGCCCATTGGGTCAACCACCTAGTATGCTTGGTTCGAACCATACTGTCAAGAACATGAGGTTGTTCTTGCCGGTTAAACCAACTAGCTATTTTAATCCCTAAAAGCGGAACTGAGATTAAACTTAATCCTTAAACCCTAAAGGATTATGGGATGTTGGAAATCTAAACTAGATTAACAAGAAATAAGCCTTGTACGAAAAACTCGAACACACACACATAGCTTGTGTGTGTTCGTCGACTACCACCAAGAACCCTAGGGTTCTTGGGAATCGATCGAACAAGAGGAGAAGGGGAAAGAGGGTGTTCCAAAACATACCTTAACTTGCTTAAGTAAGTACACTGATGATGAACACGACGAGTGATCCTCTAGTTGATCACTTGTAAACGATCCTTGTTTTTCAAGACTTGAAGAATACGAAGAACGAACGAAGAACACGAAGAACACAAGGCTTGTGTCCTTGGGGTGTGTTCGGTCGATCGAAGGGGAGGGAGGGGGCAAGGAATTCGTGTGATATGGTGTAACCAAATAAGGGATCCCTAAGCCTCTTATTTATACTTAAATAAGTTGCACTTAGAACCCTCTAGTTTAATTAAGATTAACTTCTTAACTAAACTTTCCTTTTAACACTTCCATCCCTTATAGTTTCACTAGTCTTTTATTATTGCACTTAACTATTAAATGTCTAGTATTATACACTTATATATTTTGGTATATACATACACGAAATATATATACTTGTGTTTTATACTTTTAATAATTAATTATATAATAACCTTTATATAATTTAGATCATAATATTATCCTATCACTATATGATTTAATAGCTTTAAATCATATCATGGATAATCTATAATTAACAAATTGTATATTTACTCAACTAGTAAATGTACAAATACTTGTATTAGTTAGTTAGTTAAATGTAACGACCTGGATTTTGTATCGGAAGAATTATATAAAAATATGATAGATAAAGATAAATAATTTAAAATACGTGGGAATTGGTTTCGCGTCATTTGGACATCGTTTGCTATGTGAAATCCATCGTTAAAGTCGAAACCGGGTCAAAAAGGGCAACAAAATGTGCAGCCATAGCTGCTAGGCAAAGTTCGCGGCGCGAACTTGAATTCGCGCTCGCGAAGTCTCAATCAGAAATTCGTTTTCGCGGAGTGCGAAGTTTTTAGGCAGGCACGAATAAATTTCGTGTGGAGTTCGCGACGCGAAGTCGAACGCGAAAAACGCGTGTAGGGGAAATTCGCGGCGCGAAGTCCTGGATCGTGGCGCGAATTATGGCAGGTCATAATAAAAACGGATTTTTGGCCATTTGAACTCATTTTTCAAACCCTAACTTCTCTATCAAAGTGTGAGCATGAATTTCGAGTGTAATGAGGTGTCTGGAGCTGATTTTCACCTCAAATCTTGTGTATCTACACTCATAGTGGAAAATTAAAGGTAAATCTTCACTTCCTTGTAGTTGTAGCTTTAGATCTATGGGTTTGGGAGCTTGGGTATGAAACCCTATTTCTTGGGTTTTTGATTAATGTTTAAATGAAGGTTGTATACACTTAATAAATGGTATTTTAATAAGGAAAACAAGTGTATGCTTAGGATTTGTAAGAATCTTAAGATTGGTAAAACCTAGGGTTTTGAATGTCACAAAAAATTGGGGAAAATGGTGTTGTTGATTAATTAGTGTTATGAGACTAATATTGGAGACTAATGATGTCGACCTTGAGTTGTGGTTGGATTTGGGTTTTGTTGGTGAAACTTTGGAACTAAGATATTGGGATTTCCACCAAGTTGGATGAACTTGGTGGTTAAAGATGATAATACAATTTATGTGTTATCTAGTTATTGATGATAACTAGAAATGTGATAATTATGTTGATAGGCTGCAAAGACCTATATGTTGGAGTTATTCCAAAGGCGGGAAGCAAGTATTCGTGTTGATAAACGCGAACTGGAAAACATTTCTAAGGTGAGTACATGAGACTTTTAAACTGGGTACATAGCAAAGAGCTTTTAAAATATATATATATGATATTTTCATGGGTCTTTATTAATAAATATTTGATAAAGATAGTGACTGAAAAGATAAGTAAGTAGGTATAATGTGATACTAGACTATGTCTAGTATAATTGACGATTTTAAATGTAAACATGACAAACTAAAGTAGTTGGCAATGATTTTTGTAGTAATGAATATATATATATATATATATATATATATATATATATATATATATATATATATATATATATATATATATATATATATATATATATATATATATATATATATATATAGAGAGAGAGAGAGAGAGAGAGCGGTTCATGCGAGAACCACTAAAATTGCGAGAACTGCGAGAACCACTTTCTAACCAATCATTTTGCTTAATTACATTTTTGAATCTAAAGGGTACTGTAGTCTTTTTAACACTAAATGTTTTTTTATTAAATCCAGTTTCCTTAATTAAATTAATTCATTTTTAACCTCAATCCTATTTTTTAGGATCCGAATTATAATTTGTAATTTTTTTCGCAATTCGTATGTGTTCATTCATGAACTCCTAAAAATAACTAATATTTTTGTTACCATATTTAACCTGTTCAGCATAATAATAATGTGTTCAATTTGCAAAATTTACAGATTTACTAATGAACAAATCTACAATATACATAATGAACATAATGAACAAGTCTGACAGGTAATTTTATTAACCTTATTTAATGTATTCAATGATGAACGAATGAACAAAGTTACAAACTATGAACTGAAACCTTAGACTGATACAAAGAATTTTAGTAACCTTATTTAATGTATTCAATGATGACGAATGAACAAAGTTACAAACTATGAACTGATGATCATTGATGAACAAATCTGAAGAATAGATACATAGTTTGAACTTTGAGATTGCTTCAGTATTCAACAAAATAATTGTATTGCTTCAGTATTCAACAAAAAAAGTTGAGTGCTACATGTATACAAAACTCACCAACACAAATACTTATGTAGAATTACACAACACCAAACACAAAAAGGTTCACGTGCTTCCCAATTGAAATTTGAAAAAGAAAATAAGAAGATTTACAGCATCTTCTCAGTCGCTAATAGATGTAAAAATTATGTGTTGCATTTATGGTATTCCGCTTTAACAATCTGCAACTAGAACAAAAGGAGAAATAGGTTAAAAGTTTGAGCAGAATATTAATGATACTCGCTAGCTAAGGTATCTTCTCCACCGGCGGTCCCTAGACCATACGGCCACCGTCTCCGCCGCTTCTCCACCATCACGTGAACCCTCACGATCGGTAACTGTAAGCATCGTCATCGTCCATCGGTTCACGTAATACCCAGATCTGTAACCGTTGTTAAGTATTTCGTCGATGTGGTCCTCGCAAAACCCAGATGCCGGCGGCGGACTTGCTTGGATTTTGGTGGCGGTGTGCCATGTGAGAGAGAGAGAGAGGGGGGGTTTTGGTGGCGGTTCGCCGGAACCCTAGATCCGGCAGGGCGTCGTAATCGCCGGAAACTTAGATGAACAACCATGAAACCATCGGCAATCGTAGACATGGGGATCGGGAGAGATGCCTCAAAACACACACAATTGTGTGTGTTTGATGGAGGCGGCAGTTTTTGGGATGTAGGGTTAGAGATATTAAAATTGTATTAGGAGGATAGAGATTTACGGAAGTTATGGATTTATGTGGTAGTTATGGGTGTGAAATAATTTCCTTAATTAATGGATACACATTTGACCAATATACCCTTTCACTTATTATTTTTTAAATTTAAATTCTCACGTATTAAACAAATTTCCATCCATGATCTTAACCATTCATTTTTTAATCTAATGGTCACAAATTGGTTCTCGCAGTTCTCGCAAAAACATTGGTTCTCGCATGAACCCTTGTCTCTCTCTCTCTCTCTCTCTCTCTCTATATATATATATATATATATATATATATATATATATATATATATATATATATATATATATATAGTGAAGGGCTAGTTACAGAACCCATTTTTGGCTACAGAACCCGTAGAACTCAATCTAAACCATTGAATTTCAAAGTGAAATGATCATGGAAGATACATGAAGTGATTTAATGAGGGACCCCATGCATGTATGTTATTCATGCACGAAAACATATATGTTTTTGTGCATGTATGTTTTCATGTATATATACATAAGTGTTATTTTTACATTATTTGAACATATATGTTTTTCAGTATTTTTGATGTTTTTCTTAAAGTATATGTTTGATTTGGTTAAATGTTATTGTTTTGCATATTTTATACTAAATTCTAATACTTTTAGATGAGTTCTGCCTGGTTCTACGTAAAAAAATAGGTTCTTTAAATAGCTCGCCCCTATACACACACACACACACACACACACATATATATATATATATATATATATATATATATATATATATGAAAATGGATATGGTATGACTAGTAATAAATATGTATTATAGTCAAAGAAAAGATAAAAGTATTATGATATCGGTAAATAAGAAATGTATCTTATGAAATAAGTAAGTATGGACCTCGCAGGGTCATAGAGGTAGAAGTAAATGCGGGTTGTATATGATCGGGTCCATGGGACCATACATGTACGTTCACATTGTGTTGAACTAATTATATATAGTTATTATTAGATAACTAACTTGTTTGCTGATTGATGTGATAGCCGAAGGCTTTGATTGACATAACTATTGAGTTATGGTGAGATTGAGATGATGTGATGACACGGGCGACTCCCGGTCATGAGGTGTGGAGTGAGGGGCAGTTGGGTGGATTTCCATCGACTCATCCACGTTAGTAGTCTTGCTAACTGGACATATTCCAGCGAGTAAGGCAGGTATCGGTAGATTTGGTGATTCCCTCTTGCTGGTATCTTGAGCTTCTAGTTAGTTCGGGGGCAATCCGATAACTAGATATATTGGAGTTCTAGCTAGTTCGGGGGCAACCCGATAGTTAGATATGTTGAGCTTCTAGTTAGTTCGGGGGCAACCCGGTAACTAGATATGATTGCTAGGAAAGCATGGGAACGATAGGGCCACTATATGGTGGCTAGCCCATATTGATGTGATATATATATATATATATATATATATATATATATATATATATATATATATATATATATATATATATATATATATATTTATAAAACGATTATTATTATTATTTGGGTCTAAAAACTCATGTATCTCACGAGACTATTTTGTCTCACGTATTACGTTTTTTGTGGCTATGTACTCAGGTACATGTTTGAATTGATAGAAGGTTGCATTAGAAGTGGCCTAGAGATGTTTAGATCGGGAGCTCATAGGTAGATCCCGTTGCCTATGGTTTTGCTATACTTGGTGACACCATATTTTTGTAAAACTCTGATAAAGATTTTAAAGTTTTTGTTAAACTATATTTTGGACAATATGTCAAATATTGGGAAAAATGTATTTTAAATGATTTAAATGATGTTTTAAAAATATGGGTGTTACATTAAACTAATCTAGTAATAAGTTAAACTTAAGTTAATACTTAACTGATTCATAATGACTATTATGAATCACTCCTCTTCGTAGTATCATTACATATCTTGCTTGTATTACATGCACTCACCGGTGTGACCCTTAAGTGTTTCATAGGCATGGATGTATCACCATAGGTTGACTAACTGTGCACATAATTCAAACAAACATATGTGATTAAATACATCAATACGCCACCACCTCCGGCAGCCGGCGGAGGCGGACGGCAGCGATCGACGGTGGTTGGCGGCAGCAACGAACGGCGGTCGGAGGTGGCGGACGACGGTGGTCGGTGGTGGTGATCGGCGGTGGTGGTCGTGACTTGAAACACATGTGATTTGAAGTAATATACTCGTTTGTATTTTGGAACCCCTATTTTTAGTGATTCATATGTGTTTGAAACACATGTGATTCGTAGTTCGTATGCTCCCCTGTTTTTAGAAACTCATGGTTTTAGTGAATCACATGTATTCGTGACTTGAAACACATGTGATTCGAAGTAATATGCTCGTCTGTATTTTGGAACCCATGTTTTAGTGAATCACATGTGTTTGAAACACATGTGATTCGTAGTTCGTATGCTCCTCTGTGTTTAGAAACTCGTAGTGAATCACATCTGTTTCGTGATTTAAAACATATGTGATTCAAAGTAATATGTTTATTTGTATTTTGGAACCCTTGTTTTTAACGAATCACATGTGTTTCACATTTTGAAACACATGTTATTCGTAGTTTGTATGCTCCTCTGTTTTTTTAAACTCATGTTTTTAGTGATTCACATTTGTTTCGTGATTTGAAACACATGTGATTCGAAATAATATGTTTGTCTGTATTTTGGAACCCCTGTTTTTAATTAATCACATATGTTTCGATATATCAATACCACCACCAGCCCCACCACCACTATCAGTCATCACCACCACCGGTTGCCGGCGGTGGCCGGAGGTGGCAGTGACTAAGAGATTTTATCTTTATCATTTTGATCCAATGACTAAGATTTGTCCATTGAAACTCTACAAAACTCTTGGACTACCTAGAACGCAACTCAATTTGATTAATATGTTCGAATAAAATGACAAATTAGAAAAGATATTAAGTGGGTATTAAAAAAAATTCCACGTAAGTGTGTTAGTATATATGTCATCTAGAAACTAGCACAAATTTTCTAAAATATCATATGTTCCCTCGAATAAATACAAAATCGTGAAACAAGGTGTGATGACCAAGTCTTAATAGCTTCTTTAGATGACACTTACCAAAAACGCCGTCAAGTTATCCACATTTAACGCGTGATCAACACATTTAACTTCCTTTATTTATACACACACAACACATATATGCATTTCAAAACACACACACGCACATTTTGCAACAAAGTAGGGCATGAGTGACATTGAAAAGCAACCGATCGGAGATCAAGAAACAAATTCTCAAAGAAGCCGTATTTGGAGACGGGGCCAAGTGACCGGAGGTGGAGGAAACGAATTCCCGTCAAACAGATGACGGATCAAAAAACAAATACTTAAAGATGTTCTCTAACATTTGGCTAAATCCCGATTACCCTTTGTATATAAATACATTTATCTACGATTAATTTGTTTTTTGAGCGTCGTTCTTTTGTATAAACTTAAATAATATATAATTATTTGTTGCTTTTTTTTGTATAAATTGATCATGGTTCTTGTACAAACGTAAGAATATAGAATTATTTGTTTTTTTTCTTGCAAATTGATCATCGTTGAGTAAATGTATGTATGAAGAATTATGAATGTTGTCTAGATCTAAACTAAAAACTCGTTGATTCAGAATCCGTTTTAACAAACTTTGAAAACGCGAATAAACGAAAATTAAAAACAGAAAAACAAGAAATTGTAACGTTGATCAAGCCATCAACTACAACATATTGTAAAGAATGATTACAATAGACAAACAAACTACTTTAACTGTAATCTTGGCAACATTTGACTAGTCCAAACCTCTTGGCAACATTTGTTAGTATCTAAACAATTACATAATTTCCTAACACTTTCTACACCAACCTCTTCCACTTTTCAAACATCTTCAAGTTTAATTTCACGTGTTAACGTTTAATTATAAACGTTCTAATTCTAGCCCCGTATTAATTGATTTCGATGTCAAAAGTGCCAAACCTGAGTATCAGGTGTGGTGAAGCCTACCACAACCATCACGGAGTGCCACGCCAGCAACACATCTTATTTTCACTCAACACAGTAACCATTAGGGGTGAGCAGAAAAAGATGGTAACCGGAATTGGAACCGGAACCGTCTCGGAACCGGAGGTTCCGGACCAGGAACCGCTTATGAGGTTTCGGTTTCGGTTCCGGTTCCTAAAATCATGGAACCGTCTTAGGAGGTTCCGGTTCTGGTTCTCAATTTGAAGGAACCTTAAACCGGTGGATACCCGGAACCGGTCGTAATTAGTTCTGTTTTTATGTAAAAAATACTACATATAATTATTATACAATTTTTAACTTTCACAAATGTGTAATATATATGACATAATCTCACAGTTTAGTAATTCACATTGGTTTAGTAGGTTAATGGACTATACTTTTGTTTACCGACTTTACACTTTAGGTGTATATCAATATTCAGATTACGATATTTCACTTGGTCAATCTCACATATCAATATTACTACCTCTCAGTCTCACGCTCAATGTACTACTTCTCAGTCTCACATTCATATTCGTAGCCAACCTCACAAGAAATAGATGTTTGAGAAATCTTATCTAGCGATAGGAATATGACAGGGTAATCGGAACCGGCACTGGAACCGACGGTTCTGATTCCGAAAATTTAGGAACCGGTATAACAGGTTCTGGTAATGGTTTCGAGATTCAAGGAACCGCCGGTTCCGGTTCTGTTTCCGGTTCCGGCCGGAACCGGTGGGTATCCGGTTATGCTCACCCCTAATTACAATCTTTTGTCTCAAAGTACGTAAAATATAATTTTTGTCACTTATTTTGAAACAAATGAAGTATTTCAAGTTTTATAAAAATATTCTTATTTTTTAAAGGATTTGATATTTAATTATCGTTTAAATAAAATATATGATTGCATTTTTTATGTGATTTATTCATATATTTTCTAGGTTTTAAATAAAAGAATTTTTAGTATATTTTATTATTAACAAATTGGTAATTTTAAAGGAAATTAAAAACAAAAAAAAACCTGAAATCGAACCAGAAAACCCGAAAACCCGAAACCGGAAAACCCGAAATCACACTGGGTATGATTTTTAAAACCAAAACTTTTGAGGAAAATTTAGTTTTAGTTAAAAACTATGCTCACCTTACTAATAGGCTTGGCTTGGCTTGCTTGTTATTTTTGTAAGCAATGGAGAAGCTAACACGTGTCCAATTTACTTGGCCCAAATCCAAAACAGTTGATTTGTCAGTGTGATTTTATGAATTTCGGCCTTTTTAAAAAAATAATATTTTCGGTGATACTTATTTTTATCTCAAGCGTGTTTTCATGCAAATAAATTACTTCAATAATCTTCATATGTTTTCTTCATTTCCCTCTGTTTCATCTTTAATTTAAAGCTTTCATCTAATTAAAAGTCTAGAACAGAGTGTATAAAGAGAACAAATTTATTGATGGGCTTAAAAAGCCCAATATACACAGGCCCAATTGATAACACCATCCACATCTTTATTAGTCCGGCCCAAATACCCTTCGAGTGTCCTGAAAGCCTCCTCTGGGCCACCACCCCTCATTCCTTAGGTTAGTAAATTGACAAGGCCGTTCAGAAAAGTCTGAAGGTACGGGTAAATACATAAGAAGCTGCGCTTTTCAAACCGCACCAAATAAGTGCGCATTAACAAATAAAAGACCCGCCCTATTAAACACACCACCCTATAAAAAAGAACACCGCCCTATTAAACACACCGCCCCAAAAAAGGAACACCGCCCTATTAATAAATCGCACCCTGATATATTCACCGCCCTTTTTATAAAACGCACTCTAACCTTTTCACCGCCCTATTAGTATATCGCACCCTAATAAATACACCGCTCTATTAGTATATCGCACCCTAGTGTTTCCACCGCCCTATTTATATATCGCACATATTATAGAACCGCTCTATTCCATTTCAATATTAATAAAAAATAATCCACAATATCTGTATCTATATAATAATAATATTATATATATATATATATATATATATATATATATATATATATATATATATATATATCAACACAATATACCCAAAAACTGTCATAAAACTGGAATAAAACTGTTTTGTTTGTGAGAGTCATCTTTGACATTCTCACTGTATAAAAGTAGCCCAAAAAATTTACAGCCAAAACTTTACAAAGTGTTCGAGTTAATTTGCAATTTCAAATCATGATCTAACCTTATGCCAATTAAATAATCTTGGAATCAACTTTGCCATTTGTCCCTCAATTTCTTGTTTTGTTACAACTTTATCCTCTCCCCAAATATGAAATTATAGATAATTAGTCAGTTTGTTACCATTGCAAAAATTATAATAGAACTATATTAATAAACACTTACGAAATCAGAAAAATTATGATGAATATACTCGACAAAATCCTGAATATGCTGAATCACAATATAATCACATTCCCAGCTCCCATCTTGTTTGTTGCACTGTAATTAATTACAAGCACTTAATTATTTTAAAACTAAGTTTATCAAAAGTGGTAATTGAATACATACCTTTGAAGCTTTCCACTGAAATCTACGAGGGAACATTTGTTCGATTACTCTAACGAAGAGGTAGTAATCTCTTTTAACGAGTCGGGGCAAAGAATCGATAACGTAGATTTCATTGGTTTTAGGACAAATGATAAAGAGGACCCAGTGACGACTGCAAATATACACAAAGACTTAATACAGTTAATATTGTAGAGATTTATAATTGAAAATTAAAAATTACTTTTGTATATAAGGTGCAAGAATGTATGTTCGGTGTTGTTGATGGCTGAAAACTTCTGTGATATGTCTCTTCCTTTCGGGCTTTTGACATTCTGACTCACCAATTAACCGAGGATTTAAGAAAGCACATTCATAATTAGCCGCATTATCATAGAAATACCTTAAAATATTAGCACAGACATGGTTAGTAAATTAAATTATATCCAAAGTATTAAACAAATAATATCAACTTACATTGAAGCAATATGTAACATGCAGGCGTCAGCTTCACCCAAACATGCTACGTTGCAAAGCTCAGGTATCGTGAGGGCTTCTTTACAAATCTCTGGATACATAGTTGGAGGTGAAGAAAGCTGAACATAAGTTCTGTTTTTGAGAAATCTCTGAATCATTTCGTGAAAAACGGGATATTCTTCTGCTACTTTAGCCATCATCATCTCATCTTCAGGATCAACAAAATCCGGAATGGGATCATCTTCATCTGCACCTTTACTCGTTGAGGCTGCACTGACGGCTGCAGTGACTGGATCATTAATGGTTGGGGTTGCATTAACCGGGGTGTGTGTGTTTAGGGCTGCAGTGACGGTTGCCGTGACCGGGATGTGTGTGGTTGGGGCTGCAGTGACGTTTGCAGTGACCGGGGTGTGTGTGTTTAGGGCTGCAGTGACGGTTGTAGTGACCGGGATGTGTGTGGTTGGGGCTGCAGTGACCGGGATTTGTGTGGTTGGGGCTGCAGTGACGGTTGCAGTGACCGGGATGTGTGTGGTTGGGGCTGCATTGTCGGTTGGGAATAAAAGTGGCCCTCCCATAGATGTTAGCTAAAAACAGATCCATGGTAAAAACATTAGTATTTAAAAATCATTATGTGTACATATTTAGAAGACTAACCATATGTGTAAAAGATCCAGGGGGAGGATCAACTAAATTTTGGTCAGGAAGATTCTCCTCAAAAAAATCACAATTCGGATGATATGAATTTGTCGAGTCCATCAGTGGAAAGGATTCTCTGGAGGCCATTTCAGGGATATATGGGTTTTCAACATGTTGGTTTTCAACAGCATGTTGGTTACCCGGTAGAAGCTAAAACATTTATTCTTGTTAAAAAACATACAAAAATATATTTTAATCTAATACAAAAATATACCTTTAATGCAAATCGTGGCAATTGTACAAACTTAAGATAACACTTATCAACCGTTTCAATTGTATCTGTTCTTGTTAAATGATGAACGGGCAAATTCAAGAATGATGAAATGACCTGCTCTACTTGGACTCTTGCACAACCTTCTTTGTCTTGTTCGAAAGTTGGCCATGCTCTACCAGTTCCAACTATGACAAAATCACTATCAAACACCTTAATTTGTATCTCACATGGTGTGATCCCTGCAAACCAGATAAAAGTATAAGGTAAAATAATAAAAACAATAAATAGTACGATCATTACCATTACCTCAATTGGTGGATAGTGGGTAGCCGTTCCACGAGACCCACATGATGATGCATGGTTGACCGAGCTTGTAAGCTTTTCTACGGGGTCCACATTTCTTATTAAACCTCCGTGAACCTTAGTATATCCAATTATCTCGGATACCGTACGGGATCGTCCCCCGTGCTCACGTCCAAAAACCCGAATTAAAGGATCTTCTTTATTCTCAAAATAAGTCTCATCCTTGATCATCTTTATCTCCTCCCCAAGCTACAAAAAATATTTGTTACCAATAAGATATAATTCCTCAATTAAATTAATATTTAGTTTACCAAACGCCTGAAAGCAACAATCGCTTCCTTTGGAAGTTCAGGCTTTCCTTCTCTATCCTTTATCGAACAACCCATCAAAAATCGCCTTGAACGATCATTTTGAATCTCACCAAGAAAATCGTGTTTTTCTAAAAGTTGAGCCCAAACGGTCTTTTCTTTCTTTTTTAAACCACCCCAGCCGCTTCGACCCAAGCGGGTTATAAATTTCCTCTTAGAATTGCTTTCTTGTGCTTTCTCCTTTTTTCGCTTCACAAATTAAAAAAATGATTAATCATAACATGTATATCAAACTCAAGGTAAATAAGTGCAAACCTACCATAAATTTTGGAGTGGTTTTTTTGTAAAACAAATGCATCCCAATCCTCTGGCTCAATAAACGAATACTTTCCACAAGGATTCTGTTGTGTAAGAACATAATCTTTTACTAGTCTAGACCTAAAATTTGTTCCAAGTTTAATTGCTTTCTTCCGCATAAATTCTTCTGCATTATCGTTTTCGATGTTCCACATCCTCTACAACTCAATACAACAGAAATGCATATAATATTTGTAATAAAATAACTAAAAATTACGAACAACACAATGAAATTCATTCCGTACCTTGGCTTCCAACCACAGTTCTTTAAAAAATTCTTGTTTAACTTTACACATAGGCGTTGTAATCTTAACTCTATGGCAAACCTCCATCCCATACCACGACATCAGCTTGCTATTTTGCGGGATGTTGTTCTCATCAAAATCAACTTTAAATACTTCTTCGGGGTACTTCTTGGAAAGCGATGCAGCACCACGTTCCCCTCTGCGTCTTATACAGTTCGGTTGTTCTTCCATTTCTAAACTACAATGCAACAGAAAACAATGAAATGTAAAGGATTGAGTAAACTATGAGCTATTACAACAGAAATGTATGAAATTTACCTTGTTCGAAGGTCGGACTGAGTAAACTATGAACCAACGACGGGATAATATGAGAAATGTATGAAATTTACCTTGTTCGAATAGTTTAGCAGAGGACAAAAAATCACCGATGAAGAAGCAGAAAGGGTTTTGTGAAGAAAGTGATTAAGGATTAGTGTTTTGGAGAAGTTTCCCAGGATATGAAAAGATTCGAATAAAATATTTCATTTAGCGGGTTTCCACTGAGGTGCGGTGCCGATTAGTTAGAGCGGTGAAGATTTGTTGGAGCGGTTTTCGTGTTTTGTTGGAGCGGTTTTGTTTAGATAAGGCGTGTGGTTATTTTTGTTGGAGCGGTTGATCCTTTTTGTTGGAGCGGTTTTGTTGAAAATTTTCAAATAGTTAATATGATTTAGCAGGTTGTTTTCAGTTTCTTTTTTAGAACTGAAAAAACATGCATTACAATAAACATCATTGTGTTACAAGACAATTATATGTGTGATAAAAAATATAACTCATAAACAATATTATATCTTAAGTTAGACAATAAATGTATTAAACATATGTTCCTTCTAAATCATTTCTAACATATGTCGTTCTATTCATGTCTTCAAAATTACCGGGATCGATACCAACCGAAAATGGTGGTAGGTCATCAAAGTGATCGTATTCTTCTTCGTCTACAACATCATCAACCCCGAGTACGTCTTTTACCCTGTAGAACAATGTGGTATTTTGCTTTTGCTCGGATCTTGAACGAAAAAAACTTGTGAAACATGTTTTGCGAGAACGAATGGTTCGGATTTATATCCATTAGTTTCAAGGTCCACAAGTGTGAAACCATATTCATCAACTAGAACACCACAGTTATTCACCCATTTACACTTGAATACTGGAATTATGAAATCGCCATACTTCAATTCCCATATATCTTGTATCACACCGTAATAAGAATCTTTTGCTATTCTTATCAATGTATCATGATCACGTCTATCGAATTCGGTCGTTGATGCTATCATTATGACTCCACTGTTCTGCATTGTACTTTTTCTATCTTGATCGATGGTGTAAAATGTATAGCCGTTAATGTCGTATCCTTGGTAAGATTTTACTCTA
This sequence comes from Calendula officinalis, assembly GCA_963853835.1. Lineage (NCBI taxonomy): Eukaryota > Viridiplantae > Streptophyta > Magnoliopsida > Asterales > Asteraceae > Calendula > Calendula officinalis. The sequence goes on from OY970828.1 coordinate 35,884,654, forward strand.
ACATCTGCTCCTACTCCCAATCTTCGTACTGTGTCTTCAACGTCGTCCCTTGTTACCCTCTCTCTCAACCACCTTCCTAATTCCTTGTTCTGATTCTGTATATACCACATTTCATCTTTGTCGGGGAAGGTCGACTTTAACAGATCCATATGTTCATTAAGCAATGGAGTAAGGCATGTCATGTGTTTTAATACTACTAAATGAGCAAATTGTAATTCTTCACGAGGTGGAATTTTTATTTTGAAACCAACTCCTCCCTTTCCGTCAAGTCGACCCGAATGACGAGTTTTTGGAACGCCAACACTTTCAACACCATCCATATATCCTGTACGTGAACCAAAAATATTTGTAACTTAACAATTAGTCAGCTATAATATGTTTATACATATATTATATAATATATCGAATATGTTTATACTATAATATCTTAGAATACCTTGACAGAACTCGACCACTTCTTCAGAAGTATATCCTTCAATAATACTGCCCTCAGGTCGATTACGGTTTCTTACATAACCTTTTAGTATACCCATGTATCTTTCAAAAGGGTACATGTATCGTAGAAATACAGGACCACAAGCCTTAATCTCTTGTACGATATGAGAGACTAGGTGAACCATTACATCAAAAAATGAAGGTGAGCCTCGTCTTGTTTTTGTAGAAAATCCTGTTGTCCCATTCATTAGGACTTATGATTTGAAAATCCACGGTGATCGAAGAAGGAGTGTCGGTTTTATGGACCATATGACTATATGTGGTGATTTTGTTGAGTTCAGAAGGAGGAATGACATCCAAAGGAACCAAAATGTGAAGTTCACCCTTGATGTTGTGAAAAAAAAAACAATGGTAATGGGCTTACGTTCACTGTTTCTCTTCTTTGATTGTCATGTATGTTAGATTTGGTTTTGTGTGTACGTTGTTTGTCATTAGGTTGTAACTGATCTTCCATGGTAATGAAAACGTTTATTTTCTTCTTAATTCGTATTGAACCCGCATTAATTACTATTTAATGAAAACATTTAATTACTTGCACAAGATTGAAAAATGAAATCATTAATTAATTATATATAACTTGAAACGTTTGTGATCGAAATGAAGGACTTTATTTTTTGAATAAAATAGTTTAGATGAAGATGCGAAGTCCGCACCAACAAATGCTTTTGTTACCGCGGGGTTAATACGTCCGCACTAATAGTTACAATATAGGTGCGGGGCTTCGTCAACCGCCCTATCAAAAAGTTATGTTACGGCGGTGCTAGAAGAACCGCCCCAACAAATGTTTATGTTATTGCGGTTTCTCAGGTACCGCTCCAACTAATATGTTTGTTGGGGCGGCTGTTTATCTTATTGTGCGAATATGATTTGTTACTGCGGCCACCGCAGTATAAATGTTTTTGTGCGCGCACCTTCAAGCCTTTTATGTACTAGTGGTTATACTGGCGTCAGAAATCCGGTCACCGCCAATCCGATGGTGAGCACCGCCCTGGGCTGAAAATGACGACAAGTGGGGTGGTCCGATGAGGGTGGTTGTGAGAAGAATCCACCGACTGCCATGGCTAGGCTTATAGAGTTGTATTGCTGTCTATTATGTGTGAGGTAGCCCTTCATGGCGGTCGTGTGGTGGTGCTCGGCCGTAGACGACGGTAGTTGGTGGCTTCTGCTCCTGGTAGTTTAGGAAAAAAGAAACGGTAAAAAACTGGGTATTTTAAGAGGAATGAGTTGTGTAGACGAATGGGACGGAGGGTGTCAAGTGTCAAAATTTTAGTCACGTGACGTGGCTTATCTATCTCACGTGTCAGACCCTGTTTCTTGTGATTAGAGCATTAGGTGTGGTAACTTAAGCCAAAGTGCCACGTCTGCGCCACCTCTGCGCCACATCACCATTTCACATTTCACATTCAAAACCCCCAAATACCCCCTCTACCATCACTTAAGCCATTTGGGCCCCACCACCCTTTTTTTCTTTTTTCTTTTTTTAAAAACATAATACTTCATTAAAACAACAAATACAAACTACAAATTAAAAAAATACAAATACCGAATTAAAAAAAAAACCGAAAAAAAAAAAATAAATTGACGAATTTTTTTAAAAAAAATTCCCGAAAATTACACACGATTTTCTTGATATTGTTGCCAAATATGGTCCATAATATTTCGTTGGAGCGATTCATGTGTACGTTTATCACGTAATTCCCGGGATCTCAGTCGTTGTATTTCGGCTCTCTCGACCCAAGTACGTTCTAAATTAAGTTGTGGAGTAACATACAACTCGTTCATATCGCTTATGGCAAAGTTTTGATCTTTTACAATCATGTTATGCAATATGATGCATGCGTACATGGTTCTACGTAGCTTGTTGACACTCCACGAACGAGCCGGTTGGCGAATAATCCCCCAACGCCCCTGTAAGACACCAAATGTACGTTCTACGTCTTTTCTTGCACTTTCTTGTCTTCTTTTGAAGTAAGCACGTTTTTCATCTCGTGCAACAGTAAATGATTTGACAAAGCTTGCCCATTGTGGGTAAATACCATCAGCTAGGTAATACCTGTTTTGATAAGTCACTCCGTTTACAACAAAAGGGACCGAAGGAACAATATCATCAAGAAGGTTATCAAACAAGGGTGAGTTATTTAACACTGTGAGGTCGTTATTGGCACCCGCAACCCCAAAAAATGCGTGCCAGATCCACAAATCTTGCGAGGCGACAGCCTCTAGTCTTATAGTTGGGTATTTTTTAACACCCCTACCATATTGGCCGTGCCATGCTTTTGGACAGTTGGTCCACTCCCCATGCATACAATCTATACTACCAAGCATTCCAGGGAACCCATGAGCGTTCTCGTGTTTTGTATATAGGTTTTGAACGTCATGGATGTCGGGTTTCCTTAAATACTCAGCGGTATATAAGTCGATAATACACTTGGTTGAGCTTGTTGGCGTTGCATGTATTGATGTGCTTGAGTCATAAAAAAATATCCGTCTCATCGTCGACATCGGACGAATAACTTCCGGGATCCATCAAATTTCGACGCATCCTGATCAAAGATTGTGTAAAAAATATTGTGTGAAAGGGTTTAGTTTGAGAAATGGTGAGAAATGGTGTGTGGAAATATTGTATAAAAGGGTTGGTATTTATAAGGGTTAATGGTTTATTTAAAATTAAAAAAAAAATAAAAATCTGGAAACTAGCCGTTGCCAACGGCTAGTCTACGTGTCCCACCACCATTCGTCCGCTGCATCCGTCGAAGCTCCCACGAACGCCACCGCTCACGTAACGAGCGGTATGGTGGCGCGTCCGGCGCGCCGACGTGGCGTCCGACGCCCACCACCCTTCGCCACCATACCGGACCCTCTAAGAGTCTACTTCTAAATCCGTGTCAGACCCTGTTTCTTGTGATTATAGTGGTGTAGCATGTAGTTATGGATTTAGCTAAACTTTAAGAGTCTACTTCTAAATCCGTTTATGTTAATTTTTTTGCAATTTAATCACTAATAGTTAACCTTCTGAATAACTACTAACTATCAGTTGCTTAGTTTATTATACTTTAACCAAAAACATCCTCAATCATAACAATTTGAGCTATGTTATTTTGGGAATAAAATTAAGGGTTTTGATAATTATAGCCCTTAGGGCTGTCGTAAGAAATGTATTAAAAACTTGTATATTAATCTATAACCGACATCTAAATATCAGGAACTACTCCATTGTATAATTTTTTATGCACTTAATCATTATCAAAAGCATAAAATTAATAGGGTGAGTACGCCACAATATTATAGATAAATGCGGAATCAAATATAATTATATGGTATAAATTGAATTTGTACAAATTTAATGGTTTGAATAAATGTTTAGCTTACTTTACTTTCAATATTTATAGTAAAAGTAACATAAATATTTCATAATACACAAATGTCTTAGATGACTTTTAAGTTCTTCTATTAAGAGAAAGTCGGAAATCTATTACAACGTAATATTGATGTTATTTTTAATGACACTTAATCTATTCTCATTTTGCCCACAATGATATCTGAACTCATAACCTATTGGTCATGAACGACATTTTACACTAATCTCCAATACCAATATGCTTCAAATCTTAAGTATTTACAGAGATTATGTATGGTATATTATTTGATTATTAATTATTAATACTCATAATCATCAAGACTAGAGTATGCTATGAATAAATCGTAATTTGTTTTGGCAGATTTGGTAGTTGTAATCAGTTTAGTTGAAAATGAGAATGTATTATACTAAATACCCGTTTTTAATTATATATAATTAGTTGTTTATTAATACCATGTGAAAAATCATTTATATTGATCAAGTCCAATTTAACTAATTATCCACAGCAACCGACCCTTTTATTCGTTACCTCTAGAATATGGGGTCCTTTGTGAGATGAAAAGGCCCAATATGATGACTTTAATCATTAGTGAACTGCTGATTATAATACTACCTTTCGGCTTCATATTAGGGCATGCACCAAATTGTAGAGGATAATATTTCTAAGTAATTTATTTGTATAAACAAGAACAAAATATCATTTCATATCATTTGATAGATCCAAAGCACAACTTCCAATGATTGTTAGCCCTCTTTAGATTTAGGTTCAATTTATCTCTGGTCAAACTCAAAGTCAACTTCCAATGATTGTTGGTCCACTTATATGTAAGCCGAAAAGTTATTGGCATTCACAAGTTAGGAGATCTCGAAAGTTTATTGTATCAAATGTAATTTAACAAATTGCTTTTACACCATAACATTACGTTAATCTTAGTTTTGATATTGTACTTATAATACAATTATGATAATTTTTATATTTTATATATATATAAGCCTATGTAGTTTTTAGATATATAGAGAGACTGCCAGATGATTCCTAAATTATCGTCCATCTCAATTGGTTAAAGATCTTGACCTATAACCGATATGTAAGAATGTAAGATGGTCTATTCTTACAGGATGCACTTCTTCTACCTCTTATAACAATTTGCATTATAATGGTTGATAAATTTAATTGACTATTTGATAACTTATATAAAACATTAAAACTAGACTATTATAGTTGGCAACTTGGCACATCTTTATTTCTCTAAATTTACCTTTTTGATATAATAAAAGTGAATACAATTAAATAAAAATGTATTATCATTAACTACAAATTAGCTTGAAAGTAGACTTTAAGGTGTTTAGAGAAATAACGTACTAGACTACAAATAATACATTACAAAGGAAAAATTTAAGTCAATTAACCTAAAATCTTACATTTTTATTTTTATTTCTATGGGTTAGAAGAAAACAAAAACAAAATAATACTATTTGCTATATCTCCTTTCCGTAATTTATCACTATCAAACGGAATCAAATTTCGATATCTCCAAATCATCCAACATGTTGTAAATCCGATTATATACATCTTTAGCCGCCGGTATCTTGAGTTGGGATCAAATTACAAGCTTCCCACCAATCATCCAAACTTTCAGAATTATTTTAACAATTTATGTTCTTAAGATACATGTTTAAACAAGATTTTATCTTAATAAATAGAAATGTAAAAATAAAGGTGAATTGATCATTTTAATTGTTTTATGTTTTCGTATATAAGTGTTTTGTGTTTTCATATATATGTAATAAATTAATTGCATTAATAAACTCGCAAGTTGCAACACTGCATAGTCTCACCGTACTCGTTAGTTATATAAAGCAAAAAAATTGAATTATAAGTTTAACCGTACACTGTTTAGAAGAAACTAATATAATCCTAACCTGACCCTATTAGGGTATCGGGTTATTGGGTTAACCCATTAAAGCCGTTAAGGTAAGTAGAATATGTATAAACCTGACTTTATAGGCTATGAGGCTTAATGAGTTTTGGTTCTGGTCGGGTCTACCCATTTTATAATCTTCAAATTTAATATCTTTAAATTAAATTTAAAGTACTCACGGGAATCACTTGGAATATTATGGCACGTTTACGGTTTACCGAGTACAAGAAGAGTGTGGGTTGGAAATTTGGAATTGAAACTGGACCGATTAAAATGAAGGGAAACTTAAAACAAAGGACTGAAAGAACAAAACATATAAATTGGGTGGGTCCCAGTGTAAGAACAAGAGTTAAAGCCAAAAGAACAAAGCCTGGCAATTTACAACTGCACCCCCTTTGCTTCTAAAACACGTCAAAACAGACCTACAAAATCTCTGCTACTTTTACTGTTGACATATCCTTTTAGCTTTTGCTACATATTTCATTCATGATTTGACTTCTACATTCATTGTGTCGTTTAATTCTACTTGAAAGATTAAAGTATTGTCGTCTTTTTCTCAATATAATAACAAAAAATCTCGGGTTTGAATTAAATTAGACTGTTTTATAATTGGTGACCAAACCCATTGATCGACACCATCCTCAACCCTGCCCCCATTATGTGACCATTGGCTGACCGCTTCCCTCCTCTTTCCTTTAATAGTTCAATTTAGCCGTGCATGTTACCGAAGGTCATGTGTTTGGTTTGCTGGTACATTATGCATAGTTAGTGGTACATGTATTAATAAAATCAATTTTAAAATTTGTTCATAGGTTTGACCTGGATAGGGAAAAATGATGTGATAATGATTTGACATTGGTGACAAAACCTGAGTTTGGTCACAATTACAAATAATCTTATGTTGCTCGGTATTATTTATGAGATGTGAATTTTATACCACGGAAGGTCATAAACTACTATACAAACCACTGATTTATAATTCGTATTAAGGTACTTCAATATTATATAGTATAGTGCATAACATAGTTTATTTAACGTATGAATTACCTCCATTTAGTTCACAATACATTGCATATGCAGATTTGATAGAAAATTTTACATTATTTATTGAAAAGTTGAAATAAAGGACTTACTAAAAGTTTTGTTTTATTTTTTCATGGACATGAATCTTCAACAGTGTTTGGGTACTCAGAATTTGAACCCCACTGCTACAGCATACACCATTATACCTACAAGAGAAAACAGAACATCGGGGGTACTTATGTCATTCACAAAATATTGCATTTATTGCTTTCTATGTTTCAGTTTAGGTTGATGATTGGCCGATACCTCAATTTTTATTTTTTTATTGTAACCTGAAATCGACTTGTTTTTTGAGACTTAATGAAAATTTCACCCTTACGAATATCAAACCCAATTACCCAATCACTATGCCAACACCTTGTGATACGTTACCTAATTTTGAAATGTGATGATTTCAATACGATTTGTCATGATTTTTTTCTGCTCATATTCTAAATTATATATGCACCTGTAACTGTGTGCATATGCCTAAAATTGCGAAATTTAAGTTTGTTTCATTACAATTATTCGATGAGGGACCGTAATCCAATTCAAGGACTTAAGCATGCAACGTTAGGAAGTAAGAGCATCTCCAATTAGAGGTTAACTATTGGAGATGCTCTAAGAATGTGGGAAACAATCAAAATTCAAGTCAAAGTCAGGGTCAAAATCAAATCTAAATGGATATCACCATTAATTTGTGAATTATGAGTCAAATATTTATTTAATTCCATAAGTTCTGTTATCATTTTAGATTGACAATTTCTGTTTTATAAGGATGGTTTCTATATTTCAACGCAGTTAATGCTAAAAAATTCTATTTCGACAAATGGCCTTAAAAAGACATTAATCTAACATATTTGCTTGCAAAAAAAAAAAAAAAAGTATAATTAAAAATTCTATATTAACAAGCAAAGAGTTTGTAAGGTATAAGGTGTTTGAAGAATTGAAGTCATAGGTTTGAGTCCCGTGTTTAAAACATCCGTTACAACAAAAACTGAACACCCTTAAAGGTCCAATCAGATACTAATTGAAGCCACATTTACAAAGATCTAGAGCTTCGCCCACCATCAATTCAACAATCTGAACTCTGAATCACAGTAGAGAATTAGTGAATGAACGGATTTTAAAAGTTTTAGATTGCAAATAAAGAAAGAAATTAAGCAAATGCAGAGATTTGTTTAATATGATGGCCGGCGTGTTTAGGGATGAAAGGTAGGTAGCTAGTTATGAATTACTATTTGTTTATACCTTCTTTTTTTGAAGAAATTCCACAAACCTTCTTCATGCCATGCGCGCGCTGTCAAAAAAGGTAGAATTTCTAGGGGTGGGGTGGGGCCCAGGAAGGGGGCGGTTGACCGAGAATCCTTACATGGGGGAATTTCAATTGAAATAGAGATGTAGGCCTCATTTTGCTTTAATTTCTGGATCCAATGACACCACATCAACTACTCCTCATATACGTCCACACACGTACATGTAACTAGTGTTTTAAAACTTGGATCCACCCCACCAATTCAGCTGAGTCAAAAATATTTGAATTTTTGCTTACCCGGAAACCTTTTGTGACATGGTTTGTAGCCTGAAATCTCGTTTGAACTTCAATTTTGGAAGCTGATTTGTTAAAATTGAAAACCGAATCATGCGATTTGAAAGATGATACGCTGATTTTGCAAACCGGATCATGAGAAATTAGACAATTTGAAAAGTGATTAGACGATATCGGATCATGAGAAATCAGGTGATATTAACAAAATCCATGCCGTTTTATCTTTTTGCCACACATAACAACTTGCCTAATTAAGCAAATATAATCTCATTTGAGAATCAGCATATAGACTTTTCCTCTTTTGAAGCATATTTTGTACATCATATATTTGCTGACTTTTACAAAAAAATACTCCCTCCGTCCCTAAATAAAGTTCCCATTTGTCCTTAAATTTTTATCCCTAAATAAAGTTCCCATTTCACAAGTTGATGGGTCCACTTAATAAAATAATATAATTACCAAAGACCCCACTACTTACTATCCACTAACTATCTTTCTCTCTCCAAACCAACTTTATATTTTAATCAAATTTATTACCAATTACCTCACCACTAACTTTCTCCTTAAAACTTGTGCCCAAGACAAATAGGAACTTTATTTAGGGACGGAGGGAGTAATTGATAATATAAAACCATATTCATAGAACCATGGGAACTTTAACAACCGTAGGCTTAAATATTAATTAGTTTAAGAAAAAGTCTAAAATAAAGGAGAAGCCGAGAAGGTGGTCCGTGAAGAACAAAGCTGATGAAGCTCAAACGTGAGAATATTAATTTGCTTAGTGGGTAATGGAGGACTAAGTGATAGATCTTCTACTTCAAAGAGAATCCTTCTTTAATTATACTTATAATTAACTAGTACTTTTATTTCATTTTAAAAAATGTTCAATATTTTGGTAACATTTCCAAATAAAAGGACATATTATATCTATGGTGAAAAAAGAAGCTTCACATGCACATTCTCATGATTTTTACTTTTTTAGACTTTCATTATAAATGGTTTCATCTATAAAGCGATCTATATTTTATTTAAAAAAGCATTTAATTATTAAAACTCTTAAACTAGTTATTTGCTTATAGCTTTAAGGTTTAATATACTTTAAAAAACAATCTAGTTTAAGATGCATAAGTAAATCTATTATAATTGAAGATATTACGAAAAACCTCACTGTAATTGAATTGCTAGAAAACAATATATATATTCATGAGTATGTTACGTTTATATGAATATGTAGTTATGGATGTTTGTGCATATATAGACGGACACATATACACAATAGACGACCAAACATACTTGTATGTTATCTTAAAGGACCAATATCATAGAATAAAGGCATACTTAGTGACCGATTTGAAATGAACTAATTTGATCACTTGGTCACCGGTTTCTTCCTTTTTTTAGGAATGGATAACATACGCACTTACTAAAACCACACCAATTTTATTCATAACATGACTTAAACTTACAATCTTGTGGGACACATAATCATCTAATTAATACCGCTAGGCTATAAGCTCACATCCGGTTTCTTGCTTATATAACATATATGTTTCTCATGAAGTGGCTTGCCACATCATCGTTTTTCGGCTACCTATAACGGGTTGTCTATCCATTAAAGTGCCAAAGTAACTTATTTAAAAAGGTTCAATTAGCATGTCGAAACATTATTAAATATAATTGCTAAAACAAACCACTCGTCCATCTAAGTACGCTTCTATATTATGAATTAGCACATCTATAAATAAGCCTTTTAACACTTGTAAATACTCACTTCATATTACCGATATGATTTCAATCATATTCAACTTAAGTAACACCCAAAAAAACATATTGTATATAAGCTAGAGAGTTGCTAGCATTAAAAAAAAAAATGATCCCAAGGTTCTTCAAGCTTAAAACCACCAAAAGTAATAATAATATATAAGGAGTTACGAATTATGATTACGGGGGAGGAGTGGGAATTGGTGGCCTAGCTAGAAGACTCGCATGTGATGATATGTAGATATAGATATACATTAGCTTACCTAGCCATAAAGTTTAGCTAGTAAACCACAAAGTATCAAATATAAATATAGTTATATGTAGATCAATACAAGCCCAAATGAGGGGTTTTAAATTGCATGTGGCCTTCAAATAGAGATATAGAAAAAATCATATGTTACCTTGTCCTCCTCCTCCCCCTCCATTACCACCCATATTTCCACCGGAACTATTAGGGTTCCATTGTAGATTATTAGCATAAGGGTAAGGGAAAGAAGGTGGTGATTGGTAGAATCCACCACCACCATCAATGTTTCCAATTCTTCTATTAGGGTAATGATCAATATTGGCTCTTTGTGGTGGAGTAATTGGTTGAATTGAACTCATATGAGGCAATCCGGTCGGGATCTCATTGCACGCGTACCGAATCAAATCCGCATTGGCGGCATCGAGCTCCTTTTGAAGACGGTCAACTTGCCTTTGAAGGAAAGAGATGGCCCCAACACACCCGTAAACGGGATCCCGAACTCGGGCCTCGGCTTCATATGCAAGTGAATTAACCGCATCTTCTCGCTGGTGAGGAAGGAGGTCGTTGAGAAGCTTGGTAACGTTGCTTGCACCGAAGATTTTGTGAACGTTTGCGAATTTTTGGGGCTCCTCGGGCGGGAAGTAGGGCGCGAAGATGCAACCGGGCATGCATTTTCTTCTCAAGAACTTGCACGCAGCACATGGAGAGTTGTAAGAGCTTGATGAAGCCATTATCTCTCTTCTTTCTTTTCTATAAACTGCAATTAATAATATAATCTAGTAATTAACGAATATGTTCTACCATATTTGTATATATAACATATACACACACTTACATAATGTTTAATCTACTTCAATTTGCCCATTGCGGGAGTCGAACCCATGATTTATAGGTTATAGACAACATCTTATAACTTATACTAATACAGAGTATATTATATTACGTAATATGTAATAGTTCCAAAACGAGATAAAAGCTAATGATTTTTTATGCTCTTGCATTTAAGTTTTTGCTTATGATAAAAAGTAGGTTTTTTTAACTTATGGAGAATAAAAGCAGAATTACATTAAATTAATCAAAAAGTATTTTTAAAAATACAATTTACAAAGAAAGCCGATTTTTACATTAAAGGAATCAAGAGATATAACCGGCCTTTAAATTTTTTTCCTGATATTTCGAAAATACGTAAATTTTGAAATAAATAGTAGACTCTAACTATTGGAGCATATGGTGTACTTATAATTTATAAATAATATTTTACATATATATAATTTGGAGTTCTATCTAAGTTTGGTTTCATGATATAGATACAGAACAACTTCAGTAAATCATTAAAAGCTCAATGAAGGCTGTCCATTGCAGGATATGTTTGGTTCTAGGAGACACACAACTGATGAATTCAAATTGTCTTCAACAGTCTTTACAGAATTTCTCTAATCCAAAAACCAATCTCTCTCTCTCTCTCACACACATTTATTCTCACTCTATGACCTATATATATACACACATACATGCACATGTACTTGTAATTGCTCAAATCTATATGTATATATTAGTCATTTAATTTCCATTTGATTTAACTTAGATTAGCATCACAAGCAAAGAGAGATTTAACTAAATCTCTAGATCTCTAACAAGATTTCAGATCAGAATCTATGTGAGACATGAGATCTGGCTAAGTTTTTCAGATTCTTCATATATATAATGCTTCAATTCACTGGGTGAACTAAAGGCATGACATGAGCAAACCCTAGCAGATCAGACACAATTCCAAACTTTACAATAAAGACAGAAAAAGAGAATTTCCAAAAAAGAAACAAACAAAAGAGCTTCTTCATGTGATCAAATGTTTTCTGGATTTAGTGGCAAAATACTAGGTCTTTTTCATCTCAAGATCAAAAAAGACAAGCACTTTTATTCTTGTTTTTGGATCACCATGTGTGTCTGCTTTCAATTTAAGATAAAAAGTTTATTATATATGTATACATGTGGTTAAAAAAGGAAGATATATAACTTCAACCTCAATAAAGAAAGATTTAGGAAACCCTAATTTGAGGGGGAGAGAGAATTAAGAGGACAGACCTGCAAATTGATGAGTAGCTTGCAAAAGGTGAAAGATAGGAGAGAGATATGAGGGGAAACAAAGGGTATTTAGTGGATGGAAGAAGGGAATGAAGCCAAAAGAACAAAGATAATAAATCTAAAATAGAAGAGATACATTTTCAAAATTATATAAAAGATGACTTGACACACCATCTAAAATACAATGTTGATGTTATAATAATAATATATATACATGATCAACAGTGGCTGTAGGGATATGTCACCAAATTCTTTTTCCTGCTGACTACAACACTAGTACTAGCTCCCATTTCCCTCATGCACTTGGCCATATATCAAGAGCAACATTATTGTATTTATGATTTTGGTTCAAATTGATCTATCTTTTCCTTTCTTCCTAAAATGGCAGGTTTCAAGCGCGTAAATGCAATAAAAATCGCGTGTTCTTGTAAAAGGTTGGTGCTAATTTCTCATGTACGTGTTTTTGTTACGATCTACTGTGATTAACTATGTGTAATTTTAGTTGGATAGATTGACTTGTAAACCCGTTAAGTTCTTTGTACGTTTCTAGTTTCCCGCTAGTTGTGTTTTGTTTTAATGAAACTATGAAAGCCGTTTAAAATAAATAAATAAATAAATGTGTGTACAGTATCAATGGATAAAATTAGAGTTAGCTCACTTTAGTACACTAGTAACGTACGAACTTATATATTTTTGTTGGAGCAAAACACAGATCAACTTATTACTGATGCTGCAGTTAGTACTGACAACTTAGTACTGATGGGGCAGAACATGTTACTACTAATGAAGTTGATACTGGTGTATACTATAACTTAGTTACTACTGATCATGAAAAGACTGAAGATACTACTGATCTTAGTAGTTACTACTGACGATGGTTTCTGGACTTACTACTGATCACCAAGTTTACTACTGATGTTATATATTTACTACTGGTGATAAGTTTTACTACTGATACGCGTTTTTGAAGAATATCAAGTCCGAGATCTTCGTAAAGATAGTTATAGAATGTAAATCAATGTATATTTTTATTATTCGATGTAAATCAAATCCTAGAATAACTAGGGTAAATAGTTTAGCTTCAAGGACTATTATAAATAGTTCCTTACGAATTGTAAACGTACGTGTGTATTGTTAACTTGATAATATACATTGAAACTTTTTGTGAAACTGTGTTCGTAATACTTTGCATGTTATTTACAGTTCATTGTTCTTAATTACATTGATATAGTGTTGATCCGCTGCAACTTCTATATTCAATTAGATCTAAGGTGTTTATTAACTTGTCTATAGTTAATCGATCCTGACAAGTGGTATCAGAGCATATTGGTTCTAGATCTACTATTTGTTAAGAACAACCAAAAGTTTTAATCTTTAAAACACACACATTGTTAATCATGTCGGATAACAATGAAAGCACTCAGGCCAACAAAATCCCCATTCTCACTCCCAATAACTTTGGGATGTGGAAGAATCGTATTAAGCAATACATGCTTATTACAGATTATTCTATGTGGGAAGTTGTCCTTGAAGGAAACAAAACTGGTCCTGGTCAAGCAAGCAGCTCTGCAACTGAGGCAGACAAACTTAAGTGTGAGAAGGAAAAGAAGGACAAGGGATTCGAACTCAAAACTCTAAGCACTCTCCTACTGGCCATTCCTAATGACTATCAACATCTCTTTGTTGAGTATGATGATGCAAAGATACTATGGGAAGCACTGGAGAAGAGATTTGTTGGGACCAAGAGCACCAAAAGGAACATGAAGTCTGTTCTCAAACAAGACTTTAAAAATTTCAAAGGAAAACCCAATGAAACACTCACTCAAGTGTTTGACAGATTCAACAAGCTAATTGGTGAACTTAACCAGGTTGGGGTTAAGATGGATCAAGAAGATGTCAACATGAAGTTCCTAAGATCTCTTAGTGAAGAATGGGCCATGTATACTGTGGTATATAGACAAAGAGATGCTTTAGAAGAAAAAGAGTTGGATGAACTCTACAATGATCTCAGAGTATTTGAAACTGAGGTAAACCAAAAGAACCCTTCTATTTCTTCTAATAATGCTGCATTTGTCTCTAGTACAGGTCAAGGTCAGGAAACCTCTATAGGAAAGGCTGCAGATTCTGAAGATGCTGCAAGAGAATCCTTCTTCACTAGTCATGTGCATACTGCATTGATTAGTGATGACTTGGAACAATTGAATCCAGATGATCTTGAGGAGATGGATCTTAAATGGCAGATGGCTATGCTGAGTCTAAGGACAAAAAGATTCTTAAAGAGAACTGGTAGGACAAGCCTCAACTTCAACAAAGGTGACAAAGCAGGATTTGACAAGACTAAAGTCAAATGTTACAACTGTAACAACCTTGGTCACTTTGCAAAAGAATGTCCTCAGCCAGACAAAAGATCAAAATCAACTGCTCTTGTTTCACAACAAGGACAAGGTTATGACTGGAGCTTCCAAGCAGAAGAGCATGCTCAAAATCAAGCTCTCATGGCCTTTACTGACAACAAAACTGAGGTAAAACCTAAACCTTGTACTTCTGAATGTGCCAAAATTGTTAAAACCTTAGAAAAAGAAAACACTAAATTAAATGAAGATTTAGCAAAAGCAGTCAGAAGAAATCATGAGTTTGATAGTGTGATTGCTGATCAAGAACATCAAATAAAGGTGTACAAGATGATTGATCAACGGATCAAGGAAGAATTGCTTCAAGCCGTGGATGAGAAAGAGTTTTATGAAACAAAAAATAAAGAACTAACAAGTAAATTAGAAGAATGTCAGCTTGAAATTGAACAAAATAAATTAACAATTAAAAAGTTTGAAAGAAGCACTAAAATTCTTGATGAATTAACTAATAATCAAACTACAGAAAAGGTTGTTCATGGGGTGGGATATCATGCTGTACCACCTCCACATAAATTCATTCCTCCACTGAAAAACAGTTCAGAAAGAATCATTAATGAATTAAAAACTGACAATCAAACTGAATCTAATACTGAAACATCTGAATCAAATGATTCTTCTGATGATGAGCAATCAATTGAATTTACAATATCTCAAACTGAATCACCAAAATCAATTGATACAAGTTTTCACACAGCTCAAAGTCCAAATGAATCTCCCAAATATAATGCAGAAAATGTACCAAAAATTTTAACAAGGGGGAATGAAAGAAACAAAAAACAACTCTTAGATCAAAGAATACCTGAAGGTGCTAAAAATATGAAATTAAGATGTGTTATTTGCAATAAAATGAACCATTTAGCAAAGGATTGTCACTTCAATCCAATAAACTGCAAAGAGTTAAAAGAATTTAAAATTTTTAAAGAAAATGCAAAAACTCAAAAGTTAAAAGATACTACTGGTCCTTCAGTAGTAAATAAAATCAAAACTCCAATTGCTGAAACTCCAAAATTTGGAAGAAGTGCACCAAGATTTGTGCAAAACAGGAGAGTTGGAAGCCCAAGGAACAGCAATTATTTCAAGAACAATGGAAAATCCACCCAAAATAAACAATATTTTAAATTTTCCAACACCAGTAGAAACTTTAACAACTTTACTACTGGAGTTAACCGTAATTATAATGCTGTATGGTATCAGTACAAGAATACTACTGGTAAAAACCCTAATTTCAAAAATACTACTGCTCCCAAAACAACTTTCAAAAATACTACTGGTGTTAACTCTAAAAACACTACTGGTCATTCTAAACATGGTAAGTACCCAAATACTACTGGTCCATCAGTAGTAAAGTATTCAAAAGCTACAAATCATGGGTATAAACCAAGATCAGTAGGAAATTCTCACA
Source organism: Calendula officinalis (assembly GCA_963853835.1). Taxonomy (NCBI): domain Eukaryota; kingdom Viridiplantae; phylum Streptophyta; class Magnoliopsida; order Asterales; family Asteraceae; genus Calendula; species Calendula officinalis. The sequence continues at coordinate 35,900,943 of OY970828.1, forward strand.
CCAGTAATAACTCCAAAAGGGCAGTAGTAAAACAACACACCAGTACTAAACACGTATGGGTACCAAAAGTGTTTAAAGTTAAATCCCCAAAAGCTTATTTCTCAAAGGATGAACCCAAAACATATAAAGCTTGGGTTCCCAAACTTAACTAATCCTTTACTCTCTTGTGCAGAGCATTCAGATCCCAGAAGAAGGAAGAACATGGCATATTGATAGTGGATGCTCAAGGCACATGACTGGAAATCTGCAAATTCTTAAAGATTTCAAGTCATTTGATGGAGGATATGTGGCTTTTGTTGAGAATCCCCAAGGAGGTAAGATTACAGGTAAAGGTACTGTTACAAATGGCAAAATTACCTTTGATGATGTATTTTATGTAGCTGAACTAAAATACAATCTTGTCAGTGTGTCTCAAGTTTGTGATAAAAAGAACAAAATTCTTTTCACAGACATTGAGTGCATCATTCTTTCTCCTGATTTTATCTTAGATGAAAAATATGTTGTTTTAAGAACTCCAAGGAGAAACAATGTGTATTGCCTAGATATAGGGGGAGAACTCATTTCTTCAAATGAGATCAACTGTTTTATATCCAAGGCAAACACCACTGAATCAGAACTATGGCATAGAAGGATGTGTCACACAAATTTTAAAAACATGAATAATTTGGTAAAAAGAAATCTGGTCATTGGACTACCTCAAAAACAATTCATGTGTGATCATCATTGTGTTGCATGTCTAAAAGGTAAACAACACAAGACTTCTCATAAGTCCAAAACTGTGAACTCTATTTCTATTCCTTTACAGCTCTTACATATGGACCTTTTTGGACCTACAAATGTAATGAGTATTGGAAAGAAACAATATTGTCTTGTTATTACTGATGACTTTTCCAGATATACATGGGTTTTCTTTCTCAGGACAAAGGATGAAACAAGTGAACTCATAAAAAATTTAATTGTCAAACTGGAGAACACATCTGATCAAAAAGTTAAAGCCATAAGATGTGATAATGGCACAGAATTTAAAAATGCTAACTTAATTAACTTTTGTGATCTTAAAGGTATTGACAGGCAATACAGCTCACCTAGAACTCCTCAACAAAATGGTGTAGCTGAAAGAAGAAATAGAACCATCATAGAAGCAGCAAGATCAATGCTAGCAGACTCAAAATTACCAATCACTTTTTGGGCAGAAGCTGTTAATACTGCTTGTTATGTTCAAAACAGAGTATTAATAGTGAAGCCACATTTTAAAACACCATATGAACTTTTCAATAAAAGAAAACCTTCTATAAGTTTCTTAAAATCATTTGGTTGTCCTTGTACTATTTTAATTACAAGAGAACAAATTGGTAAATTTGACTGCAAAGCTGATGATGGAATCTTTGTGGGATACTCTACTCAAAGCAAATCATACAGAGTATTCAACAAAAGACTAAGGATAATTGAAGAAAGCATCAATGTATCCTTTAATGAAAATGTACCTAATGAACAAGGAAACGGTCCAGATTGGCTATTTGACATAGACAATCTAACCAAATCCTTTAACTCTAACATGAATTTCAATACAGGTAATTCAAATTGTCACAATCAAAAGGAAGGAACATCATCAGTTAATACTGGTCAAGAGGAGATGAGATACATTGTAGTTAATACTGCTCCAATAGTTAATACTGATGTCAGTAATAACTCAAGTTCTGGAACCAGTAGTAACTCTGAGAATGATGACAGTAGTAATTCAAATACTACTGATACCAGGAATAGTACTCAAAATACTACTGGTCCCAACAATAACCTAAATTCTCAAGATACTACTGATACCAGTAACAACAACAACACTACTGATCTCAATGAAGATGATAGCAGTAGTAACTCTGACCAAGATGATGATGAACCAAATATCAATGACAATGAAGGATCTCTAGAAGAACAACTACCTGAGACAAATGAGTCCAATCTTGAAAATCAACTAGTGGTTGATAAAGCTACAACTACAAGGACTCAAAAGAACCATCCATTAGACCTTGTTCTAAGTGATGTCAACTCACCACTACAAACAAGAAGCAAATTAAACAAAAGCTTAACTGCAAATATGTGTAATATAAGTTTAATTGCTAATGAATGTATGTTTGAATGCTTTCTGTCTCAGGATGAACCAAAGAAGATCCAACAAGCAATGAAGGACTCAAACTGGATTGAGGCAATGCAAGAGGAACTCCTTCAATTTAAATTACAAGCTGTTTGGACACTTGTACCTCTACCCAAAGGAAAAAGAGCCATTGGAACAAGATGGATCTTCAGAAACAAGAAAGATGAAAGAGGTATAGTGATCAAGAACAAAGCCAGACTTGTAGCCCAAGGATACACTCAAGAAGAAGGAATAGACTATGATGAAGTATATGCTCCTGTTGCTAGAATTGAAGCCATAAGAATATTTCTAGCATATGCTTCATTCAAGAAGTTCAAAGTCTATCAAATAGATGTTAAGAGTGCATTCTTATATGGGAAGATTGAAGAAGAGGTCTATGTATGCCAACCTCCAGGCTTTGAAGATCCAAAACATGGTGATTATGTGTTCAAATTAGATAAAACTCTATATGGCCTACATCAGGCACCAAGAGCATGGTATGACACATTATCATCATACCTATTGAAGAACAACTTTAAAAGAGGAGCCATTGACAAAACTTTGTTTACAAAGAAAGTCAAAGATGATATACTACTGGTACAAATTTATGTAGATGATATCATCTTTGGCTCAACCAATGACTTATTATGCAAAGAATTTGAAGAACTAATGCAAATTAAATTCAAGATGAGCTCTATGGGTCCAATGAACTTCTTCCTTGGACTCCAAGTCAATCAAAGAACATATGGCATCTTGATAAATCAATCAAAATATGTCAAAGACATCTTGGAAAAGTTTGATTTGAAAGACAGTAAAAGTGCTAGTACACCAATGGAAACACACAAACACCTACATCCTGATGTTGAGGGGGAGGATGTAGATGAACACTTATATAGATCAATGATAGGCTCTCTGATGTACTTAACTGCATCAAGACCTGACATTATGTATAGTGTTTGTGTGTGTGCAAGATATCAAGCAAGACCCAAAGAACTACATTTACAGGCTGTTAAAAGAATATTCAGATACTTGAAAGGCAAACCATCACTAGGTCTATGGTATCCACATGATTCACCCTTTGAACTCATAGCCTACACAGATAGCGACTATGGAGGTGAATGTCAAGATAGAAAGTCCACTGCTGGTGACTGAAAGTCATGGCAATGTAAGAAGCAAACAAATGTATCAACATCAACTGCTGAAGCAGAATATGTAGCTGCATCTGCTTGTTGTGCTCAAGTACTATGGATTCAAAATCAGCTCCTAGACTTTGGTATCTCTATCCTTAAAACTCCTATTTTTATTGATAATCAAAGTGCTATTAGTATTGTGAATAATCCAGTAAAACACTCAAAAACTAAACACATTGAAATAAGATTTCATTTTATAAGAGATTTTAATGAAAAGAAATTAATCAAGGTAGTTAAAATCCATACTGATGATCAATTAGCAGATCTCTTTACAAAAGCATTTGATGTAGGAAGATTCAACTTCTTGGTTAGCAGTATTGGAATGATTTTGATAACTTAAAATCTCACTTAAAATCATGTGTAAAGTTATTGTTGTAAAATATTATTTATTTACTTAAGTGTTTTACTACTGGTATATCTGTACTACTGGTATGTAGGCATGTACACAAAATACTACTGGTAGTTAAATACTACTGGTGTGTATTAGGTTTACACAAATACTACTGGTAAGTCAGTACTACTGGTGTTCACATATACTACTGGTCTTGTGTATGTCTATGGTTACTACTGATGTCTATAGTTACTACTGATGTCTATAGTTACTACTGATGTCAAAATCCATAGTCACTACTGATATTAGTATATACTACTGACGCCCTACTACTGATATCTCATTTACTACTGATCTTTCAGAAACACAATTACCAAACTAACCCCCATGAAAATAACCGTTATGTTATGATTCGAAGGACATTTTTGTAGTTTTGCAGGTTAAATCGAAAGATATAAAAGGCGGCAGTCGATTAGTTTAGCATTATCTTCACTTCGATTCTCTAAATTCTTTCGAAAAACCCTAGTTTACGATAAAAAACCCTTCGTCAGAAACAAAATTCACTCATCTTTTCTCAAAATCAACATCAAATGGCAACTCTACAAACACTGGATGTGCAAACTGATCTTAAATACTCAGAATTTCACAACATGTGTGCCTTTCTAAAGAATCCCGACGGCACAAAAGATTTTCGACCGATCGTAAAATTCTTGAGAAATTCATATATACAGTTTGCATTAACAATAAAACCAAAATCATATCAACGGCACTTGGTGGATTTCTGGACCAATGCTGAGCAAACGGAAGGAACAACTGTATCAATGATCAAATCACAAGTAGATGGCAAGCATATCACAGTAACAGAACAATCAATCAGACATCATCTACAACTTCACGATGATTCAGGTATGTCTACTCTTCCTAAGGAATACATTGCTGAAATTTTACAAAAAATGGGCTATGAGGGAAGACTCTATATAGTAACCTTTCAAAAGGGTCTTCTCTCCCCACAATGGAAATTCTTAGTTCACACTATTCAGCATTGTATTTCTCCAAAAAGAAGTACTTGGAATGAGTTTAATAAGGCAATAGCATCTGCTGTTGTCTGCTTATGCACAAACCAAGTCTTTAATTTTTCACAAATGATTTTTGAAGGCATGTTGGGAAATCTTAGTTCCTCTAAATTTTTAATGTATCCCAGATTTCTACAACATATCATAAATTGTGAATTACAAAACTTGTCAACTCCTAAAAACATTTTCATACTTCCAGAGTTGAACAAGAAAGTTTTCTCAAATATGAGAAAACAATTTAAATTTTCGGGCAAGGAAACCCCTTTGTTTCCTAACATGATCAATGATCAAACTCAAATTGGAGAGGGTTCAACCATTGCTACAACCCAAGTTGAACCTCAACCCACTCCATCACCCCCAAAAACAGCCCAAACACCACCCCATATAGCCACTCAATCACCAGCCCAAACAGAAGTCCTGAACGTGTCCCAGGAACTTGATTTAAATCTGCAGAGTGCTACTCTTCACTCTGTGGAAGACCTTCCAGATAAAACCAAAAACATTTCCACACTTTATAAAAGAAAGAAATCTTTAAAGGACACCAGGGGACACATTGAGTCAAACCCCAGGCTCCAAGAGTTGTCCTCCAAGGAGGAGAGAGGACATGAGGCGAGGGCTTTCACTACTGATGCCCCAAAGGTGGGTGCACAGGACAGTGAAAACATCCTTAGGACCCAGACCTCGGCAACTTTGAGTGATGACTCATTTGAGGAGTTACTCAAAGGACCCCGGTGCCAAGAAACCACAAGGGGGGGCATCTCTGCTTCTTCTAGGAAGAAGAGAATGTCTAAAAGACCCATTTCATCACCAAGAAGTGATGAGGGCAGACCTATGGATTTGACGGATAGGATGGAAAACCTCAAAGCCAATGTACCTGTTAGTGATCCCGATGATCTTGCTAGATGGAGTGAGGGCAGTATTAAAATCCAACAATTGACGGAAAAAGTGGATTCTCTTGAATCCACTGTACAAAATTGCCTTACATATTTAACAAACCAAGGGAAAACAATGGCTGCCATGAAAAGGCATGTCAATACCATCAACAAGAGAATGAGGTTCTATGAGCAAAGGCTTCATCAACAAACCAAAATCATCAGAAAATTGAAGAAGAAACTTGATGATAGTGAGGCTCCACCAGTTGAGCTCACTAAGGGGGAGAAGGATAACATACAAATCATGATTGATGAATCTATTGCAGCAGCAGCATCCTCCCTCTTAAATTTAAAAGAAACAGAAGTTGATGAAGGCCCAGAAATGATGGTAACTGAAGATGAACCTGTTACTACTGCTACAATGGAAGAACAAGTTGAAAAAGAAATACCAGTAGTAACCTCTACTACTGATATTATAGCAGTAGTAAATGAAGAAGAGGAATTGAAAGCAGCAAATACTACTGATGCCCTATCAGTAGTAACTCCTGAAGTCACACCAGTAGTAACTACTCTGGTTACTACTGAAGAGGAAGAACTACAATTTCCAGAGCTGATTGAAAGAGAAAGACATGTCATCATCTCCAAACCACCAACACCTGATCAACCACTTATCATACCTGACATTGATGATAATGTGAATTGGTTTGAGGTTGATGAGTGCTCACTTCCTCCACATCCAAAAATACTTCAACAAAATGAACTTAGGTTATTTTCTCCTTCTGTAATAATCAGTGGTGTGCCTGACATGAAATATATTCCACCTCCACCTTCAGCACATATTAGAAAGGGTAAAGAAATATATGATGAAGATTACGCTAACAGAGCTCTTGGTCATTACATGGTAAACAAGATAAATCTTGTTAGAGCTGATAAACAGTCTAAATGGAAGGTGAAGCAAAAGAGATATTGGGAGAAGGTAGCTAAGTATCAAGCTCTTGAACAAAAGAATGATAAAATAGAAATTCCTGTTCAAGCACCTGTTCAAATTAAAGATGTTCAGATAGAAGCCCAAGAAGCAGAATTCAAAAGGCTTAGAAAAGTAGAAGAAGAACATCTAAACTGTTTTGAAGATCTTGTAGCAGAATGTAAAAGAACAAAAGGTGATTTACCAGATGATATCTTTGAACATAAGACTCTTATGATAGACTTTCTAAAGACAAAAGGGCACAGTGCAAAATCTTTTGGAAGAATGAAGATGATAACTATAATTGAAAAATACTGCACTGCAAAGAAGAAAGACTTGGCTGAACAAGAAGCTGAAGAAACAAAGAAAGCCAAAACTTTAATCCCAATCAGTCCAAACTTAATCAAAGCTGGTAGTGTTTCAACTATTGGTGATACTTCAACTCCCCAATCAAAGAAAAGAAAATCTGTTGATCAAGAACAAAGCTCTAAGAAGAAGTCAAAACAAATTATACCTGTTCTTGAAATGCCAGTTGCTCCATTACAGAACAATCAAATTATTAATTGGAGAGTGATGCAGAACAATGTCATAGAGGTCATAAGGGAAGACAAAGTTATACAAAGATTCACTGGATGGTTACCATTAATCAGATCATGTTCTAGAAGTGATGTAATCAAGCTTCTGATTATTGGAAAACCTAGAATGACAAAGAAATCATGGAAAGAATCTGGAGCTGGATACCTAACTAAAATGATAGATGCTGCATTTTATCCAGATAAGTATCCAGAACAATTTACAAATCCAGGTAATGTGTATGCTTGGAATGTCATTCCTACAGCTAATATGTACTTCTTTGAGAAATCAGGCAAAGTGTGTGAATTGTACTTATATGAAAAAGAATATCCACATTCTGAGAAGACTATGTATCAGATATTCATAAACACTTTGATGAAACCCTATGATGCTGTTATGTTCCAAAACAAACTGAATTACTTTACAAAGAGGAACAGCAGATATATTATTGAACAAAGGCTTCAACAGAATCAAAGAACTCTTGAGAAAAGAAGAAGAGAACAAGAAGAACAAAAGAAACTTGATTGATTAAAAAGATAATCAATAAGTTTAGGGGGAGATTGTTGGAGCAAAACACAGATCAACTTATTACTGATGCTGCAGTTAGTACTGACAACTTAGTACTGATGGGGCAGAACATGTTACTACTGATGAAGTTGATACTGGTGTATACTATAACTTAGTTACTATTGATCATGAAAAGACTGAAGATACTACTGATCTTAGTAGTTACTACTGACGATGGTTTCTGGACTTACTACTGATCACCAAGTTTACTACTGATGTTATATATTTACTACTGGTGATAAGTTTTACTACTGATACGCGTTTTTGAAGAATATCAAGTCCGAGATCTTCGTAGATATAGTTATAGAATGTAAATCAATGTATATTTTTATTATTCGATGTAAATCAAATCCTAGAATAACTAGGGTAAATAGTTTAGCTTCAAGGACTATTATAAATAGTTCCTTACGAATTGTAAACGTACGTGTGTATTGTTAACTTGATAATATACATTGAAGCTTTTTGTGAAACTGTGTTCGTAATACTTTGCATGTTATTTACAGTTCATTGTTCTTAATTACATTGATATAGTGTTGATCCGCTGCAACTTCTATATTCAATTAGATCTAAGGTGTTTATTAACTTGTCTATAGTTAATCGATCCTGACAATTTTGTTCCTTAATTCGAAATTGCATTTCCTTTTAGTCAATATTCAATAGTTGTATATACCCAAGTAATTAGTATTCATGATATTTTTGAGGATGCAAGATCGTATGAATAAAGATGTTATGAGCATAACTTGGACTTTATGGCTTCATTTTATCTCGAGACCAATCAAATCGAAACTTGGCTTCATTTTCCAAATAATCTTGTATTTTAATAAAAAATATTATAAAAGACCAAACCACTAACTATCACATAAATACTTGTGCTCAAGATAAACACCAACTTTTTTGTGGGACGAAGGTTGTATATTATTACAATTACTAGCTTACTAGTAGGAACTATTAATTATTATTATTATTATTGTTTCTACAATTATTATTTGAAATATAATTATTCCGTCACTTTTATAAATCCTAAAGGAGATAAATATTTGAAAAACAAACTTTTTTGTAGCATCTATATGTTATGATACACACATTCACACGAGCCCGTAATTCCAAATCGTATCCATGAAATATCATTAATTCAATTCTAGAAGTTGACCAATATCATTTTTATCAGATTCTAGTCATAAGTATAATCAAATTAATACAAAAGAAGTGGATATATTAGAGAATCATATCTAAAGAGATCTTATTCTTAATTCCGTTGAAGACTACGAAGTCTTAGGCAAATCAAATTAATTTGTTATGGTATCTAAAAATTCTTGATCCACTCTAAAAGACATGCATATACACTAAGTAATGCATTCAATGATAAATTATTTTTTAACTATTGGATTTTACAGTGTTAATAGATCGACGATCAAAATATGCTCTAAGGAAAGCTAAAAAATTAAAATAGAAGCCACTAAATTATTGGATAGTTCGCGATAAGAAAACATGTTATTTACTATAAAGATTTAATAATTTTATACTAAAGTTTCACTCTTTAAATGTGAAGGTTTTAACCAAATGACATAACTCTTAACTCGTAATAGCCTGGTGATTTCGAAATAAGTCTTGAGAGAATTGGACATAGGGAGAGCCGGCATGGTGGATTTGATCAAATCAAGCAACTTTCGACCATATAGGAGTTCATTAGGTTACCATGAACATGCTCATCATCCTTTAGGTCCAAAACTTTTACTTTGTGTACTAATGTATATGTGTTAGGAGCCCAAATATTTGTTTATGTTTACAAGTAAATGTTCAAGGTAGTTCATTAATTTTATCTAGTCTCAAGGGATAATTATTAGTCCTTGGATCAAGAAAAATCAATGGTTAAGATCAAGATTCAAACCACTACCACCACTACAAACACATGTGCTTCTCCGGCGGCCAGAGACGGCGCCTGGCGGCGGCGGACGACGGCGGACGACGGCGATGGGCGGCGTTCGGCGGCCGGAGGTGGCCGCCGGCGGTGGTGACCGATGGTGGTGGTCGTGACTAGAAGCACATGTGTTTAAAACACATGTGTTTTGAAAATAAAGGAGTGTATACGTACATCCAAGCACATGTGTTTCAAGTAATGAAGCACATGTGTTTCATAACGTTAAGCACATGTGCTTCGTGATTTAAAGACAAATGAATTGTTTGTAAGTTACATGTGTTCAGGAACAAAAACACATGTGTTCATAATGATATGATTGTCACTTGTTCTGATTTTTTTCTTGTGTACGAAGCACATGTGTTTCATAACGTCAAGCACATGTGCTTCGTGATTCAAACACAAATGACTTGCTTGTAAGTTACATGTCTTCAGGAACAAAAACACATGTGCTTGACTTTATGAAACACATGTGCTTCATAATGATATGTTCGTCAATTGTTTTGATTTTTTTTCTTGTTAGTGAAGCACATGTGTTTCATAACGTCAAGCACATGTGCTTCGTGATTCAAACACAAATGACTTGCTTGTAAGTTACATGTGTTGAGGAATAAAAACACATGTGCTTGGCTTTATGAAGCACATGTGCTTCATAATGATATGTTCGTCACTTGTTTTGATTTTTTTTCTTGTGTAGTGAAGCACATGTGTTTCAAAACGTCAAGCACATGTGCTTCGTGATTCAAACACAAATGACTTGCTTGTAAGTTACATGTGTACAGGAACAAAAACACATGTGCTTGGCATTATGAAGCACATGTGCTTCATAATGATATGTTCGTCACTTGTTTTGATTTTTTTTCTGTGTAGTGAAGCACATGTGTTTCATAACGTCAAGCACATGTGCTTCGTATGCTCCCTTGTGTGTTTAGAAACTCATGTTTTTAGTGACTTGAAACACATGTGTTTCGTGACTTGAAGCACATGTGCTTCGAAGTAATATGTTGTGTTTTAGTGAAGCACATGTGTTTCAATACATCAATACCACCACCACCCCCATTACCACCAGCACCTTCACTGTCAGCCACCACCACCGCTGCCGGCCACCGACGGCGGACGACGGCGGGCGGCGAAGGGCGGCGGCGATCGGCCGGCGGTGGCTATAGGTGGCTGTAGGTGGGGAATTGAATCTTGACTATCTTGATCCAATGGCTAGGATTTGTCCCTTGGGACTAGACAAATCCTTTGGACTTCCTAGAATACAACTCTATGTTTACATACATGTAACTTATTATGAAATTAAATACAAATTTGAATTTTATTGCTTATAATTCTAGAATTTGCAAGTTTTAAGGTTTTTTTTTTTCTTTTGTAAATTGAATAAGTCCTTCAAATTCTTGGGATCGGCCCTGCTAATTAACCTTTAGGTTTTAGATAAAATGTGGACGGAAAACATGTTTACATGTGATTTTTTTATTCTTAATTTCTTAAAAAAATATATATTAACTTAATCAAATCAAAACTGAAAACATATAATCTGTTTGGTTTTGGTTTTAAAAATTCGACATTTTTAGTTTTGATTCTATCAATTTCATTTCGGTTCGGTTTTTAAATTCTCACCCCTATCCTTCTTAATATCTTCCTAAAATCCTATTTGAAAACCCACTAAATTTGGGAATATCTTAAATTAAAATTGCAAAAACGTATACAAAATTAGGAAAACAAAAAGTACAAAAGAAAAAAGGAAAAAAAGAGAGCAAAAGATGAAGAGGTACTATGATTGATAGATAGATATAGATTCTGAGGCCTATGATTGAAGAGAGGAATCTAAGTTGAGTAGGAACCCGACGAGTCTTCTCCATGTTAATATTTCATATTGTATTAATATTTCATATAAATTAGTGATTGCTTTTTATTAACACATTGTATAAATACTGTTTTTATATACTAGTATTATATATTGAGTCATTTGCGACTACCAACTGTGAATCCAAAAGAGTAACTTAATACTTCATCCGATTCAAAATAATTGATATACTTTTCATATTTAGATATATCAAAAAAAGTAATACCCTTTAAAATTTTACCTTATATAGTAAAAAATAGTGGACCCCACATCAACTAACTACCTACTTTAATAAAGTGCAATGACTCATTTACCCTTATTTTTACTTTTAAACATCATTAACCTTACTTTATTCAAAAATTGTGGGACTCATTCCCATTAATCATCTAATTAATCTAATTTAACTCTCATTATAATATTTTGCCTCAAAAACCGTGAAATCAAGAATGTATCACTTATTTTGAATCGGAGGAAGTATATTACTTTCCAAAGTGAGTATGGATTTCCAGCCCAATCAAGTTACTTTCAGTTTTAGACTCTTGCAAATTGGACTGAGAAACAGTCAGAGCCAAAACTGGATTGGATTGAACCGAGTTATATTGGTTCGATTCTCAATTCTAATTTTTATGCAAAATTGGTTATGATTCCTATTCGATTACGAGCATCATTTGTTCAGTTATCGGTACGGCCGAAACTATTCTCGGTTTTCACTTCAACTCGATTTCGAGCGGTCCAATTTGATTCTTGGATCATGCACACACCTACATCGATTCATATAAGATTACACGTTTTAGGCCAGACCACACACTTCTATTACATACGTCTATTTAACATATATCATATGTGGCTTAAATACCCAGTCTATGATTAATCAATTCAAAGTCAATTTTCAATACAGATTAATATGAAATTTTGATTGATAAAATAGGTTTGTTTTTGTCTTGTTTTGCTTGTAATATTGTGTTTTTTTCTTGAACAAGTGACAAAAGGGCCCTTGAATTTCTTGAGTTGTCAGAGTTATTAACAAGTGGGTATATATATCTTAACAGTAACTCTCTATGATTAAAAGAATGTTATCCTTTTAGGCCTTTGGATGAACATAGTCCACATCTTTTGTTGCTAATGAGCATGTAGCCCAACAGCAACCCTTAGGCCCATCTGTCATACGTGTTTGATAATATTTATGGGAATTTAAGGCAATTTTCACCATCGACCAATTGGGGAAATTATGGCATGTTTGGTTATTGGTTTATTAACCTTTTCAAAAGTTTTTTAATTTATATACCCAAATACTTTTTTGACTTATTGAATTTTCGAAAAAGTCAATAAATCATTTTCAAAAACACATTTAAACATACCCTATTCTTATTTGGGATTTTGACTTATGTATTTTAACTTTTACACAAAAATGATTTATGTGTTTATCATAAGAAAACTTTTTCTTTTAATTTATTCAAGATAGGATTAAAAAGGGTCGTTTTGAAGACGTGCATTGCATATACATTTCAACGTATAATGAAAAAATAAAGCTGAATAGCGACCATAAAAGAACGACATTAGGCAACATTGGCCCACTTGGAGGTAGGTGGTGATTAGACTACAATGGCAACAAACAATGTAGGTCCATCGTCGATAAAGAAATAGAGATGGATGAACAAAAAAAGAAAATGGGTATGCAAACTTCGTCAATGTTGCGTAAAATGGTATGTGAAAAAGGTACACATGTCAATAATTCATAAAAGTAAATAAAACAATGTTATTTGTCTTATTTTCGTGTGGTGAAACGAAAGACGAGTCGGCCTCTGTTTTCTCCTCAAAACGCAAGTCCTTGACTATAAGTTCTCTTTATTCTATTTGGCTAAATTATGAATAACACGCTACTATTATATTCTAATAAAACTAAGTAATTTATTAGATAAATGACTTTTAATCAACCATTTTAAACTAGAATTAAAGAAAATCATACCCGTTCCATCTTTGTATTAGTTGTTTTAATTTGTTTTTAGTATCACTTTTCATTTAAACTTCACACACGTATACGACATTTATAACCACATCAGAATCTATGTTTATATCTATATTTTATGTTACAATATAATTAGCTGTTATAAATTATATGAAAACGAATTATATTACCAATTCCGAATTTCAATCAATTAAACCATTATACATTTAATTCAATTTTTTTTTTTTTTAGTTTATCTAATTTATGCTCTAAGGGCATGAGATAAGAAGTGATTAATGAACTTCAACTTTCCTTTCATTATGAATAAATGTATTTATTAGCGATTAATGAACTGTATTTTTGGCATGAATTAAATGTATTTTCAAATAAAAATGGTCTTAAGTTAATTAAACATGCTAATCTCATGCCCTTAGGGCATTAGATTAGCCAAACCCTTTCCTTTTCTTTTTTTAATATTCACCTTTCAATGTCAACCGTATACTTTGTGCTATATTACAGTTATCCATTTCTATGTCATTTTATAAATTTAGCATTTAAAAAAATAAATTATCAAATATATAAAATATATATGATGTACTAATATTAAAAGTTCACATTATCAAATACATTTCTCAATAGGTTCATTATTAATCTAATGTAATTCTTTTTATACTCAACTATTTTGAATTACATATAGAGAGTCTATTAGACAATAATAATCTAATCTAATTCTTCGAGCACCTAATCACCTAGTGGAGATGTCTATTTGAGGCCAGGAAATGCAGAGATTTTGAAGAAACATGTATTAAGTTCAATCTCAAATACTCCTCGCTTTGTAGAGCACAACTAAAAATTGCTTGAGCTGCTCTTTGGGAAATTCTCATTCGACCCCATTAGTATATATACAATTTGCAAGCTGGGTGAATACTAGCTAGCAGACTAGTTTTTTTTCCCTCCTCATTTCTTCTTACGCCACCTTTGTTGACTTTAAGTATGAGATTCTCTATTTTGGTTATTCCTTATCAAGGAATACTAAGACCCATGCCAACGGCACTTCGAGAACTCGTTGATGTACAAAGTTAAAGTTTTTCCGCCATTTTAAACTTCTTAAAGAAATAAATCTATTACACATTCATCAAATTTCTGCATTTTTAAATTCATTTTACAGTCAAATGATAACCAAATCAGTTTATTATATCAAGGTAATTCTATATAGTAATGTAAGTATCAATTTGAAAAATACTACTGTACTTAAGAAATTATTTTTTATGTATATAAAATTGTCTAGAGTTAATTGTAAATGCAAATTAGAAAACACACTATTGGGCAATGTATATCATATTTATTGCAAATTAGATAATTATATTTTTCATTGATCCATAAGTTTTACAAGACTTCATATACATAGCAAATATAAACCCTAACCATAACAAGTCATAATGGATTTGGCCCCTTTACGTAATTGGATTGGACCCTCTAATACTCCCTCGCAGTCCGAGCGGCGAAATCGCGAAAGCGACACTGTAAAAACAATCTAATGTTAAAGACGCGACATATTTTTTTTATAAAGATGTCAGGTAGCAAATAAAGGAAGTTATTCAATTTCTTCAAATGTTGCAGCAAAAGAAAATATCGAATCTTCTTGTTTCCCTTACCAACCACCAATAAAACTTGTAAAAAAGAAAATTAAATTTCTTGTTTCACCGCCTACTTGTCAAGAAGAAAAATTTTTCAAAAGAATTTCTCAATTTTTTTCAAATACAGCGCCGGTCTATCTTTTTCTTGTTTCCCCTAGTCACCGGCAACATACTATTGTATTAATAGATCACCGTAAGTCACCGGCACAGTTTATATATAGTTCAATTGTTTCGAGAATTGTCTAGATCGTCTAATTTGCGGTACCACTTCCCACCGTTTCTTCTTGTTTCCACACCAATTGTCACCACCAACAAATATATCTATAATTCTTCTTGTTCCTTCCAAACCCGCCACAAATATACATAATATTTGTGACACCACCTTTTTCTTATTTTTTAAATCCCACCACAAATATACATAATATTTGTGGACATAATACATGTTAGTCCCAAGACTAAGTAAATAAGATTTGATGATCAATAGTTAAGAAAATAAATATCAGCTGAAGTATGTATCTCAGCTGAAGCAAGTATATACAATAAACCTTCAGCTGAGTATGTACTTAGCTTTAGGACAACAAGTCAAATCAGCAGCTATTAACGAGAGTTCATTCGAAGTTTATGACAAAAGGACAAAGACAAGAAGAAGACTATTCAGCTGATTGTGGAATCAGCTGATAGTACCTGCTGCAGATGAAGACTTAAAGAAAATGTTCTTGACACTTTGAACATTTCCCTTTCTCGCTCAAAGAAGAAGAAAACGATGAGGATCTTCTATTTTGGAATAGAAGATAATGTCAGTACATTATCATCGTTTGTCCCTCCAAGCATGTAAAGAGAAAGTCAACTATTTCTGTACTTATGTAGTACACCTTTTACTGTGCGTCAAAAAGGGTACCGGAAGTAGTTGACACAAAGTACACTTGGGATATTAACTTGTGCAAGAGCATTTAATGATCCATAGACAAGTCCACATCGACGAATAATATGTTTACACGTCGTCTAACTTGTGGACAAAGGAACATGGATATTGGGCTATAAATACAGACGTAAATGCTTGCATTTACAAACACCTTTTAGAAATCATAGCACAAGAACATTCTCTGAGAGTTAGTTATTTGTCTAAGTATTAACTTCTCCATAGTTATTACTAAGGCATTAATATCAGCTGTTAGTATCAGCTGATATAACTCTCAGTGCATACTCTTCTAGTTTTGAGCGATTTAAAGTGTCATTTCAAGTATAGAGTTTTAGTTAATTGTGTACTATCTATTTCCGCAAACTTTATACTTTATTAAGTTGTTTTAATAAACTCTTAATCATTGAAACCTTGTTGTTCATTTATCTTATCTTCGTTACTCGGTCATAACGCAACACGTTTGTGTTGTTGGGAACCAACAATACCGCCTCTCAACCACGGAGAATTCTAGGCCCGCACCCACAAGCTGCCTATGCAACATCAAACGATTACCGAGGAGGACGCGGCAGGGGTCGTGGTCCGTACCCGATGCATGGTCCCCTTATGACACCGACTGATTTGGACATGACATTCAACACCATGCACCTAAATCCACCTGACAACTCGTGGTATATGGACACCTGATCTACTTCTCATGTTGCTAACAACGATGGTAAGTTTTCTCATTTATTTTTTTAAGTAAACCGCATTCGATTTTTGTGGGTGGTGGCAAAAGTATTCCAGTTACGGGTATTGTAACACCTCAATTTTCAAAACAACATTTAAATACCATTTAATTCAAAATACATAATATTGTATCAACATCAAATGCCAGTTTTACAAAAACGAAAAGGTTTCTTGTTCGAGATTATCAGAGTTTACAAAAACGGTGTTACAAATTATATCTTAACCATAGGATAAGGACTCTAATCATCAACACCGAGCTAATCTCAACAAGGCCTCTTCTAACGGGCCTCCTAGATCTTCGATCCCGAACCTGAGTACATAGCAAAAACACAAACATAGTACGTGAGACAAAATTGCCTCGTGAGATACATGGGTTTTAGACCCGATAAACAAATAGTCAAATAATATCATTAAATCTTAAAATAATATTACTAAGTTTGTTTTGGTCACTTTATCACTTTCATCATTGGCCAATGTCAAGATAATCGGAATGCCTCCAATCTATCAAGACCATCATTTCCACGGTAATCGGAATGCCTCCAATCTACCGGGACTCATATGTATTGGGTAATCGGAATGCCTCCAATCTACCACTAACCTTAAGGTACCGTAATAACCGGAATGCCTCCAATCTACTACGGCCCTAGGGACATCATCATCGTCATCATTACTTATCTTTTATCGTTATGAGCTTATAGCTCCATCATTTCTCAATCAATCAATCATTTCATCATCATACAAGCAATTCATCATAAATCACATAAATGACTAAATTACTTACAGACTCGACAAATCATTTAATCATAAAAACATTTACTAGCTATGTACCCAGTTTGAAAGTTCACATGTACTCACCTTTGCCAAGTTTATCCAATGTTGTGTTTCCTTGAACACCAATGTCACTTTCCAAGATTTGAATGCCTCAAATCTTCCAACCGGCAATCTATATCAAAACCAATACAATGGTTTGCATTAACCATCTATACTAACTACATAATCTATGGCTAGTTAACTACTAGCACCATTTTCCCCAAAATTACCAAACCCTAATTTCATAAATCACCATATTTTCGTGTATCCATAACATGACCACGTTTTTCATGACCAAATACCATAGATCTAAGTTATATTACTTCCCTTTAACCATTCATGAACGATTCCATAACTAGGGTTTGAGATTTAAGCTTTCCCTACTTGAATCTATGGCTAAAAACTCAAGAGGAATGAAGATTTACCTTAGATCTTCAACTTAGGAGCAAGAATCACCAAGATTTGATGAAGATTGAGCTCCAAACGATGCTTTACACTCAAAAACGCTCACACACTTGAAGAGAGAAAACTAGGGTTTGATGGAAATGCAATTATGGCCAAAAACCCAATTTAATGCACTGGTCGGAAGAGCTCGCACCCCGCTCGCGCCGAGCTCGCGTCGCGAGAAGACGCGGGTCTGCCTGCTAGTTGCCGCTTTTTACCAGATTTCGCGCCAGGCTCGCGCCTGGCTCGCGCCGCGAAGTCGACGCGAGATGCTCGCATTCCAGTTCTGGTCCCTCTGCTCAACCTCGCGTTTCGCTCGCGCCAGGCTCGCGCCGCGAACTTGCCTGTGCAGCAGGGCTGCACTTTTCGGTCTAGGTTTCAACACGGTTTCGTCCATAACTTTCTCATACGGACTCCAAACGACACGAAACCAATTCCTACGTGTTTTAAACGATTTATCCTTATTTAAGATATTTTTGTACAATTTATTTATTTACAAATTTCGGGTCGTTACAACTATCTACCCCTTAAGGAGATTCCGTCCTCGGAATCTCATCATAATTTACAAAGTTCGGGTATCTTTTCCGAATCTCGTCCTTGACTTCCCAAGTCAAGTTCGGCCCAAGTGAATGCTTCCACTTGACCAACACCAATTCAATTTCTTTATTCCGAAGTTTCTTGGTTTTTGACTCTAGTATGGCTTCGGGTTCCTCAATCAATCGGTTCGGGGCATCAACCCGCAACTCTTGTAACGGAATTATATTTTCAACTTCACCCACGAACTTCTTCAAATAACTTACATGAAACGTATCGTGAACACCTTGAAGTTCGGGTGGGAGTTCTAACTTGAAAGCTTGCAAACCGACCCGTTTCAAAATCTTAAACGGGCCAACATATCTTGGGCTCAATTTGCCTTTCTTACCAAACCGCATCACGCCTTTCCAAGGCGATACTTTCAACATCACCATGTCTCCAACATCCAAATCATACGGTCTCTTTTTCAAACCCGAGTAGCTTCTTTGTCGATCTTGGGCTATTTTCATATTTGTTTGGATTATCCCAATCTTTTCATTGGTCAATTTCACAATTTCGGGACCCGTGAGTTTCGTCTCACCCGCTTCGAGCCAACACGATGGGGTTCTACATTTTATTCCATACAACGCCTCATAAGGCGGCATTTTAACGGTCGATTGATAACTATTATTGTAGGAGAACTCAACTAACGGTAAATGTTCATCCCATTTACCTCCAAAATCTAGCACACACGATCTTAGCATATCTTCAACCGTTTGAATGGTTCTCTCGCTTTGACCATCGGTCTGCGGGTGGTAAGCCGTACTCAACCGCAACTTCGTTCCCAACTCCTCTTGCAACGATCTCCAATATCTCGAGGTAAACCTCGCGTCTCTATCGGACACAATCGACAACGGGACTCCATGAAGTCTCACTACTTCATCCACATACAACTTTGCCAACTTTTCAAGTGGCATGGTTTCCCGAATTGCCAAGAATAATGCACTTTTGGTCAACCGGTCAACAATGACCCAAATGGCGTCGTGGTTCTTGCTCGTCTTTGGCAACCCAACAATAAAATCCATTGTTATATCATCCCATTTTCCGGCCGGGATTTGTAACGATTGAGCTACCCCGTAAGGTACTTGATGCTCGGCTTTTACTTGTGCACACGTGGGACACTTAGAAATATACTTTGCCACTCTTGCCTTCATCCCGGGCCACCAATACATCTTCTTCATATCTTGATACGTTTTTGTACTTCCCGGGTGGATCGAATACTTAGACTTATGAACGTCGTTTAGTAACTCCTTTCGGGTACCCCCGAACTTGGGAACCCAAATTCGTCCACCCACGGTTTTCAACCCTTGCTTATTTTCCACAAAATGTTGGTTCTTTCCCAATCGTTCTTGCCTTAACTCATCTTTTTCCATCACTTCTCGTTGGGCATTCTTGATTCGTTCTACTATACTCGATACTACTTCAATACGTGTTAGCTTTCCTTTAATCGGCTTTTCATACACTTTTCGGCTTAAGGCGTCGGCTACCAAGTTTGCCTTCCCCGCATGATAGACAATTTCACAATCATAATCTTGTATCAATTCGATCCATCTTCTTTGCCTCATATTTAGGTCTTTTTGAGTGAAAACATATTGAAGACTTTTGTGATCCGTGTACAACGTACACCTCGTACCGTATAAGTAGTGTCTCCATAACTTTAAAGCAAACACTATCGCCGCCAATTCCAAATCGTGAGTCGTGTATCTTTCTTCCGCATTCTTTAGTTGTCTCGAGGCGTAGGCAATCACCTTCCCCCGTTGCATCAAAACACAACCCAAACCTTTATGTGAAGCATCACTATACACGACGAAGTCTTCCATCCCTTCGGGTAACGTGAGAACCGGGGCGTTACACAATTTTTCTTTCAATGTGGCGAATGCTCCTTCTTGCTTTTCTCCCCACACGAACTCACTACTCTTTCGGCTCAACAATGTGAGTGGTGTCGCCACTCGAGAAAAGTCTTGAATGAATCGACGGTAATATCCGGCGAGGCCGAGAAAACTTCTCACTTCGGTTGGAGTTCGTGGCGGTTCCCACTTCATAACCGCTTCAATCTTTGACGGGTCAACTTTGATTCCTTCTCGGGACACGACATGACCAAGGAATTGGACTTCTCGAATCCAAAATTCACATTTAGAAAACTTGGCATACAATTTCTCTCGTTGTAGCACTTCTAACGTTTGTCTTAGATGACTCTCGTGTTCTTCTTCGGTTTTTGAATAAATAAGAATATCGTCAATAAATACGATAAGAAACTTGTCGAGGAATGGTTTGCAAACCCGATTCATAAGATCCATAAAAATGGCCGGTGCATTAGTCAACCCAAATGGCATTACCAAAAACTCGTAATGCCCATAACGTGTACGAAATGCCGTCTTCTCGGTATCTCCTTCTTTCACTCGAACTTGATGGTAACCCGATCTCAAATCGATCTTCGAGAAATAGTCGGCACCTTGAAGTTGATCAAACAAGTCGTCGATTCTAGGCAAGGGGTATCGGTTCTTAATGGTCATCTTGTTCAACTCTCGGTAGTCGATGCACATTCTCATCGAACCGTCTTTCTTCTTAACAAACAATACGGGCGCACCCCATGGAGACGAACTAGGACGAATAAATCCTTTGTCGAGTAACTCTTGCAACTGGGACATCAATTCCCGCATTTCGGTGGGAGCCAAACGGTATGGAGCACGAGCTATCGGCGTCGCTCCCGGAACTAAATCAATACGGAATTCTACTTGCCTCTCCGGTGGCAATCCCGGTAAATCGTCGGGAAATACCTCGGGAAAATCCCGAATCACCTTTACATTTTCCACCGACTTCTTCTCTTTCCTTCCATCTAACACATATGCTAAAAAGGACGAACATCCTTTGGCTAAACATTTCCTAGCTTTAACCGCGGTCATAAGACATGGCAAATGATGTCGTCTCTCACCATACACATAAACTTTTTCATTGTCGGGAGTCCTTATCGAGACTATCTTCTTCCCACATAAAATCTTTGCTTGATTCTCACCCAACCAATCCATACCTATAACTATATCAAAACCCGCAATTTCCATGGGTAATAAATTCACCTTAAACTTTCTCCCATCTATTTCCAATTCACAATTCCGACACATATGTTGAACTATGGAGGTTTTACCATCCGCAATTTCTATATCATAAATTTCATCAAGAAGTTCTAATGGCACATTCAACATCACAACAAAATCATGTGACACAAACGAATAAGTAGCACCCGAGTCAAATAAGATCCGGGCGGGAATAGAATTTACGAGTAGGGTACCTGAAACGACATCGTGGGCCTCCTTGGCTTCTTCTCGGGTAAGTTGGAAGGACCGTCCCTTGACCTTTGTCGGCTCCGCTTTCTTTTGAGCGGTCGACACCATGGTATCACTTCCCTTCTTCGGGCATGCATTGCTATAGTGCCCTTTTTCATGGCACGAATAGCACTCGATTTCATCCAACGGTTTGGCCCGGCAATCCCTTGCCATATGCCCCGGTCTTCCACATTTGAAACACGATTTCGAATCCACCAAACATTCCCCTTTGTGGTCTTTGCCACACTTTTTACAAGCACCCACACTTGTTTGCTTAGAGAAGGTCGGGATGAACTTTCCTCTCTTCGCCGAACCCGAGCTCCCCTCAAACTTCCTCTTCTCAAACTTTTCAAACTTTGGCCTCTCATTGATTCTTCTTTGGCCAACCTCTTCAACATTTCTCGCCGCACCGATAGCCTCATCGAGTGTGGCGGCCCTTTTAACTTCCAACTCATACTCCCACGGGAGTCCATTGGCATACCGAACAATCCGGGATCTCTCATCCGGATACAATTTGATCACAAACGGGATTAATCCCGTGAATTTCTTAGTGTACTCATCGACACTCAAATTACCTTTCTTCAAATGAACGAATTCTTCTTGAAGTTTTTCTAAGTTTCTCTCGGGGCAAAACTTTGCCTTCAACCGTTTCACAAACTCATCCCAAGTCATCTTGTACATCGCCCTCTTTCCCAATGTTTCATACAAAGTATCCCACCACACGAGGGCCTCATCCTTCAACAACCGGGAAGCATAAATCACCATATCACCTTCCTTGCATTTACTAGCTTCAAGGACTTGTTCGGTTTCACGGATCCAACGGATCGTGACTTTCGGTTCGGAGCTACCATAGTAGTTATCGGGCTTGAAAGCCATAAAAATCTTATAAGTACAACCTTTTCTTTCCCTTGGCTCGGGGTCACTTTCTTCCTCAGTTGAAGACCTTTCAGTTTGAGCAACGCTACTCGACTTGCTCTTCGTGCGGGGTGGAGATTCCTCCCGCCTTTCACGTGCCTTATGTTCGTTGAGGATTCGGTTCACATCCTCATTCACTATGTCCCTCATTTGATTGAACATAGTTTGGAGGTGTTCTACGGCGACCGGGGTGTGAGTATTCCTTTCAACACCCGAATTTTCCTCCCCTTCCCGAGGTGGAGGACCAAACACCGGTTCGACAATGTTGTTCGAATCTTGCCCTTGATCAAGTGGGCCTCTTGTACTTCTAGTTCTCACCATTTTGCTATAATAAGACATTAATCATTTAGAAGTCAATTTATCAAAGTAACGGTAACATTGACCGTCCCAAAACCAAACATGACCTAATCCTCCAAGGTCAACCCTATTGAACCTACACTTAAGGTCTCAATAGCCATTCACAGGTATCCTATGGAACCTACGGTCCTACTAGCTCAGTTTAAGTCTAGGATGGTCAACTCAACCTAGTTCACTTAAACTATAGCTCTGATACCAAGTTGTAACACCTCAATTTTCAAAACAACATTTAAATACCATTTAATTCAAAATACATAATATTGTATCAACATCAAATGCCAGTTTTACAAAAACGAAAAGGTTTCTTGTTCGAGATTATCAGAGTTTACAAAAACGGTGTTACAAATTATATCTTAACCATAGGATAAGGACTCTAATCATCAACACCGAGCTAATCTCAACAAGGCCTCTTCTAACGGGCCTCCTAGATCTTCGATCCCGAACCTGAGTACATAGCAAAAACACAAACATAGTACGTGAGACAAAATTGCCTCGTGAGATACATGGGTTTTAGACCCGATAAACAAATAGTCAAATAATATCATTAAATCTTAAAATAATATTACTAAGTTTGTTTTGGGTCACTTTATCACTTTCATCATTGGCCAATGTCAAGATAATCGGAATGCCTCCAATCTATCAAGACCATCATTTCCACGGTAATCGGAATGCCTCCAATCTACCGGGACTCATAGGTATTGGGTAATCGGAATGCCTCCAATCTACCACTAACCTTAAGGTACCGTAATAACCGGAATGCCTCCAAGCTACTACGGCCCTAGGGACATCATCATCGTCATCATTACTTATCTTTTATCGTTATGAGCTTATAGCTCCATCATTTCTCAATCAATCAATCATTTCATCATCATACAAGCAATTCATCATAAATCACATAAATGACTAAATTACTTACAGACTCGACAAATCATTTAATCATAAAAACATTTACTAGCTATGTACCCAGTTTGAAAGTTCACATGTACTCACCTTTGCCAAGTTTATCCAATGTTGTGTTTCCTTGAACACCAATGTCACTTTCCAAGATTTGAATGCCTCAAATCTTCCAACCGGCAATCTATATCAAAACCAATACAATGGTTTGCATTAACCATCTATACTAACTACATAATCTATGGCTAGTTAACTACTAGCACCATTTTCCCCAAAATTACCAAACCCTAATTTCATAAATCACCATATTTTCGTGTATCCATAACATGACCACGTTTTTCATGACCAAATACCATAGATCTAAGTTATATTACTTCCCTTTAACCATTCATGAACGATTCCATAACTAGGGTTTGAGATTTAAGCTTTCCCTACTTGAATCTATGGCTAAAAACTCAAGAGGAATGAAGATTTACCTTAGATCTTCAACTTAGGAGCAAGAATCACCAAGATTTGATGAAGATTGAGCTCCAAACGATGCTTTACACTCAAAAACGCTCACACACTTGAAGAGAGAAAACTAGGGTTTGATGGAAATGCATTTATGGCCAAAAACCCAATTTAATGCACTGGTCGGAAGAGCTCGCGCCCCGCTCGCGCCGAGCTCGCGTCGCGAGAAGACGCGGGTCTGCCTGCTAGTTGCCGCTTTTTACCAGATTTCGCGCCAGGCTCGCGCCTGGCTCGCGCCGCGAAGTCGACGCGAAGTCGACGCGAGATGCTCGCGTTCCAGCTCTGGTCCCTCTGCTCAACCTCGCGTTTCGCTCGCGCCAGGCTCGCGCCGCGAACTTGCCTGTGCAGCAGGGCTGCACTTTTCGGTCTAGGTTTCAACACGGTTTCGTCCATAACTTTCTCATACGGACTCCAAACGACACGAAACCAATTCCTACGTGTTTTAAACGATTTATCCTTATTTAACATATTTTTGTACAATTTATTTATTTACAAATTTCGGGTCGTTACAGGTATAGACTCCGCCGTTATTCCATCAAACCGACTTTATCATTTAAACAATATTAAACATAAACCCTAATCATAACAAACCCTAATTGACTTTGGCCCATTTACATAATTGGGTTGGACCTCTAATGGTGACTATCTCTACTATATTATAAAGCATTTACCCATTCCATAATTAGCAAGGCTGAAAATTCAGCCAACACACTTGCTAATTATGAATTTAATCACTTTGTAAGAAAAAAAGGGTGCGCCTGGAATCGAACCCCCGACCTTCCCTTTACATAATCACGGCATTACCACCTGACCAAGCCTACGTCTGCATTGTTTTTCATTAACAAAATTACTATAATGCTTCAGACGCGGGTTAAGCCTTCCTGTTATCATTTAACTGTGGCCCATCATTTAACTGTTCGGCCCATTTTCTTCCGCCCATTTACTACGGTACAGAGTTATAGGACGGTTCATTCACCCCTGACCCGCCTGTTTGTTCATCGTCTTTTCGTTTCTCTGCGACAATGATAGAACCGATGTCTTACAACCACTCATTTTCAATCGACTCTTCAATTCTTCTACCATGCTGATTATTTCTCACCCTATAAATACAACAAGGAAAACTACAACTAGAGTCCATACGAAATCGCTTATTTGAGGTACATGTCTTAAATTGAAGCATTTAATCTTTGTTTTCTCCCCAGTTTTCATATAATTAAGGATTTTTGGTTCATTTCAAAAACAAATTTTGTTATGTGTGGTTATGATTTGTTCAAAAACGTATATGTAGTTATGATTTATCCATTTTTTCATTAGGGAACATTAAGATGTAGCATTTGGTTTATTAATGTTTGAATTTCGTTTTGCTTGAACATGTACAACTAAAGAGCAGAGTATCGTGTTTTAAATTAATCAATTTCAGGTTTATCTTTTGTCGAATAATATTTTTTTCCTTTGTTTCATATAATTTTGGTTTTGTTTTGCTAATTGGATATGATGTAATCATAATTTGTATGTTCACACATTTGAATACGGGTCATCCTGTACACGGTTTACAAACGGGTCAATTTTTTTTAACAAAGGGGTCAATGGGATCACCTGGTTCAAACTGTTAATCTTGTCAAACTGGCCGAAAAAGAATAAAAAAATTCTTACAAATTTCATTTTTTTATAAATAACGGAATTTTAACAACTGGGTCAGCTGGGTCATACGGGTCAACCCGGTCAGAATGTTCAAACGGGTCAAAAAATATCAAAGTTGACCAATCGGGTTAAAAAAAACTGGAAAATGGATAAAAGCTAAAAAAAATATGGGAAAAAGAAAAAAATTGAAAAGGGGTCAATCGGGTATAGTCTTTTACATATTAGGATCAATATTTTTCAAGTACATGGCATTTAGCTCACAATTTTCTATTTTCGATTTGCAAGTGTTATGAACAATTTGCTTTTGCCTTATTGCAAACAATCTTTAATTAATAAATAGATTGTAGTAATAAAAGTAGATGATTTATAAAATGGAATATTTTGGTTCATATATGTTGATTTATCAAATGGTAAACCTTCTACTTGTAATCTTGTCATGTTGTATTATTCTTCACTTGTATCAGAAACAAAATAAAATAAAACTTGGTCAATTTGCAATAAATGTTTCTATTTGTTTAATCTGATTGTCGTCACTCACATATACAGGCAAGAAGAATTATGGACAGTGGATTTCATTGATGTAGTTGCATTCATGGCATCTTCTATTGCACTGTCTTTCAATCTAATTCTTTTAATTTTGGCTTTGTAACCGTACAGTTTCAGTATAGCTAAAAAAATCTTTTCTGTGCATTCCTTGTAGAATGAATTATAACTTTTATGATATTTAACTTTAGTCCCAAACTTCTAAACATTTAGATATAACTAATATTCATTGTAATAAATACAATAATGATTTATACGTGTTGATAAATGTTGAAATCAATATATGCATGAGTTCATATTTTATGAAAATTTTGTACACTGATTAAAAATACCAATACATAATATTTTCAAAACATAAAACTAAGAGCCAAAACAAATCTAACAATACAATTAATCCATAACAAAATTTACAAGAGTTTAATATTTCAGGAATTACTCTAAGTTTTCTAGTTTAAACAAAATGTAACAACTTCATAGTTCTTTTGTAGCACAAAATAACAAAGTCTAACTGCAAAGAAGTTAGTTAAATTCATGAAGGAGCATCCCCATCCATCATATCTTCGTCACCCCTTGAATAATCCCTGACAATTGTTGTCGTTTTAATTTTAAGTTACATGAAAGATTGAAAACATTAATGATGAATAAATTTACTCTGTATACTTTGACTTTTTGTGGTCAAACAAAATTACATCTAATGTTCATGATTATTGGCACACATTTGTAAATTGTCTACTAATATGTTTTTTATATTTGTAAATATAGTATAATTTAATATTACCTTGTATTGTTAATATTTTTTGCATTAAAACTTTGATGTCGAGGTTTTTCTTCTTCATCATCTTCTTCTTCAGAATCATAATCTTGCCCACTCCATATACGCGGTTTTGGTCGTTTCTCCATCGGCTCCTCAGGCTATATTTTTAAAAAATAAAATAGATTACATAAATTAATAAAAAATAATATAATATAATAATACATTGCATGACACGTATATTTACTTACCTCTTCGGGTGCTTCTGTAACAGGTGGTGTTATCTGAAACGGGACACTTGGAGAATGTGGTAATCTTGATAGTTGCTCAAGTAGCATATTCCTGTTTTTTTTTATATATATTTATGTCAAAATAAAGTGTGTTGATATGGAAAAATGGGTCGTCTAGACGGGTTTGGGTCAAAACGGGCCATTTTTTTATACAGGTTGGGTTCACACATTAACCCGAAAACACTCTTTTTTTTTCTTCCAAATTTCACACATTTTTTCCAATATTAAATGCGTTAAATATGATTACAAACATCATTATTAATTTATTACACCAATTTGAATAAAACGATTTAAGATGTTGTATACATTAAAAAGATATTTTTGGGCGATTTTCAAACTGCTTGACCCGTTCAACCCATTTGAGATGTTCCTCTTTTGGCTACTTTTTTTTTTAATTAAGATAAAACATAACCCAAACGGGTCAAATTCCCACCTATTACAACTAATCTATCATTTCTAAATTCTAACACTTACAAAAATTACACTAAAAAACATATATCCACATTACAATCTGACCTGATTTTCTCCAAATCTTTGGGAGTATTTTGATTTTCAAGTGGGCTTGGGTCAACATGAAGGGTGTAATCCGGTCCAAAATATTCATAATATTCATTGTAAGGCAGCTTGTTGTCAGGTTCAACCCCAACTGCAACCGCTGTCTGCAAATTCAAACCCAATCATCAATAATCAACTTATTTAACCAAAATTAAAAAATTAAAAAAAAAAACCTCATAACACCAACATCGGGCCACATTTCGGATCGTATAACCGCCACCGCCCAAAACCATAAGTGGAACATTAAACGACCTAAGATACCTAAGACAATCCGCATGACCTTTTACAGACAAATTAAAACAACCAAGTCTATCACCAGCCAATGAATCAGCCCCACATTGAAGAACAACAGCATCTGGTTGATAAACTTCCATAACTTTGTGGATAATCGGTCTAAATAAGCTCCTGAAACTATCATCATCCATCCCGTCGTTTAATGGCACATTTAGGGCATAATATTTTCCCTGATTTGCACCGATGTCTTTGATGTGGCCTGTTCCAGGGAAAAAATCCCCAAATTTGTGGAAAGAAACTGTCATTACTCTGTCTGTTGTGAAGAAAGCTTCTTCGACACCATCTCCGTGATGAATGTCGATGTCTATGTATAATACACGCTGCGTAATAATTAATAACATTGTTGCAGTAATCAGATTCTAATGTTTGGATAATTTGCAATTAATTACGATATTTAGGGAATTACAGAACAGAAATTGGAGATTTGGAGAGTGAAAATGCAAATTGCGTACCCTGTGGACTTTAAGCAGCTCGAGAATACCTAAAACAATATCGTTAACATAACAAAACCCTGATGCTTCAGACTTTTTAGCGTGGTGTAATCCGCCGGCCCAATTGATGGCAATATCAGCGTCTTGCCGGTTAAGTTTAACCGCAGCTCCGATTGATCCGCCGGCAGACGCTTGACAGAACTCGAAAATCCCATCGAAAACCGGGCAATCTTCACCGACGTTGAACCGTTTGAGGTGTCGAGTATGCGTGTGGTCCTGGAGGCTGTCCGGAGTGACGGAAGCGAGGAAATCGACATAGTCGTCGGAGTGAAACAATCGGATGTCTTCTGGACCGGCGGGGAACGGACGGACGATTTCCATACGACGGTGAAGGGAGTAATGTATGATAAGGTTGTGAGCCATGCGGATGCGATGGGGTTTCATCGGGTGGCCTTGGCCGTAATAGTAGTCGCCGATTGAGGGTTCGTAGAAGTAGGAGACACGGCGTTTTTTGCCGTCGGGGCCTGAGGGGAGGGAGGCTCCCCCGACGGAGGAGGACTCGACCATTGTGATTTGCGGTGGTGGTCTGTGAAGTGAGAAAGAGAGGGAAACGAAAAATCGCCGTCGATTAGGGTGGAGATGGCGAGGAGTAGGTCGGAGAACCTGCGCCGGTTGGAATTGAACTCGAGTCCAAAGGGGGAGAAAGACAATGAGAGAGAATTAAGAGGACCTAGGTTTAATTTTGTTAAAAAAAAAATTAACAATCCAACCCAATTTATTAAAAATTTAATTTTTTTTCTTTCACCGACACCCAACATAATATTTCACACATTAGTAATTCAACCTAACCTAACTTAAATTACTAATAAAAAAATTACTTGAAAAATAAACAATTAAAAAAAGGTAGTGACCGAGGGTCACAACCCTGTGCCTTTCCACCGGCTTAGGCCACCAAATTTTGAAGATTTCCTTATTATTATAATACTTTATTTTGTGACCCCGGTCTTCTAAAAGAAGACGATGTGGGTAGTTTAGTAGGTTCTTGTTAACGATTAAAAAGTATTAATGAGTAAACTATTTGTGCTTTCATTAATATAAGGGTAATTCTTAATAGGGGTGTCAAATTTGTACCGAACAAAACCAGCCAACATGCTACCAACCATACCAAGTATAGTTGGTAGCCAATATGTTAGTAGCCAACATGTTTGGTTGGTAGTACCGTACCAATTGTGTAATCATGGTACGATAATGGTACACAAATTTTAAATACCACGGTATACCGTACCAACCAAGATATATATTATATGATTTTTAGTTTAATATATTATAACAAACTAGCAACCTATTTGCCCAAGATTCCAATTAGATATTAAAATATACGATATTTTATTTAAATTATAGATGTGCCCAAAAAATATCTCTGAAACTAATATAATATAATAAGACATACTTATTTTAACTTTAAAACTAAAAACATCTTTGAAAATATAATATTTTATATGTACATTCACACAAATCAGTGATTCAGTTACGACAAGATAGCTACATCTTTTGTTACTTTATCGTACTAGATTATGTTTATATAGCACGTAACATATTATATCATTTTGCTTATTTTGTTTCTATGTTCGGAACACTTGTTAATATGTTTAACTGATCGATAATAATAAAATATCATTGTTCTTTTGTTATTAATTTTTTTAATTTCATATGAGTTAGTGATATTGGTATATACCATTACCAATTTGTACCAACCAAGATTATTGGTAGCCAAACAAATTGGTACCAAGTAAACTTGGTATGGTAATGGTAGATAAATCAGTGTACCAATTATAGTTGGTACGGTACGCGATATGAGAAAAATATACGTGGTACCGTACCATGTTCACCCCTAATTCTTAAAATGCAAAGTTTGATTATTGATTAATATACAAATTTCATATAGCACCATGACAATGAAATGATTGTTCAACAATATAGCAAAAATTAAGTAAACAAACAATCACACAATAACGAAATAAAAATAGTTTTACTTTCTAAAAATAGAAAGTTTCCAAAAATAGCAAGTTTCCGAAAATAGATATTGTTTGAAAATGAAATGATTGTTCGTAAACTTAATATTTTATTCATGGCTCACGACAATCCAGTGCTCATATCCTCCAGTCTCACTGTGCACCTAATCACCTGAAAAACATAAATATAAAAGGGTCAACAAATAATGTTGAGTGAATCCAAAGGGTTAATGTTTATGGGAAAAGTAAAATTTTTGCTACCCAAAATGATTGTTATGAAAAGAATATTATGACTGAAAAAGTATAAGTTCAACACTCATATGATATGAGAAATAAGTATGAAAAATGAAGTGTATATATAGAAGATCTACAATTACTAGTTTTGTTTATGCAAATGTGTTGAACAAGTTGTTATGTTTGACATTGCATGACTGTTATCCCCAACATGTAGCTAGTCTATTGAGTTAATATACCAACCCCTAAGTCCACAATCAACACTTCAACTCCAGTATGTTATCGTTCTTTTATGGATATACACTCCCGAAAGATGTCTTGGATAACCAAGTAATGATCAAATAATGTTGGGAGGATGAGTGTCAGCCAATAGTACTATCTGCATATCCATGGTCTAGATCCACTAGTTAATGATTGCTGGCAACCTTAGTCTAGTATAACAATTGTTTGTCATGCCAATGCGATAATGAAAATGTATAGATGTTGTACAGTCATAGTAAAGTAGTAGCATTGTTTATGTTTTCCACCCCGATAGTTTATAAAACAGTAAAGTAGTAAGAGGGGATGTGGACTCACCTGGGCAAAGCTTAGCAACTGATAGGACAGAGGACTCCTTCACAGACTCTTAGCTTCCTAAACGATATAACGTTCTAATTAGACTAAGCTAACACAGGCGATCTAATTATGATGTATGATATGCAATTAATGTTATGTTTTATGTTTTGTGACATAAAATGAACTTGGGTCTGTTGGAATATGCTTCACGTACATGACATATAGTTATATGGCTAGACGCATGTGAACCTAAAGGATCACGCACTTATACACCAAACACCATTTAATATATATAATATAGTGAAATGTTCAAGGTAGTCCATTAATTTTATCTAGTCCCAAGGGACATTTATTAGCTCTTGGATCAAGAAAAATTAATGGTCAAGATCAAGATTCAAAACCACCACCACCACTACAAGCACATGTGCTTCTCCGGCGGCCGAAGACGGCGGCCGCCGCCGGTGGCGGAGGGCGGCGGAATACGGCGGACGGCGGCGATGGGCGGCGGAGGGAGGCGGCGGAGGGCGGCCGGAGGTGGCCGCCGGCGGTGGTGACCGGTGGTGGTAGTCGTGACTGGAAGCACATGTGCTTCGTGACTTGTTTTGATTATTTTTCCGTGTAGTGAAGCACATGTGCTTCATAACGTCAAGCACATGTGCTTCGTGATTCAAACACAAATGACTTGTTTGTAAGTTACATGTGTTCAGGAACAAAAACACATGTGCTTGGCTTTATGAAGCATTGGCTTTAGGAAGCACATGTGCTTGGCTTTATGAAGCACATGTGCTTCATAATGATGTGTTCGTCACTTGTTTTGATATTTTTTTCGTGTAGTGAAGCACATGTGCTTCATAACGTCAAGCACATGTGCTTCGTGATTCAAACACAAATGACTTGCTTGTAAGTTACATGTGTTCATGATCAAAAACACATGTGTTTGGCTGTATGAAGCACATGTGCTTGGCTTTATGAAGCACATGTGCTTCATAATGATGTGTTCGTCACTTGTTTTGATTTTTTTTCCGTGTAGTGAAGCACATGTGCTTCATAATGTCAAGCACATGTGCTTCGTGATTCAAACACAAATGACTTGCTTGTAAGTTACATGTATTCATGAACAAAAACACATGTGCTTGGCTTTATGAAGCACATGTGCTTGGCTTTATGAAGCACATGTGCTTCATAATGATGTGTTCGTCACTTGTTTTGATTTTTTTTTCCGTGTAGTGAAGCACATGTGCTTCATAACGTCAAGCACATGTGCTTCGTATGCTCCCTTGTGTGTGTTAGAAACTCATGTTTTTAGTGACTTGAAGCACATGTGCTTCGTGACCTGAAGCACATGTGCTTCGAAGTAATATGTTGTATTTAGTGAAGCACATGTGCTTCGATACATTAATACCACCACCACCGCCATTTGCACCAGCCACTTCACTGTCAGCCACCACCACCACCGCTAGTCGCCGCCGCCGGCCACCGGTGGCGGACGGCGGCGATCGGCGGTGGTCGGGCGGCGGCGGGCGGCGGCCGAAGGTGGCCGGAGGCGGCGGCCGGCGGTGGTTGTAGGTGGGGGATTTGATCTTGTCCATCTTGATCCAATGGCTAGGATTTGTCCCTTGGGACTAGACAAATCCTTTGGACTTCCTAGAATACAACTCATATAATATAATTAGGGTAATTATATTATATTATTTATATAAAGTGTAATTACTTGGCTAGTTATGTTTTAATTAATTGTTAAGTTAAAACGTATTAGTGATTAATTATAAAGAATCAAAAGGACAAGGGTCTAAGTGTCGTATCTCCTAACTTGTAATTAGAAGATAAATACTTAGATCAGGGAGCAAACTAACTAACCTTAATCCTCCCTTCTCTCCATTCACGGCGGCACCACATTAAACATAGGTGATGGCTTTGTGAAGACTCTCTTTTTTGACAATAACTTACGTCCAAAATCAATATCACAAATGGGTATTTGACGTGAAACAATGAAAGGAAAGGAAAACATAATCCTTGGGTTTTCTGTTTCGTAATTCTCACGTGGTTTTGATTCTTTGTCCAAGGGATACCATTAGAGGAATTCTACATTGAATTCTTGGAGTTCTTCATCCTTATTCGTTGGTGTAATTTAAGGCTTCAAAGGTATGATTTCTACATACTAATCTCTTTTATTGTTCATGCTTAATTACTTTGTCAATATGTAGATCCGTTATTAGTGATTTATTTATTATTTCCGCTGCGTTTTACTTTGATTAAACCGTAAATCACTAACAGGGTCATTGGGCCTTAATGGGCCGAAATGAAATGAAATGGGCTTCGAAATGAAATGAAATGAAATGGGCTTGGGTTAGGCTTAATGGGCCTCGATGGGCTTAATGGGCCACTAGGTGGGCCTCTTGGGCCTCATATTGGGCTTAGGTCCGATTAGATTGGGCCATGGATTGGGCTTGGGCCCAATTGGGTTCGGTTTGGGTAAGCATTGGGCCAAAGGTTTGGGCTTTGGTCCAAATGGGCTTGGATACTAATGGGCCGTCTAGAGTTTGGCCTAACGGGCTTGGATAGATCGAAAGGGCCAAGTACGGGCCTTGGCCTGATTAAGAATTCAGGTTTGGGTCACGATTTTGGGTCAAGAATCCGGCCTTGACCCGGTTTGACTTGCGGGTCACAATTAGTCAATTCTAGAGGTCAACAATGGTCAAAATAGTCAACAAAAGTCAACTATTAGGTTTTCGGTTTCTAGGGTTTGTGTTCGAGTGTGGGTTGGCCGAATGGCCAAGACCCTACGGGTTTGGTGCTAGATTTGGTCTAGGGTTCGAATCTATTGAGTTGTTTGGCTCGTTTTCGGTATTTTGGTCATAACAAGGTTAGATCTAGGGTTTAACAAGATCACAAGTCTAGGTTTTCTAGGGTTTGGTCAAGAATCAACAAAACAACAATGAATCAAACAAATCAATACGAATAACGGATCAACGAATCAATAAACGAACAAATCAACAACACATACACACACATGCATACATATGTATACATGCATGCTTGCATGCTACGGTTTTGGGGAAACATGGCATAACCGAGACCATATGGCTCTTAGCCATGGTCTCGGGTTCGAGTATAGGCCGAAAACAAAAGAAAACAAGAAAGGTTTCGGGTATTACCTTGGATCGGATGAACTAGGGTTCGAGTTTGGCTTGCGGAGATCGAAGGCACAAGGGTTCGGGTTTGGGAGCTTTGGCCGAGTTCAACAAAAGAGAAAAGGAGGCGTTGGGGTTTTATTTATAGTGTTAGCTTTAGGGTTTTAGAAGGAGAGTTTGAGTAGGAATAGGTTTCTTTTGAATAACATGTGTATAATGATCAAAAGGAAGGATAAGGCCAACACCCCAAGGTAGGGGTGTTCAAAATCAGGTACCCGAATTTTCGGATACCCGAAATTCGGGTACCCGGATTTTCGGATAGTGATTATTACAACCCGCATTTGGTACCCGGATTTCGAATACCCGGATTTCGGGTACCCGAAATTTCGGTAATTCGAAATTCGGGTATCCGGTATTCGAAAGAAAACAAAATATTCAAATATTTCGAGTATATTACGGATATTTCGGGTATTTTTCAGATATTTCAAGTACTTTTCAAATATTTTGGGTATTTTGGATATTTAGGGTATTTTCTCAAATATTTAAGGTATTTTTTGTATAATTTTTGTATATTTTTTGTATATTTTTTATTTTCGGGTAATTTTTGTTAAGGCAAAAAGCCTTACCCCTTTGGGATCTTAAGATAACAAGACAAACTAGACTAGCTTAGATTAGATTGTAGAATTTAGCTAAGTCTCGGTGTGATACTGATTGGGCAGTATTGGCCACTCAGTATCAGAACTCAGTATTGGAAATCCATTACTGAGTGGAAGGACTGAGTTACATCTTCGAAATGTAACTTACCAGATCAAATCCCTTGATCTTGGTCACTTTCCTTTATTCAGTCCTTCCACTACTCATTTGCATATTTTGTAAGATCTCTATAACACTATAAATAAAGATCACTTTGCAAAGGAGTACACACCAATTTACGTATTCACTTTCATACATTTGTAATTGATCACTGATCTTGTTATTCTACAACAAGCCATAGTTAGTGGATTTATACACTGACTATATTCTTGTGTTAATCACTTTTATATTTCATAAAGTATATTAATCTATCAATTAACAAACTAACCAGGGTTGTTGTGACATAACAACTGGTATCAGAGCAGGCTAAATAAACTCTTATTTTGTCGATCTATTACCCTGGCAGCCATTCCATATACATAACCTTCCCCATCTACAAAATCCAAAATGTCTTCTATTGTTGCACCCAGTTGTGTCTGGAAAAGGAGTGCCAATCTTTGATGGCAAAGACTTTCATCAGTGGAAGTTGAAAGCACAATGGTATCTTAAATCCATTCATCATAAGATGCTCACAGTGCTGACTGATGGTCCCATCATTCCACAAACTGTGGAACCCGTTGCAGCCACTGATGATGCTCCTGCAAGCACAAGAACCATACCAAAACTAAAACATACATGGACTGATACTGACCGTCAGTTGTATAGTCTTGACTCCAGAGCAAAAGGGGTGATTGGTAATGGAGTTACCAAAGAAATATTGAATGCAATTATGAAATTGCCAACTGCAAAAGCTATGTGGGATAACTTATCAGTCACCTATGAAGGCACATCTAAGGTGAAGTTGCAGAGAAAGAACAACATGAGAAGAAAATATGAAAACTTCTTCTCAAGTCCTAATGAAGACATCACCGCTCTCTATAATAGGTTCAATACTGTTATCCATGATCTCATCAGTGTAGGGATTGTGAAGGAAGAAGGAGAACTCGTTCAAACATTTATGGACAGTCTTCCTCAACAATTCCTTGACATGACAAATTCTGTCAATGCTGCTAACAACATTGAAACATACACTCTTCAAACATTGTATGGTTTAATGTTGAATCACGAGGAGAACAATGCTGCAAGACTGATCAACTGGAAGAAAACTGACAAGACATCCACTGGCATGGCCTTAGTTGTGCAACATGCCTATACTGCCACTGAGCCTGAAGAGCCAAAGGTTGATCTTGCTGATGCTGAGGCAGAGGAGCTTGAAACTCAAATGGCTCTCATGTCTATGAAGCTGGATCAGTTGAAGAAGAAGAGGCTGGGTGTTAGCTCTTCTAATACTGACCCAAGATTAGGTCTATGCTACAGGTGTGGAAAGCCTGGACACATTGCTGCCAACTGTCATAAAAAGTCATCTGAAATTGATCAGAATGATAAAATTGCATACCGAGCTAAACGGTATATGGACAAGTATGTCAAGTTGAAGAACTGGAGCAAGGGCAAGGGTGCAACAGGGAATGGAGCACCTCATCAGGCACTTTACTCTGAAGCTTGGATGGATGAAGAGCTCAATGATGATGAGGAAGAAGTTGAAAACAAAGCCTTTATGGCTTTCACTGAAGAGGATTTGAAGAGCTCCTTTGAGAAGGATATCAAAGAAGCTGAGAGGATGAGTGTTCACACTGATTGGGATTCCACTTAGTTGTACAAGGTGAGTTCCTTTCAAACTTATTCAGTGAATGAAAAAGAAAAGATTTTTGAGTACATGATTGTTGATCTTAAAACTTTAGTGCAAAAAGAAAAAGCTTTAAAATTAACTATTCTTGAACTTGAAAGGGTAAATAACGAACATTTAGATAAATTAGCAAAATTTAAAGATTTAGAATTGTTAGGTCACAACACCCTGGTTTTATATGTTAATTGATAGATTATTATACTTAATGAAATATTAAAGTGATAACACAAGAATATAGTCAATGTATAAATCCACTAAGTGTGGCTTGTTGCGGAATAACAAGACCACTGATCAATTACAAATATATGGAAGTGAATACGTGATTGGTAAGTTCTCATTTGCAAGATGATATCTATTTATAATGATATAGAGATCTTACATAATGGGCAAATGAGTAACCGAAGGACTAAACTAAGAAAATGACTAAGATCAAGGGATTTGATCTTAGTCAGTTACATAACAAAATGTAACTTAGTCCTTCTACTCAGTATTGGATTTCCAATACTGATCAGTACTGATACTGAGTGGCCAATACTGGCCAACTTAGTATCACTCCTAAACTTAGCATATTTATTCTACAAACTATTCTAAGCTAGTCTAGGTTATTTTGTTATCTTAAGATCCAAAGGGGTAAGGCTTTTTGCCTTAACAATCTCCCCCTATCTGATGATAACAAAACAATTACAAAGAGAATTACAAAATAAACAAAAACATAGGCTGCATAGTCTTCTTCTTCACCTTCTGTTGATAGATTGAAATTCGTAGAAGACTTCTTTCTTGATATGGATGAACTCTTCTCTTTTCTGTAGTTCATCCTGCCTGTTGTTGAGCACAACAACAATCTTCTTTCTGAACCAAGAATCATCCTTCTTGGTTATCATCCACTTCAAACCCACAAGATGACTGATAGGGGCCTTTGGCAAATCTGCTTCAGTGATGAAGCATTCCCTATCTTCTGGGTCTATATACATATATCCAGAGGTTGGATATATGGTGCTCTTTTGATCCTGAAAAATAAGATTTGGGGGAACAGGGTATGAGTTAAAGATCCTGAAAGTGTTAAGGCACTCAGGCTTGTTGTTTTTGACAGCCTCAGTCATTACACTGAGTGCCCTGTAATCCGCTTGGTACAGAACGCCTTTTTCAAAGCATACAGCAGCAACAACCCAGATTGAAAGGTTTCATTGTACTCGATCGACCCATAGGACCGACCGCCTAGCATGCTTGGTTCGAACCTTGCTGACCAAGAATATGTACTTGTTCTTGACCGGTTAAACCAACCAGCTGATTTAATCCCTAAAAGCGGAAGTGGGATTAAACCTAATCCTTAAACCCTAAAGGATTGGGATGTTGGAAATCTAACTTGATTAACAAGAAAGAAACCTTGTACGAAGAACTCGAACACACACATTGCTTGTGTTGTTCGTTCGACCATTAACCAAAGAACCCTAGGGTTCTTTGGTCGAATTCGTCCAAGAGGGGAGAAGGGAGAAAGATGTTTCCCAAAAACATACCATGTTGTTTGCTTAAGATTAGTCCACTGATGATGAACAAATCGAGCGATCTTCTAGTTGATCTAAGCAATGAACTTGTTCTTCAAAACTTGAAGAACACGAAGAACACGAAGAACGAAGAACACCAACCTTGGGTTCTTATGTGTGTTCGGCCGAAATTGAGAGAGGGGGCAAGGAATTTCGTGAGGTGGTGTAAGGGTGTTTAGGGTTACCCTAAGCCTCTTATTTATATACAAATAAGTTGCGCTTAGAACCCTCTAGTTTAATTAATATTAGATCTTTAATTAAACTTCCTTTTAACACTTCCATCCCTTATAGTTTAACTAGTTTATTATTGTTGCACTTAACTATTAAATGTCTAGTATTAATACACTAATAATTCGGTACCCATATACACGAATTATATACTTGTATTTATACTCTTAATGATTAATTATATAATAACCTTTATATAATTTATACAATAATATTATCCAATTACTATACGATTTAATAGCTTTAAATCATATCATGGATAATCTTTGATTAACACATTGTATATTTACTCAACTAGTAAATGTACAAGCACTTGTATTAATTAGTTAGTTAAACTAATCTAGTAATAAGTTAAACTTAACATAATACTTAACTGATTCATAATGACTATTATGAATCATTCCTTTTCGTAGTATCATTGCTTATCTTGCTCGTATTACATGCACTCACCGGTGTGACCCTTAAGTGTTTCGTAGGCATGGATGAATCATCATAGGTTGACTAACTGTGCACATAAATCCTTCAGACTCCCACTTGTGCAAGTTCGTAACCTTTGTCTTAATGATACGAGCTACAGTGGCCTTCTAGATGGGCATGTTGGTAACCAACCCCATAAAAACAGCTTACGTAACCCAGGTATAGTTTATGAAAAACTCTTTAATAGCGTCTCCTAGTAAAGAACACTCTGTCTCTACTTCTTGGGCAACTATGTTAGGCTTATCCCTTGCAGCACGATATTTGTGACAACGAATACGAGCATGGTAGAAAATTATCAACTCCTGTATTCGAAATCATTTTATGACTTCTTGATTCAAACTGTTGTGATAAACGACAAAGAACAAATCAGTTCGTTTGGGCACGACCGTGCACTTGTCAGTTTCTCATCATGTCAAAGGACTTATAAATATATCTCCTTAAAAGGAGGTGCAATTACCATCTTGTTATATTTCGATTTAAAGTACAACTTCCTTTGTACCCAGTATTGCCTCGTATGACAAACATTTTTCAGAATTGTCTAAGACGAACCAAAGCACATTAGTCATTGTATCCTAAACCAAATACCTCAGGCTTAAGGACAATCCTAGTGAACAATACTTTTGAACTTTTCAACCACGAAGTATTGTCACGGTGGTCGATCCAATATTCGTTGAGCCTCCAACAGAATATCACCGATATTTGGTTTGCACAAAACTTGTGTAGCTATCTTCGAAGAACTTCGAATCTACCACCAAAAATCGCGATGACGTTAACGTCCCAACAAGGTTCCCACCAAGACGAGTAGTCACGAATTTATACCTTTTTGAATAAAAGGACTTTTATTCATGGATATTGTAAAATATACAAAGTCTGAATAACAATGATACTAACTCATGTATTATTATTCCTCACTGGACATAGATACTGAATTATTACTGGATCATTACTTATTCCTTTTGTTCGTGTTGATCACTTAATGATTCTTACAATTTTAATTGTAACTTTATCACTAAAC
Organism: Calendula officinalis; assembly: GCA_963853835.1. Classification (NCBI taxonomy): domain Eukaryota; kingdom Viridiplantae; phylum Streptophyta; class Magnoliopsida; order Asterales; family Asteraceae; genus Calendula; species Calendula officinalis. Next base: position 35,941,626 of record OY970828.1, read on the forward strand.
CAATCATTTCTATTAAACTAAAGACACAAGTCGAGTATTTATGAATACTGTCTCTTTTGTCTTTGCTAGATATTGTTCATGCAACATTTAGAACATATTCTAGTCTTGCCTTTTATGTAATTCGGCAAACATAGGAGGATTGGAAATTAACTCCTTAGTTTCTTGAATTCATAAAACTATCCTTGTAACTAAAGTCTCTTTTAGTTACTTGATTTGTAGATATTCTTACTAGTTAAAGAAATTTCCTTAAATGATTATGTTGTCCACTGAAGTGTTAACAGCCTATTAGATATGCAACAATTAATCACAAGACTTGTGATCATGCTATTAGGTTTGCAATAATCTAATCAATGATCATTAATTTCTCTTAACTCTTTGGCTAACGACTTGGTAAAACCTTGTTGTTAATGTCTTACTAACTTACTAAATTCATTAACATCTTTAATGAACTACGTTAGTGTTAGCTCCCACTTACTTTTATGGAATTTAAGCATCTCTTAAACTACTTTGACCTAGTCAATAACTTGTAGTTTAATCTTTTAAGAATTCTATCAATAATTAAGATCATCCTTTGGATTTGCGAATATCCAACATTCCTGTTTAGGGAATTATGATCTTTATTGATTATTGTATCTAACAAGTATAAGACACTTGAAACGATACTCCCAATTCTTAAATACATTAGTATTATTTTAAGAACTTTATTTAATGCCAAAGTCATTTCCCTGGATTTCTCAAATATCCATCATTCCTATGAGGGAATTATGACTTGATTAAAAATTGTACTTATTACAAGTATAAAAGACTTGCAATAATACCTTTTAATTCTTAAACACCTTAATATAGTTTGTCTCTTTCAAGAGTTTATGTAATGTCTAAGTCATTTTGCTTGGATTATTCGAACATCCAATTATTCCTATTAGGGAATTATGACTTCATTAAATCATTTACTACAAGTATAAGAGACTTGTAATAATACTTTTAAAGTCTATCTTGATTATATCCAATATAATCATACTATATTAATACTAATACTTTAAAACTTACTATCATAAGTAATGACTATTACTTAAGATGTTTTAACTAAGTTCAATAACTCTTGAACCTTATGCTTTCATAGAACTCTTAAATACTTTCATTAGAAAAACTTTCTAATTACTAGTATCTAAATACCTTGAGCTATCAAGACATTATTCATACAGCAATCAAACAAATATAAAACATGAAATATAATTAAATCAAAACTTGACTTACAATGTAGTCATAAACCTTGACTAGTGTGATTATCACACATGCACACAATATAATTCAACCATGGATTTGAAATTTATTAAAACTAAAGAAAAACTTGTTTTAACAAAAATTAAAATTATCCAAACAATAAAGTAAAATTGTTTAAAACGAATCCACAAAAAATACTAAATTATAAAAACTTGGTGCTCGTGGGATCATCACCATCTCATGCCGGTCGTCATCACTTCCCATCTCCTCCTGCAATAAACGATTGCAAAAGTTAGATTACTCGTAACGTACTTTACAAGTATCTTAAAGTGATTAAGAAGTGTGGTTGTGTTACCTGAGGAACTTGCGTTTCCTCCACTACCACTTGCACCCTTTGGACAATTCCTTTTCCAATGCCCAGCCTCACCACACTTGAAGCACCGATTCTCGGTCCTCGCAGGGTTACGCTTAACCTTCTTGACCTTTTGTTTGACACCTTTACCATTTGGCACTCCTTGGTTAGGATAGGTTTTACCCTTTCCTTTACCACCATGCCCTTCTTCATCGCTATCATCAGTTGTGCGACCCCTTTTAGAATTGGTCTCAATATTCAACTCAACATCCTCGAGCATGGATTGTAGCTCGGGAATGGAATTATCCATAGTACGTTTGCTGTAGTTGGCTACAAAGAACTTGTAGTCATCGGACAATGAGTTGAGTATCACGTCAATTGCTAACTGCAATGGCATGTGGTGAGCAAGTCTAGTAAGGTGATCAACGTGCACCTTCATTCTCATGACGTGTGCGCCTACTAATTCTCCCTCAGCCATCTTGCAAGAAGCGAACGCCTTACAAGCGTAAAATGCTTGTCCTGGTTCGTTTTCTTCATCCTTGGCAGGGGTTTTCAACACTTTTCTTTCTCGGTCAATCCTATCCCTCTCTTGTCTAAGCATGATCTTAAAATCACGCCTCCAATTGAGGAAATTTGACCCAGTCTTTTCTTTCTTTCCTAGAAAGAAACGTCGCGACAGTTTGTTGTAGCTTATCGTTGTGTTTGTTGCTGCCATCTACAAATCAAACCCAGTTTAATTAGTAATCATCAATAAACATTCTCTAAAATATATTATAAACCCATAATTAATATTTTAGGCCTAGGATCCATATATCACATTCTCGCCGCAAGGTTTGGGCACTTCCCGACGAGACATGCTATTTCTGGCAGGTAACATCCTTACCGATCGTATCAAGACTTGACACGATTCCTAGGGGTCGTAGAATCTTTAGACTTATAACTTATTACAACCTTGTACAATATAATTATACATTTCTATGTTAGTAATAAAGTATAGTATGTTTATTCTACTCAAGTACTTTTTGGGCCGGGACTCCCGATTATCACCAAAGTAGATCAGACCATCTAAGACAGTGCGATGCTCTGTGCCGGGACTCCCGATTATCACAGAACCTTACGCACCTTAACACTCGCAATGATTTGAATCCATATCTAAGGTTCTTTATCCTAACAATATGAATATCGTTGAATGTTAGGTCACAACAACCCTGGTTTATTATGTTAATTGATAGATAATTATACTTAATGAAATATTAAAGTGATAACACAAAAATATAGTCAATGTATAAATCCACTAAGTGTGGCTTGTTGCGGAATAACAAGACCACTGATCAATTACAAAATATGTGAGTGTAAGTTCGTAAATTGGTAAGTACTCCTTTGCAAGATGATCTCTATTTATAGTGGTATAGAGATCTTACATAATGGGCAAAGGAGTAACCGAAGGACTAAACTAAGGAAATGACTAAGATCAAGGGATTTGATCTTAGTCCGTTACAAAACTGACTGTAACTCAGTCCTTCTACTCAGTATTGGATTTCCAATACTGAGTGCTGATACTGAGTTGCCAATACTGGCCAAACTCAGTATCACTCCTAAACTTAGCTATTTTATTCTACTGTTTATATTAAGCTAGTCTAGATTGTTTTGTTATCTTAAAATCCAAAAGGGGTAAGGATTTTTGCCTTAACAATCTCCCCCTATCTAATGATAACAAAACAATTTACAAAGAGATTTCAAAAATAAATAAATACAGGCTGCAAAGTCTTCTTCTTCATCTTTTGTTGATTGACTCAAACTCATAGAAGACTTCTTTCTTCACATGGATGAACTCTTCTCTCTTCTTTAGTTCATCTTGCCTGTTGTTCAGTACAGCAGCAATCTTCTTTCTAAACCAAGAATCTTCTTTCTTGGTTATCATCCATTTCAAGCCCACCAGATGGCTAATAGGAGCTGTTTGTAAATCTGCTTCAGTAATGAAGCACTCCCTATCATCTGAGTCAGTATACATATATCCAGATGTTGGATATATGGTACTCTTTTGATCCTGAAAAATAAGGTTAGGAGGAACAAGATATTTGGGAAAGATTCTGAAAGTATTAAGGCACTCAGGTTTGTTGTTCTTGATAGCCTCAGTCATCACACTGAGTGCCCTGTAATCTGCTGCATAAAGGATGCCTTTTTCATAGCATATAGCACATACAACCCAGATTTCATCCATCATCACTTGGGCTTCAGAAGATATTGAGGGCATCTCCTTTATCAGTCTAGCAATTTTTATCCAGTCTTGGAGTCCCATATTTTGAATGTCATGGAGAAAGATCTTCATTGGAGGACTGACTGGCCCAGTGCAGGTTGCAATAATTGATCTGTCAACAGTTTTGACTTTTATTTTGTTGACAAATTCATTTAGCCTGTATATGTCCTTTACATTCAGAAATGATTTATTTCTCAGCATACCCATCCTGGTTTCCCTATACCTTGTTCTTTGAGCCATAATGTTCCAGTACTGTTCAAGCAATTCATCTCTTATTCTTCTTACAATATGTGATTTCCTTGGAACATATGCATCAGACTCAGTTTCATGTTCTTCTTCCTTAACAGGGAAGAGTTTCTGAGCCTCAATCTCATCCTCAGCATCACTCTTTTCCACAGTATACCAAGTAGATCTTCTAGGTCTAGAGATCAGAGGAGCTGGATCTTGTTCTTCACTTGATTCTGAGGACATAACCACATTTGTCATTCTTCTGGTTATTGGTCATCTAGGAATTCTAGAAGGTCCTTCAGCTGGAGGAGAGATTGGTCTTCTTGGGGGCTCTTCATCATCTGAGGATGATGATGAAGAGCTTTCTTTATGTGCCACATCCAGTGCAAAGTTTAGAAATTTTTGAGATGGCACTGGATGGTCTTCATCATCATCAGCAATATGCCAAACAAAAGGCCTGTATACAATAATCTGCAAGTTGTTTGGGACTTGAGCAGGAGGCTCAGTATTAACTTGCTGTGGTTGATCAGTATCAGTCTCCCCCTGAGCAGATGACTCAGATAACTCTTCAAGTAATTCCAGGACTGACCTTCCTCTTTGTCTTCTTCTTTCATACTGAAACCTGAGTGGTTCAGTATGAGGAGTTTGCTGATGTGGTTGTTGTTGTTGTTGCTGTTGAGGTTGATCTTCATTTAACTTTCTTCTTTTCTCCCGCTGAGGAGATGGCTCAGGTTTATCAACCTCTTCTTCTCTTTGTCTCTTCTCCCCCTTATTGTTATCATTTGATGGGGAGAGAAGAAGTTCAGTATCACCACCTATGTCCTCCTTTTGATTATCAGGAGTTGGGGAGGGCATAGGTTCAGTAGCAGCATCTTGCTCACCCTCAGTATTAGCTTTGGAGGGTGATCTTCTAGGCTCAGTGTCAGGGCCTTCTTCATCATTGTGTCCACCTTTTGGAGACTGAGGAGGTGGTGGAGAATGATGTTGTTGTTTTAGGAGTGCCACCGTCTGTTTTAATGAGTCTATCTCATTACTCATGGCATCCATCCAGGCCATAATATTAGTCTGAGTGTTCTGCATGGCCAGGATCTGGTTGAGAATAGTTTGCAAAGCACCCTGCACTTCCTGAGATTGAGTAGCTTGTGCTCTTTGGCCCTGCATAGATGGTGCTAAAGAAACAAAAAAATGTAAACTGGTTAGAATGAAAGGTTTATCAAATAGAATTGTGGTGTTGTTAAATTCTATTATCATGTAAACAGAATTTTAGAAGTCTGTATTTCATCTGGTACATGATGAAATATTGTGAACTTGTGCATAGCATGTGTAAGAAATTGTTTAGTAAAAGTGAGTATGAATGTTTGAGTAGCTCAGTATAGGATAGTTCACATTTACTAAAAAGTTTGGGTTTGGGTAATCGAAGCCTGGGATGTGCTTCTGGTTATTTTCAATGTTTATCACTCGGTATTAGAGTGATAACAGAAATGTGGTTTATACCCATGGGTAATTTTGGCTTATGTGGCTTAAAAGGTTTGTGATCATTTCTTTAATTATGTGACCTTACTCAAAATAAGTAAGACATCATTCAAGCAGCACCAGTGAGTGTCAGTATGACATCACCACCATTGTCTCTTAAAATGTTGAGACAACTGTAGACTGACAATGATCATTGTGATGCTCAGTGTATGAATTTTGCATAGCAGCAGTGGGCTAACTATGTTGGCCATAAGTGGATATATTTTAAAGTTCGGTTGAGACTTTGGTCAGTATTGAGTTGGTACTGGCCAATACATAGTCTCTTTTTGGGAAAGATATATATATATAGTAAAGTTTGAGAGCTTTTTAGAAATTCATACATGAGACTTTGTCGGATTCCCTTCTAGCATCAGCAGAGGTCGGTGCTGGATCATCTAGATTTTGATTTGAGGCACCAGCACCTTCAGGAGCCTCTTCTCTTCGAGCATGTGTACCTTCCAGTATGTTTTGCTCAAACTGAATCTCCACATCAAGGGGAACATGAGGTTCCTCAATTGGTTGAGCAATAGGTTCTGGTTCAGGACCTGGAAGGTCAGCGGTGGCTGCAACAAGACTTTGTGCTTGAAGAGATGCAGTTAATGAGGGAGCATGAGTAGGCTGCGCTTCTTCGGATGATAAAGCACCCATGATTACTGGAGATATGTTTCTTCTTCTTCTTCTTCTTCGGATGACCATTGGTGTGTCTTCTGAGGACTCAGTATCAGAATCTGTTGCAATTAGAGGGGCATCAGGATCCTGTGCAGGTGGAGGAATATGTGGTGGTTCTTGTGCCGGTTCTGGTTGAGCATCCATCATCTCAATATCTTGACCACCATCTTCACTGTCATCATCACTATCATCACTTTCTGATTCAGTATCAGAATGAGGTTCATCATTAATGTGTGCCTCTACAATAGCCCACATGGAGTGACTCAGTACAGGCCCTCCTTCCCTTGGCCTGTAGTAATAAATCTTCTCATGTAAAGGAGGAAGATCTGCTCTTGGACTGTTGAATTCATCATAAACATGAGCAGGCATGCCATGTTGAAAAATAAGAGAAAGAAATCTGCAGAAAGGAACATTGATTTCTCTGATTTGAGCCCGAGTCAGAGAAGCTAGTTCATTAAAGATTAGTCTAGCATAATCAATATCTCGACCATGATACATGGCATGAACAATCTGCATCCCAAAATCATTTGTTTGATCCAAAGCTCCTGTCTTGTGGGTCATACATCGAATAAGTGTGCATATTAACAGACCCCACATAGAACCAAATTCATTTCTTTTAATAATGCCGGTGGTTCCTCTACGTCAATGAACGGTAACACTGAGCGAGCCTCTGTTTGATCAACAAAGGGCTCATACTGAGCGTGAGCGGGAAGCCTCAGAGTTTCCCGAATTATAGCTGTGGAAACAAAAGCCCTTCTTTGTTCTCGAATAACCCAACCGGTAATCATGTCCGGAGAGTCAAGTTTAGCAGAGTACCAGAATTCACAGAGCATTTCTGGATAAATTGCCCGAGGAGACCGAATCAATGCTTGCGTGATCGGACAATGCTCCAGATAGGTAATCATGTGAGTGAATTCAGGGCACGCCCAAGCCTGAGGAATGTTGAAATTTGCAGTTATGTTGTTCCACGCAAACTTGGGCACTTCGTCGTTCCGAAACTGAGTTGCAGGAGCAGCCTCCGGTGCGAAAAATCTGTAATTTGCCATCTACGATTGTGATTTAGAAATTTGCTTGCAAAGAGAAAGTGAAATCGTTAATCGCAGAGAGAATTGAAAGAGAAAATATGAAATAATTGTTAGAAAATTTGAAAGAAAAGAAATAAACTGTTATTTATATTTAATTAGAGATAATTACGGTATTGGGAAGTAAAACCGACTGATTTGACAGCCTTATCATGTTTCAACGGTAACTTTCTTATTAAGAAAGGTTACCGTTGAGGAGTATGAGGATTAAAATTCAGTTTTATCACTCCAGGACTCCTATACCGATTAAAAAAAAATTTAAATTAAAAAAATTAAAAATCATAAAAACATTTAATTTAAACTATAAATTAATAAAAAATTAAAATTTATAATATTTGATAAATCAGACGAGTGATACTGAGCAGGTCAGTATTGGAATCAATACTGAGAGGTCAGTATCAGAAAATTTTAAGAAAAATTAAGGATTCAACATACCCAATTGTCCTAGTAAATACATAAACCTTTCCTCAGAGAGAGGTTTAGTGAATACATCAGCCAATTGATCATCTGTAGGTATGAAATCTACCTCAACCTTACCCTTTTCAACATTATCTCGAATAAAGTGGTGTCTGATATAAATGTGCTTTGTTCTTGAGTGATGGACTGGGTTTTCAGTGATAGAAATAGCACTCTTGTTATCACAATGAATTGGTGTCTTCTGGAAGTTAAACCCATAGTCCATTAGTTGATACTGCATCCACAAGAGTTGACCAACCAACTAGTCTGCCACCGAGGAATTGACATCCTCCACTTGTACTCTTCATGTCCAACCTACAACCTGCAAAATCTGCATCTGTATACCCTTCAAGGTCAAAGTTTGAATCTTTGGGATACCAAAGACCCATGTTAGGAGTACCTGAAAGATATCTAAAAATGCGCTCAACAGCTTTCATATGTGATTCTTTAGGATCAGCCTGATACCGAGCACACAAACAAGTTGCAAACATGATATCAGGCCTGCTAGCTGTTAAGTAAAGTAAAGAACCAATCATACCTTGGTATGTGGATTGACATACTGGTTTACCAGTTTCATCTTTACTTATTTTATCCTGAGTACCCATAGGAGTGTGCATGGAAGATAAATTTTCAAATTTGTATTTCTTTAGCATGTCATGCACATACTTACTTTGATTTATGAAAGTGCCATCAGGCTTTTGATCAACTTGTACACCAAGAAAGTAAGTAAGTTCAACCATCATACTCATCTGATACTGAGATGACATTATCTTAGCAAACCAGTCACACATTGACTTGTCAGTGGAGCCAAAGATAATATCATCTACATATATCTGAATAAGTAAGATGTCAGAACCTTTCCTTTTTGAAAATAATGTTTTGTCAATTTTACCTCTTATAAATTTATTTTCAATTAAGTACTCAGACAGGGTATCATACCAGGCTCTTGGAGCTTGTTTGAGCCCATATAAAGCTTTATCAAGCTTGAAAACATAGTTAGGAAATTTAGGATCAACAAAACCTGGTGGTTGTTTAACATAAACACCCTCTTGTAGTTTTCCATTGAGGAAGGCACTCTTGACATCCATCTGATACACTTTGAAGTTCTTGAAAGCTGCATATGCAAGATACAGCCTTATAGCTTCAATTCTTGCAACTGGTGCAAAAGTTTCATCATAGTCAATGCCTTCTTCTTGCCTGTAACCCTGAGCAACCTGTCTAGCTTTGTTTCTAATGACAACACCATCCTTGTCCATTTTGTTTCTGAACACCCACTTAGTACCAATGATAGTTTTGCCAGCAGGGGTGGTACTAAGTTCCAAACTTTGTTTCTTTCAAACTCTGTCAATTCTTCTTGCATTGCTTCTACCCAGTCTTCATCTAATAAAGCTTCATTAGGTTTCTTTGGTACCATGGTAGATAAGAAGCTTGAAAAGAAACAGAAATTTGCAGTAGCTTGGGGTTCAAAATCTTGTTTTCTTCTTGTTTGGACACCTTGTTTAATAGGACCAATAATATTTCAATGAGGATGATCTCTGAGTTCCCTTAGATTGTTCCCTAAGGGGGCATTTGAAGCAAGGTCAACAATATCTTGTTGCACTGATGTGTTGTCTGCCTGATACTGAGCTGAATTCTGGTCAGTATTAGACATTTCAGATTGCTGTTCTTCTTGATTTTGCAGATCTGAGGAGGATTCTTGAAAAGTACTGGAAGATTCACCTTCTTCATATGTGGAGTTGTTCAGATCAAGTATTGGGAACTCAGTATTAGGGTTCTCAGTGATGGGAACCTCAAAATTTGATGCATTCGAGTTATACTGAGTTCTTTCTTGATCAGTATCACTCATACCTGGATCAACATAGTATGGGTGAGACTTGGGCTGTTCAGCAACTGAGTTTTCTGGACTGCATAGAATATCTATGCCACTGATGTCTTCCTTTGCTGAGGTTGAATGCTCATTTTGATCTTCATCAAACGTGACATGAATGGATTCTACAATCATCTTGGTTGAGAAGATATACACTCTGAAAGCTTTAGAGTGTGGAGAGTAGCCCATGAACACACCTTCATTTGCTTTGGGAGCAAATTTGTTTAGATTTTGCTTAGTACTGAGTACAAAAAATTTACTCCCAAAGATGTGGAAGAACTCCACATTAGGAACCTTGCCATAGTATAACTCATAAGGAGTCTTTTGATGTCTCTGGACTATTGTAGCTCTGTTCTGAGTAAAATTTGCACAGTGTACAGCTTCTGCCCAGAAGCTCAGTGCAAGTCCAGCATGGCATAACAAAGTTCTTGCAGCTTCAATTAATGTTCTATTCTTTCTTTCTACAACACCATTTTGTTGTGGTGTGTAGGCTGCAGAGAAATTTTGAACGATTCCTTTTTCTTCAAAGAAATCTGCTAATACTGAGTTCTTAAACTCAGTACCATGGTCACTTCTTAGTTGCTTGACCTTGGTCCCTTTTTGTAATTTTCTCTTTTGATGAAGGCAATGATTTCTGTTGTTGCATCTGATTTAGTCTTGAGAAAGATGACCCAAGTATATCTTGAGAATTCATCTACTAAGACTAAAGTATAGATCTTTTTGGCCAATGATGGTGTGCTGATGGGGCCAAAAAGATCCATATGTATCATTGTAAGAGGTTCATTAATGGAATGATTGACCTTTGACTTGAATGAACTCTTCTTCTGCTTGCCCATTTCACATGCTGAGCATAACTTATCTTTTGAATAAGTAATTGTGGGCAACCCTCTCACCAGTTTCTTCATACCGAGCTCATTAATGTTTCTGAAGTTTATGTGAGAAAGTTTCTTGTGCCATAACCAGTGAAGTTATGGCTTGACTTTGGACAGCAGGAAAACTCGAATAGTAGGGTATATTTCAGATAGATTGACTACATAGACGTCTTTTTCTCTTCTAGCAATGAGTACAGGTTGCCCTTTATCATTGTAGATGATTCCTGCAACCTTTCTGAAACGAGCTTCATTGTCATCATCACACATCTGACTGATACTGAGCAGATTGTGTTTAAGACCCTCTACATATGCAACGCTTTTAAAAGTTATGTTGCCTGCTTTGATTACGCCATACCCTCTTGTTTTTCCAATTGAATCATCTCCAAACTTGACAGAAGGACCCTTCTCTGGTGTATAATTTAGAAGGTACTCCATACTGCCAGTCATGTGTCTTGAGCAGCCACTATCTAAGTACCATTTTCTGTCATCCTGCACAAGACACAAAATAAGGATTAGTTCCTTTTAGGAACCCATTTTTGAATGGGACCTTTGGTAGGAGAAACAGGGGTAGACTTGATATCTTTTGAAGAGGTCAGTATCACTTCAGGAGAAACCTTGGAGGTTTTCTTGGGTGATACTGACTTTGTTTCTCTCCTTTTCTTTGGTACTGAGTACCTAGGATTTGAGAGATCAGTCCAGCATTCATCTCCTTTATGACCAGTGTGATGACATCTATAACATTTTCTAGGTCTGTTTCTGAACATGTTTATATAAGGAATTTTAGAAAACTGTTTGACTTTTGGTTGATCAGTATGAGTAAGGTTTGCAAACTTTTGACTTAGGACTTTGATCTGATCACCAATAGATTTCAAGATGTTATTTTTGTCATTTTTAATGGAGTTTTAATTTTATGTTTGACTGGTTTTGAAGGAGATGGTACTGGGGTCTTATATTTATTTGACAAAGAAGTCTTATTAATATTCAACTTCTTAGTTTTGCCACTTGAAGATCTCGTGGAAGTTGTTTTCTTGTTATCATGTTTTAGAATGACAACTTGAACAAGTTCTTTAGATTCTTGAGTTGTTGACTTGTCTGTTCCTGCAACCTCAGTATTAGATACATCCTTTTGAGTAGAGCTGGTTTTATTTTCATTATATATCTCAAAAGTAGTTGTGTTAAATAAAAGTTCAAATGGAGGAATAGCAGAAGTATCAAACTGCACAACTTCGAGGTCAGTATCAGAAATTTCTTTTTCAGGAAATTCAATACTGAGCTCTTGTAGTTCAGTATAGCACTTAGAACAGATAGAAGGACCAATCGGTTTTTCAAAAATGATTTTATCCTCATCATCTGATTCAGTTTGACATCCAACTTCACAAAAAGTTTTTGCTTTTACAAACTGAATAGAGTTCATATCAGAAAATTCTTCAAATAAATCAGCAAAATTATTTCTATTTTTTAACTGAGGATCAACACCAAGTGCAGCCCTCACATTTTCTGGAAATTGTTGATTTAGACATTTGTTTAATTTAATAGACGCATTTCCCCAAGATTTACACTAGTTTTCAAATTTTTCTTTTTCTAATTTGTGTAAATGAGCTTTATCAGCTAATCTTTGGTTCATGTCTTGTAAGTTTAAAAGATTTAGTGCTAAATCTTTAAATTTTGCTAATTTATCTAAATGTTCTTTATTTACCCTTTCAAGTTCAAGAATTGTTAATTTTAAAGCTTTTTCTCTCTGTACTAATGATTTAAGTTTGGACTTGAGAAGAAATTCTCATACTTCCTTCTCATGTTGCTCTTCCTCTGCAACTTCACCTTTGGTGTGCCTTCATAAGTGACTGATAGGCTATCCCACATAGCCTTTGCTGTTGGCAATTTCATAATTGCATTAAGTATTTCTCTGGTAACAGCATTACCAATCACTCCCTTTGCTCTGGAGTCTAGACTGAATAATTGACGGTCAGTATCAGTCCAGGTGTGTTTCAGTTTAGGAACTGTTGTTTGTGGAATGATAGGACCATCATTAAGCACAGTGAGCATCTCATGATGAATAGATTGAAGATACCACTGAGCTTTAAGCTTCCATTGATGAAAATCTTTTCCATCAAAGATGGGCACTCCCTTACTAGACATAACAGGTGCTATGATTGTAGACATTTTGGATTTTTGAGTGTTGGAGGGATAAGTATATGGAATGGCTGCCAGGGTAATAGATCGACTAAATAAGGATTAATTTAGCCTGCTCTGATACCAGTTGTTAGGTCACAACAACCCTGGTTTATTATGTTAATTGATAGATAATTATACTTAATGAAATATTAAAGTGATAACACAAAAATAAAGTCAATGTATAAATCCACTAAGTGTGGCTTGTTGCGGAATAACAAGACCACTGATCAATTACAAAATATGTGAGTGTAAGTTCGTAAATTGGTAAGTACTCCTTTGCAAGATGATCTCTATTTATAGTGGTATAGAGATCTTACATAATGGGCAAATGAGTAACCGAAGGACTAAACTAAGGAAATGACTAAGATCAAGGGATTTGATCTTAGTCCGTTACAAAACTGACTGTAACTCAGTCCTTCTACTCAGTATTGGATTTCCATTACTGAGTGCTGATACTGAGTGGCCAATACTGGCCAAACTCAGTATCACTCCTAAACTTGGCTATATTATTCTACTGTTTATACTAAGCTAGTCTAGATTGTTTTGTTATCTTAAGATCCAAAAGGGGTAAGACTTTTTGCCTTAACATTGAACAAGTGAGGTGTTCCATTAGGTGGATAGTACTTAGATCTAAGATTTTCTTGGGTTTGTTTAAGTGTTAAAACTAAACTTAAACCTTTATTCCAATCTTAATCCTTGTTTAAAATATGTGACTTGTGAATGTAGGAATTCTACAAGACACCTTTTTAAAGCTTAAGAACTATTCTGTAAAACTTCCAGTTTCAAAAATTGCGCGACTTATATGTATACCTAAAACGAGGTGTACAAAACGTTTTAGTAGGTTTTGTGAAAAACCTTATCTAATTATAAAACTTACTTGTTTTATCTTACTTGAAAAAATTAAAACTTATGTTAAACTTTTAATTCTATTATAATTCATAAACCTGAATCATAAATCTAGTTTAACACATCTAGCTTTTCATATGTCTAATAATGAAATTAAACATTTGTTTTGACTTACTAGATTCGACCAAAACTTATGTCTCAACGACACACTTATAAACTTTGTGATATTCTTGTGTAGCTCCCACTAGCTCCAACAACCATGATGGAAGTTAAGCTAACACAATCACCGATTTATACTTGGTGAAACTAATAAACTTATTATATAAAAACTATATATAATAATTCTTTGTTTGTTTAAACCTTTCTTACATTTAACTTGGACTAGTTAAATATAGGTTATAAAGCTCTCTTGTTATTTATCACTTGATCATTAATCTAGTATATTACATGAGTTGTAAAATACTTATATTATACTTGTATAATTATCTAGTTATAATAACTTATAACTTTATACACCTTAATATATAACTTTGTATATTTCTAGTTAATTATATAATTTCAACTTGTACAATTTCAAGTTATAATGAAATCATAACTTTGTACTTTCTAGTTTTGATTATATAATAACTTTATACAATAACTAGTTATACTATTATTCTTTAAGATCAAAATAACATTATCTTTTAATTGTTCCATTTTATCTTGTACTTAATATATATATTCGTATATATGTATATTTCTATAATAAACTTGTAACATTCTAATAAGAATATTACATATAATTTATACGTATGCATTTTAATTTAATCTAATTAAAATACGTATAAACTTATTATATCTATTAAATTTTTTTTTTCTTTTAAGTATTAAAATTTCCGAATATTTAATACATATATATATAAATAAATACAACTTGTTAATTTTAGAACTTAAAAATTAACACTTCTTTCAATCTTATTAATTCCTTAAATGAATTTGATAAATCCTAATCTTATTTTTGATAATCAAAACTAGAGTTTTGACTTTCTTGATAAGACATTATTTTTTTAAAAGATTAATTTTAATCAATCCTATTTAAACAATAAACTTTGTTTAAATTGTAAGATAGATTATAAGCTTTAATAAATTTATTTAAACCTTTTTAATTTAAACCTTATAAACAATAAAACTTTGTTTAAAATTACTAGGTTTAAAGAACTAGTCTTAATAAATCTATTAAAATACTAATTAAACCTATTAAACATAAACTTGTTTAATTATCTAGGTTTTAGATTATTATTATTCTAATTAATTCTTTTAATTAAACTAAACTAGTTTAATCCTAGATTACATCTAGGGTTTCGAAAATTTCCTTAAAGCCTAGGAAACTTTTCCACCAATTAAACTAAGCTAGTTTAACAAACTTGGTGTCCAAGTAACCTCCTTGATTTCAAAATCTTTGAGGAAAAAAGGAAGGGATCCTTTTTGATCAATTAAACCAAAACTTGGCTTAACATACTTGATCTTAGATTTGGAAGATCAACTAATAAGGAAATAATCCTCTTGATCAAGAACTTTGATATTCTTGATCCTAGGGTTTTTCCAATTTTCGAAAAATCTAGGGTTAAGAAAAGAAGCATTTTGATCAATTAAACTAAACTAGTTTAATGTTCTTGATCCTAGGGTTCTTATGCTATTTTCGAAAATTACTAGGGTATTAGAAACCTTTTGATCAATTAAACTAAACTAGTTTAATATTCTTGGTCCTAGGGTTCTTACCCTTTTTCAAAATTTAAGAAGAAGAAGGAAAAACATGGAAAAAAAAACTTGTAATTAAAATAAACAAACAAAAGAAACTGTTAATCTAGTTTAGATTTCTAAACCAACGCTCTGATACCACTGAAGGGTTTCATTCTACTCGATCGACCCATAGGACCGACCGCCTAGCATGCTTGGTTCGAACCTTGTTGACAAGAACATGTACTTGTTCTTGACCGGTTAAACCAACTAGCTGATTTAATCCCTAAAAGCGGAAGTGGGATTAAACCTAATCCTTAAACCCTAAAGGATTGAGTTGGAAATCTAACTTGATTAACAAGAAAGAAACCTTGTACGAAGAACTCGAACACACACGTTGCTTGTGTGGTTCGTTCGACCATTAACCAAAGAACCCTAGGGTTCTTTGGTCGAATTCGTCCAAGAGGGGAGAAGGGAGAAAGATGTTTCCCAAAACATACCTTGTTGTTTGCTTAAGATTAGTCCACTGATGATGAACAAATCGAGCGATCTTCTAGTTGATCTAAGCCATGAACTTGTTCTTCAAAACTTGAAGAACACGAAGAACACGAAGAACGAAGAACACCAAACTTGGGTTCTTGTGTGTGTTCAGCCGAAATTGAGAGAGAGTGGGCAAGGAATTTCGTGAGGTGGTGTAAGGGTGTTTAGGGTTACCCTAAGCGTCTTATTTATATAAAAATAAGTTGCGCTAAGAACCGTCTAGTTTAATTAATATTAGATCTTTAATTAAACTTCCTTTTAACACTTCCATCCCTTATAGTTTAACTAGTTTATTATTGTTGCACTTAACTATTCAATGTCTAGTATTAATACACTAATAATTCGGTACCCATATACACGAATTATATACTTGTATTTATACTCTTAATAATTAATTATATAATAACCTTTATATAATTTATACAACAATATTATCCAATTACTATATGATTTAATAGCTTTAAATCATATCATGGATAATCTTTGATTAACACATTGTATATTTACTCAACTAGTAAATGTACAAGCACTTGTATTAATTAGTTAGTTAAACTAATCTAGCAATAAGTTTAACTTAACTTAATACTTAACTGATTCATAATGACTATTATGAATCAGTCCTCTTCGTAGTATCATTGTTTATCTTGCTCGTATTACATGCACTCACCGGTGTGACCCTTAAGTGTTTCGTAGGCATGGATGTATCATCATAGGTTGACTAACTGTGCACATAAATCCTTCACAGATTTCATCCATCGTAACTTGGGCTTCAAAGGATCTTGATGGCAATTCCTTTATCAGTCTAGCAATTTTTACCCAGTCTTGGAGTCCCATGTTCTGAATGTCATGAAGAAATATCTTCATGGGAGGATTGACTGGTCCAGTGCAGACTGCAACTATGTACCTATCAACAGTCTTGACTTTGACTTTGTTGACATATTGGTTTAGCCAGCATATCTCCTTCACATTGAGAAATGATCTATTTCTCAGCATACCCATCTTGTTCTCCCTATATCTTGTTCTTTGGGTAACAATGTTCCAGTATTGTTGGAGAACGTCATCTCCTTTTCTTCTTACATTGTGAGGTTTCCATGGAACATTTGCATCAGTGTCAGTATCAAGATCTTCTTCCTTCACAGGAAAGAATTTTTTAGCCTCAGTCTCATCCTCAATATCTTGAGTAGTCTTCTCCTCAGTATCATGAACTGATCTTCTTGGTCTAGTGATCAGAGGAGCTGGATCAGGTTCCTCACTTGATTCTGAGGACATAACCACTCTTGTCATTCTTCTGGTAATTGGACTTCTAGGAACTCTAGAAGGTACTTCATCTTGAGGAGAGATTTGTTGTCTTGGAGGCTCTTCATCATTGGAGGATGATGATGAAGAGCTTTCTTTGTTTGCTACATCCAGTGCAAAGTTGAGAAAGTTCTGAGATGGCACTGGATGTTTTTCATCTTCATCATCAGCTATAGGCCAGACAAATGGCCTGCATACTACAATCTTCAGGTTGTTCACTTCCTGAGCAGGTGGCTCAGTGTCAACCTGTTGAGGTTGGTCAGTATTAGACCCCCCCTGAGCATTTGCCTCAGATTCTTCAAGTTGTTGCAGTACTGACCTCACTCTGTCTTCTTCTCTCATACTGAAAACGAAGTGTTAGGTCACAACAACCCTGGTTTGTATATTATTTAGATAGAATATAAATTACTTAAGACAAATAATGTATTGAACACAAGATTTTAGTCAAATGTAATATTCCACTAAGTGTGGCTTGTTGCGGAAAAACAAGACCACTTTAAAATTACAATATGTATGAATGAACGTGTGAATTGGTAAGTTTTCCTTTGCAAGATGATCTCTATTTATAATGATATAGAGATCTTACATAATGAGCAAAGGAGTAACCGAAGGACTAAGCTAGGAAAATGACTTAGATCAAGGGATATGATCTAAGTCCGTTACATAGTTAAATGTAACTCAGTCCTTCTACTCAGTATTGGATTTCCAATACTGAGTACTGATACCGAGTGGCCAATACTGGCCAAACTCAGTATCACTTCTAAACTTAGCATAGTTATTCTACTAATTATTCTAAGCTAGTCTTGGTTGTTTTGAAATCTTAAGATTCCAAAGGGGTAAGGCTTTTTGCGTTAACAATCTCCCCCTATCTAATGATAACAAAACAATTACAAAGAGAATTATTACATAAACAAAAATACAGGCAGCAAAGTCTTCTTCTTCACTTTTTGTTGATTGATTCAAACTCATAGAAGACTTATTTCTTTATATGGATGAACTCTTCTCTTTTCTTCAGTTCGTCCTGCCTGTTGTTGAGCACAGCAACTATCTTCTTTCTGAACCAAGAGTCCTCCTTCTTGGTTATCATCCATTTCAAACCCACAAGATGACTGATAGGGGCCTTTGGTAAATCTGCTTCAGTCATAAATCATTCCCTATCTTCTGGGTCAGTATACATATATCCAGAGGTTAGATATATGGTGCTCTTTTGATCCTGAAAAATTAGATTTGGAGGAACAGGGTATGAGTTAAAGATCCTGAAAGTGTTAAGGCACTCAGGCTTGTTGTTCTTTACAGCCTCAGTCATTACACTGAGTGCCCTATAGTCTGCTTGGTACAGAATGCCTTGTTCAAAGCATATAGCAGAAACAACCCAGATTTCATCCATCATTACTTGGGCTTCAGAGGATCTTGATGGCAACTCTCTTATCAGTCTAGCAATTCTCACCGAGTCTTGGAGTCCCATGTTCTGAATGTCATGAAGAAAAATCTTCATAGGAGGACTGACTGGTCCAGTGCAGACTGCAACTATGGACTTGTCAACAATTTTGACTTTTATTTTGTTAACATAAATGTTCATCTAACATATCTCATTCACATTTGGGAATGATCTATTCCTCAACATACCCATCCTGTTCTCCCTATATCTTGTTCTTTGAGCAATAATGTTCCAGTATTGTTGAAGAATATCATCTCCTTTTCTTCTTATAGTGTGAGGTTTCCATGGAACATCTGCATAAGAATCAGTGTCAGTATCAAGATCTTCTTCCTTGATAGGGAAGAACTTTTGAGACTCTTTTTCATCCTCAGTATCACCTGCAGTCTCCTCCTCAGTATCATGCACAGATTTTCTTGGTCTTGTGATCAGAGGAGCTGGATCTAGTTCCTCGCTAGATTTCTGATGACATAACCACTTTTGTCATTCTTCTGGTGATTGGCCTTCTAGGAACTCTAGAAGGTCCTTCGGTTTGAGGAGAAATTTGTTGTTTTGGAGGCTCTTCATCATCGGAGAATGATGATGAAGAGCTTTCTTTATTTGCTACATCCAGTGCAAAGTTGAGAAAGTTCTGAGATGGCACTGGATGTTCATCTTCATCATCAGCAATAGGCCAGACAAAAGGCCTATAGACTATGATCTGAAAGTTATTTGGCTCTTGAGCAGGAGGCTCAGTATCAACTTGCTGTGGTTGGTCAGTGGTAGTCTCCCCCGGAGCAGTTGGCTCAGATGATTCTTCAAGTTGTTCCAAAACTGACCTCCCTCTTTGTCTTCTTCTCGCATACTGAAAAAGAAGTGGTTCAGTATGAGGAGTTTGCTGATGTTGTTGTTGCTGTGAAGGTTGATCTTCATTTAGATTCCTTCTTTTCTCCCCCCTGAGCATATGGCTCAGGTTGATCAACCACTTCTTCTCTTTGTCTCTTCTTCCCCTTATTGTTATCATTTGATGGGGAGGGAAGAGGTTCAGTATCACCACCTATGTCCCCTTGTTTGTTAGGTCACAACAACCCTGGATTACTTATATAATTGATGTTATAATTATACTTAAGATAATTAAAGTGATAAACACAGTATTAGAGTCAAATGTGTAATTCCACTAAGTGTGGTATGCTGTGGAAAAACAATACCACTAATCAATTACAAAGATGTTATCATGTAAAGTGAATTGGTGAGTACTCCTTTGCACGATGATCTCTATTTATAATGGTATAGAGATCTTACATAATTGGCAAAGGAGTAACCGAAGGACTGAACTATGAAAATGACTAAGATCAAGGGATTTGATCTTAGTCCGTTACAAGACTTACTGTAACTCAGTCCTTCTACTCAGTATTGGATTTCCAATAGTGAGTGTTGATACTGAGTGGCCAATACTGGCCAAACTCAGTATCACTCCTAAACCGAGCTATTTAAATCTACTATTTATACTAAGCTAGTCTAGGTTGTTTTGTTATCTAAAGATTCCAAAGGGGTAAGGCTTTTTGCCTTAACAATCTCCCCCTATCTAGTGATAACAAAACAATTTACAAAGAGAATAATACAAAACACAAAATCAGGCAGCATAGTCTTCTTTTTCACTGCTTGTCGATTGATTCAAACTCATAGAAGACTTATTTCTTTATGTGGATGAACTCTTCTTTTCTTCAGTTCATCCTGCCTATTGTTCAGTACAGCAACAATCTTCTTTCTGAACCAAGAGTCCTCCTTCTTGGTTATCATCCATTTCAAGCCCACCAGATGACTGATAGGGGCCTTTGGCAGATCTGCTTCAGTAATGAAGCATTCCCAATCTTCTGAGTCAGTGTACATATATCCAGAGGTTGGATATATGGTGCTCTTTTGATCCTGAAAGATTAAGTTAGGGGGAACAGAGTATGAGTTAAAGATCCAGAAAGTATCAAGGCACTCATGCTTGTTGTTCTTTACAGCCTCAATCATTACACTGAGTGCCCTATAGTCTGCTTGATACAAAATTCCTTGTTCAAAGCATACATCAGAAACAGCCCAGATTTCATCCATCATCACTTGGGCTTCTGAGGATCTTGATGGTAACTCTTTGAT
Organism: Calendula officinalis; assembly: GCA_963853835.1. Classification (NCBI taxonomy): domain Eukaryota; kingdom Viridiplantae; phylum Streptophyta; class Magnoliopsida; order Asterales; family Asteraceae; genus Calendula; species Calendula officinalis. Next base: position 35,962,268 of record OY970828.1, read on the forward strand.
TAATCTGGCAATCTTCACCCAGTCTTGGAGTCCCATATTCTGAATGTCATGAAGAAAAATCTTCATAGGTGGACTGACTGGTCCAGTGCAGACTGCAACTATGGACTTGTCAACAATTTTGACTTTTATTTTGTTAACATAAATGTTCATCTAACATATCTCATTCACATTTGGGAATGATCTATTCCTCAACATACCCATCCTGTTCTCCCTATATCTTGTTCTTTGAGCAATAATGTTCCAGTATTGTTGAAGAATATCATCTCCTTTTCTTCTTATAGTGTGAGGTTTCCATGGAACATCTGCATCAGAATCAGTGTCAGTATCAAGATCTTCTTCCTTGATAGGGAAGAACTTTTGAGACTCTTTTTCATCCTCAGTATCACCTGCAGTCTCCTCCTCAGTATCATGCACAGATTTTCTTGGTCTTGTGATCAGAGGAGCTGGATCTAGTTCCTCACTAGATTTCTGATGACATAACCACTTTTGTCATTCTTCTGGTGATTGGCCTTCTAGGAACTCTAGAAGGTCCTTCGGTTTGAGGAGAAATTTGTTGTTTTGGAGGCTCTTCATCATCGGAGAATGATGATGAAGAGCTTTCTTTATTTGCTACATCCAGTGCAAAGTTGAGAAAGTTCTGAGATGGCACTGGATGTTCATCTTCATCATCAGCAATAGGCCAGACAAAAGGCCTATAGACTATGATCTGAAAGTTATTTGGCTCTTGAGCAGGAGGCTCAGTATCAACTTGCTGTGGTTGGTCAGTGGTAGTCTCCCCCGGAGCAGTTGGCTCAGATGATTCTTCAAGTTGTTCCAAAACTGACCTCCCTCTTTGTCTTCTTCTCGCATACTGAAAAAGAAGTGGTTCAGTATGAGGAGTTTGCTGATGTTGTTGTTGCTGTGAAGGTTGATCTTCATTTAGATTCCTTCTTTTCTCCCCCCTGAGCATATGGCTCAGGTTGATCAACCACTTCTTCTCTTTGTGTCTTCTTCCCCTTATTGTTATCATTTGATGGGGAGGGAAGAGGTTCAGTATCACCACCTATGTCCCCTTGTTTGTTAGGTCCAACAACCCTGGATTACTTATATAATTGATGTTATAATTATACTTAAGATAATTAAAGTGATAAACACAGTATTAGAGTCAAATGTGTAATTCCACTAAGTGTGGTATGCTGCGGAAAAACAATACCACTAATCAATTACAAAGATGTTATCGTGTAAAGTGAATTGGTGAGTACTCCTTTGCACGATGATCTCTATTTATAATGGTATAGAGATCTTACATAATTGGCAAAGGAGTAACCGAAGGACTGAACTATGAAAATGACTAAGATCAAGGGATTTGATCTTAGTCCGTTACAAGACTGACTGTAACTCAGTCCTTCTACTCAGTATTGGATTTCCAATAGTGAGTGTTGATACTGAGTGGCCAATACTGGCCAAACTCAGTATCACTCCTAAACCGAGCTATTTAAATCTACTATTTATACTAAGCTAGTCTAGGTTGTTTTGTTATCTAAAGATTCCAAAGGGGTAAGGCTTTTTGCCTTAACAATCTCCCCCTATCTAGTGATAACAAAACAATTTACAAAGAGAATAATACAAAACACAAAATCAGGCAGCATAGTCTTCTTTTTCACTGCTTGTCAATTGATTCAAACTCATAGAAGACTTATTTCTTTATGTGGATGAACTCTTCTTTTCTTCAGTTCATCCTGCCTATTGTTCAGTACAGCAACAATCTTCTTTCTGAACCAAGAGTCCTCCTTCTTGGTTATCATCCATTTCAAGCCCACCAGATGACTGATAGGGGCCTTTGGCAGATCTGCTTCAGTAATGAAGCATTCCCAATCTTCTGAGTCAGTGTACATATATCCAGAGGTTGGATATATGGTGCTCTTTTGATCCTGAAAGATTAAGTTAGGGGGAACAGAGTATGAGTTAAAGATCCAGAAAGTATCAAGGCACTCATGCTTGTTGTTCTTTACAGCCTCAATCATTACACTGAGTGCCCTATAGTCTGCTTGATACAAAATTCCTTATTCAAAGCATACATCAGAAACAGCCCAGATTTCATCCATCATCACTTGGGCTTTTGAGGATCTTGATGGTAACTCTTTGATTAATCTGGCAATCTTCACCCAGTCTTGGAGTCACATATTCTGAATGTCATGAAGAAAAATCTTCATAGGTGGACTGACTGGTCCAGTGCAGAATGCAACTATGGACTGGTCAACGGTTTTGACTTTTATTTTGTTGACATACAAGTTTAGCCAGTTTATCTCCTTTACATTTGGGAATACCCTATTCCTCAGCATACTCATCCTGGTCTCCCTATACCTTGTTCTTTGAGCAACAATGTTCCAGTATTGTTGAAGAAGTTCATCTCCTGTTCTTCTTACAGTATGAGATTTCCTTGGAACATCAGCATCAGACTCAGTGTCAGGATCTTCTTCCTTAACAGGGAAGAATCTCTGAGCCTCAATCTCATCCTCAGCATCACTCTTTTCCTCAATATACTGAGTAGATCTTCTTGGTCTAGAAATCAGAGGAGCTGGATCTGGTTCTTCACTTGATTCTGAGGACATAACCACTTTTGACATTCTTCTGGTTATTGGTCTTCTAGGAACTCTAGAAGGTCCTTTAGCTTGAGGAGAGATTGGTTTTCTTGGAGGCTCTTCATCATCTGAGGATGATGATGAAGAGCTTTCTTTGTGTGCTACATCCAGTGCAAAGTTTAGAAAGTTTTGAGATGGCACTGGATGTTCTTCATCGTCATCAGCAATAGGGCAGACAAAAGGCCTATAAACTATAATCTGCAAGTCGTTTGGTTCTTGAGCAGGAGACTCAATAACAACTTGCTGTGGTTGATCCGTTTCAGTCTCCCCCTGAGCAGATGGCTCAGAAAACTCTTCAAGTAATTCCAGAACTGACCTTCCTCTTTGTCTTCTTCTTTCATACTGAAACCTGAGTGGTTCAGTATGAGGAGTTTGCTGATGTTGTTGTTGTTGCTGTGGAGGTTGATCTTCATCTAATTTTCTTCTTTTCTCCCCCTGAGCAGATGGCTCCGGTTGATCAACCTCTTCTTCTCTTTGTCTCTTCTCCCCCTTATTGTTATCATGTGATGGGGAGGGAAGAGATTCAGTATCACCACCTATGTCCCCTTGTTGATCATCAGGAGTAGGAGAGGGCATAGGTTCAGTAGCAGCATCATGTTCACCCTCAGTATTAGCATGGGATGGTGATCTTCTAGGCTCAGTATCAAGGCCTTCTTCATCATTGTTACCACCAAGTGGAGACCGTGGAGGTGGTGGAGGCTGTTGTTGTTGTTGTTGAAGGAGTGCCACTGACTATTTTAATGAGTCTATCTCATTACTCATGACATCCATCCTGGCCAGAATATTATTCTGAGTAGTCTGCATGGCCAGGATCTGGTTGAGAATTGTTTGGAGAGCCCCTTGCACTTCCTGAGACTGAGTTGCTTGTGCTCTCTGACCCTGCACAGATGGTGCTAAAGAAAACAAAATGTAAACTGGTTAGAATGAAAGGTTTATCAAATAGAATTATGGCATTGTTAAATTCTATAATCATGTAAACATAATTTATAAGTCTGTATTTCATCTGGTATATGATGAAATATTGTGAACTTGTGCATAGCATGTGTAAGAAGTATTTAGTAAAAGTGAATGTGAATATTTGAGTAGCTCAGTATAGGATAGGTCACATTTACTAAAAGGTTTTGGTTTGGGTAATCGAAGCCTGGGATGTGCTTCTTGTTATTTTCAATGTTTATCACTCAATATCAGAGTGATAACAGAAATGTGACTGAAACCCATGGAAAATTTTGGCTTATGTGGCTTAAAAGGTTTGTGATCATTTCTTGAATGATGTGACCCTACTCAAAATAAGTAGGACATCATCAAAGCTGCACCAGTGAGTGTCAGTATGACATCACCCCCGTTGTCTCTTAAAATGTTGAGACAACTGTCGACTGACAATGATCATTTAAGTGCTCAGTATATGAATTTTGCGTAGCAGCAGTGGGCTAACTATGTTGGCCATAACTGGATATATTTGAAAGTTCGATTGAGACTTTGGTCAGTATTGAGTTGGTACTGGCCAATACTTAGTCTCTATTTGGGAAAAATATACATATATAAAAAAGTTTGAGAGCATTTTAGAAATTCATACCTGAGACTTTGTCAGATTCCCTTCGAGCATCGGCAGAGGTCGGTGCTGGATCATCTGTATGTTGATTTGAGGCACCAGTACCTCAGGAGCCTCTTCTGTTCGATTATGTGCACCTTCCAGTATGTTTTGCTCAAACCGAATCTCCACATCAAGAGGAACATGAGGTTCCTCAATTTGTAGAGCAGTAGGTTCTGGTTCAGGACCTGGAAGGTCAGCATTGGCTGCAACTAGACTTTGTGCTTGAAGAGATGCAGTTAGTGATGGAGCATGAGTAGGTTGCACCTCTTCTGATGATAAAGCACCCATTATCACTGGGGATATGTTTCTTCTCCTTCTTCGGATGACTAATGGTTCCATTTATGTGGACTCAGTATCAGAATCAGTTGCAGTATGAGGAGCATCAGGATCCTGTGCAGGTGGAGGAATATGTGGTGGTTCTTGTGCCGGTTCTGGTTGAGCATCCACCATCTCAATATCTTGATCAGCAATTCCACCATCACCACTATCATCATCATCATCATCATCATCATCATCATCATCATTTTCTGATTCAGTATCAGAATGTTCTTCATCATTAATGTGTGCCTGTACAATAGCCCACATAGAGTGACTCAGTACAGGTTCTCCTTCCCTTGGTCTGTAATAATAAATCTTCTCATTTAGGGGAGGGAACTCTGCTCTTGGACTGTGAAATTCATCATAAATATGAGCAGGCATTGAACCCTGAAAGATGAGAGATAAAAATCTGCAGAAGGGAACATTGAATTCTCTTGTCTTTCCCCTAAACAGAGTAGCTAGTTCGTTGAATATCAGTCGGGCATAGTCAATATCTCTTCCATGGTACAAGGCATGAACTATCTGCATCCCAAATTCATTCATTTGGTCCAAGGCTCCAATTTTGTGGGTCATACATCGAATAATTATGGAAATTAGAACACCCCACATTGGACCAAATTCATTTCGTTTAATTGTGCCTGTGGTTCCTCTGCGACCAATCAAGGGCAATAGTGATCGGGCCTCTGTTCTATCAACAAAAGGCTCTTACTGAGCGTGAGCTGGAAGCCTCAGCGTTTCCCTAATAATAGCAGTTGATACAAAAACTCGTCTATGATCCCGAATAATCCATCCAGTGATCATATCTGGAGAGTCGAGTTCAGCAGAGTACCAGAGTTCACACAACATTTCTAGATAAATTGCTCGAGGAGAGAGTGTTAGAGCTCGAGTGATCAGACAATTCTTCATGTAAGTGACTATGTGTGTGAATTCAGGGCAGGCCTAAGTTGGAGGAATGTTGAAATTAGCGGTAATATTGTTCCTCAAAAACCTGGGTACCTCATCATTTCTAAACTGAGTCGTCGGTGCAACATCGGGTGCGACGAAAGTGTAGTTTGCCATCTGCGATTTGAGATTAAAGAATTGCTTGCAAAAAAAAAAAAAATAGACTCGTTAATCGCAGAGAGAATTGAAGACGAAAGTATGAAATAACTGTTAGAAAAATTTAAAGAAAGAAAATAGACGGTTATTTATACTTTAATTAGAGATAATTATGGTATTGGGAAGTAAAACCGGCTGATTTGACAGCCTTATCCTGTTCCAACAGTAACTTTCTTATGAAGAAAGGTTACCGTTGGGGAGTATGAAGATTAAAAGTCAGTTTTACCACTCCAGGACTTCAATACCGAGTTAAAAAAATTTTGTGACAACCCTCGGAAATCGCATATACTTTGTACTCGTCAATGGTATGCCAACACCACCTTATCCGATTGATCATTATGAAATTCATTTTTATCATTTTAAAAATCTAGCACGAACTGCTTACAACCTGAACGTTTAATAAATATGAACTTTAATACATCATAAAGGAAACTAAACTGAACCAAAGGTTAAACCAAGTTATCAACGTCTAGATATTTAGTATATATATATATATATATATATATATATATATGAACCCCTTAATTTAACCCTATATCAATTAATACATCAAATTAACAAACTTAAATAATAAAAAGAAAATGAAAATATCTTCTTACCATACCTTCTCTAAAAAGTCAAATTTAAAAGATCACCCCATACTTTCACCAACTCAAATCTTTCTTCAATTTCTTCCTCTGACATTCGGCTGCCTCAAGCGACCACCATACTCATTTCTTTTCTTTATCATTATAATAGAAGGTACACAATAATGCATCCTCACCCTCTCTCAATTATTTTCAGAGAACTATTACGTCATTAAAATGTTCCTATATATATATATATATATATATATATATATATATATATATATATATATATATATATATATATATATATATATATATATATATATATATATATATATATATATATATATATATATATATATATATATATATTCCAAACCTTTTTCTCTACAACTATCCCTATTTCGAAATACCTCTCTGGAAAGACTCAATCTTGAATTTCATGTTGAAATACCAAGTCCAAAGAGTAAGTCACATTCCATCTTTTTCTCTCATTCACGTTTTTCATTTTTTTAGCAACTCCTCTTCATAAATCTTTATACTTTCATCCTAATAGATTTTTTTTAAGGAGCATTAGAAATGAAGAACCCCTTGAATCTTGAAACAAGAAGAAAGAATCGTCTAATCTAAGAAGTTCAACCGAAAATTGGTAACAAACTTTTATCTCTTAGAAAGCCTTACATTGTTATCTTATGTTTGTGCATTAGTTTCACACTCGATGATACGTCAATAAAAGCCAACTTTTAGCAACCTACAAATTCATACATGAAGATAAACATTTTAAAACATAATTTTTTTTAACCACACCTCGGAGCTTAAAATAAAAAAATAAAAATGAAAAGACAACTATGATAAAACGAAAAAGCTAAACATCTAGGTTAAAACTACTTGTGATAATTATATAGTGAGTCTAAGTACCAATTTTAGATCCCGAATTTCCAAAACAAAGAAAGCCATGTGATTAGTTACATGCAAAATAATAAAATAAAAACTGATATTAAATATTTTAGAAAACAAAATAATAACAATAAGTAAATTTGAGGAGATGATTATGGCTATTGATTTGTTGTGGGTTCCCCTGTATAAATCCCCTCCATCACATTTTTTTTATGTATGTACAAATGATCAAGCACATAGTACTACATGTGGTGTCTAATTGGCCTTTGTATATTAAATTTAAATTAAATATATCATTCACAATATTAAGTTCATGACTTATATGCTATGATCACAGATTAAATAAATAAATACATAGATAATGATTATTTGAAATAATACTATATCCTATTTTAGCCGCTTAAAATGTTAAATAAAATTTAATTTCACATTTTAGTTAACAAAGAAAAATATATGTTAGCAGCTTGACTTAATAAAAAATAAAATAATAATAATAGATAAATAAATAAAAGAAGAAGAAGAAGAAGAGAGAATTTAGGATTTTGGGATCTTTAAAGTGATAATTTATATTATTCAGACTACACCGAAATAAAACGTACATGTTTCTAAAATACTAAAATGCATATGTAAAATATATGTCAAAATATGTATTTTATAGAGTCACTAACGGATCACTTGTGCCTAACGGCATTTTAACATTAATCGTTGGAGTGACCCATATGCATAGACATGCTTGTAGAGCCGTCCACTTACTGTTTAACATCATATTTAGGTTGTTGAGGATTATTCATTGGGCATCGTATCTGTAATATTTATTGTTGCTGGCACTTGACTGAGGTGAGTTCACAGCCCCATTTTACTATATTTTTACTGTTTTATTTTCGGGGTGAAAAACATATGAAATTATTTATGATTATTTACGATGAAACTAATTTTTTTGAAAACATGACAACGAATCGTTATGCTCGAACTAGGTTTAAATGTAGTGCATGGAAGTGCGTATATGCCTACATACCATAATCATTAGCTAGTTGTGACAAGGCCCTGGATATGCAAATAGTACTATTGGCTGAAACTTACCCTCCCCCGTATTTAGTTGGTCGCGCTAACTATCGATGTTTATCGAACCCGTGGAGTGTATATCCAGAAAGTGAAATACGTTTGAAAGTTGTTGTTTTGGTTATGGACTTAGGGTCGACATATTAACTCATAGGCCCTGCAAACCTATTGGGGATCATCGTCATATGTTTTCTACTTTGCGATTTTGATCGTACGTATTGCCAAAGAGGCAACTATATTAAAACGTTTCATCATCGTACAAATTATGTCAAGTTTAATATACGAAAACTTTAAATCATTAACTGATTTTAAAAAATGTGAATTCACTCAACATTATTGTTGACCTTTTTAATCTAGGTTTTTCTGGTAATTAGCCGGAGAGCTAATTTGCATTCAAGTTTTTGGAAATCGTGTCTACGTAATATAATGCCATGGATTTTGTTGTCAAGAAGGGATTTCATTAGTATTATTTAAATGTTTTGAGTTATATTTTTGAAATCCTGAACTTCGGGAATTTATATTATTTCCCAAACTTATTTGTATCACTTTTTGTAAACCATGAATGGCATTTAAATATATTTTGGTTTCACGATAATCATATGCTTGTGTTTACCCGTGACGTCCACCCCGTTCTTCCGCAAACCGTTTTGGCGGGGTGTGACAGATTGGTATCAGAGCTATTGGTTATAGTGAACTAGTGAGTCTAGTCTATAACTTGGAAGATTTTTGGGTCAAAACGTTTTCATTGCATATAGAGTTTCGTTGCATATTATTCATGAGTCTAGGCCTTAGTAGTAAATGACTCGCTTGTAGGTATATATTATATATCTTGTACACCTCATACCCTACACCTCATACCATACACCGATGTTGTTACCCATACTCCACTAGTTACTTACAAATAAACCTGTACTTAAGAACCGTTGCAGATGCCTCCAAAGCGTAGAAGTACGAGGAGAAAGGCCAAGACCGTTGGACCCACTCCTGAAGAAAATGCTCGAACTGATGAAAGTGTCAAGGACATGGTAGCACGTCGCATAGCCGAGGCCATCGCTCATTATGAGGCCAGTCGTGCCCGTGACAATGGCGGAAATGGTAGCGGCATTGGCGGAAATGTCGGCGGTGAAAATGGCACCGGCGAGAGACCAATAACAACTGAAGGTAACGTTAATGAGTTCATACCCTTTTAGAGAAACCTACCATATAATTCGAAAATTCTTATTCAGCTAAAATTTCAATCCATGTGTGTTTCAGAAAACGAAACAAATCGTCGTGGATGCTCATTTAAAACGTTCTCCTCTTGCCGACCGCCAACACTTTCGGGTAACGAAGGGGCCATAGCTATTATCCACTGGATGGAGAAAATTGAATCTATTTTCAGCATTATCAACTGCCCGCCTGAAAGTATGGTTAAGTACGCTGCCAGTACACTTGCAAAAGGAGCTTTGACTTGGTGGAATTCCCAAGTGCAGACCCTTGGTCTCATTACTGCAAACTCTCTCTCATGGGAAGAATTCAAAATTATGTTGATGAATAAGTTTTGCCCAAGAAGGGAACTACAAAAGATTGAAAAAGATTTATGGAATATATCGATGATTGGGTCGGATGTCACCGAGTACACAACTCGATTTCAGGAACTTGCTCGTTTAGTTCCACATATGGTCACACCAGAGTGCAAAAGAATTGAAATGTATACATGTGGATTGGCGCCCATGGTAAGAACATATGTCACGGCAGCTGAGCCGACCACTTTCGAACAAGCTGTGAATCTGGCACATAAAATGACGGATGATGCCATCAGAAATGGAACCCTACAAAGAAAATCTGCTCCTTCCAACTCATCGAATCACCAAAATTTTAACAATCGAAATGAAAACAACAAAAATGATTATCGAAATTCCAACAACGGTAAACGGGCATGGGAAGGAAATAGAAATAACCAACCAAACAACAAGCAAAATAAAACCCACCGAGCGTACACTGCAACAACTTCATGGCCGAAGCCTTATAATGGACACCGACCAAAATGTAACAAGTGCGAAAGGCACCATGAAGGGAAATGTAACCAATGTATACGATGCAACCGATAGGGCCACTTAGCCCAAAATTATAGGGTAAACATGTCAAACTCTGGTACCAATGGGCAAAGAACAGGTTGTTGTTATGAGTGTGGAGATCCAGGTCATTACCGAAATCAGTGTCCAAAACTAAACAATCTCAACAACAATAACCCCAACAACAAAGATAACCGACAGCCTGCTCGTGGGAGAGCATTTGTGATTGGAGCTCAGGAAGCTTGTCAGGATCCCAACACAATGACGGGTACGTTCCTCGTTAATAACTATTATGCTTCAGTATTATTTGATTCGGGTGCCGATTTAAGTTTTGTATCTATCGATTTTAAACCATGCTTAGAAAGGGAATCTATTAGATTAGACACTAAATACGAAATAGAACTAGCCAATGGTAAAATAATTGAATCTGGCGAAATTATTAAAGGATGTGAAATAAATCTCGAGGGCCACGCGTTCGAAATAGATCTATTGCCCGTATATTTAGGAAGTTTCGATATAGTAGTTGGAATGGACTGGTTGTCCAAGAATCGTGCTGAAATCGTATGTTATGAAAAGTTGATTCGAATTCCCCTGGAAAATAGTGAAATCCTAGTGATACAAGGTGAGAAAAGAAAAAGTACTCTCAAGATCATTAATTGTATGAAAGCGAGTAAGTACTTACGCAAAGGTTACCAAGCATTCCTAGCACACGTCGTTGACAAGAAACCCGATGAACGAAAAATTGAAGATATTCCTATTGTATGTGATTTTCCGGGCGTTTTTCCCGAGGATCTACCGGGATTGCCACCATAGCGACAAGTCGAGTTCCGAATTGACTTAATCCCAGGAGCCGCACCGATCGCGCGCTCACCGTATCGACTTGCACCATCAGAAATGCAAGAACTCTCTACTCAGCTTCAAGAATTATTAGACCTTGGATTTATTCGCCCGAGTTTCTCACCTTGGGGAGCGCCGGTGTTGTTTGTGAAAAAGAAAGACGGGTCTATGAGAATGTGTATAGACTACCGTGAACTCAATAAATTAACCATTAAGAATCGTTATCCACTCCCGCGTATCGACGATCTATTCGACCAATTGCAAGGGTCAAGTTTTTATTCTAAAATCGATTTGCGTTCGGGTTACCATCAGTTGAAAGTTCGTGAAGAAGATGTACCCAAAACCGCGTTTAGGACTCGTTATGGTCATTATGAATTTCTTGTTATGCCCTTTGGTTTGACCAATGCTCTAGCTGTATTCATGGACCTCATGAATAGGGTATGTAAACCCTATCTTGATAAATTCGTCATCGTGTTCAATGATGATATCCTCATCTATTCTCGAACCAAAGTCGATCATGAAGAACATTTAAAGTTAATTCTCGCATTGCTTGAAAAGGAAAAGTTATACGCAAAATTTTCCAAGTGTGAATTTTGGATGCGTGAAGTTCAATTCTTAGGCCACGTCATTAATGCTAAGGGAATTCATGTAGATCCTGCAAAAATTGAGGCAATTAAGAATTGGGAAACCCCGAAGTCCCCAACCGAAGTTCATCAATTTCTTGGTCTTGCCGGCTACTATAGACGATTTATTGAAAACTTCTCAAAAGTGGCACAAGCCCTTACCCTATTAACACAAAAAGACAAGAAATTTGAATGGGGTGAGAAACAAGAAACTACATTCCAAACATTGAAAACGAAACTTTATACCGCACCAATCTTATCCCTTCCCGAAGGAACTGAAAACTTTATCGTATACTGTGACGCATCACATCAAGGACTAGGTTGTGTATTGATGCAAAATGGTAAAGTGATTGCATACATGTCTCGACAGTTGAAAATCCATGAAAAGAATTACACCACTCACGATCTCGAGTTAGGTGCTGTCATATTTGCTTTGAAAATCTGGCGACACTATCTCTATGGTACCAAGTGTACAGTCTTCACTGATCACAAAAGTCTTCAGCACATATTTGACCAAAAGGAATTAAACATGAGACAACGACGTTGGGTTGAGTTGTTAAACGATTACGATTGTGAAATCAAGTATCATCCCGGGAAAGCTAATGTAGTGGCTGATGCTCTTAGCCAGAAAGAAAGAGTTAAACCACGCCTAGTGAGAGCATTAGAAATGTCAATTCATTCAAATCTCACCGCCCAAATCCATATCACCCAAGTAGAAGCTTTGAAGGCCGAAAATTTAAAGGAGGAATTCCTTCGTGGAATGGAAAAACAACTGGAACCAAAAACGGATGGAACATTATATTTTATGAATAGAATCTGGGTTCCAAGTTATGGTAATCTTCGTGAAATCATTCTTAACGAAGCCCACAAGTCCAAGTACTCTATCCACCCCGGTGCTGATAAAATGTACAAAGATGTTAAGGAATTATATTGGTGGCCGAATATGAAAAAGGAAATTGCCATTTATGTTGGTAATTGTTTGACGTGTGCGAAGGTCAAAGCATAATATCAAAAACCCTCCGGCCTCTTGCAGCAACCCGAAATACCTGAATGGAAATGGGAAAAGATCTCAATGGTTTTTATTACCAAGTTACCCCGAACATCGAGTGGTCATGATACGATTTGGGTAATAGTTGACCGGCTTACGAAATCTGCTCATTTTATTCCCATAAAAGAGACTGATCAAATGGAGAAATTAACAAGGGTTTACTTGAAAGAAGTTGTATCCCGACATGGAGTGCCGATCTCGATTATATCTGACAGGGATAGTAGATTCACCTCTAGATTTTGGCAATCATTACAAAAATCCCTAGGTACACGATTAGACATGAGTACCGCCTACCATCCTCAGACCGATGGTCAAAGCGAAAGAACAATTCAAACATTAGAGGATATGTTGCGTGCTTGTGTGATAGACTTTGGAGGGCAGTGGGATGCTCACCTTCCGTTGGTCGAATTTTCTTATAATAATAGTTATCACACCAGTATTAAAGCCGCACCGTTTGAGGCACTATATGGTAGAAAGTGTCGGTCACCGCTTTGTTGGTCCGAAATTGGTGATCGGCAAATAACCGGTCTAGAAATTCTACAAGAGACCACAGATAAAATATTTCAAATAAAAGACCGAATAAAAGCGGCAAGAGATAGGCAAAAGAGTTACGCCGACAACAGAAGAAAACCGTTAGAATTCGTCGTAGGAGATCGAGTTCTTCTTAAAGTCTCGCCTTGGAAAGGTGTAGCTCGTTTTGGAAAGCGTGGGAAATTAAATCCACGGTACATTGGACCTTTTGAAATCATAGAAAGAATTGGTCCCGTTTCTTATAAACTCCAATTGCCAAAAGAACTTAGTAGCATCCATGATACGTTTCATGTGTCGAATTTAAAGAAGTGCTTATCAGACGAAACACTTATAGTACCAACCGATGAAATATGCATTGATAACCGACTTCACTTCACCGAAGAACCGATCGAAATCACGGATTGGAAGATTCATAAGCTACGAAGGAGTAAAGTCAAATTAGTTCAAGTACGTTGGAATTCAAGACGAGGTCCCGAGTTTACGTGGGAACGAGAAGACAAAATGAGAAGCAAATACCCGCAATTGTTCGCCGAGACGCAAACTAGAGATGATACATCTCAAAATTTCGGGACGAAATTTTCTTAACGGAGGGAGAATGTGACAACCCTCGGAAATCGCATATATTTTGTACTCGTCAATGGTATGCCAACACCACCTTATCCGATTGATCATTATGAAATTCATTTTTATCATTTTAAAAATCTAGCACGAACCGTTTACAACCTGAACGTTTAATAAATATGAACTTTAATACATCGTAAAGGAAACTAAACTGAACCAAAGGTTAAACCAAGTTATCAACGTCTAGATATTTAGTATATATATATATATATATATATATATATATATATATATATATATATATATATATATATATATATATATATATATATATATATATATATATATATATATATATGAACCCCTTAATTTAACCCTATATCAATTAATACATCAAATTAACAAACTTAAATAATAAAAAGAAAATGAAAATATCTTCTTACCATACCTTCTCTAAAAAGTCAAATTTAAAAGATCACCCCATACTTTCACCAACTCAAATCTTTCTTCAATTTCTTCCTCTGACATTCGGCTGCCTCAAGCAACCACCATACTCATTTCTTTTCTTTATCATCATAATAGAAGGTACACAATAATGCATCCTCACCCTCTCTCAATTATTTTCAGAGAACTATTACGTCATTAAAGTGTTCCTATATATATAATATTCCAAACCTTTTTCTCTACAACTATCCCTATTTCGAAATACCTATCTGGAAAGACTCAATCTTGAATTTCATGTTGAAATACCAAGTCCAAAGAGTAAGTCACATTCCATCTTTTTCTCTCATTCACGTTTTTCATTTTTTTAGCAACTCCTCTTCATAAATCTTTATACTTTCATCCTAATAGATTTTTTTTAAGGAGCATTAGAAATGAAGAACCCCTTGAATCTTGAAACAAGAAGAAAGAATCGTCTAATCTAAGAAGTTCAACCGAAAATTGGTAACAAACTTTTATCTCTTAGAAAGCCTTACATTGTTATCTTATGTTTGTGCATTAGTTTCACACTCGATGATACGTCAATAAAAGCCAACTTTAAGCAACCTACAAATTCATACATGAAGATAAACATTTTAAAACATAATTTTTTTTAACCACACCTCGATGCTTAAAATAAAAAAATAAAAATGAAAAGACAACTATGATAAAACTAAAAAGCTAAACATCTAGGTTAAAACTACTTGTGATAATTATATAGTGAGTCTAAGTACCAATTTTAGACCCCGAATTTCCAAAACAAAGAAAGCCATGTGATTAGTTACATGCAAAATAATAAAATAAAAACTGATATTAAATATTTTAGAAAACAAAATAATAACAATAAGTAAATTTGAGGAGATGATTATGGCTATTGATTTGTTGTGGGTTCCCCTGTATAAATCCCCTCCATCACATTTTTTTATGTATGTACAAATGATCAAGCACATAGTACTACATGTGGTGTCTAATTGGCCTTTGTATATTAAATTTAAATTAAATATATCATTCACAATATTAAGTTCATGACTTATATGCTATGATCACAGATTAAATAAATAAATACATAGATAATGATTATTTGAAATAATACTATATCCTATTTTAGCCGCTTAAAATGTTAAATAAAATTTAATTTCACATTTTAGTTAACAAAGAAAAATATATGTTAGCAGCCTGACTTAAAAAAAAAATAATAATAAATAAATAAATAAAAGAAGAAGAAGAAGAGAGAATTTAGGATTTTGGGATCTTTAAAGTGATAATTTATATTATTCAGACTACACCGAAATAAAACGTACATGTTTCTAAAATACTAAAATGCATATGTAAAATATATGTCAAAATATGTATTTTATAGAGTCACTAACGGATCACTTGTGCCTAACGGCATTTTAACATTAATCGTTGGAGTGACCCATATGCATAGACATGCTTGTAGAGCCGTCCACTTACTGTTTAACATCATATTTAGGTTATTGAGGATTATTCATTGGGCATCGTATCTGTAATATTTATTGTTGCTGGCACTTGACTGAGGTGAGTTCACAACCCCATTTTACTATATTTTTACTGTTTTATTTTCGGGGTGAAAAACATATGAAATTATTTATGATTATTTACGATGAAACTAATTTTTTTGAAAACATGACAACGAATCGTTATGCTCGAACTAGGTTTAGATGTAGTGCATGGAAGTGCGTATATGCCTACATACCATAATCATTAGCTAGTTGTGACTAGGCCCTGGATATGCAAATAGTACTATTGGCTGAAACTTACCCTCCCCCGTATTTAGTTTGTCGCGCTAACTATCGATGTTTATCGAACCCGTGGAGTGTATATCCAGAAAGTGAAATACGTTTGAAAGTTGTTGTTTTGGTTATGGACTTAGGGTCGACATATTAACTCATAGGCCCTGCAAACCTATTGGGGATCATCGTCATATGTTTTCTACTTTGCGATTTTGATCGTACGTATTGCCAGTGAGGCAACTATATTAAAATGTTTCATCGTCGTACAAATTATGTCAAGTTTAATATACGAAAACTTTAAATCATTAACTGATTTTAAAAACATGTGAATTCACTCAACATTATTGATGACCTTTTTAATCTATGTTTTTCAGGTAATTAGCCGGAGAGCTAATTTGCATTCAAGTTTTTGGAAATCGTGTCTACGTAATATAATGCCATGGATTTTGTTGTCAAGAAGGGATTACATTAGTATTATTTAAATGTTTTGAGTTATATTTTTGAAATCCTGAACTTCGGGAATTTATATTATTTCCCAAACTTATTTGTATCACTTTTTGTAAACCATGAATGGCATTTAAATATATTTTGGTTTCACGATAATCATATGCTTGTGTTTACCCGTGACGTCCACCCCGTTCTTCTGCAAACCGTTTTGGCGGGGTGTGACAAAATTAAATTAAAAAAAATATTAAAAATTATAAAAACATTTAATTTAATCCATAAATTAATAAAAAAATAAAAATTATTAACATTTGATAAATCAGACGAGTGATACTGAGTAGGTCAGTATTGGAATCAATACTGAGAGGTCAGTATCAGAAAAATTTCAGGAAAATTAAGGATTCAGCCTACCCAATTGTCCTAGTAAATACATAAACCTTTCCTCAGAGAGAGGTTTAGTAAATACATGGCCAATTGGTCATCTGTAGGAACAACATCTACCTCAACCTTACCCTTTTCCACATTATCTCGAATAAAGTGGTGTCTGATATCAATGTGCTTTGTTCTTGAGTGATGGACTGGGTTTCCAGTGATAGCAATAGCACTCTTGTTATCACATTGAATATGAGTGTTCTGGAAATTGAACCCATAGTCCATTAGTTGATATTGCATCCATAAGAGTTGAGCACAACAACTTCCTGCAGCAACATATTCTGCTTCTGCAGTGGAAGTTGCTACTGAGTTTTGCTTCTTGGATGACCAACCAACTAGTCTACCACCGAGGAATTGACATCCTCCACTTGTACTTTTCCTGTCCAACCTACAACCTGCAAAATCTACATCTGTATACCCTTCAAGGTCAAAGTTTGAGTCTTTGGGATACCAAAGACCCATGTTAGGAGTACCTGAAAGATATCTAAGAATGCGCTTAACAGCTTTCATATGTGATTCTTTAGGATCAGCCTGATACCGAGCACACAAACAAGTTGCAAACATGATATCAGGCCTGCTAGCTGTTAAGTAAAGTAAAGAACCAATCATACCTCGGTATGTGGATTGACATACTGGTTTACCAGTTTCATCTTTACTTATTTTATCCTGAGTACCCATAGGAGTGTGCCTGGAAGATAAATTTTCAAATTTATATTTCTTGAGCATGTCATGCACATACTTACTTTGATTTATAAAAGTGCCATCAGGCTTTTGATCAACTTGTAAACCAAGAAAGTAAGTAAGTTCACCCATCATACTCATCTGATACTGAGATGACATTATCTTAGCAAACCAGTCACACATTGACTTGTCAGTGGAGCCTATATAATGTCATCTACATATATCTGAATAAGTAAGATGTCATAACCTTTCCTTTTTGAAAATAGTGTTTTGTCAATTTTACCTCTTATAAATTTATTTTCAATTAAGTACTCAGATAGGGTATCATACCAGGCTCTGATTCTTGTTTGAGCCCATATTTCTTGAGCATGTCATGCACATACTTACTTTGATTTATAAAAGTGCCATCAGGCTTTTGATCAACTTGTAAACCAAGAAAGTAAGTAAGTTCACCCATCATACTCATCTGATACTGAGATTACATTATCTTAGCAAACCAGTCACACATTGACTTGTCAGTGGAGCCAAAGATAATGTCATCTACATATATCTGAATAAGTAAGATGTCAGAACCTTTCCTTTTTGAAAATAGTATTTTGTCAATTTTACCTCTTATAAATTTATTTTCAATTAAGTACTCAGACAGGGTATCATACCAGGCTCTTGGAGCTTGTTTGAGCCCATATAAAGCTTTATCAAGCTTGAAAACATAATTAGGAAATTTAGGAACAACAAAACCTGGTGGTTGTTTAACATAAACTTCCTCTTGTAGTTTTCCATTGAGGAAGGCACTCTTGACATCCATCTGATAAACTTTGAAGTTCTTGAAAGTTGCATATGCAAGATACAGCCTAATAGCTTCTATTCTTGCAACTGGTGCAAAAGTTTCATCATAGTCAATGCCTTCTTCTTGCCTGTAACCCTGAGCAACCAGTCTAGCTTTGTTTCTAATGACAACACCATCCTTGTCCATCTTGGTTCAAACTCTAATTTTCTTATTGTTTGGACACCTTGTTCAACAGGACCAATAATATTAGAATGTGGATGATCTCTGTGTTCCCTTAGATTGTTTCCCAAGGAAGCATTTGAATCAAGGTCAACAATATCGTGTTGAACTGATGTGTTGTCTGCCTGATACTGAGCTGAATTCTGGTCAGTATTAGACACTTCAGGTTGTTGTTCTTCTTTATTTTGCAATTCTGAGGTGGATTCTTGAAATGTACTAGAGGATTCACCTTCTTCACAGGTGGAGTTGTTCAGATCAAGTATTGGGAACTCAGTATTGGGGTTCTCAGATATGGGAACCTCAATATTTGATGCATTCGAGTTACACTGAGTTCTTTCTTGATCAGTGTCACTCATAACATGATCAACATAGTATGGGTGAGACTTGGGCTGTTCATCAATTGAGTTTTCTTGATTGCATAGAATTTCTATGCCAGTGATGTCTTCTTTTGCTGAGGTAGAATGCTCATTCTGATCTTCATCACACGTGACATGACTGGATTCTACAATCATCTTAGTTGAGATGTATACACTCTGAATGCTTTAGAGTGTGGAGAGTAGCCCATGAACACACCTTCATTTGCTTTGGAAGCAAATTTGTTGAGCTTTTGTTTAGTACTGAGTACAAAACACTTTCTCCCAAAGATGTGGAAGTATTCCACATTAGGAACCTTGCCATTGTATAACTCATAAGGAGTCTTTAGATGCCTTTGGACTATTGTAGCTCTGTTATAAGTAAAATTTGCACAGTTGACATCTTCTGCCCAGAAGCTCAGTGCCAGTCCAGCATGGCATAAGAAAGTTCTTGCAGCTTCAATTAATGTTGTATTCTTTATTTCTACAACACCATTTTGTTGTGGTGTGTATGCTAAGAAGAAGTTTTGTACGATTACTTTTTCTTCATAGAAATCTTCTAATACTGAGTTCTTAAACTCAGTACCATGGTCACTTCTGACTTGCTTGACCTTGTTGCCTTTTTGTAGTTCTTCTCTTTTGATAAAGGCAATGAATTCTGTTGTTGCATCAGATTTAGTCTTGAGAAAGATGACCCAAGTATATCTTGAGAATTCATCAACCAAGACTAAGGTATTGATCTTTTTGGCCAATGATGGTGTGCTGATGGGGCCAAAAAGATCCATATGTATCATTGTAAGAGGTTCATTAATGGAATGATTGACCTTTGATTTTAATGAACTCTTCTTCTGCTTGCCCATTTCACATGCTGAGCATAACTTATCTTTTGAATAAGTAATAGTGGGCAACCCTTTCACCAGTTTCTTCATACTGAGCTCATTTATATTTCTGAAATTTATATGAGAGAGCTTCTTGTGCCACAACCAGTGCAGTTCTGGTTTGACTTTAGAATGCAGGCAAACTCGAATAGTAGGGTCTATTTCAGATAGGTTGACTACATAGACATCTTTTTCTCTTCTAGAAATGAGTACAGGTTGCCGTTTATCATTGTAGATGATTCCTTCAACCTTCCTGAAATGTGCTTCATTGTCATCATCACACATCTGACTGATACTGAGCAGATTGTGTTTGAAACCCTCTACATAGGCAACTCTTTTAAAAGTTATGTTGCCTGCCTTGATTACACCATACCCTCTTGTTTTTCCAACTGAATCATCCCGAAACTTGACAGAAGGACCCTTCTCTGGTGTATAGTTTAGCAGGTATTCCATGCTGCTAGTCATGTGTATTGAGCAGCCACTATCTAAGTACCATTTTCTGTCACCCCGCACAAGACACAAAAATAAGAATTAGTTCCTTTTAGGAACCCACTTTTGAATGGGACCTTTGATAGGAGAAACAGGGGTAGTCTTGATCTCTTTGATTGGAGAGGTCAGTATCACTCCAGGAGAAACCTTGGAGGTTTTCTTTGGTGATACTGACTTGGTTTCTCTCTTTTTCTTTGGTACTGAGTACCTAGGATTTGAGAGATCAGTCCAACATTCATCACCTTTATGTCCAGTATGATGACATCTATAACATTTTCTAGGTCTGTTTCTGAACATATTTTCACAAGGAATTTTAGAAAATTGTTTGACTCTTGGTTGATCAGTATGAGTAAGTTTAGCAAACTTTTGACTTAAAACTTTGATCTGATCACCAATAGATTTTAAAATGTTATTTTTGTAATTTTTTATTGGTGTTTTAATGTTATGTTTGACTGGTTTAGAAGGAGATCGATATGGTGTCTTCTTTTTATTTGGCAGAAAAGTCTTTTTAATATTAGACTTCTTGTTTTTGCCACTTGAAGATCCTGTTGAAGTTGATTTCTGGTTATCATGTTTTAGAATGACAACTTTAACAGGTTCTTTAGATTCTTGAGTAGTTGACTTTTTTGTTCCTGCAACCTCAGTATTAGATAAAACATTTTGAGTAGAAGTGGAAGTGGTTTTATTTTCATTATATATCTCAAAAGTGGTTGTGTTAAATAATAGTTCAAATGGAGGAACATCAGATGTATCATACGGAACAATTTCGAGGTCAGTATCAGGAATTTCCTTTTCAGGAAATTCAATACTAAGCTCTTGTAGTTCAGTATAACACTTAGAACAGATGGAAGGACCTATGGGTTTTTCAAAAATAATTTTATCCTCATCATCTGACTCAGTTTGACATCCAACTTCACAAAAAGTTTTTGCTTTTACAAACTGAATAGGGTTCATATCAGAAAATTCTTCAAATAAATCAGCAAAATTATTTCTATTTTTTAACTAAGGATCAACACCAAGTGCAGCCCTCACATATTCTGGAAATTGTTGATTTAGACATTTATTTAATTTAATAGATGCAATTCCCCAAGATTTACACTGATATTCAAATTTTTCTTTTTCTAATTTGTGTAAATGAGCTTTATCAGCTAATCTTTTGTTAATGTCTTGTAAGTTTAAAACATTTAATTCTAAATCTTTAAATTTTGCTAATTTATCAAAATGTTCATTATTTACCATTTCAAGTTCAAGAATTTTTAATTTTAAAGCTTTTTCTCTCTGTACTAAAGTTTTAAGATCAACAATCATATACTCAAAAAACTTTTCTTTTTCATTCACTGAATAAGTTTGAAAGGAGCTCACCTTGTACAACTGAGTGGAATCCCAATCAGTATGAACACTCATCCTCTCAGCTTCTTTGATATCCTTCTCAAAGGAGCTCTTCATATCATCTTCAGTGAAAGCCATAAAGGCTTTGTTTTCAACCTCTTCCTCATCATCACTAAGCTCTTCATCCATCCAAGCTTCAGAGTAAAGTGCTTGATGAGGAGCTCCTTTCCCTGCTGCAGTTTTGCCCTTGCTCCAGTTCTTTTGCTTGACATACTTGTCTCTATACCGTTTAGCTCGGTATGCAATCTTGACATTCTGATCAGTTTTAGTTGACTTAGTATGACAATTAGCAGCAATGAGTCCAGGCTTTTCACACCTATAGCAAAGACCTGATCTTGGGTCAGTATTGGAAGAGCTAACACCAAGCCTCTTCTTTTTCAACTGATCCAATTTTATAAACATTAGAGCCATTTGAGTTTCAAGCTCTTCTGCCTCAGCATCAGCAAGATCAACTTCTGGTTCTTCAGGCTCAGTCACAGTATATGCCTATTGCACAACTAGAGCCATGCCAGTGGAAGACTTATAAGTTTTCTTCCAGTTCACCAGTCTTGCAGCATTATTCTACTCATGATTCAACATCAGGCCATACAAGGTTTGAAGAGTGTATGACTCAATGTCGTTAGCAGCATTGATAGAATTTGTCATATCAAGAAACTGTTGAGGAAGACTATCCAAGAACCTTTGAACAAGCTCTCCTTCCTCCTTCACAATGCCAACACTTATTAAATCATGGATAACAGTGTTGAACCTGTTATAGAGAGTGGTGATGTCTTGATTTGGACTTGAGAAGAAGTTTTCATACTTCCTCCTCATGTTGCTTTTCCTCTGCAACTTCACCTTTGGTGTGCCTTCATAGGGGACTGACAGGCTATCCCACATAGCCTTTGCTGTTGGCAATTTCATAATTGCATTGAGTATTTCTTTGGTAACAGCATTACCAATCACCCCCTTTGCTCTGGAGTCTAAACTGTATAACTGACGATCAGTATCAGTCCATGTGTGTTTCAATTTAGGAATTGTTCTTGTGCTCTCAGGAGCATCATCAGTAGCAGCAACGGGTTCCACGGTTTGTGGAATGATAGCACCATCATTCAGCACAGTGAGCATCTAATGATGAATAGATTCAAGATACCACTGAGCTTTAAGCTTCCATTGATGGAAATCTTTTCCATCAAAGATGGGCACTCCCTTTCCAGACATAACAGGTGCAATGATTGTAGACATTTTGGATTTTTGAGTGTTTGAGGGATAGATATAGGGAATGGCTGCCAGGGTAATAGATTGACTAAATAAAGATTTATTTAGCCTGCTCTGATACCAGTTGTTAGGTCACAACAACCCTGTATTACTTATATAATTGATGTTATAATTATACTTAAGACAATTAAAGTGATAAACACAGTATTAGAATCAAATGTGTAATTCCACTAAGTGTGGTATGCTGCGGAAAAGCAATACAACTAATCAATTACAAAGATGTTATCGTGTAAAGTGAATTGGTGAGTACTCCTTTGCAAGATGATCTCTATTTATAATGGTATAGAGATCTTACATAATGGGTAAAGGAGTAACCGAAGGAATGAACTAGTAAAATGACTAAGATCAAGGGATTTGATCTTAGTCCATTACAAGACTGACTGTAACTCAGTCCTTCTACTCAGTATTGGATTTACAATACTGAGTGTTGATACTGAGTGGCCAATACTGGCCAAGCTCAGTATCACTCCTAAACTTAGCTATTTTAATCTACTATTTATACTTAGCTAGTCTAGGTTGTTTTGTTATCAAAAGATTCCAAAGGGGTAAGGATTTTTGCCTTAACATTGTTGATCATCATGTGTTAGGGAGGGCATAGGCTCAGTAGCAGCATCATGTTCACCCTCAGTATTAGCATGAGAGGGTGATCTTCTAGGCTCTGTATCATGGCCTTCTTCATCATCTTCATTATTTCCACCAAGTAGAGATTGTGGAGGTGGTGGAGGCTGTTGTTGTTGCTGAAGTAGGGCCACTGACTGATTTAAGGAGTCAATTTCATTACTCATTTCATCCATCCTGGCCAGAATAGTATTCTGAGTGTTCTGCGTGGCCAGGATTTGATTTAGAATTGGTTGTAGAGCCCTTTGTACTTCTTGAGACTGAGTGGCTTGTGCTCTATGGCCCTGCACAGATGGTGCTAAACAAAAAAAATAAACTGGTTAGAATGAAAGGTTTATCAAATAGAATTGTGTTGTTGTTAAATTCTATAACATGTAAACAGAATTTGGAAGTCTGTATATCATCTGGCACATGATGAAATATTGTGGACTTGTGCATAGCATTTGTAAGAAAGTTTTTAGTAAAAGTGAGTGTGAATATTTGAGTAGCTCAGTATAGGATAGGTCACATTTACTAAAAGGTTTTGGTTTGGGAAATCGAAGCCTGGGATGTACTTCTTGTTATTTTCAATGTTTATCACTCGGTATCAGAGTGATAACAGAAATGTGTCTCAAACCCATGGAATTTTTTTGGCTAATGTGGCTTAAAAGGTTTGTGATCATTTCTTTAATTATGTGACCTTACTCAAAAATAAGTTGGACATAATTCAAGCAGCACTAGTGGGTGTCAGTATGACATCAACCACCATTGTCTCTTTAAATGTTGGGACAACTGTAGACTGACAATGATCATATAAGTGCTCAATGTATGAATTTTGCATAGCAGCAGTGGGCTAACTATGTTGGCCATAATAGGATTCATACCTGACAATGATCATATAAGTGCTCAATGTATGAATTTTGCATAGCAGCAGTGGGCTAACTATGTTGGCCATATATATATATATACATATATATATATATATATATATATATATATATAAGTTTTTGAGCATTATAGAAATTCATACCTGAGACTTTGTCAGACTCCCTTCGAGCATCTGCAGAGGTCGGTGCTGGATCATCTATATGTTGATTGGAGGCACCCGCACCTCAGGGGCCACTTCTCTTCTATCATGAGCACCTTCCAGTATATGTTGCTCAAACTGAACCTCCACATCAAGAGGTGAAGGAATTAAGTGCACAGTTAGTCAACCTATTATGATACATCCATGCCTACGAAACACTTAAGGGTCACACCGGTGAGTGCATGTAATACGAGCAAGTTATGCAACGATACTACGAAAAGGAATGATTCATAATAGTCATTATGAATCAGTTAAGTATTAAGTTAAGTTTAACTTATTACTAGATTTGTTTAACTAACTAATTAATACAAGTAGTTGTACATTTACTAGTTGAGTAAATATACAATGTGTTAATTAAAGGTTATCCATGATATGATATAAAGCTATTAAATCATATAGTAATTGGATAATATTATTATGTAAATTATATAGAGGTTATTATATAATTAACTATTAAAAGTATAAATACAAGTATATATAATTCGTGTATATGGGTACCGAATTATTAGTGTGTTAATGCTAGACATTTAATAGTTAAGTGCAACAATAATAAACTAGTTAAACTATAAGGGATAGAAGTGTAAACGGATAAGTTTAATTAAGTGATTAATCTTAATTAAAATAGAGGGGCACTAAGTGAAAGTCCATCTATTATAAATAGAGGGCTTAGGCATCACTTATTATGTTACACCTAAAAAGCCGAAACCCTTGCCCCCTTTCTTCCCTTCGACCGAGATCAAGACACCACCACTTGGTGTTCTTCGTTCTTCGTGTTCTTCATTCGTTTTTCGTGTTCTTCATTCGTTCTTCGTGTTCTTCAAGTCTTGAAGATCCAAGTTCGTTGCAAGTGATCATCTCGAGGATCGTTCATCGTGTTCATCATCAGTGGACTTATCTTAAGCATTAACCTAAGGTATGATTCATGGAACACTCTTCCTCCTTCTCCTCTTGTGCGACGGACGAGAACACCAAGAACCCTAGGTTTGTTGGTGAGTGTTCGACGAACACACCTTCATTGTGTGTGTTCGAGTTTTTCGTACAAAGTTTCTTTCTTGTTAACCTAATCTAGAACTCCAAGATCCCAATCCTTTAGGGTTTAAGGATTAGGTTTAATCCCAGTTCCGCATTTAGGGATTAAATCAGCTAGTTGGTTTTAACCGGTCAAGAACAAGTTCATGTTCTTGGTCAGCAAGGTTCGAACCAAGTACACTAGGAGGTCGACCCAAGTGGTTGATCAGTCGCATGGTGCGTAGTAAAACCCTACAGTGGTATCAGAGCGTTGGTATAGAGATCTAGACTAGATTAACAAAGATTGTTTGTTTACTTTAATTTTAAGTTTTTTTTTGTTTCAAGTTTTCTTCTT
Organism: Calendula officinalis; assembly: GCA_963853835.1. Taxonomy (NCBI): domain Eukaryota; kingdom Viridiplantae; phylum Streptophyta; class Magnoliopsida; order Asterales; family Asteraceae; genus Calendula; species Calendula officinalis. Next base: position 35,988,285 of record OY970828.1, read on the forward strand.
CTTCTTCATATTTTTCGAAAAGGGAAGAACCCTAGGACCAAGAATATTAAACTAGTGTAAGTTTAATTGGTCAAGAAGGTTTCTAAAAACAACCATAGTAATTTTCGAAATACATTGGAAGAACCCTAGGATCAAGTATGTTAAACAAGATATGTTTAATTGATCAAAAGGATTCATTCCTAATCCCTTAGAGATTTCAAAAATCTAGAGATTACTTGGACACCAAGTTTATTAAACTAGCCTAGTTTAATTGGTGGAAAAGTTTCCTAGGCTTCAGAATTTCAAAACCCTAAAGAACCCTAGAACGATTAAACTAGTTTAAGTTTAATAGTTTAAAAGTATTAATTAGGATAATAATCTAAAACCTAGTTAATTAGACAAGTTTATGTCTAATAGGTTTAATTATTATTTTGATAGATTTATTTTAACTAGTTCTTTAAACCTAGTAATTTAGATAAAGTTTTATTGTCTATAAAGTTTAATTTAAAAAGTTTAAATGAATTTATTAAAAGTTATAATATATCTTAGAATTTAAACAAAGTTTATTGTTTAATAGGATTGATTAAAATTAGTCTTTTAATTAAAATAATGTCTTTGATCAAGAAAGTCAAAAACCTAGTTTTGATTGACCAAAAACAAGATTAGGGTTCATCTAATTAATTTAGGGAATTGATAAAGAGGATGTTAATTTTTAAGTTCTAAAATTAACAAGGTGTATTTAATTATTTATATATATGTATTAAAATTTTCGGAATTTTTATTTATTACGTAAAATTGAATTTTAAAAGATATAATAAGTTTATACGTATTTTTAGATTAAGTTAAAATACATATGTATAAATTAGATGTAATATTCTTATTAGATTGTTACAAGTTTATTATAAAATATAAATATATACGAATATATTAAAATACAAGATAAAAATGAAACAATTAAAAAGGATAATGTTATTTTGATCTTTAAAGATAACATTGTAATTAGTTATTGTATGAGTTATAATATAATTAAAACTAGAAAGTACAAAGTTATGATTTCATTATAACTAGAAATTGTACAAGCTGAAATTATATGATTAACTAGAAATATACAAAGTTATATATATATATATATATATATATATATATTATCATATATTAAGATGTATAAAGTTATAAGTTATTATAACTAGATAATTATACAAGTATAATATAAGTATTTTACAAGTCATGTAATGTACTAGATTAATGATCAAGTAAAAAATAACAAGAACCTATATTTAACTAGTTCAAGTTAAATATAAGAAATGTTTAAACTAACTAAGAATTATTATATATAGTCTTTATATAATAAGTTTATTAGTTTCACCAAGTATAAACCAGTGATTGTGTTAACTTAAGTTTCATCATGGTTGTTGAAGCTAGTGGGAGCTACACAAGAAAATCACAAAGTTTATAAGTGTGTCTTTAAGACATAAGTTTTGGTCGAATCTAATAAGACAAAACAAATGTTTAATTTCATTATTAGACATATGAAGAACTAGGTGTGTTAAACTAGGTTTATGTTTCAAGTTCACGAATCATAAAAGAATTTAAAAGTTTAACATAAGTTTATAAGTTTTTCAAGTAAGATAAAACAAGTAAGTTTTATTCTAGATAAGGTTTTTTTTACAAAATCTAGTAAAACGTTTTGTACACCTCGTTTTAGGTATACATATAAAATCAAGCAAATTCTTGAAACTATAAGTTTTAAAGAATAGTTCTTAAGTTTTAAAAAGGTGTCTTGTAGAACCCTTCAATTCACAAGTCACACATTTTAAACAAGGATTAAGATTGTAATAAAGGTTTAAGTTTAGTTTAAGACTTAAGCAAACCAAAGAAAATCTTAGATCTAAGTACTATCCACCTAATGGAACACCTCACTTGTTAAACGATATTCATATTGTAAGGATAAAGAACCTTAGATATGGATTCAAATCATTGCGAGTGTTAGGGTGCGTAAGGTTCTGTGATAATCGGGAGTCCCGGCGCAGAGCATCGCACTGTCTTAGATGGTCTGATCTACTTTGGTGATAATCGGGAGTCCCGGCCCAAAAAGTACTTGAGTAAAATAAACATACTAGACTTTATTACTAACTTAGAAATGTACAATTAGATTGTACAAGGTTGTAAAAAGTTATAAGTCTAAAGATTCTACGACCCCTAGGAATCGTGTCAAGTCTTGATACGATCGGTAAGGAAGTTACCTACCAGAAATAGCATGTCTCGTCGGGAAGTGCCCAAACCTTGCGGCGAGAATGTGATATAAGGATCCTAGGCCTAAAATATTAATTATGGGTTTATAATATATTTTAGAGAATGTTTATTGACGATTACTAATTAAACTGGGTTCGATTTGTAGATGGAAGCAACAAACGCAATCGCGACAACAAGTACCAACAATCTTTCACTTCGCTCAATCCTCGAAAAAGACAAGTTGACTGGGTCAAACTTTCTCAACTGGGAGCGCAATCTTCGTATTGTGCTCAGGCATGAAAGAAAGTGGTATGTCTTGGAGAGAGCAGTACCAAACACCCCTGCTGTTAATGCCAGAGCTGAAATGAGGCAAGCTTATGATAAGCATGTCAGTGATGCACTCGATGTGAGCTGTCTAATGCTCGCCACTATGAGTCCTGAGTTACAAGCGGGGCTTATGGATGTGCCTGCATTTGAGATGATCCAGCAACTTAGGGATTCATTTCAAGAGCAAGCTCGCACTGAGAGGTTTGACATCAATCGAGTCTTCAACTCTTGCAAGATGGTCAAAGGAACGCCGGTGAGTGCCCACGTCATGAAAATGAAGGGACACATGGATCACCTCGCTAGACTTGGTCACCCCATACCGTTGCAAATGGAAACAGATACTATACTCAACTCGTTTTCTGATGACTACAAGTCTTTTGTGGTCAACTACAACATGCATAATATGGAGAAATCCATTGCTGAGCTACATTCCATGCTCAAGACAGCTGAGTTGAGTTTGGGGACCAAATCTAAGGACGTTCTCATGATCGGTAATGGCGGTGGCGGTGGGAAGAAGAAAAAAGGGCATGGTGGTAAAGGAAAGGGTAAAACCTATCCTAACCAAAGAGTGCCAAATGGTAAAGGTGTCAAACAAAAGGTCAAGAAGGTTAAGCCTAACACTGCGAGGACCGAGAACCAAGAACCGGTGCTTCAAGTGTGGTGAGGTTGGACATTGGAAAAGGAATTGTCCAAAGGGTGCAAGTGGTAGTGGAGGAAACGCAAGTTCCTCAGGTAACACAACCACACTTCTTAATCACTTTAAGATACTTGTAATGTACGTTACGAGTAATCTAACTTTTGCAATCGTTTATTGCACGAGGAGATGGAAAGTGATAGTGACCGACATGAGATGGTGATGATCCCACGAGCACCAAGTTTTTATAATTCAGTATTTTGTGGATTCGTGTTTAGACAATTTTACTTTATTGTTTTTGGATAATTTTATTTTTGTTAAAACAAGTTTTATTTTGGTTTTATTTAAATTTCAAATCCATGGTTGAATTATATTGTGTGCATGTGTGATAATTACACTAGTCAAGGTTTATGACTAGATTGTAAGTCAAGTTTTGATTTACTTTTATTTCATGTTTATATGTATGTATGTATATATATATATATATATATATATATATATATATATATATATATATATATATATATATATATATATATATATATATATATATATATATATATATATATATATATATATATATATATATATATATATATATATATATATATATTTGTTTGATTGTTGTATAAATAATGTCTTGATAGCTCAAGGTATTTAGATACTAGTAATTAGAAAGTTTTTCTAATGAAAGTATTTAAGAGTTTTATGGAAGCATAAGGTTCAAGAGTTATTGAACTTAGTTAAAACATCTTAAGTAATAATCATTACTTATGATAGAAAGTTTTAAAGTTTTAATATTAATATAGTATGATTGTATTGGATATAATCAAGATAGACTTTAAGAGTGTTATTACAAGTCTTTTATACTTGTAGTAAAGGATTTAATGAAGTCATAATTCCCTAATAGGAATAATTGGATATTCGCATAATCCAAGTAAAATGACTTAGACATTAAATGACTCTTAAAAGAGACAAACTATATTAAAGCGTTTAAGAATTAAAAGGTATTATTGCAAGTCTTTTATACTTGTAATAAATACAATATTTAATCAAGTCATAATTCCCTAATAGGAATAATGGATATTTGAGAAATCCAAGTAATGACTTTGGCATTAAATAAGATTCTTAAAATAATACTAATGTGTTTAAGAATTGATAGTATCATTTCAAGTGTTTCATACTTGTTAGATACAGTAATCAATAAAGATCAAATTCCCTAAACAGGAATGTTGGATATTCGCAAATCCAAAGGATGATCTTAATAGAATTCTTAAAAAGATTAAACTACAAGTTATTGACTAGGTCAAAGTAGTTTAAGAGATGCTTAAGTTCCATAAAAGTAAGTGGGAGCTAAGACTAACGTAATTCATTAAAGAGGTTGATGAATTCAGTAAGTTAGTAAGACATTAACAACAAGGTTTTACCAAGTCGTTAGCCAAAGAGTTAAGAGAAATAATAAATGATCGTTAATTAGATTATTGCAAACCTAATAGCGTGATCACAAGTCTTGTGATTAATTATTGCATATCTAATATGTTGTTAACACTTCAGTGGATAACACAATCATTTAAGGAAATTTCTTTAACTAGTAAGAATATCTACAAATCAAGTAACTAAAAGAAGCTTTAGTTACAAGGATCAATTTATGAATTCAAGAAACTAAGGAGTTAATTTCCAATCCTCCCATGTTTACCGAATTACATAAAAGGCAAGACTAGAATATGTTCTAGATTGTTGCAAGAACAATATCTAGCAAAGGCAAAAGTAATAGTATTCCTAAATACTCGTCTTATGTCTTTAGTTTAATAGAAATGATTGGTTTGTGATAAAGTTACAATTAAGTTTGTAAGAATCATTAAGTAATCAACACGAACGAAAGAATAAGTAATGATCCAGTAATAATTCAGTATCTATGTCCAGTGAGGAATAGTACATGAGTTAGTATCATTTTTATTCAGACTTTGTATGTTTTACATAATCCATGAATAAAAGTATATTTATTCAAAAAGATATAAAAATCCGTGACTACTCGTCTTGGTGGGATCCTCGATGGGACGTTAACGTCATCGCGGTATTTAGTGGTAGATTCGAAGTTCTTCGAAGATAACTACACAAGTTTTGTGTAAACCAAATATCGGTGATATTCTGTTGGAGCTCAACGAATATTGGATTGACCACCGTGACAATACTTCGTGGTTGAAAAGTTCAAAAGTAGTCCTTAAGCCCGAGGTATTTGGTTTAGGATACAATGACTAATGTGCTTTGGTTCAACTCAGACAATTCTGAAATACGTTTGTCGTACGAGGCGATACTGGGTACAAAGGAAGTTGTATTTTAAATCGAAATATAACAAGATGGTAATTGCACCTCCTTTTTAGGAGAGATATTTATAGGTACTTTGACTTGATAAGAAACTGGCAAGTTCACGGTCGTGCCCAAACGAACTGATCTGTTCTTTGTCGTTTATCACAGCAGTTTGAATCAAGAAGTCATAAAATGATTTTGAATACAGGAGTTGATAATTTCTACCATGCTCGTATTCATTATCACAAATATCGTGCTGCAAGGGATAAGCCTAACAACGTTACCCAAGAAGTAAAGACAGAGTGTTCCTTATTAGGAGACGCTATTAAGAGTTTTTCATAAAACTATACCAGGGTTACATAAGCTGTTTTTATGGGGTTGGTTACCTACATGCCCATCTAGAAGGCCAGTGTAGCTCGTATCATTAAGACAAAGGTTACAAACTTGCACAAGTGGGAGTCTGAAGGAATTATGTGCACAGTTAGTCAACCTATGATGATACATACATGCCTACGAAACACTTAAGGGTCACACCGGTGAGTGCATGTAATACGAGCAAGTTATGCAACGATACTACTGTTAGGTCACAACAACCCTGGTTTATAATGTTAATTGATAGAATATTATACTTAGAGAAATATTAAAGTGATAACACAAGAATATGGTCAATGTATAAATCCACTAAGTGTGGCTTGTTGCGGAATAACAAGACCACTGATCAATTACAAAAGATGTGAATGTGTAAAGTAAATTGGTGAGTACTCCTTTGCAAGATGATCTCTATTTATAATGTTATAGAGATCTTACATAATGAGCAAAGGAGTAACCGAAGGACTAAGCAAGGAAAATGACTAAGATCAAGGGATTTGATCTTAGTCCGTTACTATACTGAGTATCACTCAGTCCTTCTACTCAGTATCACTATTTGATACTGAGTACTGATACTGAGTTCTAATACTGATCACTCAGTATCAGACCTAAACTTAGCTATATTATTCTACATATTAATCAAAGCTAGTCTAGGTTGTTTTGTTATCTTAAGATCCAAAGGGGTAAGGCTTTTTGCCTTAACAATCTCCCCCTATCTAATGATAACAAAACAATTACAAAGAAAAAACTAAACAAAATAAGCTACATGCTGCAAAGTCTTCTTCTTTAGTCTTTGTTGATCGATTCAAACTCGTAGAAGACTTCTTTCTTCACATGGATGAACTCTTCTCTTTTCTTCAGTTCATCTTGCCTGTTGTTTAGTACAGCAACTATCTTTTTTCTAAACCAAGCATCTTCTTTCTTGGTTATCATCCATTTAAGACCCACCAAATGGCTGATAGGAGCTGTTGCCAAATCTGCTTCAGTAATGAAGCATTCCCTGTCATCTGAGTCAGTATACATGTATCCAGATGTTGGATATATGGTACTCTTTTGATCCTGAAAAATGAGATTAGGGGGAACAGTATATGTGGGAATTATTCTGAAAGTATTAAGACACTCAGGTTTGTTGTTCCTCATAGCTTCAGTCATCACACTGAGTGCCCTGTATTCTGCCGCATAAAGAATGCCTTTTTCATAGCATATAGCAGATACAGCCCAGATTTCATCCATCATCACTTGGGCTTCAGAAGATCTTGAAGGCATTTCCTTGATCAGTCTAGCAATTTTTATCCAATCATGAAGTCCCATATTTTGAATGTCATGGAGGAGAAACTTCATTGGAGGACTGACTGGCCCAGTACAAGTTGCAACAATTGATCTATCAACAGTTTTGACCTTTATTTTGTTGACAAACTCATTTAGCCAGTATATGTCTCTTACAGTTGGAAATGCTTTCTTCCTCAGCATACTCATCCTTGTTTCCCTATATCTTGTTCTTTGTGCCACAATGTTCCAATACTGTTCAAGTAATTCATCTCCAGTTCTTCTTACAGTATGAGATCTTCTTGGAACATCTTCAGACTCAGATTCAGGTTCTTCCTTAACAGGGAAGAACCTTTGGGCCTCAATCTCATCCTCAGCTTCACTCTTTCCCTCAGTAAACTGAGCAGATCTTCTAGGTCTTGAGATCAGAGGAGCTGGATCTTGTTCTTCACTAGATTCTGAGGACATAACCACATTTGTCATTCTTCTGGTTATTGGTCTTCTAGGAATTCTAGAAGGTCCTTCAGCCTGAGATGAGATAGATTTTCTTGTATGCTCTTCATCATCTGAGAATGATGATGAAGAGGTTTCTTTATTTGCTTCATCCAATGCAAAGTTTAAAAAATCTTCTGATTCCACTGGATGTTCTTCATCTTCATCATCAGCAATGGGCCACACAAAAGGTCTATAGACCACAATTTGTAAGTTATTTTCTTCTAGAGCAGGTGGCTCAGTATAAGCTTGCTGTGGTTGGTCAGTATGAGTCTCCCCCTGAGCAGATGGCTCAAGTGGGTCTTGAACTTGTAATTCTGACCTTGTTCTTTGTCTTCTTCTCTCATACTGAATACGAAATGGCTCAGTATGAGGGCTTTGCTGATGTTGTTGTTGAGGTTGATCTTCATTCAATCTTCTTCTTTTCTCCCCCTGAGCAGAAGGCTCAGTTTGATCAACCTCAGAATCTCTTTGTCTTTTCTCCCCCTTTTTGTTATCATTTGATGAGGAGGGAAGAGGATCAGTATCACCACCCATGTCCCCTTCAGGTTGTTCAAGAGTAGGGGAGGGCATGGGCTCAGTTGCAGCATCAGTATCACCAGCACCTCCTTCTCCTTCTCCTTCTTCATTGTGGTCACCAGGTGAACCTGGTGGAGTTTGTGGAGGCTGCTGTGGTTGTTGAAGGAGTGATACTGACTGTTTTATTAAATCAATATCACCACTCATCTTGTCCATTCTGGCTAGTATTACATTTTGAGTTTGTTGGATGGCCAGAATGTGCTGCATGATTGCTTGCAGAGTCACTTGGGCTGCTGCAGCTTGAGATGCCGGAATGCCCTGCACAGATGGTGCTAAAGAAACAAAAATATAAAACTGGTTAGAATGAAAGGTTTATCAAATAGAATTGTGGTGTTGTTTAATTCTACAATCATATAAACAGAGTTTGTGAAGTCTGTATTTCATCTGGTATAGGATGAAATATTGTGGACTTGTGCATAGCATGTGTAAGAAGATTTTAGTAAAGATGAGTGTGAAAATTTAAGTAGCTCAGTATAGGATAAGTCACATTTACTAAAAGGTTTGGGTGTGGGAATTCGAAGCCTGGGATGTGCTTCTTGTTATTTTCAATGTTTATCACTCGGTATGAGAGTGATAACAGAAATGTGGCTAAACCCCATTGAATATTTTTTGATTTTGTGGCTTAAGGGTTTGTGATCATTTCTTGAATGATGCTACCCAACTCAAAAATAAGTTGGACATTATTCAAGCAGCACCAGTGGGTGTCAGTATGACATCAACCACCATTGTCTCTTTAAATGTTGAGACAACTGTAGACTGACAATGATCAATTTTGTGTGCTCAGTATATGAATTTTGCATAGCAGCAGTGGGCTAGCTATGTTGGCCATAAGAGGATATATATTTAAAAGATCGTTTGAGACTTTGGTCAGTATTGAGTTGGTACTGTCCAATACTTAGTCTCTATTTGGGAATGAAATATATGTATATAAGTTTAAGGATTTTTAGAAATTCATACCTGAGACTCTGTCAGATTCCCTTCGAGCATCTGCAGAGGTCAGTGCAGGATCATGTGTTTGTTGATGTGAAGCACCAACCTCTTCAATACCGACCCCTCTGTCATGCTGAGCACCTTCCAGTGCAGTTTGTGCATATTGAATCTCCACATCAAGAGGAACATGAGGTTCCTCAATTGGTTGAGCAGGTGGAGCTTGTTCTGGACCTGGAAGGTCAGCGGTGGCTGCAATAAAGCTTTGGGCTTGAATAGATGCAGTTAATGATGGAACATTGGCAGGCTGCACCTCCTCAGATGATAAGTTGCCCATAATGATAGGAGAAACATTCCTTCTTCTTCTTCGAAGGAGCAGTGGTGTGTCTTCTGATGACTCAGTTTCACGATCGGTTTCAATATGAGGAGCAGCAAGATCTTGTGCAGGTGGAGAGATAGTTGGTTCTTGAACTTGTGGGACATCCTGCATCTCAATATCTTGACCAGCCTGTGCTCCATTACCACTATCATCATCATTATCATCATCATCATCATTGTCTGACTCAGTATCAGACATGTGTTCTACATCATCAATGTGTTCTTGAACAATGGCCCACATAGGAGGACTTAGAAGAGGTTCTCCTTCTCTTGGTCTGTAAAAGAAGATCTTCTCACTTAGTGGGGGAAGATCAACTCTTGGGCTGTGAAATTCATCATAAATGTGTGTGGGCATTGAGTTTTGAAATATGAGTGAAAGAAATCTGCAGAAAGGGACATTGCATTCCCTTGTGTTTGCTCGGACCAGAGTAGCTAATTCATTGAAGATTAGGCGAGCAAAATCAATGTTTCTTCCATAGTACAGAGCATGTACTATTTGCATCCCAAATTCGTTTATTTGGTCCAAAGCCCCCGTCTTGTGGGTCATACATCGAATTATTGTTGTGATAAGAATACCCCACATAGGACCAAATTCATTTCTTTTGATTGTGCCAGTTGTTCCTCTTCGACCCAGAAAAGGCAGAACAGAGCGTGCCTCTGATCGATCAACAAATGGGTCATACTGAGCTTGGGCGGGAAGTCTCAGTGCTTCACGAATGATTGCAGTAGAAACAAATGCCCTTCTTTGATCTCTAATTACCCACCCAGCAATCATATCTGGAGAATCGAGTGTAGCAGAGTACCAAAACTCGCATAACATTTCTGGGTAGATTGCTCTAGGAGATAATGTCAGGGCACGAGGGCAATTCTTCATAAAAGTGACGATGTTCGTGAATTCTTGGCATGCTCAGGCTTGAGGAATATTGAAATTTGCTGTGATGTTGTTCCTCGCAAACCTGGGTACTTCATTATTTCGGAATTGGATTTCCGATTGAACTTCTGGAGCAACAAAAGTATAGTTCGCCATCTGTGATTTTGATTTGAAAGAATTTGCTTGCTAAGAGAAAGTGAAATCGTTAATCGCAGAGAGAATTTAAGATGAAAGAAGAAATAACAGTTAAAAAAAAATTGAAATAAAAATAAACGGTTATTTATAGGAGATTTGAAAGATAAATAAGGTATTGGGAAGTAAAAGCGGCTGATTTGACTGCCTTATCTTCTGCCAACGGTAACTTTCTTATTAAGAAAAGTTACCGTTTGAGCAGTATGAGGATTAAGCTCGGTGTAAGAGCCGTCATACCCCAATACCGAGTTAAAAAAAAAATAATTTAAAAAAATTTAAAAAAATATAAAAACAATTTATTTGCTCTTGAAATTTATAAAAAAAAATAAAAATTTTAAATTTTGTTGATAACAGACTAGTGATACTGAGTGGTCAGTATCAACAGGAGTGATACTGAGCGCTCAGTTTTAAAGAAATTTAATAAAGATTAAGGATTCAACATACCTAATTGCCCTAGTAAATACATAAACCTTTCCTCAGGAAGAGGTTTAGTAAATACATCAGCCAATTGTTCATTTGTTGGTACATAATCTACTTCAACCTTACCCTTTTCCACATTATCTCGAATAAAGTGGTGTCTGATATCAATGTGCTTGGTTTTGGAGTGATGGACTGGGTTCTCTGTGATAGCAATAGCACTCTTGTTATCACAATGAATAGGAGTCTTATGAAAGTTGAACCCATAGTCTAAGAGTTGATACTGCATCCATAATAATTGAGCACAACAACTTCCTGCAGCAACATATTCTGCTTCTGCTGTGGAAGTTGCTACCGAATTTTGTTTCTTGGATGACCAGCCAACTAGTCTTCCACCTAGAAATTGACATCCTCCACTTGTGCTCTTTCTGTCCAATCTACAACCTGCAAAATCTGCATCTGTGTACCCTTCAAGGTGAAAGTTTGAGTCTTTGGGATACCAAAGACCCAGGTTAGGAGTACCTGTAAGATATCTAAAGATGCGCTTAACTGCTTTCATGTGTGATTCTTTAGGATCAGCCTGATACCGAGCACACAAACATGTGGCAAACATGATATCAGGCCTACTAGCAGTTAAGTAAAGTAAGGAACCAATAATGTTTGAGTGTGGATGGTCTCTGTGTTCCCTTAAATTGTTTCCTAAGGGAGCATTTAAAATAGGATCAACAATATCTTGTTGATTTGACGTGTTGTCTGTCTGATACTGAGTGGAATTCTGATCAGTATTAGACAGTACAGGTTGCTGTTCATCTTCATTTTGCAGAATTGATGTGGATTCTTGTGAAGTGTTGGATGTTTCACCTTCTTCATAAATAGAGTGGTTCAGATCATTGGTTGGAAACTCAGTATGAAGGTCCTCTGTTATGGGAACCTCAGTATTAGACGCATTTGAGTGATACTGAGTTTGAACTTGATCAGGTTCATTAAACTTATTAGGAATAAAGTGTGGATGAAACTTAGGCTGTTCAGCAATGGAGTGTTCTGGATTGCATAGAATATCTATGCCACTTATGTCTTCACTTGCTGAGGTAGAATGCTCATTCTGATCTTCATCGAATGTGACATGAATGGATTCTACAATCATCTTGGTTGAGATGATATACACTCTGAAAGCTTTGGAGTGTGGAGAGTAGCCCATGAACACACCTTCATTTGCTTTGGGAGCAAATTTATTGAGATTTTGTTTTGTACTGAGTACAAAACATTTACTCCCAAAGATGTGGAAATATTCCACATTAGGAATCTTGCCATTGTATAACTCATATGGAGTCTTCAGATGTCTTTGGACTATAGTGGCTCTATTCTGAGTGAAATTTGCACAGTTTACAGCTTCAGCCCAGAAACTCAGTGCCAGTCCAGCATGGCATAATAAAGTTCTTGCAGCTTCAATCAGTGTTCTGTTCTTTCTTTCTACAACACCATTTTGTTGGGGTGTGTAGGCTGCAGAGAAGTTTTGAATGATTCCTTTTTCTTCACAGAAATCTGCTAATACTGAGTTCTTAAACTCAGTACCATGGTCACTTCTAAGTTGCTTGACTTTGTTGCCTTTTTGAAGTTCCTCTATTTTTATAAAGGCAATGATTTCTGTTGTTGCATCTGACTTAGTCTTGAGGAAGATGACCCAAGTATATCTTGAGAATTCATCAACTAAGACTAGAGTATAGATCTTTTTGGCCAAAGATGGTGTGCTGATGGGGCCAAAAAGATCCATATGTATCATAGTAAGAGGTTTATTGATGGAATGATTGACTTTTGACTTGAATGAACTCTTCTTCTGCTTGCCCATTTCACATGCTGAGCATAACTTATCTTTTGAATAAGTAATTGTGGGCAATCCTCTCACCAGTTTCTTCATACTGAGCTCGTTGATATTTCTAAAATTTATGTGAGAGAGTTTCTTGTGCCATAGCCAATGTAATTCTGGCTTGACTTTAGAAAGCAGGCATACTCGAATAGTTGGGTCTATTTCAGATAGGTTGACCACATATACGTCTTTTTCTCTTCTAGCAATGAGTACAGGCTGCCCTTTATCATTGTAGATGATTCCTGCAACCTTTCTGAATCGAGCTTCATTGTCATCATCACACATCTGGCTAATACTGAGCAGATTGTGTTTAAGACCCTCTACATAGGCAACTCTTTTAAAAGTTATGTTGCCTGCCTTGATCACACCATAACCTCTTGTCTTTCCCACTGAGTCATCTCCAAACTTGACAGAAGGACCCTTCTCTGGAGTATAATTAAGAAGGTATTCCATACTGCCTGTCATGTGTCTTGAGCAGCCACTATCTAAGTACCACTTTCTGTCACCCTGCACAAGACACAAAATAAGAATTAGTTCCTTTTAGGAACCCATTTTTGAATGGGACCTTTGGTGGGATAAACACAATTTGACTTGATCTCTTTATGTGAAGAGTTCGGTATCACTTCAGGGGTAACTTTAGAAGTTTTCTTTGGTGATAATGACTTAGTTTCTCTCCTTTTCTTTGGTACTGAGTACCTAGGACTTGAGAGATCAGTCCAGCATTCATCTCCCTTATGACCAGTATGATGACATCTATAACATTTCCTAGGTCTATTTCTAAACATATTTTCATATGGTATTTTAGAAAAATGTTTCACTTTTGGTAGGTCAGTATGAACGAGTTTTGCAAATTGTTTACTTAAAGATTTGACCTGATCACCAAGTGTTTTTAAAACATTAATTTTGTTATTTCTAATAGATGTATTAATATTGTTTTTAACTGGTTTAGGAGATGGATGATCTGGTTGTTTATTTTTATTTGGCAGAGAAGTCTTTCTAATTTTATTAGTGGTAGACTTCTTGTCTTTGCCAACCAAAGACCTAGTTGAAGTTGTCTTTTGTTTATCATGTTTTGAAGGAACAACTTTAACAGGTACTTTAGATGTCTCAGTATTTGATGTTTCTGTTCCTGCAACTTCTGTATTTGATGAAACATGTGAGATAGAAGTTGTTTTATTATCATTATATAATTCAAAAGTTGTTGTATTAAATAATAATTCAAAAGGTGGAACAGCAGAAGTGTCATACTGAACTATTGGTAGCTCGGTATCAGAAATTTCTGTTATTTGAAATTCAATACTGAGTTCTTGTAGCTCAGTATAGCACTTTGAGCAGATGGAAGGACCAATAGGTTTTTCTAAAATTTCATTTTCTTCATCATCTGACTCAGTTTGACATCCAACTTTACATAAAGTTTTAGCTTTTACAAAATTAATAGGGTTCATAGTAGAAAACTCTTCAAATAAATCAGCAAAATTGTTCCTGCTTTTAAATTGAGGATCAACACCAAGTGCAGCCCTCACATTTTCTGGAAATTGTTCATTTAAACATTTATTTAATTTTATTGAAGCATTTCCCCAAGATTTACACTGTTTTTCAAATTTCTCTTTTTCAAGTTTGTGTAAATGAGCTTTATCAGCTAATCTTTGGTTAATGTCTTTTAAATCTGAAAAATTTAGTTCTAAATCTTTATATTTTGCTAGTTTATCCAAGTTTTCATTATTTACCCTTTCAAGTTCTTTAATTGTTAATTTTAAAGCTTTTTCTTTTTGTACAGAAGTTTTAAGATCAACAAGCATATACTCAAAAATCTTGGTTTTTTCATTCACTGAATAAGTTTGAAAGGAACTTACCTTGTACAACTGAGTGGAATCCCAATCAGTATGAACACTCATCCTCTCAGCCTCTTTGATATCCTTTTCAAAGGAACTCTTCAAATCATCTTCAGTGAAAGCCATAAAGGCTTTATTTTCAATCTCCTCTTCATCATCACTTAACTCTTCATCCATCCAGGCTTCAGAGTAAAGTGCTTGATGAGGTGCTCCATTTCCTTCGGCCCTCTTTCCCTTGCTCCAATTCTTCAGCTTGACATATTTGTCTCTATATCTTTTTGCTCGGTATGCAATCTTGTCATTTTGGTCAGTCTCAGAAGACTTAGTATGACAATTTGCAGCAATATGTCCAGGCTTTCCACACCTATAGCACAGACCTGATCTAGGGTCAGTATTAGAAGAGCTAACACCAAGCCTCTTCTTCTTCAACTGATCCAGCTTCATAGACATGAGAGCCATTTGAGTTTCAAGCTCTTCTGCCTCAGCATCAGCAAGATCAACTTCTGGTTCTTCTGGCTCAGTCACAGTATAAGCCTGTTGCACAACTAGAGCCATACCAGTGGAAGACTTGTCAGTTTTCTTCCAGTTGATCAGTCTTGCAGCATTATTCTCCTCATGATTCAGCATTAAACCATACAAAGTTTGAAGAGTGTATGACTCAATGTTGTTAGCAGCATTGACAGAGTTTGTCATGTCAAGAAATTGTTGAGGAAGGCTATCCAGAAACTTTTGAACAAGCTCTCCTTCCTCTTTCACAATGCCTACACTGATTAAATCATGGATAACAGTATTGAACCTGTTATAGAGAGTGGTGATGTCTTCATTTGGAGTTGAAAAGAAATTTTCATATTTCCTTCTCATGTTGCTTTTTCTTTGCAACTTCACCTTTGCTGTACCTTCATAAGTGACTGATAGGCTATCCCACATAGCCTTTGCTGTTGGCAATTTCATAATTGCATTAAGTATCTCTTTTGTAACAGCATTACCAATCACTCCTTTAGCTCTGGAGTCTAAAGCATACAACTGACGGTCAGTGTCAGTCCAGTTGTGCTTTAGTTTAGGTACAGATCTTATGCCCTCAGGAGCATCATCAGTAGCAGCAACCGGTTCCACAGTTTGTGGAATGATAGGACCATCATTTAGCACAGTGAGCATCTCATGATGAATAGATTCAAGATACCACTGAGCTTTGAGCTTCCATTGATGGAAGTCTTTTCCATCAAAGATGGGTACTCCCTTTCCAGACATAACTGGTGCAATAATTGTGGACATTTTGGATTTTTGAGTGTTGGAGGGATAGATGTAGGAAATGGCTGCCAGGGTTATAGATCGACTAAATAGAAGATTATTTAGCCTGCTCTGATACCAGTTGTTAGGTCACAACAACCCTGGTTTATAATGTTAATTGATAGAATATTATACTTAGAGAAATATTAAAGTGATAACACAAGAATATGGTCAATGTATAAATCCACTAAGTGTGGCTTGTTGCGGAATAACAAGACCACTGATCAATTACAAAAGATGTGAATGTGTAAAGTAAATTGGTGAGTACTCCTTTGCAAGATGATCTCTATTTATAATGTTATAGAGATCTTACATAATGAGCAAAGGAGTAACCGAAGGACTAAGCAAGGAAAATGACTAAGATCAAGGGATTTGATCTTAGTCCGTTACTATACTGAGTATCACTCAGTCCTTCTACTCAGTATCACTATTTGATACTGAGTACTGATACTGAGTTCTAATACTGATCACTCAGTATCAGACCTAAACTTAGCTATATTATTCTACATATTAATCAAAGCTAGTCTAGGTTGTTTTGTTATCTTAAGATCCAAAGGGGTAAGGCTTTTTGCCTTAACAGTTAAGTTTAACTTACTAGATTAGTTTAACTAACTAATTAATACAAGTAGTTGTACATTTACTAGTTGAGTAAATATACAATGTGTTAATTAAAGGTTATCCATGATATGATTTAAAGCTATTAAATCATATAGTAATTGGATAATATTATTGTGTAAATTATATAAAGGTTATTATATAATTAACTATTAAAAGTATAAATACAAGTATATATAATTCGTGTATATGGGTACCGATTTATTAGTGTGTTAATGCTAGACATTTAATAGTTAAGTGCAACAATAATAAACTAGTTAAACTATAAGGGATAGAAGTGTAAAAGGATAAGTTTAATTAAGAGATTAATCTTAATTAAACTAGAAGGGCCCTAAGTGAAAGTCCATCTATTATAAATAGAGGGCTTAGGCATCACTTATTAGGTTACACCTAAAAAGCCGAAACCCTTGCCCCCTTTCTTCCATTCGGCCGAGATCAAGACACCGCCACTTGGTGTTCTTCGTTCTTCGTGCTCTTCATTCGTTCTTCGTGTTCTTCAAGTCTTGAAGATCCAAGTTCATTGCAAGTGATCATCTAGAGGATCGTTCGTCGTGTTCATCATCAGTGGACTTTTCTTAATCATTAACCTACGGTATGATTCATGGAACACTCTTCCTCCTTCTCCTCTTGTGCGATGGACGAGAACACCAAGAACCCTAGGTTTCTTGGTGAGTGTTCGACGAACACACCTTCATTGTGTGTGTTCGAGTTTTTCGTACAAAGTTTCTTTCTTGTTAACCTAATCTAGAACTCCAAGATCCCAATCCTTTAGGATTTAAGGATTAGGTTTAATCCCAGTTCCGCATTTAGGGATTAAATCAGCTAGTTGGTTTTAACCGGTCAAGAACAAGTTCATGTTCTTGGTCAGCAAGGTTCGAACCAAGTACACTAGGAGGTCGACCCAAGTGGTTGATTAGTCGCATGGTGCGTAGTAAAACCCTACAAGAGGAACACGAGGTTCCTCAATTTGTTGAGCAATGTGTTCGGGTTCAGGACCTGGAAGGTCAGCGGTGGCTGCAACTATACTTTGCGCTTGAAGAGATGCAGTCAAAGATGGAACATGAGTGGGTTGCACCTCTTCTGATGATAAAGTGCCCATTATCACCAGGGATAAGTTTCTTCTTCTTCTTCTTCTTAGGACAAGGGGCTGCACTTCTGTGGACTCAGTATCAGAATCTAATGCAGTATGAGGAGCATCTGGATCCTGTTCAATTTGAGGATATGTGGTGGTTCTTGTGCTTGATCTGGTTGAGCATCCACCATCTCAACATCTGGAGCATCGTTCCCACCATCACCACTATCATCATCATTATCATCATCATCATCATTTTCTGATCAAGTGTCAGAATTATCATCATTTTCTTCATCATTAATGTGTGCCTGCACTATAGCCCACATAGAGTGACTAAGTACAGGCTCTCCTTCCCTTGGCCTGTAAAAATATATCTTCTCATGTAAGGGAGGAAGATATGCTCTTGGACTATTAAATTCATCATAAACATGAGCAGGCATGGCACTCTGGAAGATGAGAGATAAAAATCTGCAGAAAGGGACACTAAATTCTTTGGTTGAAGCCCTAACTAGAGAAGCTAGTTCGTTGAATATCAATCTAGCATAATCAATATCACGACCATAGTACATGGCATGAACAATCTGCATCCCAAAATCATTGATTTGGTCCAAAGCTCCAGTCTTGTGGGTCATACACCTAATGAGTGTGGAAATTAGAACACCCCACATTGGACCAAATTCATTCCTTTTAATTATTCCCGTGGTTCCTCTGCGTCCAATAAAATGTAATACTGAGCGAGCCTCTGTTCGATCAACAAAAGGCTCATACTGAGCTTGAGCGGGTAGTCTCAGTGTTTCCCTAATAATAGCTGTTGAAACAAAAGCTCTTCGTTGATCTCGGACAATCCAGCCGGTAATCATGTCCGGAGAGTCAAGTTTTGCAGAGTACCAAAATTCACATAGCATCTCCGGATATATTGCTCGAGGAGATAGAATCAACACTTGAGTGACTTGACAGTGCTTCACGTATGTTACTATGTGAGTGAATTCAGGGCACGCCCAAGTACGAGGAATGTCAAAATTTGCAGTAATATTGTTCCTCGCGAACTTGGGTAATTCGTCCTTTCGAAATTGGGACGCCGGTGCAACCTCCGGTGCAACGAATCGATAGTTGGCCATCTGAGATTAAGATTAGAAATTTCTTGCAAAAAGAGTGTAAATTTGTTAATCGGAAAGAGTAATCGAAGAAGAAAGATTGAAATAACTGTTAGAAAATTTAAAGGTAAAAGAAAAAACGGTTATTTATACTTAATTATCGATAATTATGGTATTGGGAAGTAAAAACGGCTGAAATGACAGCCTTATCCTTTTCCAACGGTAACTTTCTTATTAAGAAAGGTTACCGTTGGGGAGTATGAGGATTAAAATCAGTTTTACCACTCCAGGACTCTAATACCGAGTTAAAATAAATAAATTAAAAAAAAATAAAAAATAAAAATTATAAAACATTTAATTTAATCCGTAAATTAATGAAAAATAAAATTATTTAATTTTGATAAATCAGACGAGTGATACTGAGCCGGTCAGTATGAACATCAATACTGAGCGCTCAGTATCAGAAATATTTAAGGAGAATTAAGGATTCAGCATACCCAATTGCCCTAGTAAGTACATAAACCTTTCTTCAGAAAGAGGTTTAGTAAACACATCGGCCAAATGGTCATCTGTTGGAACAAAGTCTACCTCAACCTTACCTTTTCCACATTATCTCGAATAAAGTGGTGTCTGATATCAATGTGCTTTGTTCTTGAGTGATGGACTGGGTTCTCAGTGATAGAAATAGCACTCTTGTTATCACAATGAATAGGTGTCTTCTGAAAATTGAACCCATAGTCCATGAGTTGATACTGCATCCTTAAGAGTTGAGCACAACAACTTCCTGCAGCAACATATTCTGCTTCTGCTGTGGAAGTTGCTACTGAGTTTTGCTTCTTGGATGACCAACCAACTAGTCTACCACCGAGGAATTGACATCCTCCACTTGTACTTTTTCTATCCAACCTGTAACCTGTAAAATCTGCATCTGTATACCCTTCAAGGTCAAAGTTTGAGTCTTTGGGATACCAAAGACCCATGTTAGGAGTACCTGAAATATATCTAAAAATGCGCTTAAGTGCTTTCAAATGTGATTCTTTAGGATCAGCCTGATACCGAGCACACAAGCATGTTGCAAACAAGATATCAGGCCTGCAAGTTGTTTAGTAAAGTAAAGAACCAATCATACCTCGGTATGTGGATTGACATACTGGTTTACCCATTTCATCTTTACTTATTTTATCCTGAGTACCCATAGGAGTGTGCATGGAAGATAAATTTTCAAATTTGTATTTCTTTAGCATGTCATGCACATACTTACTTTGATTTAAAAAAGTGCCATCAGGCTTTTGATCAACTTGTAAACCAAGAAAGTTAAGTTCACCCATCATTCTCATCTGATACTGAGATGACATTATCTTGGCAAACCAGTCACACATTGACTTGTTAGTGGAGCCAAAGATAATATCATCTTCATATATCTGAATAAGTAAGATGTAAGAACCTTTCCTTTTTGAAAATAATGTTTTGTCAATTTTACCTCTTATAAATTTATTTTCAATTAAGTATTCAGACAGGGTATCATACCAGGCTCTTGGAGCTTGTTTGAGCCCATATAGAGCTTTATCAAGCTTGAAAACATAATTAGGAAATTTAGGATCAACAAAACCTGGTGGTTGTTTAACATAAACTTCCTCTTGTAGTTTTCCATTAAGAAACGTACTCTTGACATCCATCTGATAAACTTTGAAGTTCTTGAAAGCTACATATGCAAGATACAACCTAATAGCTTCAATTCTTGCAACTGGTGCAAAAGTTTCATCATAATCAATGCCTTCTTCTTTTCTGTAACCTTGAGCAACCAGTCTCGCTTTGTTTCTAATGACAACACCATCCTTGTCCATCTTGTTTCTGAACACCCAATTAGTACCAATAATAGTTTTTCCAGCAGGGGGTGGTACTAAGTTCCAAACTTTGTTCCTCTCAAACTCTGTAAGTTCTTCTTGCATAGCTTCTACCCAATCTTCATATAATAAAGCTTCATCAGCTTTCTTTGGTTCCATGGTAGATAAGAAGCTTGAAAAGAAGGAAAAGTTTGCAGTTGGTTGGGGTTCAAAATCTAACTTTCTTCTTGTTTGAACACCTTGTTCAATAGGACCAATAATATTAGAATGTGGATGATCTCTGTGTTCCCATAGATTGTTTCCTAAGGGAGCATTTGAAGCAAGGTCAACAATATCTAGTTGCACTAATGTGTTGTCTGCCTGATACTAAGCTGAATTCTGGTCAGTATTAGACAGTTCAGGTTGATGTTCTTCTTGATTTTGTAGATCTGAGGTGGATTCTTGAGAAGTACTGGAAGATTCACCTTCTTCATAGGTGGAGTTGTTCAGATCAATATTGGGAACTCAGTATTGGGGTTCTCAGATATGGGAACCTCAGTATTTGTTGCATTTGAGTTATGTTGAGTTCTGACTTGATCAGTATCACTCATACCATGATCTACATAGTATGGGTGAGACTTGGGCTGTTCAGCAATTGAGTTTTCTGGATTGCATAGAATGTCTATGCCACTAATGTCTTCCTTTGCTGAGGTAGAATGCACATCCTCATCTTCATCAAAAGTGACATGAATGGATTCTACAATCATCTTAGTTGAGATGACATACACTCTGAAAGCTTTAGAGTGTGGAGAGTAGCCCATGAACACACCTTCATTTGCTTTGGGAGCAAATTTGTTGAGATTTTGTATAGTACTGAGTACATAACATTTACTCCCAAAGTTGTGGAAGTATTCCACATCTGGAACCTTGCCATTATATAACTCATAAGGAGTCTTTTGATGTCTCTGGACTATTATAGCTCTGTTCTGAGTAAAATTTGCACAGTTTATAGCTTCTGCCCAGAAGCTCAGTGCCAGTCCAGCATGACATAACAAAGTTCTTGCAGCTTCAATTAGTGTTCTATTCTTTCTTTCTACAACACCATTTTGTTGTGGTGTGTAGGCTGCAGAGAAGTTTTGGACGATTCCTTTTTCTTCACAGAAATCTGCGAATACTGAGTTCTTAAACTCAGTACCATGTCACTTCATAGTAGCTGGACCTTGTTGCCTTTCTGAAGTTCTTCTCTTTTGATAAAGGCAATGATTTCTGTGGTTGCATCTGATTTGGTCTTGAGAAAGATGACCCAAGTATATCTTGAGTATTCATCAACCAAGACTAAAGTATAGATCTTTTTGGCCAATGATGGTGTGCTAATGGGGCCAAAAAGATCCATATGTATCATTGTAAGAGGTTCATTAATAGAATGGTTGACCTTAGACTTGAATGAACTGTTCTTCTGCTTGCCCATTTCACATGCTGAGCATAACTTATCTTTAGAATAAGTAATAGTGGGCAACCCTCTCACCAGCTTCTTTATACCGAGTTCATTAATATGTCTGAAATTGATGTGAGAAAGTTTCTTGTGCCAAGACCAGTTCAGTTCTAGCTAAACTTTAGAAAGCAGACATACTCGAATAGTAGGGTCTAGTTCAGACAGGTTGACCACATAGACATCTTTTTCTCTTCTAGCAATGAGTACATATTGCCCTTTATCATTGTAGATGATTCCTGCAGCCTTCCTGAAGGGAGCTTCATTGTCATCATCACACATCTGGCTGATACTGAGCAGATTGTGTTTAAGACTCTCTACATAGGCAACTCTTTTAAAAGTTATGTTGCCTGCCTTGATTACTCCATACCCTCTAGTTTTTCCAACCGAGTCATCTCCAAACTTGACAGAAGGACCCTTCTCTGGTGTATAGTTTAGAAGGTACTCCATACTGCCAGTCATGTGTATTGAGCAGCCACTGTCTAAGTACCTTTTTCTGTCACCCTGCACAAGACACGCAATTAAGATTAGTTCTTTTTTAGGAACCCATTTTTGAATGGGACCTTTGGTAGGAGAAACAGGTTTAGACTTGATCTCTTTAATTGGAGAGGTCAGTATCACTTCAGAAGAAGCCTTGGTATTGAGTACCTAGGACTTGAGAGATCAGTCCAACATTCATCTCCTTTATGTCCAGTATGCTGACATCTATAACATTTTATAGATCTGTTTCTGAACATATTTTCATAAGGTATTTTAGAAAATTGTTTAACTCTTAGTAGATCAGTATGAGTAAGTTTTGCAAACTTTTAACTTAATACTTTGATCTGATCACCAATAGATTTTAAAATGTTATTTTTGTCAACTTTTATTGGTGTTTTAATATTGTTTTTGACTGGTTTAATAGAAGATGGATCTGGTTTCTTTTTATTTGGCAAAGAAGTATTTTTATTATTTGATTTCTTGTTTTTGCCATTAGAAGATCCTGTTGAAGTTGATTTTTGATTATCATGTTTTAAAATGACAACTTCAGCGGGTTCTTTTGATTCTTGAGTATTTGACTTTTCTGTTCCTGCAACCTCAGTATTAGATAGAACACTTGGAGTAGAAGTAGAGGTAGTTTTATTTTCATTATATATATCTCAAAAGTAGTTGTATTAAATAATAATTCAAATGGAGGAACAGCAGATGTATCATACTGCATAACTTCGAGGTCAGCATCAGGAATTTCCTTTTCAGGAAATTCAATACTGAGCTCTTGTAGTTCAGTATAACACTTTGAACAGATGGAAGGACCAACTGGTTTATCAAAAATAATTTTATCCTCATCATCTGACTCAGTTTGACATCCAACTTCACAAAAAGTTTTTGCTTTTACAAACTGAATAGGGTTCATATCAGAAAATTCTTCAAATAAATCAGCAAAATTATTTCAATTTTTTAACTGGGGATCAACACCAAGTGCAACCCTCACATTTTCTGGAAATTGTTGATTTAGACATTTATTTAATTTAATAGATGCATTTCCCCAAGATTTACACTGGTTTTCAAATTTTTCTTTTTCTAATTTGTGTAAATGAGCTTTATCAGCTAATCTTTGGTTAATGTCTTGTAAGTTTAAAAAATTTAATTCTAAATCTTTAAATTTTGCTAATTTATCTAAATGTTCATTATTTACCCTTTCAAGTTCAAGAATAGTTAATTTTAAAGCTTTTTCTAGTTGTACTAAAGTTTTAAGATCAACAATCATATACTCAAAAATCTTTTTCTTTTCATTCACTGAATAAGTTTGAAAGGAACTCACCTTGTACAAATGAGTGGAATCCCAATCAGTATGAACAGTCATCCTCTCAGCTTCCATGATGTCCTTCTCAAAGGAGTTCTTCAAATCATCTTCAGTGAAAGCCATAAAGGCTTTGTTTTCAACTTCTTCCTCATCATCACTTAGTTCTTCATCCATCCAAGCTTCAGAGTAAAGTGCTTGATGAGGTGCTCCATTCCCTGCTGCACCCTTGCCCTTGCTCCAGTTCTTCAACTTGACACACTTGTCTCTATACCGTTTAGCTCGGTATGCAATCTTGTCATTCTGATCAGTTTCAGTTGACTTAGTATGACAGTTAGCAGCAATGTGTCCATGCTTTCCACACCTATAGCAAAGACCTGATCTTGGGTTAGTATTGGAAGAGCTAACACCAAGCCTCTTCTTCTTCAACTGATCCAACTTCATAGACATAAGAGCCATTTTGGGTTTCAAGCTCCTCTGCCTCAGCATCAGCAAGATCAACTTCTGGTTCTTCAGGCTCAGTAACAGTATAGGCCTGTTGCACAACTAGAGCCATGCCAGTGGAAGACTTGTCAGTTTTCTTCCAGTTGATCAGTCTTGCAGCATTATTCTCCTCATGATTCAACATTAGACCATACAAAGTTTAAAGAGTGTATGACTCAATGTTGTTAGCAGCATTGACATAATTTGTCATATCAAGAAATTGTTGAGGAAGACTTTCCAGAAATTTTTGAACAAGCTCTCCTTCCTCCTTCACAATGCCTACACTGATTAGATCATGGATAACAGTATTGAACCTATTATAGAGAGTGGTGATGTCTTCATTTGGACTTGAGAAGAAGTTTTCTTACTTCCTCCTCATGCTGCTTTTCTTTGCAACTTCACCTTTGGTGTGCCTTCATAGGTATCTGATAGGCTATCCCACATTGCCTTTGATGTTGGCAATTTCATAATTGCATTCAGTATTTATTTGGTAACAGCATTACCAATCACCCCCTTTGCTCTGGAGTCTAAACTGTACAACTGACGGTCAGTATCCGTCCATGTGTGCTTCAGTTTAGGAATTATTCTTGTGCTCTCAGGAGCATGATCAGTAGCTGCAACGGGTTCCACAATTTGTGGAATGATGGGACCATCATTTAGCACAGTAAGCATTTCATGATGAATGGATTCGAGATACCATTGAGCTTTTAGCTTCCATTGATGGAAATCTTTGCCATCTAAGATAGGCACTCCCTTTCCAGACGTAACTGGTGCAACTATGGTAGACATTTTGGATTTTTGAGTTTGGGAGGGATAGATATAGGGAATGGCTGCCAGGGTAATAGATCGACTAAATAAGGATTTATTTAGCCTGCTCTGATACCAGTTGTTAGGTCACAACAACCTTGGTTTGTATATTATTTAGATAGAATATAGATTGCTTAAGACAAATAATGTATTGAACACAAGATTTTGGTCAAATGTAATATTCCACTAAGTGTGACTTGTTGCGGAAAAACAAGACCACTTTACAATTACAATATGTATGAATGAACGTGTGAATTGGTATGTTCACCTTTGCAAGATGATCTCTGTTTATAATGATATAGAGATCTTACATAATGAGCAAAGGAGTAACCGAAGGACTAAGCTAGGAAAATGACTTAGATCAAGGGATTTGATCTAAGTCCGTTACATAGTTAAATGTAACTCAGTCCTTCTACTCAGTATCACTCCTAAACTTAGCATATTTATTCTACTAATTATTCTAAGCTAGTCTTGGTTGTTTTGTTATCTTAAGATTCCAAAGGGGTAAGGCTTTTTGCCTTAACACGAAGTGGTTCAGTATGAGGAGTTTGCTGATGTTGTTGTTGCTGTGGAGGTTGATCTTCATTTAGTTTCCTTCTTTTCTCCCCTGAGCAGATGGCTCAGGGTGATCAACCACTTCTTCTCTTTGTCTCTTCTCCCCCTTATTGTTATCATTGGATGGGGAAGGAAGAGGTTCAGTATCACCACCTATGTCCCCTTGTTGATCATCATGTGTGGGGGAGGGCATAGGCTCAGTAGCAGCATCATGTTCACCTTCAGTATTAGCATGAGAGGGTGATTTCCTAGGCTCAGTATCATCGCCCCATTCATCTTCTTGATTATTTCCACTAAGTGGAGTTGGTGGAGGCTGTTGTTGTTGCTGAAGTAGTGCCACTGACTTCTTTAAGTAGTCAATTTCACTACTCATTTCATTCATCCTGGCCAGTATAGTGTTCTGAGTGTTCTGCATGGCCAGGATTTGATTCAAAAGTGTTTGTAGAGCCCCTTGCACTTCTTGAGACTGAGTTGCTTGTGCTCGAATGCCCTGCATAGATGGTGCTAAAGAAGAAAAAATAAAACTGGTTAGAATGAAAGGTTTATCAAATAGAATTGTATTGTTGTTTAATTCTGTAATCATGTAAACAGAATTTTGAAGTCTGTATTTCATCTAGTTCATGATGAAATATTGTGGACTTGTGCATAGCATGTGTAAGAAGGTTTTAGTAACAGGTGAGTGTGAATATTTGTGAATATTTGCAGAACCCATTTTTTGCATAGAACCAAGCAGAACCCATCTAAGAATATTAGAATTTAGTAAAAAAATATGCAAAACAATGACATTTAACCCCGATCAACCATATACTTTAAGAAAAACATCAAAAATACCGAAAAACATATATGTTTAAATAATGCAAAAATAACACATATGTATACATACATGAAAACATACATGCACATAAACATATATGTTTTCATGCATGAATAACATACATGCATGGGGGTCCCTCATTAAATCACTTCATGTATCTTCCATTATCATTTCATTTTGAAATTCAATGGTTTAGATTGAGTTCTGCGGGTTCTGTAGCCTAAAATGGGTTCTGTAACTAGCCCTTCACTATATATATATATATATATATATATATATATATATATATATATATATATATATATATATATATATATATATATATATATATATATATATATATATGTGTGTGTGTGTGTGTGTGTGTGTGTGCGTGTTTTAGAGTATTATAGAAATTCATACCTGAGACTTTTTCAGACTCCCTTCGAGCAACTGCAGAGGTCGGTGCTGGATCATTTGTATGTTGATTTGAGGCACCAGCACCTTCAGGAGCTATTTCTCTGCTTGCCTGAGCACCTTCCATTGTATGTTGCTCATACTGGATCTCCACATCAAGAGGAACATGAGGTTCCTCAATTTGTTTAGCAATGTGTTCGGGTTCTGGACCTTGAAGGTCAGTAGTGGCAGCAATGATGTTTTGCTCTTAAAGAGATGCAGTAATATTGTTCATCACGAACTTAGGCATTTCATCTTTCCGATATTGAGTCGCCGGTCCAACGGCCGGTGCAACGAATCGATAATTGGCCATCTGTGATTAAGATTGAAAATTGCTTACAAAGAAAGTGTAAAATTGTTAATCGCAGAGAGTAATCGAAGAAGAAAGAGTAAAATAACAGTTAGACAGTTTTAAAGTAAAAGATAAAACGGTTATTTATACTTAATTTGAAGATAATTTTGGTATTGGGAAGTAAAAACTGCTGAAATGATAGCCTTATCCTGTTCCAACGGTAACTTTCTTATTAAAAAAGGTTACCGTTGGGGAGTATGAGGGTTAGAATCAGTTTTAACACTCCAGGACTCCAATACCGAGTAAAAAAAATAA
Source organism: Calendula officinalis (assembly GCA_963853835.1). Lineage (NCBI taxonomy): Eukaryota > Viridiplantae > Streptophyta > Magnoliopsida > Asterales > Asteraceae > Calendula > Calendula officinalis. The sequence continues at coordinate 36,015,812 of OY970828.1, forward strand.
ATTATAAAAATATTAAAAATTATAAAAACATTTAATTTAATCTGTAAATTAATGAAAAATAAAAATTATTTAATCTTGATTAATCAGACGAGTGATACTGAGCTGGTCAGTATTAGCACCAATACTGAGAAGTCAGTACCAGAAAATTTTAAGGAAAATTAAGGATTCAGCATACCTAATTGCCCTATTAAATACATAAACATTTCCTCAGAGAGAGGTTTAGTAAATACATCAGCCAATTGGTCATCTGTTGGGACAAAATCTACCTCAACCTTACCCTTTTCCACATTATATCGAATAAAGTGGTGTCTGATATCAATGTGCTTTGTTCTTGAGTGATGGACTGGGTTCTCAGTGATAGCAATAGCACTCTTGTTATCACAATGAATGGGTGTCTTCTGAAATTTGAACCCATAGTCCACGAGTTGATACTGCATCCATAAGAGTTGAGCACAACAACTTCCTGCAGCAACATATTCTGCTTCTGCTATGGAAGTCGCTACTGAGATTTGCTTCTTGGACACCAAGAATTGACATCCTCCACTTGTTTCTTGAACTATCCAACCTGCAACCTTTAAAATCTGCATATGTATACCCTTCAAGGTCAAAGTTTAAGTCTTTGGGATACCAAAGACCCATGTTAGGAGTACCTGAAAGATATCTAAAAATGCGCTTAACAACTTTCATATGTGATTCTTTAGGATCAACCAGATACCGAGCACACAAGCATGTTGCAAACATGATATCAGGCCTGCTAGCTGTTAAGTAAAGTAAAGAACCAATCATACCTCGGTCTGTGGATTGACATACTGGTTTACCAGTCTCATCTTTACTTATTTTATCCTGAGTACCCATAGGAGTGTGCATGGAAGATAAATTTTCAAATTTGTATTTCTTTAGCATGTCATGCACATACTTACTTTGATTTATAAAAGTGCCATCAGGCTTTTGATCAACTTGTAAACCAAGAAAGTAAGTAAGTTCTCCCATCATACTCATCTGATACTGAGATGACATTATCTTAGCAAACCAGTCACACATTGACTTGTCGGTGGAGCCAAAGATAATATCATCTACATATATCTGAATAAGTAAGATGTCAGAACCTTTCCTTATTGAAAATAATGTTTTTTTCAATTTTACCTCTTATAAATTTATTTTCAATTAAGTACTCAGATATGGTATCATACCAGGCTCTGGGAGCTTGTTTGAGCCCATATAGAGCTTTATCAAGCTTAAAAACATAGTTAGGAAATTTAGGATCAACAAAACCTGGAGGTTGTTTAACATAAACTTCCTCTTGTAGTTTTCCATTTAGAAAGGCACTCTTGACATCCATCTGATAAACTTTGAAGTTCTTGAAAGCTGCATATGCAAGATACAATCTAATAGCTTCAATTCTTGCAACTGGCGCAAAAGTTTCATCATAGTCAATACCTTCTTCTTGCCTGTAACCCTGAGCAACCTGTCTTGCTTTGTTTCTAATGACAACACCATCCCTGTCCATCTTGTTTCTGAACACCCACTTAGTACCAATAATAGGTTTGCCAGCAGGAGGTGGTACTAAGTTCCAAACCTTGTTCCTTTCGAACTCTGTAATCTCTTCTTGCATAGCTTCTACCCAGTCTTCATCTAATAAAGCTTCATCTGCTTTCTTTGGTTCCATGGTAGATAAGAATATTGAAAAGAAGCAAAAGTTTGCAGTTGCTTGAGGTTCAAAGTCTAACTTTCTTCTTGTTTGAACACCTTGTTCAATCGGACCAATAATATTAGAATGTGGATGGTCTCTGTGTTCCCTTAGATTATTTCCTAAGGGAGCATTTGAAGCAAGGTCAACAATATCTTGTTGTACTGATGTGCTGTCTGCCTCATACTGAGCTGAATTCTGGTCAGTATTAGACAGTTCATGTTGCTGTTCTTCTTCATTTTGCAGATCTGAGGTGGATTCTTGAGAAGTATTGGAAGATTCACCTTCTTCATAGGTGGAGTTGTTCAGATCAATTATTGGGAACTCAGTATTGGGGTTCTCAGATATGGGAACCTCAGTATTTGTTGGATTTGAGTTATGTTGAGTTATGACTTGATCAGTATCACTCATACCATGATCAACATAGTATGGGTGTGACTTGGCTGTTTAGCAATGGAGTTTTCTGGATTGCATAGAATATCTATGCCACTAATGTCTTCCTTTGCTGAGGTAGAAATGAACATCCCGATCTTCATCAAAAGTGACATGAATGGATTCTACAATCATCTTAGTTGAGATGACATACACTCTGAAGGCTTTAGAGTGTGGAGAGTAGCCCATGAACACACCTTTATTTGCTTTGGGAGCAAATTTGTTGAGATTTTGTTTAGTACTGAGTACAAAACATTTGCTCCCAAAGATGTGGAAGTATTGCACATTAGGAACCTTGCCATTGTATAACTCATAAGGAGTCTTTTGATGTCTCTGGACTATGGTAACTCTGTTTTGAGTAAAATTTGCACAGTTTACAGCTTCTGCCCAGAAGCTCAGTGCCAGTCCAACATGGCATAACAAAGTTCTTGCAACTTCAATTAGTGTTCTATTGTTCCTTTCTACAACACCATTTTGTTGTGGTGTGTAGGCTGCAGAGAAGTTTTGTACGATTCCTTTTTCTTCACAGATATCTGCTAATACTGAGTTCTTAAACTCAGTACCATGATCACTTCTTAGTTGTTTGACCTTGTTGCCTTTCTGAAGTTCTTCTCTTTTGATAAAGGCAATGATTTCTGTGGTTACATCTGATTTGGTCTTAAGAAAGATGACCCAAGTATATCTTGAGTATTCATCAACCAAGACTAAGGTATAGATCTTTTTTCCTAATGATGGTGTACTTATGGGGCCAAAGAGATCCATATGTATCATTGTAAGAGTTTCATTAATAGAATGGTTGACTTTGGATTTGAATGAACTCTTCTTCTGCTTGCCCATTTCACATGTTGAGCATAACTTATCTTTGGAATAAGTAATAATGGGCAGCCCTCTCACCAACTTCTTCATACTGAGCTCATTAATGTTTCTGAAGTTGATGTGAGAAAGTTTCTTGTGCCACATCCAGTTCAGTTCTGGCTTGAATTTAGAAAGCAGGCAAACTCGAATAGTAGGGTCTAGTTCAGACAGGTTGACCACATAGACATCTTTTTCTCTTCTAGCAATGAGTACAGGTTGTCCTTTATCATTGTAGATGATTCCTGCAGTCTTCCTGAAGCGAGCTTCATTGTCATCATCACACATCTGGCTGATACTGAGCAGATTGTGTTTAAGACCCTCTACATAGGCAACTCTTTTAAAAGTTATGTTGCCTGCCTTAATTACTTCATACCCTCTTGTTTTTCCAACTAAATCATCTCCAAACTTGACAGAAGGACCCTTCTCCGGTGTATAGTTTAGAAGATACTCCATACTGCCAGTCATGTGTCTTGAGCAGCCACTATCTAAGTACCATTTTCTGTCACCCTGCACAAGACACAAAATTATGATTAGTTCTTTTTAGGAACCCATTTTTGAATGGGACCTTTGGTAGGAGAAACAGGTTTAGACTTGATCTCTTTAGTTGGAGAGGTCAGTATCACTTCAGGGGAAACCTTGGAGGTTTCTTTGGTGATACTGACTTGTTTCTCTCCTTTTCTTTGGTACTGAGTACCTAGGACTTGAGAGATCAGTCCAGCATTCATCTCCTTTATGTCTAGTATGATGACATCTATAACACTTTCTAGGTCTATTTTTGAACATATTTTCATAAGGTATTTTGAAAATTGTTATGCTTTTGGTTGATCAGTATGAGTAAGTTTTGCAAACTTTTGACGTAAAACTTTGATCTGATCACCAATAGATTTTAAAATGTTATTTTTGTCATTTTTTATTTGTGTTTTAATATTGTTTTTGACTGGTTTAGAAGGAGATGGATCTGATTTCTTCTTTCTATTTGGCAAAGAAGTATTTTTATTATTAAACTTCTTGTTTTTGCCACTAGAAGATCCCGTTGAAGTTGATTTTTGATTATCATGTTTTAAAATGACAACTTTAACAGGTTCTTTAGATTCTTGAGTATTTAACTTTTTTGTTCCTGCATCTTCAGTATTAGATAAAACACTAGGAGTAGAAGGAGTTTTATTTTCATTATATATCTCAAAAGTAGTTGTATTAAATTATAATTCAAATGGAAGAACACAGATGTATCATACTGCACAACTTCGAGGTCAGTATCAGAAATTTCTTTTTCATGAAATTCAATACTGAGCTCTTGTAGTTCAGTATAACACTTTGAACAGATGGAAGGACCAATTGGTTTATCAAAAATAATTTTATCCTCATCATCTGACTCAGTTTGACATCCAACGTCACAAAAAGTTTTTGCTTTTACAAACTGAATAGGTTTCATATCAGAAAATTCTTCAAATAAATCAACAAAATTATTTCTATTTTTTAACTGAGGATCAACACCTAGTGCAGCCCTCACATTTTCTGGAAATTGTTGATTTAGACATTTATTTAATTTGATAGATGTATTTCCCCAAGATTTACACTGGTTTTCAAATTTTTCTTTTTCTAATTTGTGTAAATGAGCATTATCAGCTAATCTTTGGTTAATGTCTTGTAAGTTTAAAAAATTTAATTCTAAATCTGTAAATTTTGCTAATTTATCTAAATGTTCATTATTTACCCTTTCAAGTTCAAGAATACTTAATTTTAAAGCTTTTTCTTTCTGTACCAAAGTTTTAAGATCAACAATCATGTACTCAAAAATCTTTTCTTTTTAATTCACTGAATAAGTTTGAAAGGAACTCACCTTGTACAACTGAGTGAAATCCCAATCAGAATGAACACTCATCCTCTCAGCTTCTTTGATATCCTTTTTAAAGGAGCTATTCGAATCATCATCAGTGAAAACCATAAAGGCTTTGTTTTCAACTTCTTCCTCATCATCACTAAGCTCTTCATCCATCCAAGCTTCAGAGTAAAGTGCTTGATGAGGTGCTCCATCTCCTGCTGCACCCTTGCCCTTGCTACAGTCTTCAACTTGACATACTTGTCTCTATACCGTTTAGCTCGGTATGCAATCTTGTCATTCTGATCAGTTTCAGTTGACTTAGTATGACAGTTAGCAGCAATGTGTCCATGCTTTCCACACATATAACAAATACCTGATCTTGGGTCAGTATTGGAAGAGCTTACACCAAGCCTCTTCTTCTTCAACTGATCCATCTTCATAGACATAAGAGCCATTTGGGTTTCAAGCTCCTCTGCCTCAGCATCAGCAAGATCAACCTCTGGCTCTTCAGGCTCAGTAACAGTATAGGCCTGTTGCACAACTAGAGCCATGCCAGTGGAAGTCTTGTCAGTTTTCTTCTAGTTGATCAGTCTTGCAGCATTGTTCTCTTCATGATTCAACATTAGACCATACAAAGTTTGAAGAGTGTATGATTCAATGTTATTAGCAGCATTGACAAAGTTTTTCATATCAAGAAATTATTGAGGAAGACTGTCCAGAAATTTTTGGACAAGCTCTCCTTTTTCCTTCACAATGCCTACACTGATAAGATAATGAATAACAGTATTAAACCTGTTATAGAGAGTTGTGATGTCTTCATTAGGACTTGAGAAGAAGTTTTCATACTTTCTTCTCATGTTGCTTTTTCTTTGCAACTTCACCTTAGGTGTGCCTTCATAGGTGACTGATAGGCTATCCCACATAGCCTTTGTTGTTGGCAATTTTATAACTGCATTCAGTATTTCTTTGGTAACAGCATTACCAATCACCCCGTTTGCTCTGGAGTCTAAACTGTACAACTGACGGTCAGTATCAGTCCATGTATGCTTAAGTTTAGGAATTGTTCTTGTGCTCTCAGGAGCATCATCAGTAGCTGCAACGGGTTCCACAGTTTGTGGAATGATGGGACCATCATTTAGCACAGTGAGCATCTCATGATGAATAGATTCGAGATACCATTGAGCTTTTAGCTTCCATTGATGGAAATCTTTGCCAACAAAGATAGGGACTCCCTTTCCAGACATGACTGGTGCAACTATAGTAGACATTTTGGATTTTTGAGTTTGGGAGGGATAAATGTAGGGAATGGCTGCCAGGGTAATAGATCGACTAAATAATGATTTATTTAGCCTGCTCAGATACCAGTTCTTAGGTCACAACACCCTGGTTTTATATGTTAATTGATAGATTATTATACTTAATGAAATATTAAAGTGATAACACAAGAATATAGTCAATGTATAAATCCACTAAATGTGACTTGTTGCGGAATAACAAGACCACTGATCATTTACAAATGTATGGAAGTGAATACGTGAATTGGTAAGTTCTCCTGTGCAAGATGATCTCTATTTATAATGATATAGAGATCTTACATAATGGGCAAAGGAATAACCGAAGGACTAAAATAAGAAAATGACTAAGATCAAGGGATTCGATCTTAGTCAGTTACATAACAAAATGTAACTCAGTCCTTCTACTCAGTATTGGATTTCCAATACTGAGTACTGATACTGAGTGGCCAATACTGGCCAACTGAGTATCACTCCTAAACTTAGCATATTTATTCTATAAACTATTCTAAGCTAGTCTAGGTTGTTTTGTTATCTTAAGATCCCAAAGGGGTAAGGCTTTTTGCCTTAACAAGAATTAATTTTTTTGAACTTACAAGACATAAACTAAAGATTATCTGATAAAGCTCATTTACACAAACTGGAAAAGAAAAATTTGAAAAACAGTGTAAATCTTGGGGAAATGCTTCTATTAAATTAAATAAATGTCTAAATCAACAATTTCTAGAAAATGTGAGGGCTGCACTTGGTGTTGATCCTCAGCTAAAAAGTAGAAACAATTTTGCTGATTTATTTGAAGAATTTTCTGATATGAACCCTATTCAGTTTGTCAAATCAAAAACATTTTGTGAAGTCCAATGTCAAATTGAGTCAGATGATGTGGACAAAATCATTTTTGATAAACCCATTGGTCCATCTATCTGTTCAAAGTGCCATACTGAACTACAAGAGCTTAGTATTGAATTTCATGAAAAAGAATTTTCTTATACTGAACCTGATGTAGTGCAGTATGACACATCTGCTGTTCCACCATTTGAATTACTATTTAATACGAATACATTTGAAAAATATAATGAAAATGAAACAACTTCTACATCAAGTGTTATAATTGATACTGAAGTTGCAGGAACAGATAATTCATGTACTGAAGAACCTAAAGAGCCTGTTAAAGTTGTCCTTTTAAAACATGATAATCCAAAACCAACTTCAACAGGATCTTCAACTAGGAAGAGCAAGAAGTCTAAACATAATAAGACTTCTTTGCCAAATAAAAAGAAGAAACCATATCCATCTCCTCCTAAACCGATTATTAATAATCTTAAACCACCCATTAAAAATGATAAAAATAGCATTTTAAAATCTATTGGTGATCAGATTAAATTTTTTAAGTCAAAAGTTTGCAAAACTTACTCATACTGATCAACCAAGAGAGAAACAATTCTCTAAGATTCCTTATGAAAACATGTTTAGGAATAGGCCTAGAAAATGTTATAGATGTCATCATACTGGTCATAAGGGAAATGAATGCTGGACTGATCTCTCAAATCCTAGGTACTCAGTACCAAAGAAGAAGAGAGAAAATCAGTCAGTATCACCAAAGAAAACCTCCAAGGTTTCCCCTGAAATGACACTGACCTCTCCATTTAAAGATATCAAGTCTAAGTCTGTTTATCCTACCAAAGGTCCCATTCAAAAATGGGTTCCTAAGAAGAACTAATCATAATTTTGTGTCTTGTGCAGGGTGACAAAAAATGGTACCTAGATAGTGGCTGCTCAAGACACATGACTGGCAGTATGGAGTACCTTCTAAACTATACTCTAGAGAAGGGTCCTTCTATCAAGTTTGGGGATGATTCAGTAGGAAAGACAAGAGGATATGGAGTGATCAAGGCAGGCAACAATTACTGACCAGACTTTGCCTACTTTCTAAAGTCAATCCCGAACTGAACTGGATGTGGCACAAGAAACTCTCTCACATCAACTTTAGAAACATCAACGAGCTCATCATGAAGAAGTTGGTGAGAGGGTTGCCCACAATTACTTATTCTAAAGATAAGTTGTGTAAAACATGTAAAATGGGCAAGCAGAAGAAGAGTTCATTTAAATAAAAAGTCAACCATTAAATAAATGAACCTCTTAATATGATACATATGGATCTTTTTGGCCCCATCAGTACACCATCTCTGGGAAAAAAGATCTATACATTGGTCCTGGTTGATGAATACACAAGATACACTTGGGTCATCTTCCTTAAAACCAAAGATGTTACCACAGAGATCATTGCCTTCATCAAAAGAGAAGAATTTCAAAAGGGCAACAAGGTCAAACAACTAAGAAGTGACCATGGTACTGAGTTTAAGAACTCAGTATTAACAGATTTCTGTGAAGACAAAGGAATCATACAAAACTTCTCTGCAGCCTACACACCACAACAAAATGGTGTTGTAGAAAGGAAAAATAGAACATTGATCGAAGCTGCAAGAACTTTGTTATGCCATGTTGGACTGGCACTAAGCTTCTGGGCTGAAGCTGTAAGCTGTGCAAACTTTACACTGAACAGAGCTACCATAGTCCAGAGACACCACAAAACTTCTAATGTGGAATATTTCCACATCTTTGGGAGTAAATGTATTGTACTAGGTACTAAACAAAATCTCAACAAATTTGCTCCCAAAGCTAATGAAGGTGTATTCATGGGCTATTCACCACACTCCAAAGCCTTCAGAGTGTTCATTATATCTACAAAGGTGATTGAAGAATCCATCCATGTTACTTTTGATGAAAATCCGGATGTGCATTCTACTTCCGCAAAAGAGGACATAAGTGATATACAAACCTTATGTAATCCAGAAAACTCCAATGCTGACCAACCCAAGTTTCACCCATACTATGTTGAACATGGTATGCGTGATACTGATAAAACAAGAACTCAAAATAATCAAACTGCATCAAATACTGAGGTTCCCATTTCATAGAACCCCAATACTGAGTTCCCAAATATGGATCTGAACAACTCCACGTATGAAGAAGGTGAAACATCCAATACATCCCAAGAATCCACCTCAAATCTGCAAAATGAAGAAGAACAACAACCTGAAATGTCTAATACTGAACAAAATTCAGATCAGTATCAGACAGACAACACCCCAGTCCAAGAAGATTGTTGACCTTGCTTCAAATGCTTCCTTAGGAAACAATATAAGGGAACACAAAGACCATCCTCACTCAAATATTATTCGTCCAATTGAACAAGGTGTCCAACCAAGAAGAAAGTTAGCCTTTGAACCCCAAGCCACTGCCAAATTCTGTTTCTTTTCAAGCTTTCTGTCTACCATGGAACCAAAGAAAGCTGATGAAGCTTTATTAGATGACTGGGTGGAAGCTATGCAAGAAGAGCATACTGAATTTGAAAGAAACAAGGTATGGAACTTAGTACCACCCCCTGCTGGCAAAAGTATTATTGGTACTAAGTGGGTCTTCAGAAACAAGATGGACAAGGATGGTGTTGTAATCAGAAACAAGGCAAGACTGGTTGCTCAGGGTTACAAGCAAGAAGAAGGCATTGACTATGATGAAACTTTTGCACCAGTTGCAAGAATTGAAGCTATTAGGCTGTATCTTGCATATGCAGCTTTCAAGAACTTTAAGATTTATCAGATGGATGTCAAGACTGCCTTCCTTAATAGAAAACTGCAAGAGGAAGTTTATGTTAAACAACCCCCAGGTTTTGTTGATCCTAAATTTCCTAAGTATGTTTTCAAGCTTGATAAAGCTTTGTATGGGCTCAAACAAGCTCCAAGAGCCTGGTATGATACCTTACCTGAGTACCTACTTGAAAATAAATTTACACGAGGTAAAATTGATAAAACTCTATTTTTAAAATGGAAAGGTTCTGACATCTTACTCATTCAGATATATGTTGATGATATTATCTTTGGCTCCACTGACAAATCCATGTGTGATTGGTTTGCTAAGATAATGTCATCTCAGTATCAGATGAGTATGATGGGAGAACTTACTTATTTTCTTGGTTTACAAGTTGATCAAAAGCCTGATGGCACTTTTATGAACCAAAGTAAGTATGTGCATGACATGCTGAAGAAATACAAATTTGAAAATTTATCTTCTATGCACACTCCTATAGGTACTCATGACAAGATAAGTAAGGATGAGACAGGTAAGCCAGTTTGTCAATCCACATACCGAGGTATGATTGGTTCCTTACTTTACATAACTGCTAGCAGGCCTGATATCATGTTTGCAACATGTTTGTGTGCTCGGTATCAGGCTGATCCTAAGGAATCACAAATGAAATCTGTTAAGCGTATCTTTAGATATCTTTCAGGTACTCCTAACATGGGTCTTTGGTATCCACAAGACTCAGAATTTGATCTTGAAGGGTATAAAGATGCAGATTTTGTAGGTTGCAGGTTAGACAAGAAAAGTACAAGTGGAGGATGCCAATTCCTTGGTGGAAGATTAGTTGGTTGGTCTTCCAAGAAGCAAAATTTAGTAGCAACTTCCACAGCAGAAGCAGAATATGTTGCTGCAGGATGTTGTTGTGCTCAATGTTAAGGCAAAAAGCCTTACCCCTTTAGGATCTTAAGATAACAATACAACCTAGACTAGCTTAGAATAGTTTGTAGAATAAATATGCTAAGTTTAGGAGTGATACTGAGTTTGGCCAGTATTGGCCACTCTGTATCAATACTCAGTATTGGAAATCCAATACTGAGTAGAAGGACTGAGTTACATTCTGTTATGTAACTGACTAAGATCAAATCCCTTGATCTTAGTCATTTTCCTTCTTTAGTCCTTCGGTTACTCCTTTGGCCATTATGTAAGATCTCTATATCATTATAAATAGAGATCATCTTGCAAAGGATAACTTACCAATTCACGTATTCACTTTCATACATTTGTAATTGATCAGTGGTCTTGTTATTCCGCAACAAGCCACACTTAGTGGATTTATACATTGACTATATTCTTGTGTTATCACTTTAATATTTCATTAAGTATAATAATCTATCAATTAACATATAAAACCAGGGTTGTTGTGACTTAACAACTGGTATCAGAGCAGGCTAAATAAACTCTTATTTAGTCGATCTATTACCCTGGCAGCCATTCCCTACATTTATCCCTCCCAAACTCAAAAATCCAAAATGTCTACTATAGTTGCACCAGTCATGTCTGGAAAGGGAGTGCCTATCTTTGATGGCAAATATTTCCATCAATGGAAGCTAAAAGCTCAATGGTATCTCGAATCTATTCATCATGAGATGCTCACTGTGCTAAATGATGGTCCCATCATTCCACAAACTGTGGAACCCGTTGCAACTACAGATGATGCTCCTGAGAGTACAAGAATAGTTCCTAAACTGAAGCATACATGGACTGGTACTGATCGTTAGTTGTACAGTTTAGACTCCAGAGCAAAGGGGATGACTGGTAATGCTGTTACCAAACAAATACTAAATGCAATTATGAAATTGCCAACAGCAAAGGCTATGTGGGATAGCCTTTCAGTCACCTATGAAGGCACACTTAAGGTGAAGTTGCAAAGAAAAAGCAACATGAGGAGAAAGTATGAAAACTTCTTCTCAAGTCCTAATGAAGACATCACCACTCTCAATAACAGGTTTAATATTGTTATCGATGATCTTATCAGTGTAGGCATTGTGTAGGAAGAAGGAGAGCTTGTCCAAAAATTTCTGGACAGTCTTCCTCAACAATTTCTTGATATGACAAACTCTATCAATGCTGCTAATTACATTGAATCATACACTCTTCAAACTTTTTATGGTCTAATGTTGAATCATGAGGAGAACAATGCTGCAAGACTGATCAGCTAGAAGAAAACTGACAACACTTCCACTGGCATGGCTCTAGTTGTGCAACATGCCTATACTGTGACTGAGCCTGAAGAGCCAGAAGTTGATATTGCTGATGCTGAGGCAGAGGAGCTTGAAACCCAAATGGCTCTTATGTCTATGAAGCTGGATCAGTTGTAGAAGAAGAGGCTTGGTGTTAGCTCTTCCAATACTAACCCAAGATCAGGTCTTTGCTATAGGTGTGGAAAGCCTGGACATATTGCTGCTAACTGTCATACAAAGTCAACTAAAACTGATCAAAATGACAAGATTGCATACCGAGCTAAACAGTATAGAGACAAGTATGTCAAGTTGAAGAACTGGAGCAAGGGCAAGGGTGCAGCAGGGAATGGAGCACCTCATCAAGAACTTTACTCTGAAGCTTGGATGGATGAAGAGCTTAGTGATGATGAGGAAGAAGTTGAAAACAAAGCCTTTATGGCTTTCACTGAAGATGATTTGAAGAGCTCCTTTGAAAAGGATATCAAAGAAGCTGAGAGGATGTGTGTTCATTCTGATTGGGATTCCACTCAATTGTACAAGGTGAGTTCCTTTCAAACTTATTCAGTGAATGAAAAGGAAAAGATTTTTGAGTATATGATTGTTGATCTTAAAACTTTGGTACAGAAAGAAAAAGCTTTAAAATTAACTATTCTTGAACTTGGAAGGGTAAATAATGAACATTTAGATAAATTACCAAAATTTAAAGATTTAGAATTAAATTTTTTAAACTTACAAGACATTAACCAAAGATTAGCTGATAAAGCTCATTTACACAAATTAGAAAAAGAAAAATTTGAAAACCATAAAAATCTTGGGGAAATGCATCTATCAAATTAAATAAATGTCTAAATCAACAGTTTCCATAAAATGTGAGGGCTGCACTTGGTGTTGATCCTCAGTTAAAAAATAGAAATAATTTTGCTGATTTATTTGAAGAATTTTCTGATATGAACCCTATTTAGTTTGTAAAAGTAAAAACTTTTTGTGAAGTTGGATGTCAAACTAAGTCAGATGATGAGGATAAAATTATTTTTGATAAACCAATTGGTCCTTCCATCTGTTCAAAGTGTTATACTGATCTACAAGAGCTCAGTATTGAATTTCCTGAAAAAGAAATTTCAGATACTGACCTCGAAGTTGTGCAGTATGATACATCTGATGTTCCTCCATTTGAATTATTATTCAATACATACTTTTGAGATATATAATGAAAATAAAACTCCTTCTATTCCTAGTGTTTTATCTAATACTGAAGTTGCAAGAACAGAAAAGTCAAGTACTCAAGAATCTAAAGAACCTGTTAAAGTTGTCTTTTAAAAACATGATAATCAAAAATCAACTTCAACATGATCTTCTAGTGGCAAAAACAAGAAGTCTAATAATAAAAATACTTCTTTTCCAAATAGAAAGAAGAAACCAGATCCATCTCCTTCTAAACCAGTCAAAAACAATATTAAGACACAAATAAAAAACGACAAAAATAACATTTTAAAATCTATTGGTGATCAGATCAAAGTTTTAAGTCAAAAGTTTGCAAAACTTACTCATACTGATCAAGCAAAAGCAAAACAATTTTCAAAAATACCTTATGAAAATATGTTCAGAAATAGACCTAGAAAATGTAATAGATGTCATCATACTGGACATAAAGGAGATGAATACTGGACTGATCTCTCAAGTCCTAGGTATTCAGTACCAAAGAAAAGGAGAGAAACTAAGTCAGTATCACCAAAGAAAACCTCCAAGGTTTCTCCTGAAGTGATACTGACCTCTCCAACTAAAGACATCAAGTGTAAACCTGTTTCTCCAACCAAAGGTCCCATTCAAAAATGGGTTCTTAAATAGAACTAATCATAATTTTGTGTCTTATGCAGGGTGACAGAAAATGGTACCTAGATAGTGGTTGCTCAAGACACATGACTGGCAGTATGGAGTACCTTCTAAACTATACACCAGAGACGGGTCCTTCTGTCAAGTTTGGAGATGATTCAGTTGGAAAAACAAGAGGGTATGGATTAATCAAGGCAGCCAACATTACTTTTAAAAGAGTTGCCTATGTAGAGGGTCTTAAACACAATCTACTCAGTATCAGCAAGATGTGTGATGATGACAATGAAGCTCGCTTCAGAAAGACTGCAGGAATCATCTACAATGATAAAGGGAAACCTGTAGTCATTGCTAGAAGAGAAAAAGATGTCTATGTGGTCAACCTGTCTGAACTAGACCCTACTATTCGAGTTTGCCTTCTTTCTATAGTCAGGCCAGAACTGAACTGGATGTGGCACAAGAAACTTTCTCACATCAACTTCAGAAACATTAATGAGCTCAGTATGAAGAAGTTGGTGAGAGGGTTGCCCACTATTACTTATTCTAAAGATAAGTTATGCTCAGCATGTGAAATGGGCAAGCTGAAGAAGAGTTCATCCAAATCCAAAGTCAACCATTCTATTAATGAACCTCTTACAATGATTCATATGGATCTCTTTGGCCCCATCAGTACACCATCATTGGCTAAAAAGATCTATACCTTAGTCTTGATTGATGAATACTCAAAATATACTTGGGTCATCTTTCTCAAGACCAAATCAGATGCAACCACAGAAATAATTGCCTTTATCAAAAGAGAAGAACTTCAGAAAGGCAACAAGGTCAAGCAACTAAGAAGTGACCATGGTACTGAGTTTAAGAACTCAGTATTAGCAGATTTCTGTGAAGAAATGTTAAGGCAAAAAGCCTTACCCCTTTGTTGTTAGGTCACAACAACCCTGGTTTGTAATATTAATTGATAGATTATTATACTTAATGAAATATTAAAGTGATAACACAAGAATATAGTCAATGTATAAATCCACTAAGTGTGGCTTGTTGCGGAATGACAAGACCACTGATCAATTACAAATATATGGAGGTGAATACGTGAATTAGTAAGTACTCCTTTGCAAGATGATCTCTATTTATAATGTTTATAGTGTAGGACCCAACCACCCATATATTGTTTGATGAAATCGGTAAAGACAAGATCATATACGTCATACGATTACTCTTATTAAGCACAAACGTATAGTATGTGTTCTTGGTTGCGGAATAACCAAGAACACTCCACAAAGTGTTACATTTAGAATTGGGTTACCGGTGATCCACACAAGTGATCAACCGGGATCCAAAAGGATGCTTAACAACTAAAGACTAAACCTCTATTTATAATGTATAGAGGTTTTACAATTAACCCTATTCTATATGTAACTCCCAATTCTAATAAGTGCATCCCTTGATTAAAGGGATTTGATTCATTACTCAAATAAGGAATGCACCATTCACGGACTGGTCAGTCTGTGTACTCAGTATGAGACTGAGCTATACTGACCAACTCGGTATGAGACTGAACTATACCGACCAACTCGCTATGTGGAGCTCGGTCCGTGAACTCAGTATCTGGTCATACTGATACTGACCACTCAGTATAGGACTGAGACTTAACACTAGTACCAACAAGTTGAGGGCAGAAGATCATGCACGGATAACTCGGTCATTCTACTCAGTATCAGACATATACTGAGTAGCTCAGTATGAGACCGATACTGAGTAGGTCAGTGCAACTCATTTGTGATCATCTTCAAAGGTTTTGAGCTGTCATATCTGATCGACGTCTATCTACTCAGTATCAGACCTATACTGAGTAGCTCAGTATGAGATCTGCCCCACTTGTTTGTTTTGTAATCATAAGATAACAAGGGACATGGGCTTTGCCCTAACAATCTCCCCCTATCTAATGATAACAAAACAATCTTCAATCTTGTCTTGTATCGTCTTCTTTTTGAGATCTCTTCATATTCTTTATTCGCCGAGTACTTCAAGAAACTATATATCACACTAACTTTTCTCCCCCACAATCATTGACTCCTTTCTCAAACTGTCCGGTAGATTTGAATTGTAATGAAACATCACTAAAGAATCATTCAATTAGTAGATTTCCTCAGTTTGAAATGATTCAAGTGATTGTAAAATAATGTGTGACACGTACCCCCTTGAATAACTTAGCATGAACATCTTAGCTTAAAAGAACTTTAGCTTCATATAAAGAAAACACATATCACATTGTGTTTTCTCCCCCTGAATCAGAGTCATCTCCTTAAACTGTTCGGTATATTTTATCTTTGACTTGAAACATCACTAAGGAATCAATCAACTTATAGATTTCCTCAGTTTAAGATGATTTCTTATGACTAAAAGGAGAAAAATATGTGAAACATACTCACTTGTATAATTCAGCATGCAGAATTTCGTTTCTCTAATTTTGCAGCAACTTCAAAAAATCATATCTCCATGTAGATTCTTCTGATCATTATGAATTTTTTACACAACATACCTATACCTGTCTTCAACATCATATCCAAAAATCATAAGGATTCAACGGTTGAAACGATCACAGCCGTCTCATACTGACCACTCAGTATGAGACACTCAGTATCAGAAAACCAGCAACTTTGAAAATATGTATCTCTCAGTATATGTTCCCGATCAGTCTAAAATTTTGATACCGAGTAAATGTATGTGTTATGGATATCATATCCAAAATTCATGAAGATTCAACGGTTACAAAAGATATAATAGCCCTTTTATCACAGTTGCGCAGAATTATAAACATACCATAAATATTCGTCAACAATCTTCAAAAATATATATCTCTTAATTAACGATTCCTTTTGAAGATCTGAACGGTGAAAACATTAAACACATTATGGTGAACCTTCAGTTACAATTTAACGCTCATTCGATGTTTGAAGAAGGAGATTTGATTTTTCTACCATGGCTGCCCAAAAAGTAAGGAATAAAAAGCATAGAATCTGACTTTTTGCGCCATACATATCTCTCTACCAGAAACTCGAATTGCAATTCTGAACGGTCAGACTGTGTTTCTGTGTGTTGAGAACCTCCTGTTCAAATTTCACACAGATTCGACCATTAACGAAGGAGATCCGGCATTTCTTCTACCCGTGCGCAGAATATGACGAAAATTCTGCATTGTTCTTCTTTATGAAAAGACTTGATCTTCAACAATATATAGGGTTATATGATCATCAAAGTTGTAGATAACTTTGAACCGCTCTGATACCAATTGTAGGACCCAACCACCCATATATTGTTTGATGAAATCGGTAAAGACAAGATCATATACGTCATACGATTATTCTTATTAAGCACAAACGTATAGTATGTGTTCTTGGTTGCGGAATAACCAAGAACACTCCACAAAGTGTTACATTTAGAATTGGGTTACCGGTGATCCACACAAGTGATCAACCGGGATCCAAAAGGATGCTTAACAACTAAAGACTAAACCTCTATTTATAATGTATAGAGGTTTTACAATTAACCATATTCTATATGTAACTCCCAATTCTAATAAGTGCATCCCTTGATTAAAGGGATTTGATTCATTACTCAAATAAGGAATGCACCATCCACGGACTGGTCGGTCCGTGTACTCAGTATGAGACTGAGCTATACCGACCAACTCGGTATGAGACTGAACTATACCGACCAACTCGCTATGTGGAGCTCGGTCAGTGAACTCAGTATCTGGTCATACTGATACTGACCACTCAGTATAGGACTGAGACTTAACACTAGTACCAACAAGTTGAGGGCAGAAGATCATGCACGGATAACTCGGTCATTCTACTCAGTATCAGACATATACTGAGTAGCTCAGTATGAGACCGATACTGAGTAGGTCAGTGCAACTCATTTGTGATCATCTTCAAAGGTTTTGAGCTGTCATATCTGATCGGCGTCTATCTACTCAGTATCAGACCTATACTGAGTAGCTCAGTATGAGATCTGCCCCACTTGTTTGTTTTGTAATCATAAGATAACAAGGGACATGGGCTTTGCCCTAACATATAGAGATCTTACATCATGGCAAAGGAGTAACCGAAAGACTAAACTAAGGAAATGACTAAGATCAAGGGATGTGATCTTAGTCCGTTACAATACGGACTTGTAAATCAGTCCTTCTACTCAGTATTGGTTTTCCAATACTGAGTGCTGATACTGAGTGGCCAATACTGGCCAAACTCAGTATCACTCCTAACTTAGCTAATTTAATCTACTATTTAATCTAAGCTAGTCTAGGTTGTTTTGTTATCCCAAGATTCATAAAGGGGTAAGGCTTTTTGCCTTAACAATCTCCCCCTATCTAATGATAACAAAACAATTACAAAGAGAAATCAAAATTTAACAAATACAGGCTGCAAAGTCTTCTTCTTCATCCTTTGTTGATTGACTCAAACTCGTAGAAGACTTCTTTCTTCACATGGATGAACTCTTCTCTCTTCTTCAGTTCATCTTGCCTGTTGTTTAGCACAGCAACTATCTTCTTTCTGAACCAAGAGTCTTCTTTCTTGGTTATCATCCATTTTAAGCCCACCAGATGGCTGATAGGAGCTGTTGGCAAATCTGCTTCAGTAATGAAGCACTCCCTATCATCTGAGTCAGTATACATATATCCAGATGTTGGATATATGGAACTCTTTTGATCCTAAAAGATAAGATTAGGAGGAACAATATATTTGGGAAAAATTCTGAAAGTGTTAAGGCACTCAGGTTTGTTATTCTTGACAGCCTCAGTCATCACACTGAGTGCCCTGTAATCTGCTGCATAAAGGATGCCCTTTTCATAGCATATAGCAGATACATCCCAGATTTCATCCATCATCACTTGGGCTTCAGAAGATCTAGATGGCATCTCCTTTATCGGTCTTGCAATTTTTATCCAGTCTTGAAATCCCATATTCTGAATATCATGAAGGAAAATATTCATTGGAGGACTGATTGGCCCAGTGCATGTTGCAATAATAGATCTGTCAACAGTTTTGACTTTTATTTTGTTGACAAATTCATTTAGCCAGTATATGTTCTTCACATTCAGAAAAGCTTTATTTCTCAGCATACCCATCATGTTCTCCCTATATCTGAATCTTTGAGCAACAATGTTCCAATATTGTTGGAGAACATCATCACCTTGTCTTCTGACAGTATGAGGTTTCCATGAATCATCTGCCTCAGTATCAGTTTCAGGATCTTCTTCCTTGATAGGAAAATATCTTTGAGCTTTACTCTCATCCTCAGTATATTGAACAGATCTTCTAGGTCTAGAAGTCAGTGGAGCTGGATCTGATTCTTCACTTGATTCTGAGGACATAACCACATTTGACATTCTTCTGGTTATTGGTCTTCTAGGGATTCTAGAAGGTCCTTCAGTTTGAGGAGAGATTGGTTTTTTTGGAGGCTCTTCATCACCTGAGGATGATGATGAAGAGCTTTCTTTATTTGCTTCATCCAGTGCAAAGTTTAGAAAATTTTCGGATGGCACTGGATGTTCTTCATCTTCATCATCAGCAATAGGCCAAACAAAAGGCCTATACACTCTAATCTGCAAGTTATTTTCCTCAGTAACAGCTTGCTGTGGTTGGTCAGTTTCAGTCTCCCCCTGTGCAGATGGCTCAGATGGTTCTTCTTCAAGTTGTTCCAAAACTGACCTTCCCTTTTGTGTGCTTCTTTCATACCTAAACCTAAGTGGTTCAGTATGAGGTGTTTGGTGATGTTGTTGTTGTTGTTGCTGTGGAGGTTGATCTTCATTTAACTTCCTTCTTTTCTCCCCCTGAGCAGATGGCTCAGGTTGATCAACCTCTTGGTCTCTTTGTGTTTTCTCCCCCTTATTGTTATCATTGGATGGGGAGGGAATAGGTCAGTATCACCACCTATGCCCCCCTGTGGATCTTCAGGAGTTGGGGAGAGCATAGGTTCAGTAGCAGCATCCTGTGCACCCTCAGTATGGGTAGGAGAGGGTGATCTTCGAGGCTCAGTATCAGGGCCTTCCTCATCATTATTTCCTCCAGTTGGAGATTGTGGAAGTGGTGGAGGCTGTTGTTGTTGTTGCTGAAGAAGTGCCACTGACTACTTTAAGGAGTCTATCTCAGTACTCATGGCATCCATCCTGGCCAGAATATTATTCTGAGTGGTCTGCATAGCCAGGATTTGATTCAGAATAGTCTGTAAAGCCCCATGTACTTCCTGAGATGTAACACCCTAAAATTTACAAGATTTTTAAAAATTTTGTGTACAATATTATAATCAAAAAGGTCCCATAAATAATCCCCCAAAATAATAATTTAATATAAAATGTATTTAATGCGGAAATGTTTTAAATAGAATTCAGAGTTTTGAAATAATAAAAACGTTTCACATCAGCACTCAGAAGTAATACAGCAGTCAACCGTCCACCTTCTCTTTCCCTTTGCTAGTACCTGAAAAATGGGAGGGAGTTTTTGGGTCAGCGGGAAAGCTGAGTGAATAAACTCAAAATGCAAACAACTACAACATACAATACATGAGGGCACACAGGTGAACTCCTAATCATTTACCACTAAGTTAATTTCTCAGTTTTTGTATCTTTTAAATTTATATAGCGCGCTTGTGTAATTCGAGTCGAGAGATCAACCTCGCCTCTCCTTACACTAAAATGCCACAAGGGCCCACACAGAATTTGCCACAAGGGCCCACACAGAATTTGCCACAAGGGCCCACACAGAATTTGCCACAAGGGCCCACACAGAATTTCCACTGAGATTTGTTAATTATTTTTATGTTTCCATTCCTAACATAAACCACACAGATAGCCCTATCACTTAGTAGCACAGAATGACTTGGTACCGGCTCAGATACTCGGCACGTCCGTCTCAGATCAGTAGTATATAAAACAGTTACTCAGAAAACAGATCAACACACAGAAAGTACAGCAGATCAACAGTTAACCATATGAGTCATGCACGTATCGTTATAACTGAATACACGGTGAGAATACTCACCTCGAATAACGTAAGCTCCGAAAATATCTCAGCACTCCACACCAGTATTTAGTTAACGTCTAGACGACCCTAATGCACCCAAAGGTAACCCAAATTAGGCTAAAGTCAAACTTATTTTAAAATATACAGGTTTTCTTGATTTTAATTATTTATGCCTAAAAATGTTTTTCCAGGAATAATTTCTCTTAATTATTATCACCCAAAAAGAAAGAGAAAACCATGACAAAACTCTTATTCCAAAAGTCATTTAAAAACTTCAAGTTATTGAAAAATAATTAAGAAAAACATTTCTTTCATACAAACACCCACTGAACGATCGAGCCATCAAACCAATAATTATCCAATGGTTATTTCACTACCCCCAGCAAGCTCGATTATAGTTCAAGGGACGATTTCCTTTAACAAATCTAGATAAACACATGAACGACGGTGAAACAGAAAACGATGGTAAGGATTTGCTACCAACACAGCCGGTTGATCTTGGTTGCCGGAATATCTTGGCTGGAACAACTGCTACACCCAGAATCTCCACACTGCTCAACCAACATGAAACCAAACATGAAACACTCGATAGTTAGAAAGAACCCAAAGACTAGCAAACTGCGATGAGGAAAGGAGCTTACCGGTGGTGTCTAACGGCGGCTATACGATCTCCGTCAATAAACAAACACGAGTGAAGCTCACCAGGAGCTCAGTACGGACGGTGGAATGGAAACAATTGTGGCGGCGAAACTTTGACGAAACAAAACAGAAACCAAAGGTGGCGGTGTTGCTCCGAACGTACGGCGGTGGTGTTTACTGGAGGAGGAGGAAGGAAATCTCTAAATATGGAGGTAATGGGAATTGCATTTACGGCGCCTAGACATTAGGGTAGGGACACTATTGAGGTTTAGAATTCCTACTGCATAAGTTTTATTCATGGTCGTAACCTCCTCAAGCCCAAAATCTTATGCTATTGGCCTATCACAAAACAACAACTAACGAGCCCATTCATGTGCTTTCCTCAATCCGGGTTCAAGCTTCCCTCCTTCGGCCCAAGGGTAAAAACGCGCATACCAACAAACCCAAATTAATAAAAGGCTCGGTCTCTAAAACTTCAAATGCCACACAATTATTACTCAGGTGTGTAACCGCATAGAAACCATAATTTAGATTTAATTAAAGTTAATATTTAATTATTTGAAATTTTGGGGCGTTACATGAGACTGAGTGGCTTGTGCCCTTTGGCCCTGCACAGATGGTGCTAAAGAAACAAAAATAGAAAACTGGTTAGTAAGAAAGGTTTATCAAATAGATTTGTGGTGTTGTTTAACTCTATAATCATATAAACAGATATTTGAAGTCTGTATTTCATCTGGTTCATGATGAAATATTGTGAACTTGTGCATAGCATGTGTAAGAAAATTTTAGTAAAGGTGAGTGTGAAAATTTAAGTAGCTCAGTATAGGATAGGTCACATTTACTAAAAGGTTTTGGTTTGGGAAATCGAAGCCTGGGATGTGCTTCTTATTATTTTCAATGTATATCACTCGGTAACAGAGTGATAACAGAAATGTGGCTAAACCCATGGAAAATTTTGGCTAATGTGGCTTAAAAGGTTTGTGATCATTTCTTGAATCATGTGACCCAACTCAAAAATAAGTTGGACATAATTCAAGCAACACCAGTGGGTGTCAGTATGACATCAACCACCATTGTCTCTTTAAATGTTGAGACAACTATAGACTTACAATGATCATTGAGGTGCTCAGTATATGAATTTTGCATAGCAGCAGTGGGCTAACTATGTTGGCCATAAGTGGATATATTTGAAAGTTCGTTTGAGACTGTGGTCAGTATTGAGTTGGTACTGGCCAATACATAGTCTCTATTTGGGAAAATTTTATATATATATATAAAAGTTTAGGGCTTTTTAGAAATTCATACCTGAGACTTTGTCGGATTCTCTTCTTGCATCATTTGAGGTCGGTGCTGGATCTTCTGTATGTTGATTTGAGGCACCAGCACCTTCAGGAGCCTCTTCTCTTCTGATAGTTGCACCTTCCAGTGTATGCTGCTCATACTGAATTTCTACATCAAGAGGAGCATGGGGTTCCTCAATATGTTGAGCAGTTGGTTCTGGTTCAGGACCTGGAAGGTCAGCATTGGCTGCAACTAAGCTTTGTGCTTGAAGAGATGCAGTTAATGAAGGAACATTTTCGGGTTGCATCTCTTCTGATGATAAGTTTCCCATAAGAACTGGGGAAAGATTTCTTCTTCTTCTTTGAATGACCAGTGGTGTATCTTCTGAGGGCTCAGTGTCAGAAGCTGTTTTAGTATGAGGAGCATCAGGATCCTGTGCAGGTGGAGAAATGTGTGTTGGTTCTTGTACCACTGCTGGTTGAGCTTCCACCATCTCAGTATCTTGATCATCATTCCCACCGTCATCATCAGTATCATCATTTTCTGATTCAGTATCTGAATTTTGTTCATCATTGATGTGTGCCTGGACTATAGCCCACATGGAGTGACTCAGTACAGGCTCTCCTTCTCTTGGTCTGTAAAAATATATCTTCTCATGAAGTGGAGGAAGGTCCACCCTTGGACTATTGAACTCATCATAGACATGAGCAGGTATGCCACTTTGAAAAATGAGAGAAAGAAATCTGCAGAAAGGAACATTGAGTTCTCTGATTGGAGCCTGAATCAGAGAAGCTATTTCGTTAAAGATCAGTCTAGCATAATCAATATCTCAACCATGATACATGGCATGAACAATCTGCATCCCGAATTCATTAATTTGATCTAATGCCCCTGTCTTGTGGGTCATACACCTAATAAGTGTGGAAATTAAGAGACCCCACATTGGACCAAATTCATTTCGTTTAATTACGCCCGTGGTACCTCTGCGTCCAATGAATGGTAACACTGAGTGAGCCTCTACTCGGTCAACAAAGGGCTCATACTGAGCATGAGCAGGAAGCCTCAGTGTTTCCCGAATTATTGTTGTGGACACAAAAGCTCTTCTTTGTTCTCGAATAACCCAACCGGTAAACATGTCCGGAAAGTCAAGTTTAGTAGAGTACCAGAATTCACACAACATTTCCGGATAGATTGCACAAGGAGAAAGAATAAGTGCTTGAGTAATCGGACAATGCTTCAGATATGTGATCAGGTGAGTGAATTCAGGGCACGACCAAGCCTGAGGTATGTTAAAGTTTGCGGTGATGTTGTTCCTCGCAAATTTGGGCACTTTGTCGTTTCGAAACTGAGTTGCCGGTGCAGCCTCCGGTGCGACGAATCTGTAATTAGCCATCTGCGATTTTGATTTAAGAATTTTGCTTGCAAAGAGATAGTGAAATCGTTAATCGCAGAGAGAATCGAAAGAGAAAGTAAGAAATAACTGTTGAAAAAATTTTAAAGAAAGAGAAAACGGTTATTTATACTTAATTTAGTGATAATTACGGTATTGGGAAGTAAACCCGGCTGATTTGACAGCCTTATCCTATGTCAATGGTAACTTTCTTATTAAGAAAGGTTACCGTTGGGGAGTATAAGGATTAAAAGTCAGTTTTATCACTCCAGGACTCCAATACCGAGTTAAAAAAAATTAAATTAAAAAAATTAAGAAATTATAAAAACATTTAATTTAAACTATAAATTTAAAAAAATTAAAATTTATAAAATTTGATAAATCAGACGAGTGATACTGAGTTGGTCAGTATCGAAAGGAATACTGATCAGTCAGTATCAGAAAATTTTAAGAAAAATGAAGGATTCATCATACCCAATTGTCCTAGTAAGTACATAAACCTTTCCTCAGAGAGAGGTTTAGTAAAAACATCGCCCAATTGATCATCTGTAGGAACGAAAACTACCTCAACCTTTCCCTTTTCCACATTATCTCGAATAAAGTGGTGTCTGATATCAATGTGCTTTGTTCTGGAGTGATTGACTGGATTTTCAGTGATAGCAATAGCACTCTTGTTATGACAATGGATTGGTGTTTTCTGAAAATTGAACCCATAGTCCATTAGTTGATACTGCATCCACAAGAGTTGAGCACAACAACTTCCTGCAGCAACATATTCTGCTTCTGCAGTAGAAGTTGCTACTGAGTTTTGTTTCTTGGATGACCAACCAACTAGTCTGCCAACGAGGAATTGACATCCTCCACTTGTACTCTTCCTGTCCAATCTACATCCTGCAAAATCTGCATCTGTATACCCTTCAAGGTCAAAGTTTGAGTCTTTGGGATACCAAAGACCCATGTTAGGAGTACCTGAAAGATACTCTAAAGATGCGCTTAACAGCTTTCATATGTCATTCTTTAGGATCAGCCTGATACCGAGCACACAAACAAGTTGCAAACATGATATCAGGCCTGCTAGCTGTTAAGTAGAGTAAGAACCAATTAATGGTGATTTTCGGTTAAAACAATTAACAAAACGCAGTGGAAAGTATTTATCACCATGAAAGGATCTTGATATCAATCATACAATTAAACTAAAAGAAAAATCAAAGAGAATGGTATAAGAATCATACCCTAGTTGCCTTTGATCAATGATGAATTCGGATGGATATTGTGAGCAACCGAAACCAAGGATTCCAATGGGGAATACCTCTAAAGCAAGTCCACACAACACTTCCAAGAACACCAATGTAATGGATGCTAGTCCTAGAGTCTTGAGAGCAAAAGAGAGAAAACAAAACACCTTCAAAGTGTGTGTGAGAGGGGACGGCCAAGTGTGTTCAAAGAAAGGAGTTTATGGACCATTATATCTCTTAATGGTGCCATTACAATCCTTTAATGATTTCCATAAATCATTAGTCTTATTTGCCCACAAGTCCCTATCTTTTGTTTCTTCTAGTTTGCCCACAAGAAAGTTTCAATATTAACTTTTAATATTAAACTTATGATAGACAAGCTCATAGCTTATATATATTAATAATTAATGTAATTACACTAATTACACTAATTATATAATGGTGTTTAGTGTTTAAGTGTGTGACCCTTTAGGCTCACAAACAACTAGCCATATAACTATATGTTATACATGTGAAGCATATTCCAACAGCTCCCACTTGCGCACGTGATAACATCAAGTAGTTATACAAGCAAAGGTTAGAGTCTAGCAACCCGCCAATGCCCCTAGAAGTACATGAGGAGTTTCATAAAATCTTTGTTCAAGGTTTTTCAAGCAGTTATCCTTTTGTTACTGATACTATGTTGAATTTTAGACAAGGATAAATGTCAATCTAAAATTTCAACGATTCTGTTTCTCGATCTATATATTGAAGTAGATTACCAAAACCAATCAAGATTCATCTTGATTACCTTTTGGGTGTGGCCACACATACATCTATTCAAATCATCGAGGGGCCCAGTAGTATCTAATCCACATGTGTGGAGGAACAAATTCTTTATTGACTGCACGTGTCTGTCATATGCTTAATGACAAACCCGATAATGGTTGTTATAGCAGCCTTGTTCAGGTCAACGTTTAACCATATCAAAGTTTGCCCCTCTACATACACAAACCAACTTGCATCTCAAGTCAGAGGATAAGTGACAAAGTCTTTGTGAGATTCACTTGTGACATAAATCCATGAAGTGATTTCTCATAGGTTGGGTCAGTCCAATTGTGCATCATTATGGACAACATGTGAGTTTGATTTCATCATCCTTAGTCATACTAAGATAATGTCATCAATGCCCTCAGATTTGTCTTAATAATATTCCCATATTATTAATTATGACAATGGACAATTTAGAATATAAAACGCAGTAAATATTCATGGATATAAACATGCAAATATAGAACACAGTAGATATTCATATAAAAACGATCATATCAAATATATCAATTTATTCCAATAAAAACTGCTCAATGTTCCATTATCCAAATACTAAAACAGATTACATGAAACTATTAGCTGGTCGAAGTCCAATGCTTCTAGCATGTTCAATATGTTTGGTACATGACATTGGCTTCGTGAAGGGATCAGCTAAGTTGTCATCTGTATGAACTTTGAGCAAGCGTACATCTCCCATTAGGATCGCATCTCTAATGTAGTGAAGCTTCCTCCGATAATGTCTGGCACCTTTCTGAACACCAGGTTCGTTGGCAATGATGATAGCACCTGTGTTATCACAGAACATATCCATAGGTTTTTCATTACTGGGGACAACACCAAGCCCAGAAATGAATTTCCTCATCCAAACAGCTTCCATTGCAGCTTCAGTAGTTGCAATGTATTCAGCTTCTGTAGAAGACATAGCGATAGTGCTCTGCTTTGCACTTTTCCAATCAACAGCGCCTCCGTTCAAAACGAAAACATACCCCGTTTGAGATTTGGAATCATCTCTATCAGTCTCAAAACTAGCATCAGAATAACAAGTGACGCTCAGTTCATCTTGACTTTCACCACCATAAACAAGAAACATATCTTTAGTATTCCTAAGATACTTCAGTATGTTCTTAACAGCAGTCCAGTGACTCTCACCTGGATTCTGTTGATATCGGCTTGTAAGGTTCTGAGAGAACGCTACATCAGGTCTTGTGCACCGCACAGCATACATGATAGATCCTACTGCCGAGGCATAGGGGACATCACGCATACGTTTCATCTCATCAGGTGAGGACGGTCCTTGAGTCTTACTCAAGTGTACATTGTGTTGCATAGGGAGACTTCCACGTTTGGAAGCATCCATTCTAAACCGTTTTAGAATCTTATCAATGTACGCACTTTGACTTAGTCCGATTAACCGCTTTGATCGATCTCGATAGATCTTTATACCAAGTATATAT
Organism: Calendula officinalis; assembly: GCA_963853835.1. NCBI lineage: Eukaryota > Viridiplantae > Streptophyta > Magnoliopsida > Asterales > Asteraceae > Calendula > Calendula officinalis. The sequence goes on from OY970828.1 coordinate 36,043,440, forward strand.
GCCGCTTCCCCAAGATCCTTCATAGCGAAGCACTTCCCAAGCCAGGATTTTACATCTTGTAGCATTGGAATGTTATTTCCTATGAGTAGTATGTCATCGACATATAGGATTAGAAAGACGACAATGCTCCCACTAGCTCTTACATATACACATGGCTCGTCGGGATTCTGAGTAAAGCCAAACGATTTGACTTCCTCATCGAATCTTTTGTTCCAACTTCTGGATGCTTGCTTTAGTCCATAAATGGACCTTTGAAGCTTACATACTTTCTTTGGGTGTTTTGGATTAACAAAACCCTCAGGTTGAACCATATAAACATCTTCATCAAGATGTCCATTTAAGAAAGCAGTTTTAACATCCATTTGCCAAATCTCATAGTCATAGTACGCTGCTATGGCTATGACAATCCTAATAGCTCTAACGTCGGCAACAGGCGAGAAGGTTTCATCATAGTCAATCCCGTAGGTTTGAGTATAACCTTTTGCTACCAATCGAGCTTTATAGGTGTGTACATTGCCATCCATGTCGGTCTTCTTCTTGAAGAGCCACTTGCTACCAACAGTCTTACTGTTAGGAGGAAGATCAACCAAAGTCCATACTTGGTTATCTTTCATGGATTGCATTTCCGCGTTCATAGCATCAAGCCATTTGTCAGATTCAGAATCTGATAATGCAGCTCGATAGTTAGGGGGTTCATTATGATCCCCTAAACTCAGCTCCTCAGCATCGACATGGAAACCATATCGTTCAGGTGCATGAGGTGTCCTTGCGGACCTTCGAACAGGGATTACATCATTTTGAGGTGCAACAGGAACAGTTTCGTGTTCAGCCTCATCTTGATGTTCGCTAGTCTCTACAATAGGTTGTGCATCTTCATCGCTTGGAATCTCGTCAAAGTCGATGGTACTCCCACTTGCTTCTTGTGAAATGAGATTGCTCTCAAGAAACTCAGCATAACGAGCAATAATTACTTTTTGCTCAGGTGGGTAGTAGAAATAGTAACCCATCGTTTCCTCAGGGTATCCTATAAAGATGCACTTGACAGCTCTGGGTTCAAGTTTGTTTGGCGTGTCTCGTTTCACGAGAGCCTCACAACCCCAGACCTTCAAGTAAGACAAGTTAGGGACTTTCCCATGCCATATCTCATATGGTGTCTTTTCAACCTTCTTGGTGGGAACCATATTTAGTATGCGAGCAGCCGATTTGAGTGCATAACCCCAAAAAGATAGAGGCAGAGTGGTAGGACTCATCATCGATCGAACCATGTCAAGCAAGGTGCGATTTCTCCTCTCTGATACACCATTATGCTGTGGTGTATAAGGGGGAGTGAATTGTGAGACAATCCCACAATTCTTAAGATGATCTTGGAACTCATGGCTCATGTACTCTCCTCCTCGATCAGAACGAAGAGCCTTTATCTTCTTGCCGAGTTGATTTTCTACTTCATTTTGGAAAGCTTTGAACGTTTCAAAGGTTTCATGTTTATGTTTAATCAAGTAAACATAATCATAACGACTAAAGTCGTCAGTGAAAGTAATGAAATAGGTAGCACCTTCCCTAGTTCGAGTTCTAAAAGGGCCACATACATCAGTATGTATGAGTCCAAGTAGATCGTTGGCCCTTTCGCCTACATGGGAGAAAGGCTTGCGCGCCATTTTACCAGATATGCAAGAAACACATTTATCAAATGATTCAGAATCATCTGATTTTATAAGTCCATCCTTTTGTAATTTCAAAACGCGTTTCTTGTTAACATGGCAAAGGCGACAATGCCATAGGTAAGTAGAATCCAAATTCTTCTTGGATTTCTTATTGCTACATGTATAAATAGAACTACTGTTTGTGATACGATTATGCATGTCAATCTCAAAGATACCATCACGAGGAATAGCATTAAAGTAAAAAACATTATCCTTTGAAACTGAAATACCATAATCCGTAAACGTATGAATAAAACCATTATTGCACAAACAAGAAAGCGATACTATACCCCTAGTAATACTAGGCGCATAGTGACAATTGTCTAATACAATAATTAAACCACTAGGAAGGATTAAATCATAGCTTCCTATAGCTTCGACCGGTGCACGATTGCCATTGCCCACGTACAAGTCCAAAGCTCCATGGTTTAGCTTTCTACTTCCCCTTAGACCCTGCATGGTATTACAAATGTGAGTTCCACAACCAGTGTCATATACCCATGATTTCTTAGGGAAAGCATATAGTTCTATTGTGAAGATACCTGATGTGCCAACCTTGTTGGCTTTGTTCTTCATCAACTCTGCCAGGTAGGCAGGACAATTCCTCCTCCAATGGCCTGGTTCACCGCAGTGATGGCAAGCAAGATCCTTAGCGGGATGCTCCTTACGAGTAGGTGGGGGAACCTTTGGCTTGGGCTTGTAAACTTGCTTTCCCTTGCCTTGGCCCTTTGCAACTACTTGCGGTTTTGGTTTTTGGATCTTTCCTTGCCTTATAGCAAGGACAGTAGGGGCCGGAGTTTTCTTGGGTAGGCTTTCTTCCGTTTGTTTCAGCATAGCATGTAATTCGGCGAATGTCTTCCCCATACTATGCATATGATAAGTCATGACAAACGGTGCAAAATCCTTGTTTAAGGACGTTAGAATCAAGCTAATCCCAAGGATGTGCGGCATAGCGTAACCAAGCCTCTCCATTTGGTCTAAGTAGCTCTTCATCTTCAAGAGATAAGAGCTAACAGACTGTCCCTCCTCCTGCTTACAAGCGTGGAAGGCTTTGACAGTGTCAAAGAGTTCCTGCTCGGCTTGCTTTTGATACATGGTCGTTAGTTCACGCATCATATCAAATGCAGTGAGGTCCACGAGATTCTTTTGAATATCGGGAATCATGCTCACTAGCATAAGCGCGGCGACTTCCTGTTGTTCGTTAAACCTTTTGGTATAGGCTGTACGAACAGCAGCAGTGGCGGTAGCAGCAGGGGCAGGGGGCAGCGCCTCCTCCAAATGGTGGTACTTATGCTCGGCCCTAAGGACAATCCTTAGGTTACGAGACCAGTCCACAAAGTTCGTTCCATCAAGTTTCTCTTTTTCGAGAACGGAACGAATGGTGGTATGTGTTAGGGTTTGATTGTTTGAAGTCATCTACAAAATTACAAAGTTCATTAATTAGTATTTTTAATAATAATTTCTTTTAATAAATTAACTACCCAATTAATTTTAATTAAAAGCTAAGATCCCATTGAGCTTCTATCATCGCATCAGTTGATCTGCTAGAGATGATAGATCCAATAGGTAGGTGACGTTCAACAATTGCATTACAAGTGCAACTCTTAGAGGTATGGGACTTCATGGCACCTAGTGAACAAGCATCTAGGGTCAAGTGGCATGTTTGTCGCATCGTCGCCTCGAGTCAAGGTCTCACCGTTAACTTGATTAAGTCATCCAATGTGAAATCATGTCAAAATAGATCTAGGTCTCACCGTAGAGAATAATGACCTCGGATTTAAATTCAAACCACGTCTCACGTGAATTCAAAAATAGAAGCAAGTGATTTACAACCGATTGGACGGCGTGACTTAAATTTTAGGTATGTTTAAATTTTAATTTAATAAAATTTTATTTAAGATATGAATGAATCATGTACTTCATTCATACCACTTCATAAGTCTTGTAATAAACGGTAAAAACTTTTAGCGATTATTAAGTGATGAGTTTCAAATCATATTTAAACTTAGTTTAATCTCAAAACGATTTTAGATTAAAGGTTTAATCATCAATGATTAACTAGTAGTCATCGATGATTAAGGGTTTGAATGTTTTAATGTTTGTGTCAAAAAACCATTTTTAATTTGTTTTACTATTTGTATCTAATAGAAAAGAAAAACAACCACAAACAAAGAATAAAACATGCAACATAATTTTGTGCAAACCTCGACCGATGAAATCCTAGGTTCGGTCACGTGAGTCATCACGACGGACCGAAGGGTCAAACTAGGGGACGGGCCAACATGAACCCAAACGGGCCTACATAAACCCAATGGGCTCCCACTTGCTCCAAGACATTCTTGAGCAAGTAGAACCCAAAATTGTGAAAAAGTGTAATCTGCCAGAAAATTCCAGCAGACTTTGAAGCCCGAAAAGTCACTGAAGGAGTCTTCGCTGGTCTTCCCGGCCTTCTGGAAAGTTGTAGCCCACGACTTTGCAAGCATTTTGGGCTTTTGAATCGCCCAAAAAGGAGTCCGTATGCCTCTGGAAAACCTGTTTTCGTACAGCCCTCGCTTTTGTGACGGAAATTTGTTGTTTTCTTCATAAGTCTTCAATATTTTTGTCAAACAATTTACAATAAAAAGATAAAATAAATACAATCTATTCTATTACTTTTACATTACAAATTGCCCCAAAAATGGCACCAAAAATAAAAGAAAAAAAATGAAACAAATTACAACAATTAAGCCAAAAAAAACACGGCTTTTCCCGAAATAAACAAACAACCAAACATCAACCACATTCATTCACAAACGGTCTAGGCTTTCATCGGTTTGCACAAACAATCAACAATTTGACAAGGCTTTGGCTTGGGATATGGCAAAAATACATGTTTTGCCATATCAAAAAACATAATTAAACAAGAATTCCAAGCCAAATAATCAAAAAATTCAATAAACTAGATTAACTTTTTGATTTGATTTTGTAACAAGTGACAATAGGGTTCCAAAAATACATGTTTTAACCCATCTTTTAAATTAAAAAAAAAAACCGAAAAAAAAACAAAAAACCGTAGGGTTTTTTTTTTTTTCTTTCCGATCGGGATTTTTATACATCAAAACCGATTGATTTTTGCCACTTTTTACAAAATCTAGCTAATTATATGATTAATATAATGACTCGTGATACCACTAATGGTGATTTTCGGTTAAAACAATTAACAAAACGCAGCGGAAAGTATTTATCACCATGAAAGGATCTTGATATCAATCATACAATTAAACTAAAAGAAAAATCAAAGAGAATGGTATAAGAATCATACCCTAGTTGCCTTTGATCAATGATGAATTCGGATGGATATTGTGAGCAACCGAAACCAAGGATTCCAATGGGGAATACCTCTAAAGCAAGTCCACACAACACTTCCAAGAACACCAATGTAATGGATGCTAGTCCTAGAGTCTTGAGAGCAAAAGAGAGAAAACAAAACACCTTCAAAGTGTGTGTGAGAGGGGACGGCCAAGTGTGTTCAAAGAAAGGAGTTTATGGACCATTATATCTCTTAATGGTGCCATTACAATCCTTTAATGATTTCCATAAATCATTAGTCTTATTTGCCCACAAGTCCCTATCTTTTGTTTCTTCTAGTTTGCCCACAAGAAAGTTTCAATATTAACTTTTAATATTAAACTTATGATAGACAAGCTCATAGCTTATATATATTAATAATTAATGTAATTACACTAATTACACTAATTATATAATGGTGTTTAGTGTTTAAGTGTGTGACCCTTTAGGCTCACAAACAACTAGCCATATAACTATATGTTATACATGTGAAGCATATTCCAACAGCTCCCACTTGCGCACGTGATAACATCAAGTAGTTATACAAGCAAAGGTTAGAGTCTAGCAACCCGCCAATGCCCCTAGAAGTACATGAGGAGTTTCATAAAATCTTTGTTCAAGGTTTTTCAAGCAGTTATCCTTTTGTTACTGATACTATGTTGAATTTTAGACAAGGATAACTGCTTGAAAAACCTTGAACAAAGATTTTATGAAACTCCTCATGTACTTCTAGGGGCATTGGCGGGTTGCTAGACTCTAACCTTTGCTTGTATAACTACTTGATGTTATCACGTGCGCAAGTGGGAGCTGTTGGAATATGCTTCACATGTATAACATATAGTTATATGGCTAGTTGTTTGTGAGCCTAAAGGGTCACACACTTAAACACTAAACACCATTATATAATTATATGTTATACATGTGAAGCATATTCCAACAGCTCCCACTTGCGCACGTGATAACATCAAGTAGTTATACAAGCAAAGGTTAGAGTCTAGCAACCCGCCAATGCCCCCAATCATACCTCGGTATGTGGATTGACATACTGGTTTACTAGTTTCATCTTTACTTATTTTATCCTGAGTACCCATAGGAGTGTGCATGGAAGATAAATTTTCAAATTTATATTTCTTAAGCATGTCATGCACATACTTACTTTGATTTATGAAAGTGCCATCAGGATTTTGTTCAACTTGTAAACCAAGAAAGTAAGTAAGTTCTCCCATCATACTCATCTGATACTGTGATGACATAATCATAGCAAACCAGTCACACATTGACTTGTCAGTGGAGCCAAAGATAATGTCATCTACATATATCTGAATGAGTAAAATGTCAGAACCTTTCCGTTTTGAAAATAAAGTTTTGTCAATTTTACCTCTTATAAATTTATTTTCTATTAAGTACCCAGACATGGTATCATACCAGGCTCTGGGAGCTTGTTTGAGCCCATATAGAGCTTTATCAAGCTTAAAAACATAATTTGGAAATTTAGGATCAACAAAACCTGGTGGTTGTTTAACATAAACTTCCTCCTGTAGTTTTCCATTAAGAAAAGCACTCTTGACATCCATCTAATAAACTTTGAAATTCTTGAAAGCTGCATATGCAAGATACAGCCTAATAGCTTCAGTTCTTGCAATTGGTGCAAAAGTTTCATCATAGTCAATGCCTTCTTCTTACCTGTAACCCTGAGCAACCAGTCTTGCTATATTTCTGATGACAACACCATCCTTGTCCATCTTGTTTCTGAACACCCACTTAGTACCAATAATAGTTTTGCGAGCAGGAGGTGGTACTAAGTTCCAAACTTTATTTCTTTCAAACTCTGTCAGTTCTTCTTGCATAACTTCTACCCAGTCTTCATCTAATAAAGCTTCATCAGCTTTCTTTGGTTCCATGGTAGATAAGAAGCTTGAGAAGAAACAAAAAGTTTGCAGTTGCTTGGGGTTCAAATTCTAACTTTCTTCTTGTTTGGACACCTTGTTCAATTGGACCAATAATATTAGAATGAGGATGATCTCTGTGTTCCCTTAGATTGTTTCCTAAGGGAGCATTTGAAACAAGGTCAACAATATCTTGTTGTGTTGATGTACTGTCTACCTGATACTGAGTGGAATTCTGGTCAGTATCAGACAGTACTGGTTGCTGTTCTTCTGAATTTTGCAAATTTGATGTCGATTCTTGAGCAGTACTGGAAGATTCACCTTCCTCATAGGTGGAGTTTTTCACGTCAAGAATTGGAAACTCAGTATTGGGGTTCTCAGTTATGGGAACCTCAGAATTTGATACATGTGAGTTAGACTGACTTATTTCTTGATCAGTATCACTCATACCATGATCAACATAGTATGGGTGATACTTGGGCTGTTCAGCAATTGTGTTTTCTGGATTGCATAGAATTTCTATGCCACTGATGTCTTCTGTTGCTGAGGTAGAATGCTCATTCTGATTTCATCAAATGTAACATGAATAGATTCTACAATCATCTTAGTTGAGATGACATACACTCTGAAGGCTTTAGAGTGTGGAGTGTAGCCCATGAACACACCTTCATTTGCTTTGGGAGCAAATTTGTTGAGATTTTGTTTAGTACTGAGTACAAAACATTTACTCCCAAAGATGTGGAAGTATTCCACATTAGGAACATTGCCATTATATAACTCATAAGGAGTCTTTTGATGTCTCTGGACTATTGTAGCTCTGTTCTGAGTAAAATTTGCACAATTGACAGCTTCTGCCCAGAAGCTCAGTACTAGTCCAGCATGGCATAACAAAGTTCTTGCAGCTTCAATCAATGTTCTATTCTTTCATTCTACAACACCATTTTGTTCAGGTGTGTAGGCTACAGAGAAGTTTTGTACGATTCCTTTTTCTTCACAGAAATCAGCCAATACTGAGTTCTTAAACTCAGTACCATGGTCACTTCTTAGTTGTTTGACCTTGTTGCGTTTTTGAAGTTCTTCTCTTTTAATGAAGGCAATGATTTCTGTTGTTGCATCGGCTTTAGTCTTGAGAGAATAACCCAAGTGTATCTTGAGAATTCATCAACCAGGACTAATGTATAGATCTTTTAGGCCAAAGATGGTGTGCTGATGGGACCAAAAAGATCCATATGTATCATTGTAAGAGGTTCATTGATGGAATGATTAGCCTTTGACTTGAATGAACTCTTCTTCTGCTTGCCCATTTCACATGCTGAGCATAACTTATCTTTTGAATAAGTAATAGTGGGCAGCCCTCTCACCAGTTTCATAATACTGAGCTCATTTATATTTCTGAAATTTATGTGAGAGAGCTTCTTGTGCCATAACCAATGTAATTCTGGTTTGACTTTAGACAGCAGGCAAACTCGAATAGTGGGATCTATTTCAGACAGATTGACCACATAGACATCCTTTTCTCTTCTAGCAATGAGTACAGGTTGCCCTTTATCATTGTAGATGATTCGTGCAATCTTTCTGAAACGAGCTTCATTATCATCATCACACATCTGGCTGATACTGAGCAGATTGTGTTTAAGACCCTCTACATAGGCAACTCTTTTAAAAGTTATGTTGTCTGCCTTGATTACTCCATACCCTCTTGTTTTCCCTATAGAATCATCTCCAAACTTGACAGAAGGACCCTTCTCTGGAGTATAGTTGAGGAGGTACTCCATACTGCCAGTCATGTGTCTTGAACAGCCACTATCTAAGTACCATTTTCTGTCACCCTGCACAAGACACAAATTAAGAATTAGTTCTTTTTAGGAACCCATTTTTGAATGGGACCTTTGGTGGGAGAAACAGGGGTTGACTTGATCTCTTTTGTTGGAGAGGTCAGTATCACTTCAGGAGAAACCTTTGAGGTTTTCTTTGGTGATACTGACTTGGTTTCTCTCCTTTTCTTTGGTACTGAGTACCTAGGACTTGAGAGATCAGTCCAGCATTCATCTCCTTTATGTTCAGTATGGTGACATCTATAACATTTTCTAGGTCTGTTTCGAAACATATTTTCATAAGGAATTTTTGAAAATTGTTTGACTTTTGGTTGATCGGTATTAGTGAGTTTTGCAAACTTTTGACTTAAGACTTTTATCTGATCACCAATAGATTTTATAATGTTATTTTTGTCATTTTGTAATTGAGTTTTAATGTTATGTTTGACTGGTTTTAAAGGAGATAGTTCTGGTGTCTTAGTTTTATTAGGCAGAGAAGTCTTTTTATCATTTGACTTCTTGTTTTTGCCACTTGAAGATCCTGTTGAAGTTGTTTTCTTTTTATCATGTTTTAGAATGACAACTTGAACAGGTTCTTTAGATTCTTGAGTAGTTGACTTTGCTGTTCCTGTAGATTCAGAATTAGATAAAACATTTTGAGTAGTAGTGGATTTCTTTCCTGTAGACTCAGGTTCTTTATATATCTCAAAAGTAGTTGTGTTAAATAAAACTTCAAACGGAGGAACACCAGAAGTGTCATACTGCACAACTTCGAGGTTAGTATCAAAAATTTCTTTTTCAGGAAATTCAATAATGAGCTCTTGTAGTTCAGTATAGCACTTAGAGCAGATGGAAGGACCAATTGGTTTTTCAAAAATGATTTTATCCTCATCATCTGACTCGGTTTGACATCCAACTTCACAAAAAGTTTTTGCTTTTACAAACTGAATAGGGTTCATATCAGAAAATTCTTCAAATAAATCAGCAAAATTATTTCTATTTTTTATCCGAGGATCAACACCAAGTGTAGCCCTTACATTTTCTGGAAATTGTTGATTTAGACATTTATTTAATTTAATAGATGCATTTCCCCAAGATTTACACTGGTTTTCAAATTTTTCTTTTTCTAATTTGTGTAAATGAGCTTTATCAGCTAATCTTTGGTTCATGACTTCTAAGTTTAAAAGGTTTAGTTCTAAATCTTTAAATTTTGTTAATTTGTCTAAATGTTCATTATTTACCCTTTCAAGTTCGAGAATTGTTAATTTTAAAGCTTTTTCTCTCTGTACTCAAAAATCTTTTCTTTTTCATTCACTGAATAAGTTTGAAAGGAACTCACCTTGTACAACTGAGTGGAATCCCAATCAGTATGGACACTCATCCTCTCAGCTTCTTTGATATCTCTTTCAAAGGAGCTCTTCAAATCTTCTTCAGTAAAAGCCATGAAGGCTTTGTTCTCAATCTCTTCCTCATCAACACTTATCTCCTCATCCATCCAAGCCTCTGAGTAAAGTGCTTGATGAGGTGCTCCATTCCCTGCTACATTCTTCCCCTTGCTCCAGTTCTTTAGCTTGACATACTTGTCTCTATACCTTTTAGCTCGGTATACAATCTTGTCATTCTGATCAGTTTCAGTTGACTTGGTATGACAATTAGCAGCAATGTGCCCAGGCTTTCCACACCTATAGCAAAGACCTGATCTTGGGTCAGTATTGGAGGAGCTAACACCAAGCCTCTTCTTTTTCAACTGATCAAGCTTCATAGACATAAGAGCCATTTGTGTTTCAAGCTCTTCTGCCTCAGCATCAGGAAGATCAACTTCTGGTTCTTCAGGCTCAGTTACAGTATATGCCTGTTGCGCAACTAGAGCCATGCCAGTGGAAGACTTGTCAGTTTTCTTCCAGTTGATCAGTCTTGCAGCATTATTCTCCTCATGATTCAACATTAACCCATACAGAGTTTGAAGAGTGTATGACTCAATGTTGTTAGCAGCATTGACAGAATTTGTCATGTCAAGAAACTGTTGAGGAAGACTATCCAAGAACTTTTGAGCAAGCTCTCCTTCCTCCTTCACAATGCCTACACTGATTAAATCATGGACAACAGTATTGAACCTGTTATAGAGAGTAGTGATGTCTTCATTTGGACTAGAGAAGAAGTTTTCATACTTCTTTCTCATGTTGCTTTTCCTCTGCAACTTCACCTTTGGTGTGCCTTCATAAGTGATTGATAGACTATCCCACATAGCCTTTGCTGTTGGCAATTTCATAATTGCATTAAGTATTTCTTTGGTAATAGCATTACCAATCACCCCCTTTGCTCTTGAGTCTAGACTGAATAACTGACGGTCAGTATCAGTCCAGGTGTGTTTCAGTTTAGGAACTGTTCTTGTGCTCTCAGGAGCATCATCAGTAGCAGCAACGGGTTCCACTATTTGTGGAATGATAGGACCATCATTAAGCACAGTGAGCATCTCATGATGAATAGATTCAAGATACCACTGAGCTTTAAGCTTCCGTTGATGGAAATCTTTTCCATCAAAGATGGGAACTCCCTTACCAGATATAACAGGTGCAATGATTGTTGACATTTTGGATTTTTGAGTGTTTGAGGGACAAGTATATGGAATGGCTGCCAGGGTAATAGATCGACTAAATAATAATTAATTTAGCCTGCTCTGATACCAGTTGTTAGGTCACAACAACCCTGGTTTGTAATATTAATTGATAGATTATTATACTTAATGAAATATTAAAGTGATAACACAAGAATATAGTCAATGTATAAATCCACTAAGTGTGGCTTGTTGCGGAATGACAAGACTACTTATCAATTAATATTACAAACCAGGGTTGTTGTGAACTAACAAGAAAAAGGAATCGTACAAAACTTCTCTGTAGCCTACACACCACAACAAAATGGTCTTGTAGAAAGGAGGAATAGAACACTAACTGAAGCTGCAAGAACTTTGTTATGCATGCTGGACTGGCACTGAGCTTCTGGGCAGAAGCTCTAAACTGTGCAAATTTTACTCAGAATAGAGCTACAATAGTTCAGAGACATCAAAAGACTCCTTATGAGTTATATAATGGCAAGGTTCCTAATTTGGAATACTTCCAAATCTTTGGGAGCAAATGTTTTGTACTAAGTACTAAACAAAATCTCAACAAATTTGCTCCCAAAGAAATTGAAGGAGTGTTCATGGGCTACTCTCCACACTCTAAAGCCTTTAGAGTGTATGTCATCTCAACTAAGATGATTGTAGAATCCACTCATGTCACTTTTGATAAAGATCAGGATGTTCATTCTACCTCAGCAAAGGAAGACATTAGTGGCATAGACATTCTATGCAATCCAGAAAACTCCATTGCTGAACAGCCCAAGTCTCACCCATACTATGTTGATCATGGTATGAGTGATACTGATCTAGTCAGAACTCAACATAACTCAAATGCAACAAATACTGAGGTTCCCATATCTGAGAACCCCAATACCGAGTTCCCAATAATTGATCTGAACAACTCCACCTATGAAGAAGGTGAATCTTCCAAGAATCCACCTCAGATCTGGAAAATGAAGAAGAATAGCAACCTGAACTGTCTAATACTGACCAGAATTCGGCTCAGTATCAGGCAGAAAACACATCAGTACAACAAGATATTGTTGACCTTGCTTCAAATTCTCCCTTAGGAAACAATCTAAGGGAACACACAGACCATCCACATTCTAATATTATTGGTCCTATTGAACAAGGTGTTCAAACAAGAAGAAAATTAGATTTTGAACCTCAAGCAACTGCAAACTTTTGCTTCTTTTCAAGCTTCCTATCTACCATGGAACCAAAGAAAGCTGATGAAGCTTTATTAGATGAAGACTAGGTAGAAGCTATGCAAGAAGAGCTTACAGAATTTGAAAGGAACAAAGTTTGGAACTTAGTACCACCTCCTACTGGAAAAACTATTATTAGTACTAAGTGGGTGTTCAGAAACAAGATGGACAAGGATGGTGTTGTCATCAGAAACAAAGCGACGCTCAGTATGAGCCCTTTGTTGATCGAACAGAGGCTCACTCAGTATTGCCTTTTATTGGTCGCAGAGGTACAACGAGCATAATTAAGAGAAATGAATTTGGTCCAATGTGGGGTGTTCTAATTTCAACAATCATTCGGTGTATGACCCACAAGACTGGAGCTTTGGACCAAATCAATGAATTTGGGATGCAGATAGTACATGCTATGTATTATGGTCGATACATTGATTATGCAAGATTAATATTCAATGAATTAGCTTCTCTGGTTAGGGCTCAGACCAGAGAATTCAATGTCCCTTTTTCCAGATTTTTATCTCTTATCTTTCAAAACTCGATGTCTGCACATGATTATGATGAGTTCCACAGCCCAAGAGTTGATCTTCCTCCCCTAAATGAGAAGATATATTTTTACAGACCAAGGGTAGGAGAGCCTGTACTGACTCACTCCATGTGGGCCATCGTGCAGGGACACATCAATAATGAAGAATATGATGATGAAGATGATTCTGATACTGGATCAGAATATAAAAATGATGATGATAATGATGATGATAGTGCTGATGGTGGGAATGATGCTCAAGATGTTGAGATGGTGGATGGTCAACCAGATCAAGAACAAGACCAACCACATATTCATCAACTTGAACATGATCCTCATGCTCCTCGTACTGCATCAGATTCTGATACTGAGTCAACAGAAGTGCAACCCCTTGTCATAAGAAGAAGAAGAAGAAACTTATCTCTAGTGATAATGGGTGCTTTATCATCAGAAGAGGTGTAGCACACTCATGTTCCATCACTGACTGCATCTCTTCAAGAACAAAGTCTAGTTTCTGCTACCGCTGACCTTCCAGGTCCTGAACCAGAACATATTGCTCAACCCATTGAGGAACCTCATGTTCCTCTTGATGTGGAAATCCAGTTTGAGCAACACACACTGGAAGGTGCTCAAGATAGAAGAGAAGTAGGTCCTGAAGGTGCTGGTGCCTTAAATCAACATACAAATGATCCAGCACTGAGTCTGACAAAGTCTCAGGTATGAATTTCTATAATACTCTAAAACTCATATATATATATATATATATATATATATATATATATATATATATATATATATATATATATATATATATATATATATATATATATATATATATATATATATATATATATATATATATCTTTTCCAAATAGAGATTAAGTATTGGCCAGTACCAACTCAATACTGACCAAAGTCTCAAACGAACTTTCAAATATATATATATCCTATTATGGCCAACATAGTTAGCCCACTGCTGCTATCTAACATTCATATACTGAGCACTTAAATAATCACTGTCAGTCTACAGTTGTCTCAACATTTAAAGAGACAACTGTGGTTGTTGTCATACTGACACCCACTGGTGCCGCTTGGCTTATGTCCAACTTATTCTTGAGTTGGGTCACATAATTCAATAATGATCACAAACCTTTTAAGCCACAATTGCCAAATATTTTCCATGGGTTTTAGCCACATTTCTGTTATCACACTGATACCGAGTGATAAACATTGAAAATAACAAGAAGCACATCCCAGGCTTCGATTTCACAAACCAAAACCTTTTAGTAAATGTGACCTATCCTATACTGAGTTACTCAAATATTCACACTCACCTTTTACTAAAAACTTCTTACACATGCTATGCACAAGTCCACAATATTTCATCATGTGCCAGATTATAGAATTAAACAACAACACAATTCTTTTTGATAAACCTTTCATTCTAACCAGTTTTATTTTTTTTCTTTAGCACCATCTATGCAGAGCATTCGAGCACAAGCCACTCAGTCTCAAGAAGTGCAAGGGGCTCTACAAACGATTTTAAATCAAATCCTGGCCATGCAGAACACTCAGAACACTATTCTAAAAGAAATGAGTAATGAAATTGACTCCTTAAAGCAGTCAGTGGCACTACTTCAGCAACAACAACAGCCTCCACCACCTCCATAGTTTCCACTTGGTGGAAATAATGAAGATGATGAAGGAGGCGATGATACTGAGCCTAGGAGATCACCCTTAAATGTTGCTACAGAGCCTATGCCCTCCCCCACACCTGATGATCAACAAGGGGACATCGGTGGTGATACTGAACCTCTTCCTTCCCCATCAAATGATAACAATAAGGGGGAGAAGAGACAAAGAGAAGATGAGGTTAATCAACCTGAGCCATCTGCTCAGGGGAGAAAAGAAGGAAACTACATGAAGATCAACCTCCACAGCAACAACAACATCAGCAAACTCCTCATACTGAACCTCTTCGTTTTCAGTATGAGAAAGAAGACAAAGAGGGAGGTCCGTCTTGCAACAACTTGAAGAACCATCTGAGCCAACTGCTCAGGGGGAGACTACCACTGACCAACCTCAGCAAGATGATACTTTGCCTCCTGCTCAGGAAGTGAACAATCTGCAAATTGTGGTATACAGGCCATTTATCTTGCCTATAGCAGATGATGAAGATGAAGAACATCCAGTGCCATCTCAAAATTTCTTAAACTTTGCACTGGATGTGGAAAATAAAGAAAGCTTTTCATCGTCTCCTCCGATGATGAAGAGCCTCCAAGACAACCAATATCTCCTCAAGCTGAAGGACCTTCTAGAGTTCCTAGAAGGCCAATAACTAGAAGAATAGAAAGAATGGTTACGTCCTCAGAATCAAGTGAAGATAAAAATCCAACTCCTTTAATTACTAGACCGAGGAGATCTGTACATGATACTAGGGAGGAAACTACAAATACTGAGGATGAGATTGAGGCTCAAAAGTTCTTCCCTATCAAGGAAGAAGATCCTGATACTGACACTGATGTAGATGTTCCATGGAAACCTCACACTGTTAGAAGAAAAGGAGATGATGTTCTCCAACAATACTGGAACATTGTTGCCCAAAGAACTAGATATAGGGAGAACATGATGGGTATGGTGAGAAATAGATCATTTCTCAATGTGAAGGAGATATGCTGGCTAAAGCAATATGTCAACAAAGTCAAAGTCAAGAATGTTGATAGGTCCATTGTTGCAGTCTGCACTGGACCAGTCAGTCCTCCCATGAAGATCTTTCTTCATGACATTCAAAACATGGGACTCCAAGACTGGGTGAAAATTGCTAGACTGATAAAGGAGTTGCCATCAAGATCCTCTGAAGCCCAAGTTATGATGGATGAAATCTGGGATGTTGCTGCTATATGCTTTGAAAAAGGCATTCTGTACCAAGCAGATTACAGGGCACTCAGTGTAATGACTGAGGCTGTCAAGACCAACAAGCCCGAGTGCCTCAAAACTTTCAGGATCTTTAACTCATACCCTGTTCCTCCAAATCTTATATTTCAGGGTCAAAAGAGTACCATATATCCAACTTATGGATATATATGTATACTGACCCAGAAGATAGGGAATGCTTCATCATTGAAGCAGATTTGCCAAAGGCCCCTATTAGTCATCTTGTGGGTCTGAAGTGGATGATAACCAAGAAGGAGGATTCTTGGTTCAGAAAGAAGATTGTTGCTGTGCTCAACAACAGGCAGGATGAATTAAAGAAAAGAGAAGAGTTCATCCATATCAAGAAAGAAGTCTTCTATGAGTTTGAATCTATCAACAGAAGGTGAAGAAGAAGACTCTGTAGCCTATGTTTTTGTTTATTTTGTTATTCTCTTTGTAATTGTTTTGTTATCATTAGATAGGGGGAGATTGTTAACGCAAAAAGCCTTACCCCTTTAGGATCTTAAGATATAAAACAACCTAGAATAGCTTAGAATAGTTTGTAGATAATTATGCTAAGTTTAGGAGTGATACTGAGTTTGGCCAATATTGGCCACTCAGTATCAGTACTCAGTAATGGAAATCCACTACTGAGTAGAAGGACTGAGCTACATTTAACTATGTAACGGACTAAGATCAAATCCCTTGATCTTAGTCATTTTCCTTATTTAGTCCTTCGGTTACTCCTTTGCACATTATGTAAGATCTCTATATCATTATAAATAGAGATCATCTTGCAAAGGAGAACTTACCAATTCACATATTCACTTTCATACATTTGTAATTGATCAGTGGTCTTGTCATTCCGCAACAAGCCACACTTAGTGGATTTATACATTGACTATATTCTTGTGTAATCACTTTAATATTTCATTAAGTATAATAATCTATCAATTAACATATAAAACCAGGGTTGTTGTGACCTAACACTCAACTCTTATGGATGCAATATCAACTTATGGACTACGGGTTCAACTTTCAGAAGACACCCATTCATTGTGATAACAAGAGTGCTATTGCTATCATTGAGAACCTAGTCCATCACTCAAGAACAAAGCACATTGATATCAGACACCACTTTATCCGAGATAATGTGGAGAAAGGTAAGGTTGAGGTAGATTTCGTTCCCACAAAGGACCAATTGGCTAATGTGTTTACTAAACCTCTATATGAAGAAAGGTTTATGTATCTACTAGGGCAATTGGGCATGCTGAACCCTTAAATCTTCTCAACTTTTTCTGATACTGTCTGCTCAGTATTACTGCTAATACTGACCAGCTCAGTATCACTCGTCTGGTTTATCAAAATTAAATAATTTTTATTTTTTTTAAATTTATAGGTTAAATGAAATGTTTTTATAATTTTAATTTTTTTTTAATTTATTTTTTTTAACTCGGTATTGAAAGGCCTGGAGTGTTAAAACTGATTCTAACCCCTGTACTCCCCAACGGTAACCTTTCTTAATAAGAAAGTTACCGTTGGAACAGGATAAGGCTGTCATTTCAGTCGTTTTTAAATAACCGGTTTTCTTTAATTTAAACTCTATTATCAGTTATTTCATACTTTCTCTTTCAATTCTCTCTGTGATTAACGATCTTACTCTCTCTTTGCAAGAAATTTTTCAATCACAAATCGCAGATTAAAGATGGCAAATTACAGATTCGTTGCACCCGATGTTGCACCGACGACCCAGTTTAGAAACGATGATGTGCCCAAGTTTGCGAGGAACAACATCACTGCTAATTTCAATATTCCTCAAGCTTGGGCCTGCCCCGAATTCACACACATCGTCACATACATGAAGAATAGTCCGATCGATCGAGCTCTGACACTCTCTCTGAAGGGTTTCATAACACTGAATAACCTCCTAGTGACTAGGTTCGAACCATACTGGTAAGAACATGATGGTGTTCTTGACCGGTTAAACCAACTAGCTAGTTCAATCCCTAAAAGTGGAACTGAGATTGAACTTAATCCTTAAACCCTAAAGGATTATAGGAACTTGGAAATCAAACTTGATTAACAAGATATAAACCTTATTCGAAGAACTCGAACACACACATTACTTGTGTGTGTTCGTCGACCATCAACTAAAGAACCCTAGGGTTCTTTAGTCGAATTCGAACAAGAGGGGAGAAGGGAAAAGGGTTTCCCAAAACATACCTTAATCTTTCTTAAGTAAGTCCACTGATGATGAACAAGTCGAGCGACCTTCTAGTTGATCGAAGTAATGAACTTGTTCTTCGAAACTCGAAGAACATGAAGAACGAACGAAGAATGAAGAACACCAAACTTGGTGTTCTTGGTGTTCGGCCGAAATCCTCCAAAGAGGAGGGAGGAATTTCGTGGGAAGCAAGCAAGAGAAAGATCAAGGAATAAATGAAACCTTAAGCCTTCTATATATAATAGAATAAGTTTCATTTAAGTCCTTCTAGTTTAATTAAGATTAATCTCTTAATTAATTAAACTTACCCTCTTACACTTTAAACCCTTATAGTTTTACTAGTTATTATTTTCTCACTTAACTATTAAATATCTAGTATTAATACACTAATATATTTCGTACACAATGTACACGAAAATATACTTGGTATTTATACTTCTAATAATTATATAGACAATAATATTATCTAATCACTATATGATTTAATAGCTTTAAATCATATCATGGATAATCTTTAATTAACACATTGTATATCTACTCAACTAGTAAATGTACAAATACATGTATTTATTAGTTAGTTAAACTAATCCAGTAATAAGTTAGACTTAACTTAATACTTAACTGATTCATAATGACCATTATGAGTCATTCCTCTTCGTAGTATCATTGCATATCTTGCTCGTATTACATGCACTCACCGGTGTGACCCTTAAGTGTTTCGTAGGCAAGGATATATCATCATAGGTTGACTAACTGTGCACATAATTCCAATAGACTCCCACTTGTGCAAGTTCGTAGCCTTTATCTTAATGACACGAGCTACAGTGGCCTTTTAGATGGGCATGTAGGTAACCAACCCCATAAAAACAGCTTATGTAACCCATGTATAGTTTCGAAAAACTCTTTAATAGCGTCTCCTAGTAAAGAATACCATGTCTCTACTTCTTGGGCAACATTGTTAGGTTCATCTCTTGCAGCACGATATTTGTGATAATGATTACGAGCATGGTAGAAAATATCAACTCCTGTATTCGAAATCATTTCATGACTTCTTGATTCAAACTGTTGTGATAAACGACAAAGAACAAATCAGTTCGTTTGGGCATGGCCATGCACTTTCCAGTTTTCTTATCATGTCAAAGGACCCATAAATATCTCTCCTAAAAAGGAGGTGCAATTACCATCTTGTTATATTTCGATTCAAAATACAACTTTCTCTGTACCCAGTAGGGTCTCGTATGACAACCATATTTCATGCTTATCTAAGATGAACCAAAGTACATTATTCATTGTATCCCAAACAAAATACCTCAGGCTTAAGGACAATCCTAGTGAACAATACTTTTGAACTTTTCAACAACGAAGTATTGTCACGGTGGTCAATCCAATATTCGTCGAGCCTCCAATAGAATATCACCGATATTTGGTCCACAACAAACTCGTGTAGATGTCTTCGAGTAAACTCGAATCCCCACCAAATACCACGATGACGTTAACGTCCCATCAAGGTTCCCACCAAGACGAGTAGTCACAGATTATATCTTTTGAATAAATAGACTTTTATTCATGGATATTGTAAAACATACAAAGTCTTGAATAACAATGATACTAACTCATGTACTATTCCTCACTGGACATAGATACAGAATTATTACTGCATCATTACTTATTCCTTTCGTTCGTGTTGATTCTTAATGACTTTTACAATTTTATCACTAAACTAGTCATTTCTATTAAACTAAAGACATAAGACAAGTGTTGGAAAAACACTATTACTTTTGTCTTTGCTAGATTTTGTTCTTGCAACATGTTCTAGAACATATTCGAGTTTTTCCTTGTATGCAATTCCTTAAACATAGAAGTATTGGAAATAACTCCTTAGTTTCTTGAATTCATAAAATTCACCTTGTAACTAAAGCCTCTTTTAGTTACTTGATTTGTAGATATCTTGTTACTAGTTAAAGAAATTTCCTTAAATGATTATGTTATCCACTGGAGTGTGAACAACCTATTAGATATGCAATAATTAAATCACAAGACTTGTGATCACGCTATTAGGTTTGCAGTAGTCTAATTAATGATCATTTATTATATCTCTTAACTCTTTGGCAAATGACTTGGTAAAACCATATTGTTAATATCCCACTAACTTACTATATTCATTAGTATCTCTAATGAATACGTTAGTCAAAGCTCCCACTAAATTTTATGGAAATAAGCATCATTTAACTATTAATTTGATATAGTTAAAACTTATAGTTTAACCTTTTTAAGAATTTATCAATTTAAAGTCATCCTTTGGATTTGCGAATATCCAACATTCATTTTGAGGGAATTATGACTTTCAATGATTACTGTATCTAACAAGCATAAAACACTTGAAACGATACTTCCAATTCTTAAACATATTAGTTTCTTTTAAGAACTTTATTTAATGCCAAAGTCATTTCTTGGATTTGTCAAATATCCATTATTCCTATTAGGGAATTATGACTTGATTAAATATTGTATTTATTACAAGTATGAAAGACTTGCAATAATACCTTTTAATTCTTAAATACTTTAATATAGTTTTATCTTTTAAGAGTTCTTTTAATGTCTAAGTCATTCCTTGGATTATACGAATATCCAATTATTCCTATTAGGGAATTATGACTTCATTAAATTCCTTTATCACAAGTATTAAAGACTTGTAATAATACTTTTTAAAGTCTATCTTGATTATATCTAATATAATCATACTATATTAATATTAATACTTTAAAACTTACTATTATAAGTAACCATTACTTAAGATGTTTTAAATAAGTTCAATGCACCTTGAACTTTATGCTTTCCATAAGAAACTCTTAAATACTTTCATTAGAAAAACTTTCTAATTACTAGTATCTAAGTAATTCGAGCTTCAAAGATATTATTCAACAACCAAACAAATATGAACAATGAGATCATTATTAAGTCAATACTTGACTTTATAATCTAGTCATAAAACTTGACTAGTATAATCAACACACATGCACACACAATATAATTCAACCATGGATTCAATGATGATAAACTTAAAAACGAAAATTTATCATAAAATAGTAAAATGTAATTTTGTTCAAAACAACTAAAACCGAAATTGTTTTACTGAATCCATACGAAAAATACTGAACTAGAACGTGGTGCTCGTGGGATCATTATCTCATGTTAGTCCATCTCACTTTCCATCATCTCATGCAATAAGCGATTGCTAAAGTTGAGTTACTCGTAATAAGTTTACAAGTAGAAAGCGAGTATCTAGAAGTTGGTCAAATCAACTGAGTAGGAAGCATGGCCTCCTACCCATTGACCCTTTCCACAACCAAGACACCGTTTCTCGGTCCTTGTGTTGTTTGGCTTTACCTTCTTGACCTTTTGTTTGACTCCATTACCGTTTAGGCACGCCGTGGCTGGGATCGGTTTTATCTTTTCCCTTTCCACTGCGCCTCTTTCTCTGATCACTACCATCATCGGTTACTACGAGATCATTCTTAAACTTGGTCCCCAAATCAACTCAGTAGTCTTGAGCACGAAATGTAGCTCAACAATGGATTGCTCCATGTTATGTATGTTGTAGTTGACTACATAAGACTTACAGTCATCTGACAACGAGTTGAGTATCATTACTATTGCTAACTGCAACGGTATTGGGCGTCCTAGTCATTCAAGACGATCCATGTGCTCTTTCATTTTCGTGACGTGAGCACTCACCGATGATCCCTTAACCACCTTGCAAGATTTTTACACTTTACAAGCGTAATATACTTATCCTAGTTCATTTCTAGCATTCGCGGCAGGAGCATTTAGTATTGCTCTTTCTAGGACATTTCCTTTTCTCTCATGCCGAAGCATAATCCGAAGATCACGCTTCCAATTGAGAAACATTGACCCAGTCAATTCGTCCTTTTCTAGAAATAAGCGCAGTGAGAGATTCTTGGTACGTGTCATTATGGTTGTTGCTACCATCTACAAATCAAACCCAGTTTAATTAGTAATCATCAACAAACATTCTCTAAAATATATTATAAACCCATAATTAATATTTTAGGCCTAGGATCCATATATCACATTCTCGCCGCAAGGTTTGGGCACTTCCCGACAAGACATGTTGTTTCTGGTATGTAACATCCTTACCGATCGTATCAAGACTTGACACGATTCCTAGGGGGCGTAGAATCTTTAGACTTATAACTTATTACAACCTTGTACGAATTTAATCATACATTTCTGAGTTGCAATAAAGTCGTATGTTTATTCTACTCAAGTACTTTTTGGGCCGGGACACCCGATTATCACCAAAGTAGATCAGACCATCTAAGACAATGCGAAGCTCTGCGTCGGGACTCCCGATTATCACAGAACCTTACACACCCTAACACCCGCAATGATTTGAATCAATATCTAAGGTTGTTTCTCCTTACAATATGAATATCGTTGAACAAGTGAGGTGTTCCATTAGGTGGATAGTACTTCGATCTAAGATTTTCTTGGGTTTGTTTAAGTCTAAACTAAACTTAAATCTTTATTCCAATTTTAATCCTTAATTTTAAAAGACTTGCGATTCGTGTACTTAATTCAACAAGACGCCTTTCTAAAATTACCTTTAAAACTCTAAGTTTTAAATTTGTTCGATTTTACTTGATACCTTAAAAATGAGGTGTACAAAAAGATATTACTAGGTTTTGTGAAAAACCTTATCTTAATAAAACATACTTGTTTTTTTTCTTGAAAAACTTTAAACCCTATGTTAAACTTTAAAATAGAGATTTTAATTCTTTATGACTTACGAACACAAGTCATAATTCTAATTTAACATAACTAGTTTTTCTATGTTTAATAATAAAATTAAACATTTACTTATTAGATTCTACAAAATATGTCCTAGGGACACATGTGTAAACCATGCGATTTTCTTATGTAGCTCCCACTAATTCCAACAACCATGATGGAATTTGAGCAAGAACACAATCACTAGTCTAAACTTGGTGAATACTAATAATCTTATTATATAAAAAAACATATATAATAATCTTAGTTTGTTTGAACCATTCTTATATTCAACTTAAACTTAGTTAAATATAGGTTCTTAACTTTCCTATGTTATTTAACCCTTGATCATTAACCTAGTACTTTACGTAACTCGTATATACTTTGTATAATTAACTAGTTAAAATTTCTTATAACTTTATACAATCTAATATTTATAACTTTCGTATTATTATCTAATTATAATAAAACCTTACTTTGTACAATTTCTAGTTGTTTACAACTTTGACATTTCTAGTTTAATTAACTTGATACAAATTTCTAGTTACTATAATATTACACTTTAAATGATCAAAATAACATATATTTAATGTTCCATTTTAAAACTTGTATTTAAATGTATATATACATAACTTATTTCTTTAAAAACTTATAACACTGTTAAAAGAATATTACATCTAATTTGTACATGTGTACAAACTATTTTATCTTTTAAAATCACTTTTTAAATATATAAAAATTCTGAAATTTATATATAATATAATATAAATACATCTTGTTAATTTTAAGACTTTAAAATTAACACTTCTCTTTTATCCTTAATTAAATTTAATTAATTAAACCCTTATCTTGTTCTTGATCAATTAAAACCTAGTTTTAATTTACTTGATCAATAACGCCTCTTAGTTAAAGATTAATCCTAACTTATACTATTCAAACAATCTTGTTTAAATTCTAGGATATATTATAACTTTAATAATTTTATTTAAACTTATTCAATTTAAATCTTCTAAACAAAAACTTTGTCTAGATTTCTAGATTTAAAGAACTAGTTTTAATAAACTCATTCAAACAATAATCAAACCTTATTAAACATAAACTTGTTTAATTCTCTAGGTTCTAGATTATGTTCTTGATTAATACTATTAACCAATTGGTCCTAGGTTACTTCTAGGGATTTCGAAATTCCTTAAAGCCTAAGAAACTTTTTCACCAATTAAACTAAACTAGTTTAACATACTTGGTGTCCAAGTTTCCTCATGATTTTCGAAATCTAGGGAGAAAATGAAAGAATCCTTTATGACCAATTAAACTAAACTTAGCTTAATATACTTGGTCCTAGATTTTGAAGATCAAGTAATAAGGAAAGAATCCTCTTGACTAAAAACTTTGACATTCTTGATCCTAGGGTTCTTCAATATTTCGAAATTTCTAGGGTTAGGGAAAGAAGCCTTTTGACCAATTAAACTAAACTAGTTTAATGTTCTTGGTCCTAAGGTTATTTCTAGATTTTCGAAAAAACACTAGGGTTAGAATCCTTATGTCAAATTAAACTAAACTCTTTAATATTCTTGGTCTAGGGTTCTTACCCTCATTCGAAATCTATGAGGAAGAAAAAGAAGAATGAACAAAATAAAGTAAAAAAGCTTGAAAATTAAACAAACAAATTGTTAATCTTGTTTAGATTTCTAGACCATCGCTCTGATACCACTGAAGGGTTTCATAACACTGATCAACCTCCTAGTGACTAGGTTCGAACCATACTGGTAAGAACATGATGGTGTTCTTGACTGGTTAAACCAACTAGCTAGTTCAATCCCTAAAATCGGAACTGAGATTGAACTTAATCCTTAAACACTAAAGGACTATAGGAACTTGGAAATCAAACTTGATTTAAAAGAAAGAAACCTTATTCGAAGAACTCGAACACACACATTGCTTGTGTGTGTTCGTCGGCCATCAACTAAAGAACCCTAGGGTTCTTTGGTCGAATTCGAACAAGAGGGGAGAGGGGAAAAGGTTTTCCCAAAACATACCTTACTCTTGTTTAATTAAGTCCACTAATGATGAATAAGTCGAGCGACCTTCTAGTTGATCGAAGCAATGAACTTGTTCTTCGAAACTCGAAGAACACGAAGAACGAACGAAGAACGACGAACACCAAACTTGGTGTTCTAGGTGTTCGGCCGAAATCCTCCAAAGAGGAGGGAGGAATTTCATGGGAAGCAAGCAAAAGAAAGATAAAGGAATAAATGAAACCTTAAGCCTTCTATATATAATAAAATAAGTTTCATTTAAGTCCTTCTAGTTTAATTAAGATTAATCTCTTAATTAAACTTACCCTCTTACACTTTAAACTCTTATAGTTTTACTAGTTATTATTGTCTCACTTAACTATTAAATATCTAGTATTAATACACTAATATATTTCGTACACAATGTACACGAAATATATACTTGGTATTTATACTTCTAATAACTAATTAGACAATATTATTATCTAGTCACTGTATGATTTAATACATTTAAATCATATCATGGATAATCTTTAATTAACACGTTGTATATTTACTCAACTGGTAAATGTACAAATAAATGTATTAATTAGTTAGTTAAACTAATCCAGTAATAAGTTAGACTTAACTTAATACTTAACTGATTCATAATGACTATTATAATTCATTCCTCTTCGTAGTATCATTGCATATCTTGCTCGTATTACATGCACTCACCGGTGTGACCCTTAATTGTTTCGTAGGCATGGATGTATCATCATAGGTTGACTAACTGTGCACATAATTCCAACACTCTCTTCGAGCAATATATCCAGAGATGCTGTGCGAATTCCGGTACTCTGCAAAACTCGACTCTCTAGACATAATTACTGGATGGGTTCTTCGTGATCAAAGAGGGGTTTTTGTCTCAACTGCCATTATACGGTAAACACATGGTAAACACTACGACTTCCCGCTAACGCTCAGTATAAGCCTTTTTATGATCGAACATAGGCCAGATCAGTATTTCCCTTTATTGGTCGCAGAGGCACCACGGGCACTATAAAAAGAAATGAATTTGGTCCAATGTGGGGTGTTCTTATTTCTACAATCATTCGGTGTATGACCCACAAGACTTGAGCTTTGGACCAAATCAATGATTTTGGGATGCAGATAGTACATGCCATGTATCATGGCAGAGACATTGTCTATGCAAGACTGATCTTCAATGAGCTAGCTGCTCTGGTTAGGGCTCAAACCAGAGAAATCAATGTACCTTTCTACAGGTTTTTGTCTCTCATCTTCCAGAACACTATGAGTTCCCACTTTATGATGAATTCAACAGTCCAAGAGCTGATCTTCCTCCCCTTAATGAGAAGATATTATTTAGCAGACCAAGGGATGGAGAACCTGTGCTGAGTCACTCCATGTGGGCAATTGTACAAGCCCATATAAATGATTAAGAAGATGAAGATGATACTGATACTGAATCAAATGATGATAATGATGATGATAATGGTGGTGGTGGAAATGTAGATCAAGACGTTGAGATGGTGGATGCTCAACTAGAACAAGAACCAGTGCATCCAAACATTTCACAACCTCCACAGGCACCTGATGCTTCTCATAGTGCATCAGATTCTGATACTGAGTCACTTCCACAACCTTTGTTTGCTGGAAGAAGAATAAGAAGAAGCTTGACTCCAATAATAACGGGGGCCCTATCATCAGAAGATGTGCAGCACATACAAGTTCCTTCACTGACTGCATCTCTTGAAGAGCAGAACTTAGTTGCTGCAACTGCAGCCCTTCCAGGTCCTGAACCAGAACCTATTGCCCAACAAATTGAGAAAACTCATGCTCCTCTTGATGTGGAGATCCAATACGAGCAACAAACACTGGAAGGTGCTCAACCTAGAAGCCAAGTAGGTCCTGAGGGTGCTTGAGGCTCAAATCAACACACAAATGATCCAACACCGACCTCTGAAGATGGGAGAAGGGAATCTGACAAAGTCTTAGGTATGAATCTCTATAGAAGCTTAAACTTCTATATATATAAAATTTTCCCACATAGAGACTAAGTATTGGCCAGTACCAACTCAATACTGACCAAAGTCTCAAACGATCTTTCAAATATATATCCTATTATGGCAAACATAGTTAGCCCGCTGCTACTATGCAACATTCATACACTGAGCACTCAAATAATCACTCTCAGCCTACAGTTGTCTCAAAATTTAACGAGTCAATGGTGGTTGATGTCACACTGACACTCACTGGTGTTGTTTGAATCATGTCCAACTTATTTTTGAGTTGGATCACATGATTTAAGAAGTGATCACAAACCCTTAAGCCACAATAGCCAAACATTTTCCATGGGTTTTAGCCATATTCTGTTATCACTCTAACACCGAGTGATAAACATTGAAAATAATAAGAAGCACATCCCAAGCTTCGATTTCCTGAACCCAAAGCCTTTTCAGAAAATGTGACTTATCCTACACTGAGCCACTAAATTCACACTCACTTTTTACTGAAAATTTCTTACACATGCTTTGCACAAGTCCACAATATTTCATCATGCACCAGATGACATACAGACTTCACAATTATGTTTAAATGATTATAGAGTTAAACAACAACACAATTCTATTTGATAAACCTTTCTTACTAACCGGTTTTCTATTTTTGTTTCTTTAGCACCGTCTGAGCAGGGTATTCAAGCATCTCAGGCTCAAGAAGAACAAGTGACTCTACAAACAATCATGCAGCAGATTCTGGCCACGCAGAACACTCAGAACAATATTCTAGCCAGGATGAACACCATGAGTAGTGAAATTGACTCACTAAAACAGTCAGTGGCACTACTCCAACAGCAACATCAACCTCCACCGATTGCACAATCTCAACACGGTGGAAAGAATGAAGATGAAGGTGAGGATGATATTGAGCCAAGGAAATCACCCTCCAATGCTGATCCTGAGGGTGATACTGATGCTGCCACCGAGCCTATGCCCTCCCCTACACATGATGTTCCAAAAAGGGACATAGGTGGTGATACTGAACCTCTACCTTCCCCATCCAATGATAACAATAAGGGGGGAGAAGAGACAAAGAGAAGGTTAGGTTTATCAACCTGAGCCATCTGCTCAGGGGGAGAAAAGAAGGAGACTAAATGAAGATCAACCTCCACAGCAACAACAACAACCATCTCAGCAAGTCATTCATACTGAACCACTTCGGTTTAGGTATGAAAGAATAAGACAAAGAGGAAGGTCAGTACTGCAACAACTTGAAGAAATCTCTGAGCCATCTGCTCAGGGCGAGATCAACACTGACCAACCTCAGCAAGTTGATACTGAGCCAGCTGCTCTAGAAGAAAACAACTTGCAGATAGTAGTCTATAGGCCTTTTGTCTAGCCTATTGCTGATGATAAGGATGAAGAGCCAAACCCAGTGCCAAATGAAAACTTCCTCAACTATGCACTGGATATGGCAGAACAAGAAAGCTCTTCATCATCATCCTCCGATGATGAAGAGCCTCAAGATTATCTGTTACCAGAAGAAGAAGCCTACCCACGAGAAGAGTTATAAATGTGGTCCTTACTTCTTCTGAATCAAGTGAGGAACCTGCTCCTTTAATTACAAGACCAAGAAGATCTGTCCATACTATGGCAGTGATACTAAGCAGGTTCCAAGATTGACTCGCCAACAACTTGTTGAAGAACAAGAAAGATTTTTATATAAACAAGAGTTGGGAGTTAAAGAAGAACTAGATACCGATCCAGATACTGATACTCCTTGTTCATCTCACAGAGCTACAAGAAAGGGTCCAGACCATATTCAACATTATTGGAATATGGTTGCTGCTCGGACTCAGTATAAGGAGAACATGAAGGACTTCTTGAAGACAAAGGTATTTCCAAACGTGAGGGGAATACACTGGTTAAACCTTGATGTCAATAAGGTGAAAGTGCAGTCCAAAGAAGGAAGAATTGTTATCACCTGCACTAGCTTAATCAATCCTCCCATGAAGATCTTTCTTCATGATATTCAGAGAATTGGTCTTCAAGACTGGGTGAAGATCACAAGACTGATCAAAGAGCTTCCAAAAAGATCAACAAATGCTCAGATAGTCTTGGATGACATCTGTGCAGTATCTGTTGTATGTTATGAGAAGGGACTACCCCATGAGGTGGAGTATATGGCACTCAGTGTGATGACTGAAGCATACTCAAACAACAGACCTGATTGCCTCCATACATACAAATTTTTCCACAAGTACCCTCTTCCTCCTAACCTTGTAATTCAGGATCAAAAAAGTGTCATATATCCAACCTCTGGATATATGTATACTGACTCAGAGAATAGGGATTGCTTTATCTCAGAAGCAGATCTGCCAAGAGCCCGCATCAGTCATCTTGTTGGACTGAAGTGGATGATAACCAAGAAGGAGGACTCTTGGTTTAGGAAGAAGATCATTGTTGTGCTCAATAACAGAAAGGATGAAATGAAGAAGAGAGAAGAGTTCATCCACATCAAGCAAGAGGTCTTCTATGAGCAGGAATCCATCAACAACAGATGAAGTAGAAGATTCAGCTGTTTAGATGAGGAAGAAGACTCTGCGGTCTCCTTATGTATTTTTTTTTCTTGTTTTGTTTTATTCCTTCTCTTTGTAATATTGTGTTGTTATCATTAGATAGGGGGAGATTGTTAAGGAAAAAAGCCTTACCCTTTTGGGATCTTAAGATAACAAGACAACCTAGACTAGCTTAGATTAGATTGTAGAATTTAGCTAAGTCTCAATGTGATACAGAGTGGGCAGTATTGGCCACTCAGTATCAGAACTCAGTATTGGAAATCCAATACTGAGTGGAAGGACTGAGTTACATCTTTGAAATGTAACTGACCAGATAAAATCCCTTGAGCTTGGTCACTTTCCTCTATTTAGTCCTTCCACTACTCCTTTGCCTATTTTGTAAGATCTTTATAACACTATAAATAGAGATCACTTTGCAAAGGAGTACACACCAATTTACGTATTCACTTTCATACATTTGTAATTGATCAGTGGTCTTGTTATTCCGCAACAAGCCACACTTAGTAGATTTATACATTGACTATATTCTTGTATTAATCACTTTTATATTTCATAAAGTATATTAATCTACCAATTAACAAACTAACCAGGATTTATACATTGACTATATACTTTTATATTTCATAAAGTATCGGGTATCCGAAAATCTTGAAAAACACTACCAGTATTTGGTTCCCGAAATTCGGATACCCGGATTTTCGGATATCCGGATTTGCCGATACCCGGATTTTCGGATACTCGGATTTCGGATATCGGGTAATTTTTCGGATACCCGGTTTTTCGGATATTTTTGAACACCCCTACCCCAAGGGGTGTTTTTGCCGAGTTTGTCACGTACAAAAGAGGGGGAGGCCGGCCACAAGGTGGTCGGTCTATGGCTTGGTGTCGGGTTTAGATGTTTGGTTAAATCAAGTCACGTTTAATTTAATTAAATTCGTTTATTGCGTAACCGATATAAAGTTACTATTTTTAGAAGTGTTTTAGCTCAAGTGTGTCACCATAAGTAAAACAATATGTTGTGTTGACTAAAATAGTCAAACACTAATGTATGGTGTAAAAATAGATGTTTTGTTGTGTGTTTGGATGCCAAAATAGAAATGTCTAACTATAGAAACTTTTAAATAAGGAAAGTCTTAGAAATGAAATGAGATTACATACCGGAAATATCGAGTTGTCACAATAGACCAGCTATCCCATGCAGAAATCACCTTCACGATTCCCGTCGGCAAGGCAAGTTGGACTAATGAACTAAATGTTGTTTGAAAGGAAGTGATTTGTACATCACCGGAGATTTGTGGACAACGTTGATTTACTCATCCTCAAGATTGCATCTACAGCTTAACGAAGTAATTATGCGGGTAATCATTGAACTATTTGTTTGATTGCAATTCTTGCAAAATGGTTCTTCTGATTCACTTAAATTTAATGACTAAAATTGATGAATTTTAACACATGTGAACAAGGTTTGTTGCTATGTATAGGAAAGTGCACACCAATTGTTCGATGAAAT
The DNA here is from genome assembly GCA_963853835.1 of Calendula officinalis. Lineage (NCBI taxonomy): Eukaryota > Viridiplantae > Streptophyta > Magnoliopsida > Asterales > Asteraceae > Calendula > Calendula officinalis. The sequence continues at coordinate 36,074,547 of OY970828.1, forward strand.
GCATGAACAAGTTTTTTGTGGTTTATGACCATGGTACATTAGGTTTTTTGTGTCTCACCTCAATTTTTAATCAACAAGTGCAGCCCGTCATTTGGTCTTCACGTTCCCACGTGAATTCAAGACCTATTTCGGAGTTCCATCTGACCTTAACGATTTTAATCTTTCTTCTTCGTAGCTTTTGCTCTTTCGATTCGGAGATTTCGATTGGTTCTTCAGTATAATGAAGTTTGTCATCGATGATGATTTCCTCAGCAGGAACAATGAGCGATGGATCATGAATAAAAATTTTAAGATTTGACACATGAAATGTGTTATGAACATTACTGAGCTCTTTAGGAAGGCAAAGACGATAAGCAACAACACTGATTCTTTCAATGATTTCAAATGGTCCAGCATATCGAGGACTGAGCTTTCCCTTCTTGCCAAAGCGTACAACACCCTTCCAAGGTGCTACCTTTAGCAACACATGGTCGCCAACAGCGAACTCTAGAGGCTTTCGAAGATTATCAGCATAACTCTTTTGTCGATCTCTTGCAGCCTTGATACGATATTTGATCTTGAAGATCTTGTCAGTTGTTTCTTGTAGAATCTCAGGACCAGTAATTTGACGATCACCAACTTCAATCCAACAAAGTGGCGAATGACACTTTCTTCCATACAGGGCTTCGAATTGTGCGGCTTCAATAGTAGTATGATAACTATTGTTGTATGAGAACTCAGCTAAAGGGAAATGAGAATCCCAACTTCCACCAAAGTCAATAACACAAGCTCTCATCATGTCTTCCAAAGTTTGGATTGTTCTGTTAGGTCACAACACCCTGGTTTTATAAGTTAATTGATTAGATTTAATATACTTAACACAATTAAAGTGTATAACACAGTACTAGAGTCAATGTTTAAATCCACTAAGTGTGGCTTGTTAGGGAATAACAAGACCACTGATCAATTACAAATATGTGAAAGTAAAGTACGTAAATTGGTGAGTACTCCTTTGCCAAGTGATCTCTATTTATAATGATATAGAGATCTTACAAAGTGGGCAAAGGAGAAATGGAAGGACTGGTCAAGGAAAGTGACTAAGATCAAGGGATTTGATCTTAGTCAGTTACGTTCGAGAATGTAACTCAGTCCTTCCACTCAGTATTGGATTTCCAATACTGAGTTCCAATACTGAGCGGCCAATACTGCCTACTCAGTATTGGACCCAGACTTAGCTAATTTCTACAAACTATTCTAAGCTAGTCTAGGGTGTCTTGTTATCTTAAGATCCTAAAGGGGTAAGGCTTTTTGCCTTAACAATCTCCCCTATCTAATGATAAAGAGACAATTTTACAAAGAGAATTTAAAAAACAAAACAAAAATTAAGAAGACAACAAAATCTTCTTCTTTATCAAAACAGCTGAGTCTTCTTCTTCATCTACTGTTGATGGATTCATTCTCAAAGAAGACCTCTTGCTTGATATGGATGGACTCTTCTCTCTTCTTCAGTTCATCCTGTCTGTTGTTAAGCACAACAACAATCTTCTTTCTGAACCAAGAATCCTCCTTCTTGGTTATCATCCATTTCAGTCCAACCAGATGACTGATATGAGCTTTTGACAAATCTGCTTCAGTGATAAAGCACTCCCTATCCTCTGGGTCAGTGTACATATATCCAGAGGTTGGATATATGGTGCTCTTCTGGTCCTGAAATACAAGGTTAGGAGGTACAAGGTATGTGTTAAAAAATCTGAATGTGTTAAGACATTCAGGATTATTGTTCTTGTAAGCTTCAGTCATCACACTGAGTGCCCTGTAATCCCTTGAGATAGTATGCCTTTTTCAAAGCATACTACAGCAACAACCCAGATTTCATCTAACATTACTTGGGCTTCTGAAGATCTTGATGGCAACTCCTTTCTCAGTCTGGTAATCTTGATCCAGTCTTGGAGTCCCATATTCTGGATATCATGAAGAAAGATCTTCATGGAAGGACTGACTGGTCCAGTGCAGAATGCAACTATGGACCTATCAACAGTTTTGACTTTGATTTTGTTGACATCAATGTTCAACCAGTATATGTCCCTCACACTGAGAAATGTTCTGTTTCTCAGCATACCCATTCTATTCTCCCTATACCTTGTTCTTTGAGCCACTATGTTCCAATACTTAAGTAGAAGATCATCTCCTTTTCTTCTTATTCTGTGAGAAGTTGATGGAACATTAGCCTCAATATCAGTATCTGGATCTTCTTCTTTGATAGGAAAGAACTTTTGTGCCTCATCCTCAATTTCTTGAGCAGTCATTCTGGAAACCTCCTCAGTATCACGAACAGATCTTCTAGGTCTGGTGATTAAAGGAGCTGGATCAGATTCCTCACTTGATTTAGAGGACATGACTACCCTTGTCATTCTTCTAGTTATTGGTCTTCTAGGAGCCCTAGAAGCCACTTCAGCATGAAGAGAGTGTGGTTGTTTTGGGGGCTCTTCATCATCGGAGGATGATGATGAAGAGCTTTCTTGACCAGCCACATCCAGTGCAAAGTTAAGGAAGTTCTGAGATGGCACTGGATTTGGTTCTTCATCTTCATCATCAGCAATGGGCCAGACAAAAGGCCTGTATACAATAATCTGCAAGTTGTTCTCAGTATCAACTTGCTGAGGTTGGTCATTCTACCCCTGAGTAGATGGCTCAGATGGTTCTTCAAGTTGTTGCAGGACTGACCTCCCTCTTTGTCTTCTTCTCTCATACTGGAACCGAAGTGGTTTAGTATGAGTGCGTTGCTGATGTTGTTGTTCCTGTGGAGGTTGATCTTGATTCAAATTTCTTCTTTTCTCCCCCTGTGCAGATGGCTCAGGTTGATCAACCTCACCTTCTCTTTGTCTCTTTTTCCCCTTATTGTTATCATTGGACGGGGAAAGAAGAGGTTCAGTATCACCACCTATGTCCCCTTCTGGATCATCTTGGGTAGGGGAAGGCATAGGCTCAGTGGCAGCATCATCTCCAGTATCACCCTCAGGATCAGCATTGGACGGTGATTTCCTTGGCTCAGTACCATCACCACCTTCATCTTCATTGTTTCCACCATGTTGAGATTGTGGAGTTGGTGGAGGTTGATGTTGTTGTTGGAGTTGTGCCACAGACTGTTTTAGTGAGTCAATTTCACTACTCATGGTGTTCATCCTGGCCAGAATATTGTTCTGAGTGTTCTGCATGGCCAGGATCTGCTGCATGATTGTTTGCAGGGTCACCTGCTCTTCTTGAGCCTGAGATGCTTGAATGCCATGCACAGATGGTGCTAAAGAAAGAAAAACATAAAACTATTTAGTAAGAAAGGTTTATCAAATAGAATTGTGGTGATGTTTAACTCTATAATCATTTAAACAGAATTGTGAAGTCTGTATTTCATCTGGTTCATGATGAAATATTGTGGACTTGTGCAGAGCATGTGTAAGAAGTTTTCAGTAAAAAGTGAGTGTGAAATTTAGTTGCTCAGTATAGGATAGGTCACATTTTTCTGAAAAGGTTTGGGTTTGGGAAAACGAAGCCTGGGATGTGCTTCTTTTTATTTTCAATGTTTATTACTCGGTATCAGAGTGATAACAGAAATGTGGCTAAACCCCATGGAAAATATTTGGCTAATGTGGCTTAAGGGTTTGTGATCACTTCTTAAATCATGTGATCCCACTCAAAAATAAGTTGGACATGATTCAAGCAGCACCAGTGGGTGTCAGTGTGAAATCAACCACCATTGTCTCTTAAAGTGATGAGACAACTGTAGACTGACAGTGATCAATTGAGTGCTCAGTGTATGAATGTTGCATAGTAGTAGTGGGCTAACTATGTTGGCCATAATAGGATATATATATGAAAGATCGTTTGAGACTTTGGTCAGTATGGAGGTGGTACTGGCCAATACTTAGTCTCTATGGGCGAAAATATTATATATATATATATAGAAGTATAAGATTTTATAGAAATTCATACCTGAGACTTTGTAAGACTCCCTTCTCCCATCTTCATAGTTCGGTGTTGGATCATTTGTGTGTTGATTTGAGCCTCCAGCACCCTCTGAACCTACTTGTCTTCTATCCTAAGCACCTTCCAGTGTGGGTTGCTCGTACTGAATTTCTACATCAAGAGGAACATGAGGTTCCTCAATTTGTGGAGCAATTGGTTCTGGTTCAGGACCTGGAAGGGCTGTAGTTGCAGCAATCACATTTTGCTCTTGAAGAGAGACAGTCAAAGATGGAGCATGTGGATGATGCATGTCTTCTTCGGATGATAAAGCCCCCATTATTACTGGAGTCAAACTTCGTCTTCTTCTTCTTAGAACAAGAGGCTGCACGTCTATTGACTCAGTATCAGTATCTGATGCAATATAAGGAGCATCAGGATCCTGTTCATGTTGTGGAATGATAGGCTGCACTGGTTCTTGTACTGGTTGAGCATCAACCATCTCAACATCTTGATTATCATTGCCACCTCCATTATTATCATCATCACCATCACTATCTGCATTTGATTCAGTACCAGAATCATCTTCATCATCATCATCATCATCTATGTGAGCCTGAGCAATGGCTAACATAGTGGCACCGAGTGGTGGTTCTTCTACCCTTGGTTGATGGAAATAAATCCTCTCATGAATTTGAGGAAGATCAACTCGAATGCCATCAAAATCATCATACATAGCATTTGGCATTGAGTGTTGGAAGATAAAGGATAGAAACCTGCAAAATGGAACATTTGGGGCTCGGAGTCTGGCTTGAACAAGTGAGGCCAACTCACTGAAAATCCATCTTGCATAATCAATCTGCATGTTGTGGTACATAGCATATACCAACTGCATCGCAAAATCATTAATTTGATCAAGGGCCCCTGTTTTGTGGGTCATGCACCGGATTATTGTGGAAATCATAATCCCCCACATTGGGCCAAATTCATGCCTCTTTATGATGCCCGTTGTTTGTTGTCTTCCAAGAAGGGGTAATACTGACCGGGCAGTATCACGATCAACAAACTCTTCATATTGTGCGTGGGCAGGCAAACGAAGTGTTTCTCTGATGATTGCAGTTGATATAAATGCCTTTCGTTGATCTCTTATCACCCATCCTTCTATCATATCTGGTGAGTCCATTGCTGCAGTATACCAGAACTCACACAGCATTGTAGGGTATATAGCTCTTGGAGAGGCTTGGAGAGCATGTGAGATTGGGCTATGTCGAAGATAAGTGACCATTTGACGAAATGGAAGACATACCCAACCTTCCGGGATTACGAAATTGGCGGTGATGTTGTTCCTTCAGAACTTTGGAAGTTCATCACGTTGGAAGTTCTTCGCTGGCGCATCATCTGGTGCGACGAACTGGAAATTTGCCATCTTTATCTGTGATTTACGAATCGAAAGTAGTATTGCTTGCAAAAAGAGAGTGAATTCGTTAATCGCAGAGAGAAATCAGAGAAGAAAGAATGAAATAACTATTAGAAAGTTTTAAATGAAAGGAAAAACGATTATTTATAGAATAAAGGAAATAATTACGGTATTGGGAAGTTAAACCGGCTGAAATGACTGCCTTATCCTGTTCCAACGGTAACTTTCTTATTAAGAAAGGTTACCGTTGGGGAGTATATGAGTTAGAATTAGTTTAACACTCCAGGACTTCCAATACCGAGTTAAAAAAAATTAAATTAAATTTTTTTTAAAAAAATATAAAAACATTTAATTAAGTCTTTAAATTAAAAAAAATAAAAATATATTAAGTTTTGATAAATCAGACGACCCTAACCCGAGCCGACCCTAACCCGAGCCCGACCCTAATTTTTCTAATCGGGTCGGGTGAATTCGGGTCTTTTTCTGATATCGGGTTATTTTAACCCGACCCACAAACCCGACGTTAGCACCGGGTCGGGTATCGGGTTAGGACTACTTCATTTTGTCGGGTTTCGGGTTGACCCGATTAGACCCGACTAAATTAATTCATCTATTTTACTTGTAATTAATTGAGTATGATAATCTCTGAGAGCTATTTATCTCACTAATTAATGAATAATTCTTGCTATTCTAACATTCAAAACGTAATATTGATGCTTATAATTATCACATTTTCTCAATAAACTGTTTTATGATAATAAGTTGTTGTGCTTTTAACATCTTATAATATATATATCTATTATTGGATCTATTGTTAATAAAATTAACTATAAATACAGTTTATTTTAAATTTCAAATAATATTTCTATAAAACAAATACTTGTTTTGTCAGTTAATTTTTTTGAAACGCGTACCTATTCTCGATATTCTATGTACATATGTTTATCATGGGTCTTATAAAATATGTAGTCTATGTAGAGAAAATTGTACAGTGACATTTTTTATTTATAAATGTGTGTTTCTTACATGTGGAACTATCTAACCCGACCAACCCGATCGGGTCAACCCGACAAACCCGAAACCCGACAAACTCGACCAACCCGATTCCTTATAAGGTCGGGTTTCGGGTTAGAATATTTTACCTCAAAACCCGACGGACCCGACCCGATTAGAGGGAAACCCGACCCGAGAAACCCGATTAACACCCCTACGGTCAGTATTAGAACTAATATTGAGCAGACAGTATCAGAACAATTTGAGAAGATTTAAGGATTCAGCATGCCCAATTGCCCTAGTAAATACATAAACCTTTCTTCAGAGAGAGGTTTAGCAAATACATCAGCCAATTGGTCCTCTGTAGGAACAAAATCTACCTCAACCTTACCTTTTCCACATTATCTCGAATAAAGTGGTGTCTGATATCAATGTGCTTTGTTCTTGAGTGATGGACTGGGTTCTCAATGATGGCAATATCACTCTTATTATCACAATGAATGGGTGTTATCTGAAAGTTGAACCCATAGTCCATATGTTGGTACTGCATCCACAATAGTTGAGCACAACAACTTCCTGCAGCAACATATTCTACTTCTGCTGTGGAAGTTGCTACTGAGTTTTGCTTCTTGGATGACCAACCAACCAGTCTTCCACCAAGGAATTGACATCCCCCAGTTGTACTTTTCCTGTCTAACCTGCAACCTGCAAAATCTGCATCTGTGTATCCTTCAAGATCAAAGTCTGAGTGTTTGGGATACCAAAGACCCATGTTAGGAGTACCTGAAAGATATCTTAAGATTCTCATAACAGCTTTCTATAACACCCTAAAATTTACAAGATTTTTAAAAAAAATTTGAAGACAAAATTATAATCGAAGGTCCCATAAATAAATCTCAGATATTAATATTTAACATTTAAAACGTATTTATTGCGGAAATAGTTAAAATAAAATAAAGTGTTTTCAAATATTAAATGATGTCCACATCAGTAATGAAAAGATACAGCGGTCAACCGTCCACCTTCTCCTTTCCTTTGCTGGTACCTGAAACAATGTGGGGGAAATGTTGGGTCAGCTGGGGAAGCTGAGAGAATAATTCTCAAAATGCAAACAATCGTAACATACAACACATGAGGGCACATCGGTGTACTCCTACTCAGAATCTACTCGATTAATTACTCAGATTTATTTTCTCAGATTTTATTACTCAGATTTTAATTTTATATAGCGCGCTTGTGTGATTTGGGACGAGAGATCAACCTCGCCCCTCCTCACACCTCAGATAGGCATAAGCCAAAAACTCAGACGGGAGTGATCCCAAAACTCAGACGGGCATAATCCCAAAACTCAGACGGGAGGTGATCCCAGGCATATAGCCAAAAACTCAGATGTGTGTTATTATGTTTTATTATCTCTTTAACATAATTATCTCAGATGCCCTAGCAAGTAGTAGCACATATTGACCCTGTGCCGAGCTCGGTTACCCAGGCACAATGTCTCAGATTAAAATAAATCAACAGCTGCTCAGATACTCAGATAGCATGTCAAACTCAGATAACAAATCAAACTCAGATAGCGGATCAAACTCAGATAACAGCTCAAGCTCAGATAACAATTATGGTGCAAGAAATGTAACACATAAGTCATGCATGTACAACGTTAAAACTGAATACACGGTGAGAATATTCACCTCGAGAAACGTAAGCTCCAAAGGATTCCCGACAGTCAAAAGTACAGCACGTTATCTCCTAGACGGTCCTAAAATCAAAAACGAAACCCCGAATTAAAATTCTACCCGAGGGCTTATTTCATAAAGCTGGCAGCCCCCGTCAGTCTCACGGAAACGGTCATAACTCCTAAACGGCTCATTAGATTTTTCCCATCTTTTTACCATGACAAGTAGACAACCAGAACTACACATCTCTGTGATACGGTCACTGGCCAAAACAGACTCTAAGGGTCTCAAAACAGTGATGCAAGACAGACATGCTGCACAGGTCATCTTCCTAACAGCAGCATACTAAATTGACTATAACTTTTAAACCGTAGTTCGGATTGACGTGAGGGTTGCGGCATTGAAAAGCTAACTCAAAAATCAAGGTCTCAGCGCGGGCCAAAAACTCAAAATGTTGTTTTAAGTAAGTCAAAAATAACCGAGAACAGAAGGTAGTGATTTGCCAGGAAAGTGTTAATTTTAAAGCCCGATTTTATGAAAACAACTAAGCAACCCAACCCACCGAGGCAACTCAAGGCTCAGCCTCGGTTGCCCGGTTCTCACTTCAGCCCGAAGCAAATTCTAGGGCAATCCAGAAAGAGAAGCAGTAACGGTTAGCTATAGGACGAGATGACCGCCACAATTCAACCCAAAACCCGAAAGGTTTGGTTACAACTAATAACTCGCAACCCCGAAACCCTATACACGAACTGGTTAGTACAACATTCAAAGGAATTAAAGCTAGTCAGAAAAGAAGGAAACGAAAGAGAACCAAACTAACGAATGAAAACAGCAATAATTAAAAACTAGGAATAGGTAACTACCGAAGCTCTTCCCTTGCTCTTCCCTTGCTCTCATCACTTCATGTTCCCGTTTTACACCCCGACTGGTGCACACAAACAGTCCATAACGAGCCACAAGAAAACCGAATAGAATGCAATCGAATGGGAATAAACAGGGAAGACCCTACCGATCGGTTCTGCTTGTTTGAATCCACAACTTGCTCTGCTGATATTCGACGACTGATTTCTGCTCATCTCTTTGGGTTACTGATCGAATCCCACATTATATAGAATAAGAAAACGCATAATAGTTAGGGCTTTAAGAACAAAATGAAGAAGGAAACGAGATAAAAATTAGAAACGGGTACACTTACACGCAATTCTGGACATACCCCTGGTTCGAATACAACACTATTGAATCTGGATCTCTCCTAGCTCTCTGTCTGTCGATGGGAGCAGAATGGTGTCGAAGATGCTCTTGGCGTCGAATGGGGATTGGGGGAAAAAGTGGGTGTCGGCTGATTATTGGGTCCAAGGGATTAGGGTGACAGTTAAGTCTAAGCATAATAAGCAATGGGTTTAAGGCCCAACATCTTATTAAATCGCTGGGCCAAAACTTGACACTTAAACCCGAATTCTACACACAGGATACAGACCAGAGGAGGGGGATTTGACTCGGCCCGGGCCTTTGGCCGGCCTCACCATAGGATCGAACACGGACAACCAACTAAGACCAACACTCGGGATTTCATTAACATTACGGGATTTAAAATGACATACAAAAGCATTTAATCGGACATGTTAATTTAACTAATATTTGTATTCTTATTAAAGATCACATTTAATCGTGTAAACAAAACGTCACGCAATTAAGTTAGAACGTCACATAATATATATATATATATATATATATATATATATATATATATATATATATATATATATATATATATATATATATATATATATATATATATATATATATATATATATATATATATATATATGTATATATATATATATATATATATATATATGTATATATATATATATATATATATATATATATATATATATATATATATATATGATAAATACAAAAATTTAAATTTATTATAAGTAATATTTAATTATAAAAATTTCAGGGCGTTACAACTCAACTCCACTTAAAATAGACTTCGTCCCTGAAGTCATTGCTCGGAAGAAACTCAGGGTAGTAATCTCGCGTCTCAACTCATACTCGCCAACGACACACGTCCTCAAATGGGGAAAGAAAACAAAATGATAAGGTTAAGAATGAAAAGGAAAATCATCATGGTGACCTACGACATGCATACTCAAATGGAAAAGAAGAATAAAACGATAAAGTTATGAATAGAAAGAAGCTCTTCATGGTGGATTTACTTAATAGGAAATGAACTCTAGATCACGCAAGTGCTCATACAATTATCCGCCTCTAGTGGCGCAAAACGATAAGGCTAAAAGAAATAAGGTCAGGATGCTCACTATGGGTCTCAGTATGCAAAGAAAATATTGATAATGAGCATAAAATACACCACGATACTCTACTGAAGGCGTCTTCTTGCTCTCGCATTCGGATACATTTGTTGCACTCAGCGATTAACGTCGCGTTGGATCACCGATTCAACTCCACTTGGAAATTTACTATTGATTTGTTGTCGATACCAGATGCTCAGCGTAGTACCAGTTCATCCAAACTATTTGCACAATCACACTTGGATCTCTCATGACGATAACAAGTTTTTATGGAAAATTTTCTTCCCGTACAACTCCATCAAATGACCACTTACACATTTTAGCAACAGATAAAAATTTCATTATCGATAATTTTCCACCAAAATGACTCGGAAGGTCCTCTACTCTATGGGTCATCAGTTTGTTAACAGCATAATAAATAATTTAGCGGTTACACCATTATCAATTAATATAAACTCATGCAAATAAATCACAAGGAATATACATATCACACAGAATTCTCATATACTCAGGTATATAACTCCAAAATATGATCTGGAAATATAACTCAGAAGTCCCACTCAGAAATAACTCAAAACATATCTCAGGAGTATAACTCAAAAATATATAACTCAGGAGCAAACTCATAAATCTTAACTCAGAAGCAAACCCAAAACTCTAACTCAGTAACAACTCATAAGGTAATAATATTTACAAGCAATAGCATTAGGTATAAATCACATTTTTACTCATTCTTATTACTACTCGCGTGTTCCAATTTACCAGCTTATAATACTTGGAATGATATACTCTCTCTCAACCGTGTTATTGGTTCTCAAAATAACTCTTCTTTAACATTATATTGTTGCTTTACTCTATTAGGTTTGCATATTACCGATTTTGATAACCTTTTAACTAGCTCAAATTAACAATCTTGTCATTTAATTCTCTTTAATAGGTTCCCATTCTATTACATTTAGTGGTTTCTCGATAATATTTTAATTGATGTTTTCTCATTCATCTAGTTTAACGATCCTTTAATAGACCGTTTTACTGATTTTGCACAATTTAAAATGTCTCTTAATTATTTTGACCATATCTACTCATGAATTTCATGTTACCCACTAAAATTCCAATTTAAATTTCATACTCTTATTTATAATGATTTCTCGTTACTCCAATTTCGAATTAATTCCTTAGTTCCAATTTACTCAATTCGCAGTTACACTTTATTCTAATTCTTACGGTTTACTCATGGTTCATCAATTCAGTACATTCTTGTCTTTTCGAAATTTCTCCTAAGTTCAATATAAATTTATTGAATAGTTGTTCTCGTCTCAAGTTTAATAATTATTCATAAATAGAGTTTTCTCATATAATTTCTTATAACTCAAAATTACTCCATAATTAATCAAAATAAAATTTTATCATTTAGCTCGTTTTAGTAATAACTCATTACCAGCAAATTACCGATCTCATTCTAACTCATTTTCCTCAAAATTTCATTGTAGCAGTTTCTCATATTCGACTCATTAATAAGTTCTCATCACTTTAATTTCATGATTTCTCATTATCACATTTATAACCACCCAAGAATAAGTATACTGTCTTATTTGTATATAATTGTAGTATTACTACTTCACTTTTGCATGATATTCATTCAACCCAAATAACTTGATTTGTTAATTTCTCCAGTAAACCCGATCTATCATTTTGTTGTAAATTCTATAATTACCCATAGAATAAATTTAATTATTCTCAACTGCTTGATTTGATAGTTACTCTTATATTTTATTTGATCAATTATATGTATCTAGATTTCGCACTTTAAATTCATACCAACAAAATCTCTCTGCATAAGCATCATGCTCATAATATTTATAAATAATAATTAATGATGATTATTTCTTGACAATTTTTCCTCTTTACCCCTACTCAACTCCACTTGGAGAAAAACTCGTCCTCGAGTTTGGAACTAGTATTTTCTACCAAAATAAACAAGCAAGTATGTAGTCACACAAACAGTTAGGATACACATACTAAATTCACAATAACAAGCATTGGTCCATCGTTCCCTTCAAAATTTCCCCCTAACCAACCAAAAGTCTTGTGTGTACGGTAATAGGGGCCCTCTATTACTTTCGACACATGCTTTTGTTTGGTCACGAGTCAATCCCAAAGTTCACAACTTCCCACATAAAAATAATCCACAAACAAATCACACTCAGAAGAAAGAAAAGTTTACTCTCAATATCTGATAAATACAGATATGCACTCGGCTGTGGTTACTCAAAACCTCATAAACATTACTCAGAAATCATGCGTATATTTAGTCTTATACGCGATACTCGGATAACTCAGATTCATAGAAATATTTTCACTTTGTTACTTTCACAATACGAATATCGTTTTATCTTCTACTCTTAGTTATCTCATTTGTCATTTCCCATGAATAACATTTACTCTTTTTCAAAATTTTTATCCGATTTATTGCCGTCTCGAGCGACAATTAATATTTTCTTGTTCAACATTCTCGGTTAATTATTCTAATAAGCTTATATAGTTCGCTTCAATAAATACCCTTTTAATATAAATTAAATTTTCTAATAATTTTGATGTAACTATTTCTCATTATTTAGACATACACCTATATATCGTTTTATTAAAACTATGCTCAATCCTTTTCTCTTTTAATTTAAATTGATTAATTCTTACAACCTTTTATAAGTTTTCTCTCTTACTCGTGCTTCATTTCTTCTTATACCCTTGTCTTAATACTGTTTCGGTTAATTCAAAACACAAATGATTACTCTTTGTTTCATCAAGATCACCACATAAAATTTTTTCTCTTTTAATACATTCTATAGATTCTTACACAAATTTGGAATTCCATATTAATGTATCTTTTGGTTGCTTAATCTTGATTCAATAACTTCTCATTATGCATACTCATTTTATTATCAAAATTTGGTTCGATATATTTTCGTTTAGCTAAAATGTAATTATTTCCCGTTTTATTGACTCAATAATCCTTCCTTTTACCCTCATAAAAATATTCTTAATCAATTGGATTTACTAATCTCTGATTTACTCGTTTAAATGACTCGGTCTATTAAGTGTTTTCTCCCATATGAAAGTTTTTAATATTTTCCCAATACTAAAATTTAATACTCCTCTTTAATATTAATAATTTTCTCTTTTCTCATTTACTCAAAGCATGCGGATCATAAATTAATATCCCGTTATTACACTTTTGGTTAAAATTTCTCAAAATTTATAAAATCTCATTTCAACTCTATTAGATATTCCTCTAAATTGGAAACTTTTATTATTCTCATTAAAATTTATAATTCCTCCAGTATGCGTATTTGTATATGCATAAATATATTAAACACTGGGAATTTAAATCCAGAATTTTACTCAGAACTATGCTCTAAATTATACTCAAAATTATCAAACCCCGCGTTCGTATATCTATATATACATAGAAAATAAACACAAACATCTCAGACTACTCTACTCATCCATACTCAGAATACAACATACATCTCAGAAAAGTAAAACTATTAAATATTACCAGCAATGGGAAAAGCGAGAGGTCGACGTGACATGCTGTATGCTTGATGTGGAAACTTTACTCAGAAAATATTTTGCTCAATTCGCGTTTTAAAACTCGAGACTCAAACTTGAGATTGAATCCACCCCTTGTGAATCCAAATCCCTCAAGTCAGAGCTCTGATACCAACTTGTAACACCCTAAAATTTACAAGATTTTTAAAAAAAATTTGAAGACAAAATTATAATCGAAGGTCCCATAAATAAATCTCAGATATTAATATTTAACATATAAAACGTATTTATTGCGGAAATAGTTAAAATAAAATAAAGTGTTTTCAAATATTAAATGATGTCCACATCAGTAATGAAAAGATACAGCGGTCAACCGTCCACCTTCTCCTTTCCTTTGCTGGTACCTGAAACAATGTGGGGGAAAGGTTGGGTCAGCTGGGGAAGCTGAGTGAATAATTCTCAAAATGCAAACAATCGTAACATACAACACATGAGGGCACATCGGTGTACTCCTACTCAGAATCTACTCGATTAATTACTCAGATTTATTTTCTCAGATTTTATTACTCAGATTTTAATTTTATATAGCGCACTTGTGTGATTTGGGACGAGAGATCAACCTCGCCCCTCCTCACACCTCAGATAGGCATAAGCCAAAAACTCAGACGGGAGTGATCCCAAAACTCAGACGGGAATAATCCCAAAACTCAGACGGGAGGTGATCCCAGGCATATAGCCAAAAACTCAGATGTGTGTTATTATGTTTTATTATCTCTTTAACATAATTATCTCAGATGCCCTAGCAAGTAGTAGCACAGAATGACCCTGTGCCGAGCTCGGTTACCCAGGCACAATGTCTCAGATTAAAATAAATCAACAGCTGCTCAGATACTCAGATAGCATGTCAAACTCAGATAACAAATCAAACTCAGATAGCGGATCAAACTCAGATAACAGCTCAAGCTCAGATAACAATTATGGTGCAAGAAATGTAACACATAAGTCATGCATGTACAACGTTAAAACTGAATACACGGTGAGAATACTCACCTCGAGAAACGTAAGCTCCAAAGGATTCCCGACAGTCAAAAGTACAGCACGTTATCTCCTAGACGGTCCTAAAATCAAAAACGAAACCCCGAATTAAAATTCTACCCGAGGGCTTATTTCAGAAAGCTGGCAGCCCCCGTCAGTCTCACGGAAATGCTGCACAGGTCATCTTCCTAACAGCAGCATACTAAATTGACTATAACTTTTAAACCGTAGTTCGGATTGACGTGAGGGTTGCGGCATTGAAAAGCTAACTCAAAAATCAAGGTCTCAGCACGGGCCAAAAACTCAAAATGTTGTTTTAAGTAAGTCAAAAATAACCGAGAACAGAAGGTAGTGATTTCCCAGGAAAGTGTTAATTTTAAAGCCCGATTTTATGAAAACAACTAAGCAACCCAACCCACCGAGGCAACTCAAGGCTCAGCCTCGGTTGCCCGGTTCTCACTTCAGCCCGAAGCAAATTCTAGGGCAATCCAGAAAGAGAAGCAGTAACGGTTAGCTATAGGACGAGATGACCGCCACAATTCAACCCAAAACCCGAAAGGTTTGGTTACAACTAATAACTCGCAACCCCGAAACCCTATACACGAACTGGTTAGTACAACATTCATAGGAATTAAAGCTAGTCAGAAAAGAAGGAAACGAAAGAGAACCAAACTAACGAATGAAAACAGCAATAATTAAAAACTAGGAATAGGTAACTACCGAAGCTCTTCCCTTGCTCTTCCCTTGCTCTCATCACTTCATGTTCCCGTTTTACACCCCGACTGGTGCACACAAACAGTCCATAACGAGCCACAAGAAAACCGAATAGAATGCAATCGAATGGGAATAAACAGGGAAGACCCTACCGATCGGTTCTGCTTGTTTGAATCCACAACTTGCTCTGCTGATATTCGACGACTGATTTCTGCTCATCTCTTTGGGTTACAGATCGAATCCCACATTATATAGAATAAGAAAACGCATAATAGTTAGGGCTTTAAGAACAAAAGGAAGAAGGAAACGAGATAAAAATTAGAAACGGGTACACTTACACGCAATTCTGGACATACCCCTGGTTCGAATACAACACTATTGAATCTGGATCTCTCCTAGCTCTCTGTTTGTCGATGGGAGCAGAATGGTGTCGAAGATGCTCTTGGCGTCGAATGGGGATTGGGGGAAAAAGTGGGTGTCGGCTGATTATTGGGTCCAAGGGATTAGGGTGACAGTTAAGTCTAAGCATAATAAGCAATGGGTTTAAGGCCCAACATCTTATTAAATCGCTGGGCCAAAACTTGACACTTAAACCCGAATTCTACACACAGGATACAGACCAGAGGAGGGGGATTTGACTCGGCCCGGGCCTTTGGCCGGCCTCACCATAGGATCGAACACGGACAACCGACTAAGACCAACACTCGGGATTTCATTAACATTACGGGATTTAAAATGACATACAAAAGCATTTAATCGGACATGTTAATTTAACTAATATTTGTATTCTTATTAAAGATCACATTTAATCGTGTAAACAAAACGTCACGCAATTAAGTTAGAACGTCACATAATATATATATATATATATATATATATATATATATATATATATATATATATATATATATATATATATATATATATATATATATATATATATATATATATATATATATATATATATATATATATATATATATATATATATATGATAAATACAAAAATTTAAATTTATTATAAGTAATATTTAATTATAAAAATTTCAGGGCGTTACACTTTCAAATGTGATTCCTTGGGATCAGCCTGATACCGAGCACACAAACAAGTTGCAAACATGATATCAGGCCTGCTAGCTGTTAAGTAAAGTAAGGAACCAATCATACCTCGGTATGTGGATTGACATATTGGCTTACCAGTCTCATCCTTACTTATCTTATCCTGAGTACCCATAGGAGTGTGTAGGGGTGTCAATCGGGTTTGTCGGGTCGGGTTTGCCTCTTATTGGATCTGGTCCGTTGGGTTTTGAGGTAAAATATCCTAACCCGAAACCCGACCCTATAAGGAATCGGGTTGGTCGGGTTTCGGGTTTGTCGGGTCGACCCGATCGGGTTGGTCATGTTAGATAGTTCCACATGTAAGAAACACACATTTATAAATAAAAATTGTCCTTGTACAATTTTCTCTACATAGACTACATATTTTTTAAGATCCATGATAGACGTATGTACATAGAATATCGAGAATAGGTACGGGTTTTAAAAAATTAACTGACAAAACAAATATTAGTTTTATAGAAATATTATTTGAAATTTAAAATAAACTGTATTTATATTTAATTTTGATTAACAATAGATCCGATAATCGATATATATATATATATATAATAAGATGTTAAAAGCACAACAACTTATTATCATAAAACAGTTTATTGAGAAAATGTGATAATTATAAGCATCAATATTTCGTTTTGAATGTTAGAATATCAAGAATTATTTATTGATTAGTGAGATAAATAGCTCTCATAGATTATCATACTCAATTAATTACAAGTAAAATAGATGAATTAATTTAGTCGGGTCTAATCGGGTCAACCCGAAACCCGACAAAATGAAGTAGTCCTAACCCGATACCCGACCCGATGCTAACGTTGGTTTTGTCGGGTAGGGTTAAAATAACCCGATATCAGAAAAAGACCCGAATTCACCCGACCCGATTAGAAAAATTAGTGTCGGGCTCGGGTTAGGGTCGGGTCGGGTTGACCCTTTTGACACCCCTAGTTACCAGACTCATCCTTGCTTATCTTATCCTGAGTACCCATAGGAGTGTGGAGGGGTGTCAATCGGGTTTGTCGGGTCGGGTTTGCCTCTTATTGGGTCTGGTCCGTAGGGTTTTGAGGTAAAATATTCTTACCCGAAACCCAACCCTATAAGGAATCGGGTTGGTCGGGTCTGGGTTTGTCGGGTTTCGGGTTTGTCGGGTCGACCCGATCGGGTTGGTCGAGTTAGATAGTTCCACATGTAAGAAACACACATTTATAAATAAAACATATCACTGTACAATTTTCTCTACATAGACTATATATTTTATAAGATCTATCATAGACGTATGTACATAGAATATCGAGAATAGGTACGGGTTTTAAAAAAATTAACTGACAAAACAAATATTAGTTTTATAGAAATATTATTTGAAATTTAAAATAGACTGTATTTATAGTTAATTTTGATTAACAATAGATCCGATAATAGATATATATATATATATATATATATATATATATATATATATATATATATATATATATATATATATATATATATATATATATATATATATATATATATATATTATAAGATGTTAAAAGCACAACAACTTATTATCATAAAACAATTTATTGAGAAAATGTGATAAATATAAGCATCAATATTACGTTTTGAATGTTAGAATATCAAGAATTATTCATTGATTAGTGAGATAAATAGCTCTCATAGATTATCATACTCAATTAATTACAAGTAAAATAGATGAATTAATTTAGTCGGGTCTAATCGGGTCAACCCGAAACCCGACAAAATGAAGTAGTCCTAACCCGATACCCGACCCGATGCTAACGTCGGTTTTGTCGGGTCGGGTTAAAATAACCCGATATCAGAAAAAGACACGAATTCACCCGACCCGATTAGAAAAATTAGAGTCGGGCTCGGGTTAGGGTCGGGTCGGGTTGACCCTTTTGACACCCCTAGGAGTGTGCATGGAAGATAAATTTTCAAATTCATATTTCTTCAGCATGTCATGCACTTACTTACTTTGGTTTATAAAAGTGCCATCAGGCTTTTGATCAACTTGTAAACCAAGAAAATAAGTAAGTTCTCCAATCATACTCATCTGATACTGAGATGACATTATCTTGGCAAACCAATCACACATAGATTTGTCAGTGGATCCAAAGATAATATCATCAACATATATCTGAATGAGTAACATGTCAGACCCTTTCCTTTTTGAAAATAGAGTTTTATCAATTTTACCTCGTGTAAATTTATTTTCAATTAGGTACTCAGACAGGGTATCATACCAGGCTCTTGGAGCTTGTTTGAGCCCATATAAAGCTTTATCAAGTTTGCAAACATAATTAGGAAATTTAGGATCAACAAAACTGAGGGTTGTTTAACATAAACTTCCTCTTGCAGTTTTCCATTTAGGAAGGCACTCTTGACATCCATCTGATAAACTTTGAAGTTCTTGAAAGCTTCATATGCAAGATATAGCCTAATAGCTTCAATTCTTGCAACTGGTGCAAAATTTTCATCATAGTCAATGCCTTCATCTTGCTGTAACCCTGAGCAACCAGTCTTGCCTTGTTTCTGATTACAACTTGTTTCTTGTTTCTGAACACCCACTTAGTACCAATAATAGTTTTGCCAGCAGGGGGTGATACTAAGTTCCATACCTTGTTTCTTTCAAATCATGTAAGCTCTTCTTGCATAGCTTCTACCCAATCTTCATCTAATAAAGCTTCATCAGCTTTCTTTGGTTCCATGGTACACATAAAACTTGAAAGGAAACATAAATTGGCAGTGGCTTGGGGTTTAAAGGCTAACTTTCTTCTTGTTTGGAAACCTTGTTCAATTGGACCAATAATATTTGAGTAAGGATGGTCTATGTGTTCCCTTAGATTGTTTCCTTAGGGAGCATTTGAAGCAAGGTCAACAATATCTTGTTGAACTGGGGTGTTTTCTGTCTGATACTGATCTGAATCTTGTTCAGTATTAGACAGTTCAGGTTACTCTTCTTCTTTATTTTGTAGATCTGAGGTGGATTCTTGGGAACTCAGTATTGGGGTTCTCAGAAGTGGGAACCTCGGTATTTGTTGCAGTTGTCTCATTTTGAGTTCTGAATTGATCAGTATCACTCATACCATGATCAACATAGTATAGATGAAACTTGGGCTGGTCAACATTGGAGTTTTTTGGATTACATAAGGTTTCTAGACCACTTATGTCCTCTTGTGCTGAATCAGAATGCACATCCGGATTTTCATCAAAAGTAACATGGATGGATTCTTCAATCAGCTTTGTAGATAAAATAAACACTCTGAAGGCTTTAGAGTGTGGTGAATAGCCCATGAACACACCTTCATTTGCTTTGGTAGCAAATTTGTTGAGATTTTGTTTAGTACTGAGTACAAAACATTTACTCCCAAAGATGTGGAAATATTCCACATTAGGAACCCTGCCATGATATAACTCATTAGGAACCATGGTCACTTCTAAGTTGCTTGACCTTGTTGCCTTTCTGAAGTTCTTCTCTCTTGATGAAGGCACTGATCTCTGTGGTAGTATCTGATTTAGTCTTGAGGAAGATGACCCAAGTGTATCTTGAGTATTCATCAACCATGACCAGTGTATAGATCTTTTTGCCCAGAGATGGTGTACTGATGGGGCCAAAAAGACCCATATGTATCATAGTAGGAGGTTCATTTATTGAGTGGTTGACTTTTGATTTAAATGAACTATTCTTCTGCTTGCCCATTTCACATGATGTACACAACTTATCTTTAGAATAAGTAATTGTGGGCAACCCTCTCACCAACTTCTTCATACTGAGCTCATTGATGTTTCTAAAGTTGATGTGAGAGAGTTTCTTGTGCCACATCCAGTTCAGTTCTGGATTGACTTTAGAAAGCAGGCAGACTCGAATAGTAGGGTCTAGTTCAGACAGGTTGACCATATAGACATCTTTTTCTCTTCGATCAATGAGTACAGGTTGCCCCTTGTCATTGTAGATGATTCATGCAGTCTTCCTGAAGCGAGCTTCATTGTCATCATCACACATCTGGCTGATACTGAGCAGATAGTGTTTCAGACCCTCTACATAGCCAACTCTTTTAAAAGTTATGTTGCCTGCCTTGATTACTCCATATCCTCTTGTGTTTTCCCACTGAATCATCCCCAAACTTGACAGAAGGACCCTTACCTGGTGTATAGTTTAGAAGGTACTCCATACTTCCAGTCATGTGTCTTGAGCAGCCACTAGCTAAGTACCATTTTCTATCACCCTGCAGACGACACAAAATTATGATTAGTTCCTTTTAGGAACCCATTTTTGAATGGGACCTTCGGTAGGAGAAACAGGTTTAGACTTGATCTTTTTAAATGGAGAGGTCAGTATCACTTCAGGAGCAACCTTGGAGGTTTTCTTAGGTGATACTGACTGATTTCTCTCTTCTTCTTTGGTACTGAGTACCTAGGATTTGAGAGATCAGTCCAGCATTGATCTCCCTTATGACCAATATGATGACATCTATAACATTTTCTAGGCCTATTTCTAAACATGTTTTCATAAGGAATTTTAGAAAATTGTTTTAATCTTGACTGATCAGTATTAGTAAGTTTTGCAAACTTTTGACTTAGAAATTTAATCTGATCACCAATAGATTTTAAAATGCTATTTTTGTCCTTATTAATAGATGGTTTATTTTTATTTTTAACTGGTTTTGGAGGAGATAGATCTGGTTTCTTCTTTTTATTTGGCAAAGAAGTCTTATTATTTTTAGACTTCTTACTTTTTCCACTTGAAGATCCTTTTGAAGTTGTTTTTTGCTTATCATGTTTTAAAATGACAACTTTAACAGGCTCTTTACGTTCTTCAGTACATGACTTTTCTGTTCCTGCAACTCCAGTATCAGTTAAAACACTAGATGTAGAAGTAGTTTCATTTTCATTATATTTTTCAAAAGTAGTTGTATTAAATAATAATTCAAATGGTGTAACAGCAGATGTGTCATACTGCACTACTTCGGTTTCAGTATCAGAAATTTCTTTTTCAGGAAATCCAATACTGAGCATATAGATAGACAAATATGTTTATCAAAAATGATTTTGTCCTCATCATCTAACTCAGTTTGACATCCAACTTCACAAACTGTTTTTTGATTTGACAAACTGAATTGGGTTCATATCAGAAAATTCTTCAAATAAATCAGCAAAATTGTTTCTATTTTGTAACTGAGGATCAACACCAAGTGCAGCCCTCACATTTTCTGGAAATTGTTGATTTAGACATTTATTTAATTTAATAGAGGCATTTCCCCCAAGATTTACCCTGTTTTTCAAATTTTTCTTTTTCCAGTTTGTGTAAATGAGCTTTGTCAGCTAATCTTTGGTTCATGTCTTGTAAGTTCAAAAAATTTAATTCTAAATCTTTAAATTTTGCTAATTTATCTAAATGTTCATTATTTACCTTTTCAAGTTCAAGAATAGTTAATTTTAAAGCATTTTCTTTTTGTACTAAAGTTTTAAGATCAACAATCATGTACTCAAAAATCTTTTCTTTTTCATTCACTGAATAAGTTTGAAAAGAACTCACCTTGTACAACTGAGTGGAATCCCAATCAGTATGAACACTCATCCTCTCAACTTCTTTGATATCCTTTACTAAGGAGCTCTTCAAATCCTCTTCGGTGAAAGCCATAAAGGCTTTGTTTTCAACTTCTTCCTCATCATCATTGAGCTCTTCATCCATCCAAGCTTCAGAGTAAAGTCCCTGATAAGGTGCTCCATTCCCTGCTGCACCCTTGCCCTTGCTCCAGTTCTTCAACTTGACATACTTGTCTCTATACCTTTTAGCTCGGTATGCAATCTTGTCGTTCTGATCAGTTACAGTTGATTTAGTATGACAGTTGGCAGCAATGTGTCCAGGCTTTCAACACCTGTAGCATAGACCTGATCTTGGGTCAGTATTAGAAGAGCTAACACCCAGCCTCTTCTTCTTCAACTGATCCAGCTTCATAGACATGAGAGCCATTTGAGTTTCAAGCTCCTCTGCCTCAGCATCAGCAAGATCAACCTCTGACTCTTCAGGCTCAGTGACAGTATAGGTCTGTTTCACAACTAAAGCCTTGCCAGTGGAAGTCTTCTCGGTTTTCTTCCAGTTGATCACTCTTGCAGCATTATTCTCCTCATGATTCAACATTAAACCATACAATGTTTGAAGGGTGTATGTTTCAATGTTGTTAGCAGCATTGACAGAGTTTGTCATGTCAAGGAATTGTTGAGGAAGACTGTCCAGAAACTTTTGAACAAGTTCTCCTTCTTCCTTCACAATCCCTACACTGATGAGATCATGAATAACAATATTGAACCTGTTATAGCGAGTGGTGATGTCTTCATTAGGACTTGAGAAGAAGTTTTCATGCTTCCCCTCATGTTGCTCTTTCTCTGCAACTTCACCTTGGCTGTGCCTTTATAGGTGACTGATAAGCTATCCCACATAGCTTTTGCAGTTGGCAATTTCATAATTGCATTCAGTATCTCTTTGGTAACTGCATTACCAATCACCCCCTTTGCTCTGGAGTCCAGACTGTACAATTGACGGTCAATATCAGTCCATGTATGCTTCAGTTTTGGAACTGTTCTTGTGCTTTCAAGAGCATCATCAGTAGCTGCAACGGGTTCCACAGTTTGTGGAATGATGGGACCATCATTCAGTACTGTGAGCATTTCGTGGTGAATAGTTTCGAGATACACTGAGATTTTAGTTTCCATTGATGGAAGTCTTTGCCATCAAAGATTGGCACTCCCTTTCCAGACATAACTGGTGCAACAATGGAAGACATTCTTGATTTTGTAGGTTAGGAAGGGTATGTATAAGGAATGGCTGCCAGGGTAATAGATCGACTAAATAAGAGTATATTTAGCCTGCTCTGATACCAGTTGTTAGCTCACAACACCCTGGTTTTATAAGTTAAATGATTAGATTTAATATACTTAAGACAATTAAAGTGTAGAACACAGTATTAGAGTCAATGTATAAATCCACTAAGTGTGGCTTGTTGTGGAATAACAAGACCACTGATCAATTACAAATATGTGAAAGTAAAGTACATAAATTGGTGAGTACTCCTTTGCCAAGTGATCTCTAATTATAATGATATAGAGATCTTACAAAGTGGGCAAAGGAGAAATGGAAGGACTGGTCAAGGAAAGTGACTAAGATCAAAGATTTGATCTTAGTCTGTTACATTCGAGAATATAACTCAGTCCTTCCACTCAGTATTTGATTTCCAATACTGAGTTCCAATACTGAGCGGCCAATACTGCCTACTCAGTATTGGACCCAGACTTAGCTAATTTCTACAAACTATTCTAAGCTAGTCTAGGTTGTCTTGTTATCTTAAGATCCTAAAGGGGTAAGGCTTTTTGCCTTAACATGTTCTTTCAGTCTGACCATCGGTTTGGGGATGATAAGCAGTATTCATATCGAGGCGAGTACCGAGAGATTTTTGCAACGATTGCCAAAAACGAGATGTGAAGCGACTATCACGATCAGACATGATCGCGACTGGCACACCATGCCGAGATACAACTTCTTTTAGATAGATTCTCGTTAGCTTCTCCATTTGTTCAGTTCCATTAATAGGAATGAAATGAGCTGATTTGGTCAATCGATCAACAATTACCCAAATTGTATCATGACCACTAGACGTTCGAGGCAATTTGGTTATGAAATCCATGGAGATTTCTTCGCAGTTCCATTCAGGGATCTCTGGCTGCTGTAGAAGACCAGAAGGCTTCTGATTCTATGCTTTCACCTTTACACACATTATTCATTTGCTGACATAAATTGCGATCTCTTTCTTCATATTCGGCCACCCGTACAATTCTTTGACATCTTTGTACATCTTGTCAGCACCAAGATGAATAGAACAATTAGATTTATGAGCTTCATTCAAGATGATGTCGCGAACACTTCCATGATTAGGAACCCATAAACGATCCATAAAATAAAAGGTTCCATCCACCTTTGCTTCTAACTGCTTTTCCATACCACGCAAGGCTTCACTTTTTATGTTCTCTATCTTCAAGGCTTCAGTTTGGAATTCATGAACTTGGGAAGATAGATTAGAACTGACAGAGATTGGAAGGGCTCGTACACGACGAGGTTTCGGCTGCTCTTTCTGACTTAAGGCATCAGCTACCACATTAGCTTTACCGGGATGACACTTGATCTCACAGTCGTAATCATTCATTAACTCTACCCATCTGTGTTGTCTCATGTTGAGATCTTTCTGATTAAATATATGTTGCAAGCTCTTGTGATCGGTGAATATTGTGCACTTGGTACCATAGAAATAATGTCTCCAAATTTTCAATGTGAACACAACGGCACCTAACTCGAGATCATGTGTTGTGTAGTTCTTCTCGTGATTCTTCAATTTTCGAGAGGCGTAGGAAATCACTTTATCATTTTGCATCAATACACAACCTAGCCCTTGGTGCGAAGCATCACAGTACACCACGAAATTGTCAGTTCCTTCAGGAAGATATAGAATAGGAGCGGAACATAATTTGGATTTAAGAGATTGGAAGGCTGATTCTTGCTTTTCACCCCAGGCAAATTTTTCATCCTTTTGTGTTAACACCGTTGCAATCTTAGAGAAATTTTCTATGAACCTTCTGTAGTAACTAGCAAGACCAAGGAATTGTCTCGCTTCAATTGGGGTCTTTGGAGCTTCCCAATTCTTAATAGCTTCAATCTTCGCAGGATCAACGTGGATACCTTCCTCGTTGATAATATGACCCATATTTTGGACTTCACGCAAACAAAATTCACACTTGGACAACTTGGCATACAATTTCTCCTTCTTCAATAGATGATAATCTATGAAGACGATAATGAATTTGTCGAGATATTGTTTGCACACTCTGTTCATGAGATCCATAAACACATCAGGTGCATTGGTCAAACCAAATGGCATTACCAAGAATTCGTAATGACCATAGCGAGTTCCGAAAGCAGTTTTCGGCACATCTTCATCACGAACGTTTAACTGATGATAGCCTGAACGAAGATCAATCTTAGAATAGAAACTCGATCCTTGGAGTTGATCGAATAGATCATCAATACGAGGAAGAGGATATCGATTTTTAATGGTTACTTGGTTCAATTAATGATAGTCAATGCACATTCTCAATGAACCATCTTTCTTTTTAACGAAAATGTATGGAGCTCCACAGGGCGAGAAACTCGGTCGAATGATACCAAGATCAAGAAGTTCTTGTAATTGCGAAGAAAGTTCTTGCATTTCAGAGGGTGCAAGACGATAAGGAGAACGCGCAATAGGTTCGGCTCATGGAATCAGATCGATACGAAATTCAATTTGTCTATGAGGTGGCAGTCCAGGCAATTCGCCTGGGAAAATGCCTGGGAATTCACAAACGATAGGAATGTCCTCAATCTTAAGATCTTATGGACTTTGTGTCAATGACATGAGCAAGAAAGGCTTGGCATCTTTTACGAAGATATTTTTGAGCTTTCATAGAGTTTATGATTTTTATATCTTTGTTCACCTTGAATTAATAATGTTTCTATTTCGAATATAGGGATTCGAAATTGTTTGTTGTAGCATATTATTTCAGCACGGTTTTTAGATAACCAACCCATCCCTATGACGATATCAAAACTACCTAGCTCTAGAGGCACAAGGTCTATATCGAAAATATGATCATCTAGGTCAAGCTTACAACCTTTAAAAACTTCACTAGACTTAAAAACTTTTCCATTCGCTAGTTCGATCTCATACTTGACTTTCAAACGTTCAGGATTAAGATTTAAGAAACTAAGATACGAAACTCAAGTCGGCTCCCTAATCAAATGAAATAGAAGCAAAATGATTGTTGATGATAAACGTACCGGTAACGGTATCAGGATTTTCGCAAGCTTCCTGAGCAATCATGACAAATGCACGACCACAACCATTCTGACGATCATGTTGTTGTTGGCATTGTGGTTGTTGTTGCGATTGTTGTTACGATTGCCGTTACTGTTGTTTCCATTATGATTTTTGTTGTTATTCTGAAACTTAGGGCAACGATTACGATAATGGTTGGGATCACCACACTCGTAACACACATGATTCTTA
The DNA here is from genome assembly GCA_963853835.1 of Calendula officinalis. Taxonomy (NCBI): domain Eukaryota; kingdom Viridiplantae; phylum Streptophyta; class Magnoliopsida; order Asterales; family Asteraceae; genus Calendula; species Calendula officinalis. The sequence goes on from OY970828.1 coordinate 36,101,391, forward strand.
GGAGGATTGTTGGACGAACACTTTCTGAAATTGTGACCCCAGCGGTCACACTTGTAGCACTTCTCGCACTGACCATCATGATGCCAATTACATTTGTTGAACTTGGGCTTGCTTCCAGCATAAGGCTTAGCATCAAGATTAGACTGATTGTTGTTGTTCTGATTTGAGGTAGCATAATTCTTAGTGTTCTGATACTTGTTCCCTTTGTAGCCTTGTTGTTTGTTGTCGTAGGAACGCTTCCCGTTTTCGTTGTTCGAAGTTTCAGAGGATTTGCTAGACACAACCAACTTGTCTTTGAACGATCCGCTTCTCATAGCATCATCAGTCAACCTTGTTGCTCGATTCACAGCATCTTCAAAAGTTGTGGGTTCAGAAGTAATGCCATGAGTACGAATAAGATCGTGCAGACCTTGAAGATACTTCTCGATTCGCTTAAATTCAGGAGAAACCATATGAGGGACGAGACGAGCGAGTTCGTGGAACTTAGTCGTATAGGTAACAATATCAGATCCAACCATGGACAGCTTCCATAGTTCCACTTCAACTTTCTGTAGCTCTCTCCTTGGACAAAACTTTTGAGTTAACTAATCTTTAAACGCAGTCCAAGTCATAGCATCAGCATTAGCACGACCTAAGACTTTCACTTGGGAGTTCCACCAGGATAACGCTTCCTTAGACAAAGTGCTAGCAGCAAACTTCACCATATTCTTAGGGGCACATTGGATGATACTGAAAATAGATTCCACTTTCTCAATCCAGTGGATGATCAATGGCACCTTCAGATCCAGAATAGGTCGGAGGATGACATGAAGTAAAGGTCTTAAACGAATGACCTTGACGATTAGCATTGGGATCTGACGTTTAGACAAATAAAGAAAGAAAAGGAAAATTTGGATAAAATAAAGCGAAAATACACGAATTTTCTCGTGGAGTCGAATGATACCATTATTTCCATTGTTAGCTGCACCAGCATCATTTCTTCTTGCTGCACTCATTTGAGCCATCGCTTCAGCGATTGGGCATTCCACCATTTGTTCGACAGTTTCATTTCCTCATCGAGCCATTGATGATTTGCTGATACAACTAATACGGTTCAAGATAAAGAATTAAGAAAAGAATATTATAGACGAATTATAACGAAAGGACACAATTAAAAAATCAAGGAATAGATATACAATAGACGTAGTAGTAGTAGTAGTAGTAGATGTATTATAGATAGACATAATTACAGTATTAGTTGAGACGTATAGAAAATACAATTTATAGAAACAATAAGATTGTACTAAAATATCACTTTTATTAAACACATTCCTAATACATAATAGTTTTAAAAAGTATGGCACATACGCCAATACTGGATAAAAGATAATACTAATTTAAACACTAACTTATTAAAATAGCTAAAAATAAAGACCTAATAGTAATAGAAAATAAAATATAGACGAAATGTAGATGACTAATCATCTTCCTCTGGCTCAGAGTCTTCCTCAGGCTCTGACTCTTCTTCTGGTTCTTCCTCTGGTTCTGATTCTTCTTCTGGCTCAGAGTCTTCCTCAGGCTCTGATTCTGTTATCACTTCTGGTTATGGCACTGGTTATGACGTCGTGGAGTCCTTGGAGCTATATCACGCTTTGGTTTCGCATGCGAACATATATATATGATACCACCCTCACGCTTACGATAGACAATAGAACGCATACCACGAGCTGGTGTCGGATGACCATTAGGAATAATGGGAAAAGGGACGTCTTCTTGGGCGACGATGCCATGGGACAACATGAGGCTGTACCACCAGTGGCACTCGAGCAGCTGGCGCTGGGACTACTGGAACAGCATCACCACGATCACTATCGGAATCAGAAAAAATATCGAGAACACTCGTAAGCGACATCTGCTTATCGCAACGCATAAAATTATTAGATTATGAAAATTTTGGGATCTTTGACGAATGCTAATTATTACACTAAGGCAATACTAACTAGGGCAATTATTCTAATATAAGAACAATGAAACTTCAGGATATGAGACTCAGCGTGCCATGAATATTTTTGTTTTGTAAAAGTTTTTGTTTTTCCCAAAAATCTTTTGTAGTTATAGACTAGGCATGCTAATTCACTATAACTTAAGCTCTGATACCAATCTGTCACACACCGCCAAAACTGAGTTTTACTTCATTTAAAATGTTTTGCGGAAGTTGGAGGTGTAACGTTCATGACAACATAGCAAAAATTAAGTAAACAAACAACCACGCAATAACGAAATAAAGATAGTTTCACTTTCTAAAAATAGAAAGTTTCCAAAAATAGCAAGTTTTCTAGAATACAAATTGTTTGAAAATGAAATGATTGTTCGTAAACTTAATGTTTTATTCATGGCTCATGACAATCCACTGCTCATATCCTCCAGTCTCACTGTGCACCTAATCACCTGAAAAAGATAAATATAAAAGGGTCAACAAATAATGTTGAGTGAATCCAAAGGGTTAATGTTTATGGTAAAAGTAAAATGTTTGCTACCCAAAATGATTGTTATGAAAAGAATTTGATGACTGAAAAAGTATAAGTTCGACACTCATATGATATGAGAAATAAGTATGAAAAATGAAGTGTAATTGAAGAAGATCTACAATTACTAGTTTTGTTTATAAAAATGTGTTGAACAAGTTGTTATGTTTGACATCGCATGACTGTTATCCCCAACAGGTAGCTAGTCTATTGAGTTAATATATCAACCCCTAAGTCCACAATCAACACTTCAACTCCAGTATGTTATCGTTATTTTATGGATGTATACTCTCAAAAGATGTCTTGGATAACCAAGTAATCATCAAATAATGTTGGGGGGATCAGTGTCAGCCAATAGTACTATCTGCATATCCATGGTCTAGATCCACTAGTTAATGATTGTTGGTAACCTTAGTCTAGTATAACAATTGTTTGTCATACCAACGCGATAATGAAAATGTATAGATGTTGTACAGTCATAGTAAAGTAGTAGCATTGTTTATGTTTTCCACCCCAATAGTTTATAAAACCGTAAAAGTAGTAAGAGGGGTTGTGGACTCACATGGGCAAAGCTTAGCAACTGATAGGACAGAGGACTCCTAGCTTCCTAAACGATATAACGTTCTAATTAAACTAAGCTAACACAGGTGATCTAATTATGATATATGATTTGCAATTAATGTTATGTTTTATGCTTTGTGACATCGAATGAACTTGGGTCATTGGGCCTTAATGGGCCGAAATGAAATGAAATGGTCTTCGAAATGAAAGGAAATGAAATGGGCTTGGGTTAGGCTTAATGGGCCTAGATGTGCTTAATGGGCCACTAGGTGGGCCTCATATTGGGCTTAGGTCCGATTACATTAGGCCATGGATTGGGCTTGGGCCCAATTGGGTTCTGTTTGGGTAAGCATTGGGCCAAAGGTTTGGGCTTTGGTCCAAATGGGCTTGGATACTAATTGGCCGTCTGGAGTTTGGCCCAATGGGCTTGGATAGATCGAATGTGCCAAGTATGGGCTTTGGCCCGATTAAGAATCCGGGTTTGGGTCACTGTTTTGGGTCAAGAATCCGGCCTCGACCAGGTTTGACTTGTGGGTCAAAATTAGTCAATTCTAGAGGTCAACATGAAGGGTTTCACTATGCACCATGCGACTGATCGACCCATAGGATCGACCTCCTAGTTTACTTGGTTCGAACCATGACTGAACAAGAACATCAACTTGTTCTTGACCGGTTAAAACCAACTAGCTGATTTAATCCCTAAATGCGGAACTGAGATTAAACCTAATCCTTAAACCCTAAAGGATTGGGATGTTGGAAATCTAGATTAGGTTAACAAGAAAGAAACCTTGTACGAAGAACTCGAACACACACACATACTTGTGTGTGTTCGTCGAATACTACCAAGAACCCTAGGGTTCTTGGTTCGACTTCGAACAAGAGGAGAAGGAGGAAAGAGTGTTCCATGAATCATACATTAGGTTAATGCTTAAGATAAGTCCACTGATGATGAACACAACGGACGATCCTCTAGATGATCACTTGCAACGAACTTGGATCTTCAAGACTTGAAGAACACGAAGAACGAACAAAGAACACAAAGAACGAAGAACACCAAGTAGTGGTGTTCTTAGTTTCGGCCGAATTGAGTAAAGGGGGCAAGGGATTCGGCTTCTAAAGATGTAACCTAATAAGTGATACCTAAGCCGTCTATTTATAATAGATGGACTTTCACTTAGGGCCCTTCTAGTTTAATTAAGATTAATCTCTTAATTAAACTTATCCTTTTACACTTACATCTCTTATAGTTTAACTAGTTTATTATTGTTGCACTTAACTATTAAATGTCTAGTATTAATACACTAATAATTCGGTACCCATATACACGAATTATATACTTGTACTCAAACTTTTAATAGTTAATTATATAATAACCTTCATATAATTTATACAATAATATTATCCAATTACTATATGATTTAATAGCTTTAAATCATATCATGGATAATCTATAATTAACACATTTAATATTTACTCAACTAGTAAATGTACAACTACTTGTATTAATTAGTTAGTCAAACTAATCTAGTAATAAGTTAAACTTAACTTAATACTTAACTGATTCATAATGACTATTATGAATCATTCCTCTTCGTAGTATCATTGTATAACTTGCTCGTATTACATGCACTCACCGGTGTGACCCTTAAGTGTTTCGTAGGCATGGATGTATCATCATAGGTTGACTAACTGTGCACATAAATCCTTCAGACTCCCACTTGTGCAAGTTTGTAACCTTTGTCTTAATGATACGAGCTACAGTGGCCTTCTAGATGGGCATGTAGGTAACCAACCCCATAAAAACAGCTTATGTAACCCTGGTATAGTTCTATGAAAAACTCTTAATAGCGTCTCCTAATAAAGAACACTATGTCTTTACTTCTTGGGTAACGTTGTTAGGCTTATCCCTTGCAGCACGATATTTGTGATAATGAATACGAGCATGGTAGAAATTATCAACTCCTGTATTCGAAATCATTTTATGACTTCTTGATTCAAACTGATGTGATAAACGACAAAGAACAAATCAGTTCGTTTGGGCACGGCCGTGCACTTGTCAGTTTCTCATCATGTCAAAGGACCTATAAATATCTCTCCTAAAGAGGAGGTGCAATTACCATCTTATTATATTTTGATTTAAAATTCAACTTCCTTTGTACCCAGTATCGCCTCGTATGACAAACATATTTCAGAATTGTCTAAGTTGAACCAAAGCACATTAGTCATTGTATCCTAAACCAAATACCTCAGGCTTAAGTACAATCCTAGTGAACAATACTTTGGAACTTTTCAACCACGAAGTATTGTAACGGCGGTCAATCCAATATTCGTTGAGTCTCCAACAGAATATTACCGATATTTGGTTTACACAAAACTTGTGTAGCTATCTTCGAAGAGCTTCGAATCTACCATCAAATACCACGATGACGTTAACGTCCCATCAAGGTTCCCACCAAGACGAGTAGTCACGGATTTATATCTTTTGAATAAATAGACTTTTATTCATGGATGTTGTAAAACATACAAAGTCTGAATAATAATGACACTAACTCTTGTATTATTCCTTACTGGACATAGATACTGAATTATTACTGGCTCATTACTTATTCCTTTTGTTCGTGTTGATTACTTAATGATTCTTACAACCTTAATTGTAACTTTATCACTAAACCAATAATTTCTATTAAACTAAAGACATAAGACGAGTATTTAGGAATATTATTACTTTTGTCTTTGCTAGATTTTGTTCCTGCAACAATCTAGAACATATTCTAGTCTTTCCTTTTATGCAATTCGGCAAACATGGGAGGATTGGAAATTAACTCCTTATTTCTTGAATTCATAGAATTCTCCTTGTAACTAAAGCTTCTTTTAGTTACTTGATTTGTAGATATTCTTACTAGTTAAAGAATTTTCCTTAAATGATTGTGTTATCCACTGAAGTGTTAACAACCTATTAGATATGCAATAATTAATCACAAGGCTTGTGATCACGCTATTAGGTTTGCAATAATCTAATCAATGATCCTTTATTATTTCTCTTAACTCTTTGACTAACGACTTGGGAAAACCTTGTTGTTAATGTCTTACTAACTTACTGAATTCATTAAGATCTTTAATGAATTATGTTAGTCTTAGCTCCCACTTACTTTTATGGAATTTAAGCATCTCTTAAAAGACTTTGACCCAGTCAATAACTTGTAGTTTAATCTTTTTAAGAATTTTATCAATAATTAAGATCATCTTTTGGATTTGCGAATATCCAACATTCCTGTTTAGGGAATTATGATCTTTATTGATTACTATATCTAACAAGCATAAAACACTTGAAACGATACTTCCAATTCTTAAATACATTAGTATTCTTTAAGAACTTTATTTAATGCCAAAGTCATCACTTGGATTTCTCAAATATCCATTATTCCTATTAGGGAATTATGACTTAATTAAATATTGTATTTATTACAAGTATAAAAGACTTGCAATAATACCTTTTAATTCTTAAATACTTTTAATATAGTTTGTCCCTTTTAAGAGTCATTTAATGTTTAAGTCATTTTTCTTGGATTATACGAATATCCAATTATTCCTGTTAGGGAATTATGACTTCATTAAATCCTTTACTACAAGTATAAAAGACTTGTAATAATAATCTTAAAGTATATCTTGATTATATCCAATACAATCATACTATATTAATACTAATACTTTAAAACTTTCTATTATAAGTAATGACTATTACTTAAGATGTTTTAACTAAGTTCAATAACACTTGAACCTTATGCTTCCATAAAACTCTTAAATACTTTCATTTAGAAAAACTTTCTAATTACTAGCATCTAAATACCTTGAGCTATCAAGACACTATTTATACAACAATCAAACAAATATATAAACATGAAACATAAGTAAATCAAAACTTGACCTACAATCTAGTCATAAACTGTAACGCCCCGAAATTTAAGTTATTTAATTAATTATTTTTAATTAGTAGAAAATTGAATTACATGTGTTAAAGTAGTTAATATTTGTCATTAATGAATTTATTAGACGGCCTGTAGTTGGAAGGTTCGTTTTAGTTAGACGTTTGTTTTTATTATTATTTAGACCGCTTAGTTAATTGTATGAGTCGGGTTCTAATCTTCTGAGTTGGGCCGGCCAAAGGCCAAGGCCCGAGTTAATAATTATGGGCTTGACTAGCTAATTGAGTATTATACCTTAAACCTAATTATCCCTTATGTTATCATCGGCCGCATCTTGGTATTCACTCGACAGCATTGTGGTGATTTCCCTGCGTCCAAAGCAATAAAGAAAAGGAAGCAGCCATGTATGCCACAATCTAAGGCGGCATACTGTGATGTAAGCAAGCAAGTAGGTGCCGAGGTTTGAAATCCGTGAATTGTTGAAGACTTCAACAATTAATAATTGAAGACATATTAGTGGTCGGAAAGTGTGTGGCTCAGCCAAGGAGCAAGAAATTCCAGCTTCACCATCTTTCAATTAGCAGCCAAGTGTTAGAGTTGTCGAGAGATCAGTGATGTCGGGGCATTGTTACCGTTCTTTATGTGTCAGTTTATTAGGGTATAATTCGTAACCATCTCTCTTTATTATATTTATATTCTTTTCTCAATCCCGAGCCATGCTCGAAGGGACCCAGAATCTCAGTCTCGGGTATCATGGTTGTTATTCGGTACGAAGATGTTGAGTTTTATCGTTATTGGCATTTAAAAATCGTTTTAATATTCTGGCAGATTAGGTTAGCTGTCTTATGCGCTGTTTTTGACATCCTTAAAGGCGGTTATAGGAAAGGACCGTCTCACAGAGATTTGTAGTCCTCTGACTTAGCTAACCGACACCGCAGACAGTTTCTCGTAAACTATCGATGTGCTGAATTTTGTAGACAGTTTCTTGAAAATCACTTTTAAATCATAAATTGTTATTGAATTAGTTATCGTTGTATTGATTGTTAGATTAGAGCTGTGAGGGATGGATGACACCCATTCGGGTGTCGGGATGAAATCCCTAGGATCGGATGGTATTATGATAAACTTCGTTTTTCGTAAACTTAGAATAGTTGTTTAATTATTTTGGCGCAATTGAGATTTCCGAAGTGTTGTGATTAAACCGAGGATGGTATCGATCCCTCGGGATCGGTTGTATGAGGTCCCGGGAATAAGTCACGTCATCACTTATTTGATTTCAATGGCACGTTCGAAAACTTCCTTTGTTTTAGAAACCGAGAGGGGAAACCGAACCCGTAGGGTTCTTGGTTTCCTAATCAAGCAAATTGTAATTAAATGAGCTAGATTACTTTTAAAATTAAGTTTCTGTGATATTTTGTTTTCCGGGGGTTGTCGGGTGTCTCGGGAATAAATGGGTTGGTGTTGCGATTCAAAACGGGTTTTACTTAATATGCTGAATTTTTGGGCAGAAACTGTAGTCTGGGTTTAAGTCCGTTTTTGTCACACTTAAGATACGTTTCTGGATTTTTGGCCCGTGGTGGTTTCTAATTTTCTGAGTTCTCTTTCCAACGACGCTGACGGCTCGTTAATCTGATTTACGATTTAAAAGTTATTGATGTTTTAGTAAACCTTCGCTGGATAGTTTTCGGTTCAGCTATTCTGTCTCGCGAGCCTGTTTTGAGCCTTTTCTGTTTGGATCTATCTTCTGAAGCCCTCTGTAAAATTGTAGTCCTCTGAGTCATTTAACTACTGTAAAAATTTGAATAATATCTAGTGAGCGGTTTGAGAGTTATAGCCGTTCCCGCGAAAGTACTGAGTGCTGTTTAGTTTCTGCTGAAACAACCTTTGAGCCTATTCCTAACCCGAGCTTCCTTGTACATTGTAGGACCTTCTAGGACCGGTTAGAGACGCTCTTCAGTGCCGAGGATACTTAGGAGCTTACGGTTATTCGAGGTGGGTAATCTCACTATAAACTTGTACTTACTTTCGATTCATGATTTTGTGCTATGTGTTGTGAATTGTCTTGTTGATTGAGCTTGAGTATTGATTGGGTGATTTATTGGAGTTATCTGTGATTTGAGTTATATGTGATCTGAGTTATCTGGAGCCTGAGTTATCTGAGTTTTGAGTTCTTGAGTTAAAACATTAAACATAATATACTTGAGTTGTCTTGGCACCGAAGAGTACTGGTGCTAGACGTTTTGACTCAACACCGAAGAGTACAGGTGTTGAGCCTTGAGTTGTGTGAGGCGGGTCGAGGTTGATCTCTCGTCCCCAAGTCACACAAGCGCGCTATATAAATTTAAAATCTGAGAAAATAAACTTGAGTAATTGAGAATTGAGTAGAGTCTCTAGGGATCGCTTATGTGGCTTGAGTTGTTTGTATTTATTTGTTTATTTTGATATTATTCACTCAGCGGTGGCTGACCCCAATCACTCCCCCATTTTTCAGGTACTAGTAAGGGCAAAGAGAAGGTCAACGGTTGATGGGCTGCATCTTTATTTATTGGATTTGGAGTTTTTAAAAGTGTGTTTTGAGTCAAACATAATTTTTAACCTTTTTATTTATTTCCGCATTAAAGACCATGAGACGGTGTATATTTTTATCTGAGTCGGAACCTTTTCATTACTTGTACTTGGGGAAATTTTATTAATTAAATGTTTTAAAAAATTTTAAATTTCTCATGATTTTTGGGTTGTTACATAAACCTTGACTAGTGTAATTATCACACATGCACACAATATAATTCAACCATGGATTCGGAATTTATTTAAAACAAAAATAAAACTTGTTTTAACATAAAATGAAATTATCCAAACAATAAACTAAAATTTTTTAAAAACGAATCCACAAAAATACTGAATTATAAAACTTGGTGCTCGTGGGATCATCACCATCTCATGCCGTTCGTTATCACTTTCCATCTCCTCCTGCAATAAACGATTGCAAAAGTTAGATTACTCGTAACGTACTTTACAAGTATCTTAAAGTGATTAAGAAGTGTGATTGTGTTACCTGAGGAACTTGCGTTTCCTCCACTTCACTTGCACCCTTTGGACAATTCCTTTTCCAATGGCCAGCCTCACCACACTTGAAGCACCGGTTCTCGGTCCTCGCAGTGTTAGGCTTAACCTTCTTGACCTTTAGTTTGACACCTTTACCATTTGGCACTCCTTGGTTAGGATAGGTTTTACCCTTTCCTTTACCACCATGCCCTTTTCTCTTTTTCCCACCGCCACCGCCATTACCGATCATGAGAACGTACCTAGATTTGGTCCCCAGAGTCAACTCAGCTGTCTTGAGCATGGAATGTAGCTCAGCAATGGATTTCTTCATATTATGCATGTTGTAGTTGACCACAAAAGACTTGTAGTCATCAGACGACGAGTTGAGTATAGTATATGTTGTCATTTGCAACGGTATGGGGTGACCAAGTCTAGCGAGGTGATCCATGTGTTCTTTCATTTTCATGACGTGGGCACTCACCGGCGTTCCTTTGACCATCTTGCAAGAGTTCAAGGCTCAGTTGGTGTCAAACCTCCCAGTGCGAGCTTGCTCTTGAAATGAATCCCTAAGTTGCTGGATCATTTCAAATGCAGGCACATCCATAAGTCCCGCTTGTAACTCAGGACTCATAGTGGCGAGCATCAGACAGCTCACATCGAGTGCATCACTGACATGCTTATCATAAGCTTGCCTCGTTTCAGCTCTGGCATTAACAGCTCTCTCCAAGACATACCACTTTCTCTTAAGCCTGAGCACAATACGAAGATTGCGCTCCCAGTTGAGAAAGTTTGACCCAGTCAACTTGTCCTTTACGAGGATTGAGCGAAGTGAGAGATTGTTGGTACTTGTTGTCGCGATTGCGTTTGTTGCTGCCATCTACAAATCAAACCCAATTTAATTAGTAATCATCAATAAACATTCTCTAAAATATATTATAAACCCATAATTAATATTTTAGGCCTAGGATCCATATATCACATTCTCGCCGCAAGGTTTGGGCACTTCCCGACGAGACATGCTATTTCTGGTAGGTAACATCCTTACGCATCAAGACTTGAAACGATTCCTAGGGGTCGTAGAATCTTTAGACTTATGATTTATTACAAATTTGTACAATCTAATTGTACATTTCTAAGTTAGTAATAAAGTCTAGTATGTTTATTCTACTCAAGTACTTTTTGGGCCGGGACTCCCGATTATCACCAAAGTAGATCAGACCATCTAAGACAGTGCGATGCTCTGTGCCGGGACTCCCGATTATCACAGAACCTTACGCACCCTAACAATCGCAATGATTTGAATCCATATCTAAGGTTCTTTATCCTTACAATATGAATATCGTTGAACAAGTGAGGTGTTCCATTAGGTGGATAGCACTTAGATCTAAGATTTTCTTGGGTTTGTTTAAGTCATAAACTAAACTTAAACCTTTATTCCAATCTTAATCCTTGTTTAAAATGTGTGACTTGTGAATTGAAGGATTCTACAAGACACCTTTTTAAAACTTAAGAATTATTCTTTAAAACTTATAGTTTCAAGAATTTGCGCGATTTTATATGTATACCTAAAACGAGGTGTACAAAACGTTTTACTAGGTTTTGTAAAAAACCTTAACTATGATAAAACTTACTTGTTTTATATTACTTGAAAAACTTATAAACTTATGTTAAACCTTTTAAATTCTTTTATGATTCATGAACTTGAAATATAAACCTAGTTTAACACACCTAGCTTTTCATATGTCTAATAATAAAATTAAACACTCATTTTAACTTAATTGATTCAACCAAAACTTATGTCTTATCGACACACTTATAAACTTTGTGATTTTCTTGTGTAGCTCCCACTAGCTCCAACAACCATGATGGAACATAAGCTAACACAATCACCGGTTTATACTTGGTGAAACTAATAAACTTATTATAAAAGAACTATAATAATTCTTAGTTTGTTTAAACCTTTCTTATATTTAACTTGAACTAGTTAAATATAGGTTCTTGTTATTTATTACTTGATCATTAATCTAGTTCATTACATAACTTGTAAAATACTTATATTATACTTGTATAATTATCTAGTTATAATAACTTATAACTTTATACACCTTATAATAATATATAACTTTGTATCTTTCTAGTTAATCATGTAATTTCAACTTGTACAATTTCTAGCTATAATGAAAACATAACTTTGTACTTTCTAGTTTTAATTATATTATAACTTATACAATAACTAGTTATAATATTATCATTTAAGATCAAAATAACATTACCCTTTTTAATTGTTACATTTTATCTTGTATTTAATGTATTCGTATATATGTATATTTTATAATAAACTTGTAACATTCTAATAAGAATAATTTTATAATACATCTAATTTATACGTATGTATTTTAACTTAATCTAATTAAAATACGTATAAACTTATTATATCTGTTAAAATTCAATTTTACTTAATAATTAAAAATTCCGAAAATTTTAATACATATATATAAATAATTAAATAAACCTTGTTAATTTTAGAACTTAAAATTAACACCCTTTTTCTTTTAATCCTCATTAATTCCCTAAGTTAATTAGATGAACCCTAATCTTGTTTTTGACAAATCAAAACTAGGGTTTTTGACTTTCTTGATCAAAGACTTTATTTTAATTAAAAGATTAATTTTAATCAATCATATTTAAACAATAAACTTTGTTTAAATTCTAAGATAGCTTATAACTTTTAATAAATTCATTTAAACTTTTTAAACCTTATAGACAATAAAACTTTGTCTAATTTTCTAGGTTTAAAGAACTAGTTAAATAAATCTATCAAAATATTAATTAAACCTATTAAACATAAACTTGTTTAAGTAACTAGGTCTTAGATTATCATCCTAATGAATACTTTTAAACTATTAAACTTAAACTAGTTTAAACTTCTAGGGTTCTTTTAGGGTTTCGAAAATCTCAAGACTAGGATTTATTTAACTAGTTCGAACTATGACTGACCAAGAACATGAACTTGTTCTTGACCGGTTAAAACCAAATTGTTGATTTAATCCCTAAATGCGGAACTGGGATTAAACCTAATCCTTAAACCCTAAAGGATTGGGATGTTGGAAATCTAGATTAGGTTAACAAGAAAGAAATCTTGTACGAAGAACTCGAACACACACACATACTTGTGTGTGTTCGTCGAATACAGCCAAGAACCCTAGGGTTCTTTGTTCGACTTCGAACAAGAGGAGAAGGAGGAAAGAGTGTTCCATGAATCATACCTTAGGTTAATGCTTAAGATAAGTCCACTGATGATGAACACAACGAACGATCCTCTAGATGATCACTTGCAACGAACTTGGATCTTCAAGACTTGAAGAACACGAAGAACGAACGAAGAACACGAAGAACGAAGAACACCAAGTGGTGGTGTTCTTAGTTTCAGCCGAATGGAGTAAAGGGGGCAAGGGATTCGGCTTCTAAAGGTGTAACCTAATATGTGATACTTAAGCCCTCTATTGTTATTAGATGGACTTTCACTTAGGGCCCTTCTAGTTTAATTAAGATTAATCTCTTAATTAAATTTATCCTTTTACACTTCCATCCCTTATAGTTTAACTAGTTTATTATTGTTGCACTTAACTATTAAATGTCTAGTATTAATACACTAATAATTCGGTACCCATATACACGAATTATATACTTGTATTCATACTTTTAATAGTTAATTATAGAATAACCTTTATATAATTTATACAATAATATTATCCAATTACTAAATGATTTAATAGCTTTAAATCATATCATGGATAATCTATAATTAGCACATTGCATATTTACTCAACTAGTAAATGTACAACTACTTGTATTAATTAGTTAGTCAAACTAATCTAGTAATAATTTAAACTTAACTTAATACTTAACTGATTTATAATGACTATTTAGAATCATTCCTCTTCGTAGTATCGTTGCATAACTTGCTCGTATTACATGCACTCACCAGTGTGACCCTTAAGTGTTTCGTAGACATGGATGTATCATCATAGGTTGACTAACTGTGCACATAAATCCTTCACAACAATGGTCAAAATAGTCAACAAAAGTCAACAAAATTCAACTAGGGTTAGGGTTTCGGTTTCTAGGGTTTGTGTTCGAGTGTGGGTCGGCCGAATGGCTAAGATCCTACGGGTTTGGTGCTAGATTTGGTCTAGGGTTCGAATCTATTTGGTTGTTTGGCTCGTTTTTGGTATTTTGGCCGTAACAAGGTTAGATCTAGGGTTTAACAATATCACAAGTCTAGGTTTTATAGGATTTGGTCAAGAATCAACAAAACAAGAATGAATAAAAAAATCAATATGAATAACGGATTAACGAATAAATAAACGAACAAATCAACAACACATACACACACATGCATACGAATGTATACATGCATGCTAGCATGCTATGGTTTTGGGGAAACATGGCATAACCGAGACCATATGGCTCTTAGCCATGGTCTCGGGTTCGAGTACAGGCCGAAAACAAAAGAAAACAAGAAAGGTTTTGGGTATTACCTTGGATCGGACGAACTAGGGTTCGAGTTTGGCTTGCGGAGATCGAAGGCACAAGGGTTCGGGTTTGGGAGCTTTGGCCGAGTTCAACAAAAGAGAAAAGGAGGTGTTGGGGTTTTATTTATAGTGTTAGCTTTAGGGTGTTAGAAGGAGAGTTTGAGTAGGAATAGGTTTCATTTGAATAACATGTGGATAATGATCAAAAGGAATGATAAGGCCAACACCCCAAGGGGTGTTTTGGCCGAGTTTGTCACGCACAAAAGAGGGGGAGGCCGACCACAAGGTGGTTGGTCTATGGCTTGGTGTCAGGTTTAGATGGTTGGTCTAAACCCTTTGTCACAATAGACCAGCAATCCCATGCAGAAATCACCTTCACGATTCCCGTCGGCAAGGCAAGCTGGACTAATGAACTAAATGTTGTTCGAAAGGAAGTGAATTGTACATCACCGGAGATTTGTGGACAACGATGATTTACCCATCCTCAAGATTGCATCTACAGCTTAACGAAGTAATTATGCAGGTAATCATTGAACGATTTGTTTGATTGCAATTCTTGCACAATGGTTCTTCTGATTCACTTAAATGTAATGACTAAAATTGTTGATTTTTCAACACACGTGAACAAGGTTTGTTGCTTTGTATACGAAAGTGCACACCAATTGTTCGATGAAATGCATGAACAAGTTTTTTGTGGTTTATGACCATGGTACGATAGGGTTTTTGTATCTCATCTCAATTTTTCATCAACAAGTGCAGCCCGTCATCTCCTTCGTATCATTAAGATAGAGGTTACGAACTTGCACAAGTGGGAGTCTGTTGGAATTATGTGCACAGTTAGTCAACCCATGATGATACATCCATGCCTACGAAACACTTAATGGTCATACCGGTGAGTGCATGTAATACGAGCAAGATATGCAATGATGCTACGAAGAGGAATGATTCATAATAGTCATTATGAATCAGTTAAGTATTAAGTTAAGATTAACTTATTACTGGATTAGTTTAACTAACTAATTAATACAAGTATTTGTATATTTATCAGTTGAGTAAATATACAATGTGTTAATTATAGATTAGCCATGATATGATTTAAAGCTATTAAATAATATAGTGATTGAATAATATTATTGTCTACTTATTTATTGAAGGTATATAACACAAGTATATATATTTCGTGTATATCTATACCGAAATATATAAGTGTATAATACTAAGGCATTTGATAACTAAGTCTGACAATAATAACTAGTAGAACTATCAGGGTTGAATGTGTAAAGAGGAAGTTTAATTAAGAAGTTAATCATAATTAAACTATAAGGGTTTTAAGTGTAAGATCTTCTATTATATATAGAAGGCTTAAGGCTTAAACCTAATGCTTGATCCCTTACACCATCACGCGAAATATACTTCCTCCGCGTCCCTAGTTCGGCCGAATTGAGCAAGAACACAAAGTCTTGTGTTCTTCGTTCTTCGCCCGTTCTTCGTGTTCTTCAAGTTTCGAAGAATAAGTTCATTGCTAAGATCAACTAGTAGGTCGCTCGATTTGTTCATCATCAGTGGACTTTCTTAAGCAAGCAATAAGGTATGTTTTGGGAAACACTTTTCCCCTCTCCCTCTTGTACGATCGAACGAACCAAGAACCTGGGGTTCTTGGTCAGTGTTCGACGAGCACACACAAGCATTGTGTGTGTTCAGGTTGTTCGTACAAGGTTTCTTTCTTGTTAATCAAGTTTGAATTCAAGTTCCTATAATCCTTTAGGGTTTAAGGATTATGTTTAATCTCAGTTCCGCTTTTAGGGATTATATCAGCTAGTTGGTTTAAACCGGTCAAGAACACCATCATGTTCTTACCAGTATGGTTCGAACCAAGTGACTAGGTGGTCGACCCAATGGGTTGATCAGTTTAATGAAACCCTTCATCTATACCACATGCAAATTTCATATGTTGATCCTTAATTATTAAGAAATAATAATTTAAATGCTTCATTTCGTAAAAGAGCTCTTGAACTTATCTATGATTTAATTTGCTCATGGGTTTTACACAATAAACTAATTTTATAGTTCATGAGGTCTATTAACTTATCACAATCTCTATAATTATGCCAAAATTGAAACTTCCCCTGTTGTGGACATGGATGACAAAGATAACCAGGTGAGTACCAATCTATATCTACATCTATAATGAAATAAAGTTTTTTTTGAAATTTGTCATCTCACTAATGCTGACATGTTAATTTTAATTACACAACAAAATGTCCATGTCACCTGTAATCACTAATTTATTCATTATCCATGCCAGATATCATTCTTCTTTTCCCATTTTTAACTCAATTTCTTCTACTACTAGGCATAAAACATTACTACTTTGGCTTTTTTTTATCAACAGTTAAACAGGGTAATTGTATATTATATTGAATACTGAATATGTCATGTACTTGGGAAATATATAAATTACATAATTACATAGTAAACCCTCTAATATAAACTACTTGTCTAATATTCTCCCTCAAGCTAAGGCCGTGAATGGACTCTTAGATTGTGAAGACATCTGCAATCTGATCGTGCGTATAAAGATATTAAACTGACAGTCTCCCTCTAGCAACCTTTTCTCTGATGAAGTGAAAATCAACTTCCACGTGTTTTGTACGTGCATGGAAGACAGGATTGGAAGATAAGTATGTGGCTCCCAAGTTATCACACCACAAGATAGGAGCTGATTTTACCAGTGTGTGGAGTTCTCATAGAAGTGTTTCAAGCCATGTTACTTCAGCAACTGTATCTGCTAAAGCCTTGTATTCAGATTCTGAAGATGACCGAGAGACAGTTTTCTGTTTTCTAGCATACCATGAGGCTAGATTGTTACCAAGATATATTGCAAATCCCCCCGTGGAACGATAATCCGCATCTGAAAAGGCACTCAGATAGTTGAATGCAGCATCAGTGTAGGCATGTAATACTGAGGCTGATGACTGTGATAGTAGAGACCGTGATCTGAGGTGCCATGTAGGTATCGGAGAATACGTTTCACTGCGAACCACTGATTTATAGCTGGCGAGTGCATGAATTGACAGACTTTGTTGACTGCAAAAGTGATGTCTGCTCGGGAGAGAGTAACATATTGTTGAGCACCTACCATTTTTCTGTACTTGACCGGGTCTTCAAAAGAGCACTGTCCCAATGGAGAGGGTAACTGTTGTCGTGCGTGAAGAGGGTACCGGTTTAGCTTGAGAGAGATTTGCTTTCAATAGAAGCTCTTGTACATATTTTATTTGAGAGAGAATAATGTCGGTGCCATGTCTGATTACCTCAATACCAAGAAAATAATATAATGGACCCATGTCTTTGACTGCAAAGGATGTACTCAAACTCCGGATGACGTGATCAATGGCTTTGTTTTTGTTCCCTGTCAGTATAATATCATCAACATATACGAGCATATATAGAGGTGTACCGTGAGCAGAGTATATAAAGAGAGATGAGTCCGTTTTGGAACCACGAACACCGAGAGCTATGAGAGTAGTGGATAGTCTGTGAAACCAAGCTCGCGGTGACTGTTTGAGGCCATAGAGGGATTTGTGTAGAAGGCACACATGATTCGGTTTACTGGGATCTACAAAACCTCGGGGTTGTTCCAGATGCACTGTTTCTTTAAAATCACCATGTAAAAATGCATTTTGAACATCAAGTTGTCGCAAAGACCATTGTTTTGTAACTGCAAGCGATAAAACAACACGTATAGTGGTGGATTTCACCAGCGACCTAAATGTCTCTGTATAATCGATCCCCGATTGTTGTTTATTACCTTTTGCCACAAGATGCGCTTTGTAGCGCTGAATCACCCCGTGTTGATCCCTTTTAATTATGTAGACCCATTTATATCGGACTATGTTTGACTTGGGAACCCGAGGAACAAGTGACCATGTACCATTACGGATCAATGCCGAGTATTCCTCCGACATAGCCTTACGCCAATGGCAATCTTTGTTAGCATCGGTACATGTGGCAGTTCATAAATTGTGGTATTGGTGTTTAGGGCGGTGGGTTGGAAAGGTTTGGTTTGTTTTGGATTTTGGCGAATATGAGCGGGTCTCGGAGGACGAATGGGTTGAGATGTAGGGGTTGTGGATGGAGTTTGTGTTGGCTGATTTGTAGTGGTGTCGGGGTTGTTTTGAGCAGGAACATCTGGGCCTGTTTGGGTAGATGTGTGGGCTGAGTTTGTGGGCCTGTTTTGGCTGATTTGGGGCGGGTTTGGGGCTGAGTTTTCGGGAAATTATGGAGTGTGATGAGATTGTGGTTGGTTTGACTGATCGGGAAGAGTTGTTTGGGCAAAACTGTCGAATGCAGAATTGGGAATAGAAGGGTTCGTCACATGAGGACGTCGAGAGTAGGTGTGTATCGGGTTAGTAGTAGGTAAAAGATCGGTGGGTGTATTTAGAGATGGAGGGTTAGGGTATGATGATGTGTAGGGTTCAAGTGTAGTAGTAGGTGTAGGGTCGGGTGATGGTGTGGAAAATAGGAAATAATGTTCATTGAACCTAACTTGAAGCGCAATATATATGCGTTCGGTGGTAGGGTCAAAGCATCGATATCCGTGATGGATAGTTCTATAGCCAAGAAAAACGCACGAGATGGATTGATAATCCATTTTGTTAGGATTGTATGATCTTAGGTCTGGGTAACATTGACAACCAAAAACGTGAAGAAAAGAAAGGTTTGGTTTGTGTTTAAAGAGGTTTTCAAACGGAGAGATTGTAGAGTTTGATCGTGAGGGGATGTGGTTTATGAGGTAGGTGGCGGTTTCTATGACAATCCTAAAAATCAGACATTAAATTCGACATTTATTGTAACCCTAATAGTGTACTAGAACCCTAATTTGATTTATGAAAGCATTTATTTACATTTGAGTATAGCGTCATACCCTAATACCATTTATGATATCAATTAGATCACAATTAAGATTAGCAAAACCCTTACATCATGTCTCATTAGTACACAACATCACTATTTATGCACATGGTAGATTGTGTCTCATATAGTTAGAGCTGTACACATAACGAGTTGGTGACTCAACATAATTATGAATCAATTCAAAAATATAAATTTTATAATTCATAATGATACAAAATCTCAACCAAACAAACCTGTACGAAATATCTACGCATTTAATTAAACAATTAACGACACATAAATACTAAGTATGATCGGTAACATTGAAAGTGGCCAAATGTATATCTGAACTCATAATTTTCAGTAAGGAAATGACCACAATCGAAAACCAAGTAAAACCATGTTAGAAGTATTTTACAAGTAAACACTTGCAGTAAATGCGTATATCAAATACATCAAGAATAAATTATTAATTAAAATAAAAGTACTCATAT
The DNA here is from genome assembly GCA_963853835.1 of Calendula officinalis. Lineage (NCBI taxonomy): Eukaryota > Viridiplantae > Streptophyta > Magnoliopsida > Asterales > Asteraceae > Calendula > Calendula officinalis. Next base: position 36,121,346 of record OY970828.1, read on the forward strand.
TTTCCTCCCCATCTCGTTATACCACCGAAATTCTTTTTTTTCTTTTTTTATATAACCCTTTTAACCAATCAAGACTCAACACATAAGAAAACCTATTAAAACCCTAAAACCTACTAGCATCCTATTTAAAACTCTTAGTAGCCGACACCCGCACCTCTGTCTTTAAATCACCGAGCATCAAGAAACCCGAATAAACCCAACACTTCCTCTGTTTTGTTTTTCCGTATCATCTCAGACGAACCCTCCATCTCCGGCGATGCAGTATAAATCCAGGCGAACCAGCAGCAACCCCGATTGAATTCTCTCTTTCTAAAAAGGTATATACATGCAAATATGCTATGCGTGTGTGCGTGTGTTGTTTTCCCGAAACCCATCTCTGTCTCTCGTCAATCGCCGATCGAGCAAAGGCGGACACACTACAGTGTGTGTAATACTATACGATTCCGGCAAAAACTTAGTCGTAACCACCGATGGCCATGGCCTTCGGCCGGCCAGGCGAACACCCGAGTCAAGAACAATGAACAAACCCAGTTAGGTTCTTAAATCAGATTTTGATCATTTGAATATTTAATAATCACTTTTATTTATTATACTTATTTATTTATTTATTTATTTATTTATGAGAATCATTGTTATTTAAGATTATATATAAATTATTAACAAGTTATAAATTTAAATAAGAATTATTTACTTAAATCTTAATTTATTAAGTAAGTAATTATAATTATATAAAATCATATATTATTTAAATAATTATCATAGCTATTCCTTATTTTCGTTTCACTGATTCATCGAAACTTATAAATACGAATCAAAGTATTTAAAATACATCCTCATCCAATCGAGTCACCAACGTATCGCTCACGATTACTTTTTTGCATTTAGGGCACTAGGAGTTGTTGGTTGGAAACAACATATTTGCTTAATTTCATTTTTGGAAGCTTGCATCAGGTGAGTCCATAGCCCCACCTTTTACCGCATTTTATTTACTATTTTTACAAATATTTGGGGTGAAAAACATATCAATTGTTTTAATAAAAGCTTACATTATTTTTATTGTGATGATACATTATTCAAACCTTGACAAACAGTCTTTATGCTCTAACTAAGTAGGTGTAGTGCATAGGTAGATGCTTACATGCCATAATCTTAGCTAGTTGCGACTAGGCCCTGGATATGCAGATGGTACCATTGGCTGACACTCTTCCTCCCACATTTTTGTTACTTAACGGTTCTACCCAACCGTCAGGGGAGTGCATATCTTAGAGAACAGAAGCATCACACTTAGAGTTGCAGTTTGATTATGGGCTTAGGGTCGGCATATTAACTCAATGGCTTAGCTAACTGTTGGGGACACCAGTCATGCATTTTCTTATTATTTCTCAATATTATTATTATTCTTTACAAATTTCAATAAATTGTTTACTTAACCATTTTTACATGACAAATTATATTACAACTTTGTTGTTGACAAATCATTTTTCTAAACATTATATATCATCACACAGATTTTGCCACATCGGCACATAAACATTTTTGGGTAAATCAAAACCATATTTTAAAAACCTGTGGATTCACTCAACAATTTTTGTTGATTGTTTTATATATGTTTTTCAGGTAATTGATTGAAGTATAAGCATTAGAGTTTGGATCACAAGCATGCATGAGTCAAAGATGCCACCTTTTTCTTTTTAATTAAAAACCTTCTTTAATTACGTATTAGACTTGTCGTTTTTATTAAATTTTTGGTGGCATACTTTATTACTTTTATTTAATGAAGTTTTGAGACAATTAATATTTGCAATAATCATATGCTTGTGGTTACTTATGATGTCCACCCCGTTCTTCCGCAAACCATTTTCTTTTGAAAACCATTTTGGCGGGGTGTGACATAATGGTATCAGAGACCTTGGTTATAGTGAATTAGTAAACTAATCTATAACTTCAAAAAGATTTTTGGACAAAACTATTTTGAGTCAAAACGTGTTCGTGGCATCCAAAGTCTCATTCATATAGAGTTGTATTTTATATATAGAGACTCATTTGATATAGATTTGCATTTCACATAAAGCTAATTTCATGTAGACTTCTTTACATATAGAGTATCATTACATATAGAATTGCATTTCATATCATTCATATGACTTATGCCTTAGTAGTAGATCACTTGCTTTTACACTCATCTTATACTTGGCTTAGGTAGAATATTGTTTACACCAAATGCTTACACGTAAAACCGTACTTTGGAAATATTATTCACTGTACACTTACACCACATACCCCATAGAACTATATTCATTACCGTATTCACACTTCACTAATCACTTACACTTCACTAATCACTTACATGTAAACACGTAGTCTATAATTATCATATGACATCGACAAGAAGTGACTATTTTGGCTACTCTACTCTACTGGACAAAGATCGAACATGATGACACATCATTGGTGGATGTTGAATAAGAAACACCTCTACACGTGCACCACATACTATAATCACATACTATAATCACATACTATGTATCACATTTTCACACCGTACCTCACTTGAGTATCGTCACCTCAATCCTAATTTTCCACTCCACTAATATCGAGACACATAAGATCCTTCTCGGAACCGACGATAGAACGTCATCTTTAGAACGAACTTTAAGCACAACTCTTAAAAATTTTCCACAATGCGTTATTAAGAAAAAGAACCCAAATCCTCGTAGAATCAAAAGTATGACCTCTGGATTTTCGCATACGATAGGAGTATGGAGAAAACACTAGTACTCGTGAATGAAGTTATGAAGTGACAATGATGAGGAAATATTGTATGATGAAATTATAAAAGCGTCTGGCCACCGAGTTTATAATTACGTCATACAATGTGGAATTATCAAAGTCATGGATTATTGAAAGGAATCAAACACTTGAATACAACTACCCTCATTAGTAATAGAACTTGTAAACAAAATGGAAATGAGTCTAACTATGGGAATGAAACTCTCTTGTCTAATAACGAAGGCCACTATAACAACAAATCAATTGATGGAGAACATGTCAAAAATATATCACGTCAAAGTAGAACGATAGTAATCGACTAACTCGTGGACAATCGTCATGATCAAGGAATGAGAAACTCGACAAGACTTCAATAGTACATTGTAGTAACTTAATCATTCTACCTCAGTGCTATCAAACTAAGACCACCGAATTAAGTCCTTGCCTCCCTCCGGTTAAACAATAAAATAAATTTTGAATATAGTAAAATTTACTAGTCTCGAAAAGTTATCCTACAAATAACCTAACCCATGAGAATCATTCTGCCATTCATAGACTGAAACGCTGAAACTTGAAATACAAATGAAACGCACCGTTTACTGAATATTTCAACAAGACTTGAGATTTGGAAGATATGTACAAGTCTAACTTCTTATTAGAGAAACATCAACGTCAAGATGAAGAATAGATCGAATATCAAGACATGAAGATGTACAAAAGGCTCAAGATTTTAAGAAAATATATATTCATCGTCCTTAGCTTACGCGTTAGAAATCAAACCGGACTAACGATGAATCGAAGGCTAGAAAATACACCTAACAGACTTAATAACATTTCCATTTCCCTTGTCAAATTAAATTCATAACTAAACTAATCCCAAGAGCCTCACTGATCGCACGACAACCTTAACTTCTAAATCCACCCAAGACGTGAATATTACCTCTCCAACTATCAAAACTTCTATCTTTAAGATTCCCTCGACTGAACATTTCCGAATAAGAATCTTTTCCATTCGTATGAATATCATAGATCTAAAAAAAATGCTAATAGCTATCGGGAATTAAACAAAGTATCCATTATGAATCGCTATCGACTTCTGCGTATTGATGAGATTTTTTCGACCAATTACAAGGATCGGTCTTATATTCTATAATAATTTATTTGCGCTCAAGTTATCACCAGCTGAAATTTCGTGAAGAAGAGATGTACCTAAGATCACATTCAAAACTCGCTATTATCATTTTTTTCTTGTTATGCCCTTTTGAGTTAACTCTTGCTGTGTAATCAATACCTCGTTAAGTTGTCATCGTATCTATAGATGATATCCTAATATATCCCCGATGTCAAGTTGAACACGAAGAACATCTTAAGCAAATTTTAAAACTATTTGAAAAGGAGAAATTGTACGCCAAATCTTCCAAGACGCGATAAATGAGAAGAGAATACACGTAGCTCCCACAAAAATTGAGACGATTAAAAATTTTAAAGTCCTGAAATCCTCGACAGAAGTTTGTCAATTTCTTGTCTTTACCGGCTACTGACCGACGGTTTATTCGACATTCTACCAAAGTGGCCCAAACCCTATCCTCTTCAAACCCCAAAAGATGAGAGATTGAACTAGAGTGAGGAACCTGAAACTGATATTCAGGCCTTCATGTAGAAAATGTGTATTGCACCAATCCTAGCCTAAACTTAAAGGAACCAAAAACGTCATCGTATATTGTGACACGTCACATCAAGGATTATATTGCTTGTTGTAGCAAAATGGAAGAGAAATAGCAGACGCCTCTTGATAATTGAGAATTCACGAAAAGAACTACACTACCCATGAACTTGAATTAGGTGCCATAGAATTCGCGTTAAAAATCTGGAGACACTATCTATACGAAAAGAACCACTAATGCCTCGAACATATTTTCGATTAGAAGGAACTTAAACATGAGGCAACGACATTGCAACAAGATTGCTAAACAAAAACGACTATGAAATCATGTATCACCTCGGGAAGGCCAAACGTAGTGGCCGACGCCCTTAGTCAAAAAGAACAAATCAACTACGTCAAGGGCGAGCATTAGAAATTCCTATTCGAACAAATCTCACTGCACAAATCTCTCTTCCTGAATCCGCAGTTTCCAAATCGATATTCTAAAAAGAGAACACCAAAGGAGAATTTCTTTGCAGTATGGCGAAACAACTAGAAACCAAGCGTGATGGAACATTGTATACATCACAAATAGGATATAAGTTCCTAGCTTTGGAAGCTTTCACGACAACATTTTGGACGAAGATCATAAATCTAAATACTCGATTCATCTCAGTGCTAATAAGATGTACAAAGATATGAAGAAGATGTACTGGTGAAAAAAATACGAAAAAGGAGATTGTATTCTATATCACCAAGTTTTCAGCGTGTTGTGCCTACTTTCAAGTCTCCTGCAACAGCTCGAGATTTTCGAATAGAAATGAGAACCAATTTCTATATATTTTATTTTTATCACTAATTACGTCAAACTTCTAGGAGTCGCAATAAGATTTGGGAAATCGTTGATCACTCGACAATATCTACACATTTTATTCCTATGAAAAAGACAATCAAATGAGAAGGTTAACCATGATTCACCTAAACAGAAGACGTATGCCGGCATAAAACGCCAACATTCACACCTTTCTTCAGACCACTAACCTATTATTACGTTATCTTAAATTTCGGGATGAAATTTCTTTAACAAGGGGAGAATGTGACAACCCTAAAAATCAGAAATTAAATTCGACATTTATTGTAACCCTAATAGTGTACTAGAACCCTAATTTGATTTATGAGATCATTTATTTACATTTGAGTATAGCGTCAAACCCTAATACCATTTATAATATCAATTAGATCACAATTAAGATTAGCAAAACCCTTACATCATGTCTCATTAGTACACACCATCACTATTTATGCACATGGTAGATTGTGTCTCATATAGTTAGAGCTGTACACATAACGAGTTGGCGAGTCAACATAATTATGATCAATTCAAAAATATAAATTTTATAATTTATAATGATACAATAGCTCAACCAAACAAATCTGTACGAAATATCTACGCATTTAATTAAACAATTAACGACACATAAATACTAAGTATGATTGGTAACATTGAAAGTGACCAAATGTATATCTGAACTCATAATTTTCAGTAAGGAAATGACCACAATCAAAAACCAAGTAAAACCACGTTAGAAGTATTTTACAAGTAAACAGTTGCAGTAAATGCGTATATCAAATACATCAAGAATAAATTATTAATTAAAATAAAAGTACTCATACTTTCCTCCCCATCTCGTTATACCACCGAAATTCTTTTTTTTTTCTTTTTTATATAACCCTTTTAACCAATCAAGACTCAACACATAATAAAACCTATTAAAACCCTAAAACCTACTAGCATCCTATTTAAAACTCTTAGTAGCCGACACCCGCACCTCTGTCTTCAAATCACCGAGCATCCCCGGCAAGAAACCCAGCCAGAATACTTCCGGCGAATGGAAGCATAAACCAACTCAGCACTCTTTTTCGTCTCTCTCTCATCCCGAAGTTGAGCTTTTAAATTTTGTTGCTCGAGTTACTGTGTGAATGATGTACCCGAATAAACCCAACACTTCCTCTGTTTTGTTTTTCCGTATCATCTCAGACGAACCCTCCATCCCCGGCGATGCAGTATAAATCCAGGCGAACCAGCGGCAACCCCGATTGAATTCTCTCTTTCTAAAAGGTATAAACGTTAACTCTAAATAATCCTTTGTATATACATGCGAATATGCTATGCGTGTGTTGTTTTCCCGAAACCCATCTCTGTCTCTCGTCAATCGCCGATCGAGCATAGGCGGACACACTACAGTGTGTGTAATACTATACGATTCCGGCAAAAACTTAGCCGTAACCACCGCTGGCCATGGCCTTCGGCCGGCCAGGCGAACACCCGAGTCAAGAACAATGAACAAACCCAGTTTTTTTTTTTTTGGAACCGGCAAATGATATATAAAAGAATATCTAGCAAGTAGCTAGAGAACAAAACAGAGAAACAAAAGCAAGGGAAACAAAATTAGATACATCGAAGAGGGTTAATACACCACTCCGCCCAACCAAGGCTTAAAGAACGACCCCTATATTTCTTCCAACTAAACACAAGGGATTTAATGGAGTCCATAACTGAGACCGCATGGAGAGCAACACCTCTAAAAATCCGATTGTTTCGAGCTTTCCAAAGACACCATAAAGAACCGTAGATAATGCTCATTAAAAGATCCCTCGATTTTTTTATTCCCGCTCCAGTTTCTGACGAAACTAAAGACATCTCTAACTGAGACGAAGTGCACCGGACTGGGTCGAACCCACACCATTGAAAAACCAACTCCAAAGTGTTGCGGGCTAACGGGCAAGAAACCAGAATGTGATCAGAGCTTTCCTCAATATTAGAGCAGAATGAGCACATGGGGGAGCCAATGGGGACATTCCGACGAGACAATTCAATACCCGATGGAATTCTGCCCTGAACCGCTTTTCAATTAAAAAATGCTATGTTCTTTGGGACTGTGTTACACCACAAAAAATCAAGATCACATACCGGGTGAAATGCACGGTCTAGTCTATGTCTAAATTTGGCAACACTAAACATACCATCCTCCAAAAGCTCTGATTGCCAACTAACCCCGTTATCACTAGAATATATCACGTCCTTAACATCAATGTTAAACTTACGGAGAGTATTTTTTATCTTGGCAATAGACGACCACACGCCGCTCACGTAAGGATTTGCAAGATAATAAATTGGTTTATTATCAAGATTATGAAGACCTCTAATAACCATAGACCATATTGAGGACGGATGAGCTTTAAGGTTCCACCACCATTTAGAGAGTAAAGCAATATTTAAGTTTTGAATTGAACCCAAACCAGCACCTCCCACCTCTTTTGGGGCAGTTAGATTATTCCAAGCAACCCAATGAATAGACTTTTTCCCCGCCACCCCGTTCCAAATAAACTGTCTTTGTATCTTTTCTAACTCATCTATGATACCCATTGGCGCCACAAATAAAGACAAGTAGTACGAGGAAAGATTGCCCAATACCGATTTGGCCAACGTCATGCGCCCACCAAAAGATAAGGTACTAGCCTTCCAACTAGAAAGCTTCGAGCGGAATTTATCAATGATAGGTTTCCATGCTGATTTACGTTTCATGTTATCTCCAACCGGCACCCCTAGGTAAGTGAAGGGAAGAGAAGCCGGCTCACAACCCAAAGGACTAGCCCATGCAACAACTTCCTCCAAATCAGCTCCAATACCAAAGACACGAGATTTTGAAAAGTTTACTTTTAAACCAGAAGCTACATGAAAGCAGCGGAGAATTCGAGCAAGGTTTCCGATATTTTTGTTTGACCAATCTCCAACAAACAAAGCGTCATCTGCATAAAATAAATGTGAAATTATATTGTTAGTGTTTGGTATACATACCCCATCATACACCCCATTCTCAACCGCCGACAACATCATAACGTTTAGACCTTCCATTACAATGTTGAAAAGAAAGGGTGAAAGCGGGTCACCCTGTCTAACACCTTTAGACATCATGAATTCCTTGGTAGGACTTCCATTAACTAACACCGAAGCTTTAGCCGAACCGAGGCATGCTTTAATCCAATTTCTCCATTTTAGACCAAAGTTCATTTGGGCCATAATTGAATCGAGGAAATTCCAGTTTACTGAATCAAACGCCTTATCAAAATCGACTTTAAATAGTAGCATCTTTCTACCGCTTTTACGGGCCCACGAACAAAGCTCATTTACAATTAACGGACCCTCCAATATGTTACGGCCCTTGACAAAGGTCGATTGCACGTTGTCAATACAAGAGCCAATACAGTTTTTAAGACGAAGAGCAAGAGTTTTGGATATAATCTTGTATGTGGCACTAATGAGGCTAATTGGTCTAAAATCGTTCAAAGAAAGAGGGTCCTTGATTTTTGCAATCAGAGAAATAAACGATGAATTACATCCATCAGAAAACTGCCCCCAAGATTCAAAGTGTTTTACAGCATTAAAAACATCATTTTTTATGATTTCCCAATGAGATTTAAAGAACTTAAATGTGAAACCATCCGGACCCGGTGATTTCTCTGAACCACAACTCCATACCGCCTGTTTAATTTCATCAATGGAAAACGCAGATTCAAGAAGATAGCTAGCCTCCGGCGAGATACACTTGAATTTATTGCTGACTATCAAAGGACGAACCGGCCATTTATCTTTAAATTTGTTTTCAAAGAAATTTAAAACCTCCGCTTTAATTAATATCGGGTTAGTCACCCATTGACCATTAATCAACAAACCATTAATTTGCGAGGTGTTGTTCCTGGAATTGACAGAACCATGAAAAAAGCTTGTGTTTTCATCTCCATCAACGATCCATTTTATTCTTGCTTTTTGTTTCAAATCAGAGGTGGCGATTTTCTCAAGCTCGACAATACGTGAAACACAATTAGAACGAGACCCAAGCTCATGGAGATGTAACATTCTAGACTCAGCAATTTTCTCTAATTCTTCCACTCGTCTTCTACAAGACAAAAGATCTCCATTTTCTTTTACATATTCGAGCTCTCTCCATTTCTTGATTTCTTTCTTTAAAAACCTGAATTTAGCCAATAGAAAAACATCGGGGCAGCCATAACCACGAAATTGATCCCATACTAATTTGACCAGATCAGTGAAACCTGATCTCATGAGCCACGAATTAAATAGCTTGAAAGGCCTAGGCCCGAAATCCACCAAGGTTGTCTTAAGAGTGATGAGCTTGTGGTCAGATAAATCCATAGGGAGAGCGGTGACCGCAGAGCCAGGGAAGGCATTGATGAAATTGCTGCACACAAGGAAGCGATCAAGCTTGCTCAATTTACCGCCGTCTTCTTGTCTAAAATAAGTAAATTTATAAACTGGTTGAAATCGTCTGCCGAAACACCGCAAAATATGGAATTCATACGTTCGCTGCTATCGTGGACAACATTAAAATCACCCATAATTAGCCACATCGCCACTTTAGAGGCCATTAGGGCAAAAATTTCACCCCACATCCGACGTTTATCTGAGACCGATTGCGGGGCATAAACATTGATTACCGCAAGTTCCATGTTTCTGCCCAACCAATTACCAAAAGTTACTAAAAAATTCTGATTTTTTATAGAGCTTGAAACTACAAAATTGTTACTATCCCAGATTGTAATTAAGCCTCCTGATCTTCCCGAGGAATCCACCATGTCAAAATCAAAATTGTTGTTGTACCAACAATTCCGCACATCAAATTGTGTTGAAGAATTGCTACACAGTTTGGTTTCTTGAAAACAAGCGATTGAAATACGATGAGAAGAGCACAAACCTTTAACCCATCTATGTTTATGCGCCTCACATAGACCCCTAACATTCAGAGATATGCAATTCATTGGGAAACATTGCATACTCCAGCGTTCTCCATTACCTCAGTAAGAATCGGGTTACCAGATTCAATATCCACATTCACCAGCTTACCAATTTCAATTGTTTTAGCCACCTCATCAAGAATCGACATATGATTGGAGGTGTGGGAAGGCGCAATCACCTGGGGAAGGGGAGAACCAACCCTTCTTTTCTTCGGATCATTCATCACTGTTGGGGAAGTGTGGACTTGAGCATCTTCAGAATTAATAAGAGGCCCAAAGGAACTTGGGAGTTTGCGACCAGAAAAATTAACAGGCCCATTAGTGAATGGCCCAAAGCAACCGGAACCCACTAAGTCCGGGAAGGCATTCTGGGGCCCCAAAGAATCCATGCAGGGAAGCGGTGCATGGTAAGTGGGAATTACATTAATTATCGGCCTTTTCTCCAAGCACGGACCATTAAAAACAAACGTTGGTTGAATTTCCCCATGGGAAGGAATATCAATCGGCTCATGATTAGGGGTTGGTTTTCCCCGATCATACTCCGGGGGGTGGGGTTCGGCGAATCTTGTTGGGCCATCGGGGTGTCAGTAACATGAGCATCGTTTAAATTATTACCGCCATCGTCGTTTCCGACCCAAGTATCAGAAACCTCTGCTGAATCATTACTACTGCAAGAGCCATTATTGGCGATTGACAAGGAATGATCCGAACCGACCTTGCCGACATCATAATTAAACTGAAATAAAAATTCTTCCACTTCCAAAATTTTGATTGAGAATTGTTTCCCATTCCCATGATCAATAACGATAGACTCACTGATTTTGGATTTCAATTTGGTGAGCGTAGTGATATTGACATAAGAAATGTCCTCAAATTTCCAAACATTATCATCTTCTCCCATATCTAAAATTTTACCTGTGTCGGCCATGATTTTTTTAAAGTTAACACGAGATCGAAATTGTAACGGGAGCCCAATAATTTTTAGCATGGCAATTCTTTTGTATTCCCACTGCGAAATGGAGTCTCCACGTTTTAACCACCTAAACCAATTCTTCCAAACATCAGTATTTTCAAGTAAGCTTTTAGCTTCACTGTTATTCTCAAATCCAGTTAATGTGCATAGACCACCATAATAGTATATACTCTGGAAGGATACGCCAGCTTCACGAAGTGAAATCGGAATGGTTTTTAGGGTAATAAGATTTATAGCTTCACCAAACAGGAAAGAACTGTAAAGCGATTCCTCAATCTCAACTGATGGACATAAAGAGACACGCAATCTACTATCCTCTTCATTCTGGACTTTATGTTTTTTAACGATATTAGCATACGACATGTCGCCAACGTGATTCCATGTACCAGTAGGTGGTGGGGGAGGTGGAATAGGGTCCCGCTTAGCCAAGGGGTCGACGAATCGATTAACCTGTCCAAACCTGTTGTATCTAGCAATATTGACAGAAAGGATATTATTCTTTAATCATACATTCCGGAGTGACGCTACAAAACCCACCACATCCTTGACACCTGAGAATCTTACGAAGCCAAAGGACAGACCATCTTTATCCTTTTTGCGGGGGATGAAGACATCAACAATCTTCCCAAAACAGATGAACACCTTCTTCAAATCATCAACATAGGATTCCACCGGAATATTTCCCACGAAGAAGGAGGTAATCTCCAGGGGTTTGTATGGTTTTCGTCGGTTTACCGTTTCCCATCCACCAGTTTTAAAAGGTCGATTCATATTAATAGACGAGGCAGTAGCCTAGACAAACCCAACGCCGGCGGATGACCAGACGTCGGAGCCTAAGGCCGGTTTGTGGCGTGAGGCCGGAAGGGGAGGGGAAGGGTTTTTTTGGGAGAGAATAATCACTTTTATTTAATATACTTATTTATTTATTTATTTATGAGGATCATTATTATTTAAGATTATATTTAAATTATTAACAAGTTACAAATTTAAATAAGAATTATTTACTTAAATCTTAATTTATTAAGTAAGTAATTATAATTACATAAAATCATATATTATTTAAATAATTATCACAACTATTCCTTATTTTCGTTTCACTGATTCATCGAAACTTATAAATACGAATCAAAGTATTTAAAATACATCCTCATCCAATCGAGTCATCAACGTATCGCTCACGATTACTTTTATGCATTTAGGGCACTAGGAGTCGTTGGTTGGAAACAACATATTTGCTTAATTTCATTTTTGGAAGCTTGCATCAGGTGAGTCCATAGCCCCACCTTTTACCGCATTTTATTTACTATTTTTACAAATATTTGGGGTGAAAAAAATCTCAATTGTTTGCATCAGGTGTAGTGCATAGGTAGATGCTTACATGCCATAATCTTAGCTAGTTGCGACTAGGTCCTGGATATGCAGATGGTACCATTGGCTGACACTCTTCCTCCCACAATTTTGTTACTTAACGGTTCTACCCAACCGTCAGGGGAGTGCATATCTTAGAGAACAGAAACATCACACTTAGAGTTGCAGTTTGATTATGGGCTTAGGGTCGGCATATTAACTCAATGGCTTAGCTAACTGTTGGGGACACCAGTCATGCATTTTCTTATTATTTCTCAGTATTATTATTATTTTTTACAAATTTCAATAAATTGTTTACTTAACCATTTTTACATGACAAATTATATTACAACTTTATTGTTGACAAATCATTTTTCTAAACATTATATATCATCACACAGATTTTGCCACATCGGCACATAAACATTTTTGGGTAAATCAAAATCATATTATAAAAACTTGTGGATTCACTCAACAATTTTTGTTGATCGTTTTATATATGTTTTTCAGGTAATTGATTGAAGTATAAGCATTAGAGTTTGGATCACAAGCCTGCATGAGTCAAAGATGTCACATTTTCTTTTTAATTAAAAACCTTATTTAATTACGTATTAGACTTGTCGTTTTTATTAAATATTTGGTGGCATACTTTATTACTTTTATTTAATGAAGTTTTGAGACAATTAATATTTGCAATAATCATATGCTTGTGGTTACTTATGATGTCCACCCCGTTCTTCCGCAAACCATTTTCTTTTGAAAACCATTTTGGCGGGGTGTGACAGTTTGAAAGGCAAAATGCCAAAAATGTTGAGGAACATGAGCTTGTGTCATGAGAGTGAGGCCGGTTTCAACGACGTGACGGTGACGTCTCTCGACAATACCGTTTTGTTCGCTGGTGTGGGGGCACGAGTGGCGGTGTATGACACCAATCGAGGAGAGGAATGTGGATAGTTTTTGAAATTCTCTCCCCCCCCCCCCCCCAATTGGTTTGGACAGTTTTGAGTTTTGTGGAGAATTGGCATTCAACAGTTTTGGTAAAGGTTTTGAAAACATCAAAGACGTCTGATTTTTGTTTTAGAGGAAATAACCAAATAAATTTAGAAAAATGGTCAACGCATAAAAGAAAGTAGGAGTGGCCATCAAAGACGGGTGCGGGACCCCAAACATTTGAAAAAAACAAGATCTAAAACACGCGTACTTTTATAAGAAGAAGATGATAAACTAAGTTTGGATGATTTTCCTATAAAACAAGAATTACAACGAAAATTAAATTCTTTATTCAAAATAGGTATACAATATCTAGAAAGCATAGTTTGAAAAAGTTGTGAGTGAGGGTGTCCAAGACGTTAATGCCATGTTGTTGTGGTTACACGAGTTGTTGAAAAAGAAACTTTTGGAAGGGCTTCCGGAAGATTGATAGAGTAGAGTCCACTGTCACTTGGACCCGTGAGGAGGGTAGTGTGAGTAGCTGAATCCTTGATAACAAAACAAGAAGAGTGAAATTAAAAATAAACATGATTATCAAGACAGAATTTTTGTACTGAAAGAAGATGTTTCTTTATGTCGGGGACATGAAGGATGTTATTTAGGTGATAGGTTTTGTTTGGGGAGTAAAGTTTGGAGCACCCGATGTGTAAAATAGGTTGGGCCTTATCGTTACCAACATGAAGATTGTCATCACCATAATAGGGCTCGGCGAAAGTGAAACCCGTCATATCCGGTGAAACATGGTTGTTTGAGCCTGTATCCGGAAGCCATGAAGTAGAGGCTTGTGACCTATGATCGGCTTAATTTGTAGATGGTTGTTGTCACCCACGTGTGGTCGATGAATCACGATTCGGGCATTGGGATGGAACATGGCCGATTCCACACCTGTTACACAAACAATAAACTGTATTTTGGTTAGATACCCAAGAAAACTGACTGTTGTTGTGGTGTCCACCACCGCGGCCTCGATTTCCACGTCCACCTCGATTACGATAGATGCCTCGGTTAGGGTTACTGTTGGGAGCTCCTATATTGTTTGTGTAGAATTCTTGTGGAGGCTATGTAGTTGTTGTATTTTGTGCCAGTTGTACTTGAATACCGAGTTGAGACATAAGCTGATGTAGGGCTTGTATGGTATCGGTTGGAAGAGAGACTCCACCGGTGGTAGTACTAGCCGTAAATGCCTGAGCCGGAGCCACTTCAGAGGCTGATTTTTGAACCAAGAACTCGTGATCAGCGAGTAATGCTAGAAGTTCAGAGAAAACAGTTGTAAACTGTCTAAAGAGAAGGCTTTGTTTGACACCGTTGTATTTTTCTCGTAGACCGGAGACGACCAGCACCACAATGTCTTTGTCTGACATGGGCTGGCCAATATTGGAAAGAGCAGTAGCATGCATACTCTTGTGCCCTACTGAGGTAGGCAGCAGAGGTTTCATCACCTTTCATCTGTATTTTCAACAATTGTGTTTTCAAGAGAAATTCTCTTGATGATGTGTTCAGGGCATAGGCACGTTCGAGTGTGATCCATAGGTCACGAGATGTGGTACCTTTTACATGCTAGAACGAGGCTTCGAATATGGTGGACATGAGTAACATACGAACGTGAGCGTCATTGGAGATCCAGATTATATAGGGGAGCGTTCATCTCAGAACCAATATTTTTGCGAGAACTGCGAGAACCACTTTCGGACCAATCATTTAAATTAATTAGTTTTTTAATTCTAAAGGGTATTGTAGTCTTTTTAACTTTTTTTTAATTATAGCAATTAACCAATTATATTAATACAATATATTTTCCATATTCTATTAAACCAACAACTGTTCTAAATTGCCGATTTAAATCGCCAATTGTTCACTAATTCACTAAAGTAATGAACAAAACAATACATACTACTACTGTAAATTGATAGAACAAAATCGCAGCATTCGTTATTGAACAAAATCATACATACCAGAAAAAAAATGTATACAAAATAACAGATCTTGAACAAATCAAAAATAAATCAAAAACAAATAAACATGAACAAATCAGAAACAGATGAACAAATCTGAAAACAAATGAACAGATCTGAGAACATAAACAAATGAACAAATCAGAAACACATGAACAAATCAGAAACAGATGAACAGATCTGAAAACAGATGAACAGATATTCCGCGGAAGTGAGTTGCATCTTCACCGGAACCCTAGTTGCCGACTTCGCGGGAAACAAGATTTGGCCGTAGCCGAAACCAGATCTTGGTCAACTTTTTCTCTGCTTTCTAGTTATAATTGCCGGCGAAGAAACCACAGATTCATCGATTTTTGAAGTACCGCACCTAAAATCCCTAAAAACCCGACGACGAAAACCTAGATCTGGAAAACAATTTTCTCCGGCGGCGGCGTTGCAGACATCGGAACCCTAGATCTGCAACCTTTTTTTCTCTGGCGGTGGTGGTGTAGTTTTTTGGGTAGTCGGAGATGATACGCTGATGTTTGGGCGGTAGGATATTCTTGTCACTTTCTCGGTGTTCTCGTTGGAGATGGAGGCGGGGGTGTTGATTGTTAACCAGGTGTGACAACCGGAGATGGAATGAGAGGCAGAGATGACTGTTGTGGAGCAGTCAACCGATGGTAAGGGAAGATTGAGAAGTTGTTGTAGATGTGAAGAAGTGGCTGTAACACTTTTTTGAAGAAGAGATATGGAGAAGTTGTAGATATGGATTAGTTACTGTTAAACTTTTGGAGAAGAGAGAGAATTGAGAGAAAAACTCAAATTTTGAAGTAGGTGGCCGTCATATGCGAGATGGAGGGGAGGGTGGTGTTATTTAATTAATTAATCAAAATATCATTTTACTACTTTACCCTTTCATCCACTAAATTTTAGTCATTTCGTGTGCACTTATTTACAAACCTGCCATCATCTATCTTAACCATTGATCTCCTTATCTAATGGTTCAAAAGTGTTCTCGCGGTTCTCGCAAAAATATATGTGAATTTATTGCCAAAAGAATTCAAAATTAATGAGTAACTATACTCACCAATATAGTCGAACAAACATTGACTTTGAAATTATCAATTCTTATTTTTTGTGATTATTTTAAGAATTTTAAGGCCGATGTTATCATTATCAAACCAGTTAGTAGTTGTTGGCTTTGTCTAATATAATTATTTTCTCAAAATTTGTTTCTCATTATTACAATTATGGATTATTATCTTATTTAAATAGTATTAATATTTTGTTATTTTCCTACATCAGCCTCGAAGCATGCTCGCCCATTCCGGCGGGCTTTGAAGCTAGTGTGTGTGTGTGTATATATATATATATATATATATATATATATATATATATATATATATATATATATATATATATATATATATATATATATATATATATATGGTAAATGTTCAAGGTAGTCCAAGGTCAATATATCAATACCCCACCCACCTCAGGCGGCCGGAGACGACGGCCGGCGGCCGGAGGTGGCCGCCGCCGGTGGTGGTCGTAACTTGAAACACATGTGTTTGAAACATATGTGTTTGAAACACATGTGTTTGAAACACATGTGTTTCACCTTTTTGAAACACATGTGTTTCACCTTTTTGAAACACATGTGTTTCACCTTTTTGAAAGACATGTGATTTGAAAATAAAGGAGTGTATATGTGAAACCAATCACATGTGTTTCTTGACTTGAAACACATGTGATTCGTTACTAGAAGCACATGTGTTTCGTTACTAGAAGCACATGTATTTTACTAATAATAGTTGTTTTGAAATTAAAGGAGTGTATTTGTACAACCAAGCACATGTGTTTCAAGTAATGAAGAACATGTGTTTGTAAGCTAGAAGCGCATTTGCTTCACTAATAACAGTTTTTTTGAAAATAAAGGAGTCTATATGTACATCCAATCACATGTGTTACGAGACTTAAAACACATGTGCTTCGTATGCTCCCCTGTGTTTTAAAAACTCATATTTTTAGTGACTTGAAACACATTTGTTTCGTGACTTGAAACACATGTGTTTCGTGACTTGAAACACATGTGTTTCAAAATAATATGCTCGTTTTTATTTTGTAACACCTGTGTTTTAGTGAAGCACATGTGTATCAATACATCAATACCACCACCACCCATATTACCGCCAGCACCTTCACTGTCAGCCACCACCACCGTCGCTGACCACCAGCTACGGGTAGCAGCGGACGACAGCGGGCGGTAACGATTGGCGGTGGCTGGCGGTGGTGACCGGTGGTGGTGGTCGTGACTGGAAGCACATGTGTTTGAAACACTGTGATTTGATCTTGAACATTTTGATCCAATGGCTAGGATTTGTCCATTGGGACTTTGCAAAATACTTGGACTTCCTTGAACACAACACACACACACACACACATATATATATATATATATATATATATATATATATATATATATATATATATATATATATATATATATATATATATATATATATATATATATATATATATATATATAGACACACACACACACACAGGTGAGCGTTGATGCGAAAACCAATATTATTGCGAGAACCACTTTATAGCCTTTAGATATTGAGATGAATGGCTTAGATGTGCAGTGGTAGATTCGTAATTAAGTGAAGACAAATTAATTTTAAAAAATCTGTGGAGGGGTATCATAGTCTAAATGCGTTGCATCTAAATACGAATATTATTATTATAATTAAATTCAAAAACCAACTTCACAATTCACTCGGATCTAGTGTTTTTGGGGTTCCATCTCCAAATTTTCTCTCTCTTGGTTTCCTCATCCATAAACACCGGCTCCATGATTTCTTCATCCATCAATGACGACGATAGACTACGGCGACGCAACCACTAGCCATGACGCCACCACCACCACCGCCTTAACCTCCGGCCTCTTTCGTCGCTCTCTGTAGTTTTTGGTTTCTAGGGTTCCAGATCTCGGATTTGCGTCGGCACCAATTCAAACATGGAGGCGAAACCTTCTTTCAGTTTTCTGGTATATTCGGTTTTTATCTTAGTTTTCCGGCTTTAGAGATGAGTTGTGGAAGGAGCGGTGCCGGTGTTAGGGTTTATACCCGATTCTTCAAGGAGCGGCGGTGTTGAAGGAGGTTGTTGTTGCTGATGACCCTGATTTATACCCAATCCGAATCACGGATTCCTCCCCGGTTTTTGTGGTGATTTTCAACTACCACGGCAGCACCACCGGCTGTTTTCTCTCGTTTCATATCTGTTGTGATGCCTGCACCAGATCTATTATCTCTCTTCAACTCAGATGAACAAAAGCAAAAGACCTTAATTTATTCCGATCTTTTCATTTGTTTTGATGGGTTTTCAGATATGTTCATCTGTTTTGACGGGTTTTTAAGATCCGTTCATATGTTCCGACTATTTTTCTCATATTGGTTTTTGATTTGATCATATGTTTCAGATCTATTAGCTTGTAAAATTTTTATTTGAAGTGTTAGTTAACAAGTTTTGCATTTGCTAATATGTAAGGATTTGTTCATTAAATGAATTCTCGATTTTGTTCATCAATTTATACTACAATGTCCTATTGAATTAAAAAACTAATTAATTTAAATGATTGGTCAGAAATGGTTCTCGCAGTTCTCACAAAAATGTAGGTTCTCGCATGCACGCTCCACTATATAGAGAGGGGTTCATGCGAGAACCACTAAAATTGCGAGAACTGCGAGAACCACTTTCTAGCCAATCATTTTGCTTAATTACATTTTTTAATCTAAACGGTATTGTAGTCTTTTTAACACTAAAATCTTTTTATAAAATCCAATTTCCTTAATTAAATTAATTCATTTTTAACCTCAATCCTATTTTTTAGGATCCGAATTTTATAATTTGTAATTTTTTTCGTAATTCGTATGTCTTCATTGATGAACGCCTAAAAATAATTAATATTTTTTTTTTACCATATTTAACCTGTTCAGCATAATAATAATGTTTTCAATTTGCAAAATTTACAGATTTACTAATGAACAAATCTACAATATACATGATGAACATAATGAACAAGTCTGACAGGGAATTTTATTAACCTTATCTAATGTATTCAATGATGAACGAATGAACAAAGTTACAAACTATGAACTAAAACCTTAGACTGATACAAATCTGAAATTACAAAACTGATGAACAAGAACACATCCTTCTTCTAATGAACACATCCTTCTTCTTCTTCTTCCTCTTCTTCTTCTGATGAACACATCCTTCTTCTAATGAACACATTCTTCTTCTTCTTCTTCTGATGAACACATCCTTCTTCTTTTGGTGAATAACTTCGTTGGAACAGTGGTGAGAACGTGATGAACATCTTCTCTGAAACACATATAAGAACCAAAAGCTATCATTAATGAACATATCCCATAATTAAATCAGAAGCTATCACAATTTAGAACCCATAAATCAAACCTTAAAAATAATTAACAAACTGCCAAATAAAAAAAGGACTCCATATTTAATAAGTGATTTACACAACCAATAATCAATTCCCTGCAAAATTCAAAAGCTAAAAAAATTCATTAAAATGGGAAGAACAAAAAAAGTATTATTAAATGAACAGAAACTATACTGAACAAAAAAAATCCATACATGAACACATCACTGCAAAAAAAAAAAAAAACCCAAGTATCGTCGGAACCCTAGCTTCGCCGGATTCGACCTCGTCGGGAAAACTGTAAACTCACCGGATCTATAAGACAGAGAAACGAAGAGAAAAAAAATGAGAGGAAGAGAGAGAAACGAGGAGAGAGTGAAGAAGAAGATACCACAGTGGTGCGTTGTATCTGTGGTTGCGATACGGTGGTGTGGTACGGCTGTGGTTGGGAATCGGTGGAGAGAAGCCCACATAAAACCCTAGTCTCCCGCCGTTGGTGAGCCTAGATCTAACCGGTGAACACAGATCTGGACAACTTTCATCTTCTTGGGCTGCTTCATCTTCTTGACCTGATGTATTTTCGATTAGGTGATGGTGAGGGCGGCGGTGATGTCGGAGATGGTTGCAGATCCGAGTGGGTAGTAGTGAGGGCGGATGTTGTGAGGCTGTTGTGCGGAGGCGGTATTAGCCGGACTGAATCAGAAAAAAAAGGAAAATCATCGGGGTTGTAGTCTAGAGTGATATTGATTTTTCAAAAGTTTGGCCGGATTTTCAACAACTCCTTTGCCTGGTATTTTAGGAGAGAGATACAAGTTTCTTGGGAAGAAGGATACTAATAAATGATTTTTAATTATTAATAAAGCCAATAAATTCTTCCCTAATTTATCGTGCACTACTTTGACAAATATACCCCTCAACCACCCGATTTTTTGAATCATGGCATCATTTATTTAGAATTTTGCCACATTTAATCTGATCCACCCATCTTAAAAATCAATGATCATAAATAAGTTCTCGCAGTTCTCGCAATAATAGTGGTTCTCGCATGAACCCTTTTCTGTTTATATATATATATATATATATATATATATATATATATATATATATATATATATATATATATATATATATATATATATATATATATATATATATATATATATAGTGAAGGGCTAGTTACAGAACCCATTTTAGGCTACAGAACCCGCAGAACTCAATCTAAACCATTGAATTTCAAAATGAAATGATCATGGAAGATACATGAAGTGATTTAACAAGGGACCCCCATGCATGTATGTTATTCATGCACGAAAACATATATGTTTTTGTGCATGTATGTTTTCATGTATATAGATATAAGTGTTATTTTTGCATTATTTGAACATATATGTTTTTCAGTATTTTTGATGTTTTTCTTAAAGTATATGTTTGATTTGTGTTAAATGTTATTGTTTTGCATATTTTTTTACTAATATTTAATATTCTTAGATGAGTTCTGCTTGGTTCTACGCAAGAAATGGGTTCTGTAAATAGCTCGCCCCTATATATATATATATATATATATATATATATATATATATATATATATATATATATATATATATATATATATATATATATATATAGTGAAGGATTATATTGAGAACCCTGATTTCAAAAAGAACTCTGAGAACTTTTAATTAGTCAATTTAAGCCATTGGATTTAAAATAAACGGTTGGGATCAATCATGATAATTTAGTAAATAATTTTTTTTCTATTCTTGATTATAATTAAATGAAAAGGTTAAAACTGTCATTGTATAAAACATAAAATAAGAAAAAAATTAATGTTTGTTAAGAATTCCCGTGATTTTCTCTCAAAATTCCATCAGTCTCTTTTTTTTGATTTCTATTTCCAAAAAATACTTATATTATTTCATTTCTCAAAACTGCTCTCTCTCTCTCTCTCTCTCTCATCGTTTCTAGATCTCTCTCCTCTCTTGCAAATCTCACAAATCTACAACCTAATAAAACAAGACCACATGGATCGTCCATCTTGCAGAGTTTAAGGACGATGGCAGTGGTGTAGTGCCGCGGAGGTCTGTAGCGGTGATGTACGACGGGGGTAGGATAGATCTTAGGCGGTGGCGGAAGTTTTTGCGTTGTTTTTCCGGTGGTAGACGCCGTCTGATTGTATTTTCGCCATTATCTGGTTCAGTTTCGTCATTATCTGGTTTAGTTCTTAACTGTTCGTATTTTAATTTATATATTTATAAATTAATTGTGTAGAATTGATGTCTCTGGCATACAATGCGCATTTAGGGTGATGGTGATTTTTACAAGGATCTCATATATTTCACTTTTGGCGGTGTGTAAATTAAATTCAATGAAAAATATTTGTAGATGGAGAATCATGTGATATTTTAGTTTTAATTAGATGCTTGGGGTTTCTTTTTGGCTACTGTTTGAAGTAGACGAAGGTGTAGTAGGAACTTTTATTTGGTTTTTACCATTTAGTATGTTTCTTTTGGTCTATCATTACAAATTGTAAATGATAGTTAATTTTTACCATTTCGATAGTCAATTTTTTATTTGGGTTTTTACCATTTAGATACTCAATTATTATATTATTTAATATCTTGAGTTCTTATGAGTTCTTTTTTTTTCCAGCAAATTGCTGATACACGCCAATTTCAGGACTAATCAAATACAAGTCTGGATAAAGGAAAACTTAGAAGATGTTGTTAGCTTTGGGGCATACATGTTATTTTATTATTTTTATTTTTTTTGCATATATGTTCTTTTATTGTTGGATGTGTACATGTTATTCGTGCAATTTTTTATACATTGATGTTTTTCTGTAACATATATGTTATCGGTAAATCCGTTTTCGACTTTAGGGATTGATATATCCATGTTCTCTCAAACACATATGCACAACTATTTATAACACTAATTTACACTAATTACCAAAAAATAACCATTGCTGGAAAAATGACTTATACGTACAACCGTCTCGACATATATGCACAACCTACATTTTAAACTAATTACCAAAAAAACATATATGCACAACCGTCTAGACAAAAATGACAAAATAACAATAAAATTTTCAAAAATAATTCCTAAATTCTAGGAAAATTTTAAAATAGGAAACAATTTTTACATTTGTAAAATGTCCAAAATACCCCCGAATAATTAATATGAATTAAATAAATCAAAACTAATTTACTAAATTCTGATTGGTTAATAAAAGTTCTCAAAGTTCTTTTTAAAATCAGGGTTCTCAATATAACCCGACCCTATATATATATATATATATATATATATATATATATATATATATATATATATATATATATATATATATATATATATATATATATATATATATATATATATATATATATATATATATATATAAATGAGTTCCTTTGAGAATTAATATATTGGGTGAGAATGTGAGAATAGATCTCAGCCACTGATTTGGGTGGATTTGGGGCTCACGGCCTGGCAAAATTGCCGTGCGGCGCGACGGGGCACATGTGCCCTATTTAATCATCGATGAACCCTATGAATACATATAGGGTAATCATCGATGATTACACTAATTCTCACATTATTACGATTTTTCTAATCGTCAAAGGAACCCTCCCCTATATATATATATATATATATATATATATATATATATATATATATATATATATATATATATATATATATATATGAGAAAAGTGAGTGTGTGGCTGTCACATACCTAAGCTTAGGTGTGGAACAACCTAAAACTGCATAATTTAGGTTGAAAAAAACTTATAACTCACTACATAAACTCGTTAGTATATCAAATCCCGTCTAAAACTCATCAATTATCTTAAATATTATTTATGATTTTGTTGAATTGGTGAATCAAGTTTCATTTTCTTGAAATGGTGTTTATATTGAACACATATCATATTCTTGTAATGGTGTTGAGTTGATGTTTTTATATTATCTAAATGTTCTAATATGGTGGGAAAATGACAAGATATTGTAAAAAAATATCGTTTTGAATTTTTTTTAACCAAAAATATGTAGTTATAGGTGGTTACACACCTAACCTTAGGTGTGTGCCAGTCACACACTCACTATCCCCTATATATATAGTGAAGGGCTAGTTATAGAACTCATTTTAGGCTACAGAACCCGCAGAACTCAATCTAAACCATTGAATTTCAAAATGAAATGATCATGAAAGATACATGAAGTGATTTAATGAGGGACCCCCATGCATGTATGTTATTCATCGATGATTAAACAGGGCACATGTGCCCCCTCGCGCCGCGCGGCAGATTTTGCCGGGCCGTGAGCCCCAATCCACCCAAATCAATGGCTAAGATCTATTCTCACATTCTCACTTAATAGAGAATAGATCTTAGCCATTGATTTGGGTGGATTGGGGCTCACGGCCCGGCAAAATCTGCCGCGCGGCGCGAGGGAGCACATGTGCCCTGTTTAATCATCGATGAACCCTATGAATACATATAGGGTAATAATCGATGATTACACTAATTCTCACATTCTTACGATTTTTCCAATTTTCAAAGGAACCCTCCCCTATATATATATATATATATATATATATATATATATATATATATATATATATATATATATATATATATATATATATATATATATATATATACACAGAAAAGGGTTCATGCGACTCACCTATCACCTCTGCACATCTTTCCAGCCGAGATATCACTTGCCGATTGAGAAATAGAGAGAATGAAGAAAGAGAAGTGGGTTAGGGTTTTGGAGAGAGAAGAAGAATGAGTGAAAATAGGGTGTGGGGGACGGTTTCAATACGGTGGTTGTTTTCTTTTTGTTTTTTTTTTTGTAAATTTCCCACTATACCCTTTTATTAAAGTTTTTTGTTAAAATATAAAGGGTTTTATTTACAAAAATGTACGATTGATCTTGACCGTTAACTTTAAAATCTAAAGGCTAAGATTGGGTTCTGCGTATCTGTAGCTTAAATGGGTTCTGCGTTGAATTGGACACTATATATATATATTTATATATATATATATATATATATATATATTTATTTATATAAAGATCTTAAAAATTACAAGAATGTTGTATTATTTTTCTTAAAAATATGTTTGACGTTTCTTTAATTTGTTTAATACAAATCATGACTCAATCGTGTATCTGAAACTATGTCCGGGCCAACTTAAGAATAGGCTCGTTAAACCTTTTTTATAATTTCATAAATACCCGGTGGTGGAGATTTTTAAAGTGGAACGAGTGAAAATGACTAACAAAATTTCACGACCTAGTTTTACTCCTTCATACCAAAAAATATATGATATAAATCATCTTCCTTGAATCCTACGAGAAAAAAACATTTTAGATTGTGATTTAAGTTCTTAACCAAAACGATGAAATAAGATACAAAGAGGATATTGTTAATAACACGGTCATGATCTTTCATAAAAGAAATATGGCTAACATTAATACGTTTGCAAAACCACGATGTAGTTGCTCTGGTTTGGTCTTTGACAACAATAGACCCGACGTTAATATTCTTGTGGATCAAAAGAGTTAATTGCAAGAATGATCCCTGTGATTTGCTCAAATTGTATGTTTGGTTCTCGTGTTTCAATAAGTGCAGGCGCGATAACCATGGTTTGCATTTTTGTGCATTCATGGTCCCTCCACCCTAACGCTATTAGATATGCTTGTTAATTAAAGGGTAATTTTGCCTTTTAAACCTATTTGGTCCTACTCCACAATGACCCATCTCTTTCCTTATCTATGTAAAAAATTCATCACCCATTAGCCCCACCACATCACGATTATTTGTATTCATACCCAAAAAACTTGATCTTTTTCGAAACAACACCGATGGATTTGTTGAAACAGCACCGCCGGACTACCACCGTCAAAGAAGAGGAGGAATGAAATTATGCCGGTAATTGTATTTCAATCTCAACCGGAATGGTACGAGCACCCACCATTTCTAACGACATTAGCTCGCCATGTTTGCCGATCAACCTCTATCGTCTTCTGCGCCAAAAAAACCACCCCTGCCGTCTTCTCCCCCACACCCCATCTTCTCCATCGCCGGCATCCATGGCTGACTCTGATTGTAAACAAACCGTATGTGCTCGAAAATCCACCTAAAATTGAAATAGAAAGGGTAAAAACAAACTAAACCTATTTTCATTAGATTATGCTATGCAAATTGTTCATTTAGGGCAAAATCAATGGCGAAGAAGATGACCATAGAAGACGCCAAGATGGAGAAGATGGCCAAAGATACGGAAAACAAACCGCATTTCCAAAGCCGGAAGCACCTAGGGGAGTTCTGGTTCTTTACACCGAGCATCTCCGACGTGGTCTTGGATGTGTGCCTGTGTTCTTGAGTGTGTGCAAGAAGGGAAAAAGAAAGGTTTGAGTTTGGCGGGACCAAATAGGTTTAAATGACAAAATTACCCTCTAACTAACGGTCATATCTAACAGCATTAGGGTGGAGGGACCATGACTGCACTAAAATGTATAACATGAGTACCACACCTTCACTTGTTGAAACACGAGGACCAACTGTGTAATTTGGCCAAATCACAGGGACCATTTTTAGCATTAAGTTGGATCATTCAAATCATGTTATCTTCTTTTAGTTCGGCCTGCAATAGATAGCAAAAAGCTTAACTATTTTTGGGCCCGATGGTTTTGTATGCCTAAACTCGCTGGCCCAACTAATAAAAAATGTTCAAATCCATAGCTCAAATAATATGGTCACTTTTGGCTTTTTATCCTCCCCCTCGTTTATTTGATCAGCTTGTGTCACTGTGTACATAGGATTATTGTTGTCTGCACTAATTCCAATAACTAGGTTCTTGTTAAGTCCACATATATATTCTTTTGGTAACTTCTTTTCCTAGGCAGCCTCTAAGGACATGACACGTGGAAACAACAAAAGACCACGTACTCAATCTCTTTACACATTTGTGATCTCTTTTGCTAATATTATTTAACAAAACAATAAATAAAATCTTGCATTTGCGCATGTTTTGAAAGCTATGCCATGGCTATTGTACATGTCATATTAGCAAGATATTCTTTCAACGCATCGATCAGTTCGATAAATATAAAAGCTAGCAAGAATCTAGTTGTTAGGTATTAAATATGTTGTAATAGTTAGTCTAGGGGCTAAAGTGTAACATTGTATATAGGTTAGTTTTTATTACCAAAATGGTCCTAACTAACCAAGAATTGAGCCATGGTATAAATACCAAGATGTAAGGCTCAATTCTTTAACTTTTGCCATTAATCAATTTCACATTTACAGCAAATTGTTCTCTCTAACTTCTCTCTACTTTCTCTCTCTAAAACCCTAATCTCCTTCTTCACTTTTATCACCAAAATCATCATCAAACCTCACTAAATGGATTGAATCAGTGTTATTGTGCTTTTCAATTGGTATCAGAGCATAATTTCATCTTGAAAACGATCCAAATCCATCAATTGGTGTTAAAATCAGAAGAATCAGTGGGTTTTTGAAGGTTTTTGAAGAAAAAGGGGTTTAAGATCAAAAATCAGATTTAAGGTACTATTTCTTGTTATTATGGATTGAATAGCTTCCTTTTATTGTTATATTAAGCTTAGAATCAAGCTAGGATCGAATCTAATCCATACTGATGAAGAATTAAGGGTTTTAGGAAAAACCATTAAAGCTTCAAAAATCCTTTAAATTCAAATTTTCGAATTGATCTAGGTTGTTTTTGAGTAATATAGTTGCAATGGATTGAAGAAAATAGTATTTGGGTTAGTTTGCTATAAGAATCAGTGAATTTGGGTAAGAAACGAGCATTTTAGGATCAAATTAGTGGGTTTTTCAGGTCTGCTCGTAACTGTTCTGTTCAAGAAATTGTTCGGCCCGAGAACAGTAACAAGTTCGGCCCGAACTTCATCAACAACTACGGCCCGAACTTCATCACTACTTCGGCCCGAACTTCACACCACAACTTCGACCCGAACTTCACACCATAACTTCGGCCCGAACTTCAAACCCCACTTCGGCTCGAACTTCTTTCACAATCTCGGCCCGAACTTCTTTTGAACTTCGGCCCGAACTTCCTTTACACTTCGACCCGAACTTCACCAGTACTTCGGCCCGAACTTCTTCTGCACCTCGGCCCGAACTTCTTTGTACTTCGGCCCGAACTTCTTTTCCAAATTTAAATATTTTTTTTCGGTCGTTCTTTCTTCCAACAAGATATGACTTCCAAGGACGCCTTGTCTATTGGATCAGACACGAAACCACCTGTTCTCTACCGAGGAGAATACGGTCAATGGAAGAAACGGTTTCTCCATTTCATCCTGAGCCAACAAGCTGGTCCATCTATCCTTGAATCCCTTACAACCGGACCCGCTAAGTTCTATCGTGCAGTGGCTCCAGCCCTAAACACCGAACCAGCAATACCTGGAGGTGTAATCGAAATTCCCCCGGCGGAATACACTCAAGAGCAAAAGGATAGGGCTAGGGCGGATGTGCTCGCACACTCCTACATGCTACAAGGCATAACAAATGAAATCTACAGCAGCCTTGATAGCTTCAGCACGGGGAAAGAGCTTTGGGATGAAATTCAAAAGCAAATGGAGGGTACCGACCTGGGTAATAAAGCAAAGATGGTTTCGACCTTAAACGCCTATGGTCAATTCAAAGCTACCCCAATGGAAGAACTAGGGGAAACGTATCTTAGATTCTGCAACATGCTCAACGATCTCCGAAAGAACAACCTCATCAAAGAGAAACTTGAGATCAACATCAAATTCATCCAATCCCTACTACCGGAGTGGGAGATGTTTGGAAACAGTGCAATGCAGCACAAGGATTTGAGCTCCATAGATATTCATGAACTATATGAGTACCTACATCAAAACGAGCCGATGGTGAAAGGAATCGTCAAAAACAGGCAAGATATGACAGACACCTTGGCAATGTTGACCAAACAAAATCTGGCTCTTAACAAAGGTATCAACGAAGCAATGGTTGCAGCACAAACAAAAGAGGTGGTACATGAAGAACCAGAAACTCTGATCCCAGCGGGGACACAAGATGAAATCGACTCAGTTCGTCAAGCCTTGGCTCTCATTTCCTCCTATAACAAAAAGTACTATAAGAAACCAACCAACAACAATCTTAGATCATCCTCAAATTTCAAATTCAATTCCTCTTCTCAAACTCCAAACAACAAATCCTCATCCTCCTCCACCGAGCCACCTAAGAAATGTTACAATTGTGGTCTGACTGGCCATTTTGCCAAAGAATGCCAGAAGCCAAAGGTGAAGGACTCAGAATACTTTAAACGGAAAATGCTCATGGCCAAACAAGTTGAAAATGGGAAAGTTCTACTGGCTGAGGATCTACAGTGGTTGGAGGACTCTGATGATCAAGAGGAAGAGGAATGCACAGCAAGCCTGGCACTCATGGCGAGATCTAACGAACTCAGAGCTGCACTGGGCATTCCTGAGAATGATGAAAATGAGGTACACCCTTCTTCCTCTGACTCTTTATTAACTGATTCAGACACTGATGAATCAGAAAATTCCTTGTTTAATGAAAAACTCTTTACTAAAATTGATGAGAAATCACACTTGACAAAACAAATAACTGATTTGGAATCTGAAAAAGATCAACTCTTAAATGATTTGAGTGAATTAAGTCAAGTTTCTCTTCAAATAACTCAAGTAAACAAGGACTTACAAAATCAGTTGTCTACATCAAAATCAGCTTTTCAATTTCAAATTACTGAGTTACAAAATGATCTACAAACACAAATAAATACAACGAATGTGTCAAACACACAAATCCAAAAATTAGAAGATGAAAATTTAACCTTCCATCGCCAACTTGAAACTCTTGTTCCTCAAGTAAATCAAATTAATAATTCAAATCAAAAAACACAAGAGTTACAACAACAGTTGTCAACATTTCATGCTGCTCACACCAGTGAAGTAAATCGTCTAAATCACATAATTAATACAAAAAATCTTGAAATATCAAACCTAAAAATGATGAAGACGGTATCAAATGACAAAGACGACTCCAAGCAGCTGATAAGTGACTTAGCTATCCAACTCAGTCGAGAGCAAACATGGATGAAGTCTGCTGACATCAAGATGAAGGATTACCAAGATAAGTTGAAGGCAGCTGATAACGAAATTCAAAAACTAAATGAACAAATCACAAACATCACAAACAATTTTAACAAGGAAATCGATGACAAATCAGCAACCATACACAGTCTTACTGTCAAGAAAGAAAATGCTGAAGAACACATCTCCAAACTGGAGCAGACGATTGTGAAAGCTGGTCACACTGAACAAACAATAAAATTAAATCAACCAAAAGAGTTCAGATCTTTCAAATCAAAAGTGGGTCTCGGCGCTGAGAACTCCCGTCCTCTGGAAAAAGCTGCTGATGTTGTTCCCACACTATACAATTACGATTACATGAACTTGGGAATATGGCAAAGCTTTCTTCATATGCCGGACGAGGAAGCAGAAATCGAGAAATTCAACAGAGAAAAGAAGGAATACGCTCAAATCAGCTTTAACTATTCTGAATTGAACTATACATATGAAAAGAATAAAGCAAAATTTCAAAACAATGAGTACTTCCCGATTGTCACTCCAGAAGAATTTTCCATTTCTGATAATGAAGTTTTAAAACAAACAATTGAACCAAAGCTTTATGTTCCACCGTTGATTTTAGAAAAGAAAATTGTTCAACTTGAAACTGAAATTGACGACACTCACAAGGCCTTTGATAAAGAAAAGGAAAAACTTCAAATCAAAATACATAATTTAGAGGACACCATTTTAGAATTAAAAACTAAAACGAGCAATGCTGTTTCCAAAAATTCTAAAGCCTCTCTATTAGGGCCAGCACCGACAAACCCAGTTCCAACGATCTTGAAGAGAAGCTCTAATCCACCTATTTTGAATCTTGCAGATGGAAGATTAGAGTCCAGAGGGAAGAAGTCCATGAAGCAACCAGAAGTCAACAGAGCCACACAGTCAAAGAAGTCTATTCAGACTGGATCCAGTATGCTTAAGAAGCCTAGTCTACTTAAGAAGTCTAGTCCACCTAAGTCTGTAGTTTCATCTTTTTCTGTTCAAAATAAATGTAATGACTCTAGACAGTTTATTTCTCCAAAAGAAGCTCATGGCATATGTAAAAACTCTAATTTTGTGAAAACTATTTTAACTGCTTTTAGAACAGACTATGATTCTACTGTTTATCGTCCTGTCCGTTACTCTCCTGATTTTGGCACTGTGTATGTTAAAACTGACAAATATGGAACAAAAAGATTTTTTGACAAAATTACAAAGAAACAGATAACTCAAACTGATAAACGTTTTTTTGTAAAACTTGATGCACCTTGCAGTATTCATAAGAACATCGTCTCTCATAAATCTGGTAAACTTATAAACACATGCAGAACGTGCTATCCATATCTATGCAAATCACACATCACTAAACCAGCAAAATCAACTCAAAAGATCTTATCATCTCCGGTTTTCAAACAACAGAAGAAATCTTCTCAAACTCCACAAACTTCTGTTTCTAACAAACGATCAAAAGCTCAAAAGCTACCCTCAAAACAATCAAAGATGCCGTCTAAACAACCACAAATTTCTGTTTCTCACTTCTCTTCTAGTCACACATCTCCTCAGGGTAAAGCTGCACAAAAGCCAAAACCGTCAGTTCTCCCAAAATTCGACAAACCATCCATTAAAACGTCCACTCATGTGAAATATACTTGGGTTAAGAATGAAAAATCTCAATGGATTATCCAATCCTCTGAAAAATCTCTCAAATGGATCATCAAATCTGAACTGCCTCCTAGCAGTTCCCAAAAGCTCTAAACTGATCATCTCATAAAATCTGCATAAAACATATGTTTCTAATCGTTCTGGACCCATACAAGATTGGGTACCTAAAATGTTTTATTTGTTTTATGTAGAATGTGTGGTACCTCGACTCGGGCTGTTCGAGGCACATGACAGGAAACAAAAATCTCCTGACCAACTTTCGGGAAAAATATCTAGGAACGGTCAAATTTGGAAATGATCACTTAGCAGCCATCTTAGGTCTTGGTGATCTTATCTGCCATAACCTGATAATCAGAAATGTTGCCTTTGTCGAAGATCTCTCACATAATCTCTTCAGCATCGGAAAATTCTGTGACAAGACTCTAGAAGTAAACTTTCGCACAAAGAAGTGTGCCATTCGGACATATGACGGGGATGAACTTCTAACTGGAACTCGTGACACAAACCTCTTCACTATTGATCTTAATGACCTTATTACAACCGAAGAAGTCTGTCTCGTGTCAAAAGCTACTGCCAATGAGTCATGGTTATGGCATCGACGTTTGTCTCATCTCAACTTTAAAACAATGAACAAACTCGTAAAAGGAGGTCATGTGTCGGGATTACCTGATGTTGCATTTGACAAAGATCACAAATGTTCTTCGTGTGAAAAAGGGAAAATGACCAAAAAGTCTCACAAACCTAAACCTGCTCCCAGTACTTCCAAACCTCTTGAACTTCTTCATATGGACTTATGCGGTCCAATGAGCGTTCACAGTCTTGCAGGAAAACGTTATGTTTTGGTTATTGTTGATGACTATTCCAGATACACATGGGTTTATTTCCTTCGTTCAAAGGATGAAGCCGCAGAGATCATAATCTCATTTATCAAGAAAACTCAAGTAAACCTGGAATTAAATGTTCAAACAATCCGTACCGACAATGGTACTGAATTCAAGAATCGGGTCCTTGACTCTTATCTTGAATCTGCTGGCATCACCCATCAATTTTCCGCTGCACGAACTCCTCAACAGAACGGTGTTGTTGAAAGACGAAACCGCACTTTAGTGGAAGCTGCTCGTACGATGCTTTCATTTTCAAAACTTCCTCTGTCGTTATGGGCAGAAGCCATCAGCACCGTCTGTTTTACACAGAACCGCTCCATCATAAACAAAACATACAACAAAACTCCTTATGAGCTCATCAACAATCGAATACCAAATGTTAACTTCTTCCACATCTTTGGTAGTCGATGCTTCATCCTATCTGATAACGAGAAACTCAACAAGTTTGAAGAGAAAGCCAAGGAAGGAGTCTTTATAGGCTATTCAAAGGATTCAGCCTCATTCAGAGTATACAACCGCTCTACAAGAATGGTCAGAGAAAGTGTCAATGTCTCATTTGATGAAACATTCTTGCTTGATTCAAGCTCAACTGGCATTGAAAGACCTCTACCCACAACCTCCACTAACCATTCATACTCTCTGAATGATCTTGAAATCCTATTCCAACACTTCCATGATGAATATCACAACGTCAGACACCCACCCCCACCCCCACCCCCACCCCCACCTCCACCCCCACCCCCACCCCCACCTACACCCCCACCTCCACCCCCACCTCCGGCTGATGCTCAATCAATCACAGCTCCGGAAATCAACACTCCATCCCCAAATGAGACCCCATCACCTACCTCACCTGCTCCAAACTCACCCATACCCACATCAAGTGCAGGTCCTTCAACATCGACACAAGGAACTCAATCTTCACCAGTCGATCCCCCACCTCCCTCAGATATTATCGCTCCACTGGTGATTGATTTCTCTAAATTTCATCTTCCTCGAGTCGATCCACCACCTCCGATCAATCCTCACAATACTGAAACTGCAATCATACCACATCCTGCTTTCACTGATAATTCCAACGTTAACCCTGGTCAACTCCCACTTCCTCATTCTACGAAGTGGACAAAGGAACATCCTTTGGACCAAATCATCGGAAACCCAGCCTCCTCGGTCCAAACTAGACGGGCTTCAGCAGATGAATGTCATCATGCATCATTCTTAAGCTCCACTGAACCGAAGAAAGTCTGTGAAGCGCTTACCGATCCAGACTGGATAATTGCGATGCAGGAAGAGATTAATCAATTCGAAAGATTAAAGGTCTGGCGCTTAGTTCCTAAAACCCCGGGATCATCAGTAATCGGAACTAAGTGGATTTTTAAGAACAAGAAAGATGAAAATGGAATCGTCATTCGTAACAAAGCAAGGTTGGTAGCTAAGGGTTACGCTCAACAGGAAGGCATTGATTACGAAGAAACATTTGCTCCTGTTGCCCGCATAGAAGCCATTCGCATTTTCTTAGCATATGCAGCTCACAAAAACTTTACTATCTATCAGATGGATGTAAAGACTGCATTCTTAAATGGTATTCTAAAAGAGGAGGTGTTTGTTCATCAACCAGAAGGGTTTGTAAATCCCAAACATCCAGATTATGTCTATGTTCTCGACAAAGCTCTCTATGGCTTGAAACAGGCCCCTAGGGCATGGTATGATGTTCTTTCCCAGTTCTTAGTTGAAACTGGTTTTTCAAAGGGAAAAGTGGATACCACATTGTTTATCAAACGACACGGGGAAGACATCATCCTAATTCAGATCTACGTCGATGACATTATTTTTGGGTCTACAAATCTGAAATATTGCAAACGTTTCTCCGATCTCATGGTAAAACGCTTTGAAATGAGCATGATGGGTGAGATGAACTTCTTCCTAGGTCTTCAAGTTCGTCAACTTCCAACTGGCATCTTCATCAATCAATCAAAGTATATCTCTGATCTGCTGAAGAAGTACCTCATGGACGACTGTAAACCTATCGCCACACCGATGTCCACGACTGCCAAACTAAATGCTGATCTGGATGGTAAACCGGTAGATGTGACAAACTATCGGGGTATGATTGGATCACTACTTTACTTAACGGCCAGTCGTCCGGCCATCATGTTTTCAACATGCATCTGTGCTCGGTATCAGGCTGCTCCCAAAGAATCTCACTTTCTGGCAGTCAAACGAATCTTCCGTTACCTGAAAGGCACCAGAGATCTTGGTCTTTGGTATCCCAAGGAGACCTCGTTTGATCTTTCTGCCTTCTCTGATGCTGATCATGCTGGGTGCATGCTGGACAGGAAGAGTACATCTGGGGGAGTTCAATTTTTGGGAGATAAGCTAGTCAGCTGGTCATCAAGAAAGCAAAACTGCGTCTCACTATCAACAGCTGAAGCAGAATATGTTGCCGCAGCTAGCTGTCTGTCCCAGGTGATATGGATGCAATCACAATTAAAGGACTACGGCTTTTCCTATAGCCGCATTCCTTTATATTGTGATTCCAGAAGTGCAATTGCAATATCTTGCAATCCAGTTCAACATTCTAAAACCAAACATATCGATCTTCGATATCACTTTATCAAAGATCACGTTGAACTGGGCAATGTTGAATTGTACTTCGTATCCACCGATTTTCAATTAGCAGATTTGTTTACCAAAGCTTTGGACGAAAAACGTTTTAATTATCTTGTTTCAAAGCTTGGTATGCTAAATCTCAAAACTTAATTGTCTACAATTCATATTTTTCAAATTGTTAAATCGTTGCATTCTTCGTATCATCACAATGGCTTTCAAGAAACTCGTCTTGAAACCCGATCGTCAAATCGTCGTCAACTGTCAATGGAGAGATTTCACTCATCACATCAGTCTCGGGGGAGCTGATGCTGCGTTCCTTAATTTCGTCCCTCGACAGTCATTATGAGTTCTTCTTTATTTTATTTTTAACTAGTTTTTAATTTCATTTAATTTTTAATGATTTATTTTACTTATGTTTCCTTTGTCATTTAAATTTAAAAAAAAAAAAAAAAAAAAAAAAGAAAAAAAAAGGTGTTCTTCGGGCCGAACTTCATACTGTTCCCGGCCCGAAATCTTAGTCGGTTAAGAAGTTCGGCCCGAACTTCTCACCTATAAAAGGTCGGGTCGAACTTCACTCTTTCACTTCTCTTTCTCGATCACACACATTCGATACACCACGAAAACACACACTTACCACCAAAATCGCGATTCCTCATCATTCGAACTCAAATCGAATCCCAAATCGAAACATCGTCTTCCTCAACTACTTTCGGTAAGGTTTCCACCTTCAATTTCATACCATTTAACCTTCGTTGTACAGAAATCGATCGACTGAAGTTCGGCAATTTCTAGGGTTTTACGTTTGCTGATTTCCGTCGATCTAGGGTTGGAATCAGTATACTATGTTACATAAGTTGCTCGATTAGTTAAAACGAACCCCATAGGCCAGTTTTTACTGTATAAATCGAACTAGGAATGAAAAATTTGAAAAACAGTTAAGGAAACCAAACAGCGTAAAAGTCTTCGGCCCGAACTACTTGAACAACTTCGGCCCGAACTACTTGAACAACTTCGGCCCGAACTACTTATAAAACTTCGGCCCGAACATTTACTTACTCTTCGGCCCGAAGTTGTTACACAAGTTCGGCACGAACATCCTATGCCCGAAGTTGTTACTGTAGCTCGGCCCGAACATTTTTCTTTCTTTTAAGTTTTTTTTATTATTTTCTTTATAATTATAATTTACTAATTTTTATTTATTAAATATTTTTAATAAATTTAAAATTTTTATATTATTCTTATATTTTAAATACTATTAAAATTACTTTAGACCCTCTCGTCTCGATCAGTGTGAAACATCATCGTTACATTTATTTTATTAACACTGTGCACTAACATTGTTTATTATTCTGTGCCTTGTGTCTTTAGTGTCTAAACCACAGATGGCAGCAGCACATATCATTGACGAGAACACCCTGGTTCCTCCATACAGGCTCAAACCCATGGCGGAGAACAACCCCTACTGGTCACCGGAAGAAGAAGTCTCGTTCTCCATCAACTACCCGATTCATTCTCATGTTCTCCAACGCCATCCTCTCTTCTACTCAATAAATGCCAGACCATCGGTTCCAGCGGTGTATGTACAACAGTTCTTTGCCAACCTAACCTTGGTGACATCAACAACCCCCTCACATTTCGAAACCATAATTGATGAACAACAAATTCACTTTACAAAAGATGATCTTTATGACGTCTTCCACTTACCTCGTGCCGACTCTAGACCACCACTGACTGCATTTGAACCACAGCTGCCATTCGAGGAAGTGTATCTCGGAATACACGACCTAGGTCTAGACCTTCCTCGGCACACTATTGACCTCAGAGAATTCAAGAAGAAAAATATGGCACGGAGCTGGTCCCATGTCTTCACGATCTTTAACCGCTGTATGACAGCAAAGAAAGGTGGTCACGACAGGGCATCAAAAGAAGTTCACCATGCCTATCATGCCATGTGCTACAACCGCCACTTTGACTATGCTGCCTACTTGTGGGAAGAATTCAAGCTCTCCAAATCAAAGGAACCGGCATTTCTGCCATACCCGAGGTTCTGGGCAATTATGATAGAACATTTCATGGAGAGATACCAAAACATTCATACCAGAGATGTTGCACGAAAATTCATACCATCGAGCGTTAATTTTCTAAGGGGCAACAGTGGTACAACTGCAGTCAATGATGCCGCGATCCCACTCCCACTTCTTAAAATCGCAAACTTCAATCTTGATAGTGTGAACCACTACCGGGCTCTTCATTATCCTGACTGGACACCTGAAGGAGCACCTCCTGCTCCAGCTCAACCAGCTGCTCCTGCACAACAAGCTGCCCCAGTACAACAACCACCAGCTCAACCACACCAACCACCACCTCAACCACGGCCTAGACGTAGACAGGCTAAACAGCAACAACCACCGACTCACCAACGTGCTAAACGACCTCGAATTTTATCCAGCGGTGCCTCAGGAAGTGGGTCGGTTGCCACTACATCATCTGAACAAGTTCTACCTCCGCCAACTCGACCCATCATACGACAACCACAACAACCAGCTGAACCGTCCTCTTCTTCATCATCAACAGACTCAGCTGCAACGATATCTGATCGACCAGGTTCACCACCATCATCACACGGTCCACCTTCACCACCACAACAAGGTCCACCTTCACCACCACAACAAGGTCCACCGTCACCGCCACCACAAGGATCCCCAAATCCTTTTGATGATCCTATCTTCACGGATCCTTCTCCACCACACATTCAACAACCAATCACATCAACAATTCCCACTACCACAACCTCCGTTCCTCCTATCTCTTCCACCATCCCAACAACTGCAACCTCCGAACTACCAATCACGTCAACCATCACAACTACCACAACAACAGTTCCCCCACTATCATCCACAATTCCAGCATCCACAATCACTTCTCCACCAGTTACCACAACTCCACCAGTCACCACCATAACTCCACCAGTAACAACCACAACTCCACCTGTCGCCACCACAACCCCACCAGTAACAACCACAACCCCACCAGTAACAACCACAACACCGCCAGTCACAACCACAACACCTCCAATTGACACCTCACTTCCCCCGTTTACCATCATTACTGGTACTGCCTCGGGGGTCGTTACAACTTCACCTACAACGGTTGTTATGACCCTCCCTCAACAGACTACACCATCTGAGGCTACAACCACCACCACAACTGCAATGCCAAATCCTGAAATGCAGCTTATCCCTCATCTCACCTCAACAATCCAATCACTAAGTACGAGGTTGGAGAACATTGAGAGTAGGCTGACAACTGTTGCTCCTCTTCCACCGACTTCTGATCCACTTAACAGAGAAATGCTCCTGGAAGCATCCCGTTCATTTACAATTGAACAAATTAAAGCGATGTTCAACTATCGCTTAGAAGAACTGGTCGAGCTATGCAGGCAAGGATCCCTTATATACAGAAGACCGGGAGACCCTGAGGATGATCCTCAGGGAGGAGGAGGACAGAGGAGAATTCTGGAACGTGGTGGATCCAGTTCTCAAACTCAAGGAGGTGCAAGTCATTCTCAACAACAACCCAGCTCCTCTCATCAAACACAGGGAGGAGGACAACAAGACTATGAATACTTTCATGACTGGGCGGTTGTTGAGTTTGATTACGATCAGGTGCTGAACGTTGAACCACTCAACCAGTGGCGAGTAGATGAGAGTGAAGACATCTTGCCCCAAAATAATCGTAAATCCAGTGAGATGACTGAAGCCGAAAAACTTGAATCTATGTGTCATCTCCAATCTATAAATTTTGAGGTTGAGCACAATAAAAAGGACAACGTTCAACAGGTTCTGAGAAAAGAGGCAGACACAGTTATCGATTTACCGAGTGACCCGGAAGAAGACAACATTGTGAGGGATGCTTTTAACGAATCAACTCAACCCTCCACCCCCCTTCAAACGATGACTCCGACAGCGACAAAGCAGGGGAGGATGAACCATTTGACGTCAAAAAATATCCCTTCACCCGAGAAAATTATCACCGGTACTTCCGAAACTACGATCAACTGGTTGCCGCCAGAACTCCAGCACCGGAACCACCAACTGCCTCTCCTACACATGATGTGCCGGTGTTATCATATAGCGAGAAGAGGGCGGCGGAAAAAGCTAACAAACGCCGCCTAAAGATCTCCAAAGCGTGCCTCTTTCAACAAGTCAAAATGCCATTTGTTGAAGATCGCTTCTCTGCTATTTTCCAGGAGACAGAGCTGCCTGTAATTTATCAGGATTTATACAAAGAAGTGGTACTTCCTTTCAGAGAAAAGAAAATGTATTACCTTACAATGCATTACCTTAGGGGCAAAACCGATCGCTACAGCAAATTCCCGATAACACAACTCCTGGAGATA
This sequence comes from Calendula officinalis, assembly GCA_963853835.1. Lineage (NCBI taxonomy): Eukaryota > Viridiplantae > Streptophyta > Magnoliopsida > Asterales > Asteraceae > Calendula > Calendula officinalis. Next base: position 36,160,978 of record OY970828.1, read on the forward strand.
ACGACCGACCACTTCTCAGGCTACTACTGGTACACAATCTTCCATATTTGCAGAGCAGATGATCAACTGTACACAATTACTGAAGGAGACTTCTATATTCTTGAACCTCGGGATATAGAATTTCTTTACAACACAGTACGCTTACTACCAGACACGCCTCATCCAGTTAAAAATCATGCGAGAAATTTCGCTCAGGCTGCTCTGAAGCGCTTCATGCTTGTTAAAACATTAGCTGCTCGAATGGAAGATGTGCAGATGGCTGTTGAGAGTGGTACAGCAAAGGTTCACTTAGCTGCTCCTTACAGATCACTTCCCTCCGAGATTAAAACTCGGAGAACAGTTGTGCTAGGTGAACCCAACTTGGGAATGACTTACACAAACTACTTCAAAGAACGAGTATTCTTCCGTGTGTCTGACATTGCCAAGTACTGTGACGGCACATTGAACATCCTTAAGAAGAAATTGGAGAAAAAGGGGAGGCACATGAACAGAGATCCCAGCATCCCAGAAAACACCTCTCTTCGAAGCAATATTGACACACTAATCACTGCCATTAAGGAAAGACTAAGCTGGTGAATAGTGATTAGACATTTTGAGGTTCACCTGGGTGTACGAGAAAGAAGAAACACGCCCACCTACACAACTGAAGTTCCTAACATGCCACTACCTTTCGGTCAATATCATGGGCTAAGATGGCAGGACGAATCAGTTAATCGCCAAAAACCGTATGAAAGACGTGGGCGACATTAACATTCAAATGCTGGGATGCACTTCACCTGTTCCACGATGGCTTCTGATCAAAACAGATTCAGAACCCGATCTTAAAAGAAACCACAAAACTCAATCAAGCTTAACCGCAAAACCTTTCCTTCAACCCTCCGACGATGTATAAGGTACGTTTCTACAACTGACAACTTTTCAATATCTTTGTTTTGTCGAGGGGGAGAAATATTAATTCTAGGGGGAGAATTATTATTTCTAGGGGGAGAAAATTCAGAAAACCAAAAACAAATTACCCAAATAAAAGGTTTTATGTTTGTAACGTTAATCATAAGTTGTTGTAATATCCGTAAACGATCTCTTTACTAGTTCTCTAGTAAAGATTGCATCTGTTTATTACAAATTCTTTTAATTCTCGTTACTTACTACTTCAAAAGACATACCTTCCCATGGTTTGCCAGATCCGGCCACACCTTCCCAGGGAAATATTTCAGCCAACTGGTAAATGTGAGGGTTTAGGTCTAGGGTATAGTAATAGGTGAGTGAAAGGTGATGTGAAAACATGATAAATCAAAGAAAACACACCTTATGAGTGCATCCAAACCAAAAACAAACCGGGCAACCAATTAAATAGGTGATCATTCATTCGTTGAATGTTTCACTAGACTTTACTGGCCCAGTAAAGCAAATGCACGCCACCACCAACTACTCAAATTCCTCTCAACAGGGATTTATTTCATTTCATCAGGGGACGTAGCACAAAAGCTACTGACTACTCATTCGGAGTATGTCGGTATTGAATAATAATAACCTCCTGCCCCGGGTTAAGTCTCTTTGTATGCACAGTGTGTCTAGTTCTCACCCCCAAGAATATTTCCAATATAGGACACCTGCACTACGAACATGGATCTCCGTGAATCCATCGGAACACTCGTAGTGGCATCACAATATGATGTTTCACGAGGATCGAGTGGAAATCCTGCTAGAGCTAAAATCACGCCAACTCTAAACGCAGGTCACACATTTGAATCAACGGTTGTGCAAACGACTACAGATTCATACCGTGTGCCAACGGATACTCTATGTGAGTCCGGTGTTACCCTAAAAGAACAAAGTTGCTGTGCCTTAAACTTCAAAATCATTCAGGCAACAACTTATACCGGAAACACATAAAATTCCGATGAATAATCCATGTGAACTAAAATGCAACATCTTGAAAGCTGATTAAAATGCACATGAGCGTAATAGTCCACTCTCAAATTACTCCTATGATCTGCTAAACCCAGCATGATCTTCCCCGGAGCCACCGACAATATAGGAACTAAAAAGTGAGGGTCCCTAGGTCTTGGTGAGCAGAATCAAGTATCATGGGATCTTGATTGGGGTGCGCTGAGGTAAAAATTGAGAGGGGGTATGAAGTATGGGGTGCAAATCAGCTTATCACATGGTAAAAATAAAAACGAGGGTGTGGTTGAAAAATGAAAAAGTGAGTTGAGTGAGGAGCGTGTGTGAAAGGGTTAAAAGAAAACGGAAAAACCCTCCCTAAACCGAACAAATGACCGGGTAACCTCATCTATATCGGATTGCATATGTTGCTTTCTGATTAAGACATCATGGACCCAGTGATGCAATGCACAACCCCCACTGACCACTCAAGTACAAAAAGTACTTGTTTCAAAATCACGGAGATAACCACATCCACTATCGACATCTCATTTGGAGATTGTTGATATTGAAAAAGAGGACCCACCTCCAGTCCTCGCCTTCGTTTGTCCACGTATAGAGTCAAGAACCGAATTAAATTTCTCTAGGACACAGGCACTCTACCAAGCATATCTTTGAGATATTGCCGGAACATTCATAGTGATACCAAAAATATTGGTATTCCACGATGATTGAATGGAAATCCTACCAGTGCTAACATCAAAGCCAACACTGAACGTAGGTCACACGGTTTCTGTAACTGTTGTGCTAACAGGCAATCTATGTGATCCTGGGTTACCCTGATACATTCTAGTGCGAAGATCAGACGACCGTACTCCATTGTTATCAACAACGGTCACTATGTCTGATAGAAGATCTGATGACTATATTTCAATCTTATCAACAACAGTCAACACATCAGATAAGGGATTTTATGACCGTACTCCAACATTATCAACAACGGTCAGAAAAATCCACAACATATCAACATTCCGCACTGCTTCAACTTCAACAAACATCAGGAACCAAGGATCTGTAGCAAATCGACAAACTCTTCAACTTCAAGAAAGGACTTCCGCTGCTAACTGCTCTATCTATGGGTCTACATTCAGTCGATTTGCATGAAGTCTTCTGGAATACTTTATATTGGTTGAAAAGCCGATTAAAAGTATATTTGTCACTGATGATCAAAGGCTGATGCTGTTTTATCAACATAACTGCTCAACGGTTCAATTCTCAGCTCCAGCCTTACAATCACAGAAGTCTTCAAAGATATGCAACCTAGTCTACTATTACAAAGGGGGAGATTGTTAGGTATTAAATATGTTGTAATAGTTAGTCTAGGGGCTAAAGTGTAACATTGTATATAGGTTAGTTTTTATTACCAAAATGGTCCTAACTAACCAAGAATTGAGCCATGGTATAAATACCAAGATGTAAGGCTCAATTCTTTAACTTTTGCCATTAATCAATTTCACATTTCCAGCAAATTGTTCTCTCTAACTTCTCTCTACTTTCTCTCTCTAAAACCCTAATCTCCTTCTTCACTTTTATCACCAAAATCATCATCAAACCTCACTAAATGGATTGAATCAGTGTTATTGTGCTTTTCACTAGTAAAAGCAAACGATTACATTAGGGTGTTATAAGCAAGCTTAGATCCAAAATCCAAACATACCAATATAAAGTTGTAGTTCTTGCACCTATCATATCGTCAAAATACGGTGTCACACTGCAACAATATGATACCAGATCGATATTATATAAAAAAAATGCTATATCATATTAACAAGATGATACGATACAACTATTGTTTACTGTAATTCTAATCGTTGACACTAAAAGTGGTGTGTAAGAAATACTAAATCATCGATATGACCCCCACAGTTTAATTCAGTGACGGCAGCGGCGGTGATTGTTGGTGGTTTGTTGAAAGTAAATGCAATGTTTTCCATACTAGAAAGGTGAAGTTCTTTTCACTAATCACAATCAAGCAACAATAAAGGCTTCTTTTCCAAGTGATGATGATGGAATTAAAGTTGTTTTTATAACAGAATAGAAACTCATTTCACATCCCTTTTTTTCTTTAATTTCTAGAATCCTTTGCCCCTACTCATGATTTGGTCTCTTTGGCCTTGGTTGTCCCATAAACTTTTGCTTGTCTCAATAGAAAGAAAAGGAATATTTAATCTTGTCTGTTTAAAGTTCATAATAATCCTATGCATCTGCCCTCACAGTTCTTGTCACATGTACAAGAAAATATATTTGTAGACACATACTTGTATCACATATAGCCCAAATTTCTTCAACTTTATCTTTTGAAATGTCCCACAAACTATGATATGTCAAAGAAATTTGTGGTTGCTTAATTTAAAGCATTTTTGGTATGAAAACGCCAACGGTGGACGTTCATACCATTTTCACACCTTGAAAATTTGGAACTCCTATAATCGTTGGAAATTGGAGACGAAAGTTAGGCCAAACATCCAAAGCTCATTTGTGAGAACGTTTCGGGTTTCCGAAACTAGGCCAGTAAGTTTCTGACTAGCCAGGTTGAGCTATTTGAGCATATTCAGTTAACATATACTTCCTCCAATTCAAAATAAGTGACACACTCGGGGTCTCACGGTTTTTTAAGCAAAAGATTATAATGATGATTAAATTAGATTAATTGGATGGTTAGTGGGGAATGAGTCCCACACCATTTGAATAAAGTGAGGTTAATGGTGTTTAAAAGTATAAAAGTAAGGGTAAATAAGTCATTTCACTTTGTTAAAATAGATAGTTAGTGGGTGTAGATCCTACTATTTTTTTTACTAAATAAGGTAATTTTTCAAAATGTGTCACTTATTTTGAATCACCCCAAATATAAAAGTATATCACTTATTTTGAATCAGAGGAAGTATATCAAATCGAATCACTCCCTATCTCTTTCAATTATCAATATTAGTATTGGAATGTCGGCATGTGCACTATTCAATAATAAAACCCAACTGAAAACCGAGAAAATAGGTTCGGCTGAACCGACGACTAAATAGATGGTGTCTTGGACAGGACCAAGAACCGCAGTTTTCCAATTTTTTCGATCAGTTTTTTTCGCTTTTGGATCGGGCCAAGAACCAATTTTGCATGAAAATTAGAAGCGAGAGTCATATCAAATATAAATTGGTTCAACTCTACAGTTCTAAGAGGTTCTCAATCCAATTTGCACGTTATTGGAATGTATGTTGGCGTTCAAATACCAAGTATCCAATCCAAATATGATATAAATGGGAGACTACCCACTTGGTTAAATTTAGCATCGAGAGTGTCGACATAGAATCTGCTAGATGCGCTATATGCGATAACTATTTGTTAGTCCCTAAACTAAGTAAATAAGATTTGATGATCGATAGCTAATAAGAAATAAATATCAGCTGAAGTATGTATCTCAGCTGAAGCAAGTATATGCAATAAACCTTCAGCTGAGTACGTACTTAGCTCTAGGAAAACAAGTCAAATCAGCAGCTATAGAAGAGTGTTCATTCGAAGTTTTTGACCAAAGGACAGAGACAAGAAGAAGATCATCCAGCTGATTGTGGAATCAGCTGATGGTACCTGATGCAGATAAAGACTTAGTGGAAATGTTTTTGACACTTTGAACATTTCCCTTTCCCACTCAAAGAAGAAGAAAACGATGAAGATCTTCTATTTTAGAATAGAAGATTATATGTCAGTATATCATCGTTTGTCCCTCCAAGCATGTAAACGGAAAGTCAACTACTTTTGTACTATCATAGTACACCTTTTCACTGTGCGTCAGAAAAGGTAGCAAAAGGAGTTGACACAAAGTACACTTGAGACTATAATCTATGCAAGAGCATTTAATGTGTCCGTGGACAAGTCTACATCGACGAATGCTATGTTTACACGTCGAGCATCTTGTGGACAAAGGAACACGGATCTTGGGCTATATATAGAGACGTAAATGCTTGCATTTACACACACCTTTTAGAATTCATAACACAAGAACATTCTTTGAGAGTTGTTATTGTCTGGTATTAACTTCTTCGTAGTTATTACTCAGGCATTCAATATCAGCTGTTAGTATCAGCTGATATAAACTCTCCTTGCATTATCTTCTAGTTTGAGCGACCAAAAGTGTCACTTCAAGTATAAAGTTTTTGTAGGTGATTTACGGTTTAATCAAAGTAAAACGCAGCGGAAAATATTACATAAATCACCACACAAGGATCTACATATTGACAAAGTAATTAAGCATAAATAATCAAAGAGATTAGTATGTAGAAATCATACCCTTGAAGCCTTTGATTACACTAATTAACAAGGAAGAAGAACTCCAAGAATTTAATGTCGAGTTCATCTAATGGTATCCACACTACACCATATCAAGAACACCAATTGGGATGCTAGTCCCTTGAACAAATATCAAGAACAGAAAGAAATATTAATTTCTTTCTTACGTGAATCTTCTAAATCAAAAGGGGATGAATTGGGTTTTACGTCTACCAGCTCATGCACACAAAATCACCCTCAATTTCTTTTGTTTGATTTTGTTTCATGCGTCCAAACCAATCGCCAAAACACAACTCTTTTTTTTCACTTCAGTTTTGTGCGGCCATAGGGTTTTAGGGAGGATTAGGGTTTTTGTTTCTTGCTCCCTAATTTAAGTAAATATTCTTAATACAAGTTATGAGATATGACACTTAGTCCCCTTGTCCTTTTGATTCTTTATGATTACTTACTAATACGTTTTAACTTAACAATTAATTAAAACATAACTAGCCAAGTAATTATAGTTTATATAAATAATATAATTACCCTAATTATATTATATATATTAAATGGTGTTTGGTGTATAAGTGTGTGACCCTTTAAGCTCACATGCGTCTAGCCATATAACTATATGTCATGAACGTAAAGCATATTCCAACAGCTCCCACTTGCGCACGTCATAACATCAAGTAGTTATACAAGCAAAGGTTAGAGTCTAGCAACCCGCCAATGCCCCTAGAAGTATATGAGTGAGTTTCAGAAAAGTCTAGGTTCAAAGTTTTTCAATCAGTTATCCTTTTGTTACTGATACTATGTTGAATTTTAGACAAGGATTAATGTCAATCTAAAATTTCAATGATTCTGTTTCTCGATCTTTACATTGAAGTAGATTACCAAACCAATCAAGATTCATCTTGATTACCTTTGGGTACGGCCGTACAAACATCTATTCAAATCATCGAGGGGCCCTAGTAGTATCTAATCCACATGTGTGGATGAACAAATTCTTTATTGACTGCACGTGTCTGTCATATACTTAATGACAAACCTGATAATGGTTGTTACAGCAGCCTTATTCAGGTCAGCGTTTAACCATATCAAAGTTCTCCCCTCTACATACACAAACCAACTTGCATCTCAAATCAAAGGATAAGTGACAAAGCCTTTGTGAGATTCACTTGTGACATAAATCCAGGAAGTGATTTCTCATAGGTTGGGTCAGTCCAATTGTGCATCATTATGAATAACATGTGAGTTTGATTTCATCATCCTTGGTCATACTAAGATAATGTCATCAATGCCCTCAGATTTGTCTTAATAATATACTCATATTATTAATTATGACAATGGACAATTTAGAATATAAAACGCGGTAAATATTCATGGATATAAACATGCAAATATAGAACACAGTAGATATTCATATAAAAACGATCATATCAAATATATCAATTTATTCCAATAAAAACTGCTCAATGTTCCATTATCCAAATACTAAAACAGATTTACATGAAACTAATAGCTTGTCGAAGCCAATGTTCCATTCATATTCAATATGTTTGGTACAAGACATTGAGTTCGATAAAGTGTCAGCTAGTTAGTTATCTGTTTGAACTTTAAGAGTACGAATTTCACATATCTCGATTAATCATTCGAATGTAGTGAACCTTCGTAAATAGGGTCTAGCGTCATCACGACCTATTTCAAAACTAGCATAAGTATAGCAAGTATACTTAGCTTCAGTTTGGTATCTCCACCATAACCAAGGAACATATATCCAGTATTTCAAAAATACTTAAATGTGTTCTTAACAGTGATCCAGTGACTCTCTCGTGGATTCTGTTGGTATTTTCTAGTAAGATCCCTTAAGGACGTTACGTTTGGCCTAGTGCTCCTTCCAGCGTACATGATGAATGGAATATCCGATTCATAGGGGATTACATTCATTCTCTTCACCACATCAGGTGTGGAAGGTCCTTGAGTCTCACTCAAGTTTACATTGTGTTGCATACGAGGACTTCCTCGTTTGGGAGCATTCATTCTAAACCATTTTAGAATTTTGTCAATGTAAGCACTTTGACTTAAACCAATTAACCACTTTGATCTATCCCAATAGATTCTTAACTTCAAGTATGTGTGTTGTATTTCTACAATTCATCATGTCAAAACATTTTCCAAGCCTGGATTTACATCTTGTAGCATTGGTATATCGTTTCACATGAGTGACATGCATCAACATGTATGACTTAAGAAACGACAATGCTCCCACTAGCTTTCATATATACACATGCTCATTTTGGTTTTAGGTGAAACAAACATTTTGATTTCATCATTAACCAAATCTCATAGTCCTAGTACACTACTTTGGCTATAAGAATCCTAATGTCTTTAGTAACAAGCGAGAAGGTTTCATCATTGTCAATCCCGTAGGATTGAGTGTAACCTTTTGCTACTACAAGAGCTTTATAGGTGTGTATATTTTCATCCATGTCAACAGTCTTACTGTTTTGAGAAAGACCAACTAAGTTCAAAACTTGATTGTCTCTCATGGATTTCATTTTCGCATTCATAGCTTCAAGTCATTTTTCGAATTCAAAATTCAATAATGCAACTTGATAGTTAGGGGGTCAATATGATCCCCGAAACTTTGCTCCTCAGCATCGACATAAATCTATATCGTTCAGGTGCATGAGGTGTCCTTGCGGACCTACGCATGGGAACAACATCATCCTGTGGTCCAACATCTATATGTCCAGCCTTAGTATGATATTTGCTAGTGTTACCAGAAGGTTGTGCATCTTCACTTTGAATCTTGTCAAAGTCTATACTGCTCCCACTTGCTTTGTGAAATGAGACAGTTCTCAAGAAACTTAGCATACCGAGCAACAACAATTTGTTCTCAGGTGGGTAGTAAAATAGTAACGAAGATATACTTGATAGATATGGGCTCAAGTTTGTTCGGCATGTCTCGTTCCACGAGATCCTCACAACCCCAAATCTTCAAGTATGACAAATTAGGGACTTTCCCATGCCATATTTTATATGGTGTCTTTTTAACCTTTTGGTCGGAACCATATTAAGTATTCGAGCAGCAGACTTCAGTGCATGCGCCTCAAAAGGATAGTGTAAGAGTAGTAGGACTCATCATAGATCGAACCATGTCACACAGGGTCTAATATCTCCTTCCAGACACAGCATTATCTTGTGGAGTGTATGGAGGAGTGAATTGTGAGTCAATCTCACGATGTGTTTGATGATCCAGAAACTCTTGGCTAATGTACTTTCCTCCTTGATCAGGACGGAAAGCCTTTGTTGTCTTGCCGAGTTGATTTTCTACTTTACATTAGAAAGCTTCGAATGTTTCAAAGATTTCATGTTTATGTTTAATCAAGTAAACATAACCATAATGAGTGATATCATCAAAGCTTTCATGTTGATGTTTAATCAAGTAAACATAACTACAGCTACTGATATCATCAGGTAAAGTGATAAAGTAGGTGGCACCTTCCCTAGTCCTAATTCTAGAAGGGCTGCATACATCAGTATGTATGAGTCCAAGTAGAACTTTAGCTCTTTCGCCTAACATGGGAGAAAAGCTTTCTTGTTATCTTTCCATAATATATAAGAGAGGCATTTAAATGATTCATAATCATTTGTTAAGAAGCCCATCGAGTTGTAGTATCAAAATGCGTTTTTTGTTTATGCGGAAAAGATGACAATGCTCTAGGTAATGGAATCCAAACCATTTTGGATTATCAAGTGCTACATTTGTATATAGAACTATCGTTTGAATATGGATCATGCATATCAATTTCAAGTACACTATTACAAGGAATAGTTATAAAATATGTTATTTTTTATAAAACATAATATCATAATCCATAATAGTTTGAATAAATCATTATTCAAAAAATGACAAAGCTAAACAATGCATAATTTACAATTGTTCAAAACAATAATTAACGCATTAGGAAGGTTTAGATCATAGCTTCCATTCTTTTAGCTTTCTACTTCACTATTAATCTTTCACATTTGTGTAAATATGAGTTCCACAACTAGTGTCATACACTCAAGATTTATTAGTAAAAGTATAGAGTTCTATAATGAAGATACCTAATCTGCTAGCTAGAACACATTTGTCCTTCATCAACTCTGCTAGGTAGGCAGGACAGTTCCTCCTTCAATGGCCGGTTTCATCGCAATGATGGCAAGAAATATCCTTTGTAGGGTGCTTCTTCTAAGCAGGTGGGGGAATCGTAGGTTTGGAAAAGTAAAGTAGTTTACCCTTACCTAGACTCTTGCCTTGTGCTTGCGGTTTACCTTCCCTGATTGCTAGAAAAGTATTGGGTAACCTTTGCTCAACCAGTTTTACCATAGCATGTAATTCACCAATTGTCTTCCCCATGCTATGTATTTTTAAAACTCTTTTCAAACTGGTCATAGTCCTTGGATAGTGAGGTAAGAATCAAGCTCATTCCAAGAACTTGTTGGAATGGGTAACCAAGACGCTCCATTTGATCAAGATAGCATTTCATATACAAGATGTAAGTGCTAACTGATTGGCGGTCCTCCTGCTTGTAAGCGTGGAATGCTTTAACTGTTTTGAACAGTTCATGTTCTACTTGTTGAAATATCATTTTCAACTTGCTTATCGTGTCATATGTTGTGAGTTCCTCGAAGTTCTTTAGAATCTCGAGGTTCATGCTCACAAGCATAGGAGTAGCGACTTCTTGGTGTTCGCTAAAACGTTTCGGTAAAGGGTTGACGAACAGCAGCAGAATCATTTGCAGGAGGTGCCTCAGGTAAGGCCTCTTATAGGTGTATCAATTTGTTTTCATCTCTAAGGACAATCCTTAAAGTTCGATATCAGTCGATAAAGTTGATATTAGTCAGTTTCAGTTTTCTAGAACTGATTTTAGAGTGGAGATACTTAGGTTTTGATTTGTTGTTGTTATCTATATAACACACAAAGTTCAAAAAATAGTATTTTCAATAATAATTTCTTTTAATCAATTAACTACCCAATTAATTTTAATTAAAAGCTAAGATCCCATTGAGCTTCTATCATCGCATCAGTTGATCTGCTAGAGATGATAGATCCAATAGGTAGGTGACGATCAACAATCACATTACAAGTGCAACTCTTAGAGGTATGGGACTTCATGGCACCTAGTGAACAAGCATCTAGGGTCAAGTGGCATGTTTGTCGCATCTTCGCCTCGAGTCAAGGTCTCACCATTAACTAAATTAAGTCATCCAATGTGAAATCATGTCAAAATAGCTCTAGGTCTCACGCGTAGAGAATAAGGACCTCAGATCTAAATTCAAACCACGTCTCACGTGAATTCAAAAATAGAAGCAAGTGATTTACAACCGATTGGACGGCGTGACTTAAATTTTAGGTATGTTAAATTTTAATTAATAAAATTTTATTAAGATATGAATGAATCATGTACTTCATTCATACCACTTCATAAGTCGTTTAATAAACGGTAAAAACATTTAGGGATTATTAAGGGTTAAGTTTCAAATCGTATTTAAACTTAGTTTAATCTCAAAACAATTTTAGATTAAAGATTAATCATGAATGATTAACAAGTAATCATAGATGATAAAAGGTTTGGATGTTTTAATGTTTGTGTCTAAAATCATATTTTAATTTTTTTTATTACTTGTATCTAATAGAAAAGAAAACAACCACAAACATAAATAAAACATGCAACAAATTTTGTGCAAACCTCGACCGATGAAATCCTAGGTTCGGTCACGTGAGTCATCACGACGGACCGAAGGGTCAAACCAGGGGACGGGCCAACATGAACCCAAATGGGCCTACATATACCCAATGGGCTCCCACTTGCCCTCATGACATTCATGGGCAAGTAGAAACTCACATTTGTGAAAAAATACATTCTGCCAGAAAATTCAGTCTGACTTCAAGGCCCGAAAAGTCACTGAAGGAGTCTTCGGTGGTCTTCCCCGCCTCTGTAAAGTTGTAGGTCTCTGAGTTGCGGAAATTTTGGCGGTGGTTTCAGGTAAAACCGAATAGCCAATCTCCGGGAAATTCTGTTTTCGTGCAGCTGCGCAGGAGGTGCCGAAAATTGTTGTTTTGTCCTCATTTTCTCTCCATCTTTGGTCAACAAATTACAAAATACAAAGAAATAAAGTACAACTATTCTAATTACTTTTACAATGAAATTTGCCCCAAAAAAAATGGCACCAAAAAAAAAAAGAAAAAAAAAGAAAAAAATTACAACAATTTAAGCCAAAAACACGGTTTTTCCCAAAACAACCAAACACAATCACATTTGTTAAGGCAAAAAGCCTTGCCCCTGTGGATCTTAAGATAACAAAACAACCTAGCCTAGCTTTGATTAATATGTAGAATAATATAGCTAAGTTTAGGTCTGATACTGAGTGACCAGTATTGGAACTCAGTATCAGTACTCAGTATCAGATAGTGATACTGAGTAAAAGGACTGAGTAGAAGGACTGAGTGATACTCAGTATAGTAACGGACTAAGATCAAATCCCTTGATCTTAGTCATTTTCCTTACTTAGTCCTTCGGTTACTCCTTTGCTCATCATGTAAGATCTCTATAAACATTATAAATAGAGATCACCTTGCAAAGGAGTACTTACCAATTTACTTTACACATTCACATATTTGTAATTGATCAGTGGTATTGCTTTTCCGCAGCATACCACACTTAGTGGATTTGTACACCGACTCTAAAAAAAAAAAAAAAAAAAAAAAAAAAAAAAAAAAGAATGCCTTCATACATACAAGTATCTTAGAAAGTACCCTCTTCCTCCTAACCTTGTCTTTCAGGATCAAAAGAGTGTCATATATCCAACTTCTGGATATATGTATACTGACTCAGAGGATAGAGAGTGCTTCATTTCTGAAGAAGATCTACCAAGAGCTCAAATCAGTCACCTTGTTTGACTGAAATGGATGATCACCAAGAAAGAAGACTCTTGGTTCAGAAAGAAGATTGTTGCAGTTCTGAATAGTAGAAGGGGTGAACTCAAAAGCAGAGAAGAGTTTGTCCACATTAAACAAGAAGTCTTCTATGAGAATGAAGCCATCAACAGCAAATGAAGAAGAAGATATTGTTACCTATGCTGTTGTATTTTTTGTTTAGTTTCTCTTTGTAATTGTTTTGTTATCTTAAGATCCACAGGGGCAAGGCTTTTTGCCTTAAAAATCTCCCCCTATCTAATGATAACAAAACAATTACAAAGAGAAACTAAACAAAAAATACAACAGCATAGGTAACAATATCTTCTTCTTCATTTGCTCTTGATGGCTTCATTCTCATAGAAGACTTCTTGTTTAATGTGGACAAACTCTTCTCTGCTTTTGAGTTCATCCCTTCTACTATTCAGAACTGCAACACTAGCTCCAACTGCTCAACCAATTGAGGAACCTCATGTTCCTCTTGATGTGGAGATTCAATATGAGCAAACTACACTGGAAGGTGCTCAGCAAGTCGGTATTGAAAATGTTGGTGCTGCACATCAACAAACACATGATCCTGCACCGACCTCTGCAGATGCTAGAAGGGAATCTGACAGAGTCTCAGGTATGAATTTCTAAAAAGCCCTTAAACTTATATATATATATATATATATATATATATATATATATATATATATATATATATATATATATATATATATATATATATATATATATATATATATATATATATATATATATATATATATATATATATATATATATATATATATATATATATATATATATATATATATATATATATATATATATATTTTATTCCCAAATAGAGACTAAGTATTGGCCAGTACCAACTCAATACTGACCAAAGTCTCAAACGATCTTTCAAATATATATCCTTTTATGGCCAACATAGCTAGCCCACTGCTGCTATGCAAAATTCATACACTGAGCACACCAAATTGATCATTGTCAGTCTACAGTTGTCTCAACATTTAAAGAGACAATGGTGGTTGATGTCATACTGACACCCACTGGTGCTGCTTGAATAATGTCCAACTTATTTTTGAGTTGGGTAGCATCATTCAAGAAATGATCACAAACCCTTAAGCCACAAAATCCAAATATTTCCTATGGGGTTTAGCCACATTTCTGTTATCACTCTAATACCGAGTGATAAACATTGAAAATATCAAGAAGCACATCCCAGGCTTCGAATTCCCAAACCCAAACCTTTTAGTAAATGTGACTTATCCTATACTGAGCTACTTAAATTTTCACACTCACTTTTACTAAAATCTTCTTACACATGCTATGCACAAGTCCATAATATTTCATCCTATACCAGATGAAATACAGACTTCACAAACTCTGTTTATATGATTGTAGAATTAAACAACACCACAATTCTATTTGATAAACCTTTCTCTCTAACCAGTTTTATATTTTTGTTTCTTTAGCACCATCTGTGCAGGGCATTCAGGCATCTCAGGCTGCAGCAGACCAAGTGACTCTGCAAGCAATCATGCATCACATTCTGGCCATCCAACAAACTCAAAATACAATACTAGCCAGAATGGACAAGATGAGTGGTGATATTGACTCTATCAAACAGTCAGTCTCACTCCTTCAACAACCACACCAGCCTCCACAAACTCCACCATTCTCACATGGTTACCACAATGAAGAAGGAGAAGGAGAAGGAGGTGCTGGTGATACTGATGCTGCAACTGAGCCCATGCCCTCCCCCACTCTTGAACAACCTGAAGGGGACATGGGTGGTGATACTGATCCTATTCCCTCCTCATCAAATGATAACAAAAGGGGGGAGAAGAGACAAAGAGATACTGAGGTTGATCAAACTGAGCCTTCTGCTCAGGGGGAGAAAAGAAGAAGATTGAATGAAGATCAACCTCCACAACAACAACATCAGCAAAGCCCTCATACTGAGCCATTTCGCATTCAGTATGAGAGAAGAAGACAAAGAACAAGGTCAGCATTACAAGTTCAAGACCCACTTGAGCCATCTGCTCAGGGGGAGACTCATACTGACCAACCACAACAAACTTATTCTGAGCCACCTGCTCTTGAAGAGAATAATTTACAAATTGTGGTCTATAGGCCTTTCATCTGGCCTATTGCTGATGATGAAGATGAAGAACCAGATTTAGTAAACTATGCACTAAATCTGGTAGAACAAGAAAGTTCTTCATCATCATCCTCGGATGATGAAGAACCAGAAAATCTGGTAATTAGAAGAAGGAGTTCCTTATCAAGAAGACCTATCAATGCTGTTCTCACTTCTTCTGAATCAAGTGAGGAATCTGCTCCTTTGGTAACAAGACAAAGAAGACCTGTTCATACAAGGGAAAGTGATACCGAGCAGGCTCCAAGACTGACTCCTCAACAACTCTGGGCAGAGCAAGAAAGATTTTTATATGAGCAAGAGTTAGGAGTCAAAACTGAACCAGAATCTGACCCAGATACTGATACTCCTGGACCTTCCCATAGAATCTCAAGAAAGGGTCCAGACCATATTCAACATTACTGGAATATGGTTGCTGCCAGGACTCAGTATAAGGAGCAAAGAAAGGAGTTCTTGAGGACCAAAACATTTCAAAATGTAAGGGGGATACATTGGTTAAATCTGGATGTCAATAAAGTAAAAGTGAAGCTCAAAGAAGGAAGAATCACTATCACTTGTACTGGCTTAACCAGTCCCCCCATGAAGATATTTATTCATGATATTCAAAAAATTGGTCTTCAAGACTGGGTGAAGATCACAAGACTGATCAAAGAGCTTCCAAAGAAATCAACTTATGATCAAATAGTCTTGGATGAGATCTGTGCAGTAGCTGCAGTATGTTATGAGAAGGACTTACTTCATGAAATAGAGTACAGAACACTCAGTGTGATGACTGAGGCTTACTCAAACAACAGACCAGAATGCCTTCATACATACAAGTATCTTAGAAAGTACCCTCTTCCTCCTAACCTTGTCTTTCAGGATCAAAAGAGTGTCATATATCCAACTTCTGGATATATGTATACTGACTCAGAGGATAGAGAGTGCTTCATTTCTGAAGAAGATCTACCAAGAGCTCAAATCAGTCACCTTGTTGGACTGAAATGGATGATCACCAAGAAAGAAGACTCTTGGTTCAGAAAGAAGATTGTTGCAGTTCTGAATAGTAGAAGGGATGAACTCAAAAGCAGAGAAGAGTTTGTCCACATTAAACAAGAAGTCTTCTATGAGAATGAAGCCATCAACAGCAAATGAAGAAGAAGATATTGTTACCTATGCTGTTGTATTTTTTGTTTAGTTTCTCTTTGTAATTGGTTTGTTATCATTAGATAGGGGGAGATTGTTAAGGCAAAAAGCCTTGCCCCTGTGGATCTTAAGATAACAAAACAACCTAGACTAGCTTTGATTAATATGTAGAATAATATAGCTAAGTTTAGGTCTGATACTGAGTGATCAGTATTGGAACTCAGTATCAGTACTCAGTATCAAATAGTGATACTGAGTAAAAGGACTGAGTAGAAGGACTGAGTGATACTCAGTATAGTAACGGACTAAGATCAAATCCCTTGATCTTAGTCATTTTCCTTACTTAGTCATTCGGTTACTCCTTTGCTCATCATGTAAGATCTCTATAAACATTATAAATAGAGATCACCTTGCAAAGGAGTACTTACCAATTTACTTTACACATTCACATATTTGTAATTGATCAGTGGTATTGCTTTTCCGCAGCATACCACACTTAGTGGATTTGTACACCGACTCTAATACTGTGTTTTACACTTTAATTGTCTTTTGTATAAATCAATCTACTCAATTAACTAACATACCAGGGGTGTTGTGACCTAATAACATTCAATCACAAACGGTCTAGTTTTTCATCGGTTTGCACAAATAAGCAACAATTGACAAATCTTTGGCTTGGGATATGGCAAAAATACATGTTTTGCCATATCAAAACACGAAATTAAAAAATTAAATTCCAAGCCAAATAATCAAAAAATACAATAACTAGATTAATTTTTTGATGTTTTTTTTTTAACAAGTAGCAATTAAGGTTACAAAAAATCAAATTTTTAACCCAATTTTATAAAAAATTTTGCTACTTTTACAAAAAAACTTGCTAATTAAATCATCAATATGATGACTCGTGATACCACTGTAGGTGATTTACGGTTTAATCAAAGTAAAACGCAGCGGAAAATATTACATAAATCACCACACAAGGATCTACATATTGACAAAGTAATTAAGCATAAATAATCAAAGAGATTAGTATGTAGAAATCATACCCTTGAAGCCTTTGATTACACCAATTAACAAGGAAGAAGAACTCCAAGAATTCAATGTAGAATTCCTCTAATGGTATCCACACTACACCATATCAAGAACACCAATTGAGATGCTAGTCCCTTGAGCGAAAATCAAGAACAGAAAGAAATATTAATTTCTTTCTTACGTGAATCTTCTAAATCAAAAGGGGATGAATTGGTTTTACGTCTACCAGCTCATGCACACAAAATCACCCTCAATTACTTTTGTTTGATTTTGTTCCATGCGTCCAAACCAATCGCCAAAACACAACAACTCTTTTTTTTCACTTCAGTTTTGTGCGGCCATAGGGTTTTAGGGAGGATTAGGGTTTTTGTTTCTTGCTCCCTAATTTAAGTACATATTCTTAATATAAGTTATGAGATATGACACTTAGCCCCCTTGTCCTTTTGATTCTTTATGATTATTTACTAATACGTTTTAACTTAACAATTAATTAAAACATAACTAGCCAAGTATTATAGTTTATATAAATAATATAATTACCCTAATTATATTATATATATTAAATGGTGTTTGGTGTATAA
This sequence comes from Calendula officinalis, assembly GCA_963853835.1. NCBI lineage: Eukaryota > Viridiplantae > Streptophyta > Magnoliopsida > Asterales > Asteraceae > Calendula > Calendula officinalis. Next base: position 36,179,045 of record OY970828.1, read on the forward strand.
GTGTGTGACCCTTTAGGCTCACATGCGTCTAGCCATATAACTATATGTCATGAACGTAAAACATATTCCAACAGTTTTAGTTAGTGTGTACTATCTATTTCCGCAAACTTTGTATTGTATTAAGTTGTTTTAATAAACTCTTAATCATTGAAATCTTGTGTGTTCTTTATCTTAATCGTCTTTACTTGTCATAACTTAACACATTTGTGTTGTTGGGATCCAACAACTGGTATCAGAGCGAGTGTCAAAGTTGTTTTCCATCAACTTTGAACATTTGTTATGGCTGAACCTACAACATGAGATCTTCCATCATCTGGAAAACCTCCCAAACTCACTCAAACCAACTACCCTATGTGGAAAACTCGTATGTTATCCCACATGGTTACCTATCACCCAAAACTTCAAGACAACATAACGATAGGAAAACACATTCCCAAAACCCTTATCCCGGGTACCCCCGAAATACCAGAACAATATGTTGTGAAATCTGTAGCTCAATGGACAGACGCTGAAAAACGTCTCATTCATCTTGAGAACAAAGGAAGGGATATGCTTTTTCAAGCAGTCGGTGATGAACTGTATCACAATATTCAATTTTGTGACTCAGTCAAAGAGATGTGGGAAAGGTTGGCTGAAGTGTATGAAGGCACATCCGTTGTGCGTGAACACAACAAAAACATTCTCATCCATGACTACGAGCTGTTTAAAGCCAAACCTAGTGAGACAATAGCTCAAACATTCAATCGTTATAACATTCTGTTAAACGAACTAAAATCTCACGGGGTTGAAAAGGACGATATGTCCAAAATGTGTAAGTTTGTGGCAGCTCTTCCCTCTAAATGGGCTACCATTATAACTTGCATGAGTACATCTCCCACGTTAAAATATTATACTCTTTCCTCTCTCTATGGCATGTTTCTAAGCCATGAGAGAACTGTACTCAATAAATTTCGACCTCCAAAGGACTCTAAAGTGAGTTCCTCAGGATCCTCAGCTGCCCTTGTTTCTCTAAAGAAACCCAGCAGAATTGAATATCCTCCATCAGATGATGAAGCTGACAAAACCTCAGCTGTTGATCTGTTCAACATGCCTGAAGTCAGCATTGAAGAGATCGATGAAGACGAAGATAACGATGCCCTCATAACTGAGCTTGCCCTACTTGTCAAAAATAGAAAATTCTTTAAAGGTAAATCGGGTTCCTCAGCTAGAGGCTCAAATAGCAGACCTATCTCATCAGTTGTTCCTTCCAGATCCTCTGGAAATACTCTTGATATCTCTGAGATAACATGCTACACCTGCAACAAGAAGGGACACTATGCTAACGACTGCAAGCAAAAGAAAGCTAGTTCATCCTCTTCAAGTGGTGAGTCCATTGAAGAAAAGTATAAAAAGCTACAAGCCTTCACCAAAAAGATCCTAGAAGAAAAGAAGGAACTTGAAGGCAAAATTGCCGACAAGGGTCTCGTAGCTGAAACTCACGACTGGGCTGACTCTGGTGACAGCTCATCTGATGATGATGAACCAATGGCCACAATGTGTTTGATGGCTCGTGCTGATGAAAGTATTACAGCTGATGATGCTGGTTCATATCAATGGGTCAACGTAGTTCACAAATAGGTATCTTCTCTAACCTCCGCTGAGGCTTCTGAAGCCAATGATATTGTTGATTCCATTATCTGTGACTTGCACTTCATTGATCAGCTAAAAGGTGAATGTTTGGATAAACACAGTGCTATTCGTCGTGAAAATGCATTTTTAAAAGAAAGATTAATTGATCACAAAACTTTAAACGAAGAACTTTCTGAAACGAAATTTATAAACTCAGTTCTTCAACACGATCTTAATGAAAAAGTTAAAGAACTGGAAGCAATTAAAAAGATCTGTGAATCATGGTCTCGATCTTCACAACGTGTGAGTGAGTGTGTCAACTCACAGATTCCTAGTCAAGTACAAGCTGTATTAGGAGGAGATTTCCTTGCTGCAGCTGTTGTACTTGACAGCAGTACGGATGATCCATACTACTCAACAGCTGATGCTTCTGTGCTAACTAAGAGTTGGTTTTTGGTTCTATTGTTAAGTCTAACAAAACCTATGCTACTGAGATGTCCACAGAAGAACCTTCTGAAACTACTAAAGAAGAGTCATCAGCTAACTCCTCTGCCATAGTTGTTAGGACTCCTACAATAGTCATTGTTGAACCAAGAAAGTGTATCTTGGGTTCAGCTCCTGTTGCTTCTGCTAGACCTCAGAAGAAGACTAGCAAGACATCAGGAAAGAAAGTTGTTCTTACACCCTCCAAGGGTGAGCCAGTTGGAGTTCGTACTCGAGCTGCAAAGAAAAAAGGTAAGAGTGTTTCTAAAAACACTCCAAGTCCTTCCTCAGCTGTGTCTGTCAAACGGCTGAAAGGAAAGGTCAACAAGCTGACATCTCTCGTGCAGACTCTAACTATCTCAGTTAATCAGAAAGGGATTTTGGGTCCAGTACCCAGCCCTACCGCCTCGCCTTCCACTCCACTACAAAAGAACAGAAAATGTAATAACTGTGGAAATCGTGGACATATGGCAAGTGAGTCTGACAGCACAAGCTTAAGACCTTCTCCAACTTCAGCTTGTGAGTCCATTAAGAACCCAACCCCTGTGAGTTCTAGCAAGAAATCTCAAGGACTCACAGAGGTGTGGGTTCCCAAAAAGAACTAACTCTTTTAAACTTATGTGTAGGGTGATCAAAGCAAACACGTCTGGTACTTAGACAGTGGTTGCTCAAGACATATGACTGGATACAAATCCCTGCTTGAAGAGTTGGAAGTTTGTGCTGGTCCTCCAGTAATTTTTGGTGATAATGGTAGAGGCTCAACTGAAGGCTACGGGTCCATCTCTAATGGATCTGTAAAGATCACACGAGTTGGTTATGTGAACGGGCTGAAACATAATCTAATCAGCATTAGCCAACTTTGTGATGAAGAGTTCTCAGTGAACTTTAAGAAGTACAGAGGAACGGTGACATATAAAAGTGGAAAAGTAGTGCTTATAGCCCCAAGAAACAACCATGTATATACACTTGACATGAATCCTCAAAACCAAGAAGTTTGTCTATTCTCTCACTCCACTGAAGAGCTAAATTGGCTGTGGCATAAAAGGCTATCTGACTTGAAATTTAAATACATATCCAAGTTGTCCCGAGGACAGCTAGTGAATGGCTTGCCACATATCAAGTATGAAAAAGATAAGCTTTGTTCAGCTTGTGAACAAGGTAAACAACATAAAAGCTCCTTCAAATCAAAGCAATATTTTTCCATCGACAACTACCTACACATGCTTCATATGGATCTCTTTGGTCCTATGAGCACTGAAAGTCTAGGTGGAAGAAGTATACACTGGTTATCGTGGATGAATACTCACGATATACTTGGGTTATATTTCTTCGTAACAAAAGTGATGCAGTTGATGAAATCATCAAATTCATTAAGAAGATGGAACTTCTAAATGGGTCAAGAGTAAAGCAGCTAAGATCAGACAATGGTACTGAATTTAGAAATCTTACATTGGAAGAATTCTGCTCAGAAGTTGGGATCTCACAAAAACTTTCAGCCGCTAGAACACCTTAACAAAATGGTGTCGCTAAAAGAAGAAATAGAACCCTAATAGAAGTTGCACGAACAATGCTTGCTGAGTCAAACATGCCAAAGAAATTTTTGGCAGAAGCTGTTAACACAACTTGTTTCACTCAAAACAGGTCTCTCTATGTGAAGAGACACAAGAAAACTTCTTATGAGATTCTCCGTCAGAGGAAACCTTATATCGGTTTCTTTCATGTGTTTGGTTGTGTGTGTTTTGTGTTAAACACACGAGATCATCTGAGTAAGTTCGACTCTAAAGCTGATGAAGCAATTTTCTAGGGGTACTCCACTGTATCTAAGGCATACAGAGTTTTCAACAAAAGAGGACAAACATTGGAAGAATCTATAAATGTCACTTTTGAAGAACACTCTAAAGCCTTAAATCCCACCTCTGCTGCTCCATCTGATGCATTTCAGAGATCAGCTGAACCATCTCCTGATGATGCAGTTGAAGCATTTTCCGATGCTTTAAACCTCTTTGATGTTCCCATCAATGAATCAGATGAAACATTTCATGATGCTCCTACATATCTTGTAGATATTGCAGCTGTCCAACAAGAAATTCCTATAGCTAGAGCATCATCCAAGGCTATCACTAAGCCACCTCTTCATACTTCAAGAAGATTAGTTCAAAATGAAGTACTCAATCCTGCTGAGCATTCAACCGCTCATCAAGGATCCAATTCTGCTGAGTCTTCTTCCTCTTCTGCTGCTCCTTAATCCAAGTGGACCTCAGAGCATCCAATTGAATTAATCATTGGAGATCCACAACAAGAAGTGGTCACAAGAAGTAAGGCATCATGTAATCTTTGCCTATGGTCATGTTTCCTAGCAGCTGAAGAACCAAAGAATATCAAAGCTGCTTTGGAAAACTCCAGCTGGATTCAAGCGATGCAGGAAGAACTTAATCAATTTGAGGTCAACTGTGGCAGCTGGTGCCCCCACCAGCTGATAAGACAATAATTGGTACCAAGTGGGTATTTAGGAACAAAATGGATGAAGAAGGCGTGGTTATTCGCAACAAGGCTAGACTTGTTGCACAAGGATATAGACAAGAGGAAGGAATCGATTTCGATGAAACATTTGCTCCAGTAGCAAGGCTTGAAGCTATAAGAATATTTTTAGCCTATGCTGCTTACAAGAACTTCACAGTTTTTCAGATGGATGTGAAGAGTGCTTTCTTAAATGGCAAATTTCAAGAGGAAGTCTACGTGAAACAACCCCAGGTTTTGAAAATCCTAAATACTTAGACTACGTGTATAAGTTGGATGAGGTGCTGTATGGGTTGAAACAAGCTCCTCGTTCATGGTATGACACTCTTTCCACGTCCCTTCTAGCAAATCATTTCACCAGAGGAAAGATTGATAAAACCTTATTCATTCGTAAAATCAAAGGTGATATCATTCTTGTTCAAATTTATGTAGATGACATAATTTTTGGTGCTACTGATGAAAAACTTTGTAGACGTTTTTCAAAACTCATGTCTACAAAGTATGAGATGAGTATGATGAGTGAATTAACATATTTACTTCGCTTACAAGTTAAGCAAACTAAAAATGGAATTTTTATAAATCAAGAAAAATATATCAAAGATCTTTTAAAGAAATTTGATATGAATTCATCGTCATCAATGAAAACTCCAATGGCTCCTCCAAACAATCTAGATGCTGATACAACTGGGAAATCAGTTGATGTCACATTTTATTGAGGAATCATTGGATCATTGCTCTATCTCACTGCCAGCAGACCAGACATTACGTTTGCTACTTGCATGTGTGCTAGGTATCAAGCTGATCCTAGAGAATCTCATTTAATAGCCGCTAAGAGAATTTTGAGGTACCTTAAAGGTACTCCAAGCCTAGGTCTTTGGTATGCTAAAGACTCCGGGTTTGATCTAATTGGCTATTCAGATTCAGATTGTGCAGGTTGCAAGATGGATAGAAAGAGTACCACTGGAGGGTGTCAGCTGCTTGGTGGAAAGTTAGTCAGCTGGATAAGCAAGAAACAAAATACTGTTTCTACATCCACAGATGAAGCAAAAAATGTTGCTGCGGGAAGCTGTTGTGCTCAAGTCCTTTGGATGAAGAATCAGCTGGTTGATTTTGATATGAATTTTTGCAAAGTTCCTATCTACTGCGATAACACGAGTGCTATTGCAATCAGCAGCAACCCAGTTCTTCATTTCATAACCAAACACATAGATATAAGGTATCATTTCATTAGAGATCACATTGAACAAGGTGATGTTGAACTACACTTCATTTCTACAGACCTTCAGCTGGCTGACTTATTCACCAAGCCTTTAGATGAAAAACGTTTCAATTTTTTAATCAGCGAGCTGGGTATGTTAAATGCGTAAATCAACTGCTGAAGTACTATCACCAGCTGATAAGTTCACCTTCACACTTAGTACATTCAGCTGACTAAAAACGTTTCAATTCAATCAGTCAGCCGAATAAAACATCTCAAAATGATAACTTATCAAGTTTTATAAGTTAAAACGTTTGGTTTTCCTTAGAAAGGCATCTTTTTATCCCTATCCACACGTTCTCTATGGCAAATATTTCCACTCGAGTGAAAATACTTGGCACTTATGAGGGATTGACACCTCTGACACAGAAACGGCTCCTTAACCCCAACCACTTTTTCGCACGATAACCAACATTTCCATAGATGGATCGTAACTATCCATTTATGGTCCGGTTTATTTTCAAATGTTTACCCAAACCGTCCCAAAATCCCCTATAAATACCCATCCCATCCCTTCCCTCACTTCATCTTCATCACCCTCAAACTTTTCTCCCAAATTTCCTCTCAAAAACCCTCTATCTTCAAGCTTTTATCTTTCTTCCTTCTCCCTAAAATGTCGAAGAAATCCACAAAAGCTGTTCTATCTAGAGCTGCCATCGAGTTCACTCGGAACTCGAATCTGGTAGGCAACACCTCTCCACCGGAAAAACTCGTTGATATCTATCGACCGGTTGGAAAATTCTTGTGCCACTGTCCTATCGGTGGTGCATTCTTTCGATTCACCAAGAGTTTTTACGAACTCTTGCATGATTTCTGGATGTCTGCCTCCATTTCTGGAGACAACATCGTTGCGCAGGTGAACGGTCATCAAATCACCATCACGGTTGATGATTTCCGAACTGCTTGCGGGTTCGATTATCTGCTCCTCGTCCAACACTATCAGAAGACGAAGTCTGCTGATGAAGCTAAAGAAAGTCTAATCCGTATCTCCGGATATAGATTAGAAAATGAAGACGACAAGGTGCAGATCTTCAAGAAGTCTAATCTGTCGAGACACTTGGCCTATTTCTTCACGCACATCATTCAGTGCATAGGCGGCAACTTCGGGTGTCTCAACCAGTGCAACTCCAGGTTGCAAGTCTTTGTTGAAGCCCTAATCACCGGTCAGTGGATTGATTACGGGACTCTGGTGTACGAGGAGGTCAAGGCCGAGCTGAAGGCCAAGGGAAATCACATTCCATGTCTTCGCTTCTTCACATTATGCATCGCTCATGTGATGGTTGAGAAGCTGAAGATTGATTATGACGACCTTCCAGGGGAATGGATTGAGGTACGTACCTTATCCAACACCATCTTCAACACCAAGAACGAAGTTGGTAAGGATTTTCCCCTCTATCTTTACATGCTGAAGATGATTGATGGTCGGACTAGATCCAAAAGGGATCGATCACTGGGCACCACATCAGAGGAATATGCCCTACAAGAAGGTACGTCCTTTCCTCATCTGAAGTGTTTTCCATCAACTGGACGCCCACAAATTGTTGATGGAAATTCCACCACATCCACTGGATCTCCATGCCGATTGATGTGGAAAATGTGGATGTGGATTATATTCCACTGGTGGTGAAGAAGCGAGTTAAGCGTCCTGCTCATCGCTCTCCTTCTTCCTCTTCAATCTCTCCACCATCTTCTCCAACTTCACGCGCTCCTTTTTCTCCTCAGCTGAGGGTAAGAGGGTCTGCTACCCGTGGAGAAAGTGTGGTGGCTGATGATGCTGACCTGGCGACAGCAGCATCATCAGGATTCAGCCAGGATCCTCTGGGCACTCACTTGAGTCCCAGATTGGAGGGATTACGATCAGAAGCTATGCCAACTGCTGAGAGTAATCCTTCTTATTTTCACTCTTACAGTGTTTATCAAGGAACTCCATCAACAATCGGAGCTCCTAGTCAAACATTCCTGGCTGTGTTAAGGCAAAAAGCCTTACCCCTTAGGATCTTAAGATAACAAAACAACCTAGCCTAGCTTAGAATAAAATGTAGATTAAAATAGCTAAGTTTAGGTCTGATACTGAGTGATCAGTATTGCACTCAGTATCAGAGCTCAGTATCAGATAGTGATACTGAGTACAAGGACTGAGTAATTTACTCGACTAAATCAAATCCCTTTGATTTAGCTCTCTTTCCTTTCTTAGTCCTTGTAGTATTCCATGCCATAAATGTAAGATCTCTATGAGCAATATAAATAGAGATTGCTTGGCTTTGGAATACTTACCAATTCACACTTTCATGTTCATATCTTGTAATTGATCAGTGGTATTGCTTTTCCGCAGCATACCACACTTAGTGGATTTGTACACCGACTCTAATACTATGTTTTACACTTTAATTGTCTTTTGTATAATCAATCTAATCAATTAACTATCAAACCAGGGGTGTTGTGACCTAACAACTGGTATCAGAGCAGGCTAAATTAATTCTTATTTAGTCGATCTATAACCCTAGCAGCCATTACCTTTATCTATCCTTCCAACACTCAAAAATTCAAAATGTCTACAATCATAGCACCAGTTATGTCTGGTAAGGGAGTACCCATCTTTGATGGAAAAGACTTTCATCAATGGAAACTTAAAGCACAGTGGTATCTTGAATCCATTCATCATGAGATGCTCACTGTTCTAAATGATGGTCCTATCATTCAACAAACTGTGGAACCCGTTGCTGCTACTGATGATGCTCCTGAGAGCATAAGAACAGTTCCTAAACTGAAACATACCTGGAGTGATACTGACCGTCAGTTATTCAGTCTAGACTCAAGAGCAAAGGGGGTGATTGGTAATGCTGTTACCAAAGAAATACTTAATGCAATTATGAAATTGCCAACAACAAAGGCTATGTGGGATAGTCTATCAATCACTTATGAAGGCACACCAAAGGTGAAGTTGTAGAGGAAAAGCAACATGAGAAGAAAGTATGAAAACTTCTTTTCTAGTCCAAATGAAGACATCACTACTCTCTACAACAGGTTCAATATTGTTGTCCATGATTTAATCAGTGTAGGCATTGTGAAGGAGGAAGGAGAGCTTGTTCAAAAGTTCTTGGATAGTCTTCCTCAATAGTTTCTTGACATGACAAATTTTGTCATTGCTGCCAACAACATTGAGACATACACTCTTCAAACTCTGTATGGCTTAATGTTGAATCATGAGGAGAATAATGCTGCAAGACTGATCAACTGGAAGAAAACTGGCAAGTCTTCCACTGACACGGCTCTAGTTGTGCAACAGGCATACACTGTAACTGAGCCTGAAGAAGCAGGAGTTGATCTTGCTGATGCTGAGGCAGAAGAGATTGAAACACAAATGGCTCCTATGTCTATGAAGCTGGATCAGTTGAAAAAGAAGAGGCTTGGTGTTAGCTCTTCCAATACTGACCCAAGATCAGGTCTTTGCTATAGGTGTGGAAAGCCTTGGCACATTGCTGCTAACTGTCATACTAAGTCAACTGAAACTGATCAGAATGACAAGATTGCATACCGAGCTAAAAGGTATAGAGACAAGTATGTCAAGCTAATGAACTGGAGCAAGGGGAAGAATGCAGCAGGGAATGGAGCACCTCATCAAGCACTTTACTCAGAGGCTTGGATGGATGAAGAGATAAGTGATGATGAGGAAGAAATTGAAAACAAATCCTTCATGGCTTTTACTGAAGAAGATTTCAAGAGCTCCTTTGAAAGAGATATCAAAGAAGCTGAGAGGATGAGTGTTCATACTGATTGGGATTCCACTCAGTTGTACAAGGTAAGTTCCTTTCAAACTTATTCAGTGAATGAAAAGGAAAAGATTTTTGAGTATATGATTGTTGATCTTAAAACTTATGCACAAAAAGAAAAAGCTTTAAAATTAACAATACAAGAACTTGAAAGGGTAAATAATGAAAATTTAGATAAATTAGCAAACTATAAAAATTTAGAATTAAACTTTTCAGACTTAAAAGACATTAACCAAAGATTAGCTGATAAAGCTCATTTACACAAGCTTGAAAAGGAAAATTTTGAAAAACAGTGTAAAGCTTGGGGAAATGCATCAATAAAATTAAATAAATGTTTAAATCAACAATTTCCAGAGAATTTGAGGGCTGCACTTGGTGTTGATCCTCAATTTAAAAATAAGAATAATTTTGCTTATTTATTTGAAGAATTTTCTATGAACCCTATTCAGTTTGTAAAAGCTAAAACCTTTTGTGAAGTTGGATGTCAAACTGAGTCAGATGATGAGGAAAATGATATTTTAGAAAAAACCTATTGGTCCCTCCATCTGCTCGAAATGCTATACTGAGCTACAAGAACTCAGTATTGAATTTCCTGTAAAGGAAATTTCTGATACTGACCTCAAACTAGTTCAGTATGACACTTCTGCTGTTCCTCCTTTTGAATTATTATTTAACACAACAACTTTTTAAATTTATAATGATAATAAGACAACTTCTACCTCACATGTTTCATGTAATACAGAAGTTGCAGGAACAGAAAAGTCAAATACTCAAGAATCTAAAGAACCTGTTCAAGTTGTCATTCTAAAACATGATAACAAGAAAACAACTTCAACAAGATCTTCAAGTGGCAAAAACAAAAAGTCTAATGCTAAAAAGACTTCTTTGTCAAATAAAAATAAAACCCAAGAACCATATCCTACTAAGCCAGTCAAACATAACATTAAAACTCCATTAAAGAATGACAAAAATAACATTTTAAAATCTATTGGTGATCAGATCTCAGTCTTAAGTCAAAAGTTGGCAAAACTCACTCATACTGATCAACCAAGAGTCAAACAATTTTCTAAAATTCCATATGAAAATATGTTTAGAAACAGACCTAGAAAATATTATAGATATCATCATACTGGACATAAAGGAGATGATTGCTGGACTGACCTCTCAAGTCCTAGGTACTCAGTACCAAAGAAAAGGAGAGAAACTAAGTCAGTATCACCAAAGATAACCTCAAAGGTTTCTCATGAAGTGATACTGACCTCTCCAACAAAAGAGATCAACTCAACTCCTGTTTCTCCTACCAAAGGTCCCATTCAAAAATGGGTTCCTAAAAGGAACTAATCTGTATTGTGTGTCTTGTGTAGGGTGACAGGAAATGGTACCTAGATAGTGGCTGCTCAAGACACATGACTGGCAGTATGGAGTACCTTCTCAACTATACTCCAGAGAAGGGTCCTTCTGTCAAGTTTGGAGATGATTCTATAGGGAAAACAAGAGGGTATGGAGTAATCAAGGCAGGCAATATAACTTTTAAAAGAGTTGCCTATGTGGAGGGTCTTAAACACAATCTGCTCAGTATCAGCCAGATGTGTGATGATGATAATGAAGCTCGTTTCAGAAAGATTGCAGGAATCATCTACAATGATAAAGGGCAACCTGTACTCGTTGCTAGAAGAGAAAAGGATGTCTATGTGGTCAATCTGTCTGAAATAGACCCTACTATTCGAGTTTGCCTGCTGTCTAAAGTCAAACCAGAATTACATTGGTTATGGCACAAGAAGCTCTCTCACATAAATTTCAGAAATATAAATGAGCTCAGTATCAAGAAACTGGTGAGAGGGCTGCCCACTATTACTTACTCAAAAGATAAGTTATGCTCAGCAAGTGAAATGGGCAAGCAGATTAAGAGGTCATTCAAGTCAAAAGTTAATCATTCCATCAATGAACCACTTACTATGATACATATGGATCTCTTTGGCCCCATCAGCACACCATCTTTGGCCAAAAAGATCTATACATTAGTCTTGGTTGATGAATACTCAAGATATACTTGGGTCATCTTCCTCAAGACTAAGTCAGATGCAACAACAGAAATCATGGCCTTTATAAAAAGAGAAGAACTTCAAAAAGGCAACAAGGTCAAACAAATAAGAAGTGACCATGGCACTGAGTTTAAGAACTCAGTATTAGCCGATTTCTGTGAAGAAAAAGGAATCGTTCAAAACTTCTCTGCAGCCTACACACCACAACAAAATGGTGTTGTAGAAAGAAAGAATAGAACATTGATTGAAGCTACAAGAACTTTGTTATGCCATGCTGGACTAGCACTGATTTTCTGGGCTGAAGCTGTAAATTGTGCAAACTTCACTCAAAATAGAGCCACCATAGTCCAGAGACATCTGAAAACTCCATATGAGTTATATAATGGCAAGATTCCTAATGTGGAATACTTCCACATCTTTGGGAGTAAATGTTTTGTACTCAGTACTAAATAAAATCTCAACAAATTTTCTCCCAAAGCAAATGAAGGTGTGTTCATGGGCTACTCTCCACACTCTAAAGCCTTCAGAGTGTATATCATCTCAATCAAGGTGATTGTAGAATCAATACATGTTACATTTGATGAAGATCAGAATGAGCATTCTACCTCAGCAAGTGAAGACATAAGTGGCATAGATATTCTATGCAATCTAGAAAATTCCACTGCTGAACAGCCCAAGTTTCATTCATACTTTATCCCCCATAATATGCATGAAACTGATCAAGTTCGAACTCAGTATCACTCAAATGTGACTAATACTGAGTTTCCCACAACAGAGAACCTTCATACTGAGTTCCCAACTAATGATCTGAACCACTCTATCTATGAAGAAGGTGAAACATCAAACACTTCCCAAGAATCTTCATTAAATCTGCAAACTGAAGATGAACAGCAACCTGCGTTGTCTGATACTGATCAGCATTCAACTCAGTATCAGACAGACAACACTCCAATTCAACAAGATATTGTTGATCCTATTTCAAATGCTCTCTTAGGAAACAACTTAAGGGAACACAGAGACCATCCGCACTCCAATATTATTGGTCCTATTGAAGAAGGTGTCCAAACAAGAAGAAAGTTAGAGTTTCAACCCCAAGCAACAGCAAACTTTTGTTTCTTCTCAAGCTTTCTATCTACCATGGAACCAAAGAAAGCTGATGAAGCTTTATTAGATGAAGACTGGGTAGAAGCTATGCAAGAAGAGCTCACAGAGTTTGAGAGGAACAAAGTTCAGAAACAAGATGGACAAGGATGGTGTTGTCATCGGAAACAAAGCAAGATTGGTTGCTCAGGGTTACAGGCAAGAAGAAGGCATTGACTATGATGAAACGTTTGCACCAGTTGCAAGAATTGAAGCTATTAGACTGTATCTTGCATATGCAGCTTTCAAGAACTTCAAAGTGTATCAGATGGATGTCAAGAGTGTTTTTCTTAATGGAAAACTACAGGAGGAAGTTTATGTTAAACAACCACCAGGTTTTGTTGATCCTAAATTTCATAATTATGTTTTTAAACTTGATAAAGCTCTATATGGGCTCAAACAAGCTCCAAGAGCCTGGTATGATACCCTGTCTGAGTACTTAATTGAAAATAAATTTATAAGAGGTAAAATTGACAAAACATTATTTTCAAAAAGGAAAGGTTCTGACATTTTACTCATTCAGATATATGTAGATGATATTATCTTTGGCTCCACTGACAAGTCAATGTGTGACTGGTTTGCTAAGATAATGTCATCTCAGTATCAGATGAGTATGATGGGTGAACTTACTTACTTTCTTGGTTTACAAGTTGAACAAAAGCCTGATGGCACTTTCATAAATCAAAGTAAGTATGTGCATGACATGCTTAAGAAATATAAATTTGAAAATTTATCTTCCATGCACACTCCTATGGGTACTCAGGATAAAATCAGTAAAGATGAAACTGGAAAACCAGTATGTCAATCCACATACCGAGGTATGATTGGTTCTTTACTTTACATAACAACTAGCAGGCCTGATATCATGTTTGCAAATTGTCTATGTGCTCGGTATCAGGCTGATCCTAAAGAATCACATATGAAAGCTGTTAAGCACATTTTTAGATATCTTTCAGGTACTCCTAACATGGGTCTTTGGTATCCCAAAGACTCAAACTTTGACCTTGAAGGGTATACAGATGCAGATTTTGCAGGTTGTACGTTGGACAGGAAGAGTACAAGTGGAGGATGTCAATTCCTCGGTGGTAGACTAGTTGGTTGGTCATCCAAGAAACAAAACTCAGTAGCAACTTCTACTGCAGAAGCAGAATATGTTGCTGCAGGAAGTTGTTGTGCTCAACTTTTGTGGATGCAGTATCAGCTAATGGACTATGGGTTCAATTTCCAGAAGACACCAATTCATTGTGATAACACGAGTGCTATTGCTATCACTGAAAACCCAGTCCATCATTCAAGGACAAAGCACATTGATATCAGACACCACTTTATTCAAGATAATGTGGAAAAGGGTAAGGTTGAGGTAGATTATGTTCCTACAGATGACCATTTGGCCGATGTGTTTACTAAACCCCTTTCTGAGGAAAGGTTTATGTATTTACTAGGACAATTAGGTATGCTGAATCCTTAATCTTTCTTAAATTTTCTAAAACTGGGCGCTCAGTATCACTCCTGTTGATACTGACCACTCAGTATCACTAGTCTGTTATCATCAAAATTTAAAAATTTTTAATTTTTTTTTAAATTTAAGATGTTTTCTATATATTCTTTAATTTTTTTATTTATTTTTTTTACTCAGTATTGGGGTTCTGACGGCGTTCAAACCGAGTTTAATCCTCATACTCCCCAACGGTAACCTTACTTACTAGGAAAGTTACCGTTGGATCAGGATAAGACTGTCAAATCAGCCGGTTTATCTTCCCAATACCTTAATTATCGTCAATCTACAATAAATAACCGTTTATTTTTTTTATTCAAACGTTTTAACAGTTATTCTTACTTTCGATCTTAATTTCTCTCTGCGGTTAACTATTTCATACTCTCCTTTGCTAGAATTTTTAAATTTAAATCACAGATGGCGAATTACACCTTTGTCGTACCAGAGGTTGAATCGGAAATTAAATTCCGCAATGATGAAGTGCCCAGGTTTGCGAGGAACAACATTACAACCAATTTTAATATTCCTCAAGCTTGGGAATGCCAAGAATTCACAAACATCGTCACTTTTATGAAGCATTGCCCGATTGCTCGTGCGCTGACTCGTTCTCCTCGAGCAATTTACCCAGAAATGCTTTGTGAATTTTGGTATACTGCCCAACTTGATTCCCCAGATATGATCACTGGTTGGATAATTAGGAATCAACGAAGGGTATTTGTGTCTACGGCTATCATTCGAGAAACACTGAGGCTTCCAGCTCAAGCTCAGTATGACCCATTTGTTGACAGAATAGAGGCACGCTCCGTACTGCCATTCTTAGGTCGCACGGGAACAAATGGCACAATCAAGAGAAACGAATTTGGTCCTATGTGGGGTCTTCTTATTACTACGATTATTCATTGTATGACTCACAAGACGGGTGCTTTGGACCAAATAAATGAATTTGGGATGCAAATAGTACATGCTATGTATTATGGAAGAGACATTGATTATGCACGGCTCATTTTCAATGAATTGGCTGCTTTAGTTACGGCTAACACAAGGGAATGTAATGTTCCTTTCTGCAGATTCTTATCACTCATCTTCCAGGATTCTATGTCTACTCACATCTATGATGAGTTTCATAGTCCAAGAGTTGATCTTCCTCCTCTTAGTGAGAAGATTTTCTTTTACAGGCCAAGGGAAGGGGAGCCTGTACTGAGTCATGCTATGTGGGCCATTGTTCAAGAGCATATCAATGATGATGATACTGAGTCAGAAAATGAAGATGATGATGATGATAATGATGACAGTGGTGATGGTGGAAATAATGATCAAGATATTGAGATGATGGATGCTCAACAAGAACCAGTACAAGAACCACCACATATTTCTCCTCCTGCACAGGATCCTAATGCTCCTCATATTGAAACAGCTTCGGATACTGAATCTTCAGAAGACACACCACTAGTCCTACGACGAAGAAGAAGAAAAATATCCCCAGTAATTCTATGTGCATTATCATCAGAAGAGATGCAACATACTCCGATTCCATCTTTAACTGCATCTATTCAACATCACAGTCAAGCTGCAGCCACCGCTGACCTTCCAGGAACTGAACCAGAACCAACTGCTCAACATATTGAGGAACCTCATGTTCCTCTTGATGTAGAAATTCAGTATGAGCAACAAACATTGGAAGGTGCAGATGATAGAAGAGGAGAGGTTCCTGAAGGTGCTGGTGCTTCAAATCAACATACAGATGATCCAGCACCGACCTCTCATGATGTAAGAAGAGAATCCGACAAAGTCTCAGGTATGAATTTCTAGAAAACCTTAAAACTTATATACATATATTTCATTCCTAAATAGAGACTAAGTATTGGCCAGTACCAACTCAATACTGACCAAAGTCTCAAACAAACTTTCAAATATATCCATTTATGGCCAACATAGTTAGCCCACTGCTGCTATGCAAAATTCATATACTGAGCACCTAAATCATCATTGCCAGTCTACAGTTGTCTCACCATTTAAAGAGACAATGGTGGTTGATGTCATACTGACACCCACTGGTGCTGCTTGAATAATGTCTAACTTATTTTTGAGTTGGGTCACATAATTTAAGAAATGATCACAAACCCTTAAGCCACAACAGCCAAAATTTTCCATGGGGTTCAGCCACATTTATGTTATCACTCTGATACCGAGTGATAAACATAGAACATAACAAGAAGCACATCCCAGGCTTCAATCACCCAAACCAAAACCATTTAGTAAAAGTGACCTTTCCTATACTGAGCTACTAAATTTTTCACATTCATCTTTACTAAATTTCTTTTCTTACACATACTATACACAAGTTCACAATGTTTCATCATACACCAGATGAAACACAGACTTCCAAATTCTGTTTATATGATTATAGAGTTAAACAACAACACAACTCTATTTGATAAACCTTTCAATCTAACCAGTTTCTTTTTATGTTTCT
Source organism: Calendula officinalis (assembly GCA_963853835.1). Lineage (NCBI taxonomy): Eukaryota > Viridiplantae > Streptophyta > Magnoliopsida > Asterales > Asteraceae > Calendula > Calendula officinalis. The sequence continues at coordinate 36,195,831 of OY970828.1, forward strand.
TTAGCACCATCTGTGCAGGGTATTCAAGCACCACAGGCTGCAGAAGAACAGGTGACTCTGCAAGCAATCATGCAGCACATTCTGGCCATAAAACATACTCAGACTACCATTTTGACCAGAATGGACACTATGTGTAGTGACATTGACTCTCTCAAACAGTCAGTCTCACTACTTCAACAACCACATCAACCTCCATCACCTCCACCATCTCCACATGGTGGACACAATGCAGAAAGAGAAGGAGATGATGCTTTTGAGCCAATGAATTCACCTTCAAATGCAAATATTGAGGGTGCTACTGATGCTACGACTGAACCCATTCCCTCACCTACCATTGAAGAACAACACGGGGACATGGGTGGTGATACTGAACTTCTTCCCTCCCCATCCAATGATAACAATAAGGGGGAGAAGAGACAAAGAGATGATTTTGAGGTTGATCAACCTGAGCCATCTGCTCAGGGGGAGAAAAGAAGAAAATTAAACGAAGATCAACCTCCACCACAAGAACAGCAACAACAACAACATCAGCAAATCCCTCATACTGAGCCACTTCGGTTTCAGTATGAGAGGAGAAGACAAAGAAATAGGTCAGTATTACAATTTGAAGACACACTTGAACCATCTGCTCAGGGGGGAGACTCACACTGACCAACCACAGCAAGTTAATACTGAGCCACCTACTCTTGAAGAAAATAACTTGCAAATTGTGGTTTATAGGCCATTCATCTGGCCTATTGCTGATGATGAAGATGAAGAACTAGGTTTAGTGCTAAGTAACAATCCTTTCAACTATGCACTAACTATGGCAGCACAAGAAAGCTCTTCATCATCTGATGATGAAGAGCCAGAAAATCTGGTGATTAGAAGAAGAAGGTTCTTATCAAGAAAACCTATCAATGCAATTCTTACTTCTTCTAAATCAAGTGAGGAACCTGCTCCATTAGTAACAAGACGAAGAAGACCTGTCCATTCAATGGATAGTGATACCGAGCAGGCTCCAAGACTGACTCCTCAACAACTCTGTGCAGAACAAGAAAGATTTTTATATGAGCAAGAGTTGGGAGTCAAAGAAGAACTAGAGTCTGACCCAGAGAGTGATATTCCTTGTCCTTCTCACAGAATCTCTAGAAAGGGTCCAGACCATATTCAACATTATTGGAATATGGTTGCTGCTCGGACTCAGTATAAGGAGAATAGGAAGGAATTTCTGAAGACCAAAACATTTCCAAATGTAAGGGGATACACTGGTTGAATCTGGATGTTAATAAAGTAAAAGTGAATCTCAAAGAAGGAAAAATTGTTATCACTTGTACTGGTTTAATCAGTCCTCCCATGAAGATTTTTCTAAATGATATTCAAAGAATTGGTCTTCAAGACTGGGTAAGGATTACAAGACTGATCAAAGAGCTTCCAAAGAAATCAACTTATGATCAGATAGTCTTGGATGAAATCTTTGCAGTATCTTCAGTACGTTATGAGAAGGGCTTACTCCATGAGATAGAGTATAGAACACTATGTGTGATTACTGAATCATACTTCAGCAATAGACCAGAATGCCTTCATATATACAAATATCTTCATAAGTACCCTCTTCCTCCTAACCTTGTTTTTCGTGATCAAACGAGTGTTATATATCTGGATATATGTATACTGATTCAGAGGATAGGGAGTGCTTCATATCTGAAGAAGATCTGACAAGAGCCCAAATCAGTCATCTTGTTGGACTGAAGTGGATGATAAACAAGAAAGAAAACTCTTGGTTCAGAAAGAAGATTGTTGCAGTTCTTAACAGTAGAAGGCATGAACTCATGAGAAGAGAAGAGTTTGTCCACATCAAACAAGAAGTCTTCTATGAGAATGAAGCCATCAACAGCAGATGAAGAAGAAGATCTTGCTACCCATGCTGCTGTATTATTATTTTTTTAATCTTTTTGTAACTGTTTTGTTATCATTAGATAGGGGGAGATTGTTAAGGCAAAAAGCCTTACCCCTTAGGATCTTAAGATAACAAAACAACCTAGACTAGCTTAGAATAAAACGTAGATTAAAATAGCTAAGTTTAGGTCTGATACTGAGTGATCAGTATTGGCACTCAGTATCAGAGCTCAGTATCAGATAGTGATACTGAGCACAAGGACTGAGTAGTTTACTCGACTAAATCAAATCCCTTTGATTTAGCTCTCTTTCCTTTCTTAGTCCTTGTAGTATTCCATGTCATAAATGTAAGATCTCTATGAGCAATATAAATAGAGATCGCTTGGCTTTGGAATATTTACCAATTCACACTTTCACGTTCATATCTTGTAATTGATCAGTGGTATTTCTTTTCCGCAGCATACCACACTTAGTGGATTTGTACACCGACTCTAATACTGTGTTTTACACTTTAATTGTCTTTTGTATAATCAATCTAATCAATTACCTATTAAACTAGGGGTGTTGTGACCTAACAGGTTGATCCTCTTTTTCTCTCTTTTGCTCTTCAACCTCCACCTGCTGATTTCTCAACAAGTCAGCAGACTTCAATACGGCAATTTCGTTCTTCAGGTTTAGTGTCGGCTCCAACCTTCTGCGTAGCTCCTCGACTGATTCATTATCAGTCATTGTAACAAGGGGACAAACTCCACAAGCAACCTCAGTCTCTCAACAGACTGCTGGTGAAGTTTTTGGCTCATCCCAAGCACCCGAGAGTCAGCTGCACACACACCACCACCAACTTCTTCATCACTTTCTGAGTCAGCAGTTGATGACAGATTGACTGGAAACCAAGTCAATCTTGAAACTGTTCTTTCTGTTTCCCACAACATCACCAGCACACACCAGCTGGTGGTCGAGGAAACCACCACCGACGATGAAGAGACAACTTTAGACCAAGTTGTTACTGAGGCATCCACCCAAGCTGCCAGTGATCGCGAACGTATTCGCCAACTGAGCTGTGAGGTAGCTGACACACCACCCAGAGGATCTCTTCCTCCAGTCTCTATACCAGTTTCGCCGGCTGGTGAGACCGAAGCCAAAGATAATCAAACAGCATTCCATGTGATGTTTGATTCGGCTGACGAACCCCTTCAGCCCTACTATTCGTCCACTGACGAAGAAGTAGATGCTTGGCTTCAAACTGATTTGACAGCTGATGACGGCACTTCTTTTAGAAAACCAGAAGTTTCAGCTGGACTCATCTCACCCCCCATAGTTTCTGAGCATCCCATTAGAGCGATTCCTCCTAACTCAGGAACACCCACTCCTACAGCTGAGGATACCCCTCCAACTGGAGACATACCGGACCCCTTCCCCCAAAGTGTCCAAGTGTCCCATGCTGAATCCAGCAAAGCTGGAGGAAGCATTCCCATCAGAGCCACTGCTGCTCTGATGTCTGGAGTTGTAACATCCCAGATTCGACCTGGGATGGCCATGCTGTATAAGCAGATGGACACCCTTTACAGGGATGTTCTAAAGAAGTTTGCAAAAACTGCTGAGAATCTCTCTTCCGGCATAACTTCTCTGCACACTGAGGTTCATACTCAGACTCCTCGGCTGGTTCTTCTTTCTGAGCAGATTCGTCTCAACACCAGCGAGTTCAACACTCTCAAAACGTATATTCATCGAGAGTTGAACTCCATTCGCGAATCTGACAGGGTCGAGAAAGACAAGCTTCTCTCCGAAGCTCGGGCATCTGAAGCAGAAGTCGGAAGACAGCTGAATACCTTGTCCTCTAAGGTATCTCCTCTCCAAACAGCTATCGATCATCTGGCTCTTGCACAATCAAAGCAAGAGTCTCTGTTGACCAACACTCATAGCCACCTCTCTAAGGCTATTGTGGAGTCTGCTTCTGCTGTGTTCTCCAGAATGGACAAATTGGAGACTGAAGTCAGCTCGTAGACTTCCCAAGTCGCTGGTCTCCAAGGCACCCTCAACCTCATTCTTCAAAAGTTAAATGAGGGTGCCACTGCTGTCCGTCCTGCTTCAGCACCAGATAGTACCTTACTTCTTGAGGCACTCTCTGAGGGGGACAAAGAGCAAGCTAATTCAGCAGGTGAACAACAAGGTGAACAAAATGCTTCACAATCTATAATCACCTCTGCTGTCGGAGCCAATGTAGAAGACATTCCAGCAGGCGATAACCCAAGATCTCCACCTATCACCTCTGCTGGGATACCAGAAGAAGACGTTTCAGTAGACGAGACACAAATTCCAACATCACTCGTCACTACTGAAACACTTGAGGTAACTACTTCAGCAGGTGAGACAACCATGCAACACTCACCGCTGCTGAAGGCCTCAGGACAGAAGACCCCTCAACTGATTATGTTAAAATCGTTGATTCCTTTAAATCAGTTGAGGGCCCACAAGTCCAAGCTCCGCAAATCCAAACCCCTCAGCCCATTATACAGGTGAATCCTCAACCTGCTGAGGGGGAGCCTACTTTTCCCATGGTTAAAGCTCTCCTTTTAAAGGAAGCTGGAACCACTGCTGATCTTGATACAGCTATTGCCCTTTAAAGAAAAACTCAAGAAGAGCTGTATCAAAAAGCTGAAGCACAAAGTGCTGAGAACATTAGGTTGTTCAACAAGGTTCTTTGCCAACGTAGGCAAGAAGCAAAAATCACCAGCGTAAGGGCCCCTAAGTCTTCATCCAGCTCTCCACAAGAAGTAATAATAACTAGAGCTGGAGTACTTATTGTCTCTGAACAGGTTTCTCTGATAAAAATCAGCACTCAACTCAACTATGCTGAGTGGAATGAGTTGCTAGCGCCTGCCAGATCTGCAAAACCGTCAGATACTATAACAGATCTGGAAAGTGAGATAAAAGTCGCAATCTTCACCTTCAAGACTCTATGCGACAATATCAGGAGACATTCTCCTGAGTTGTCAAATTGCATACCAACTGAATTGCGTGATTCTCAAGAAGCCGCTGTCAGAGAACCTGCTGGTGAAAGCTCCTCTGCAAGAGGGAAGAAACGTAAGTCTGTTTTCCCCAATCCATTTGCTGACTCCAGAACACTTGATATTGGGTGTTCAATAATATTTGCAAAACGACCAGGACTCAATATCACAAGAGCCATCCCCATGGGAGTAAACTTTGCCCATGGGTTGATCGTCAAAGAACCAATCTATGGCTTCTGCTATCTGGGGAAGAAGGCGCCTTGCTTTCAGCGAGCTGATGAGTTGTATCTGTGTGATATTGATCAACTTTTGATCTATCACAAGCTGATGAGTTCCTCCACTGAAGAGGGGAGAGAAATGAAGAAATTAATCGACTCAGCCATCAGCTCACTATACCACAATGTCACTGGGGGAAGCTATGCCCAAGACATTGTAATTTTGTTTTTTTTTATTTTCCTTGTACTTTTCAGCTTTAAATTAATAGAAAATCAAATTTCGTAATATACTTGTAAACATATTGTAAAAAGATACAAAAAGAACCCAAAGGGTCAAAGCACATAAACATTCAGCTGATCCAAACAGCTGAATCAATATAGGTGTTAAGGCAAAAAGCCTTACCCCTTTGGATCTTAAGATAACAAAACAACCTAGACTAGCTTTGATTAATATGTAGAATAATATAGCTAAGTTTAGGTCTGATACTGAGTGATCAGTATTGGAACTCAGTATCAGTACTCAGTATCAGATAGTGATACTGAGTAGAAGGACTGAGTGATACTCAGTATAGTAACGGACTAAGATCAAATCCCTTGATCTTAGTCATTTTCCTTACTTAGTCCTTCGGTTACTCCTTTGCACATTATGTAAGATCTCTATAACATTATAAATAGAGATCATCTTGCAAAGGAGTACTCACCAATTTACTTTACACATTCACATCTTTTGTAATTGATTAGTGGTCTTGTTATTCCGCAACAAGCCACACTTAGTGGATTTATACATTGACTATATTCTTGTGTTATCACTCTAATATTTCTCTAAGTATAATATTCTATCAATTAACATTATAAACCAGGGTTGTTGTGACCTAACAACTGGTATCAGAGCAGGCTAAAAAATCTCTTATTTAGTCGATCTATAACCCTGGCAGCCATTTCCTACATCTATCCCTCCAACACTCAAAAATCCAAAATGTCTACAATTGTTGCACCAATTATGTCTGGAAAGGGAGTACCTATCTTTGATGGAAAAGACTTCCATCAATGGAAGCTCAAAGCTCAGTGGTATCTTGAATCTATTCACCATGAGATGCTCACTGTGCTAAATGATGGTCCCATCATTCCACAAACTGTGGAACCTGTCGCTGCTACTGATGATGCTCCTGAGGGCATAAGATCTGTACCTAAACTAAAGCACAACTGGACTGATACTGACCGTCAGTTGTATGCTTTAGACTCCAGAGCTAAAGGGGTGATTGGTAATGCTGTTACCAAAGAGATAGTTAATGCAATTATGAAATTGCCAACAGCAAAGGCTATGTGGGATAGCCTATCAGTCACCTATGAAGGTACAGCAAAGGTGAAATTGCAAAGAAAAAGCAACATGAGAAGGAAATATGAAAATTTGTTTTCAACTCCAAATGAAGACATCACCACTCTCTATAACAGGTTCAATACTGTTATCCATGATTTAATCAGTGTAGGCATTGTGAAAGAGGAAGGAGAGCTTGTTCAAAAGTTTCTGGATAGCCTTCCTCACCAATTTCTTGACATGACAAACTCTGTCAATGCTGCTAACAACATTGAGTCATACACTCTTCAAACTTTGTATGGTCTAATGCTGAATCATGAGGAGAATAATGCTGCAAGACTGATCAACTGGAAGAAAACTGACAAGTCTTCCACTGGTATGGCTCTAGTTGTGCAACAGGCTTATACTGTGACTGAGCCAGATGAACCAGAAGTTGATCTTGCTGATGCTGAGGCAGAAGAGCTTGAAACTCAAATGGCTCTCATGTCTATGAAGCTGGATCAGTTGAAGAAGAAGAGGCTTGGTGTTAGCTCTTCTAATACTGACCCAAGATCAGGTCTGTGCTATAGGTGTGGAAAGCCTGGACATATTGCTGCAAATTGTCATACCAAGTCTTCTGAGACTGACCAAAATGACAAGATTGCATACCGAGCAAAAAGATATAGAGACAAATATGTCAAGCTGAAGAATTGGAGCAAGGGAAAGAGGGCAGAAGGAAATGGAGCACCTCATCAAGCACTTTACTCAGAAGCCTGGATGGATGAAGAGTTAAGTGATGATGAAGAAGAGATTGAGAATAAAGCCTTTATGGCTTTCACTGAAGATGATTTGAAGAGTTCCTTTGAAAAGGATATCAAAGAGGCTGAGAGGATGAGTGTTCATACTGATTGGGATTCCACTCAGTTGTACAAGGTAAGTTCCTTTCAAACTTATTCAGTGAATGAAAAAACCAAGATTTTTGAGTATATGCTTGTTGATCTTAAAACTTCTGTACAAAAAGAAAAAGCTTTAAAATTAACAATTAAAGAACTTGAAAGGGTAAATAATGAAAACTTGGATAAATTAGCAAAATATAAAGATTTAGAACTAAATTTTTCAGATTTAAAAGACATTAACCAAAGATTAGCTGATAAAGCTCATTTACACAAACTTGAAAAAGAGAAATTTGAAAAACAGTGTAAATCTTGGGGAAATGCTTCAATAAAATTAAATAAATGTTTAAATGAACAATTTCCAGAAAATGTGAGGGCTGCACTTGGTGTTGATCCTCAATTTAAAAACAGGAACAATTTTGCTGATTTATTTGAAGAGTTTTCTACTATGAACCCTATTAATTTTGTAAAAGCTAAAACTTTATGTGAAGTTGGATGTCAAACTGAGTCAGATGATGAAGAAAATGAAATTTTAGAAAAACCTATTGGTCCTTCCATCTGCTCAAAGTGCTATACTGAACTACAAGAACTCAGTATTGAATTTCAAATAACAGAAATTTCTGATACCGAGCTACCAATAGTTCAGTATGACACTTCTGATGTTCCACCTTTTGAATTATTATTTAATACAACAACTTTTGAATTATATAATGATAATAAGACAACTTCTATCTCACATGTTTCATCAAATACAGAAGTTGCAGGAACAGAAACATTATATACTGAGACATCTAAAGAACCTGTTAAAGTTGTTCCTTCAAAACATGATAAACAAAAGACAACTTCAACTAGGTCTTTGGTTGGCAAAGACAAGAAGTCTACCACTAATAAAATTAGAAAGACTTCTCTGCCAAATAAAAATAAGCAACCAGATCCTCCATCTCCTAAACCAGTTAAAAACAATGTTAATACATCTTTTAGAAATAACAAAATTAACATTTTAAAAACACTTGGTGATCAGGTCAAATCTTTAAGTAAACAATTTGCAAAACTCGTTCATACTGACCTACCAAAAGTGAAACATTTTTCTAAAATACCATATGAAAATATGTTTAGAAATAGACCTAGAAAATGTTATAGATGTCATCACACTGGTCATAAGGGAGATGAATGCTGGACTGATCTCTCAAGTCCTAGGTACTCAGTACCAAAGAAAAGGAGAGAAACTAAGTCAGTATCACCAAAGAAAACTTCTAAAGTTAACCCTGAAGTGATACCGACCTCTCCACATAAAGAGATCAAGTCAAATTGTGTTTATCCCACCAAAGGTCCCATTCAAAAATGGGTTCCTAAAAAGAACTAACTCTTATTTTGTGTCTTGTGCAGGGTGACAGAAAGTGGTACTTAGATAGTGGCTGCTCAAGACACATGACAGGCAGTATGGAATACCTTCTCAATTATACTCCAGAGAAGGGTCCTTCTGTCAAGTTTGGAGATGACTCGGTGGGAAAGACAAGAGGTTATGGTGTGATCAAGGCAGGCAACATAACTTTTAAAAGAGTTGCCTATGTAGAGGGTCTAAAACACAATCTGCTCAGTATCAGCCAGATGTGTGATGATGACAATGAAGCTCGATTCAGAAAGGTTGCAGGAATCATCTACAATGATAAAGGGCAGCCTGTACTCATTGCTAGAAGAGAAAAAGACGTATATGTGGTCAACCTATCTGAAATAGACCCAACTATTCGAGTATGCCTGCTTTCTAAAGTCAAGCCAGAATTACATTGGCTATGGCACAAGAAACTCTCTCACATAAATTTTAGAAATATCAACGAGCTCAGTATGAAGAAACTGGTGAGAGGATTGCCCACAATTACTTATTCAAAAGATAAGTTATGCTCAGCATGTGAAATGGGCAAGCAGAAGAAGAGTTCATTCAAATCTAAAGTCAATCATTCCATCAATGAACCTCTTACTATGATACATATGGATCTTTTTGGCCCCATCAGCACACCATCTTTGGCCAAAAAGATCTATACTCTAGTCTTAGTTGATGAATTTTCAAGATATACTTGGGTCATCTTCCTCAAGACTAAGTCAGATGCAACAACAGAAATCATTGCCTTTATAAAAAGAGATGAACTTCAAAAAGGCAACAAGGTCAAGCAACTTAGAAGTGACCATGGTACTGAGTTTAAGAACTCAGTATTAGCAGATTTCTGTGAAGAAAAAGGAATCATTTAAAACTTCTCTGCAGCCTACACACCACAACAAAATGGTGTTGTAGAAAGAAAGAACAGAACACTTATTGAAGCTGCAAGAACTTTATTATGCCATGCTGGACTGGCACTGAGTTTCTGGGCTGAAGCTGTAAACTGTGCAAACTTCACTCAGAATAGAGCCACTATAGTCCAAAGACATCTGAAGACTCCATATGAGTTATACAATGGCAAGATTCCTAATGTGGAATATTTCCACATCTTTGGGAGTAAATGTTTTGTACTCAGTACAAAACAAAATCTCAATAAATTTGCTCCCAAAGCAAATGAAGGTGTGTTCATGGGCTACTCTCCACACTCTAAAGCTTTCAGAGTGTATATCATCTCAACCAAGATGATTGTAGAATCCATTCATGTCACATTCGATGAAGATCAGAATGAGCATTCTACCTCAGCAAGTGAAGACATAAGTGGCATAGATATTCTATGCAATCCAGAACACTCCATTGCTGAACAGCCTAAGTTTCATCCACACTTTATTCCTAATAAGTTTAATGAAACTGATCAAGTTCAAACTCAGTATCACTCAAATGAGACTAATACTGAGGTTCCCATATCAGAGAACCTTCATACTGAGTTTCCAACTAATGATCTGAACCACTCTATTTATGAAGAAGGTGAAACATCCAACACTTCAGAAGAATCCACTTCAACTCTGCAAAATGAAGATGAACAGCAACCTGCACTGTCTAATACTGATCAGAATTCCACTCAGTATCAGACAGACAACACACCAAATCAACAAGATATTGTTGATCCTATTTCAAATGCTCCCTTAGGAAACAATTTAAGGGAACACAGAGACCATCCACACTCAAACATTATTGGTCCTACTGAAGAAGGTGTCCAAACAAGAAGAAAATTAGAATTTCCAACCCAAGCAACTGCAAACTTTTGTTTCTTCTCAAGTTTTCTATCTACCATTGAACCAAAGAAAGCTGATGAAGCTTTATTAGATGAAGATTGGGTAGAGGCTATGCAAGAAGAGCTCACAGAGTTTGAAAGAAACAAAGTTTGGAACTTAGTACCACCTCCTTCTGGCAAAACTATTATTGGTACTAAGTGGGTGTTCAGAAACAAGATGGACAAGGATGGTGTTGTCATCAAAAACAAAGCAAGGTTAGTTGCTCAAGGTTACAGGCAAGAAGAAGGCATTGACTATGATGAAACTTTTGCACCAGTTGCAAGAATTGAAGCTATTAGGTTGTATCTTGCATATGCAGCCTTTAAGAATTTCAAAGTTTATCAGATGGATGTCAAAAGTGCTTTTCTAAATGGAAAACTACAAGAAGAAATTTATGTTAAACAACCTCCAGGTTTTGTTGATCCCAAATTTCCTCATTATGTTTTCAAGCTTGATAAAGCTCTATATGGGCTCAAACAAGCTCCAAGAGCCTGGTATGACACCTTGTCTGAGTATCTTATTGAAAATAAGTTTACAAGAGGTAAAATTGATAAAACATTATTTTCAAAAAGGAAAGGTTCTGACATCTTACTCATTCAGATATATGTTGATGATATTATCTTTGGTTCCACTGACAAGTCAATGTGTGACTGGTTTGCTAAGATAATGTCAACTCAGTATCAGATGAGTATGATGGGAGAACTTACTTACTTTCTTGGTTTACAAGTTGAACAAAAGCCTGATGGCACTTTTATAAATCAAAGTAAGTATGTGCATGACATGTTAAAGAAATACAAATTTGAAAATTTATCTTCCATGCACACTCCTATGGGTACTCAGGATAAGATAAGTAAGGATGAAACTGGTAAACCAGTATGTCAATCCACATACCGAGGTATGATTGGTTCCTTACTTTACTTAACTGCTAGTAGGCCTGATATCATGTTTGCCACATGTTTGTGTGATCGGTATCAGGCTGATCCTAAAGAATCACACATGAAAGCAGTTAAGCGCATCTTTAGATATCTTACAGGTACTCCTAACCTGGGTCTTTGGTATCCCAAAGACTCAAACTTTGACCTTGAAGGGTACACAGATGCAGATTTTGCAGGTTATAGATTGGACAGAAAGAGCACAAGTGGAGGATGTCAATTCCTAGGTGGAAGACTAGTTGGCTGGTCATCCAAGAAACAAAATTTGGTAGCAACTTCCACAGCAGAAGCAGAATATGTTGCTGCAGGAAGTTGTTGTGCTCAATTATTATGGATGCAGTATCAACTCTTAGACTATGGGTTCAACTTTCATAAGACTCCTATTCATTGTGATAACAAGAGTGCTATTGCTATCACAGAGAACCCAGTCTATCACTCCAAAACCAAGCACATTGATATCAGACACCACTTTATTCGAGATAATGTGGAAAAGGGTAAGGTTGAAGTAGATTATGTACCAACAGATGAACAATTGGCTGATGTATTTACTAAACCTCTTCCTGAGGAAAGGTTTATGTATTTACTAGGGCAATTAGGTATGTTGAATCCTTAATCTTTATTAAATTTCTTTAAAACTGAGCGCTCAGTATCACTCCTGTTGATACTGACCACTCAGTATCACTAGTCTGTTATCATCAAAATTTAAAATCTTTATTTTTTTTATTAATTTCAAGAGTAAATTAATTGTTTTTATATTTTTTATATTTTTTTTATTTTTTTTTTCACTCGGTATTGGGGTATGACGGCTCTTACACCGAGCTTAATCCTCATACTGCTCAAACGGTAACCTTTCTTAATAAGAAAGTTACCGTTGGCAGAGGATAAGGCAGTCAAATCAGCCTTTTTACTTCCCAATACCTTAATTATCTTTCAAATCTCCTATAAATAACCGTTTATTTTTACTTCAAATTTTTTAACTGTTATTTCTTTCTTTCATTTTCAATTCTCTCTGCGATTAACGATTTCACTTTCTCTTAGCAAGCAAATTCTTTCAAATCAAAATCACAGATGGCGAATTACATTTTTGTTGCTCCAGAAGTTCAATCGGAAATCCAATTCCGAAATAATGAAGTACCCAGGTTTGCGAGGAACAACATCACAGCAAATTTCAATATTCCTCAAGCCTGGGCATGCCAAGAGTTCACAAACATTGTGACTTTTCTGAAAAATTGCCCAATTGCTCGTGCACTGACCTTGTCTCCTCGAGCAATTTACCCAGAAATGCTATGCGAGTTTTGGTACTCTGCTACACTCGATTCTCCAGATATGATTGCTGGGTGGGTAATTAGAGATCAAAGAAGGGCATTTGTTTCTACTGCAATCATTCGTGAAGCACTGAGACTTCCCGCCCAAGCTCAGTATGACCTATTTGTTGATAGATCAGAGGCACGCTCTGTACTGCCTTTTCTGGGTCGAAGAGGAACAACGGGCACAATCAAAAGAAATGAATTTGGTCCTATGTGGGGTATTCTCATCACCACAATAATTCGATGTATGACCCACAAGACGGGAGCTTTGGACCAAATAAATGAATTTGGGATGCAAATAGTACATGCTCTGTACTATGGAAGAAATATTGATTTTGCTCGCCTAATTTTCAATGAATTAGCTACTCTGGTCCGAGCAAACACAAGGGAATGCAATGTCCCTTTCTGCAGATTTCTATCACTCATATTTCAACACTCAATGCCACACACATTTATGATGAATTTCACAGTCCAAGAGTTGATCTTCCTCCACTCAGTGAGAAGATTTTCTTTTACAGACCAAGAGAAGGAGAACCTCTTCTAAGTCCTCCTATGTGGGCCATTGTTCAAGAACACATTGATGATGTAGAAGACATGTCTGATACTGAGTCAGACAATGATGATGATGATGATAATGATGATGATAGTGGTAATGGAGCACAGGCTGGTCAAGATATTGAGATGCAGGATGTTCCACAAGTTCAAGAACCGACTCAACAACATATCTCTCCACCTGCACAGGTTCCTGATGCTCCTCATATTGAAACAATTCTTGAAACTGAGTCCTCAGAAGACACACCACTGGTCCTTCAAAGAAGAAGAAGGAATGTTTCTCCTATCATTATGGGTAACTTATCATATGAGGAGGTGCAGCCTGCAAATTTTCCATCATTAACTGCATCTATTCAAGCCCAAAGCTTTGTTGCAGCCACCGCTGACCTTCCAGGTCCAGAACAAGCTCCACCTGCTCAACCAATTGAGGAACCTCATGTTCCTCTTGATGTGGAGATTCAATATGCACAAACTGCACTAGAAGGTGCTCAGCATGACAGAGGGGTCGGTATTGAAGATGTTGGTGCTGCACATCAACAAACACATGATCCTGCACCGACCTCTGCAGATGCTCGAAGGGAATCTGACAGAGTCTCAGGTATGAATTTCTAAAAAGCCCTTAAACTTATATATATATATATATATTTCATTCCCAAATAGAGACTAAGTATTGGCCAGTACCAACTCAATACTGACCAAAGTCTCAAACGATCTTTCAAATATATATCCGCTTATGGCCAACATAGCTAGCCCACTGCTGCTATGCAAAATTCATATACTGAGCACACTAAATTGATCATTGTCAGTCTACAGTTGTCTCAACATTTAAAGAGACAATGGTGGTTGATGTCATACTGACACCCACTGGTGCTGCTTGAATAATGTCCAACTTATTTTTGAGTTGGGTAGCATCATTCAAGAAATGATCCCAAACCCTTAAGCCACAAAATCCAAAAATATCCCATGGGGTTTAGCCACATTTCTGTTATCACTCTCATACCGAGTGATAAACATTGAAAATAACAAGAAGCACATCCCAGGCTTCGAATTCCCACACCCAAACCTTTTAGTAAATGTGACTTATCCTATACCGAGCTACTTAAATTTTCACACTCACCTTTACTAAAATCTTCTTACACATGCTATGCACAAGTCCACAATATTTCATTCTATACCAGATGAAATACAGACTTCACAAACTCTGTTTATATGATTGTAGAATTAAACAACACCACAATTCTATTTGATAAACCTTTCTTTCTAACCAGTTTTATATTTTTGTTTCTTTAGCACCATCTGTGCAGGGCATTCAGGCATCTCAGGCTGCAGCAGACCAAGTGACTCTGCAAGCAATCATGCAGCACATTCTGGCCATCCAACAAACTCAGAATGTAATACTAGCCAGAATGGACAAAATGAGTGGTGATATTGACTTAATAAAACAGTCAGTATCACTCCTTCAACAACCACAGCAGCCTCCACAAACTCCACCAGGTTCACATGGTGACCACAATGAAGAAGGAGAAGGAGAAGGAGGTGCTGGTGATACTGATGCTGCAACTGAGCCCATGCCCTCCCCTACTCTTGAACAACCTGAAGGGGACATGGGTGGTGATACTGATCCTCTTCCCTCCTCATCAACTGATAACAAAAAGGGGGAGAAGAGACAAAGAGATACTGAGGTTGATCAAACTGAGCCATCTGCTCAGGGGGAGAAAAGAAGAAGATTGAATGAAGATCAACCTCCACAACAAGAACAACAACATCAGCAAAGCCCTCATACTGAGCCAATTCGGATTCAGTATGAGAGAAGAAGACAAAGAACTAGGTCAGCATTACAAGTTCAAGACCCTCTTGAGCCATCTGCTCAGGGGGAGACTCATACTGATCAACCACAGCAAGCTTATACTGAGCCACCTGCTCTAGAAGAAAATAACTTGCAAATTGTGGTCTATAGACCTTTTGTGTGGCCCATTGCTGATGATGAAGATGAAGAACATCCAGTGGAATCAGAAGATTTTTTGAACTTTGCACTGGATGAAGCAAATAAAGAAACCTCTTCATCATCATTCTCAGATGATGAAAAGCATACAAGAAAATCTATCTCATCTCAAGTTGAAGGACCTTCTAGAATTCCTAGAAGACCAATAACCAGAAGAATGACAAATGTGGTTATGTCCTCAGAATCTAGTGAAGAACAAGATCCAGCTCCTCTGATCTCAAGACCTAGAAGATCTGCTCAGTTTACTGAGGAAAAGAGAGAAGCTGAGGATGAGATTGAGGCCCAAAAGTTCTTCCCTGTTAAGGAAGAACCTAAATCTGAGTCTGAAGATGTTCCAAGAAGATCTCATACTGTAAGAAGAACTGGAGATGAATTACTTGAACAGTATTGGAACATTGTGGCACAAAGAACAAGATATAGGGAAACAAGGATGAGTATGCTGAGGAAGAAAGCATTTCTAACTGTAAGAGACATATACTGGCTAAATGAGTTTGTCAACAAAATAAAGGTCAAAACTGTTGATAAATCAATTGTTGCAACTTGTACTGGGCCAGTCAGTCCTCCAATGAAGTTTCTCCTCCATGACATTCAAAATATGGGACTTCATGATTGGATAAAAATTGCTAGACTGATCAAGGAAATGCCCTCAAGATCTTCTGAAGCCCAAGTGATGATGGATGAAATCTGGGCTGTATCTGCTATATGCTATGAAAAAGGCATTCTTTATGCAGCAGAATACAGGGCACTCAGTGTGATGACTGAAGCTACGAGGAACAACAAACCTGAGTGTCTTAATACTTTCAGAATAATTCCCACATATATTGTTCCCCCTAATCTCATTTTTCAGGATCAAAAGAGTACCATATATCCAACATCTGGATACATGTTTACTGACTCAGATGACAGGGAATGCTTCATTACTGAAGCAGATTTGGCAACAGCTCCTATCAGCCATTTGGTGGGCCTTAAATGGATGATAACCAAGAAAGAAGATGCTTGGTTTAGAAAAAAGATAGTTGCTGTACTAAACAACAGGCAAGATGAACTGAAGAAAAGAGAAGAGTTCATCCATGTGAAGAAAGAAGTCTTCTACGAGTTTGAATCGATCAACAAAGACTAAAGAAGAAGACTTTGCAGCCTGTAGCTTATTTTGTTTAGTTTTTCTTTGTAATTGTTTTGTTATCATTAGATAGGGGGAGATTGTTAAGGCAAAAAGCCTTACCCCTTTGGATCTTAAGATAACAAAACAACCTAGACTAGCTTTGATTAATATGTAGAATAATATAGCTAAGTTTAGGTCTGATACTGAGTGATCAGTATTGGAACTCAGTATCAGTACTCAGTATCAGATAGTGATACTGAGTAGAAGGACTGAGTGATACTCAGTATAGTAACGGACTAAGATCAAATCCCTTGATCTTAGTCATTTTCCTTACTTAGTCCTTCGGTTACTCCTTTGCACATTATGTAAGATCTCTATAACATTATAAATAGAGATCATCTTGCAAAGGAGTACTCACCAATTTACTTTACACATTCACATCTTTTGTAATTGATCAGTGGTCTTGTTATTCCGCAACAAGCCACACTTAGTGGATTTATACATTGACTATATTCTTGTGTTATCACTCTAATATTTCTCTAAGTATAATATTCTATCAATTAACATTATAAACCAGGGTTGTTGTGACCTAACAATAGGTTCATACTTACACAGCTATTCGATTGCATCAAATAGGGGGAGATTGTTAGTCCCTAGACTAAGTAAATAAGATTTGATGATCGATAGCTAAGAAGAATAAATATCAGCTGAAGTATGTATCTCAGCTGAAGCAAGTATATGCAATAATGAAGGATTTATGTGCACAGTTAGTCAACCTATGATGATACATCCATGCCTACGAAACACTTAAGGGTCACACCGGTGAGTGCATGTAATACGAGCAAGTTATGCAACGATACTACGAAGAGGAATGATTCATAATAGTCTTTATGAATCAGTTAAGTATTAAGTTAAGTTTAACTTATTGCTAGATTAGTTTAACTAACTAATTAATACAAGTAGTTGTACATTTACTAGTTGAGTAAATATATAATGTGTTAATTAAAGGTTATCCATGATATGATTTAAAGCTATTAAATCATATAGTAATTGGATAATATTATTGTGTAAATTATATAAAGGTTATTATATAATTAACTATTAAAAGTATAAATACAAGTATATAATTCGTGTATATGGGTACCGAATTATTAGTGTGTTAATGTTAGGTCACAACAACCCTGGTTTATTATGTTAATTGATAGATAATTATACTTAATGAAATATTAAAGTGATAACACAAAAATATAGTCAATGTATAAATCCACTAAGTGTGGCTTGTTGCGGAATAACAAGACCACTGATCAATTACAAAATATGTGAGTGTAAGTTCGTAAATTGGTAAGTACTCCTTTGCAAGATGATCTCTATTTATAGTGGTATAGAGATCTTACATAATGGGCAAAGGAGTAACCGAAGGACTAAACTAAGGAAATGACTAAGATCAAGGGATTTGATCTTAGTCCGTTACAAAACTGACTGTAACTCAGTCCTTCTACTCAGTATTGGATTTCCAATACTGAGTGCTGATACTGAGTGGCCAATACTGGCCAAACTCAGTATCACACCTAAACTTAGCTATTTTATTCTACTGTTTATACTAAGCTAGTCTAGATTGTTTTGTTATCTTAAGATCCAAAAGGGGTAAGGCATTTTGCCTTAACAATCTCCCCCTATCTAATGATAACAAAACAATTTACAAAGAGATTTCAAAAATATATAAATACAGGCTGCAATGTCTTCTTCTTCATCTTTTGTTGATTGACTCAAACTCATAGAAGACTTCTTTCTTCACATGGATGAACTCTTCTCTCTTCTTTAGTTCATCTTGCATGTTGTTCAGTGCAGCAACAATCTTCTTTCTAAACCAAGAATCTTCTTTCTTGGTTATCATCCATTTCAAGCGCACCAGATAGCTAATAGGAGCTGTTTGTAAATCTGCTTCAGTAATGAAGCACTCCCTATCATCTGAGTCAGTATACATATATCCAGATGTTGGATATATGGTACTCTTTTGATCCTGAAAAATAAGGTTAGGAGGAACAAGATATTTGGGAAAGATTCTGAAAGTATTAAGGCACTCAGGTTTGTTGTTCTTGATAGCCTCAGTCATCACACTGAGTGCCCTGTAATCTGCTGCATAAAGGATGCCTTTTTCGTAGCATATAGCAGATACAGCCCAGATTTCGTCCATCATCACTTGGGCTTCAGAAGATCTTGACGGCATCTCCTTTATCAGTCTAGCAATTTTTATCCAGTCTTGGAGTCCCATATTTTGAATGTCATGGAGAAAGATCTTCATTGGAGGACTGACTGGCCCAGTGCAGGTTGCAATAATTGATCTGTCAACAGTTTTGACTTTTATTTTGTTGACAAATTCATTTAGCCAGTATATGTCCTTTACATTCAGAAATGCTTTATTCCTCAGCATACCCATCCTGGTTTCCCTATACCTTGTTCTTTGAGCCACAATGTTCCAGTGCTGTTCAAGCAATTCATCTCATGTTCTTCTTACAATATGTGATTTCCTTGGAACATCTGCATCAGACTCAGTTTCAGGTTCTTCTTCCTTAACAGGGAAAAATTTCTGAGCCTCAATCTCATCCTCAGCATCACTCTTTTCCTCAATATACTGAGTAGATCTTCTAGGTCTAGAGATCAGAGGAGCTAGATCTTGTTCTTCACTTGATTCTGAGGACATAACCACATTTGTCATTCTTCTGGTTATTGGTCTTCTAGGAATTCTAGAAGGTCCTTCAGCTGGAGGAGAGATTGGTCTTCTTAGGGGCTCTTCATCATCTGAGGATGATGATGAAGAGCTTTCTTTATGTGCCACATCCAGTGCAAATTTTAGAAAGTTTTGAGATGGCACTGGATGGTCTTCATCATCATCAGCAATAGGCCAAACAAAAGGCCTGTATACAATAATCTGCAAGTTGTTTGGGACTAGAGTAGGAGGCTCAATATTAACTTGCTGTGGTTGATCAGTATCAGTCTCCCCCTGAGCAGATGACTCAGATAACTCTTCAAGTAATTCCAGGACTGTCCTTCCTCTTTGTCTTCTTCTTTCATACTGAAACCTGAGTGGTTCAGTATGAGGAGTTTGCTGATGTGGTTGTTGTTGTTGTTGTTGCTGTTGAGGTTGATCTTCATTTAACTTTCTTCTTTTCTCCCCCTGAACAGATGGCTCAGGTTTATCAACCAATTCTTTTCTTTGTCTCTTCTCCCCCTTATTGTTATCATTTGATGGGGAGGGAAGAAGTTCGGTATCACCACCTATGTCCTTCTGTTGATTATCAAGAGTTGGGGAGGGCATAGGTTCGGTAGCAGCATCTTGCTCACCCTCAGTATTAGCTCTGGAGGGTGATCTTCTAGGCTCAGTGTCAGGGCCTTCTTCGTCATTGTGTCCACCTTGTGGAGACTGAGGAGGTGGTGGAGAATGATGTTGTTGTTGTAGGAGTGCCACCGTCTGTTTTAATGAGTCTATCTCATTACTCATGGCATCCATCCTGGCCAGAATATTAGTCTGAGTGTTCTGCATGGCTAGGATCTGGTTGAGAATAGTTTGCAAAGCACCCTGCACTTCCTGAGATTGAGTAGCTTGTGCTCTTTGGCCCTGCACAGATGGTGCTAAAGAAACAAAAAAATGTAAACTGGTTAGAATGAAAGGTTTATTAAATAGAATTGTGGTGTTGTTAAATTCTATTATCATGTAAACAGAATTTTAGAAGTCTGTATTTCATCTGGTACATGATGAAATATTGTGAACTTGTACATAGCATGTGTAAGAAATTGTTTAGTAAAAGTGAGTGTGAATGTTTGAGTAGCTCAGTATAGGATAGGTCACATTTACTAAAAAGTTTGGGTTTGGTAACCGAAGCCTGGGATGTGCTTCTGGTTATTTTCAATGTTTATCACTTGGTATTAGAGTGATAACAGAAATGTGGTTTATACCCATGGATAATTTTGGCTTATGTGGCTTAAAAGGTTTGTGATCATTTCTTGGATTATGTGACCTTACTCAAAATAAGTAAGACATCATTCAAGCAGCACCAGTGAGTGTCAATATGACATCACCACCATTGTCTCTTAAAATGTTGAGACAACTATAGACTGACAATGATCATTGAGATGCTCAGTGTATGAATTTTGCATAGCAGCAGTGGGCTAACTATGTTGGCCATAAGTGGATATATTTTAAAGTTTGGTTGAGACTTTGGTCAGTATTGAGTTGGTACTGGCCAATACATAGTCTCTATTTGGGAAAGATATATATATATAGTAAAGTTTGAGAGCTTTTTAGAAATTCATACCTGAGACTTTGTCGGATTCCCTTATAGCATCAGCAGAGGTCGGTGCTGGATCATCTAGATTTTGATTTGAGGCACCAGCACCTTCAGGAGCCTCTTCTCTTCGAGCATGTGTACCTTCCAGTATGTTTTGCTCAAACTGAATCTCCACATCAAGGGGAACATGAGGTTCCTCAATTGGTTGAGCAATATGTTCTGGTTCAGGACCTGGTAGGTCAGTCGTAGCTGCAACAAGACTTTGTGCTTGAAGAGATGCAGTTAATGAGGGAGCCTGAGTAGGCTGCGCTTCTTCAGATGATAAAACACCCATGATTACTGGAGATATGTTTCTTCTTCTTCTTCTTCGGATGACCATTGGTGTGTCTTCTGAGGACTCAGTATCAGAATATGTTGCAATTAGAGGGGCATCAGGATCCTGTGCATGTGGAGGAATATGTGGTGGTTCTTGTGCCGGTTCTGGTTGAGCATCCATCATCTCAATATCTTGACCACCATATTCACTGTCATCATCATTATCAACACTTTCTGATTCAGTATCAGAATGAGGTTCATCATTAATGTGTGCCTGTACAATAGCCCACATGGAGTGACTCAGTACAGGCTCTCCTTCCCTTGGCCTGTAGAAATAAATCTTCTCATGTAAAGGAGGAAGATCTGCTCTTGGACTGTTGAATTCATCATAAACATGAGCAGGCATGCCATGTTGAAAAATAAGAGAAAGAAATCTGCAGAAAGGAACATTGATTTCTCTAATTTGAGCCTGAATCAGAGAAGCTAGTTCATTAAAGATTAGTCTAGCATAATCAATATCTCGACCATGATACATGGCATGAACTATCTGCATCCCAAAATCATTTATTTGATCCAAAGCTCCTGTCTTGTGGGTCATACATCGAATAAGTGTGGATATTAACAGACCCCACATAGGACCAAATTCATTTCTTTTAATAATGCCGGTGGTTCCTCTGCGTCCAATGAACGGTAACTCTGAGCGAGCCTCTGTTCGATAAACAAAGGGCTCATACTGAGCGTGAGCGGGAAGCCTCAGTGTTTCCCGAATTATAGCTGTGGAAACAAAAGCCCTTCTTTGTTCTCGAATAACCCAACCGGTAATCATGTCCGGAGAGTCAAGTTTAGCAGAGTACCAGAATTCACAGAGCATTTCCGGATAAATTGCCCGAGGAGATCGAATCAATGCTTGCGTGATCGGACAATGCTTCAGATAGGTAATCATGTGAGTGAATTCAGGGCACGCCCAAGCATGAGGAATGTTGAAATTTGCAGTTATGTTGTTCCTCTTGGGCACTTCATCGTTCTGAAACTGAGTTGCAGGAGCAGCCTCCGGTGCAAAAAATCTGTGATTTGCCATCTACGATTGTGATTTAGAAATTTGCTTGCAAGGAGAAAGTGAAATCGTTAATCGCAGAGAGAATTGAAAGAGAAAATATGAGATAACTGTTAGAAAATTTGAAAGAAAGGAAATAAACTGTTATTTATATTTAATTAGAGATAATTACTGTATTGGGAAGTAAAACCGACTGATTTGACAGCCTTATCCTGTTTCAACGGTAACTTTCTTATTAAGAAAGGTTACCGTTGAGGAGTATGAGGATTAAAAATCAGTTTTATCACTCCAGGACTCCAATACCGAGTAAAAAAAATTTAAATTAAAAATCATAAAAACATTTAATTTAAACTATAAATTAATAAAAAATTAAAATTTATAATATTTGATAAATCAGACGAGTGATACTGAGCAGGTCAGTATTGGAATCAATACTGAGAGGTCAGTATCAGAAAATTTTATGAAAAATTAAAGCTTCAACATACCCAATTGTCCTAGTAAATACATAAACCTTTCCTCAGAGAGAGGTTTAGTGAATACAACAGCCAATTGATCATCTGTAGGAACGAAATCTACCTCAACCTTACCCTTTTCCACATTATCTCGAATAAAGTGGTGTCTGATATCAATGTGCTTTGTTCTTGAGTGATGGACTGGGTTTTCAGTGATAGCAATAGCACTCTTGTTATCACAATGAATTGGTGTCTTCTGGAAATTGAACCCATAGTCCATTAGTTGATACTGCATCCACAAGAGTTGAGCACAACAACTTCATGCAGCAACATATTCTGCTTCTGCAGTAGAAGTTGCTACTGAGTTTTGCTTCTTGGATGACCAACCAAATAGTCTGCCACCGAGGAATTGACATCCTCCACTTGTACTCTTCCTGTCCAACCTACAACCTGTAAAATCTGCATCTGTATACCCTTCAAGGTCAAAGTTTGAATCTTTGGGATACCAAAGACCCATGTTAGGAGTACCTGAAAGATATCTAAAAATGCGCTTAACAGCTTTCATATGTGATTCTTTAGGATCAGCCTGATACCGAGCACACAAACAAGTTGCAAACATGATATCAGGCCTGCTAGCTGTTAAGTAAAGTAAAGAACCAATCATACCTCGGTATGTGGATTAACATACTGGTTTACCAGTTTCATCTTTACTTATTTTATCCCGAGTACCCATAGGAGTGTGCATGGAAGATAAATTTTCAAATTTGTATTTCTTTAGCACGTCATGCACATACTTACTTTGATTTATGAAAGTGCCATCAGGCTTTTGATCAACTTGTAAATCAAGAGAGTAAGTAAGTTCACCCATCATACTCATCTGATACTGAGATGACGTTATCTTAGCGAACCAGTCACACATTGACTTGTTAGTGGAGCCAAAGATAATATCATCTACATATATCTGAATAAGTAAGATGTCAGAACCTTTCCTTTTTGAAAATAATGTTTTTTCAATTTTACCTCTTATAAATTTATTTTCAATTAAGTACTCAGACAGGGTATCATACCAGACTCTTGGAGCTTGTTTGAGCCCATATAAAGCTTTATCAAGCTTGAAAACATAGTTAGGAAATTTAGGATCAACAAAACCTGGTGGTTGTTTAACATAAACTTCCTCTTGTAGTTTTCCATTGAGGAAGGCACTCTTGACATCCATCTGATACACTTTGAAGTTCTTGAAAGCTGCATATGCAAGATACGGCCTTATAGCTTCAATTCTTGCAACTGGTGCAAAAGTTTCATCATAGTCAATGGCTTCTTCTTGCCTGAACCCTGAGAAACCAGTCTAGCTTTGTTTCTAATGACAACACCATCCTTGTCCATTTTGTTTCTGAACACCCACTTAGTAGCAATGATAGTTTTGCCAGCAGGGGGTGGTACTAAGTTCCAAACTTTGTTTCTTTCAAACTCTGTCAATTCTTCTTGCATAGCTTCTACCCAGTCTTCATCTAATAAAGCTTCATCAACTTTCTTTGGTTCAATGGTAGATAAGAAGCTTGAAAAGAAACAGAAATTTGCAGTAGCTTGGGGTTCAAAATCTAGTTTTCTTCTTGTTTGGACACCTTGTTCAATAGGACCAATAATATTTGAATGAGGATGATCTCTGAGTTCCCTTAGATTGTTCCCTAAGGGGGCATTTGAAGCAAGGTCAACAATATCTTATTGCACTGATGTGTTGTCTGCCTGATACTGAGCTGAATTCTGGTCAGTATTAGACATTTCAGATTGCTGTTCTACTTGATTTTGCAGATCTGAGGAGGATTCTTGAAAAGTACTGGAAGATTCACCTTCTTCATATGTGGAGTTGTTCAGATCAAGTATTGGGAACTCAGTATTAGGGTTCTCAGTGATGGGAACCTCAGAATTTGATGCATTCGAGTTATACTGAGTTCTTTCTTGATCAGTATCACTCATACATGGATCAACATAGTATGGGTGAGACTTGGGCTGTTCAGCAACTGAGTTTTCTGGACTGCATAGAATATCTATGCCACTGATGTCTTCCTTTGCTGAGGTAGAATGCTCATTCTGATCTTCATCAAACGTGACATGAATGGATTCTACAATCATCTTGGTTGAGATGATATACACTCTGAAAGCTTTAGAGTGTGGAGAGTAGCCCATGAATACACCTTCATTTGCTTTAGGAGCAAATTTGTTTAGATTTTTCTTAGTACTGAGTACAAAACATTTACTCCCAAAGATATGGAAGAACTCCACATTAGGAACCTTGCCATTGTATAACTCATAAGGAGTCTTTTGATGTCTCTGGACTATTGTAGCTCTGTTCTGAGTAAAATTTGCACAGTTGACAGCTTCTGCCCAGAAGCTCACTGCAAGTCCAGCATGGCATAACAAAGTTCTTGCAGCTTCAATTAATGTTCTATTCTTTCTTTATACAACACCATTTTATTGTGGTGTGTAGGCTGCAGATAAATTTTGAACGATTCCTTTTTCTTCTCAGAAATCTGCTAATACTGAGTTCTTAAACTCAGTACCATGGTCACTTCTTAGTTGCTTGACCTTGTTGCCTTTTTGTAATTCTTCTCTTTTGATGAAGGCAATGATTTCTGTTGTTGCATCTGATTTAGTCTTGAGAAAGATGACCCAAGTATATCTTGAGAATTCATCTACTAAGACTAAAGTATAGATCTTTTTGGCCAATGATGGTGTGCTGATGGGGCCAAAAAGATCCATATGTATCATTGTAAGAGGCTCATTAATGGAATGATTGACCTTTCACTTGAATGAACTCTTCTTCTGCTTCCCATTTCACATGCTGAGCATAACTTATCTTTTGAATAAGTAATTGTGGGCAACCCTCTCACCAGTTTCTTCATACTGAGCTCACTAATGTTTCTGAAGTTTATGTGAGAAAGTTTCTTGTGCCATAACCAGTGAAGTTCTGGCTTGACTTTAAACAGCAGGCAAACTCGAATAGTAGGGTCTATTTCAGATAGATTGACTACATAGACGTCTTTTTCTCTTCTAGCAATGAGTACAAGTTGCCCTTTATCATTGTAGATGATTCCTGCAACCTTTCTGAAACAAGCTTCATTGTCATCATCACACATCTGACTGATACTGAGCAAATTGTGTTTAAGACCCTCTACATATGCAACTCTTTTAAAAGTTATGTTGCCTGCTTTGATTACTCCATACCCTCTTGTTTTTCCAATTGAATCATCTCCAAACTTGACAGAAGGACCCTTCTCTGGTGTATAATTTAGAAGGTACTCCATACTGCCAATCATGTGTCTTGAGCAGCCACTATATAAGTACCATTTTCTGTCACCCCGCACAAGACACAAAATAAGGATTAGTTCCTTTTAGGAACCCATTTTTGAATGGGACCTTTGGTAGGAGAAACAGGGGTAGACTTGATCTCTTTTGAAGAGGTCAATATCACTTCAGGAGAAACCTTGGAGGTTTTCTTGGGTGATACTGACTTTGTTTCTCTCCTTTTCTTCGGTACTGAGTACCTAGGATTTGAGAGATCAGTCCAGCATTCATCTCCTTTATGACCAGTGTGATGACATCTATAACATTTTCTAGGTCTATTTCTGAACATGTTTTCATAAGGAATTTTAGAAAATTGTTTGACTTTTGGTTGATCAGTATGAGTAAGTTTTGCAAGCTTTTGACTTAGGACTTTGATCTGATCACCAATAGATTTCAAGATGTTATTTTTGTCATTTTTTAATGGAGTTTTAATTTTATGTTTGACTGGTTTTGAAGGAGATTGTACTGGGGTCTTATTTTTATTTGACAAAGAAGTCTTATTAATATTCAACTTCTAAGTTTTGCCACTTGAAGATCCTGCGGAAGTTGTTTTCTTGTTATCATGTTTTAGAATGACAACTTGAACAGGTTCTTTAGATTCTTGAGTAGTTGACTTGTCTGTTCCTGCAACCTCAGTATTAGGTACATCCTTTTGAGTAGAGGTGGTTTTATTTTCATTATATATCTCAAAAGTAGTTGTGTTAAATAAAAGTTCAAATGGAGGAACAGCAGAAGTATCATACTGCACAACTTCGAGGTCAGTATCAGAAATTTCTTTTTCAGGAAATTCAATACTGAGCTCTTGTAGTTCAGTATAGCACTTAGAACAGATAGAAGGGCCAATTGGTTTTTCAAAAATGATTTTATCCTCATCATCTGATTCAGTTTGACATCCAACTTTACAAAAAGTTTTTGCTTTTACAAACTGAATAGGGTTCATATCAGAAAATTCTTCAAATAAATCAGCACAATTATTTCTATTTTTTAACTGAGGATCAACACCAAGTGCAGCCCTCATATTTTCTCGAAATTATTGATTTAGACATTTTTTTAATTTAATAGATGCATTTCCCCAAGATTTACACTGGTTTTCAAATTTTTCTTTTTCTAATTTGTGTAAATGAGCTTTATCAGCTAATCTTTGGTTCATGTCTTGTAAGTTTAAAAAATTTAGTTCTAAATCTTTAAATTTTGCTAATTTATCTAAATGTTCATTATTTGCCCTTTCAAGTTCAAGAATTGTTAATTTTAAAGTTTTTTCTCTCTGTACTAATGTTTTAAGATCAACAATCATATACTCAAAAATCTTTTCTTTTTCATTCACTGAATAAGTTTGAAAGGAACTCACCTTGTACAACGGAGTGGAATCCCAATCAGTATGAACACTCATCCTCTCAGCTTCTTTGATGTCCTTTTCAAAGGAACTCTTCAAATCATCTTCAGTGAAAGCCATAAAGGCTTTGTTTTCAACCTCTTCCTCATCATCACTGAGCTCTTCATCCATCCAAGCTTCAGAGTAAAGAGCTTGAAGAGGTGCTCCATTCCCTGCTGCATTCTTGCCCTTGCTCCAGTTCTTTAGCTTGACATACTTGTCTTTATACCGTTTAGCTCGGTATACAATCTTGTCATTCTGATCAGTTTCAGTTGACTTAGTATGACAATTAGCAGCAATGTGCCCAGGCTTTCCACACCTATAGCAAAGACCAGATCTTGGTTCAGTATTGGAAGAGCTAACACCAAGCCTCTTCTTTTTCAACTGATCCAACTTCATAGACATGAGAGCCATTTGGGTTTCAAGCTCTTCTGCCTCAGCATCAGCAAGATCAACTTCTGGTTCTTCAGGCTCAGTTACAGTATATGCATGTTGCACAACTAGAGTCATGCCAGTGGAAGACTTGTTAGTTTTCTTCCAGTTGATCAGTCTTGCAGCATTATTCTCCTCATGATTCAACATTAAACCATACAAAGTTTGAAGAGTGTATGACTCAATGTTGTTAGCAGCATTGACAGAATTTGTCATGTCAAGAAATTGTTGAGGAAGACTATCCAAGAACTTTTGAACAAGCTCTCCTTCCTCCTTCACAATGCCTACACTGATTAAATCATGGATAACAGTATTGAACATGTTATAGAGAGTAGTGATGTCTTCATTTGGACTTGAGAAGAAATTCTCATACTTCCTTCTCATGTTGCTCTTCCTCTGCAACTTCACCGTTGGTGTGCCTTCATAAGTGACTGATAGGCTATCCCACATAGCCTTTGTTGTTGGAAATTCATAATTGCATTAAGTATTTCTTTGGTAACAGCATTACCAATCACTCCCTTTGCTCTGGAGTCTAGACTGAATAACTGACGGTCAGTATCAGTCCAGGTGTGTTTCAGTTTAGGAACTGTTCTTGTGCTCTCAGGAGCATCATCAGTAGCAGCAACGGGTTCCACTGTTTGTGGAATGATAGGACCATCATTAAGCACAGTGAGCATCTCATGATGAATAGATTCAAGATACCACTGAGCTTTAAGCTTCCATTGATGAAAATCTTTTCCATCAAAGACGGGCACTCCCTTACCAGACATAACAGGTGCTATGATTGTAGACATTTTGGATTTTTGAGTGTTGGAGGGATAAGTATATGGAATGGCTGCCAGGGTAATAGATCGACTAAATAAGGATTAATTTAGCCTGCTCTGATACCAGTTGTTAGGTCACAACAACCCTGGTTTATTATGTTAATTGATAGATAATTATACTTAATGAAATATTAAAGTGATAACACAAAAATATAGTCAATGTATAAATCCACTAAGTGTGGCTTGTTGCGGAATAACAAGACCACTGATCAATTACAAAATATGTGAGTGTAAGTTCGTAAATTGGTAAGTACTCCTTTGCAAGATGATCTCTATTTACAGTGGTATAGAGATCTTACATAATGGGCAAAGGAGTAACCGAAGGACTAAACTAAGGAAATGACTAAGATCAAGGGATTTGATCTTAGTCCGTTACAAAACTGGCTGTAACTCAGTCCTTCTACTCAGTATTGGATTTCCAATACTGAGTGCTGATACTGAGTGGCCAATACTGGCCAAACTCAGTATCACTCCTAAATTTAACTATTTTATTCTACTGTTTATACTAAGCTAGTCTAGATTGTTTTGTTATCTTAAGATCCAAAAGGGGTAAGGCTTTTTGCCTTAACAGTTAATACTAGACATTTAATAGTTAAGTGGAACAATAATAAACTAGTTAAACTATAAGGGATGGAAGTGTAAAAGGAAAAGTTTAATTAAGAGATTAATATTAATTAAACTAGAAGGGCCCTAAGTAAAAGTCCATCTATTATAAATAGAGGGCTTAGGTATCACTTATTAGGTTACACCTTAGAAGCCGAATCCCTTGCCCCCTTTACCCTATTCGGCCGAACCAAGAATACCATCACTTGGTGTTCTTCGTTCTTCGCGTTCTTCATTCGTTCTCCGTGTTCTTCAAGTCTTGAAGATCCAAGTTCGTTGCAAGTGATCATCTAGAGGATCGTTCGTTGTGTTCATCATCAGTGGACTTATCTTAAGCATTAACCTAAGGTATGGTTCATGGAACACTCTTCCTCCTTCTCCTCTTGTTCGAGGTCGAACCAAGAACCCTAGGGTTCTTGGTAGTATTCGACGAACACACACAAGTGTGTGTGTGTGTGTGTGTGTGTGTGTTCGAGTTCTTCGTACAAGGTTTCTTTCTTGTTAACCTAATCTAGATTTCCAACATCCCAATCCTTTAGGGTTTAAGGATTAGGTTTAACCCCAGTTCCGCATTTAGGGATTAAATCAGCTAGTTGGTTTTAACCGGTCATGAATAAGTTCATGTTCTTGGTCAGTCATGGTTCGAATCAAGTATACTACGAGGTCGATCCTATGGGTCGATCAGTCCCATGGTGAGTAGTGAAACCCTTCAGTGGTATCAGAGCATTGGTTTAGAGATCTAGACTAGATTAACAAAGATTGTTTGTTTACTTTCATTTTTTTTGTTTCAAGTTTTTCTTCTTCTTCTTATTTTTCGAAAAAGGGAAGAACCCTAGGACCAAGAATATTAAACTAGTCTAGTTTAATTGGTCAAGAAGGTTTCTAAGAACCCTAGCAATTTTCGAAATACAAGGAAGAACCCTAGGATCAAGTATGTTAAACAAGATATGTTTAATTGATCAAAAGGATTCTTTCCTTTTCTCACTTGAATTTTCGTGGTCTAGGAAGAACTCTAGGATCAAGTATGTTAAACAAGATTTGTTTAATTGATCAAAAGGATTCTTTCCTAATCCCTTAGGATTTTCGAAATCTAGAGGATACTTGGACACCAAGTTTATAAAACTAGCCTAGTTTAATTGGTGGAAAAGTTTCCTAGTCTTGAGATTTTCGAAACCCTAAAAAAAGAACCCTAGAAGTTTAAACTAGTTTAAGTTTAATAGTTTAAAAGAATTAATTAGGATAATAACCTAAAACCTAGTTAACTAAACAAATTTATGTTTAATAGGTTTAATTATTATTTTGATAGATTTATTTAACTAGTTCTTTAAACCTAGAAATTTAGACAAAGTTTTATTGTTTATAAGGTTTAAAAAGTTTAAATGAATTTATTAAAAGTTATAATCTGTCTTAGAATTTAAACAAAGTTTATTGTTAAATAGGATTGATTAAAATTAATCTTTTAATTAAAATAATGTATTTGATCAAGAAAGTCAAAACCCTAGTTTTGATTGGTCAAAAACAAGATTAGGGTTCATCTAATTTATTTGGGAAATTGATAAAGAGGATGTTAATTTTTTAAGTTCTAAAATTAACAAGGTGTATTTAATTATTTATATATATGTATTAAAATTTTCGGAATTTTAATTATTAAATAAAATTGAATTTTAAGAGATGTAATAAGTTTATACGTATTTTAATTAGATTAAGTTAAAATACATATGTATAAATTAGATGTAATATTCTTATTAGAATGTTACAAGTTTATTATAAAATATACATATATACAAATACATTAAATACAAGATAAAATGTAACAATTAAAAAGGGTAATGTTATTTTGATCTTTAAAGATAATATTATAACTAGTTATTGTATAAGTTATAATATAATTAAAACTAGAAAGTACAAAGTTATGATTTCATTATAACTAGAAATTGTACAATTTGAAATTATATGATTAACTAGAAATATACAAAGTTATATATATTATCATATATTAAGATGTATAAAGTCATAAGTTATTATAACTAGATAATTATACAAGTATAATATAAGTATTTTACAAGTCATGTAATGTACTAGATTAATGATCAAGTAAAAATAACAAGAACCTATATTTAGCTAGTTCAAGTTAAATATAAGAAAGGTTTAAACAAACTAAGAATTATTATATATAGTCTTTATATAATAAGTTTATTAGTTTCACCAAGTATAAACCGGTGATTGTGTTAGCTTAAGTTTCATCATGGTTGTTGAAGCTAGTGGGAGCTACACAAGAAAATCACAAAGTTTATAAGTGTGTCATTAAGACATAAGTTTTGGTCGAATCTACTAAGTCAAAACAAATGTTTAATTTCATTATTAGACATATGAAGAACTAGGTATGTTAAACTAGGTTTATGTTTCAAGTTCATGAATCATAAAAGAATTTAAAAGTTTAACATAAGTTTATAAGTTTTTCAAGTAAGGTTTTTCATAAGTTTATAAGTTTTTCAAGTAAGGTTTATTCTAGATAAGGTTTTTCACAAAACCTAGTAAAACGTTTTGTACACCTCGTTTTAGGTTTACATATAAAATCGCGCAAATTCTTGAAACTATAAGTTTTAAAGAATAGTTCTTATGTTTTAAAAAGGTGTCTTGTAGAATTCCTAAATTCACAAGTCACACATTTTAAACAAGGATTAAGATTGGAATAAAGGTTTAAGTTTAGTTTAAGACTTAAACAAACCCAAGAAAATCTTAGATCTAAGTACTATCCACCTAATGGAACACCTCACTTGTTAAACGATATTCATATTGTAAGGATAAAGAACCTTAGATATGGATTCAAATCATTGCGGGTGTTAGGGTGCGTAAGGTTCTGTGATAATCGGGAGTCCCGGCGCAGAGCATCACACTGTCTTAGATGGTCTGATCTACTTTGGTGATAATCGGGAGTCCCGGCCCAAAAAGTACTTGAGTAGAATAAACATACTAGACTTTATTACTAACTTAGAAATCTACAATTAGATTGTACAAGGTTGTAATAAGTTATAAGTCTAAAGATTCTACGACCCCTAGGAATCGTGTCAAGTCTTGATACGATCGGTAAGGATGTTACCTACCAGAAATAGCATGTCTCGTCGGGAAGTGCCCAAACCTTGCGGCGAGAATGTGATATATGGATCCTAGGCCTAAAATATTAATTATGGGTTTATAATATATTTTAGAGAGTGTTTATTGATGATTACTAATTAAACTGGGTTTGATTTGTAGATGGCAGCAACAAACGCAATCGCGACAACAAGTACCAACAATCTCTCACTTCGCTCAATCCTCGAAAAGGACAAGTTGACTGGGTCAAACTTTCTCAACTGGGAGTGCAATCTTCGTATTGTGCTCAGGCATGAGAGAAAGTGGTATGTCTTGGAGAGAGGAGTACCAAACACCCCTGCTGTTAATGCCAGAGCTGAAACAAGGCAAAGCTTATGATAAGCATGTCAGTGATGCACTCGATGTGAGCTGTCTGATGCTCGCCACTATGAGTCCTGAGTTACAAGCGGGACTTATGGATGTGCCTGCATTTGAGATGATCCAGCAACTTAGGGATTCATTTCAAGAGCAAGCTCGCACTGAGAGGTTTGACATCAATCGAGCCTTCAACTCTTGCAAGATGGTCAAAGGAACGTCGGTGAGTGCCCACGTCATGAAAATGAAAGGACACATGGATCACCTCGCTAAACTTGGTCACCCCATACCGTTGCAAATGGCAACAGATACTATACTCAACTCGTTGTCTGATGACTACAAGTCTTTTGTGGTCAACTACAACATGCATAATATGGAGAAATCCATTGTTGAGCAACATTCCATGCTCAAGACAGCTGAGTTGAGTTTGGGGACCAAATCTAAGGACGTTCTCTTGATTGTTAATGGCGGTGGCGGTGGGAAGAAGAGAAAAGGGCATGGTGGTAAAGGAAAGGGTAAAACCTATCCTAGACAAGGAGTACCAAATGGTAAAGGTGTCAAACAAAAGGTCAAGAAGGTTAAGCCTAACACAGCGAGGACCGAGAACCGGTGCTTCAAGTGTGGTGAGGCTGGGCAGTGGAAAAGGAATTGTCCAAAGGGTGCAAGTGGTAGTGGAGGAAACGCAAGTTCCTCAGGTAACACAACCACACTTCTTAATCACTTTAAGATACTTGTAAAGTACGTTACGAGTAATCTAACTTTTGCAATCGTTTATTGCAGGACGAGATGGAAAGTGATGACGACCAGCATGAGATGGTGATGATCCAACGAGCACCAAGTTTTATAATTCAGTATTTTGTGGATTCATTTTAAACAATTTTACTTTATTGTTTGAATAATTTTATTTTTGTTAAAACAAGTTTTATTTTGGTTTTAATTAATTTTGAATCCATGGTTGAATTATACTGTATGCATGTGTGATAATTACACTAGTCAAGGTTTATGACTAGATTGTAAGTCAAGTTTTGATTTACTTATATTTCATGTTATATATTTGTTTGATTGTTGTATAAATAATGTCTTGATACCTCAAAGTATTTAGATGCTAGTAATTAGAAAGTTTTTCTAAATGAAAGTATTTAAGAGTTTTATGAAAGCGTAAGGTTCAAGAGTTATTGAACTTAGTTAAAACATCTTAAGTAATAGTCATTACTTATGATCGAAAGTTTTAAAGTATTAGTATTAATATAGTATGATTATATTGGATATAATCAAGATAGACTTTAAGAGTATTATTACAACTCTTTTATACTTGTAGTAAAGGATTTAATGAAGTCATAATTCCCTAATAGGAATAATTGGATATTCGTATAATCCAAGTAAAATGACTTAGACATTAAATGACTCTTAAAAGGGACAAACTATATTAAAAGTATTTAAGAATTAAAAGGTATTATTGCAAGTCCTTTATACTTGTAATAAATACAATATTTAATCAAGTCATAATTCCCTAATAGGAATAATGGATATTTGACAAATCCAAGTGATGACTTTGGCATTAAATAAAGTTCTTAAAGAATACTAGTGTATTTAAAAATTGCAAGTATCGTTTTAAGTGTTTATACTTGTTAGATACAGTAATCAATAAAGATCATAATTCCTAAACAAGAATGTTGGATATTCGCAAATCCAAAGGATGATCTTAATTATTGATAGAATTCTTAAAAAGATTAAACTACAAGTTATTGACTAGGTCAAAGTAGTTTAAGAGATGCTTAAATTGCATAAAAGTAAGTGGGAGCTAAGACTAACGTAATTCATTAAAGATGTTGATAAATTCAGTAAGTTAGTAAGACATTAACAAGAAGGTTTCACCAAATCGTTAGCCAAAGAGTTAAGACAAATAATAAATGATTGTTAATTAGATTACTGCAAACCTAATAGTGTGATCACAAGTCTTGTGATTAATTATTGCACATCTAATAGGTTGTTAACCCTTCATTGGATAACATAGTCATTTAAGGAAATTTTTTAACTAGTAAGAATATCTACAAATCAAGTAACTAAAAGAGGCTTTAGTTACAAGGATGATTTTATGAATTCAAGAAACTAAGGAGTTATTTTCCAATCCTCCTATGTTTACCGAATTGCATAAAAGGCAAGACTAGAATATGTTCTAGATTGTTGCAAGAATGATATCTAGCAAAGACAAAAGTAATAGTATTCCTAAATACTCGTCTTATGTCTTTAGTTTAATAGGAATGATTGGTTTAGTGAAAGAGTTACAATTAAGGTTGTAAGAATCATTAAGTAATCAACACGAATAAAAGGAATAAAGTAATGATCCAGTAATATTTCAGTATCTATGTCCAGTGAGGAATAATACTTGAGTTAGTATCATTTTTATTCAGACTTTGTATGTTTTACATCATCCATGAATAAAAGTCTATATATTCAAAAAGATACAAAATCCGTGACTACTCGTCTAGGTGAGAACCTTGATGGGACGTTAATGTCATCGCGGTATTTGGTGGTAGATTCGAAGCTCTTCGAAGATAGCTACACAAGTTTTGTGTAAACCAAATATCGGTGATATTCTGTTGGAGGCTCAACGAATATTGGATTGACCACCCTGACAACACTTCGTGGTTGAAAAGTTCAAAAGTATTGTTCACTAGAATTGTCCTTAAGTCTGAGGTATTTGGTTTGGGATACAATGACTAATGTACTTTGGTTCGTCTTAGACAAGCCTGAAATATGGTTGTCATACGAGACCTTACTGGGTACAAAGGAAGTTGTATTTTAAATCGAAATATAATAAGATGGTAATTTTACCTCCTCTTTAGGAGAGATATTTATAGGTCCTTTGACATGATGAGAAACTGACAAGTGCACGGCCGTGCCCAAACGAACTAATTTGTTCTTTGTCGTTTATCACAGCAGTTTGAATCAAGAAGTCATAAAATGATTTCAATACAAGAGTTGATAATTTCTACCATGCTCGTATTCGTTATCACAAATATCGTGTTGCAAGGTATAAGCCTAACAACGTTACCCAAGAAGTAAAGACATAGTGTTCTTTATTAGGAGACGCTATTAAGCGTTTTTCATAAAACAATACCAGGGTTATATAAGCTGTTTTTATAGGGTTGGTTAACTACATGCCCATCTAGAAGGCCACTGTAGCTCGTATCATTAAGACAAAGGTTACAAACTTGCACAAGTCGGAGTCTGAAGGATTTATGTGCACAGTTAGTCAACCTATGATGATACATCCATGCGTACGAATCACTTAAGGGTCACACCGGTGAGTGCATGTAATACGAGCAAGTTATGCAACGATACTACGAAGAGGAATAATTCATAATAATCTTTATGAATCAGTTAAGTATTAAGTTAAGTTTAACTTATTGCTAGATTAGTTTAACTAACTAATTAATACAAGTAGTTGTACATTTACTAGTTGAGTAAATATACAATGTGTTAATTAAAGGTTATCCATGATATGATTTAAAGCTATTAAATCATATAGTAATTGGATAATATTATTGTGTAAATTATATAAAGGTTATTATATAATTAACTATTAAAAGTATAAATACAAGTATATAATTCGTGTATATGGGTACCGAATTATTAGTGTGTTAATACTAGACATTTAATAGTTAAGTGCAAAAATAATAAACTAGTTAAACTATAAGGGATGGAAATGTAAAAGGATAAGTTTAATTAAGAGATTAATCTTAATTAAACTAGAAGGGCCCTAAGTGAAAGTCCATCTATTATAAATAGAGGGCTTAGGTCTCACTAATTAGGTTACACCTTAGAAGCCGAATCCCTTGCCCCCTTTACCCTATTCGGCCGAACCAAGAACACCATCACTTGGTGTTCTTCGTTCTTCGTGTTCTTCATTCGTTCTTCGTGTTCTTCAAGTCTTGAAGATCCAAGTTCGTTGCAAGTGATCATCTAGAGGATCGTTCGTTCTGTTCATCATCAGTGGACTTATCTTAAGCATTAACCTAAGGTATGGTTCACGGAACACTCTTCCTCCTTCTCCTCTTGTTCGAAGTCGAACCAAGAACCCTAAGGTTCTTGGTAGTATTCGACGAACACACACAAGTGTGTGTGTGTGTGTGAGTGTGTGTGTGTTTGAGTTCTTCGTACAAGGTTTCTTTCTTGTTAACCTAATCTAGATTTCCAACATCCCAATCCTTTAGGGTTTAAGGATTAGGTTTAATCCCAGTTCCGCATTTAGGGATTAAATCAGCTAGTTGGTTTTAACCGGTCAAGAATAAGTTCATGTTCTTGGTCAGTCATGGTTCGAATCAAGTATACTAGGAGGTCGATCCTATGGGTCGATCAGTCGCATGGTGCGTAGTGAAACCCTTCAAATAAACCTTCAGCTGAGTACGTACTTAGCTCTAGGAAAACAAGTCAAAACAGTAGCTATAGAAGAGTGTTCATTCGAAGTCTATGACCAAAGGACATAGACAAGAAGAAGAGCATCCAGCTGATTGTGGAATCAGCTGATGATACCTGCTGCAGATAAAGACTTAGTGGAAATGTTCTTGACACTTTGAACATTTCCCTTTCCCGCTCAAAGAAGAAGAAAACGATGAAGATCTTCTATTTTGGAATAGAAGATTATATGTCAGTATATCATCGTTTGTCCCTCCAAGCATGTAAACGGAAAGTCAACTAATTTTGTACTATCATAGTATACCTTTTCACTGTGCGTCAGAAAAGGTAGCAAAAGGAGTTGACACAAAGTACACTTAGGACTATAATCTATGCAAGAGCATTTAATGTTTCCGTGGACAAGTCTACATCAACGAATGATATGTTTACACGTCGAGCATCTTGTGGACAAAGGAACACGGATCTTGGGCTATATATAGAGACGTAAATGTTTGCATTTACACACACCTTTTAGAATTCATAACACGAGAACATTCTTTGAGAGTTGTTATTGTCCGGTATTAACTTCTTCGTAGTTATTACTCAGGCATTCAATATCAGCTGTTAGTATCAGCTGATATAAACTCTCCTTGCATTATCTTCTAGTTTGAGCGAACAAAAGTGTCACTTCAAGTATAAAGTTTTAGTTAGTGTGTACTATCTATTTCCGCAAACTTTGTATTGTATTAAGTTGTTTTAATAAACTCTTGATCATTGAAATCTTGTGTGTTCTTTATCTTAATCGGCTTTACTTGTCATACCGCAACACATTTGTGTTGTTGGGATCCAACACTATTTATTAAACATAACTTTTTCACACAATTCAAATATCGATCTTCAAATGGTGGAATATAGCCCAAACTTCCCCAATTCAATCCTTGCCTTCGATCTTTGATAAATTCAGTTGGGACATGATTATCGATGAAATTAAAAATAATAATTATTCCCTTCCATCACGTACCATGACAACAGGGGTGCTGTAACGACCCGAATTTTTGGTGTTAAATAAATTATTAAAAAAACTATGATAATTAAGGATAAATCATTTAAAGAATGTACGAATTGGTTTCGTGTCATTTGGACATCGTATGAAGAAGTTATGGACGAAACCGGGTCGAGAAGAGAACCGAAAAATGCAGCCTTGCTGCATGAGAGAGTTCGCGACGCGAACATTAGTTCACGATCGTGAACATTGGACAGAGAGTTGGGTATTTCAGAGATCGGAGTTCACGGCTGGAACACGAATGCGAGGAGTTCGCGCACGCATAGTTCGCGACGCGAGCTATAGTTCACGATCGTGAACTCTATCAGGCACAACATTAAAGTCGGGTTTTGGTCATAAATGCTTTCCACAAACCCTAGTTTTCTCTCTTTGGCGATTTTCGAGTGCAAGGGTTGTTTGGGGTCGATTTCTTCACTAAAGCTTGGTAGATTTCACTGCTAGTTGAAGATTAAAGGTAAATATTCACTCTTTGATCTTTGTAGCTTTAGATCTATGGATTTTGAGGCTTGGGTTTGGAACTCTAGTTCTTGGGTTTATGGTTAATGGTGAAATAGATGTTGTATACAATTAATAGATGGTATTTTAACAAGGGAAACAAGTGTATGGTTAAGATTTGTAGGAATCTTAAGGGTTGGTTATACCTAGGGTTTTGTAAATCACCAAAATTGGGGGAAAGTATTATCAAAGGGTTTCTAATAAAAAAAGGTTATTATTAGTAGTGTTTGTTGTTGAACAACTTGTGATTGTCGTATTAGGGATTTCGGTGGATCCTCAAAAGTGTGCAATCTTGTGGAAAAGGAAGAATTGTGTTGGAGGAACACCTTTGGAGCATTAATCTCTAAGGTGAGTACGTGTGGACTTTACTGGGTACATAGCCATTGAAATATATTTTTTTATGTGTGTTTGGTCTATTTGCTTAATTGTGTAGACTATTAGTATGTAGACTTAGTTATATATTATTATGAATATTAAAACTAACTTGTTTGATGATTGACAAGATAGCCAAGGGCTTAGATGAAATAACTCGAGAAGTTATGTTGAGTTATAGATTGGCGGTAATTCGGGGGATCCCCGGTCACTTTGGATGAGGCGGATTGGGTGTCATCCCATGGACCATCATGTGATAGGAGGCTTGCTAACTGGACGTGATCCTGCTAGAAGTCGGGTAACGGTAGATTGGGTGATTCCCTCTTGCCGTTATCATAAGGCTTATTAAGGCGGGGAATCCCAGATTAATAAGTACGTGAGATGATGGGTTATACGGAGATGTTCCGAATAACTAGATACGATTGCTAGGAAAGCAAAATCAATAGGGTCACAATAGGGTGACTAGACGTATGATGATGAGATATATATATATGCTTATATATAATGTGATACTTGTTTGTTTTATCGGGGTCTAAACCCAGGTAGCTCATGAGACATTTTTGTGTCTCACGTACTAGTTGTTGTTTTTGCTATGTACTCAGGTTCGGGATCGAAGATATAGGTACGCATGGATAGAGATATGCGGGGCCTAGAATAGAAGAGCATTAGAGCGGATTTATGCTTAGCTTTGGTTTTGATCTATTTTGCCAAACTTTATACTCTGATTTTCATACCAAAGGTTTTCGTAAATGCGTATTTTTGGAATGGTTCTTTTATTTATAAAACGATATATTTTGGAAAATGTTTGACGTAAAAATTGAAGTGTTACAACTTGGTATTAGAGCTACTGTTTAAGTGAATTAGGGTTGAACCTAGGGGACCTATAGAAGATGTTATAACTATGGAAGTTATTATGGATATGAAATGTTCGTCTTATGTGACTAATGGATTGTGCCAAGAGTACTAAATTGTTTGATGTCTTTTGTATAGACTTGAACGAAAGAAAATAGTAAACACTTGTAGAAGTGGAAAGGCTCCACAAGATCAAGGGGATGAAATACCCCGTGTTGAGGTCGTGGTTGAACAAGGAAGTCAACCATCGATGCATGATGAGTCGGGGGTCGGAGCTAACAAGACTCCGGTAACCATGGCAGACCTTCGAGCTATCATTGATCAAATCAAAGGGACGGTGGCTGAAGAAGTGCACCGTATTATGAGAAACCGTGAAAATTCGGGAAGTGATCGTGAATCCAAAGCTAGGTCGGATGGGAGAACCGGGGGTAGTAGTACCTGATAGGATAAGTCCTCAACCGGTGGTGGTGGTGATGCTAGGGCAAGGCCCGATGAAAAAGATGGTTGTTCTCTTAAGTCTTTTATGGCTTGTAAGCCAAGCGTGTACACGGGTAGTTCGGACCCGAAGGTGACTATGAGGTGGATCCGAGAGACCGAACGGGTCATCGGAAGTAGCAAGTGTAAGAAAGTCGATATGGTGACGTATGCGTCACAATTATTGAAAGAAGATGTTATGGTATGGTGGGATATTGTTTATGAAACCCTCGGAAGGGAGGTGGTGGAGAAGATGTCATGGGATGACTTTACCACGAGGTTGAAGAGAAAGTTCTGCCCCGGAAGGGATTTGGAAAAAAATGCATGAGAGGTTTGTGAGTTGTGACCCTAAAGAAGGGTGATAGGTCGGTTGAGGAGTACTCAAGGGAGTTCACAGGATTGCTCCCGTTTGTTGCTCAAACCTATATTGAGGAAAGGTCGAGGGTGGTCCGGTATGCTTGTGGGCTACCTTGGGATTTCCAATTGGAGGTGAAGAGAGCGGTCACACTTGATGATGCCATTAGTGCCGCCCGAGGTGTGGAAGAGGTAAAGGCGATAATAAATGCCGAGAGGGCCCATGTAGGCGAGAAAAGGAAAGCTGAGAGTGGCTCGGGAACTTACAAAAAAGGGAAGTTCACATCAAATTTCTCCAAACAAGGAACCGTTGCCCCGTGCAAGAGATGCGAGAAGAAATGTGTCGGCGAATGCCGAGGAGACTCGAAGGCGTGCTACAATTGTGGCAAGAGGGGGCATATGGCCTGAGATTGTAGAACCAAGGCGTTTTCCGAGGTGGAGTGTTACTCGTGCCATGAGATGGGACACTATAGCAATGTGTGTCCGAAAAAGGGAACCGAGTCAATGGTGTCCACGGCTCAAAAGAAGGTGGAACTAGCGTGAAGGGGCGTTCCTTCCAACTCACTCGAGAGGAGGCAAAAGAGGCGCACGATGTGGTATCAGGTACTTTACTCATTTACTCCATGCCAACTTATATATTATTTGATTCGGGTTCTACTTAATCGTTTGTGTCTCATGAGTTTGGTAGAAAGTTAAATTGTGCCGACCGAGTTGTCAGATGAAAAATGTGAAATAGAGGTAGCCAATGGGAAAATCTCAACGGTTGAATGTGTTTATAGAAATTATGAGTTAGAAATAGATGGGAGAAAGTTTAAAATTGATTTATTGCCCATGAGAAAGAAGGCTTTTGATGTGATTAACGGTATGGATTGGTTGGGTATGCACCAAGCCAAGATATTGTGTGATTATAGCTTAATTGTTGGGTTGTCGCACGAATTGGTGGTTATAGGAATTGGAGATGAGTTGTATGGTGTGGATAATTATTTTGGGAATAGTCTTTCCGGTTAGTTATGTGTATGGAAATATATATTGGAAAGGGTGGTCGACAGATGTGTCACATGTAGTGAGGATACGAGGGGTGATAATATTATGTAGTATCAAAAGATGAACCGCAAGGACGGTAAATGTTTTCAACAAAGGGATAGTAGTAAAATGAAGTACTGAGTTTTGGTAAGAATTGTAGTAAGGAATAAAATTTTGGAAATAGAAACCTTGGAAATGAAGCTTGAATATTCGGCGGGAATCCGGATAAATAATGCAATGTTAATATACGTAAATGGTGAAGAAAAGAATGATTAAAGGTATAGCGATGCCTTAGAACTAATAAATGGAACATAGGTGGAAAAGAGTAAGTTTCGGGAATGACATATTTTAATTGTCAAAAATGGTTAAGTAAAAGTTGGCATGTAGCCATAGCAAAGTTTCGTGACAGGGATGATTGATTCGATATTAAGGGTAAGATGACAATTATTGGCAAAATGCCATAATAATGGTGTTATAGAATATGACATAGTGTAGCGTGAGACTACGATTGGGAAATAAATATTTCAAGGTATCGTGATGTATAAAGACGAGAGCATGGAATGTTGGGCTAATGGGTGC
Organism: Calendula officinalis; assembly: GCA_963853835.1. Lineage (NCBI taxonomy): Eukaryota > Viridiplantae > Streptophyta > Magnoliopsida > Asterales > Asteraceae > Calendula > Calendula officinalis. Next base: position 36,237,934 of record OY970828.1, read on the forward strand.
CAAGTCATGGGTTACAAATGTAGACCGGGGTCGATTGGTTTACTCAAATGTAGGAAAACCTTGTAGGATTCACATGGCGGAACTTGAATCCCACATCCTGGATCTCTACTGGACAATGAGATCACGAGAAGAAAGAGATGATGAACATTACCTTTAGATTGCTAAAGAAGTGATCCACCTCTACTGCACCACCTGGACACGCTGCAAGACCGCGTTGTACTAACAAAGCAATACACAAACTCGTGTATGTGTGTGTGTTACGAACGAACAAACACCGAAACCCTTTGGGGTTTCGGTCGACTTCCGAACGGCCGAGAGGGAGGGAAGGGGGTTAGGGGTTTTGAGTGTGTTGTAAGTGATTAACCCTAAAACCTTAACCCTAAGCCTTCATTTATAAGGACTTAAGTTACAGTTAGGTCCTTGGAGTTTAATTATGATTAATCACATAATTAAACTTCCTATTAACACTTTAAACCCTTGGACTTTTACTAGTTAATTAATTAACTATTAATTTCCTGTCCGTTAAATACTTAACCTAATATTTAACCATCCTCACAAATAATAATTAACTTATTATTATATATTCTCTTCTTTATAATTACCTTAACTAGTTAATTATTCCACACAACTTACTTTATTCGGTTGTCCATTATTGGGTGTGTAGTGGTGTGACCCTTTAGTGTCTTATAACATTGGACACGGTGACACGTGTACTTATATGTGCACATAAATCCTTCAGACTCCCACTTGTGCAAGTTAAGAAACACTTTCTGATCATTGTTGGCCTAAAGCGGTCTCCAGACATTTAGGATAACCAGGTCATAAGAACTCTTACATCCAGAGATAATATTCATAAAATGAATAACACTAACAGATTTTCCTTTCGCATCATGATATTTCTTAATTTGAGTAATAGACATGGAGCAGGGATCTTGTTCTATATACTTGAATTTTCTCGACTCTGATTTCGACTTTCTGCAGTAACGAATTACCATATGATCTAATCATTCTCTGAGCGCGGCCACGCATTTCAGTAGTCTCAATCGTCGAGCGGGCATGAAATATCTCTTCTAGTTAGAGAAGGTGCAAATTTCATTTTGACATTTGCGTTATCTTGCCCACGACTTCCGCTATCTTAGTCAAGTTCCTTATGATCACCCTTTTACGGTGTGACGGTAGATAAATGCTAAAGATCAGAAGTCATCGTGTCTCAAACCAAAACGTCTCAGGTCTGAGGACATCTACTCGAGCTTACTCATGCTTTGGCTCCATGAAGTAACCTCGATCTTTTGGTCACGTCTAGTGTTTAGCAAACTCTATAAACACCTATGAATATTTATTTTAACAACACTTATTTCTCTATTCAATAACTATGAAATAGATAAATATTCATAATGGTATTAACTCTTGAATGTAGCTCCCACTAAATTCAAGAAGCCACAAACAATTTAGATACTCAAAAAAACTTTGTGTATCAAGGATAGGTTTAAAACATGTTAAGAATAGACAATGTGAAAATATTACGTAAAACCTCCTATTTCAATCCCACGAAATGTTATTACATAATGTATTGATTTCAAACATGTCTAAAAAATGAATCTAATCAAAATTACTAGCTACCAATATTTAGGTACTGCATGCCTATAGCGTGCGCAAGTTTCTCATGCTTTGGTCCAACTAGTATTTTTGTCAACGGGTCAGCGACATTGTCATCCGTTGGTATTTTCTTAATTACAATATCACCTTCTCTTACATACTCACGTATGCGGTGATATTTCCTGCGTACATGCCTGGTCTTTTGATGCTCTCTTGGCTCAACAGCTTGCGCTATTATTCCACTGTTATCACAAAATATTTCGATGGGTCTAGAGATACTGGCAATAACTCTAAGATCCTCGATAAAATTCTTAAGCCTCATGGCTTCTTTTCCAGCATCATTTGCGGCAATGTACTCAGCCTCTGTAGTCGAATCCGCTATCGTATCTTGTTTCTGACTCTTCCAAGATATAGCTCCTCCGTTTAGTGTGAAGACAAATCCCGATTGAGATTTGTAAGCGTCTCTGTCGGTTTGGAAGCTTGCATCTGTGTAACCAGTTACACGCAATTCTTCCAACGAACCTCCAAAAACCAAGAACATTTCTTTCGTCCTTCTCAAATACTTGAGAATGTTCTTGACAGCCACCCAATGGGGTTCACCAGGATTCTTTTGATATCTGCTTGTGAGACTTATGGAGTAAGCAATATCGGGCCTAGTACATAACATGGCATACATGATTGATCCAATTGTCGAAGCATATGGTACCAAACTCATCCTAGCTATTTCCTTGCTAGATGTGGGACTCTGAGCTTTGCTCTGTGTAATGCCATGTGTCATTGGAATGAGTCCTCTCTTGGAATCACTCATACTGAATCTCTTCAGTACTTTGTCAATGTATGTACTTTGACTAAGTCCAATAAGCCGCCTAGATCTATCTCTATAGATCTTTATACCCAGTATAAACGCGGCTTCTCCCAAGTCCTTCATCTGGAAACATTTACCTAACCAGGATTTTACTCCTTGTAATGCTGGTATATCGTTTCCTATAAGCAGTATGTCATCAACATACAAGACTAGGAAGATTACTAAGCTCCCACTGAATTTTGTGTAGACAAACGCCTCGAACTCACTCTTGACAAAACCAAATTCTTTGATTATTTTGTCAAAGTGTAAGTTCCAACTTCTAGATGTTTGCTTCAATCCATAAATGGATTTTAGCAACTTGCATACTTTATCAGGATTCTTTGGATCAGTAAAACCATCCGGTTGTATCATGAATACGTCCTCATTCAACTCCCCGTTAAGGAAGGCGGTTTTAACATCCATTTGCCATATTTCATAGTCGTAATATGCTGATATGGCCATAAGAATTTAATAGACTTAAGCATAGCGACTGGCGAGTAGGTTTCAGAATAATCCACACCATGTGTTTGCGTGAAACCCTTCTCGACAAGTCGTGCTTTGTAAGTATGCACCTTTCCATCCATGTCAATTTTCTTCTTGAAAACCCACTTGCATCCAACAGCACGAGACTGTGGTGGCAAGTCGGATAACACCCAGACTTGGTTGTCATACATGGATTGCATCTCTACTTGCATAGCCTCGAGCCATCTTTCAGACTCTATGTCGTTAGCAGCTTCGCTATAGGTTAATGGTTCTAGTAGACTTCCATCATCTTCATCAATCATGAATCCAAGATACCTATCTGGTTCTTGGCATGGTCTACTGGACCTACGCGGATTGCGTGTTTCTTCTTCCTCAACCAGTGGGTCTGGTTGGGAGTCAACAATTCTTTGTTGAACCACTGGTTCGACTGAATTCGTTGGTGGATCTTCATTCTCTTCAATTTCTTGAATCTCTATTTCTTTTCTTGGAGTTTCAGTTCCTAGAAACTTCTCCTCCAAGAAGACACATTTCCGAGCAACAAAGACTTTGTTGTCTTCTTGATGATAGAAATAGTATCCTAAGGTTTCCCTTGGATATCCAATGAAGATACACTTGTCTGACTTGGGGTTTAGTTTATCTGTGAAGTTACATCTAACGTATGCTTCACAACCCCAAATCTTGAGAAAGGATAATTTCGGTTTTCTCCCCGTCCAGTGCTCGAACGGAGTTTTTCTACTGACTTGGTCGGAACCCTATTCAGTGTGAATGTTGCAGTCTCGAGTACATGTCCCCAAAATGATAGTGGTAGTGGGGCGTGACACATCATTGAACGTACCATGTCTAACAAGGTGCGATTCCTCCTTTCTGATACGCCATTCATCTGAGGCGTATACGGAGGTGTGAGTTGTGAAACAATCCCACATTCCTTAAAATGATCGTCGAACTCTTGGCTCAAATATTCGCCTCCTCGGTCAGATCGAAGTGACTTAATTTTCTTGCCTAGTTGGTTTTCTACTTCCCTCTGATATTCTTTGAACTTGTCAAAGCTCTCAGACTTTAGTCTCATAAGAAAGACATAACCATATGTACTGAAGTCATCGGTAAAGGTAATGAAGTAGCGGTATCCTCCTCTTGCTTCTGGAGTAAAGGGTCCACACACATCTGTGTGTATAATCCCTAACAACTCGCCTGCCCTTTCATTGTAGTGGTTGAAAGGGTCTTTCGTCATCTTGCCAGATAAACAAGCTTCGCATATTGCATACGATTCCAAATCAAATGGTTCTAGAATTCCATCATTGTGGAGCTTCTTTATGTGAGTCTCGTTTATATGACCTAAACGACAATGCCAAAGATAAGTTTGATTCAAGTTACTCTTGGATCTTTTACTTATATGATAGATGTCTCGTTCTATGTTATTTAGGTTTAACGTGTATAGACCATTATGAGAATTTGAGTTAAAATATAAAATGTCATCTTTTAAACACGAAATTGTTTTTCCATTAAACTCATAATAAAAACCACTGTCTATAAGTAAATCAAATAAAATAACATTTTTAATAAGTCTAGGAACATAATAACAATCTTTAAGTTCCAAAACTCTTCCTGAAGGCAACTTGAGAAGATATGTTCCTACGGCTTCAGCAACAACCTTGGAACCTTCGCCTACTCGTAGTTCAACATCCCCTCCTCCCAGCCTCCTGTTCTTCTTAAATCCCTGCAAATGATTGCAAATGTGATGACCACATCCGGTATCCAATACCCAGGATTCACTAGAATTAACGAGACAATCAATCATAAAGATACCTGAATCGCTGACAAAGTCAGCGTCCAACAGCCTCACGTCAGACGTGTGCTCGCAAATATCCTTGCTGCCACAAGCTGGGCAACACAAATCAGCAAAGTCATTCAACCATTCTTGGAACTCATCCTCCTTAATCTCGGGGAGAGATTCTTCCTCTAGCCTTTGAACATCGCGTATACACAAGAGATTCTCGTGTAGACCTGCGACACTCAGATCAAAATTCCCGACTATACGTACTACATTGTCCTGATAGTACTGAGTGAGAGATCCAAACAAGAACAAGACTTGTTCATGCTCGTTTGATGTGCCAGTAACTAGGGTGAGACAATCTAGTAACCTTCTTATGTTAATAAGATGGTCACTCAATGGTTGATCATCTTTCATCTTTGACGAATAAATCTCGTGCAAAATGAACTGCTTGCTATCTTCGGTACTATCTTTAAACGTCTCCTCAAGATACTGGACAAACTCATAGCATGGATTCTTACGTAGATTACCAGTAAGCTCTGATAATGAAGTAAAAATAAGAATCGACATAACTTGTGATTCATCAACCAGATACTGATAATAAGCGTCAAGCTCATCATCCTGGGCATCTTGCCCTGGTTGTCCCTTGGGCACCTCGTCTATCACGTACAATAGATTTTGTGCTTTTAGGTAACTCCTAAAGTGCACTTTCCAAACTTTGTAGTTCGGACCAGTAAGCTTCCATTTTCCAGTGATGAACTTTCGCGATTCGTTTGGTGAGTAAAACGGAATTTCTGACGGTACAGGCATCTATAAGAAAAACAACAAACGGTTAGTAAGATTAGATAAATAAATAACTTCTAATATTATTACCTTTTAATAATAATAGTTAGACTAGGACCCATATTTCACGCCCTCTAATGCAAGGTTTGGGCACTTCCCATTAGAGCCACGCTATTTCTGGTAGGTATAGCCATACCGATCGTCTCTAGACTAGAAACGATTCCTAGATCCTCGGGATATCAAGTTGAACAACAAACTTGTACATGTTTTAATCCCTCTAGTGCATTTTGGGCCGGGACTCCCGATTATCACCAAAATAGATCATACCACTTAAGACAGTGTGATGCCTTGCGCCGGGACTCCCGATTATCACAAGACCCTACGCACCCTAACACTCGCAATTATTTGAATCCACATCTAAGGTTCTTTCTCCTTACAATGTGAATATCGTTGAACAAGTGAGGTGTTCCATTAAGTGGGTTGCACTCTGATCTAAGATTTTCTAAAAAGGATTTTTCTTTGTTCGAAAAAGTTAGCCAGTTTTTAATTACTTGGTTTTATAAACTAATTGTTGATAAATTCCACCTTTTTTAATTTGTCTTTATAGAACTTGGTTTATAAACAAACTGTTTACTTTTTATTAAAACTTGGTTTTCTAAACAAACTGTTTATAATCACCATCTTATTAATTTATATCTTGGTTTTCTAAACAAACTGTTTATAATTACCATCTTATAATTAAATCTTGGTTTTCTAAACAAACTGTTTATAATCACCATCTTATATTTCATATTATAATAAATAATCGAAAAATATATAAAGCTTGCAATTTCGAAAAAATGCCTTGCCATAACCCCAAAGACTTGGTTTTGTGTTTTATGTAAAAAAAACTTTATAAAATTTCCAAAAAATAAAAAATTCCGAAAAATTTAAAATAAACACAATATCACTTCTTTTGGGTTATGTCATTGTAATTAAATAAATAAACTGATAATTATTAAATTACCAAACTGATAATTTTTAAATTACCATAAACTGATTTCTTATTAGTTCCTCCTTAATTTCGAATTATTTTGGTTTTAATAATCTATTATTATTTATTATTAATTAAAAAAAATAAACTAGTCAAGATTTATGTAAATCTATTCTTCTGATTTATTCTTGATAGTTAGTCAAAAATCAAAAGATTTACATAGATTGACTTAACAACTAAAAAATATACATAGATCTTGTAGATTTTTTATCCCCGATTTAGGTTACATAAAATCTTGTACCCTAAATACGATAACTTGGTCACCAAGAAACCATCATCCAACCGAAACTCGGTGGACTTGGTTTCGGTCGACCACTCGGTCGTCGAACCAAGCCCCACCGAATCTCGGTTGGTTTGGTTTCGACTCCCGCTTTTAATTTTAATAATAATTATAACCTTTTCCTTATTATCTAAAAATCCTATTCAATCCAATTATTCATAAACTTAAATAATTTTCTTGGATCAAAATTTCTAGGGTTTTCTTACTAAATAAAAAAGAAACCTAATTTCTTTTATCTTGAAACCTATTCAATCCAATTGTTCATAGACTTGAACAATGTTCTTAGATCAAACTTACTAGGTTTCTTTCTAAGATAAAAAAACTTAATATCATATATATATATATTATATATATATATATATATATATATATATATATATATATATATATATATATATATATATATATATATATATATATTCGAAAAATCGAAAAACAAAGGAGGGGAAAAAGAAACCTAATTTCTTTTTATCTAGAACCCTATTCATACCAATGATCATTCAAAACTTGAAGAACATACACTTGGTCGAAATTTCTAGGGTTCTTTTCTAGATGAAAAGAAACTCAGCCGAATCTCCTTGAGATTAGTAGGGAGCTCTGATACCACTGTCGGAAAACCTTGTAGGATTCACATGGCGGAACTTGAATCCCACATCCTGGATCTCTACTGCACAGTGAGATCACGAGAAGAAAGAGATGATGAACATTACCTTTAGATTGCTAAAGAAGTGATCCACCTCTACTGCACCACCTGGACACGCTGCAAGACCGCGTTGTACCAACAAAGCAATACACAAACTCGTGTATGTGTGTGTGTGTGTTACGAACGAACAAACACCGAAACCCTTTGGGGTTTTGGTCGACTTCCGATCGGCCGAGAGGGAGGGAAGGGGGTTTGGGGTTTTGAGTGTGTTGTAAATGATTAACCCTAAAACCTTAACCCTAAGCCTTCATTTATAAGGACTTAAGTTACAGTTAAGTCCTTGGAGTTTAATTATGATTAATGACATAATTAAACTTCCTATTAACACTTTAAACCCTTGGACTTTTACTAGTTAATTAATTAACTATTAATTAACTGTCCGTTAAATACTTAACCTAATATTTAACCATCCTCACAAATAATAATTAACTTATTATTATTTATTCTCTTCTTTATAATTAACTTAACTAGTTAATTATTCCACGCAACTTACTTTATTTGGTTGTCCATTATTGGGTGTGTAGTGGTGTGACCCTTTAGTGTCTTATAACATTGGACACGGTGACACGTGTACTTATCTGTGCACATAAATCCTTCATCAAAGATGGTCGGGTTGGCCAGTGAACCATGGTTAAAGGAATATATTGGTGGTTACCCCGGTGGTGACAAAAGGTTTGGAAATCGGTAATAAGGAAATGGACCGGTTAAGGGTGATTAAGGTGTAAGTGAAACGATAAATGATAATCGGAGATTTTATTGGTATACCCGCGGGGTACAATGCATGTGCGTTATGTGATGGCCTTGAAGGCGTATGATAATGGAAAAGTAATATTATAGGAAACGTGTTAAGTAATGACCAATGGGAAATGTGTTGAATATGAAAGAAAATGATAACGTGATATTATGGGAATTGTCTAAATTGCATGGTGAATAAATAGACGATTAAATGGGTAAGATGGTGGTAAAGTATGTGATGTGAAAAGGTGTATACTAGTGTAGTATGCAAGATAGGATAAGAAAGAAAGGATGTGATCAGTTCGGGGGATCCCCGGCTATTATGATATTGGGTTGGAATCGGTTGGGCGAATCCCAATGGTTCCACTCCGTAATCAGAGGCTTTCTGGTTAACGAGATTGTGTGAGTCACCATGGATTTGAGGCGTTTCAATCATTGTGACGGTTTGAGATCTTGATGGATTGGAGGATTTCCAATCATCTTGATGTGATAGTTGAGGCTCGATATGATGTACCCGTGTATGGTGTTTATAATGTGCGTATATAGAACCGTATGGTTAAGTATTAATACTAAGATTATATGATAAAGGAAAAAACTGATTGATAATGTGGGTTGCATTAGGTCATGTAGGGGTAGGGGATGCCTACGACTTTAAAAATGTGAGAAAGGGGATGCTTTTAGAAATCAATTTTCATTGGTAACCAAGATATGGTAAATTTGTGTGAAATTATGGAATGTGATGCGGTAGAGGATCTAATGCCGGTAATTGAGGATGAAAGTTATGAAACGGTCAATGAGATGCAAAGATGATTGAAATGATACTAAGTAATTGTAGAACTGACCAAATGAAGGTTAAGAAACGGTAAGGGATGATGTAACCTTAAGGAAATGTGAGAACTCGAGGAAGTTGGGAAAGATTGGAAATTTTGGAAACATGAACGATTGTTAAGGAAACAATAATGGGTAGGACCGGAAGTGGTAAGTTGAGAATGGTATCCCGTGAATGCGGAATTTGTTAATTGGAAGAGTATTGTTGACTTTAGGCAAGAGTCAAGATTAGTCAACATGTAATTAGTTGACTTGGTCAAAGATGGGTTTTGACCCTCGTTTTGAATGACTAAGTGAATGATGGGAGCATAATGTATCGATCGTATGTATGTAAAAAGTTAATGGAATAATTAAAAGGGTTATAGTCGGATTATGCGACTTTGACCCGTTGGGTGTTTTCAAGATTGAATTTGGGAATCGGGAGAATGATGGTGGATGAATCATAAATAATAGTCGATGGTAAAGGAAAGAATGATTAATGGAACCCTTAGCAAGTAAAGGAATTGTTAAAGAATAATTGACTTTGTGCTTAACTCAAAGTTTAGACAATGTTGGATTATATCGACTTGGTCGAAGCTAGATTTTGATATCCGTGTGGATCGATTGGATGATTGTAATGAATGGGTCATATCGTTTCTATGTGTACTAAAAGGATTGGTTGTAGGATTTAAAGTGTTATGGTAAAATTGTGCAAATTTGATCCATTTAAGTATTATGAGTTTAAGATTGGGTTTTGACCGTTCGGGCTTAACAGGGTTAAGTGGATGTTTAAATACATATTGTTGACTGAACTGGAATGGGAAAAGTTTGATGGTAATAACCACAACGGAATGAGGGCGGGATGCTCGGTCGAATGCGGGTTGAAAATTGTTAGTGATCCGAGGACGGAATCCTTTTAAGGGGTGGATAGTTGTAATGACCCGAATTTTTGGTGTTAAATAAATTATGAAAAAATATGATAAATAAGGATAAATCATTTAAAGAACGTAGGAATTGGTTTCGTGTCATTTGGGCATTGTATGAAGAAGTTATGGACGAAACCGGTTCGAGAAAAGAACCGTAAAATGCAGCCTTGCTGCATGAGGGAGTTCGCTACGCGAACATTAGTTCACGAGCGTGAACATAGGACAGAGAGTTGGGTATTTTAGAGAACACGGCTGGATCACGAACGCGAGGAGTTCGCGCACGCGTAGTTCGCGATGCGAACTATATTTCACAATCGTGAACTCTATCAGGCACAACATTAAACTCGAGAAGTTATGATGAGTGATAGATTGGCGGTGATTCGGGGGATCCCCGGACACTTTGGATGGGGGGATTGGGCGTCGTCCCATGGACCATCATGTGATAGGAGGCTTGTTAACCGGACATGATCCGGCTAGAAGTCGAGTAACGGTAGATTGGGTCATTCCATCTTGCCGTTATCATAAGGCTTACTAATTAAGGCGGGGGATCCCCGATTAAAAAGTACGTGAGATGATGTGTTATTCGGAAATGTTCCGAATAACTAGATACGATTGCTAGAAAAGCAAAATCGATAGGGTCACAATAGGGTGACTACACGTATGATGATGAGATATATATATATATATATATATATATATATATATATATATATATATATATATATATATATATATATATATATATATATATATATATATATATATATATATATATATATACATATATATATATATATATATATAGTGTAGAATTAAAATCAGAACCAATAAAGGATACAGAACCAGCAGAACTCAATCTAAACCATTGATTTTTGAAATGAAATGATCATGGAAGACACATTAATGTATTTGATGAGGGACCCCCAAATATTGGTTTGCATGGATGTCATTCATGCATGTATACATACATGTATAGATAACACTTATGTATACATACATGAAAACATATACATATATGTTTTCGTGCATGAATAACAAACATATATACATATATATATATATATATATATATATATATATATATATATATATATATATATATATATATATATATATATATATATATATATATATATATATATATATATATATATATATATATATATATATATATATATATATATATATATATATATATATATATATATATATATATATATATATATGATGTGATATCGGGGTCTAAACCGATGTAGCTCACGAGACATTTTTGTGTCTCACGTACTACTTGTTGTTTTTGCTATGTACTCAGGTTCGGGATCGAAGATATAGGTACGCATGGATAGAGATATGCGGGGCCTAGAATAGAAGAGCATTAGAGCGGATTTGTGCTTAGCTTTGGTTTTGATCTATTTTGTAACACCAAACTTTATACTCTGATTTTTATACCAAAGGTTTTTGTAAATCCGTATTTTTGGAACCGTTCTTTTATTTTTAAAACGATATATTTTGGCAAATGTTTGACGTAAAAATGGAGGTGTTACAGGTGCTAAAAGGGTCAACCCGTCCCGACTCAAACCCGAACCTGATTATGCTATTCCGGTCGGGTCTATTCGGGTCCTGTGTTATTATCAGGTTTTTTAAACCCGGCCTGACCAACCTGATTTTTTATCGGGTTACGGGTTAAAATTTCTTACATTTGTCGGGTTCGAATTGACCCGATTTAAAGTTTTAGTGTTTTATTTCCTATAAAAATTAAAATATTTTTACTATTAAATCAATTACTTAGCAAATTATATGACAGATAATTTAATAAAATTCAATTAATAATTACAAGTGTTAAATAAAAACCTATGTAATTCAATTTATTAAATAATTTTTTTAATATTTATCTAAAATTCTTAATTCTAGTGTAACCCGACCAACTCGATCGGGTCAACCCGACCAACCCGAATCCTTATCGGTCCGGGTTTCGGATCAGAAATTTTTTATCTCAAACACGATAGACCCGACCCGATAAGAGCTCTAACTCGACCCGATAACCAGATGTGCACCCCTACATGCCAATATGGAGAACGTTTACATGACTTGCCGAAATATCTTAATTTAGGTATCATGATCATATTTACACCAAAATTATGTAGAAAATAATATTTAAGAACATAAGAAAATTATAATAATTTGTGATAGGCTGTTTATGAAATGATGCACCAACGGGTATATATGTGACAAGCGGACCCATAAAACCATGGTTTAGTGGGATTTATCTTATCAAATTATTATCATCATCACTTAACTTCGGAAACAAATAATTAACTTTACATAATTAGAGTTTAAAAATAAAAAATTAAAATTCGCAAAAAGAAATCAAGATTTGAGAGGAGACTAATGATTATCTTGGGTTTTTCATGTTATATGTCTCAAAGGCTACCAAGTCAAAAGGTGTAATTACAACTTAATTCTTCGTTATAATCATTCATAATTACTAAAGTAATTCTACTTGGTAAAATTCTAATCATTAATTTTAACCAATTTCTTGTTTTTGTACCTAATTATAAGGTTTTATACGCTTAATGAGAAACCTTAACCAACCATCTTAAAGTGTCCTAGTAGAAAATGATGTCATATGTCTCACAAGAAAATAAAGTTGAAACTTCACTAGATAAATAGGTAACACATTAGGATGACTAGAGAAAAACAAATCTTGGAAACGGTCATAGAAATTCCGGTTACGTCAATACGTTATACTCAAAGATTGTCTTAGTAGGTTAAACAAGGATTCTTCCTGATTTACCCGAGATGCAATAATCATTTTAAATTCTTATCACTTGGAAGCTATTTTTTTTTCCTATAGGCAGACAATACCTAACCAACCCTATTCCATTTTTGCATAAGTAATTTGAAATTGTTTTCATTGACGAATTTTATTGTGTTTTTTAGATATTTAAATGGAAATATAATACGAGAAAATTAACTATGACGTGTTGTATTAGAATTTTATATATACAAACTTACAAATTAAAGGAGACAAAAAAGAACACATCATATGAGGATCTTATAGTTTATTACCACTTTATACATGCCGACGACACTTTTTAGTCAATTTCATAATTTATTTTGACTCTTTGTCTACCGTTTTCAGTATTTAAGAAAATATTTTGATTGATATTTTGGCTTCGTTTTTTCAAAATAATACATATTTAGAGGGTGTATGGGATTGTGTTTTGGGTAGATTATCTGTTTATTGCGTTTTGAAAACACAAATAATATAAAATGAGTGTTTGGCAAAAAGTCTGAAATAATCAATTATTTGCGTTTTAAGGCTTTTAAAATGAAGTTTTGGAAAAGTAGGTTGATAGGTGGCTTATTGTGTTTTGAAAGTGGCTTATTTGCATGTTACCTATTAACTAAAGAAATTATCAAGTTTGTCAAACACAAAAAAAACTGATTATCTGATTATATCGATTTCAAACAACATAATCAAATCCAAACATTATTTTTCATAATCACGTTTTGTAACTACTAATTATCTGAATATTAATTTTCAAAACGTATAATTTATTTTTAATAATATATAAACTAGAAACAACTAATATATCTAAATGTAAGTGCTTGTTTGTTTGGTGGGTTTTAAAATGAAGATACAAAATCCATGTAACTTATCATTTTATTTTATCTTTACAATTAATTAAACATATTCATTAAAAAATAATAAGTTAATAAAAAAACAAACTGCATTATCAAAAATACTTGTTAGAAAAAAAAATAAGAAAACAAATTATTCTTTGTATTATTAAAAATATAATACTTTAATAAAAAGGTAAAAAACAAAACAACCATTAAACTTTTAATTAAACCCAACCCTAGCCAATCCTCCTTTCTAGGGGAGTTTAAAACCAGATATCCGAATTTTCGAACATAAGAATTTCAGATATCCGGATAATCGGATAATGATTTTTACTATCCGAGTCCGGAATCTGAATTCTGGATATCCAGCATCCGAAAAATAAACTGTTCATATATCTTTTGAATATTTCAGATTTTATATATTTTTTTATATTCCAGATATCTTTTCGAATATTAGATATCCGAATTTCGAATACCAGATATTTACCGGTTACCTAGTTTTTGAATATTTTTAAACACTCCTCCCCTTTCTCCTTCACCCAAATTTACCTTCCCACTCGTTGCTCCTAGAGACCACGCCACATCGTCGGTATACCGAAGAACCAAAGCGACAAAGTCAACAGATAAGATCGTGCCAATAGCGTTAATTTGGGAGACTAGGAAATTGACGACACCGTTGACATCAGTAATATAAATAGGTGATTTGATTTAACAAGTGAAATTATTAAATCAAATGATGAGATTAGAAAAATGAATTAATAGCTTCTACATGTTAAATACCTTATAAACTAGAGTTTAAAATATGAAAGCAATACAATTTTTCTTTACTAACAAGAATATACACAAATAAACTACATTTTTTAATTAAAAGAATTTATATATAGACAAAATGTTCACGTGGGAATGTGTGATCCAAGAATCCAAGATCCTTAAGGTCCCCTTCTTATACGATAGGGCAGTCATTCTTGTGTACTTGGTCGCACTCAGCTACGTCCGTGCACTTCCCTTGCTACCATCTTTTTCAATATTTGAATACACATTAAATAAATAATGATTCACGCACAACAAAAGTGATTTGTAGATGTCAACGGTATCGGTAGCGTTAGTAGTAGAAGAAAATGTGGTTAGTTCTTTAGTTATTATATAACTTACGGCGGTCTCGGTGTTCTTGATAACAACAACGACATACAGACACAATCTCGTTAAAGAGGTGATAGGTATACATTTGTACCTTTATTTGGGTAGAGAGACTGATTTAGACTTCCGGCAAAAATATTTGGTGAGAAAAGATTAAATTAAAATTAAATAAAATTAAAAATGGGTGGTTAAAACCATTGACGTGTTGTGTAGAAATTTTAGTTGTTAAAGTGGGGCACTAAAACTAACAGCAAAATAAAATGGAATTAAACAATAATATGCTAAGTGTAACTTGCTAATAGGTTGAGCTAATAACTAAGACTAATGATATTTAGTTTTGCCAATTAGTCATACTCATTAGTTGAAGACATGTGTTAAAATCAAGATATAATATTAAGATAAAGAATTAATAGATTACACATATCATTCTATCAAGTGAGTAGAATTATAAGTAGTATCAAATGGTAGGATTATATATTATTTCTCAATAACTAACAATCATGGTTGTCTTGTTGATCACTCTCTAATATTAACATGTATTTATAGTGTTAATTATGTTTATTCACCTAATTAACCGTGGTTATCAACTTTTCTTGGGATTAAACATGAACTCATATGACATTCAAAAGTCAAACTTTATGATCGTAGAGACTTGCTTTGTAAACCGACAACCCGTAATCTGATTCTTTAGAGGGACAAGTTAAATGTTAATTTTTCCTTTTAAAACTTGATAGGTCTAATCTGATAAGATTTATAGCCCGACCTAACAACCTGATTCACACCATATGGCCACCACTTTTTAATGGCATAAACTTTGTAGGAGCCTTCTCCAATATGGACGAGCTTATAACAAATTTTGTAGTTTTATTGAACTTTGATACATGTAACTAACTTTCATAATATTAATGATTATTTTAATATCTACAGAAATATTTGCGATGTAAATGATCGTCTTTTGTATAAATTGTTTGGCCACATAAACGGTTTGATTCGTAGTGTTTAATATTTTGTGCTCAAAATGAAGTTGAATACGTAGTCTAACAAATAATTTATGCAAGGATTGTGGTAAAGCATAATTTTAGACAATAAAATAAGATTAAAAAAAGAGTGTAACATATTTTATAGAATAAATAACTTTTGACATAAATCAACAATACTGTAAGACCTAATGAAACTATAATCAAGCTAATCCAAGAAGAAATGATGAGTAATTGAAAAACTAGTGTGTGTTTTCTTGGTGTATTTAGTGTGTGTAAAAGAGAGAGAATGAGATGAATGAAACTTTCACAAAATGTGTATTCAGTAATTGTGTGGAAAGCTTGACTTGAAAGTCAAAGATACAACCTTATATACTCCTACCACTTAACAAAGGACAAGTTAACTAACGGACTTTAGAGATCAAAACTATTACAAAACTAGTCCTAACAATCTCCCCCTTTTTGATCTTTAACACGTCATCCCAGTCTTTAAACTTCAGATTCTTCTCATTATCTGTCTTTGGCAAGAAAATGTTTTTCTGAATTTCAAGATTAAAACATTTCAGAAATCTGGAAGTTTAAGATACTCAAAGTGGATGTTTTTCGTTGATACTGTTTGAGTGAGGAAATCCTATAACTGATTTACTAAAGATTTGAAAATTTTAGGAAAGAGAATATCAGTTAAGTAAGGATTTGACTGGGTTTTCAGATAATGGAGAGGTTGTTTTTGGATTTTGTGGTAGAGGAGGATAAGGATATAATGATAGTGTTTTTGAATGATTTGTCAGTTAAAGTTTTGGATGTGTATGTATGATTGTTTAGTATGTATAGAAAAATGATATGTAGATTTAGGATTTGGGTGAATGTGGATAATTTGTATTTGATATGGAACAAAAGGTTTGTACAGTTAAGCTTTTGTACGGATAATGAATGTTATGGAATTTTGGAAAGAATGGTTTAAACGGTTAAGCTTTTGAATGTATGTGATCGTTACGGAATTTGAAAAGAAAAATTTAAACGGTTAAGATTCGGATGGAAATGGATGTGGATTTGTGGTTTGGATAAAAAGATTTATTCGATTAAGTTTCTGGTTGAAATGATTGAGTTTTTTAATTAATGTAATAGTTGAGATTTTTGAGAGAGATTTCTGTAGATATGTCGATTTCTTCTTCTTCTTCACTTGTCTTTCTTTTTAAAACATTGTTTATCACTTTCTTTTCCTCTGAATTTCTTGATATATACTATATCTGATTTTGCCGATAATTTGAGTACATTAGACATGAATTTTCTTTGTTGATGAGATGTTTGTGGTTCTTCTTAAAGTTGTACATTTCTTGCTCATTTATTTATTGCTCATTTCTCCCCCTCATGAGGATCATGAAAAGGAGCCTCATGTTAACGATGAATAAATGCGTTGAGAAAACGGAGATAGGAAATTGGATGTCTTTGTAATACAAGAGCCAAGATAGGATAGTTGTACGGTCAATTTCGGAATCGAGAACCAGTAACATGTAGTACTCATGAAGTATCCAGCTAAAATTGATTTTCCAGAATCTTTGAGAAAAATATTTGAAAAATAGAGAATAACAGTGTCAAGAATCACCGGAAGTCATAAACAGATGCAATCTTTACTGAAGAACTTCAGGAAAGAGATCGACGAATTTGACAGACAGGATGATTGAAGACATTGTTAAGCAAAGATTTGAGGTTTAAAAGAAATCAATTTGAAGTGGATCAAAGATCAGTGCACAAAGATGTTTATGTGTGTGAGATCATATGAATAATTCAGAATCTAAGCTGAACAAGTTGGAGAAAAATTAAAATACATTCACCAGTGATATATGTTTGTAAAAATTGTTTGAAAAATGGTAAGAACAATCAATCCAAGAAGTTGTTATAAACAGATGCAATCAGTACTAATCGAAATTAGTAAAGAGATCAACGAATTTAACAACAGCTTGTGTTGATTGTTACAAACAGATATTTTGAAAAATTTAAAAATTGTGCAAAATCAGAAAAATGATTTGAAAAATTATGTCAGCAACGAAAGAGAAAAAAGTTGGTCATAAACAGATGCAATCTTAACGAATGAGATTAGTAAAGAGATCGACGAATTTGACCAAAATTTATATCCTACGTTGTGAACACATCATTGTGAGCACAATGTATGAGTAAAAATTTTGTGAGGAAGATACAGATGTTGAGCATATAAAGTCAACTCTGTATGAGAAAGTGAGGTCAATAACGCAAGAGAAAAGAGTTTGACATAAACAGATTCAATCTTTACTAATTAGATTAGTAAAGAGATCGACGAATTTGTCAAAAACTTATATCCTACATAACTAACACATGATTTGAGGAAAAAAAAATATAACAGTTAAGATTGAGTTGTGCTAAGGTTGTAGCAACAACGAAACTCAAAATGTTGAATTTAGTAGAAAAATTTGAGTTTCACAGGAATATGAAAAAGCAGAATGTGATGTCAACAATGCAAGAGACAAAAAGGTGTCATAAACAGATGCAATCTTTACTAATGAAAGTAGTAAAGAGATCGACGAATTTGACAACAGTTTGTATCCTACATTGGTAACATGTGAGTTTAAGTAAAATTTTTGAATATAGTGTGAAGTTGTGCCAACGGTATGACAACAACGAAACTCAAATAGGTTTTGAAAGATATTGAGTTTAAGTTTGAAAACAAAACTGAGGAGATGATGTCATCAACGCAAGAGACAAAAGTATGTCATATACAGATGCAATCAATACTAATCGAAACAAGTAGAGAGATCGACGAATTTGACAAAAATTTGTATCCTACGTAGACAACATATAAGTGAGGAAAGCATTTTTGAACTAAAATAATGAAACTCAATTGAACAAATTTTGAAAATATTGAGATTGAGTTTCTGAAAGATTTGAATAATGAATAAAAATGTGTTAACAATGAACATGCTCCCCCTTTATCGATGAAGGTTCATAAAAATGCTCCCCCTTGACCAATGAATGTCAATTTTCTCCCCCTTAACAAGTGAATATTGATTTTCTCCCCCTTAACCAATTAAGAGCTATTTGCTCCCCCTCAATCAATTAAGAGCTATTTGCTCCCCCTCAACCAATGAAATCATTGAGAAACGGGTTTCAAGCTGAGTTACTTGAAAGCCATTATTTTGAAACGCGAGTTATACACTGAGGCGTGTATAAGTCATTATCCTGCAAAACAAATCAAACAACTTTTGGTACCCATTTTTGTTTGGGTCCGACAATGTTAGCGTGGGAATGAAACCACCGATAAGTTGTATCGATTTGATTTAAAGAATGAGAGTTCCAAGAAAAACTGAAACTTAATGTTTCACTTTCAAATAATTTCCGGGGAATTATTTGAGATGTTGGAGTTTTGGGAACCCATTTTGCTTTTAAGATTGAGGATGTTTTGTAAACATAAACATGAGATGTTTTTGGCACTTGTGTAAAAGTCATATTAGGTGCCAATGAAAGTAAATCATTTCTTGAGTATTTTAACGATTTAGTTTTGGAAAAGATTTTCTTTGAAGCACTCGAATGTTTCAACACGGTTGATGGTGTAGGTTTATCCACTTGAGAATGCTTAAGTCTATAAGAGGAACCTAATTTATTTGGAGTTTTAGGTGCGGAATTTCCTCTAATAACTTGTTTAAGAGCATTCATTTTCTTATCAGAGTGTGGCGGGACCGTGGATCTCCTAGGCTTAGGCTTGGTAGAGGATCTGACTTGTGATTTCGGTTTAGGTGTAGAATTTCCTCTATGAACCTCAGTTTGCTTGATTTTATATAAATCACGATATGCCATGACAGGAGAAAACATTCTTGAGTTTTTATATATATTTGTTGCAGGTAAAGGAGAATCTAAATTCATAGATGCACTAGGCTTCTTGAGTTTCTGAAGATACGACGATTTAGATTCTAAATTTTGAATTTGTGCTTGCAACTTTAGTTTCTCTTTATCATAAGATTTATGTGTTTCATCAATTTTATTTTCTAATTCATGAATTTTTGTTTGTAGAACTGATTTTTCTTTGTCAAACGCCTTATGTGTTTCATCTATTTCAGTTTCCAATTGACAAATTTTCTTTTCAAGAATTAGATTTGGTACATAAATCTTTGGTGTTACTTTTTGTTGAAGAACGGCATTTCCTTTAATTTCAAATTCTTCTGGTTTTATAATAGGAAAATAATCATCATTTTCAAATTGAGCCTTTTTAGTTTCATATGTTTTATTTAATTCAGTGTAATTGAAACTAATTTGAGCATTCTCCATTTTAGCTCTGTTGAAGGTCTCAATTTCTTCTTCCTCGTCAGTCATCTGAATGAAACGCTGCGAGATTCCATTGAGTAGATATCTTGAATCATATAACGTAGGAGCCATTTTGCACGCGGTCTTAAGATATTCAGGATTGTCAGCTCCTAGCCCTTCTCGAGAGTTGAAATATTTTAAATCTTTAGGCTTGTTAAGATGAATGGTTTGATCAGTGTGTCCTCGTTTAACAATCAATTCCTCAAGATGTTTGATATGTGAATTCAATTTAATTGTTTCATGCTTGAGTGTGTTTATGATATTTTGTTTGTTTAGCATTTCATTTGATGAAATAATGTTTTGTTCATGAAGATTTTCGGTTAATTCTTTGATTTGCGAATTTAATGATTTAAACTGTTGTTCATTTTCATCAAACTCTTGTTGTTTACGTTCCAAACAATTTTTAGTTATTTGATATTCATGCCATGTGTCAATGTACAATTTGTAATATTTGTCATTACGATCGTTTGAAATTGTATTTTGGGTATTTTTAAGATTTGTTATTTCCATTTCTTTTTCAGAAATTGTATGAGACAAATTCTTAACATCATTATCATTTTTGACATTCAATTCTGATACTTGATTTTGTAACTCCAGATTCTCAAGTTTGACATTTTTAATTTGTTTAATCTGTTGAACAAGTTGTTCATTTTCATTTTGCAAATTATTTAAACGTTCTTGAAATTGATTATTTAAATCTTTTTCATCTAAAATGTTTTATTTTAAAGAATCAATTTCAGAAATCTGAGTTGTAACAAAACAAGTATCCGGACCAATAAGATTATCAGAATTTGAAAAGTGGGAACTGATTACCTCAAGTTCTTTGTTGGCCTCTTCATTAAATCGATCAGTAACCTCCATATGCTTTTCATCCTTAGGATCTGAATCTTCCATCCATTTACTATCTTCAACTAAGAACACTTGTTCATACTCAATTTGTTTAGCCCTCGACATTTTACGTTTATAATACTCAGAATCCCGAACGATTAATTTCTTTGTAGCATCCAAAGGTGTGACGGTTGGCTTTTTAGTTGAGATTGTAGCAGATATATCAGGCTTAATGTCGAATGAAGATCTCAGATTATTGTTTGTAGGCTTTAAATTATATTTCTTCTCATAGTCTGAAATTTTTGCCATAACTCGTAGTACGTCTTGACGTTCTTTATCCAAATCATCATTGATAGCTGGTGTAGGTTTTTCCATTTGTTTATAATATTCGGCAGCTTTTCTCGCATTGGCAAGGTCTGGATCCATATTTTTGCGATCAGGATTTTGGGTAAAAGTTTTCGTGTTTAAAAACTAATGAAAATTTTCTTTTTAAATTTTTTTTTTTTTTTTAAAAATGTAGAAGTTAAAAGTGTTTAAAAAGTTTTAAAAAATTGAGAATTTGATCGAGTTTGGGTTTAAAAAAAAATTAAAAGATTTAAAAAGTTTAAAAAGTTTAAAATTGACAAAGTTAAAAAAAATCGGGTGTTAATTTTGATGGGTTTTTTTTAAAAAAAATATGAACTTGGGCTTATGTTTTAAAACTTGATTTGGGCTTATGTTTTAATTGACAAAAATGTTTAAGTGCACGTTTTGGACCAGAAATGATTTGGGCTTAATAAGCTTGTGACAGTAACCAATTGAAAAAGATTATGTTTGGGCTTGTTTGAACGTTTTGGGTATTAAAGGTCTTGGGCTTAATAATGCAGATTGATTTTGGGCGTATATCACAAGTGTTTTGAACGAGAGCTTCTCCTGTCGACTTCAAGGACGATTTTAGCGAGATTAGGAGTCGGAATCTAGCAATGATTTGAGGATCTTGAATCGGAATCAAGCACACAATCACACACGAAATTATTTGACGTTAGAGGTTAACTCGTTGACGTATGATACTGCGTCCGATCTCTGCTCGAATTGTTGATTCCGTCTAGCGCTCAAACTCTTTCAATCACTGAAATTGATTTGTTAGAAACATCGATTAAACCTCTCTAGATCCTCTGAAATTGGAATTAACTCGTTAGAGGTTAAATTCCGTCGAGTATATGTTTCAGATCTGTTCTTGGCGAGATCTAAAGCTGGACGATTCAATCACGAGTTTGAAATTATTGTTGTTTTTATTGTTTGATCGAAGTGATAGATCGAATTAAGTCGAATTGCTGTTCATCCATCGAATTGTTTTTATTGAAGTCGAAATTATGATTTGATCGAATTGTTTTATCCTCAAATTATAATCAATAGGAATCGAGCAGTTGATTTGATGATTTTTATTTTGTGATTGCAAGAATTGAATTGAAATAGAAGATGCCGAACTTCTTGATTGTGAAATTGTCGAACAAGGTGTAGAACAAGGTGTAGAACTTGGGCCGAACTAGGTGTTTTGAACTTGGGCCGAACTACAAATTTTACCTCGGGCCGAACTTCTTTTTGGGCCGAACTATTAATCAAGTTCGGGCCGAACTAGTACCTGGACCGAAGATAGTAGTTAGGGCCGAACACAATGCCGAACTACAATGCCGTTCTTCGTTCTGAACACGTACGCACGATTTCTTCACCTTTTTGATCTGATTTTGCTCATTTCTTCACCGATTTCAATGATTCTTTTTGCTAAACGTTCGAAATCCAATTGCTAACACTTTGATCCGATCATCTTCTTCAATCCATAACTACACAGCTTCGATTCTTCGATTTTCAGAGGATTTTGAACTTTTTCACTTTTTCTCTAAAATCATCAAATTGAAGATCGATTGTTGACGGAATTGATCTGAATTCGATTCTATTATGCTTAGAAACACTGGAGAAACACTAATCCATGATCAAATCTTTGATTTGAACAAAAAAATTACAACATTTAATTTTCATGAACGAACAAACTTTTATTCACTTTTTCTCAGATCTAGATCATTTTAGCTCGATTTTTGATCTTCTCACAGAGAGATTTTGCTCTGATACCACTTGTAAGACCTAATGAAACTATAATCAAGCTAATCCAAGAAGAAATGATGAGTAATTGAAGAACTAGTGTGTGTGTTCTTGGTGTATTTAGTGTGTGTAAAAGAGAGAGAATGAGATGAATGAAACTTTCACAAAATGTGTATTCAGTAATTGTGTGGAAAGCTTGACTTGAAAGTCAAAGATACAACCTTATATACTCCTACCACTTAACCAAGAACAAGTTAACTAACGGACTTTAAAGATCAAAACTATTACAAAACTAGTCCTAATAAATACACACTTGCACATTATCACTCTTTATTTATACGCTGAATATAAGTGATTTTAAGTATTTACGTTAAGAAATTAAGAGTTTAAATCAAATGTATTATTTGTAGTTGAAGTTATCACTAATTTTTTTTTTTGTAACAACAGATTAAGCACAACAATATTAAATGTCAATTATCAAAGGCTATATATTAAAATGCAAATTAATTAAATTTTATTAGAAAAAGCAACTGAAAGCAAACCAAAAATGACGTGTCGGACAGCAAGTATACGAAGGATGGGTGTGGTCTAGTGCTGTGCTGGATAATTTTTGGTCTCATTCAATACATCCATCAGTCCCCTCATTGACTCCACAAACCTATTTCATTAATTTATTTAAGAATTTTGTAACACTATTATTAGATGTTTCTTCACACGTAGGATTTGAAGTAATATACCATTTTTATCCACGATATGTTAAATTTTTTTTTGAAACGGCAAATATAAAGATAAAAGAGCAAACCTACTTAGCAAGTAGCTAAACGCATGAATGCTTTAAAAGTATAAAATTATAAGGAAAATATGCGACCACAACACCAATCGGACCAACTACAAGTATTATTGCCACATTTTCTTTTTTTACAATCTTTTAAGATATCCAAACATCAAAAACTGATGTTTATAAGCTTTTTAGTTGACATAATATAGTCAATCTACTTATTAGCCAAATTATATTAAATATAAGAAAGTATTATAAGTTATGTCCATTCAAAATAAGTGCTATATTTTCCTTTTTCTAATGATTCAAAATAAGTGATACGCTATCTTATATGCGAAAAATAATAAAGACCACACTCACTAACTATTTATTTTGATATAGTGAAATTAACCTTTTATGTTAACTTTTACTTTTAAATATCATTAACTTCATATTATTCAAAAGTTATAGGACTTATTTTCACTAACCATCCAATTAATTTAATTTAAACATCATTATTTAATTTAAACATTATTATAATCTTTTGCTTTAAAAACTACTAAATAAATAATGTATCACTTATTTGGAATCGGACGAAGTATATATATGTGATATAGAAGTTATTTGGACCCAATAAACCATGAAATGGACATCTTTAGTGTCGGTGGGATTGTGTATGCACTTTATATTATACAACCATCATGTGGATATAAATTCAAATTGCATTAATCTTTTATTGAGTGAAATAAAATATATTTATGTACTAGGCGTTAAGATATGTTGCATAGTGGTGTACGCTTTTGATTACGAAGTTTCTAGTACTAAAACATTCAGATTTGAAGAGGCAGGTCAAGTAAGTGTTTGAGAAAAATATTTTAGATTGAATAACGATATACTACATTTGTTTACTACATTTGTTTCAAAATAAGTAATTCATTTTTAAATGTTTGGTTTTTGTCTTTTTGATACAAAATAAGGTAATGAAGGTCAATAAAATTAAGAGTTAATTACATGGATGATCCTTTAACTTTATTGCAAATTTCACCAATGGTCCTTTAGTTTCAAAAATTACACTGATGGTCCTTATTTTTGAAACTAATTGCATCGATAGTCCTTTAGGCCAAACGGTGTTAAATTTTTCTGTTAAGTCTCCCATGTGAGACGCACATGAGGGCGTTGTAGTCTCTTCCCATTTCACTTTATTGCATTAAAAGTTGTAATTAAGCTTGTTTGTTTAATTTTTTTGCAAAAAGTGAAATGAGAAAAAACTACAATGCCCTCATGTGCATCTCACATGGGAGACTTAACAGAATAATTTAACACCGTTTAACTTAAAGGGCTATCGGTGCAATAAGTTTCAAAAATAAGGACCATCAATGTAATTTTTGAAACTAAAGGAATATTGGTGAAATTTGATATAAAGTTAAAGGAACATCCGTATAATTAACTCTAAAATTAATTTGAATGGTTAGTAGATGATGAGTTCCACATATTTTGTTTAAAGTGAATTTAATAATATTTTAAAGTAAAACTAAAGTTAAATGTATCGTTTCACTTTATTAAATGAGAGTAGGTATGAGTCTCATTACTTTTTGTTAAATAAGACAAGTTTTCAATGTATATAACTTATTTTGAAACACCCAGAAATAAAAAGTATATCACTTATTTTAAAAGTATATCTAAGACGTTTAATTAGCGTATACATTGAAACAATTCTAAGACGAAACTTCATATATATTGGAGCCCTACGGCTAATATGATTTGTATACATGGAAAATGATAATAATCGACAACCCTAAAGGTTGTCAATAAAAATCCAAAATTAATGTAAATACAACCTATAATTTTATAATCACTACTTAATCAATGAATGAACAAATTTTTTATGCATGTTAGAAATAATTCTGAAGTCTCTCATTAACAAATCTATATATACATATGAAACTGATGTTTTATTTACGATCAAGTAATTATATGTGAGGTCACGTGTCACATTAAACTTGAAAGACGTTGTTCATGCCCATCGTGGCAAAACCGCACCGAGCTAAAAACTCATAAGTAGCAGTCAATTTCAAACTCATCGATCCAATGATGCCAATATGCAATATCAACTTGCGAACAAATTCTTAATTAATTGACGTATATTCTAATAAAACCCTTTTAAAATAAAACTCGGTAAATTAATAAACTCTCTAAAATAATACTTTTACAAAAGTTTTGTTTTTGAAAGATATTTGGATCGGCGAATCATCCTTACATGATAAATCCCCGCATCTTTACTCAATGGAATCAAATTATGCAGACTGCTGAAAGAATCGCAGATGAAAAAGTACGATTAATGATCCAATCCTTGGCGCTGATATTAACCGGCTCACTAACTTAGCGGGATCCTTCAAACCTTCATCTGGACGTGACACACTCTCATGCCATCTGTCGCCAGACACGAGTTTCAGTGTACATATTGCAAGGGTTTCCATATATCAATGAAAAAAATTAGCATATGTAGCAGCTTCTTGATAAATTCGATCATGTCGGAACCCTCAAAATCCTTGTGCCTCACTGGGAAAATTGGCTTACGTAGGGTCCCAGTTGCTACATGTCTCAACGATCGTGGTATGACAATTGATAATGTCACATGTAAAATCTGTGGTGTTGGTGATGTATACGTGTTTCATGCTCCAATTGCATGTACATGTGCAATAAAAATACGAAAATGGATCTTTGGTTGGTGTGGCATTTCGTTTACTCAACAATCATCGGTAATTTCTCTACTTGACTTTGTAGCTTCAGGGAGTAATACCCAAAAAAAATGTGTTTATTACAATTTTACATTGCATGATATTGTGGACATGGAAGGTTGGGAATGTCAAGGTTTTTAATGGATATGTGTTTCTAATCACCCACAATGAGTTCAGATGAAATTATGTCAATTGAAGTTGTAGTCCATTTTCCTCCTCTTAAATCATGTAATCATATTGTTTCTATCCCTCCTTTGCTTAGTTACTTGCTAAGCTTGGGTCATTTTCACCTATATATCTATTTGTCGTTTCAAAAAAAAAAAAACTAATGGTAGTTTGAAGGTACAAAGTGCACATTTTTATAAGTTTAGATGGTTCCGGTTTGCTTAATTGTTATTTAAGTAACAATACTAATGTCATTTTTAAATGAGAAATGGTATTTATTCCTAACATTTGTTCATACTTATCTTCTTACCCCCTTGATAGATAACATGTATAGACTTGCGTTCAAAGATGTTCATTATTTTTACGAATTCCCGAATAACAAATCTTAACCATTGATCAATAAGATCTAATGGTTAAAATTAATCACATATTTTATATATTGAGGGGTATTTTGGTCATTTTTTATAGATAAAATATTTTTTTATTTTAGATTTTTTATTTTTTTTATTTTTTTATTATTAAGAGGTATTTTGGTCATTTGGCACTTCAAAAAAATTTCGATATTGTTTTATTTTTTATTTTTTATTTTAAAATTTATTTTTTATTTTTATTTTTTTATTTATTTTTATTAAATTTTTTCATTAAAAAATAATATTTATTTGATAATTACGTGTATGACTTAATCACATGTGATTTTAGTGTAAAATTACATGTGTTTTTAGTGTAAAATCACATGTGATTTAATCACATTTGATGTTTTAGTTCAATCACATGTGATTCAGTATTTAATCACATGTGATTCACTATGCAATCACATTATGTGTTATTAATGAAAAATAAAATCATTTAAAAAATAATAATTTTTTTAAAAATAATATTAAAAAAATCTTTTTAAAAAAATAAAAATTTTAAAATAAAAACAAAATAATTTTTTTTAAATGACCAAAATACCCCTCAATTAAAATTAAAAAATCAAAAAATCAAAATTTTAAAATCAAAAATAAAAAATTTTTAAGTGTCAAATGACCAAAATACCCCTTCATGTATAAAATATGTGATTAATATTGATTATTAAATTTTGTTGATCAATGGTTGAGATTTGTTATTCAATACTTTTATAAAAATAATGGATCTCCCTGAACATTTTCTCAACATGTGTAATCCACTTATTCCTTTTGGGATTTGACAATTTTATAAGAGAAAAAATATTTGTTAGAAAAAAATATAATTTCTCTAAGGATTTTTTTAACTACTCATAATCTATTTTATTTTATTTACAACGAGACATGAACTCGTGATCAAGGTTCTAAAAGGCGCGCCATGGCGGCGCCAAGGCGTGAGGCGCGGCGTCGACGTTACGAAACAGACCATGGCGGCTAGGCTAGGCGTGGCGTGAGATAAGGCGTGATAAGGCGCGATAAGGCGCGCCTTATGGCGAGTTTTCTTGAAGGCGTCTGTGAAAAATGAATTTTTTTTTAAAAAAATTATAAAATATGTAATTATAAATTTAGATGTAATATTTGTTTATTAGCTTTATATATGAATTGTTATATAAATCTATAGATCTATATAATTTTTTTAATTTAATATACATATATATATATATATATATATATATATATATATATTAATAAAAAATTTGCCGCCTTAAATCACGCCTTGAAAAACGCCATGGCCCGCCATGGCTCGCCTTGGCTGAAGCTTGATGGTGCCACCACGTCACGCCTTACGCTTTCTAGAACCTTGCTCGTGATTATAAGTTATAAGTAACACCTTACATCAATACTAATAGGTTATAAACTAAAGACTTAAATATCCAAAATAAGAATATTTTTTTTCCTTCTCAATATATGAAAATTATAAACTCATAAATTGACGAATGTTACAACTCTTTCTTTAAAATCTTTCCCTCTTTACAAGTACACTGAAGCTCAATAGCTCATAGACAACTTTTTAACAATACAGCGTCAATAAACAAAAACAAAAAAAACATACAAATCTCTACTATATATAATGCATTTAGGACCTTTCCATATATAGACGGCTGAAAATTCAGCCAAATACTTACTATTTCGGGAAAGAATTTGAGATCACAAAAAACATGCGAATACGGAGTTTCGAACCTGAGACCTTCGAGTTACAGACGAGAAGGCTAACCATCTCATCTACAAGGATATATGAATTACCTTTGAACAATATTCTATATATTACTATTTACCATAAATCTTTTCCTAACATCGTCCAATTGGCCAATTAGATGCCTCTACTTTATTTTCTTGGGCATCTAAACGGTTGTTTATTGGGAAGTGGAAGAAAAACTTTGAAAATTAGATGCCTCTACTTTATTTTCTTGGGCATCTAAACGGTTGTTTATTGGGAAGTGGAAGAAAAACTTTGAAACTCTTATTTACACAACTCGAAAGGAAATGTGTCTTGCTATCGATCTCTCCCTCTGTTCACACAGCCTCCATCGTCCCTCCACCACTACCTCCTTCTTTGGATAGGTCTGTTATCCCTCCACCACCACCTCCTCCTTCGTTCACAAAAATGAGTTGTTTTGAGTGCATATCGTGTACGATTTACTGGTATCACCTGGAAAGTACGAAAAGCGTGAACTATTACATGTTTAATTAACTTTGATTACGAATATTCTACTAATGAGCAAAATTGTTCTTTTTGTGTATTAATGTTTAGGGTGTGTTGTTCTTCATTGAGTCATATGGATTTTGTATGTTAATTGATATTATTTCTTCAACTTGAAATAGATTTCATATGCGTAAGTAGGCATGTGCAAATTGGACCAAGAAGCAAACGGGGTCGCAGAACCAAACCGGACATAACCGAGCTCCATCGATCGTCCAAAACTATCTTTTCGTTCAGTTCTGGTTTTTATAATAATTATTTGTCATCGTGCATTTTTTATATTGATTGATTTTAATAAACCTATAAGACTGTGCGTAATGGGTGACCGTTCGCAGTTTGGTCACCCCTGCCACATCTGCGCCACATCAGCTTTCTCTCTCCTGATCAATCACACGACCAGACAGCGACCAAATGCCCGTAATGGGTGACCGTTCGGAAAAAAAAAATTTAATTTAAATTAAAAACAAATACATTAATTATAAAAAAAAAACATTACATTAATAATTAAAAAAAACATAAATAAAAATAACATTACATTAAATACTAAAAAAAATAAACTATCAGTCCAAATTATATTTGGCCCTGATTTTCGCCTTCTTTGCCAAAACCCACTCAAGATTTCTGCCGGTGAGGTGATCATGGGACGAATTGTAGAATTCCATGTGTTTGAGCTCTTGGGTATCTTTTTGTATCTCCATGAAATCAGATATGTTCGCTTTGCGGAAGTCAAAAAATTCGTCCGTGGCCTCTTTCCAATGCCCGACTAATTCCTGAGCCGATGATGGCGGGGGGTACCGTAATCTGAACTTTGAGCAGCCGATGATGCCGCTGCTTTCTTCTTCGCCTTGTCCCGCCCCATTGGTCGAGGGGTGGAACTTCCACTTCTTCATCATATTGATCATCATCTTCTGGACCAACCCCTGAACCTTGCGCAGCTGATGATGACGAAGTCCTTGATTTTTTCCCCCTAGCCTTCGCGAACATCGCCAACTGTTTTGAGTATTCAACATCCTTCCACTTTGGATGGTCCTTCAAAATTCTCCAGCACTCCACCTCTGTGAACTCCCCTGCATGTTCAACACTAAATTCACCACAAGCCCGCTCGTACAAAATTTGGTCGTTCGCCCCACTTGGATTTCTTTGTACGAGGTTGTCATAGATCGCACAAAAGTTTGTAATTTTAGGACGAAGCCTACTCTTCCACTTGCAATTGAGGGAGTCGTATGTTCGGTTCGTCCCACCCGTTTCGCTCGCAAAGCGAACTAACACATCCTGCCAAAATCCACATTTAGCCCTGGAGTTCGACTTGATGACATTTTCGGAAGTGTCGATCCAAGCCTTGCATAAGCCTATCTCTTCAAGCTTCGTCCATGACGCGCTTCCGCCGGTCACCCCCTTTGTCGGTGGTTGACGCCTTTTTGGTACCTTTTTTGGCGCTACAACGGGCTCGGGCTCGTCGGACGACTCGGAAGACTCGACGTCGAGGGGCGCGGCTGGAGTGGCGGGGGAACCACTTTGTGTTCGTGGTTGGTAGTCGTATTGGTCGAGCCCGGCGAAAGGATCAAAATTTTGGTGGTCGTATTGGTCCCCACCAAAATAATTTTGATAACCTTGTTGTGGTACTTGTTGATATTGTGGTGGTTGTTGTTGTGGTCGGTATGGTTGTGGGAAGTAGGGGGGAGCAAATGGATTATTTTGATAACCTTGTGGGATTTGGTGACTTGTTTGGTGTACGAAACCGGGTGGTCGAAAGTTGATCGAGGGTGATTGAGAGGGTGTAGTAGAGGGTGCTTCGCGGCGAGATTTTGTATTCTTTCCTTTGTTCTTGGAGGAAGACATTTTTAGAGATGATGATTGAGAGAAATGAGTGTGTGTTTGAGTTTTAGAGAGAAATGAAAGTTGTGAATTATTTGGTAGAAGAATTGGGTATTTATAGGGTAAAAAAAGGGGTAAAAATTAAATTTGAAGGGGTAAAAGAGCCGTTGGAGGGGGTGTTGTTTACGTTGAACGGTTGAGTGGGAACGGTCGAATAGTCGACCGTTGGAGGAGGTCGACGCGTCGGGGAGGGCCGGGTGTAACGGGGGGGACGCGTCGGGGGTGTCGAGTTGGCGGGTCGCGACCGTTCGTTTGGTCGCCCGATACGCACGGTCTAAAGTTTGTGGTTATGTAATTAATATTTAATCATAATCTAGATATTCAACTATTTTTGTGATTCAGAAATGCATGAACATTATTTTGTTAAGTTTATTAAATATTATATGTGGTAAAACTTTTGATCTTACAATTGATTAAATTATGAATTTATATAATATTATTATTAATATTAAATGCATGGTATTAGTTGCGACTTCAAAGTTGGAACTCAATTTTTATAAATGGATGTTCTGTTAGGGTAAAAAGATAATATCATTTGAAAACTCAACATCATTTGCATCATGATATTGTGTTATTTATAGTCTATAATATGTAACTTCTAGTTATATAAAAAAACTATTATTTAATTAAATTTATTACTGTTATTTTTCTAGTTAAGCTATTTGTCTTATTTAATTAATTTGTAACTTTTTGTTAAATGAAAAGACTATTATTTATGTTAAACTCTTTGTATAATCTATTACATTTATTCACGAGCATCATTTATAACAAAAAACTTAACTTTTTAATATACAAGGCAGCATGGCCCGTGCGATGCACGGGCTTCGTTTACAATTATGAGTTATTTTGAGTGCATATCGTGTACAATTTACTGGTATCACCTGGAAAGTACGAAAAGCGTGATCGGTTACATATTTAACTTTAATTGCGGGTATTCTACTAAATGAGCCAAGTTGTTCTTTATGTGTATTGATGTTTAGAGTTTGTTGTTGTTTATTGAGTCATATGGATTGTGTATGTTAATTACAATTATTTTTTTAGCTTGAAATAGATTTCGTATGCGTAAGTAGGCCTGTGCAAATTGGATCGAGAACCGACCAGGATCACAGAATCAGACCGGACGAACCGAGCTCCATTGGTTCGGTTCTCGGTTCTAATTTTTATGAAAAATCAGTACTCGGTTCCAACCGGTTCAGTTCCGAGCGGTCCGATTCGGTCCAAAACCGAGAAAAATCCGAAAAAAGTCAAAGGAATTGCCTTGGTTCTCGTTTCGGTTCGGTTCTGAGCATCATCTATTCGGTCCTCGGTCCGTCCAAAACTATTTTTTCGTTCGGTTATGGTTTTCTTTAAATAAATATCTGTCATCGTGCATTTTGTTTATATTGATTGATTTTAATAAACCTATAAAGTTTGTTGCTATATAATTTATATTTAACCATATTCTAGATATTCAACTATTTTTGTGATTCAGAAATGCATTAACATTATTTTGTTGTGTTTATTAACTATTATTTATGATAAACTTTTGATCTTAAAATTGATCAATATATTATTTTTTATAAACGGATTTAAATAATATTATTATTAATATTAAATGCATGGTATTAATTGAAATTTCAAAGTTGGAACTCAATTTTTATAAATGGGTGTTCTGTTAGGGTAAAAATAATATCATTTGAAAACTCAAAATCATTTGCATCATGATATTGTGATATTTATAGTTTATAATATTTAACTTATAGATATATGAAAAGACTATTATTTAATTAAATTTACTACAATTATTTTTCTTTTAACTTCTTTATCTTATTTAATTAATATGTAACTTCTAGTTAAATGAAAAGACTATTATTTAATTGAATTTTACTACTATTATTTATGTAACTTCATGTTGTTTACTTCACTTATTAAATGTTTCTTTTGGATGCACCATTAGAGTGTTAAAATTTTGCAACATGAAAATAAGTATTTATAGAATCTAATGTGTAAAATTCATAACTCTTGAAAAGTCTCTTATTTTATAGAGCTTTTTATTATTAAAACTATTACAGAACTCTTGGTCTTACAATTTAATGAGTTTGTCAAATTGTTATTAAAATGAATTCAATACTATAGAACTCAATAGAACTCAATTATAATAAATGCAACATAAAAATAGAACTCGGTTTGTTTTATTTGTTTTACATATATAAAAGAAGTAAGCATAAATTTAACAACAATCAATTATTTAACTAATATTTTCCTACTAATTAGATAATCTCAAGTTTATGTTAAAACTCTTGATTTTACAACTATTGAGCTTCTCAATCTTTATTAACATGATTTATTTAATATTATAATAAATGCAACATCAACAAGAAACTTATTTTTTATATTTTACGAGGCAGTATGGCCCGTGCGATGCACGGGCTTTGTTCATACTTTTTCATTTTTTGGCTTTTAATATATTCATCAGTTAATTATTTCGGTTTTTTACACATCTCGTTTAATTTAATATCCATTATTTTTTTATACATCATAATCATTGTTAGTGATAAATTGGTGATTCAAAACATTCATTATAGGTTTTGAAATGTCATATCTACTATTAGTGATAAATTGGTAATTCAAAATATTTCATTATAGGTTTTGAACTGTCTTCAATTGTTTATGTTGCATTCCTTATACTCATTTTTTTTTATGGTTTGCAATCAACTTTAATTATTTAATTGTTTGTCTTTCTTTTTGTTTTTGTGGATTATGGCAAGTTAGCCATTATAGTATGAATGAGAGAATTTATAGTTCTTCCTAACTAATTGTTTTTGTGTTTTTATTTTATTTGGAGGTCTTCGGGCGGGTGATGGCAATGCCGAAGCTTGACCCGTTGCCTTCTTTTTGCTGTTCAAAAAAAAAGATCGGTGCAAATTAAGCATGCTAGAGATAGTTGAGATTAACCTAAGCTGTGAACGATATTTAAGTTTTTTTAAGATGTTTGGATATGTAAAATTGCTTATGTATATAATTGATAAGTCCAAGCATGTCTCATCATATTGGAATGGTGATTTGTTTTTAACTTGAATATTGTAACATTATCTTACCCTTTTTCAAGACATGCCAAATTTATTCTTTATATATAATAAAGCAGTACTACAACATATGCATTATAAAGACAAACAATTGATTATTATGTAAATCATTAGTACATGCATTATTTTGTTGTGTTTATAAATATTATTTATGGTTGAACTTTTAATATTAAAATTGATTAGTTTATTATTTCTTATAATAAATGGTTTTATTATTTCTTATATCAAAATTTTTGGTTTGATAGTATGTTAAAGTTCTTAACTTTACTATTATTTATGTCAAAATGTTTGGTATGAAATGTGTTAATAAATATTGTTAATGATTAAATTTTTGATCTTATAATTAAGAATATACAATAAAATTTCTTTACAACTTTGAGTAAGTTATGATCTATAAATGATGTTTAGAACAAATTTTACCGTCTACAACCTTATTAGTAAAACAATGTGATATGTTGCTTTTCATTGTACAGTGATTGTGTTTCCCGGAAAAAAAAAAACAGGTACAAACATACAATTAGTAAGAAGTGAACAAAATCATTACCATAATTGGCCCGTGATAGCCTTCCTTGAGTTGGTCGAGCGTGTAATTGGTGGTTTGATTATTTGCTGATTTTCGACTCCCTGAAAAAACAGGTACAAACATACAATTAGCAAGAAGTGAACAAAATCATTACCACAATGGGCCTGTGATCGCTTCCTTCAGTTGGTTGAGGGTATAGTTGGCGGTTTGATTATTTGATGATTTCAACATAATTTTGCAATAGTTTTGTAGTAGCAAATTATGTAACGTGTATAAAGCTTTAGGTAACCCTTTTTATATATGTGTAGTTGGAAATTTAATGTTGAAAGGTTTTTTGAGCTTCTTGATGGGTTAAGGAGTTACTTTGATTAAAACGTATTTAATTAAGTTTTTGAACTCAAACGTTTGTAATTAAAACGCTTCCTGCATTATTACGTTTGAAATGGATTAAATAATTGAATTAATTTGCATATATAAAGTGAATTGATGAAATGGTAGAATTAAACGTTATGAAAGCTAAAGTTAAATGCAAGGCATGCGTTTTTTTATTGAATGTTTCTACTCGGAAGAGTTAAAGATTTAGGCGTTTCTAACGGGTTTTTTTTATTGAATGTTTATAATGGATGTAATAATGACCATGATATTAAATGCAACTTTGGTTATGAAACTCATTTTTTATGTTAATATAGATTACACATAAACAAACGAAAATAAGCATCAATTCAACAACCACCAATATATTTAATTAATATTTTCCTACTAATTAAAGAATCGCAAGATGTGAAAAATGGCGATCAAAACCTATTAATTGGATTAAAAGTAAAATAACAAATCAAATGAACAACAATTCGTGACCATTAACATGATAAGATATCCATCTTAAATAATTGTGATAATATCATACAAAATCGCATATACTATAATAATAACTATCAGATCATTATATAATATAACTTTTATACAAAATGTAAATAAACAACGAATACCAATTTTATACATATATACAAAAGAGGTTGTGTTATTTTAAACAAAAACAACTAACATACCCTCTCTAAAACAAAATCATAAAGATTATGTTGGATTACCAGTTAATAGCGGCGATATATAATAAAAGCCCTATAGATCTTTGTTGTTTACTCCATTTGTTAAGTATTTCTTTTGGATGCACCTTTGGAGTGTTAATTTTTTGCAATATGAGAATGAGTATTTATAGATGCTGATGTGTAAGATTAATAAAACTTAAAAAGTCTCTTATTTATCGAACATTTTATTATTATAATTATTTATATTTATTTCAAAACTCTTGGGCTTACAATTTAATAAGTTTATTTTTATTATTAATATTAATTGCATGGTATTAATTGCAACTTCAAAATTGGAACTCAATTTTTATATAGATATAGATAATTCAATACAACATAAACCAAGAAACTCCATTTTTTTTATCTATATATAGATATAGAATATCTATATCAATTTTTTGTTAAAATTAGATAATTTCTAATTTTTGGCCGACACGTTCCAAAATTAAATAAAACATATACAATATATATTATTATAATTTATGTATGCTAGTAAATGCTACATTCAAACTTGGAACTCATTTTATCTTTATATGTTATTCTACGTTTGGGTTTCTCATATGATATGATGTATTGTCACTGAATTTGTGGTTATGGGCTTGTGCAACATGTTAGAGAGGGATGGGATGGTGTTGATGTTGTTGCCTTGATCTGTAAAATAAAAACAATGTTACTTGTAATTATACATTAGAATTCTAAACTGAATATCGAATCAGATCAAACTAAGCACAAACCTTGATCCATATTGTAAGGAAACCTTGTCAACTTGTTTATATTGGAGAAAAACAATAAGTTTATTGTTAGGATAATTGTGAGTGTGATTTTTGATACATATATGATTCTTGAACTTCTACCATTTATTTCACTTAATTTATTTTACTTAATTGTAGTATATGAGTAGTTTGATTTATATTTATTATAAAAACTTTTGATATGACCATGTGATGAAGTTATTAGTTTGTATTATATTTTTAATTACATTATTTCTTACTATCATTTAATTATTGTAATTAAATGTTACTTCAAACATGGAATTCATTTTTTAAATAGATATAGATTACAAAATCTCGTTATCTAGAAACTAAAAAGCTAATGAGAATACCCGGTTATGAGTATGTCATTTTCTTTTCGCGATATATTTAAATATATAATACTAATAATGTATAAACGTTAAATAACTAATCTAATAAATACGTATGAATGGTGAAATTTAAACATCATGATATTAAGATGTAGAGTGAAATTGTGGTTATCCCCATTCCCTCTTACCATTTTCATTATGAATTTGTATATTTTTGTATTATTTATATTTTGTGTCTATTTCTTAGTGTAAAGAATCTAGTTTGAGATTTACTACATGTTCTTAACTTTTAGTAAGTGGAACTTTATTAAAACATGGTAAAAATGTTTGCTAGTACTCTAAATTTAAATTATTGAGTTTTCCACTATCATTAATTATTGAAAGTAGAAAATAGAGTTGTCTTCAAGGAAGTCCAATGATTTTAAATAATCCCAAGGGATAAATCCTAGCCATTGAATTAAAATGATAAAGATCAAATCACGGTGTTTCAAGCACATGTGTTTCAAACACATGTGCTTCCAGTCACGACCACCACCACCGGTCACCACCGCCGTCCGCCGCCGTTGGCCGGCGGCGGTGGTGGTGGCTGACAGTGAAGGTGCTGGTGGTAATGGGGTGCTGGTGGTAATGGGGGTTTCATAACACTGATCAACCCATTGGGTCGACCACCTAGTCACTTGGTTCGAACCATACTGGTAAGAACATGATGGTGTTCTTGACCGGTTAAACCAACTAGCTATTTCAATCCCTAAAAGCGGAACTGAGATTGAACTTAATCCTTAAACCCTAAAGGATTATAGGAACTTGGAAATCAAACTTGATTAACAAGAAAGAAACCTTGTACGAAAAACCCGAACACACACAATGCTTGTGTGTGTTCGTCGACTACCACTAAGAAGGTTTCTTGGGAATCGATCGAACAAGAGGGAAGAAGAGAAAGAGTGTTCCATAAATCATACCTTAGTTAGCTTAAGTAAGTAAATTGATGATGAACACGACGAGCGATCCTCTAGATGATCACTTTCAACGATCTTGATCTTCAAGACTTGAAGAACGGACGAAGAACACGAAGAACACAAGCTTGTGTTCTTGTTTTGATGTTCGGCCGATCAAAGGTAAAGGAGGGGGCAAGGGATTCGTGTGGGGTTCAAGGGGTTTTAGGGTTACCCTAAGCCTCTTATATATACTTAAATAAGTTGCGCTTAGAACCCTCTAGTTTAATTAAGATTAGATTTTTAATTAAACTTTCCTTTTAACACTTCCATCCCTTATAGTTTTACTAGTTATTATTGTCACACTTAATTATCAAATGCCTAAGTATTATACACTTATATATTTCCGTATACACATACACGAAATATATATACTTGTGTTTCATACCTTTAATAATTAATTAGACAATAATATTATCCAATCACTATATGATTTAATAGCTTTAAATCATATCATGTATATTTACTCAACTAATAAATATACAAATACTTGTATTAATTAGTTAGTTAAACTAATCTAGTAATAAGTTAAACTTAACTTAACACTTAACTGTTTCATAATGACTATTATGAATCATTCCTCTTCTACTTCATTGCATATCTTGCTCGTATTACATGCACTCACCGGTGTGACCCTTAAGTGTTTCATAGGCATGGATGCATCATCATAGGTTGACTAACTGTGCACATAATTCCAACAGACTCCCACTTGTGAAAGTCCGTAACCTTTATCTTAATGACACGAGCTACAGTGGCCTTCTAGATGGGCATGTAGGTAACCAACCCCGTAAAAACAGCTTATGTAACCCAGGTATTGTTTCAAAAACTCTTTAATAGCTTCTCCTAGTAAAGAACACACTGTCTCTACTTCTTGGGGAACTTTGTTAGGTTCATCCCTTGCAGCACGATATTTGTGATAACGAATACGAGCATGGTAGAAAATATCAACTCATGTATTCGAAATCATTTCATGACTTCTTGATTCAAACTGTTGTGATAAACGACAAAGAACAAATCAGCTCGTTTGGGCATGGCCATGCACTTACCAGTTTTCTTATCATGTCAAAGGACCCATAAATATCTCTCCTAAAAATGAGGTGCAATTACCATCTTGTTATATTTCGATTCAAAATACAACTTCCTCTGTACCCAGTAAGGTCTCGTATGACAACCATATTTCAGGCTTGTCTAAGACGAACCAAAGTACATTAGTCATTGTATCCCAAACCAAATGCCTAAGACTTAAGGACAATCCTAGTGAACAATACTTTTGAACTTTTCAACCACGAAGTATTGTCACGGTGGTCAATCCAATATTCGTCGGACCTCCAATAGAATA
Source organism: Calendula officinalis (assembly GCA_963853835.1). Lineage (NCBI taxonomy): Eukaryota > Viridiplantae > Streptophyta > Magnoliopsida > Asterales > Asteraceae > Calendula > Calendula officinalis. Next base: position 36,277,126 of record OY970828.1, read on the forward strand.
TCACCGATATTTTGTCCACAACAAACTTGTGTAGCTATCTTCGAGTAAACTCGAATCTCCACCAAATACCGCGATGACGTTAAACGTCCCATCAAGGTTCCCACCAAGACGAGTAGTCACGGATTATATCTTTTGAATAAATAGACTTTTATTCATGGATATTGTAAAACATACAAAGTCTTGAATAACAATGATACTAACTCATGTATTATTCCTCACTGGACATAGATACAGAATTATTACTGCATCATTACTTATTTCTTTCGTTCGTGTTAATTACTTAATGACTTTTACAATTTTACTTGTAAGTTTATCACTAAACTAGTCATTCCTATTAAACTAAAGACATAAGACAAGTGTTGGAAAAACACTATTACTTTTGTCTTTATTACATTTTGTTCTTGCAACATTCTAGAACATATTCTAGTCTTTCCTTTTATGCAATTCGGTAAACATAGAAGTATTGGGAATAACTCCTTAGTTTCTTGAATTCATAAAATTCACCTTGTAACTAAAGCCTCTTTTAGTTACTTGATTTGTAGATATCTTGTTGCTAGTTAAAGAAATTTCCTTAAATGATTATGTTATCCACTGGAGTGTGAACAACCTATTAGATATGCAATAATTAATCACAAGACTTGTGATCACCCTATTAGGTTTGAAATAGTCTAATTAATGATCATTTATTACTTCTCTTAACTCTTTGGCAAACGACTTAGTAAAACCTTGTTGTTAATATCCTACTAACTTCCTGTATTCATCAGCACTTATAATGAATACGTTAGTCATAGCTCCCACTAAATTTATGGAATTTAAGCATCACTTAAACTATTACTTTGACCTAGTCAAAACCTTATAATTTAACCTTTAAGAATTAATCAATTACTAAAGTCATCCTTTGGATTTTGCGAATATCTAACATTCCTTTTAAGGGAATCATGATTTTCATTGATCAACGTATCTAACAAGTATAAAACACTTCAAATAATACTTCCAATTCTTAAATGTATTAGTGTCTTTTAAGAACCTCATTTAATGCCAAAGTCATTTCTTAGATTTCTCAAATATCCATCATTCCTATTAGGGAATTATGACTTAATCAAATATTGTATTTATTACAAGTATGAAAGACTTGCAATAATACCTTTTAATTCTTAAATACTTAAATATAGTTCTTATCTTTTAAGAGTTCATTTAATGTCTAAGTCATTCTACTTGGATTATACGAATATCCAATTATTCCTATTAGGGAATTATGACTTCATTAAATTCCTTTATCACAAGTATGAAAGACTCGTAATAATACTCTTTAAAGTCTATCTTGATTATATCCAATATAATCATACTATATTAATACTAATACTTTAAAACTTACTATCATAAGTAACCATTACTTAAGATGTTTTAAATAAGTTCAATGTACCTTGAACTTTATGCTTTCCATAAAAACTCTTAAATACTTTCATTAAAAAAACCTTTCTAATTACTAGTATCTTAGTAGTTTGAGCTTCTAAGATATTACACAACAATCAAACAAATATAAATAATGAGATCATTATTAAGTCAACACTTGACTTTATAATCTAGTCATAAAACTTGACTAGTATAATCAACACACATGCACACACAATATAATTTAACCATGGATTCAATGAAGATAAACTCAAAAACCGAAAATTTATCATAAAATAAAAATTGTAATTTTGTTCAAAACAACTAAAAACCGAAAATTGTTTTACTGAATCCAAAATACTAAATCAAAATAAGTGGTGCTCGTGGGATCATCTCCATCTCATGCCAGTCATCATCACTTTCCATTCCCTCCTGCAATAAATGATTGCAAAGGTTAGATTACTCGTAATGTACTTTACAAGTAACTTAAAGTGATTTAGAAGTCTGGTGGTGTTACCTGAATAACTAGGCTTCGACTTCTTGACCTTTTGTTTGACACTTTTACCATTTGGCATTGCTTGGTTGGGATTGGTCTTACCATTCCCACCATGCATGTTTCTCTTCTTCTTCCCATTACCACCGCCATTACCGATGATTAGAACATCTTTAGACTTTGATCTTAAACTCAACTCAGCTGTCTTGAGCATAGAATGTAGCTCAGCAATGGATTTCTCCATATTATGCATGTTGTAGTTGACCACAAAAGGCTTGTAGTCATCAGACAATGAATTGAGTATAGTGTCCGTTGCCATCTGCAACAGAATGGGGTGACCAAGTCTAGCGAGGTGATCCATGTGCCCTATCATTTTCATGACATGGACACTCACCGGTGTTCCTTTGACCATTTTGCACGAGTTGAAGGCTCAATTGATGTCAAACCTCTTAGTGCGAGCTTGCTCTTGAAATGAATCCCTAAGTTGTTGGATCATCTCAAATGCAGGCACGTCCATAAGTCCCGATTGTAGCTCGGGGCTCATAATGGCGAGCATCAGACAGCTCACATCGAGTGCATCACTGACATGCTTATCATAAGCTTGCCTCGTTTCAGCTCGGGCATTTGCGGCAGGGACATTTGGTATTACTCTCTCCAAGACATACCACTTTCTCTCATGCCTGAGCACAATACGAAGATTGCGCTACCAATTGAGAAAGTTTGACCTAGTCAACTTGTCCTTTTCGAGGATCGAACGAAGTGAGAGATTGTTGGTACTTGTCGTTGTGGTTGTTGATGCCACCTACAAATCAAACTCAGTTTAATTAGTAATCATCAATAAGCATTCTCTAAAATATATTATAAACCCATAATTAATATTTTAGGCCTAGGATCCATACATCAAATTCTCGACGCAAAGTTTGGGCACTTCCCAACGAGACATGTTGTTTCTGGTAGGTAACACCCTTACCGATCGTATCAAGACTTGACACGATTCCTAGGGGGCGTAGAATCTTTAGACTTATAACTTCTTGCAACCTTGTACAATTTTAATCGTACATTTCTAAGTTGCAATAAAGTCTAGTATGTTTATTCTACTCAAGTACTTTTTGGGCCGGGACTCCCGATTATCACCAAAGTAGATCAGACCATCTAAGACAATGCGATGCTCTGCTCCGGGACTCCCGATTATCGCAGAACCTTACGCACCCTAACACTCACAATGATTTGAATTCATATCTAAAGTTATTTCTCCTTACAATATGAATATCGTTTAACAAGTGAGGTGTTCCATTAGATGGAAAGTACTTCGATCTAGTGATGCCAACGGGTGCGGGTAGTAGCGGGTACTGCAAAACCCGTACCCGCACCCGCACTCCAATTCCCATACCCATACCCGCCCGCACCCGCGTAATCCCCAACGGGTTCGGGTAGAAAAATCCCCGCGCGGGTACGGGTAACCCGATGGGTATTTGTACAAAAGTTCAAGAAAAAAATAATATTAAACACAACACATGTGGTTGGTAACTTTAATACACACATACATGCATATATGTTGATTGATAATACTAACTTTCTATGTGGAGGGTATACACTTTTATACATGGAAAAGTTTTTTATGAGTTGTATTCTAGCAATGTGGGATCTTATTTTCTTTGTTGTTGTCCCACATTGCTTTTTGAAAGAACAAATCATGTAGAATTGCCCTATATAAAGGGAAGGGCATAGATAAATAAAAATAACATTTTGTCTTAGTAAGTAATATGTAATATACATAGTATTTGTACATAAAAAATGTAATATATATATATATATATACATACATATATTCGGGTATAAAACGGTGCGGGTAGAGGAATACCCGCACCCGACCCGCACCCGCTTCGGGTGTAAAAATTAATACCCGTCCCCGCCCCGTTACCCGTTTAAGCGGGTAATACCCGCCCCGTTAGGGTCGGGTACCCGCGGGTACCCGAATCCGCGGATAAAATTGGCATCTCTACAGTTCGATCTAAGATTTTCTTGGGTTTGTTTAAGTCTAAACTAAACTTAAACCTTATTCCAATTTTAATCCTTAATTTTAAAACTTGCGATTCGTGTACTTAATTCCACAAGACGCCTTTCTAAAATTACCTTTAAAACTCTAAGTTTTAAATTTGTTCGATTTTACTTTGTATACCTTAAAACGAGGTGTACAAAAGATATTACTAAGTTTTGTGAAAAAATTTATCTTAATAAAACGTACTTGTTTTATTTACTTTGAAAAACTTTAAACCATATGTTAAACTTTAAAATAGAGATTTTAATTCTTTATGACTTACGAACACAAGTCATAACTCTAATTTAACATAACTAGTTTTTCTATGTTTAATAATAAAATTAAACATTTACTTATTAGATTCTCCAAAATATGTCCTATGGACACATTTATAAACCATGCGATTTTCTTGTGTAGCTCCCACTAATTCCAACAATCATCATGGAACTTAAGCATGAACACAATCACTAGTTTGAACTTGGGGAACACTAATAATTTTATTATATAAAAACTATATACAATAATCTTAGTTTGTTTGAACCATTCTTATATTCAACTTAAACTTAGTTAAATATAGGTTCTTAAATTTCCTATGTTATTTAACCCTTGATCATTAATCTAGTACCTTACGTAACTCGTAATATACTTTGTATAATTAACTAGTTATAATTACTTATAATTTTATACAATCTAATATTTATAACTTTCTTATTGTAATCTAATTATAATAAAACCTTACTTTGTACAATTTATAGTTGTTTACAACTTTGTACATTTCTAGTTTAATTATAACTTAATACAAATTTCTAGTTATTATAATATTACAACTAAATGATCAAAATAACATATATATTTAATGTTCCATTTAATCTTGTATTTAATATATATATATATATATATATATATATATATATATATATATATATATATATATATATATATATATATATATATATATATATATATATATATATATATATATAATTTATTTCTTTAAAACCTTATAACATTCTTAATAAGAATATTACACCTAATTTGTACATGTGTATTTTAACTTAGACTAATTAAAATACGTACAAACTATTATATCTTTTAAAATCATTTTTCCTTTTAAATATTTTAGAAAATTCCAAAAATTATATATAATATAATATAAATACATCTTGTTAATTTTAAGACTTTAAAATTAACACTTCTCTTTTATCCTTAATTAAATTTAGTTAATTAAACTCTTATCTTGTTCTTGATCAATTAAAACTAGGTTTCAATATTCTTGATCAATAACATCTCTTAGTTAAAGATTAATCCTGATTTATCTTATTCAAACAATTATTGAACTTTGTTTAAATTCTAGGATAGATTAAAACTTTAATAATTTTATTTAAACTTATTCATTTAAATCTTCTAAAACAAAACTTTGTCTAGATTTCTAGATTCAAAGAACTAGTTTTAATAAACTCATTAAAACAATAATCAAACCTCATTAAACATAAACTTGTTTAACTTTCTAGGTTCTAGATTATGTTCTTGATTAATCCTATTAACCAATTAAACTAAACTAGTTTAATGTTCTTGGTCCTAGATTACTTCTAGGGTTTCAAAAAAAACCTTAAGCCTAGGAAACTTTTTCACCAATTAAACTAAGCTAGTTTAATCAAACTTGGTGTCCAAGTCTCCTTATGATTTTTGAAATCTAGGGAGGAAAAGGAAAGAATCATTTTTGACCAATTAAACCAAAACTTAGTTTAACATACTTGGTCCTAGATTTTGAAGATCAAGTAATAAGGAAAGAATCCTTTTGACCAAAAACTTTGACATTCTTGATCCTAGGGTTCTTGTGTTTTTTTTTTCGAAATTACTAGGGTTAGAGAAAGAAGCCTTTTGACCAATTAAACTAAACTAGTTTAATGTTCTTGGTCCTAGGTTTCTTTCTAGATCTCGAAATTACTAGGGTTTAGAATCCTTATAACCAATTAAACTAAACTGTTTAACATTCTTGGTCTAGGGTTCTTTACCCTTATTCAAAATCTAAAAGGAAGAAAAAGAAGTAGGAACGAAAAAATAAAAAGACTTGGAAATTAAACAAACAAAAACTTTGTTAATCTAGTTTAGATTTCTAAACCATCGCTCTGATACCACTAAAGGGTTTCATAACGTTGATCAACCCATTGGGTCGACCACCTAGTCACTTGGTTCGAACCATACTGGTAAGAACATGATGGTGTTCTTGACCGGTTAAACCAACTAGCTAGTTCAATCCCTAAAAGCGGAACTGAGATTGAATTTAATCCTTAAACCTTAAAAGATTATAGGAACATGGAAATCAAATATGATTTACAAGAAAGAAACCTTGTACGAAAAAACCGAACACACACAATGCTTGTGTGTGTTCGTCGACTACCACCAAGAACCCCAGGGTTCTTGGGAATCGATCGAACAAGAGGGAAGAAGAGAAAGAGTGTTTCATAAATCATACCTTAGTTAGCTTAAGTAAGTACACTGATGATGAACACGACGAGCGATCCTCTAGATGATCACTTGCAACAATCTTGATCTTCAAGACTTGAAGAACACGAAGAACGAACGAAGAACACGAAGAACACAAGCTTGTGTTCTTGTGTTGATGTTCGACCGATCGAAGGGAAGGCAGGGGGCAAGGGATTCGTGTGGGGTTCAAGGAGTTTTAGGGTTACCCTAAGCCTCTTATTTATACTTAAATAAGTTGCGCTTAGAACCCTCTAGTTTAATTAAGATTAGATCTTTAATTAAACTTTCCTTTTAACACTTCCATCCCTTATAGTTTTACTAGTTATTATTGTCACACTTAATTATCAAATGCCTAAGTATTATACACTTATATATTTCGGTATACACATACACGAAATATATATGCTTGTGTTTTATACCTTTAATGATTAATTAGACAATAATATTATCCAATCACTATATGATTTAATAGCTTTAAATCATATCATGGATAATCTATAATTAACACATTGTATATTTACTCAACTAATAAATATACAAATACTTGTATTAATTAGTTAGTTAAATTAATCTAGTAATAAGTTAAACTTAACTTAATATTTAACAGATTCATAATGACTATTATGAATCATTCCTCTTTGTAGTATCGTTGCGTATCTTGCTCGTATTACATGCACTCACCGGTGTAACCCTTAAGTGTTTCGTAGACATGGATGCATCATCATAGGTTGACTAACTGTGCACATAATTCCAACAACATGTGTTTCAAAAGGTGAAACACTTGTGTTTCAAACACATGTGTTTCAAACACATGTGTTTCCAGTCACAACCACCACCGCCGGTCACCACCTCCGGCCGCCGTCCGCCGCCGCTGGCCGCCGCCCATCGCCGCCGTCTCCGGCTGCCGGAGGTGGGTGGGGTATTGATGTATTGAAGCACATGTGTTTGTATGGTTTGAATCTTGATGTTGACTTTTGACTTTTTCTTGATCCAATGACTATTAATTGTCCCTGGGGACTAGCTAAAATTCTTGGACTACCTTGAACATTTACCGTAGAAGATATTTAAATTTAGATGAGTGATTTATATATTACCATTAACTAATAAAAGAAGAACATAATATCTGAACTTAATAAAATTGTCGATTAAACGCCATTACGCACTAATTTGATCTAGTTTGTCACAAGATTTACTTCTGGTATCAACATATTGATAAGAGCATATATATTTAGTTCATCAAAAGTTCCAACGAAAGTAAATCAAGTAAGAAAACTCGCAATTGAATTAATGTGTTACAGTATTAAATCGATCATTTTGTTAATTTCAAAGTATCATGTTGTGCTTATAATAGTTTATAGTAGTAGAGAACATAGTCAATCAAATATGAGATATTAAAATACATGTTGTCCTTAAAATGTTTTTCTCTCAATCTTATTATAGTTTTTTCTAATATAAAAAATATTATTATTATATTTTTCCGTACAGGCTTAAGATCCAAAAGCTTATACTTTTTTCGTTTCAAAATAAGTGATACATTTTGGATTTCATCTTTATAAGACAAAATATTATTATGAAGGCTATATTAGATTAATTTTATTAGTTAGTAAGTAATGATTTCCACATATTAAAGAAAATTTAATGATGTTTAAAAGTAAAAGTAGGGGTAATTGAGTCATTTCACTTTATTAAAGAAGACAGTTAGTATGAGTCTCATTATTTTTACTAAATAAAAATGTTTCGAAGGATATCACTTATTTCGAAACATCCATAAATGAAAAGTGTATCACTTATTTTGAAACGGAGGAAATATATGCAAATTCAACTGAAGTTTATAGGCAATTCTGTCTATTGAGATTTTTATTTTCTAAATATATATAAGATTGATGCCAACCATTATATAATTGACGTCCTCAGTTTTTAACGAATCAGCGTAACGTTAGTTGACACTGCAATTGAAACTCAACTGACATAGTCATGCCGCAATACAATTCTCTTTAATTTTTGGGACCCGCCATTATAAAATATACACGCAATACTCTATTAAAACACCCTTATAAAGCACCTCTCTCTCTCTTCTCTACTCTTCGGCTAGAAAAAAAGAAAAAATGACACCACTCAATCGATGATGTGTTCCATCGGTTTGGGAAAACGGACGCCTTCCTTGCCTTCAACTTACAATCCATTTGTTTTTTTATAGCAATTAAGTTATGTCCGGTTAAAGTGTGTGTCTTGATATATTATGTCTGTCTGGATAAATTAGTGCTCTCGTTTGTTTTACATGCTGAATAAATAGTCTTAATTTTAAAATTTGATAAATTTTCTATTTTTAAATCCTCGTTATTGTAAGAAAACATAATTAAGTGATATATAACATTAAACTGAAGTTTTTAATAATAAAAAATACTAACATATATAAATATAGTTGAAATTTAAAATAATTTTTTTTTTATTTTTAAAAAAAAGAACAATAAAAAATTGAACATTTTCTAATTGGACCCTGTAAAATATGAAATCATAATTAATATAAAGTGCATAAATATATATATAAAAAAAAAAAAGTTGTGCCTTAATGGGGAAAGCATCATATCATGACTTTTCCGGTTAAGTCGTGTTGTATGAATTAAGACGTAAACAAACAGACTCCTTATGACTTTCCCCATATAGTTATTTTTTTATTAAGTCCATTAAGTCGAAATCAAACGACACCTAAGCCTAATATAACTTAAATTTTCGGTCAGTTGTATTTTTTTAGTTTATATAAATATGAACCTAATATCTTATAAATGGAAAACCGTAACTAATACTTTTATCATTTAACTTCTAAGAATATTATGCTTTAAATATTTAGTTCCAAATATATATTAAATTTGCAGAAAACCCAACAGTTCAGTAGAAAATACAATCAATATTACACAATCAAGGAAATCAATGTTAAAATTTAAAGATATAATTATTTATACTCAAAATGAAAATTAAGCAACTGAAAATGAAGTAAAATTTGTTACATAACAATGTTTAATTAGCGAGTAAAATTATATTCAAAGTTACAGTCAAGGGCTCCACCTTGTGATTAAATGAAAGATTCACGTTATACTTATACCATATTGCCATGCGTTCATAAGGACTTGTTTAGCATTAATTTCTTATATATCCTTGTAGTTAAAATGTCATCATTATTTAAAAAAAATTGCTTCAAAATAAATGATGTGATATATTTCAAACATGGTTATCGGTTTGGCAGTGCTAAATACCCTTTAACTGCAATTAAGCAAGTGATACCAAGCACTCACCCTTTAACTGTAATTAAGCAAGTGATACCAAGCACTCTAATAATATATAGACTCCATTTTAGAAAATATTTGAAAAATCCACGCTTGAGGAAATAAAAAGGGAGGTGATTATTGTAGAGCAATTTTTATTCATATATAGTAATTTTATATTAAAGGACAATAATATTCTTAACGGGAAAAGTGAAATAAAAAATGTGATAAAAAGAAAAGAATGATGTTATTGTCATTTTAGATGAAATTACTATATATTAATAAAAATTACTATGAAATAATCAACTTCAAATAAAAGGGAGTAATCTAGATCTTGTGGAAGAAAAAGTACTAAAGTTTTCTTTTGATTTTAATATATTAATTGAATAAAAAGTATATTTATATATACTAGTATATTAAATTTATCAAAGGTGTCACATGTTAAAATAGCTAGATTAAAAAATTAGCATTGTGTTAGCCAAAACAATATTCATTAATATTCTTTTATATACAAATCATGGAAATAAGTTAATATATTTGGATTTAAAACCATTTATGAAAGCGTTTAGGTTGGCTATATTTTAATCCGATTGGAGATGCGTCCATAAAGACAACTATCTTAAAAGCAACCTACAATTTTCAAATCATATACAGAGTTTTATTCACAAAAAGTCAACTATAAGTCGATGGAAGGAAATATACGTCGTACGAGTCTGTTTGACAAGTGATTTGTAAATAATTAAAAAAATAAATTTTCTATTACGTACCCATTTAGATTTTTAAGTAGACAAATATTTATAATTAGGACAAAGATATCTTGAAATCTAATCCAATCAATGCAAAAGCTTCAACATTTTGCTTTAAATCCACTTGATTCTTCTTTCTTATTTCCTTCCTGTTAACTTCAATTCTAAGTATGATTTTTTTTTTTTTATCTTGTTAGTTCCTAATTAACCATAAAATATAAAACATTAAAGCTAAAATAGTTGCATGTCTAGCATTTGGATTTGATCTCAATAAGAATTCAATTCGGAAGATTTCTCAATCCAATCCATAAGAGCAAAAACGACCCCTTTGGCCACATGTGGCGACTTCGAGATACCCGCAGAGCTAGTGGTCTTTCAAAATTAGTTGACTCGTAAAGTTAGTTAGAACTCGGTTACAAAAAAGAAAAACATTTATTTATATTTTATTAATTAATGTACTTCATTATTACTTTCTTCATTTGTCACTTCAAAAAAGACACGACCTTTACATACTTAGAATTTTTTTTTTATTAGAATCCCACACATCTACTCCCTCCTCCTTTGCTTTCTTATATATTTGTAGTGATAACAACAGCAAGCAGCTTCTTCTTTAAACACACAAACACACACTCATGGGTCGCCATTCTTGTTGTGTTAAGCAAAAGCTTAGAAAAGGTTTATGGTCTCCTGAAGAAGATGAAAAACTTCTCAAATACATTACAAGATTCGGTGTTGGTTGCTGGAGTTCTGTTCCTAAACATGCCGGTTATTATCTCTTTTTTTTCTCTGTTTCTTAAATCTTCCTAGAACCGACTCTTTTCCGATACAAATTGCAATAAAAAAGATGGGGTTTGGTTGTTTTTCATTGCAATTGCAATGAAGAATGTTCTTGTTCTTCATGTTTTAACAAAAAAATGAGTCTCTTCCGTTGCGAATCACAAGAAATGACTCGGTTTTTTGGTATCTTTTTATGTATATTTATATGTAAACCTATAAAGTTTGGAACTTTTTGTTTTATTTTGGAATCTTGAACACAAAACAGGGTTGCAAAGATGTGGGAAGAGTTGTAGGCTTAGGTGGATAAATTATTTGAGGCCGGATCTTAAAAGAGGAAAGTTTTCACAACAAGAAGAAGATCTTATACTTAATCTTCATCAAATTCTTGGAAATAGGTAATTTGATCTTATACATTTTTCTTGAATCTTTATTGAAGAAATTTCCTAACATTTGGTATCTAGGTGGGCCCAAATTGCCGCCCAATTGCCAGGAAGAACAGATAACGAGATCAAGAACTTCTGGAACTCCTGTTTGAAGAAGAATTTAATGAAACAAGGGATTGATCCAAATACCCACAAGCCGATTACCGATAATTATGATACTAAAGACAAAAAGATTGAATTTTTTGATAAGAAGACCGAATTCTTTCCAAGTTCTTCATCATCAATGCCATCAATGCCAATGAGAAGTGAATTTGAGCAAGCTTTTCATATCAACAATGGTGGATTAATGTTATCATCATCGTCATCAATGGAAAACGGTTCAATACGCGACACTTTCTTGAGTAAATCAGTTTGCGATCCATTGTTTTTGGCCGAATTCCAAATAGGTATGGATCAACTTGGCTACAACTCAAATCTTCTAGCTCAATATCACCAATCAAATTACGACACATCATTACCAAATTTAGCAAATTTTGATCACCGAAACGCCGCAGCCGACTTTTCTGATAATTCGGGCTCGAAAATGACCACAAATTCTTACATGGTTAATGAAGCAAAAGAAAGTTCAAGTACCACCAATAGTTCAAACATGAACTCAAGTCTTTCTGCAGGGTTTCAACAATTGACATTTGAAGGTGAAATGTTTCAATTCAATGGGGTTAATGTCAAATCTGAAGAAGTGTGTGTAGGTCAATGGCAACATGATATGCACGAGGTACAAGTCAATAATGCAACTGATTATAATATCTACTCAATGGGGTCACTGCCAGGGGAGTACACGAATGTCTTCCATCACATATGATTGATCCATGTAAATTTCAATACACCATTAATTTTATCTTATCAACAAATAAAAAGGTTGATGGATACAGACACGTCAGCATCGTACGGACACACAACTAGTTTTATACGTACTATAAGGTTTGCATGAAAGTATAATATTTTTATTTTCATTTTTTTTTTGTTTTCCGTGCAAAGATATGACTGAACGTTTTGTAAAGTTTTTTTTTCTCTCTCTTATTGGATTGTTCGAATGGGTGGGCATGGCATTTTCATGTGGTTTTGGCCTAATAAAACATATATTGAAGTGTCAGCCTCACGTGTCGTATTGTGTTTTCCATTTGTTAACTGTGCATTTAACGATATTGGTTTTAATTATTTTTTTATGGAAGTAACATCAACTCGACAATGCTTGTACTTTTTACCTCAATAATGGTGATATGCTTGGTGTTTATTGAAGTAACATGATATAATTGTCTAAAGATTCGACTTGTGCCCATATTCGCGAAGTATTTGCTTGTCAAAATCATGATCTGTACGCATGTTTAAAGTTAACTTTATGGGTAAAACAGCAGAAGAGTTTATAACTTCTTTACACTACATTAATTTTAGTGAAAGTTCATAAGCACAAGATATTGAATCTAGAAACAAAGACCGTATTGCTTCGTAGTTATTTTCTATTCATTTGATAAATATATCTAAATCAAAAGATAAAATTATGAAAAAAAAAATATTAGATTAAACATATCAATCATTTTATGAGTAGGAAAAAAATTAAAAATATGGCAACAATACAATTTTTCATCTACAAAACAGGTTTAGAAATATAGGCGTGGGACCCAAACTTTGAGCAATTTGAGCGCACACGGACTTTAGATGGGGGGGTGTGGCCAAGTTTCCTAATGTGGAGCAAACTATCAACAAAAATATGCTAATTGACAAAAAGTCACAACTCAAAATAATTGAACTCAAATTCACTACTTCAACAGTGAAGATCAAAAGGCTAAAACACCAACAACCAGCGTTCTAAGAAATACATTATGGCGAGACGCAACTCTCCTGTTATAAAACAGCTCATGATGGCAGTATAAGGAGTGACGTAAGAAAAAACGATAAGGCGGTATAAGGAGCGCCTTATCACAAGTTTTTTCAGGCGGTTTATAAAATTTCAATTTTTTTTAAAAATAAAAAAGGGGATAAATAATTAAAATAAAGATGTAGTATTTTTTTCACATATAAATCATTAGATATATATAATCTTTTAACTTTGATATACACACGTATATATAAATTATACTAAACAATTTGCCGCCTAGTCACGCTTTGAAAAACACCATGGCTCGCCATGGCGTGTAAGGCTTAAAGCTTGATTTTGCCGCCACATCACGATTTACGTTTTTTAGAACGTTGCCAATAACACATGTTCTAACATGAAAACGACCTCTTGTAAGAATGCAAGAAAAAAATATATTGTATAGACTTTACAATAAAGTTAAACTTGTTCGTACATTAGGTTCAAATACAACGGATAACAAAGGTTAAACATATGCACACGCAAGATAGACTTCGTCTAGTAATGAAAGAGATTTTTTTTTTTTGGAAACGGCAAATATATAAAAATAGAAGAGCAAACCTACTTAGCAAGTAGCTAAATGCAGGAGTGCTAATAAAAGTACAAAATTACAAGGAAAATATGTGACCACAACACCAATCGGACCAATTACATGCATTGTTGCCCCTATACCTTACCCAAGTGTAAGAAGTGGATAGAATTTCGTCTGCAATCACCATGGGAGATTTTTTCCGCCTATTAAAAATCATTTCATTCCTTGCTTTCCAAGTGCACCATAGCATACATTGTAGAATTGCATCAAGCACTTTTCTCTTCTTTGGGCAGTTCCCCCAGTTTGCTGCAAAATCGAGTAGTGTTTCCACCGAATCTATATCAGGGGCGGGTATATTACACCATTTGAATAACCAATTGCGGGTTTCTGTTGCGTGTAGACAGTTAATTAAGGCATGATTAACATTTTCCTCTGCATTGTTACACCTCTTGCACCGATTATTATCAAGCATGATCCCACGCTCTATTAGGCACGTTGCTACCGGAAGTCTTCCCAAATCTGCCCGCCATGTAAAACACGATACTTTAGGTGGAACTAACTTGTTCCATACCATAATGTGATCGGCAGGGGTAGTAAGTTTCTCGTCGATAATCGATCTGGCTATGTGCACCAAGAATTGTGAATCAGAAGATAAGTGGCAAATGACATTGTCTTCAATCGAGGATGTGTTGAAATTGACCATCAGATCACATAAATTAGATAGATCTTCAATGATTACAGGATCGGAAATGTTGCGATTCCAGCACCAAGTCGGCCCCGTGGATGATATCCGATCAGAAACTTTACATAGTTTACGAGATTCCAGTTCGTAAAGTCTCGGGAATGTAACCTGTAACGGAGAATCACCAAGCCAAATATCTTTCCAAAATAATGTTTTTTCTCCCGAACCTACACAAATAGAGAAAAAATCAAAATAATTAAGTCCAATTTTTTGTAGATCTGCTTCAATTTTTGTGATGTTTTGCCAAACGCCCGGTATAGTTTTTTTCGCCATTAAGTGGAATGGTTTTTTGTTTATATTGTGGATTTTGCTAATCACATTTCTCCATATCGATTCTGGGCCAGATCGTAATTTCCACCACCATTTCATAAGTAGTGCAGAGTTTTGGGCTTTGAGTGAGCCCACCCCCAGACCGCCTTTGTTTTTTCTGCAAGGACCCGGGACCAAGCTACCCAATTAATCTTTTTTGCATCTACCGTACCCCCCCCACAAGAATCTTCTACGTATTTTCTCAAGTGTATCAATAATGCATTTAGGAGCTTTAAAAAGTGAGAAGTAGTATGTCGGTAAACTGTTGAGGACCGATTTGATTAATGTGAGCCTTCCGCCAAATGACAAGTTTTTAGCTTTCCACCCGGACAATTTTGCTTGGAATCGATCAACTACGGGTTTCCAATGTTTTTGTTGTGCCATGTTTGCTCCAACCGGTACCCCAAGATAAATAAAAGGAAACGAGCCGGGAACGCATCCTAATAATCGTGCCCAATTTGATGTTTGGGAAGATGTTGTACCAATACCAAAGACTTTTGATTTGTGGAAATTAACTTGAAGACCGGATGATACATTAAAACATCTAAGAATACGGGCCAGATTTTGAATATTTTCATATGACCATTCACCCACAAAGATGACATCATCGGCGTAGAATAGATGCGAGATGGAAGGCCCGTTATTAGGAGTTTGAACGCCCTTGAAAATACCGATCTCAGTTGCTGTTTTCATTGCTATATTTAAGCCCTCCATGGCGATAATAAACAAAAATGGCGAGAGTGGGTCGCCTTGACGGACACCTTTTGATACCGGAAATTCCAATGTTGGAGACCCGTTAATGAGAACCGAAGAGCGGGAAGACGAGAGGCATCCTCTAATCCACCCCCTCCAATTATCACTGAAGCTCATTTGCATCATAGTAGTGTCAAGATAATCCCAATTTACCGTATCGAACGCCTTTTCAAAATCGACTTTGAACAAAAACATCTCTTTTTTCCTCTTTTTTGCCCAGGAATGTAGCTCATTTATAATTAGAGGTCCCTCAAGAATGTTTCGACCCCTAATGTAGGCCGATTGTACCTCATCAATAATCGAACCAATGACCGATTTTAACCTGGATGCTAAGGCTGAAGCAATTATCTTGTATATACATCCAATAAGGCTAATTGGCCTATAATCACAAAGATTCACGGGGTCTTTGATTTTCGGGAATAAAGTTATGAAGGAAGAATTGCAGCCAGCTGCAATCGTGCCAGTTTGCTCAAAGTGATGAATAAAATTCATGATATCTGAGGAGATGGTGTCCCAGTATGTTTTGATTAGTTTGAACGTGAATCCATCCGGTCCCGGAGCTCTATCCCCGCCACAATTCATAATTGCCGATTTTATCTCCGAGACGGTAAACGGAGAATCTAGGATCTGAATCTGATTTGGTAGTAGCCTTTTAAATCGATGATTTATGAATTTTGGGCGGATCTGCCAATGCTCTTTGAATTTATCTGCAAAGAAAGTATACACAGCATTTTTAATTTCAGTTGGATTAGTGGACCAATTTCCGTTGATGGATAAACCATGGATTCTGTTGTTTCGATTTTTATTCTTGAGAATTCCGTGAAAAAATGATGAGTTTTCATCCCCGTCTACAGCCCATTTGATGTGCGCCTTTTGTTTTAAATCAAGTTTTTTGAAGTTCTCGAGCTGAATTAGTTTTTGTTTGCAGTCTTTTAGCTCGATAATTTCACCAACAGATAAAGGCCTCGTATCTACTGCAGTGTCGAGTTCATGAATTCTGGACTTTGTGCTTGATAGTTCCAAAGATTCAGAAACATGGGCCGATCTCCTCCAATTTGTGATTCCTTTTTTCAAAAATTTTAATTTAGCCCCAAGATACATATCTGGCGTACCGAAGCCCACGAAAGAGGCCCATGCGTGCTTAAAAATACCATCGAAACCATCTCGTAGAATCCAGGAGTTATAGAACCGGAATGGCGGTGGCCCAAAATCTAATATTGAGTTACAGAGAATAATTGGGGAGTGGTCCGAATGATCCCGCGGAAGCGCAGTAACGGCTGATTGGGGTTGGGCAGCAACGAAAGCTGGGCAGACAAGAAACCGATCCAACTTGCTAAGTTTCGAGTAATCGGGACTGAGATACGTAAATCTCCGGCCACCCATACTGAATTCTCTAAGGCCCAGGGATAAAATAAAGTGGTTGAAGTCATCAGCCGATGTTTGACAGAAAGAGGAATTAACCCTTTCATTTGAATATCGGACCACATTGAAATCTCCAAAGAAAATCCAAGCCCCATTCCATAAATTTTTCAGATTAGTGAGATCTGACCATAATTGTCTTTTTTCTGCGATGGACTGTGGAGCATAAATATTCACCAAGTTAATGTTACCTGCAATACCCCTCCAATTCCCACCAATAGCAATGAAATTTTGTGAGTAATGAAAGAGATAATGATGGGCTACAAATGTGCAAAAATGAAATCTTAAATGGCAAAAGCCAAAACAAACCAAACTTTTCCATTTGCCTTAATAAGATCACCATCAAAGAGCCCTACAAGAACCAAAAGTTTGCAATAAGTTGTTGGGAACATAATAACCAAGGTAAATAAAGTCATCCCTTCATTATTCCTCAACTGTTTTTAAAGTAATAAGCCACCCCTGCCAACAGTAATCACTTTAAATATGACACTAATGACATGATAGATGATGTTTCACAAACTGTAAAGGATGTGAGATGTATACATTCATACCTCTACCCAGTGTTACAAAACTTTTAAATATTAGATTTGTTTAAATGGTTGAAACTTTTTCAAGATAAGGAAAAGTTGAAACCGGACCCTAGTGATATTTGTACCCATAGTAGGATCTTAAAATCAATATCGATCAAAGTTATGATCTTTTAAAGTTGGAGTATTTTCTCATATGCTTTTTTAGCGTTCTATATACGAACACACCACAATTGTTTTGTTTCGTATTAGTTTCTTGATTTTAAAGAACCGCGATTGATTATCAATATAATCTTATTTTGGAGTTCAAAAATGGGGGTCAATTTGATAGTTGACAACTCTCATAGTCTCTTAAAGAACATTAAATCACTTTAAATTTGCCATTAATGGTAAACTTAATAGATGCAATCATAAAAAAATGAAAACTTGAAGCAATTCAAAGAACCCAATTTGATTATAATTATCATCATTTTTTAAATTAGAACAATAATGGAACTCACCTGGAATGTATTAAACAGTTTATTGAGAACAGAACTCAATTGAAAGTAGTCCGTTGCATTTATTTTTGTTTTCTGTTTCTAGAATTTCGAACAAATTACTCCTAAAAAAGTGGTTGTTCCAATAATGGGTTTGATAAGAAATGTTACTAAAACGAGTCGAATCTTGAAATCATGAAAAAATCGTTCACCGCCCAAATATGAACTTCCTTAAATTGAAAGAGACGTGGGTTAAGTGAAGAACGCCACGGAAAATAATCCACAGGTGAGGTTTGTGACGTGAAAAAAGTAAGATCGAGAACACGGATAACTTCTTTATATAGTTATAATGAATAT
Organism: Calendula officinalis; assembly: GCA_963853835.1. NCBI lineage: Eukaryota > Viridiplantae > Streptophyta > Magnoliopsida > Asterales > Asteraceae > Calendula > Calendula officinalis. Next base: position 36,295,729 of record OY970828.1, read on the forward strand.
GAATCTAACATCTAATTAGAGTCTTTTGGACTACTAATTTTTATAACAAAGAGTTGCAGTCTTTTGGAATATTAGTTTTTATAATAAAGAGTTGCATCAATGCTCAAATTTCTATCTTTCCCATTAATATTACCGAACGTTATCATCAAACGACGTTTATAAATGATTCATAAGTAAAAGAAAATTGTAATGGTGATAAAAAATCGACGCAAAAGCTTAGTTTCGTTATATGCACTTAAAATCGCATCACATATCATGATCAAGTATTCAAATCATGGGTGTTTTAGAATTAAAATAATTTACAAATCCCTAAAATGTACAATCGGCCCATGAAACCATCAGGGCCAGAAGATCCGTGACAACGGTGCCACAAAGTGACACCGATAGTGTGCTAGTTTTTAATTTCTTTCAAATTATCCGGTTAACCGAAGAAGAAATGACGAGGAGCATGCATTATAAACCTTTACATTTTGCATCTTGTAGTTTGCCTAAACTTAAAAAAAAAAAAAAAGTGAAAAAGCGTTGTTGGTAGAAGTGTGTCATTTTAAAATTACCGATATAGTGCTAATGTGACAATATGACTAGTGAAGAAATAACCGGAAATAAAACTCAATAAAACTCAACGCACGAGCTTGTTCAAGAGCCTTACTATTTACCCACATGTAACGCAAGATAACACAATAGTTAAAGCCCATTAACTTCAAATCTTAATACATCATTCTTTATCAAAAAACCATGATTCTGAAAGGTTTGTGTTGACCTCAGTCATGTTTCGCAAAAGCTTAATACTTGACAATGGTGTCACATCATGGTCCAATACTTAGGCGTAATGCTTACTTATGATGAGGTCCAATTTGTCTCACATTTACAGATAATAAATTATGTTTTTAGGCGTATATAAAACAATTGAGCTATATGAGCTAAATATATATAGTTAATTAGTTATAAGAATGATTGGATATGACAAAAATGAAGAAAAGATTAATGAACTATATTATAACGCCTCATGAAACACCATGGCCTCTTTATAACTTCTAAGGCTTGAGGGTTGACAAATAATGCCACATCACGCCTCACATTATTTAGAATATTGCAAAAAAACCCATTAGTTAAAGTTGTTGGGATTAACGAATTTTGTTAATGATGTAAGAGCTTCATTAGCAATTTTGTTAACTTCATGGTTTCTTAACAGGAAAGATCTGGGTGGTTATAGCTGGAACCACCAACTTCGGGTTCGTTTCATGGTTCATGACTCCTAAAATTGCTGGTCCAACACAGTTCGTGCAGCCACTGAGTTCGGCTTAAAAAGTTGGTGTCTTAAATCAGCATTCGATTCAGCCACTTTAGCCAACTCCATAACGCCATTAAACATTTCACCCAGAATTCTTCAGCTACACAAATCAACGCTTTTGTTTCGGTTATCTTTTTACTGTTTAACAAACTTGATTTTGCTGGTAAAGGGTCGTTGCTAGAAATGGGAGGTGAGTGAGTGGGGTGGCGAGTTTAGTTAGGTCCAAGAAGCCAAATTTTGATGATTCTAATTCTTTAGTAGATAAAAAAAAATTAAAGTACAAATAAGATGACAGAAAAATCCAGTAATTTATCACAATAGAATGGATATATGTACAATTATAGCTACTGAATTATTATACTTTTGTACAAAAATACCAATTTCAACAAAAATATCAATTATAACTAGTGATTCATACAGCGGGTCGAAGGTATTTTAAAAAGGAAAGAATGGTGAAGAACATTGCTTTCAAGTTCAACAATTAAGTTCAGTTCTGTTTGTGTGTAAATGTACTTCTGTAATTTCAACAAAAAATTGAACCAATATTGCTAGTTTCATTGTCTGGGTACACAATTCGGTTTCAAAATCAAAAAAAAATAAAGAAGGAAATCACTCGTGTTTTTGTCCTTGAGTATCTTGCAATTTCAAAAATCGAGAAGAAATCTACTTTTTTAACACAAGTAGACGGCTAGAACAAGAAAAACGAAGAAAAATACTGGTTGTAGAGAAGACAATATACGTTGTTAAAAAACCTAACTTAAAAAAGTTAAAAAAAGTCAAAAACTTAAATGACACCGACTAATTTTGACTGGATTTGACCAACATTGACCACATCTGAGCGAGTTTAACAGCCAAACGGCCCAAACCAAAGAAAATGGGAGACTTGTTCAAGGTTGGCACAAGAATTTGGAGTGCTGTCAATACTCAACAAAATGATCGTCCATAATCCAATAGCCAAAAATATCAAATTGCGTCTTCAATTCACTTAAAAACAACATCATACCACATAATCTATTATGCAAATTGGCATATTGATTCCATATTAACTAAATCCTGACAATTCCATCTATTCCAGTTAACTAACCTAGATAAAGCCACACTGCACAACAAGATTTGAACACAAAACAAGCAGCAGCAAATCTTCAAACATGAACACAAGTTTTCAAAACAAATTTTGATAAAATGTAAGTTCAGATTCAGAAAAACAGAGTACTCTGAAAATCAAACTAACAGTATTAGTCATAATAACTGACATCAGAAATTCAAAATTCAATAACAAACCTAAGCAGTGAGCACAACAGCACCACCAGCTTCCTTAATTTTCTTCTCAGCAGTCTTAGAAATGAGCTTAGCTTTTACCACCATTGGTTGCGTAAGAGGCACGGCACCTTTTCCCAACACCTTGAAGTAACCGAACTGAGTGACGTCGACGACCGGAACCTTATCGGCGGATGACTTCTCCTTCACGTCTTGCGGCACCATTGACCAGAGCTTGTCAACGTTGACGATAGGGCAATGGAACTTGTTTCGCAGCCTATGGAAATACCTCATACCGACCTTACCGAAGTAACCGGGATGGTACTTGTCGAAAAGAATGCGGTGGTGATGCATACCTCCGGCGTTACCTCTACCTCCGGGATGCTTTCGGTGCTTTCCGATACGACCGTGACCGGCGCTCACATGACCTCTCTTCTTGCGATTCTTCCTCAATCTGGTTGTCATTTTAGCCTATATGAAAATAATAAATTACAGATCTGGATTAGCTACACTAATTTGCTAACAAATATATCGACTTGATTTTGAATTTCATCGGAAAGGTAAAGATATAAAGCTCGAATTCTAGATCAGTAACAGGTAATAGATCGACGGAATAGAATGCATTGAGAAAATGAAGGATAAATCTTACGGCGGTTGATAGACGTACCTTTGAAGTGAAATCCGAGGAACGACGGCGGCAGAAACCCTACGTTTCAATCGACCAAAGGAAATGAAACCCTAGCTCGATTTATAGAAAACATGAAGCATACGTGAAAAAAATATGCGTAAACTTATGAGCCGGGTTGTGTGGGCTTTGCCCCGTTTCTCTATTGGGCCATTTTGATAGCCCGCTTTTCTTTTTTATACGACATCCGTATCACAATATGTAATATACTTTCATTTTAAAGATATATTAAAATAGATTATTTGTTAAAAAATTAAAACTTATCTTCAACTAATTATCCATTTTAATACAGTATTATCACCTTTTTACATTGATTTTTAATTTTAAATATTACTATTGTCACTTCATTAAAAGAGGGAGTATTTTTACACCATAACTTTTAGAGTAATTACACGAATGGTCCCTGTGGTTTACACAATGTTTTGAATTTGGTCCCTAAGTCTCAGTGATTACATCCGTGGTCACTGTGGTTTACACTTCGTATTGCTTTTGGTCCCTAATACTAACAGACGTCAAATATGGCTGTTAAATTTTTTAAAGTGCCTAAAATACCCCCCTTAACTTATACTCTTTCTTCTCTTATCTTCTTCCATATACTCCTTCTACAATGTCATCCCCTAAATCAACTAACCCTAAATCACATTGATAAGTGGTCGATGCTTTACATTAGACCATCCATCAGAGAGGATGGAAACTCCTTGTGTGTACCATGTATCTTTATTTGGTTTATTTGGATCTTTAGCTTCATAAACATTTCTTCTTTCACCGTGGTCACCAATTTCCTCATCACACACTTCAATAAATCCTTCTTCTGTTTCATCGTCTTCTGGAACAGGGGTATAATTTTTGCCAAACACCATTTTTAAGAAAAGTAAAATAGAAACAACGAAGCAGAAATGAGGTAGAAATCAGAAGGTGGGTTTTTTTTTCTAGATATGAAATCATTGTAAGGAAAACCAATTTTATGAATCGTCACCTTGGAAAGGCCGTTTGTCAGTTTGCGTTACCGAACAGTCGGAAAATTTTCCCGCCCGTATCAAATCTGACTCCGATTCACTCAAATTGGATTTGAATCGTGACTTCTCTGGGTTCGATTCGGTGAATGAAGTCCACAGAAACCCGAATCGCACTTCGATTTCATCAATTAGGGTTCGTCGCTAAATCAAATCAGGTACGCATTATTTCTGTCACACCCCGCCAAAAATGAGTTTTACTTCGTTTAAAATGTTTTGCGGAAGAACGGATGTGTAACGTTCATGATTACATAACAAAAATTAAGTAAACAAATAACCACGTAAATAACATAATGAAAATGGTTTACCTTCTAAAAATAGAAAGTTTCCAAAAATAGTAGTTACTAAAAATAGTAAGTTTTGAAAATGAAGTGGTTGTTCGTAAACTTAAATGTTCATTCATGGCTCACGACAAATCCACTGCTCATATCCTCCAGTCTCACTGTGCACCTAATCACCATGAAAAACATAAATATAAAAGGGTCAACAAATAATGTTGAGTGAATCCACAGGGTTAATGTTTGTATGAAATGTAAAGTGTTTTGCTACCCAAAGTGTTTGTTATGAAAATAGTTTATGACTGAAAAAGTATAAGGTTCAACACTCATATGATATGAGAAGTAAGTATGAAACGTGAAGTGTAATTGTAGAAGATCTACAATTACTAGTTTTGTTTATGAAAAAGTATTCAACAAGTTGTTGTGTTTGACATCGCATGAACTGTTATCCCCAACAGGTAGCTAGTCTATTGAGTTAATATACCAACCCCTAAGTCCACAATCAACACTTCAACTCTAGTATGTTATCGTTCTTTTATGGATATACACTCCCGAAAAATGTCTTGGATATACCAAGTAGTGATCAAATAATCTTGGGAGGATGAGTGTCAGTCAATAGTACTATATGCATATCCATGGTCTAGTTCCACTAGTTAATGATTGCTGGCAAACCTTAGTCCGGTATAATAATTGTTTGTCATGCCAACGCGATAATGAAAATGTATAGATGTTGTACAGTCATAGTAAAACAGTAGCAGTTGTGTTTATGTTTTCCACCCCAAAGTTTATAAAAACAGTAAAAGTAGTAAAGGGGTCTGTGGGCTCACCTGGGCAAAGCTTAGCGACAAAATTAGGACAGAGGAATCCTTCAGAGACTCCTAGCTTCCTAAATGATGTAACTTACTAATTAGACTAAGCTAACACAGGCGATTCTAGATACGATATAAGATAAATGATATACAATTAATGTTATGTTTTATGTTTTGTGACATCGAATGAACTTGGATCATTGGGCCTTAATGGGCCGAAATGAAAGGAAATGAAATGAAATGAAATGGGCTTCGAAATGAAATGAAATGAAATGAAATGGGCTTAGGTTAGGCTTAATGGGCCTAGATTGGGCCTATTGGGCCTAATGGGCTTAATGGGCCTAGATGGGCTTAATGGGCCACTTAGGGCTCTTATTGGGCTTGAAGTCCAATTAGATTGGGCCCAATTGGGTTCGGTTTGGGTATAAGTGGGCCAAAGGTTTGGGCTTTGGTCCAAATGGGCTTGGATACTAATGGGCCAACTAAAGTTTGGGCCCGATAGACTAAGGTAGATCGATATGGGCCAAGTACGGGCCTTGGCCCGATTAGGCATTCGGGTTTGGGTTGATCGGTTGGGTCAATATCCGGCCTTGACCCGGTTTGACTTATGGGTCAAAATTGGTCCATTCTAGAAGTCAACGTAGGTCAAAATAGTCAACAAAAGTCAACTTAGAGGTTCTAGATTTTGGTTAGGGTTCCGATTTAGGGTTTAGTCTAGCATAGGTTTTGGTCAACAAAAGTCAAATCTAGTCAACTAGGGTTCGGTTTGATGATGGTTCGGCTAGGGTTGGCCGGGTAGGCCAAAACACTACGGGTTTGGTTCTAGATCGGGCTAGATTCAAGGTTGGTTCGAGGTTTGTGGCTAGGTTTGATCTAGATCTAATGTTTACCGAGTCTAGGGTTCTAGATCTAGGGTTTTCGGATCTAAGGCTAGACAAATCAAGGGATCAAACAATAAGCAAGGAATACCATGGATCTATCGACTAATCAAGCAAATCAAGAACATTACACACACACATGAACCCGATCGAATGAGGACATGCATGTGTGTTCGGCTTTGTAGACTAACCGAGACCACATGGCTCTTAGCCATGGTCTCGGGTTCGAATCAACAAGCAATCAAGGAAGAAAAATAACAAAAGCAAGGATCGGATATCATACCTTGTATCAAACGAACGAGATCAAGGACGAACAAAAAGGGTTCGGTTTTGCTTTGGGGACGAACGGAACTCGGGACTAGAGAGGCTTGCTTGGGACGAAATCAACAAAAATAAATGAGGGTTTATAGTGTGGTATTTATAGTGGTGCAAGATTAGGGTTAGAGAAGAGTTCAAGTAAGATACAACTCTTTTAAATCAAAGATAGAGATAGAAATTCAGGAATGAGATAACGATAAGTTTATATGAGATAAGGATAAAGCTTTAAACTTTCAAAAGACGATAACCACACCACCAAGAGGTGATGGGACGAAATTAGGGAGGCCAGGAAGGGGGTTTGGCACTTGGTGGTCGGGACAACAATTAATGTGTCGGTTTGGAATAAAATTCGTCACGAGTCACGTTTAATTACTTATTTTGATTTATTGATTAAATAATACTTAAATATCATTATTAGAAATGTTTTGGAGTAAAAATGTCACCACAAGTAATATAAGATGTTGTGTTGACTAAAATAGTCAAACACTGATGTATGGTGAAAATGTTAAATATTCGGTGAACTAGTTATGTGTTTGGATGCTAAAAGTGGAAATGGTGAGAGTAAGGGTAAAATTGTCAATTAAAAATGTTTAACAACAAATTTTAACAGTTGTTAGTATTAGGGACCAAAACCAATACGAAGTGTAAACCACAGTGACCACGAGTGTAATTACTAAGACTTAGGATCGAAATCCAAAACATTATGTAAACCACAGGGACCATTCGTGTAATTTACTCTAACTTTTAATACATCTACTACAATCATTGTTTAGTATAGTTGTATAGTTAGCTTACAAATTTGTATTGTATGGTATACGATATAAAAATTATGGTGTTGAAATGAATTATATTAAGAAAAAAAATGAGACTCGTCGTCCACTAACTGTTCATTGTAATCTATCTTAACTATTACTTTAATCTTTTACTCAAAATTCGTGAAACTTTAAAAGTATCACCTATGATACGTAGGTAGTATTTGTCTTTGTATGTTAAAAGCGAGTTTTAATTTACTTCTTGTTCTATAAAGTTAGGGGAATCGTTTTGTAGATTACAAGATTAAATGCATTTACTATGACTAGGAAGGTACCCGCACAATGCGGCGGTGGGCCACATGTTAACTCTATTTCGTGGCGGCTCATGAACGTTTTGTTCATCTACAAGCAAACTTATACATCTTAATCATTTTGTATATGATTTCAAGAGTTGATTCTATCCACTGAATTGTTTAAAAACGAACTGAATAGGATCTATGGTTTTAAGAACTAAAATTCAATTAAGTTCAGGTTTAGGTAAAAATCGACCCAACCCAGTTTATGCATAGACCCAATGATTAATTATAATATGTTACCCGCGTGATGTAGCGAGGTACCCTATGTAACGACTTTTTATATGCGGTCTCAGAGAGGGAGGAAGCTCTCATGATCGTGAACCGCCAAAATTATTAGAACACATAATCACTAACCCATTAACATACCGGTTTGTTACTGTTGGAAATCAAATATGAACAAAACACAAATTAAGTAACAAGAAACGCTTCTGTGTATATCCCACTTGATTCAATTTACAATAATAAACTTAACAATGTATTTAAACAAAAGAAAACCCCACACGTTCTAACTCTAACTAAATTCCTAAAATAATGTCATGCACTATCTTACCTTTCACATGTAACCGAAGTGCACTACTTGCACAAAACTCGGTCAACTATTGACTATTATAATTAATATTTTCACTATATTAATTACTTTAACTACTAGATAAAATAAATGATATATGAACCGAACTGTAAGCTATAAACCGTGACCCGGTATAAACGATTAACCCAACAATCACCCCCTTAATCGTTTATTTACACCTTCACTCACGGTAACATTTAGTCGCGTTCTTTTCGAACCATCTCAATATTTGACTTTTCCCGGACACCCGACATCCACGTCGGTCACGTCCAAAGTCACAACTCCTTTTGAATTTTCACCATACCGGTAACATGTAACATGGCATCCTGTTGGACACGTTCATTAACATCCCGACTTCTTCACGGACAATCCGACCTCTTCCCGGGTCACGCCCGAAGCCACCCGATTTGAACCGCCACCCCCATAATGTTGACACCGAACTATTTCTCCATTCCATTCTTGTCTTGAAAGCCTCACATTTTTCCGATCAATGTTACCATGCGTCTTTAGCCACCATCTCGACTCTTCCCGGACCCACGGTCTCTTCCCCGACCACGTCCAAAGTCATCTCGGTTCTCGCTATGAAACAAGATTACTACTCCACCGACCATGAAAACAAAGCCACCCGCTTCTACCGTTTTCTTCACACGCGAAACGAATCAAATCCAAAGCCACCTGCTTTGACGGATTTCTTACGATCGTTTTTCCCCGCACCGTCGGTTAATCTCTCTTTCGACGAAAACAAACTGATCAAGGATGGAACCCGCTTTCAAGATTTCAACTTATGATCATAAACATCACAACCCTATCAAAAAGCCGGTTAACGACAACCCGATTCCCGGTGTCCGCCCTGTAGCGACGGGCTACACCGTTTCTTGAAACCGACCCTCAAACCGGCCTTCGATCGAACACGCTCTGATACCAATTGTTGGAAATCAAATATGAACAAAACACAAATTAAGTAACAAGAAACGCTTCTGTGTATATCCCACTTGATTCAATTTACATTAATAAACTTAACAATGTATTTAAACAAAAGAAAACCCCACACGTTCTAACTCTAACTAAATTCCTAAAATAATGTCATGCACTATCTTACCTTTCACATGTAACCGAAGTGCACTACTTGCACAAAACTCGGTCAACTATTGACTATTATAATTAATATTTTCACTATATTAATTACTTTAACTACTAGATAAAATAAATGATATATGAACCGAACTGTAAGATATAAACCGTGACCCGGTATAAACGATTAACCCAACAGTTACCGTTTCTCGATTTAAAAAGTTTAAAGTAAAAATGATCAATACACATAATCATGAGCAAAATTTATGCATTTAGGAGAAGAAAGGGTGAAACGTTAGAGACATTATGAGAAAGTAGTGTGGAATTGATCTTTGAATTCCCATTAATAAGCAATAAGGAATAAATGTGTTTAGTCAATGCATTTAATCCGTTATTAGCATTTATTTTGTTAGTATTGAGCTGCTAATAAAGAGGTGTTTATTATGAGGTATTATTCGAAATAATACCAAATATTGTTGTAGATGAGATGGTAAAACATTGAATTTCTGTACACTAGGTTTCTTGTTCAAAACCCATCTGCCTTATTTTATTTTGATATTTTAAATTTAAGAGCTTCCCAAAAGGAAAAGTCTGAATTAAGACTTACCCTTTTTAGAATGCCTAAAAGCTTTATAAAGGAGTAAAATAAGATAATTATTTTATTTATGTTTTGTTTTTCATTTGTATAATATTTTGTGTAAAATACCATTGCGATGTTCAAATCTCTCTTGAAAGAATTCGGCAATCTTCTGTAGCATCTGTGTACTCGATGTCCGAGTCATCACTCATCGGATATTTGTACTCGAAGTCATCGGATATCACTAGATTATTAAAGAATAAAAACAAAGAATTTCATCATTAATCATGTACGCAAATAACTCTAAATAAACACGAGAACTCATGCACTTTGCGTATATTTCAATGCACAATTATATAATTAGTCAAACTTTTTCGAAAAACATGCACACTCAAAAAACTTTCGTTCTGCATGTAAGCGAGTTATTTTTAACCCATTTTGACTTGTGGGTATATTTGAATGAGCAACTCCTGTAATGTGCCGTTGTTGATTAACCATAACTTGTTTCCCGTTATGAATTATTGAAACCTCGCAAAAATCAGGTGCATTCTTCTTAATGAACTCTCCTTTACCAAGCCTGTTTCTCAACCGCCTGCATAACAGTACGAAAAATTATATTTATATAGTAGTATTATTATTTTTCGTGCTTAAGACCAAAATATAGGGCATTCTTACCAAAAGAATTGCTAAATAGTATACCTTAAGGAAGGTGCTCGTTTAGTTCCAATGACAAGTTTATTAATGTTGACGATCGGGATTAAATCCAAAATGGCCTTGCTTGTGGTATTGCTCTCAAGAAGCATTGTTTCGACGGTTATCTGTTCATCAAAAGTTAAAGTTTAAGTTCTTATGTACAAAATGATGTAATTACATGTTGATACAACTTTATAGACAAAACGCACCTTGGCGTCTATGCAAAGACGTATGTACTTTTGTAAAAGGCTTCTTCGTTTATTATTCTCTTCGTTTATGTAGATTTGAACTTGCTCTTTGCTCAATTGGCTTCTTGATAGCTTTCCAACTTTTTAGGACACAAAACTTCACATAAGTTCATAGATTTTTATAAGGTGTTATATGCAACAACAATGAAAATACCCGATAGTACTAGGGGTGAGCATGGGGCGGTTTGGGGCGGTTTTTAACTAAAACCAAACCCCGCCCCGAAAGTTCGGGTTTTGAGAATTACACCCCGTTCGGTTTCGGGTTTTTCGGTTTCGGTTTTTCGTGTTTTTCGGTTCGGTTTCGGGTTTTTCGGTTCGGTTTCGGGTTTTTTCGGTTTTTTAGTTTCCTTTAAATTTACCAATTTATTACCTTAAAAACTAATATCATGATTCAAACTTCCAAACCTTAACTCATTTCATTATAAATAAAAAACAACTAGTAAGTTTAATATAATGTAATAATAAATTCAACTAACATCATTTGAAAAAAATTAATAATAGAATAACATCCAATCATTTTTCGCAATAATCTTAGTCAATGTCTTCATCCATAGAAGTTTCATTGCATGGTTGCTTTCCTTTTGCAAACAAATTTATATCAAATCTATTAAAAATATAAGAATATTTTTATAAAACTTGAAATATATATAAAGGCGGGGCGGGGCGGGTTTTTCGGTTTGGTTTTTCATATGCCCCCGAAAACCGCCCCAAACATTCGGGTTTTCCAAAAATCAAATCCGTTGATGTCGGTTTTTCAAATGGTTCGGTTTTTTCGGTTCGGTTTTTTCGGGGTTTTCGGGTTCGGTTCGGTTTTTCGGTTTTTATGCTCACCCCTACCCGATACCATCATAGGCAGATTATGGCAAATATGAGATACTCCCTCCGTCCCACAAAAAACTTCTCATTTGACCTTAATTTTTTGTCCCATAAAAAACTTCCCATTTCATTCAATTGATGGGCTCCACATAATAAAATACTATTATTACTAAGGACATCACCATTAACTATACACTAACCATCTTTCTCTCTCCAAACTAATCTTATATTTTAATCAAAATTATTACCAATGACCCCACCACTAACTATCCCCTTAAAACTTGTGCCCATGTCATATGGGAAGTTTTTTGTGGGACGGAGGGAGTATATACCATTATACTTCTACCTGGAGTAGAGAGACTCTTTTTGGTTTAATTATTAACACCATTTTGTGGATAAAGTATATTTTCTTTTGAATATCAAAACGTTTATTTTAACCCTCTTTGTTATCTTTCATATGAGTATTGGGTATAATGGTTCAAACCAAAAACTCAGCTTAGCATCACCTAAGCATCCCCTTTTAAATTTCACATACAAAGATATAAAATCACTTATCATTCAAGCAGTTACACTTTTATAAAATTCTTATTAAAGTATTACATATTGGGTTGCTTTTAGTCATTTTCAAACAGTAAATCAACTATGCACGCTTAGAACTGTTGACCTAGATGTTCCAAATTTCCAATACCCATATTGGTGTCAAATACCTACAAGTGTCAAGTGGAGATTATAACTTTAACCCAAATATAAGTCAATATACGCTAATTTATTATGTATAACTTAAAAGGTGAAAATAATTTAATTAACATAAAACTAAAAACATATCACATGGGTTATAATGATTTAAAAATCGTTCAAAGAGTATCAAAGAACTTCCTAAATTCTTATGTTTCAAACACATCAAATGGTTTTAATAACTAATTTAAACACTCCGTACATGTTTTTAGTTTGATCTAGCAACTGGATCGATTCTTGGTTCTAAATTTGACGTGATAAATATTAAATAATTGATAACTTGCTGATTACTTACCTAATGGCTTAAGCCGCTGTTCCCATTTCCTCGCTGACACATCATAATGCTTACGTGATAAATACTTATTATTTTGATAATACTTGTATTCTGATATACGACACTTGTTAGAAATGTCATTTTGATGATATTTATAAACTCTAAACTTTTTCTAATTGCATTAGTTTATTTAATCGCTTAACTTTTGTATAACTTTTGGTACCAAACTTTTGATAATAACTTTCATAGCAATATTAATTAAGTAATCGTAATAATAATTATAGTGCTTATTAAGTTAGAAACGAATGAAACAACTAGTCAAAAAATTTAAAGTTAAACCATCAAATTAGTAAAAATGTGGAGTAAACCATCAAAAGTTTTATTTTATGTTATAACATTTCTGCTCAAAATCTTTCGAAACATATTTTCTACTTCAATACAATATATGTATAGTTATCTATATCTTACTTTACATTTGACCGAGTTACATATTAGTGTTGATGTTGATAAAAAGCATAACAATCTAAATAAGACCTCTTTTTCATGTACATATAAAAGTTTGTGTTCATTTAATAAGTTAGAAAATCGAGCAATTAAATAAATGTAAGTCGGTTCAACAGAAAACTCAAACTCAATGAGTATATGGAAATGGAAGAATTAATACCAGGAGTCTGGATATGAGTGACCGGAGGGAAGACATGAACAAGATAAACCCGAGCTCCGGGAACCACCAAATGATCAACCGCCCATTTCACAACATCCATACTATTCTTTCCCACGGCAACAAATACATCCACAACCTCTCTGCTACCACCGCTCCGGCGACACGACTCCTGATCTTCAACCTCCACAATCTCCGGCGACATCATGGCTCGCGGCTGCCACGTTTCTTCTTGATCAGTCTCCATTATCTCACGATGATTATGACTATGAATTTGATTAAGGTGATCACTGTTTCTCTCTCTTGACATAATTAACAACAAGATAATAAACAGAGTGGGGGGAGGTGAAAACAGAGTGGTGGCGGTGGCTTCTTGTGAAATATGAAATCTGTCGCGTTGCTTTCAAACCCTTTCTCCTCATATAAAAATAAGTGCTTTATTCTTTCTTTTTAACGTATTTTATTCATTAAATATTATTCTGTGTTTTTATACACACGTATACATACAACAATAAAAATTCTAGCTTTTTCCATTATAATAATACATAGTTAATACTCCCTCCGTCCCTAAATAAAGTTATCATTTCTCTTGGGCACAACTTTTTAGGAGATAATTAGTGGTCGAGTATTTGGTATTATTTTTTATTAAAATATAAGGTTTACTTGGAGAAAGAAAGTGTTTCAAGAGATAGTTAGTGGTGAAAGTATTGGTAATAATATTATTATATTAACTGAGGCCCTTAAGTTTGAGAAATGAGAACTTTATTTAGCGACAAAACTTGGAGGAGAAATGAGAACTTTATTTAGGGACGGAGGGAGTATCTATTAGTCTATATGCTAGGGATATGTGTAATTGACGGAGAACTGACCAGAATCATATAACCAAACTAGATCGGACCGAACCAAACTATAATTGTTCAGTTCTCAGTTATAATTTTCATTAAAATTGGTTCTTGGTCCGGTTCGGTTCCGAGCGGTACGGTTCGGTCCAAAACCGAGAAAAACCATAGAGCCGATGATATTTTTTCGGTTCTCGGTTCGGTACCGGCTAGTTCTCGGTCCGGTTTGGTTCGGTTCTAATTGTCATCGGTTCGGTACTCGGTCCTGCCGAAAAATATTCTATGTTCTTGGTTTGGTTCCGAACGATTCAGTTCAATTCTTAAACCGTGCACAAGCCCATTCCGGATATATATGAATAAAAGTTTCAGCTTTTAACTTTCAGCTCATTACTCCAACTCACTCCCCCACTTAAAAGCATTGGCTCAATAGCTTCAAGTAAGAGGTTCAGTTCACAATTTCAGCTTCAACTACCAAATATACCCAAAATTAGGTCCACCCATAATCTCCTTTGGTGGTACAATCATGTTCCAACCGATCCTGATTTTGCTAAAAGAACTTGGGATATCATTAATATTGTAACAATTGCTTGATCTATAGTAGCAATTTTTGACTTTAGTATTTGAAAGTTGATCATCTTTTGGATTCGACCGTGCATGTTTGTATCAGAATAGGTAGTCAATTATAGACCGCTTTAGTTAGGCTTTATGCACATGCAACATGTCCAAAGGCCAAATGCCAATATATGTTGAGTAAGTGATGTCTTGTACCAAATTATATATTGGGGTTGAATCAACTTCATTTGTTCAAGCATCTATTACGTGTTTCATCAATTCAATCTCTCATAATTTTAGGAGACTGTTAAAAAGAAGCTATAAAGTAAATGATAAAAATAAAAACTAGAAAAATACTTCAAATATGCTACACACCTAGATATATAAATGTAATGCAGACATAAATGTGGATGAACATCACTTTTGTTTCAAAACTTTCGGGCCAAATAATGTTATATTTTGAGTGTAATTTTCAACTTAAGGTTTGTTAGGACCAAAATTGTAATAGTTTTGACCTTTAAGTCCGTTAGTTAACAAGTTCCTTGTTAAGTGGTAGATGGTATAAATACATGTATGTTTGTCTTTCAATGTAAACTTTCCCACACTTTACAGATATACAATTTAGAAAGCTCTTGTTCTCTCTCGTTTACACACACTCACACCATCTACACACACTCACTCAAATCTTCTATTTCTCACTCAAATCTCAATGGATTAGCTTGATTATAGTCTTAAACGATCTAACAAGTGGTATCAGAGCAAAAACTCTCTGTGAGTGGATCCAAATTCAGCTTAATTCGATGAAGATCTGAGAAAGTTTGAAGAAAAGTTCGTTCGTCATTGAAAATTTAATGTTGTAATTTTTCTGTCCAAATCGAAGATTTGATCATGGATTAGTGTTTCTCCAGTGTTTCTAAACACAATAGAATCAAATTCAGATTCATTCCATCAACATTTGATCTTCAATTTGATGATTTTAGAGAAAAAGTGAAAAAGTTGAAAAGTTCCTGTAAATCGAATATTTGAAGATTTTGTGTAATGGATTGAAGAAATTGATCCGATCAAAGTATTAGCAATTGAATTTCGAACAATTAGCAAGAAGAATCAATCAAATCGGTGAAGTATTAAGAAAAATTCGATCGAAAAAGAGAAGAAAAAATACGTACTGTGTTCGTTCAGTTGAGTAGTTCGGCTTCATATTGATGAACAAGTTCGGCTTCCTTAGTTCGGCCCGAACTACATAGCTCGGCCCAATATCGAAGTTCATTGTTCGGCCCACAAGTTCGGCCCGAGAATTGATCGTACAGAAGTTCGGCCCGAACTTGTAGAAGTTCGGCCCATTTCCAAGTTTACACCTAGTTCGGCTTCAGATCCCTGAAGAAGTTCGGCTTCAGATCCAGAGTTCGTTTTTCTTCAATTAGACAACTAGTTCGGCAGATTCAATTAGATCGATCAACAATCTTCATAATGAGTCGACAATTGTAATTCGATTACAATCGATCTTGTTCGATTCCAAATCAATTGGGTAATGTTCGGCTGATTTGGTTCTGCGGAGACGTCAGCAAACTGCGATCATCAATCGTAAGCTGTATCTTGAACAATCAGAATCAGAATTGAATTAAAATCTAAATATCGACAATATTTTCATCAATTTAAAGGTTTCCGAACAAAGTGTTTGGCTTCTAATCTCGACACAAGAATCCTGATTCGATCAACAGATTCAGATTCAATTGGCGTTCAGATTCAATTCTTTAATTTCAACAGATTCAATTTCAATAGGTTCAATTGAAGTGGAATAAATCGATTATATAACCGATATCTGATTGGAGAAAGAAAATTCCGATATCTGAGTTTTGAGTAATCAATTATACTGATAACTGATATTCTAAATTCTAGCCCAACAACCGATATAGCATGGACGCCAAATAATACCAATATCACATAAAACCCAATACGCAAGTGTTTGTGCAAAAGCCCAAGTGTTAAAGCAAAATCCCTTTTATTCCAGCCCAAGTCGTAATATTTTTTTTACGTCCAAAATTAACTAGTTAAAGTCAAATATCGTGGCCAACCTATCAAAACATATTTGTACACTTGAAGCCCAAATTGTTTTTCAAGCCCAACTCCACAATCAAGTTTAAAGTTTGTACAAGCCCAATAATTCCAATTTAAACAAGTTAATTCATTTGATCTTTTAGTCAAATATTTGTACAATTTTTAACAATGACTTCAAGAGATGCATTGTCGATCGGAACCGATCTCAAACCTCCGGTTTTATACCGAGGTGAATACGCGCAATGGAAGAAACGGTTCCTCCATTTTATCAAAAATCAAGAACTGGCTACTGAAATACGTGACTCACTCGAAAATGGTGAAGCAGTATTCTACGAAGACGTAATAGCTGCACCAAATGCAACACCGCCAGTTCTTGGAGGTCGAACTCCGCTTCCTAAATCAAGATACAATGCTCAACAAAAGCTACGAGCTAAAGCATATCTACAATCGTTTTCATTCGTACTTCAGAGTTTACCGAACGAGATTTATAATAGCTTAGACAGCTTGGAAACCGGTAAAGAGATATGGGATGAAATTCGAAAGCAAATGGAAGGCACCGTTTTAGGGAATAAAGCCAAGATGGTAACCACTCTGAATGCTTACCAATCATTTAAAGCTTCCACCGGGGAAGAATTAGAAAGCACATATCACCGTTATTGCAACTTGTTGAATGAACTTCGAAGAAATAACTTGAAGAAGGAAAATTTGGAGATTAACATCAAGTTCATCAACAGTCTACTACCAGAGTGGGCCACTTTTGGAAACAGTGCTATGCAACATAAAGATCTGAGCTCAATTGATGTGCATGAACTGTATGAGTATTTACTTCAAAATGCTCCAATGGTGAAAGATATAGTCAAAACCAAACAGGAAAATGCAAACACTCTTGATACTCTTTCTCTTCTTACAAGACAATACCAGTCAAATTCATCTGGTAAACTGAAAGAAAAATCAGAAGAACCTGTCAAAGATACAAAAGAAGAAATGGAGACTGAATTAGAACAACTGTTGCAAGCTATGTCTTTCATCTCAAGATATGCGAAGAAGTATTACCCAACTCATACAAACAACAATCAGAGATCTTCATCCACTTTCAAGTCTGCACCATCTGCATCAAACACATCTGATAAACCAAAAGTTATAACACCTTTGGATCCGACAAAGAAATGTTATAACTGTGGACTTCCTGGTCATTTCTCCCGAGACTGTAAGAAACCAAAAGTTCGGGATTCTGAATACTTTAAACGCAAAATGTTAATGGCCAAGCAGATTGAGTCAGGCAAGGTATTGTTAGCAGAAGATCTTCAATGGATGGAAGACTCAGATCCTGAGGATGAAGAGCATTCGGCAAATCTATGCTTTATGGCACGTGAAAATGCTGAAATTTCTGAACGTTTATCTGATGATGCCAACAAAGAAATAGAGGTAATTAATTCTTTCTTATCTCATTCTTCACATTTAATTGATTCTGAAAATTGTTTTGTAACAAACCAGAATTTTGAAATTGAATCTTTAAAACAAAACCTTTTGAATGAAAAAGAATTAAATACTTTACTTCAAGAAAAATTAGCTTATCTAGAAAACGAAAATGAACAATTTGTTGATCATAATACACAACTCGTTCATTTTATTAAACAAAATAAAAATTTTGAGAAAAAGAATCTGACGTTACAAAATCGAATTTCAGAATTGACTGTTAAATATGAGACTGATATTCAACATTTGTCTCAAACTATTTCTGAACAAGAAATTGAAATGACCAATCTTAAAAATACACAAAGTTCCACATCAAATGCTGACAATGATAAATATTACAAGTTATACATTGAAGCATGGAATGATTATCAAATTACTAAAAATTGGTTGGAACGCAAACAAAAAGAATTTGATGACAATGAGACTCAGTTTAAATCCTTAAACACACAAATAAAAGACTTATCAGAAATCATTAATGAAAATGACATTCAAACAAAACAAGAATTAAATAGCAAACAGAATGTCATACATCAACTACAAAATGATAAAATTCAACTTTCTTCTCACGTCAAACATCTTGAAGAAATCATTGCCAAACGAGGACAAACTGATCAAACAATTCACTTGAACAAGCCTAAAGATTTCAAATACTTCAATTCAAGAGAAGGACTGGGGAAGTACATACCATCCGCACTGATAATGGAACTGAATTTAAAAATCAAGTTTTAGATTCTTTTCTTGACTCAGTTGGTATTACTCACCAATTTTCCGCTGCCAGAACACCTCAACAAAATGGGGTTGTTGAACGAAGAAATCAAACTCTTGTTGAAGCTGCTCGTACCATGCTTTCATATTCAAAACTCCCATTATCTCTTTGGGCAGAAGCTATAAGTACAGCTTGCTTTACTCAAAATCGTTCAATCATCAACAAAGCATACAACAAAACTCCCTATGAACTGATCAATAACCGCATTCCAAATATTAAATTTTTACATATTTTTGGGAGTCGGTGTTTCATTCTGAATGATAAAGATAAGTTGAATAAATTTGATGAAAAAGCTGATGAAGGAATCTTTGTGGGATATTCAAGAGAATCTGCTTCTTATCGAGTTTATAATCGATCAAAACGAACGATCAGAGAAAGTGTTAACGTTAATTTTGATGAGACATTTCCTATCAATTCAGTTACTTCAAATGCTGAAACTCCTTCACCATCGTCAACGCCTTCAACATCTGAGAATGACTTGGATATTTTATTTCGTCATTTTTATGATGATTATCATAATATTCGACATATTTTACTGGAGGAGGCTGGCGTTCCATTTCCAACAGTAGCTGAAGTTCAATCTATTTCTGTTCCTGATATTCATACTTCAAGTTCTACGGATTCTCCTTCTCCAACTTCTGCTACTCCACATAATGATTCTTCTCAATCACCTACTGTTTCACAACCTGAGACTTCATCATCTCCGGAACATTCTTCACCTTTGCTACATCAAGCATCTCCGGACGATTCTCCACCCACGATTAATCAATCATCATCTTCTGGTCAAGCTGCTACTTCTTTCGATTTATCTTTAGTTCCAGCTCAACCTCCACCTTTGGCGATAGATTTTTCTAAATTCAACGTTCAACGGGTTGTTCCTCCACCGTCTACATCAACTACTCAAACTGCGATAATTCCACATCCTGAATTCACTGATACCTCAAATATTAATCCAGGTCAAATTCCACTTCCTCATTCTCTTAAATGGACAAGAGAGCACCCTTTACATCAGATAATCGGTGACCCTGAATCTTCTGTTCAAACCCGACGAGCTACTGCTGATGAATGTCAGTATACTGCATTTTTAAGCTCAAATGAACCAAAGAAGGTCAGTGAAGCTCTCTCAGACCCAGACTGGATTATTTCTATGCAAGAAGAAATAAATCAGTTTGAAAGATTAAAAGTCTGGCGTCTTGTTCCAAAACCTCCTGGCAAATCTGTTATTGGTACAAAGTGGATTTTCAAAAATAAAAAGGATGAAAATGGAATTGTAATTCGGAACAAAGCACGTCTCGTTGCAAAAGGGTATGCTCAGCAGGAAGTCATTGATTTTGAAGAAACTTTTGCTCCTGTAGCCCGGATAGAAGCCATTCGAATATTCTTAGCATATGCAGCACATAAGAATTTTACTATCTATCAGATGGATGTAAAAACTGCATTTTTAAATGGCATTCTCAAAGAAGAAGTGTACGTTCATCAACCCGACGGCTTTGTAGATCCACATTTGCCTAATCATGTTTATATTCTCGACAAAGCTTTGTACGGTTTAAAACAAGCTCCCCGGGCGTGGTATGATGTATTATCAAAATTCTTAGTTGAGTCTGGTTTTTCTAAAGGAAAAGTCGACACAACTCTCTTCATCAAACGTCAAGGGGAAGACATTGTTCTTATTCAAATTTATGTCGACGATATAATTTTTGGTTCTACAAATCCAAAATATTGCAAGAAATTCTCTGCTCTTATGGTCAAACGTTTTGAGATGAGCATGATGGGTGAAATGAATTTCTTTCTTGGTCTTCAAGTTCGCCAATTACCGACCGGAATTTTCATCAATCAATCCAAATATATCACTGATTTATTGAAGAAATATCTTATGGATGATTGTAAACCAATATCGACGCCGATGTCGCCTGGTTCGAAATTACATGCTGATCCGGATGGCAAACTTGTTGATGTTACCCACTATCGGGGGATGATCGGATCCTTACTATATCTGACTTCGAGTAGACCAGACATTATGTTCTCTACATGCATCTGTGCTCGGTATCAGGCAGCACCTAAAGAATCTCATCTTCAAGCGGTTAAACGAATCTTTAGGTATCTGAAGGGCACTCGAGATCTTGGTCTCTGGTATCCTAAAGAAACTTCCTTTGATTTAACTGCATTTTCTGATGCTGACCATGCTGGATGTATGTTGGATCGAAAGAGTACGTCTGGGAGTGTTCAATTTCTGGGAGATAAACTAGTGAGCTGGTCTTCACGAAAACAAAATTGCGTGTCTCTTTCCACTGCAGAGGCAGAATATGTTGCTGCTGCAAGCTGTTTATCCCAGGTAATTTGGATGCAATCACAATTAAAAGATTACGGCTTTTTATACAGTCGTATTCCTTTATATTGTGATTCTCGAAGTGCAATTGCAATTTCATGCAATCCTGTTCAACATTCAAAAACTAAACATATCGATCTTCGATATCACTTTATAAAAGATCATGTTGAACATGGTAATGTGGAATTATACTTTGTTTCTACAGATTATCAATTAGCTGATTTGTTTACCAAGGCATTGGACGAAAAACGTTTTAACTTTCTTGTGTCTAAACTTGGTATGCTAAATCTAAAAGCTTAAAATGTTTTATATTTCAACTTAATGACTTATACATAATTCAGTGTATAACTCGCTTTTCAAAATAATCACTTATATACATATCAGTATATGACTCAAACTTCAAAGCATTGGCTTTCAAGTACATAAGCTTGAAACCCGCTCAAAACCAGTTTATCACTTACACGTAAAAACTCTTTCCCACCTCTCTTAAAACTGTACAATTTTCATTACTTATATTTTGTCGAGGGGGAGAAATTTTAATTCTACGGGGAGAATTATTATTTCCAGGGGGAGAAACTTTCTTATATCAATATTTTTATACCCGTTTGAATTTTTTTTTATTCGAACAATTTTTTTTTATCAAACGACAATACCTTCCTATGGTTTGCCAGAACCGGCCTAACCTTCCCAGGGAAATACTTTTTAGCCAAAATTGGTAAATGTGAGGGTATATGTCTTAGGGTATAGATTTAGGTGAGTGCAAGGTGATGTGAAAACATGATAATTTTAAGAAAACACACCTTTGAGTGCATCCAAACCGAAAATAAACCGGGCAACCTCACTAAATTGTGATCATTCATGTGTTGAATGATTCACCAGACTTAACTGGCCCAGTCAAGCATTTGCACTCCACCACCAACCACTCAGATTCCTCTCAACAGGAATTTGTTTCAATTCATCAGGGGACGTAGCACATAATCTATCGACTGCTCATTCGGAGTATGTTGGTATTGAAATAATTAACCTTCTGCCCCGGGTTACGTCTTCAGTTGAATGCACAATGTGTCTAGATCTCATCGACAAATATTTCCAATTTAGGACACATACACTATTGAATATGAATCTCCGTGTATTCATCGGAACACTCATAGTGGCATCACAATCTGGTGTTTCACGAGGATTGAGTGGAAATCCTGCTAGAGCTAAAATTGCGCCAACTCTAATCGCAGGTCACACATTTGAATCAATGGTTGTGCAAACGACTATCGATTCATACCGTGTGTTAACGGATACTCTATGTGAGTCCGGTATTTCCTAAATTGTTCAAGTTGCTGTGCCTAAACTTTTAAATCATAAAGGCAACAACTTATGCCGGAAACACATTTTCCGATGAAAAATCCATGTTATTCTTACAAAGTAACATCATAAATGCTGATAATTTGCACATGAGCGTTATAGTTCACTCTCAAATTACTCCTATGATCTGCTATAACCGGTATGATCTTCCCCAGGAGCCACCTACAATATAGGACAATATGTAAGGGTACATAGGTCTAGGTGAGCAGAATCAAGTATCACGGGATCTTGATTGGGGTGCGCTGAGATAAAATTTGAGAGGGGGAATGTAGTAGGGGGTGCAATTCAGCTATACATGGTACAATGAAATGAGGGAGTAGTCGAAAAATGAATATGTAAGCTTGAGTGAGGAGGGTGTGACAGGGTTAAAGAAAACGAAAAACCCTTACCAAACTGATAAAAAGCCGGGTAGCCACGTCTCTATCAGATTGCATGTGTTGCTCTCTGATATTGAAAAAGACATCATGGAACCCAGTGATGCAATGCACAACCCCCCCAGCCACTCAAGTATTTCTTAAAAAGTACTTGTTTCATTTCCACGGAGATTAGCTCATATGCTATCGACATCTCACTTGGAGATTGTTGATATTGAATCAGAGGACAAGTCTCTCCAGTCCTCGCCTTCGTTTGTCCACTAATTGAGTCTAGAACCGAAATACACTTTTAGGACACAAGGCATAATACCAAGCTTATCTTTGTGATAAAGCCGGAACATTCATAGTGATACCAACGTTCTTGGTATTCCACGATGATTGAATGGAAATCCTACCAGTGCTAACATCTATTCCAACACTGAACGTAGGTCACACAGTTTGTATAACTGTTGTGTCAACGGGTAATCTATGTGATCCCGGTTTTCCCGACTTAGTTCGATCATTGAGATTAAATGCCAAATGATTTGATCGGATATCTATATCATCATCTTCGGTTCGGTTTTCGATTATACAAAGTGATGTATCTTGCTTCATTCAAAAGATGCATAAATCATTCTTCATCACATTTGTATCCATGGGCTTCGAAGATTTTCTTCATTTCACCTCGACGAACTTCACATTTTTCATGATGATTCCGATAAATCTTAATCATCATGAGGGGGAGAAAATTTACTAAGAAGTTCAGTTTATGAAGAAAATGCTTACAAGATTTACGAAGATATATTAGCCCAGTTTACTCCACGTCAAAAAGACATATGCACCGATTAAGGGGGAGTAAACGAGAAACCGAAGAAGATTCATTAAGACATAATTGTTTGTTCGAGGGGGAGCGTAAACTTTAACAATAATTTATCCCTAACAACAATTATCAATGATCATAAATCGACAAAGCCACAACTTTAACAAAAGACTTCCGCTACAAAACAACTCTATCTATCTATGGGTCTACATTTTTGTCGATGTACATGAAATAATTTGTGAAGAAAAAGAAACCGACTTATCTTCAGAAATTTCTCACAAATCCTCAACATTTCCATTTCAAATCTTAAACTGACAAATCATTCTATCCAAACCACAAATTCACATCCTTATCCATTTCAAAATTTAACCGTTTAAATCTTTCTTTCCAAAATTCCATAACAACCATATCCATTCAAAAGCTTAACTGTTCTATTCTGTTGTTCATATCAAACACAAATTATCCACATTCATCCAAAATCCTAAATGTACATATCATTTTTCCATACATACAAAAGATACATACACACATATCCAAAACTTTTAACTTTTAAATCATACTTACCGAAACAAACACACACATCCAAAACTGTGATTGACAAACCATTCAAAAACATTATAATTCTATCCTCAATGTAATCCTCTACCACAAAATTCCAAAAACAACCTCTCCATTATCTGAAAACCCAGTCAAATCCTTACTTAACTGATATTCCATTTCTTAAAATTTTCAAATCTTTAGTAAATCAGTTATAGGATTTCCTCACTCAAACATTATCAACGAAAAACATATTCTCTTTGAGTACCTTAAACTTCCAGATTTCTCAAATGTTTTGTTCTTAAAAATACAGAAAAAAAACATTTTCTTGCCAAAGATAGATGATAACTAGAATCTGAAGTTTGAAGACTGGGATGAAGTATTAAAGATCAAAAAGGGGGAGATTGTTAGGACCAAAATTGTAATAGTTTTGACCTTTAAGTCCGTTAGTTAACAAGTTCCTTGTTAAGTGGTAGATGGTATAAATACATGTATGTTTGTCTTTCAATGTAAGCTTTCCCACACTTTACAGATATACAATTTAGAAAGCTCTTGTTCTCTCTCGTTTACACACACTCACACCATCTACACACTCACTCAAATCTTCTATTTCTCACTCAAATCTCAATGGATTAGCTTGATTATAGTCTTAAACGATCTAACAAGGTTTTTTTTTCACTTTGTTTTAGTACCAGTTTTCGTCTGTTTGTCTTTGTTGGCCCATTTGAAAATCTCGGCCCTAGATAGGATTTGTTTGAGACTATGGAAAGTTTAGTTGTAATTTTTATGAAAATTGATTTTTCTCCCTAAAAATTGTATTCTTGAGTTAAACAGGTTTTGAAAAACAAATCAACGAGGTTGTGTGAATCAACATGGTTTTGGAATAGATAATCCTATGTATTCTAAGAATCAACGACACCGGTCATTATTATCTTTTTTTACTCTGCATCAAAATGTTGCATGTTCAATCATAGAAAAAGAGTGACCAGTATTTGACACCATAGATCGCAAATTCAAGTGAACGATACAATCCTTGTGATGCCTTTTGGTCGAATTACGTATGTACCCGTTTTGCATAATGACATGATTACTAATTAGTTTTCGCGTGTTCAAATATAAGTGATTTGCAAGTTTATATTTAGGGTTTTTGGAATGATGGAAGCTCTAACAAGTTTCGATTTATGGAGATTAATTGCCCTAGATTTGATTCCACTTAATTAGGAAGTGGCACAATTTGTAGTGCTTCCTACAATAGTTTTGGTTTTATTTTGACAAGACCCACCATACATAGGAGCATTATTAACACAAGTATATATTGTGCTATCCTTGTAAATGAGCACTAAGAGCTTGTCACGCAATTAGAGGCAACACTACATTCATAAGATAACAAGATTGTCAGTTTATAGGGTTGCATCTTAAAACCAATTGGTTGTAAAAGGAGTAGTCAGCATCTTTATAAGCACATTACAGGTTTGTTCTTTTTCCAATATGGGACATTACTCAACACGCCCCCTCACGTGTGGCGTCCTTTTTTCGCGCCTAACACGTGGATATTTATGGGTTACGTAGAGTCCGTGTGACCGTTTTACCAACTACGGGTGAACCTTGCTCTGATACCATGTCAGTTTATAGGGTTCCATCTTAAAACCAATTGGTTGTAAGAGGAGTAGCCAGGACCTTTATAAGCACATTACAAATTTGTTCTATGTCCAATGTGGGACATTACTCAACAAAGATATACTTATCGTATTCTCATAGTAACTTCCAACCTGACCCGTTTGATGAGCATGACCCGTTTGACCCATTACTTCTGTCACCAAATTTTTTGGATTACCTGCCTACAATTTCATATTGAATTCGCAACTGCGTTCAAGGCTGGCGTTTTGTATACGTTATCTTGTTTGTTTGGTGGTTATTCTTTCGTCACATATGTGTTGTGTTCCAAGCCCCTTAACAAATTTAAGGCTACAAGATCTAGCTCATCGACGTACCACTACCACAAAAGTACCGTTACTTTTTAAAATAATTTAAAGGCTGTAGAAATATCAATCGAAATTTAGGACCACCACTCGTGATGCACATATGCGATATTTGGTTCAATTCCACTTGAGGTTGAACATGATCATTGTGCCTCTGAATCGGCTTTTTTTTAACTCACCTGATTCCTATTGATGTTGGCCTAAATGGAGAAAAAAATTCATTTTGTTCCTTGAAAGTCCAAGACCGTGTGAAGTAATGAGCTGCACTAAAATGAACATAACTTTTGCCTCGAGTTTAGTTTAAGTTGTTCGCACAACCAAATCAAAGCTAGCGACGAGGGCTACGACCCGGTAAACAGCCATAGGTGGTCTATGGAACTTTCAGGGCCCAAAAACACTATTTATGGGAGTTATTTCATTTTTAGTTTTCTTGTCTAATTTTTGAACTTTGTTTTAGGCCAAGATTTTGGCCCGCATGTTTTTTTGGCCAGTTCGAAAATTTAGGCCTCATTTAGGATTTGTTTGAGACTCCAGATGGTTTTTTTGGTACTTTTACGAAAATTGAGTTTACTTCCAAATTCGTTTTCTTGTGTTGACCATGTTTTGAATAACAAATCCACGTATCCTTTTAATCAACATGGTTCTTTGAATAGATTGTCTAGGTTATTCTAAGAAATCAGCGAGACCGGTTTTTGTTCTTTTTTTTTTTTTTTTTTTTAGTTTACGTCACCTATATAAGCAAGTTTTTTTACAATGTTACAATGCAGAGGTTATTCCTAGAAAGTTAACTAAATATGAGGCTGTCATCAAGATTTAAATGAAAGCGATTGAATACACCAAAGAGCAAAAGTAACAAGAAGTGGAGGGGACCAAGAATCCACTTGATAAATGCGGATCAGTTTTACTACAAACATATACATCGAAACAAAAAGAGATGGCATGATATCAAGAAGCTGACAGCATGCTAATGTCAAAAACTACCATCATTTACATGTCATAACATAATCTTCAAACCGCTATTCCTGCACTCGATTAGTCTCGTTCGTAGGAACCACAAATAGTGGACTAATGGAATAACATATAAGCTTTAAAAGTTGGGAATCGAGATTCCTTCGCTACAAGAAAATTCCTGTATAGCTACGGAAAGTTGCAACGAACTTGATTCCGTAGCAATTTTGCTATGGAATATGCTACAGAATGAGGTTCCGTAGCAACTTTGCTACGGAATATGCTACAGAACTTCAAACCGTAGCGTGAAGAGGCCGACGCAAAGAATGCGTAACTTGAAGACCAACTTGCACAAGTAATGACGGTTATTAATGTTTTTAAAGAACAGGTCAATACGCTTGCAAAAACCAGATAATCATTATTTGAGTATTGATTTATTTTAATTTCACTTTTGTTTAATGAATTAGATTTTTTTTATGTAACAAAAGATTGTTTGTTTTAAATTATTTTTTAATTTGGTTTTGAAATTTTAGTAATTGCGATTTATTATAATGTTGCAATAATATGACTATGTTTGCTACGACAATACGACTACGATATTTGCTATGATAAAATGAAAACGTTTGCTACGACAAAATTATTATGGAAATTTGCTACGACAATATGGCAACATAATTTGCCACGGCATTATGGCAACGGAATTTGTTACAAAAAAAGGCTACGGAATTTGCAACACCAATATGACCACGGAATTTGCTATGACAAAAGTGCTACGGATTTTGCTACGGCAATATGGCAACGGAGTTTGCTACGCCAATATTGCAACGCAATTTGCTACGCCAATATTGCAACGCAATTTGCTACGCCAAAAGTGCTACGGAATTTGCTACGGCAAAAGTGCTACGGAATTTGCTACGACAATATGGCTACGGAATTTGCTACGCCAAAATTGCTACCGAATTTGCTACGGAAATATGACTACGGAATTTGCTACGCCAATATTGCTACGGAATTTTGCTACGCCAATATTGCTACGGAATTTGCTACGCCAATATGGCTACGGAATTTGCTACGCCAAAAGGGCTACGGAAATTGCTACGCCAAAAGAGCTACGGAATTTGCTACGCTAATATAGCTACGAAATTAGCTACGAAATCTCATTTGCTAGGAAGAAATTTGCTACCGAATGGGTTTGTGGCATTTTCCGTAGCTATTCATGTTTAGCTACGGAAAATCAGGTTTTGGCTACAGAATTTGTCCGTAGCTATTTGAGTTTTTTCTTGTAGTGCTTATATCTAAACCCAAACACAGAATCATTATCCGGTGGCTTGAGTAATGGTCAAAATTAGTTACGGTTTAATGGGTTTTTTTTTAATCTGGGTTGATGTGGCCACGTCGGGTGCATTTGACTCACAAACCCTTTTTGTCTTTTTTCCTCCGATTCAAAATAAATTATACACTTTTGTTTTTTGTGTATTAAAATAAGTGATAAATTTTGAAAACTTACTATATTTTGTAAAAAGTAGTGGGGATGACTCATTCCCCAATAACACTCCAGTGTAACTATCCAGTAATATAGCTACCCTAATCAATGGGTTTTCTTGTTCGAACATGGAGCTTGTGCTAGGTCAACAAAGCTGGTTCGGATGGATTTACGTGATCATTCAAAAAAGTAAATTTTATTGACTTTCGACACATTTAACCATTCCCTTTGTGGATAAATTTTTTGAACTGACCCATTTGACTCGTTTAAACTAACCCACAACCCAAATTGGCCCATTAATAGCTAAATGGGCCACATCTAGTTTCTTTATCTTTCTGAATTCTGATTACAAAGTATACTCATTTGCCATTCCACTTAGGCACAAATTGGCCCACACTATATATATTCGTGTTCTTTGTGTATGGACCAACTTGAATATAAATTCCCTTAAATATTTTTGTGAACAGAAATTGAGATTAAAAAAAGACAAACTAGAAAATAGAAAATACAAATACAAATGATTAATATGATAAAGTCATTTAAATACTATCAATCACCATTATGCAAACTGTACTAATGGTGGGGTGTACTTATGATATTTATATCCATATCTCATTCATAAGCATATAAGATCTTGAAGTTCTTAGAAGTCACAAAAGTTATAAGTATATAAGTATATAACTTTTTGTTAAAACGGGTCATTTTAACATGGTAGATGACAACTTGCAAGTCTTGATTTTGTTGTTTGAACACTCCCTATAATCGTTTCGATAGTGATTGGGTTTGTCTACTTGCATTTCAAGCCAAAGGAAAATAGAGGGAGGTAAGATAATTATATTGATCGAACTCGTTGATATGTTCCACTCTCACGAGCACTTTAATCGGATGTCTTTCTAAAATCAGTCTATCTATCTCTAAGTAGGGTATAAGTGTCTGCATCCTAAAATCAGTCTCTCTATCTCTACTGAATGTACATAATTAAGTTTTAATTCAACTGTTCTTTGTAAAAAAGAGCTATTAGGAGTGAGCTTCTCTACCAAATGGCTTTTTGGCATAGAATTATGGTGTTTGGGCCCCCACCCCCACCTCCACCATCTTCGTGGTCGAAGTTTGAAGTCCAGTTGCCGACACGTTGTATTTTAAGGACTTTAGGATTTGTCGTTAAAAAAATAGTTGAGCTTCTCTCCAAACTCAGTATGTCGCCAGATTAATTTATAGGTCGTGAATTTTACACCACGTTTTTCGATGTATAATAATAATTATTTTATATATTTATACAGCATAATATAAATATTAAAAGACCTAGTATACAAATTAACTCCATCAATTATTCGGGTAACTTTAACCGAGTCAAAATATCACGGTGAGAAAGCACAAATTTACGTAAATACCCCTAAAAATATTGCGACAATTTGCCAGTTTTGTTACCGAAATTGGTATAATAATCCGAACATTTCTCCGAAGTATTCCAAGACCACCATACCAATTCACCATCATCCTTCAATCCGTCGATCATCATTACCTTACATTCATCAATCTCTAGAAATCCCTTCAATTTAACCCATATTCACACACTAAAAACACCACAACACAACAATGGATCCAAACCCTAAAAGGTTCCCAATTCTCTCCTACGTCATGACCAGGCTCCCCACCATGAAACGCCCTAACCCTAACACGCCGGACACCGACATCGAGCAACAACCAACCGCCGGTTCGATCTCAAAACCGGAACCGTTTTTTGAGCTAACCGAAAGAATGCCGCACCTAACCGACCCGCACCTTCTGGCGTCCATGCGGTCAGCCGTGAGTGACGTGTCACAAACACGGTCACTCCTCAAAACACTCGGCGACCGCCCCGATCACGAAGCCGTTGACATGGCGAAAACACGCCTTGCCGAGATCGAATCCATGCAATCAAACGAGCTCGACGAGATCGCGCTGTCGGATAAGGTGGATCCTGAGGAGGAAAAACGGAAAAACGCGATTGATCGGGAGAAACAGATGCATAAAGCGTTGATATCGTTGGATCAAATGCACGAATCTTATGATAAGTTGTTGAGTGATGCTGAGAAGAGGCTTGAGAAGATCTATGAGTCGGCTAAGGTTGCGGGAACGAGGTCGGGTGTGTTTGTTGGCGAGGGTCTTGCGGATGATGTTAAGGATGAAGTTGCGATGATTTTGAGTGATGCGATGTCGCATGGGGCTGAAAAGATTGATTTGTCGGAGAGACGGTTGCCGTATTTGCCGGAAGCTTTCGGGAAGATTCGTACGTTGGTTTATCTTAATCTGTCTTGTAATCAGCTTGAGGTTAGTTTATGATTCTTAAATTTTATGGTTCCTTAATGTTTTATTTGAGCCGACTAATCTGAGAGCGTCTTCAACTTTTTTGGTTTTATTTATCAATGCAAAAACAAAATTTCTTCACTACGTTTTTGTATTCATCATAATGTATGGTTTTAAGTACTTAGTCTCTTTTATAATAAGTGATACACTTACGGTTTTACTTTTTTTCAAGGCAAACGATTATAATACAGATTGAATTAGATAGTTAGTGGAACATGACTTTTATATATTTTAATTAAAGTGAGTTTTATGACTCTTAAAAGTAAAGGTAAAGGTAAATGTGTCATTTCACCTTATTCAGTGAGATAGTTAGTGGGTGTGGGTCTCGACCATTACTTTTTGTCAAATAAGATAAGTTTTTAAAGTGTGTCACTTATTTTGAAACGCATCAACTTATTTATGGAAACGGAGAAAGTAAATTTTATAGTTGTATTATGGTGGTTTTTAAGGTTGAAATTGTTAATTAGCTTAAAGTTTTATAAAGTGTATTCCCGGGGGTGAAAGAGTTATTTGGAATTGTAGTATTGATTAGCCTTGATGTATTATTGGAACAGGTAATTCCTGATTCTGTTGCTGGACTAGAGAATCTTGAAGAGCTTAATGTTTCTTCAAATATTTTGGAGGAACTTCCAGATTCCCTTGGCTGTTTGCTCAAGCTGAAGATTCTTGATGTTTCTAGCAACAAACTTGAGTCCTTGCCTGACAGCATTGCTCAATGCAGGTACATCTCTTTCATTCTTTCCAGAACACAAACATTTAGATGAATATATAATCTAAATTCACTCGTGTTTATATGAACAATGTTCTTGTTTTAGGTCATTGGTAGAACTTAATGCGAGTTTCAACAAGCTAACATATTTACCCACCAAAATCGGGTACGAACTAGTGAACTTAAAGAAGCTATCAATCCAATTAAACAAGGTTCGCAACTTCCCGACGTCCATAGGCGAAATGAAATCACTTGAATACCTAGATGCACACTTCAACGAGCTTCGAGGCCTACCAAACTCCATAGGAAACTTATCAAATCTCGAGGTCCTCAATCTCGGAAGCAATTTCAGCGATCTAAGAGAACTACCCGACACAATCGGCGACCTAACCAGCCTCAGGGAACTCGATGTTAGCAACAATCAGATCCAAGAGCTTCCGTTGACTTTCGGCCGTCTAGAGAAGTTGACTAAATTGAACATTGACCAGAACCCGTTGGTGGTCCCGCCGAAGGAAGTGGTGGAAGAGGGGACTGGGGCCGTGAAGGCGTTCATGGCCCAGAGGTGGTTCGATGTGTTGGTTCGAGAAGAAGAGAAGACAATGCGTGAACAAGCGGCGTTGGCTCATGCGAGTTGGTTGGCTCGTAGCACCTCGTGGTTGACCGGTGCGGTTGTTGGTGCGGCTGGAACCGTTTCTGGACTTCTTGGAGGAGAGAGGGATGATCCTTACCTCCACAAGGAACGCTGATTATTTTTATTTATAATAAAAAACTATTTTATCTCAATAATAACATGATTTTTTTTTAAATAAAAGAAATTAGGAGATTTTTTGCATAAATAATATATATTGGGAAATTTTCAACCTATTTTACTATTTTCGGGTCAGGTTTTATATTTCTTTTGTTCAAGCTAAAACTTGAAACAAGTGCATAAATTTTCGCAGGCAAACAAATAAAGTACAAACAATGTTATCCTAGTTTTGCCTTGTTTCGAATAATAATGGGATTGAGATGTAATTTGGTATACTGGATTCTATTTTAGATTTTTATTATATTTATATTTTAATTTAATTTAATTTAATGTTTATGGTAAGTTTTTTGTTTTCTGTATGGATAGCATTTGGGTTTATGTTCATGTGTTTATGATGGTTAAATTCAAGTGTATGGGGTTGTTTGAGTAGAGTTTTTCTGAGAGGTATTTCTATTTATTACCAGCTTCTTCGTGTTGGCCAAGTGCTGTTCATTATGTGTGTAATCCATTATTGTGATCATTTTCGAACTTTACTCTAATTATTTGGTAAATATTTACATAGGGAAGGAAACAACATGTTTACCAGTATATTACCCTTTGATGTTCGGTTTTGTCGTAAGCGATATATAAAATGACCATTTGTCCCATAGAGAGTATTTTAAATGATATGATGTGTACAAAATTCTGATAATCAATAGAATATGACAATGAAGAATACAATTATTTTCCAATTTATATCCTTATTATATGAATTAACAAAAGAATTGCAAGTATATGCGAAATAGATCAAGAACTTAATCATAATCTATACACTTGATGATATATATGATCTATACACTTGATGAGATTACATTATTATTTCAAACCTAAGGCAAACATTGATCAACTAATGATCAAATACAAAGAACAAGCAATGAAATCAAGTACAATTAGCTTATGTAAGCGTTGATGATGATATGGTCATTATGGTGTGCACACTGAAGTGATCTTCTATTTATAAACTTATATCTTTGAATATTCCACTACGTTCTAACTGATTCACGTGTGAAAACTTCATTTTTTTTTCAAAGGAAACATATGTTGTACATCTTCCAATAAAATTCTTTTATGTTATCTTGTATTTTAGCGAGTCATGATGTGTTGGTGATTTGTGTTACTAATGTGATTTAAGTGTAATGTGATAAACTTATTAATCAAATGTAATTCTAATAAATATTGAACAAGTAAGGGTGGTGCGGAGTGCACGCTTGTTTGAATCTGTTATGATTAAAATATGTATACACTGACTCTTAGGGGGTCCGGGGGCAGCACCCCCGGTAACGGGGTTCCAAGGGGCAGCACCCCTGGCGGGGTCCGGCGCAATACCCCGTGCGGGGTCCAAGGGGCAGAGCCCCTGGCTGGGGTCGAGCTCAGAAAATCCGAATTCTTGATTTGAACCCGCTTTTTTGACCCGGAAAAACCGACCCGGTTTTTGCAATTTTGGGCGGTTTGCAACTGCCAAAAGGCAATTCGAAGTGGTTTTTTCGTCAGTTTTTCAAGAGAGTAGATATCTCTGATTTTTTGTCATAATTTTCCTGGTACGTTTTCACATAGCAATGAAAACATTCTCCGTTCTTGTGATCTCTGATTTTATCCGGTTAAGGATTTCATTAGTACCAACGAAATACTTTGATCTGATAGTGATACACACGATTTCAGAGGGTTCAAAGCAAACGAAATCAATACTAAATTTATAACATCGTGGTGATCTTAACAAGATTTATATATGATTCATTTCTCGGTGTTATTGTCTTAATTTTACTGAGTGTCGTTGTATATCTTGTATCCTTGTCTATCTTTACAGTTTCTACGTATCTTTAACTTCTAAGATCTTTATAATGATTCTCCAATATATAATTTTTTCAAAGATTTAATGTGACATTTGTTAGACATACACTGAACCTGCTACATAATATGAACATTTGATCATACACTGATATCGCACCGGAAATCTAATACTTTAACCTAGGAACTTCAACTTCGTGTACATTATAAAACTTGCATTTAGATTGTTCTCAAACACTTATCTGTTTGTCTACATGAGTATGTTATCGCATAATTAGATATTTAATTTGTGGTAGAAGTGAGTGATAACATTGCTCGGGAGGACAGCTTGGTCATTTAGACTCTTTTATAAGAAAATGAATACATTTGTGTTATATTTTACTTTCAATGGGACAAGATAACTTAGACTTTTGTATACGAAAATGAATAAATTTGTGCTTTTATAAAAATACATTTGTGTTATATTTTACTTTCAATGGGACAAGATAACTTAGACTTTTGTATACGAAAATGAATAAATTTGTGTTATATTTTATTCCCATTGGGACAAATGCATACGTAAATTAAAAAAGAGAGCTAAAAACGTGTTAAATCGTATTGAATTGCTTAAAATGTACTAAAATGATTAAGGACCCCTATTTTGTTTTATTAAAATATAGGGATAAATTACAGTATTTGTCCCTGACCTATGGCCGATTCGGGGTTTTGTCCCTAATGTTTTTTTGTCGGTTTTTTTGTCCTTAAGTTTTTCAAATTCTGGAAATTTGTCCTTCCGTCCAAAATCCTCCGTTAACTAACGAGAAATGCCAAAAAACTATGACAATTTTCGTCCTATTAAATTAAAATGACCTAAATACCCTTATATTTAACCTTTTTGAACTTCTTTAATTAAATAAAGTTTACTTTATTCTTTTTTAATTTAATTTTCTCCCTCTCTCTCTTTTATCACTGATCGTCCCTCTCTCTCTTGTACATATCATTAGAGACAAACCTTAAGCAAATAATCAAAGTCTATGAACACAAAGAACACAAATTGATTTCTGCAAACATAAGCCCTAATTTTTGGGGCAAGCCCTAATTCGTTTGCAAGGGGAAAGCTTGGAGAAGACGGTGGCGGAACCCTAATCAGATCGACCGGTGGCGGACCGGTGGCGGTGACGGTTCGTCTTCAGATCTGGTCTTCAGACGACCGGTGGCGGAGCCGGAGAAGACGACTGATGGCGGTGGCGGTTCATCTTCAGATCTGGTCTTCAGATGACCGGTGGCGAACAGGGGAGAAGCGGGAGGGTGACTAGGGTCGGCGGTGCAAAGACCTGAACATAGAGATTCTTCGCAGGCGAAGTGGTGACGTGGAACGGCGGAGATAAGCCTTGGAGAAGGGTTCTCGGTCGTTTGAAGGTGGGCGGTGATGGTGGTCCGAGTGGTGTCTGTCCTCTCTTCCGTGTTCTAGTTGGCCTTGACTGTAAATGAGGCCACACGATTCTCAGGTACGGAGACTACCGGATGGTCGGAGACATTGACGACGGTGATGACCCTGAGACATGGACGATGGCGATGACCCTGAAACAGAAACAGAAACGGTGCAGATCTTGGAAGTATGTCTAACTTTTTTGAAATGTTTGTGTTTTTAATCATATTTTGATGATGGTGGTGAAGGTCAATGTTGGTGTTCATATGTGTTCTTCATCATATTAAAATGTATAATATTTAATGCACAAGTTACATGTAATTTGGGTGGGAAATTGGAGTTGGGCGATAAAAGATTAAAAGGACAAAAATACCCTTATTTTTTTGGCATTTCACGTTACTTAACGGCTAAAACTGACGGAAGGACAAATTTTCAGAATTTGAAAAACTTAAGGGACAAAAAAACCGACAAAAGAACATTAGGGACAAAAACCCCGAATCGGTCATAGATCAGGGACAAAAACTGTAATTTACCCTAAAATATAGGTTCATAATTTCCAAGCTACTTTCAATATATATAAATATTGACAAATCAACTTATCCCGGGCCAATTCATATATTTTAATGAGAATTTCAGATATATGATTGAATGTTATACTTTTATATAGAAACAAACAATAACTTGCGCCATTAGTTTTTTTAATTATAAAAATAATTCTTTTAAAAATATTATTATGGATATAGATGTCATAACATCAGAGTTATATTCAGGAGGTCTTTGATTTTTATAAAGTTTTAATGGATAAAATCTTAACCATTTGATCAAAAGATCTCATAACCACCATCATGATCAAATCACATGTGATTCAATATATAATCACCACCATAATCAAACCACATGTGATTTAATATACAACCACCACCACCGGCCACTGCCGCCGACGACCACCTCTGGCCTTCGTACGCTGTCGCTGGCCACTGGCTGCCAGCGCTGCCGCCACCTACGGTCGACGTAATCACATATGATTGGATACGCAACCACATATGATTGATACGCAATTACATCTGATTGCAAGCAGCCGAAAGTAGCGAGGGGTTGCCGGTGGTGGAGATGATGGTCGACAGAGGTTGGCGGTGGTGGTGGTCTTCGGTCGTGTTGAATCAAATGTGATTTAATACACAAAGGGCGGTGGTGGTCGACGGTGTGCAATCACATGTGATTTAATACACATTAGGTGGTGGTGGTAGTATTGATGTGTTGAATTACATGTGATTCTGGTGGTGGTGATGATTTACGGGTTGATTAATCCAAGAGCTAAGATTTTGTTACTCAGAATTTTATAAAAATCATAAACCTCCTTTGACATTACTCCATAACATTATTATATTTAATTCGTTAAACTTTGTTTGAGGAAGTTCAGACACCTCAAGTAATATGCACATAATATGCGCTAAAAGGATTTATTATAACCGTCTAATTCAACTCACATAATATGTGCTATTTTGCAACCTACTTTAACATAAATTAGTTTCCTTTCCTTTTTAAATACCTATGACTAAGATGTTATAACTTCTACTATCCACTTAATTTTTTTTAGCTAATCACATGTTTATTCAGTGTATCATTAAAATTTTTGCTAGTAATATAAACAATACAACAATTAATTTATACACCAATTTTGTTATGCAACTATACAAATGACATAGGTCGACCAAAATATTATGTATGTATATGGGTAAAAACCAAATTATTTATATCATGTATTGATTCTTATTTGATATAAATAATAAATAATCACCAAAAATAGAAGTTTGTAAGTTTTCGAACAAACCAAGATGAAGAAAGTTGGAGGAAGAAGCTGTTCGAGGATAAAAACAGACGGCGTCACCGGCGAATAACGACGTCATCTAGCTCCGTCAACGCACGTGAGACCATCAATTCCTACCCTTAACTTGTACTTAGGTGGTGTTTGGTTCGCTGGAAAGTAATGGAATCTGAGGGAATTGGAATCCAATTCCATCAGATTCCAGTGTTTGGTTCAAAAAAATGGATGGAATTAGATTCCTAAATGATGGAAACATTCCACCAAATGAAGGAATCTCAATTCCATCCAAATATTGATGGAATTGAATTCCAAGATTGGATGGAATGTTTATTTTACTTTTATACCCTTCACCTACCGCCACCACCTCCACCCACCGCCACCCACCGCCACCACCACCAACCGTCACCGCCACAAACACCTATCGCCACCACCATCACCAACCGCCACCGACCACCGCCGCCACCACCATCAACCACCACCCACCGCCACCACCATCAACCATCAACCACCACCCACCGCCATCACCAACCACCACCCACCGTCATCACCAACCACCGCCGCCACCACCAACCACCACCCCGCCGCCACCCACAACCACCGTCGCCACCACCACCAACCACCACCCACCGCCACCACCAACCACCTCCACCACCAACCACCGCCACCACCAACCACCACAACCACCAACCACCACCAACCACCACCACCAACCACCACCAACCACCGCCACCACCACCACCGCCACCACCACCATCATCCACCGTCGCCACCATCCACCATCACCACCACCCACCGCCACCACAACCACCCACCAGCACCACCACCCACCACTACCCACCGCCACCACCACCACCACCCACCACTACCAACCAACCACTACCATTAATAAGGGTAAATTCGTCATTTTAGATAATTGCAACTCCAATTCATGTCGACCAAACAGAATATTGAATTGGATTCCAATTCCCTTCCATGCCAACCAAACAGAGTATGGAATTGGATTCCAATTCCTGACGGATTCCAATTCCTTCCTAGATTCCAATTCCATCAGAAACATTCTGCGAACCAAACAACACCTTATTGTGTATGCTTGTAATTTTCCATTATTTAAATCAATTTAGTATTGTTTATAGATAAAATACTAAACTGCATAATTTAGTCCTTAAACTATTGTTCGACTGCAAGGTTAAGTGCAAAAGTTTATTTTACTTCATTATCGTTCAAAAAAGCAAATTTATAATGATTTGGTTAACATTATATGTACGGTAGATGTAAGGGTGATAATTTCTGACCTGACCTGAAACTAACAAGAAAATAAATAAGTTTAGTTGAGATAAAAAAAATTGGGTCAGTCTTGAGCTGACTCAACTGACCCGTTTATTAAACGGGTTCGGTTCGATTCGGTTCAAGTCAATGATAATTTAAATTAGTCGATCGCCAACCCGTTTATTTTAAAGTATATTTAAAAACATATATTTGTACTTCGTTTATAATTTATAAGTATAACATAGCTAATAGTTAAATAAAAATTAGAGTAAATTA
The DNA here is from genome assembly GCA_963853835.1 of Calendula officinalis. Lineage (NCBI taxonomy): Eukaryota > Viridiplantae > Streptophyta > Magnoliopsida > Asterales > Asteraceae > Calendula > Calendula officinalis. Next base: position 36,334,901 of record OY970828.1, read on the forward strand.
CACGGACGGTCTTTTAAGTTTGTAATAAATTTCACCAATGATCCTTTAGTTTCAAAAATCACACTGATGGTCCTTAATTCTGTAAGGTTTTTCACCGATGGTCCTTTACACTAACTGACGTTAATTTTTTCTGTTAAGTTACCCCATGTGCAATGCACATGAGGGTAAAAAGTGAAGGATTTATGTGCACAGTTAGTCAACCTATGATGATACATCCATGCCCACGAAACACTTAAGGGTCACACCGATGAGTGCATGTAGTACGAGCAAGATATGCAATGATACTACGAAGAGGAATGATTCATAATAGTCATTATGAATCAGTTAAGTATTAAGTTAAGTTTAACTTATTACTAGATTAGTTTAACTAACTAATTAATACAAGTATTTGTACATTTACTAGTTGAGTAAATATACAATGTGTTAATCAAAGATTATCCATGATATGATTTAAAGCTATTAAGTCATATAGTAATTGGATAATATTGTTGTATAAATTATATAAAGATTATTATATAATTAATTATTAAAAGTATAAATACAAGTATATATTTCATGTATATGGGTACCGAAATATTAGTGTATTAATACTAGACATTTAATAGTTAAGTGCAGCAATAATAAACTAGTTAAACTATAAGGGATGAAAGTGTTAAAAGGAAGTTTAATTAAAGATCTAATATTAATTAAACTAGAAGGTTCTAAGCGTAACTTATTTGTATATAAATAAGAGGCTTAGGGTAACCCTAAAACCCCTTGATCATTCACACGCATACTTCATCCTTCCCCTTCCCACGATCGGCCGAAGTTCCCCAAACACAAGAACACAAGTTTGTGTTCTTCGTGTTCTTCGTTCGTTCTTCGTGTTCTTCGAGTTTCGAAGATCAAGGATCGTTGCAAGTGATCATCTAGAGGATCGCTCGTCGTGTTCATCATCAGCGGATCTATCTTAAACATTAACTAAGGTATGTTTTATGGAACACTCTTCTTCCTCTCCTCTTGTTCGATCGACTTCCAAGAACTCTAGGGTTCTTGGTGGTAGTCGACGAACACACACAAGCATTGTGTGTGTTCGAGTTTTTCGTACAAGGTTTCTTTCTTGTTAACCTAATCTAGATTTCCAACATCCCAATCCTTTAGGGTTTAAGAATTAGGTTTAATCCCACTTCCGCTTTTAGGGATTAAATCAGCTAGTTGGTTTTAACCAGTCAAGAACAAGTTCATGTTCTTGGTCAGTGTGGTCGAACCAAACATACTAGGTGGTTGACCCAAGTGGTCGATCAGGTTACAATGAAACCCTTCAAAAAGGTCATTTTTTATTATTTTTTTCTTTTTATTCTAATTAAACTAAAAACTTTTATTTAAGATAAAAAAAATAATAATTTAAGAATGAAAAGAAATTAAAAATGACTTTTTTACCCTCATGTGCATTGCAAATGGGGTAAGTTAACAGTATAAATTGAGGTCAGTTAGTGTAAAGGACCATCGGTGAAATACCTTTCAGAATTAAGGAGCATCAGTGTAATTTTTGAAACTAAAGGACCATTGGTGAAATTTGCTATAAACTTAAAGGACCATCCGTGTAATTTACTCTAAAAACTAAAACGACTACTTAGTAATTAGGTGTTTTGGTATTTTGTAAAGAATTTGTGGAATAATAACCTGCTTGACCCATTTAACATGTTTGACCTGATAACATGTTTCACCCGTTTAATTAAACGGGTTATATGAGTCAGGTTCGAGTTGAAAATAAACAGGGTAGAGTTGAGATATTTGACCTCTTTATTTAAATATGTCGGTTTCAGGTTTAGCGTTTCTGACCCGCTAACCCACCCAACTTGAATCGCCACCCTGGGTGATGTTTTAGAAAATAAACTTGTATGGGCTTATATTAAAACAATTAAAGTTTGGTATTAAAACTACCTATTAAGCAATAGTGCAGGCGCTAAAAGCTTAATCTACTCTATGATTTACTATATAAAATAAAATTGACTGCGGTCAACAATGGCACCTCGATAATCAAGACAAAAAAATGCACTAAAATAATCAAATTCCTTTTTTACATGTGTGTATTTTAAGACTTGATATCATTCAAATCAGTTAAATTATAAGTAGTTCTTCTTAGTTGTTATAGTCCACCAAACCCTAAATTGATTTCAACCCCATCAACAATCTTCATCTCCTTCTATTTCCACCACTAAGAATACAATGATCACTAGACCAACCACCACCACCGCCACAGGAACCGCTGTCATGGGGTTGTTCTTTCTGCTTTTATCATTGTACATTCTGTCTCATAACGACCACAGCGGATCCTGGTGGTCGTGGTTTTATGTTCCGGTTGCGGGGGCTTTAATGGTGGGAGGATTAGTGGTGGTTATGGCGAGAGCCACCATGGTGACCTTGATAACGGTGTTTGTGATGCTGGCGTGTGCAGGCAAACGCCGCCGTGTGCTGGCGGTGCAAGGGAGGAAGATTAGCAGTGAAGTTGTAATGCATTTGTTTAACGTTGTGATTAAAGAAAAAAGCTTCTTGGCAGTTGCTTGTGCTACTTTTGTGACTTCAATGGTCATGGTATGGTCTTCGTAGACGATATATTGAATACGATTCAAAGTTTTTGTGACGGCAAACTGAATCATTTTTTGGTCAACGGTTTATGATCTGTGTTCATATCAGTTTAGCATATAATGTATTCTTTGGATTATTTTATTTGTAAAAACAGTACAATTCCTCAGGTATTTTATCATTTCGCATGAATTTTAATTTTATGTATATTTAAAAAGTTAATCATGTTATAATGGACCCATTGGGTGGACGAACCGTTGTTTTGAGCTTCTAGTGACCGTGTAATTGTGACTTGTAAATATATCTTTAAGTTTTGCTAACAGGTGACTAAAGATATAATTTTCACAAGTATCGACTACTTGTTAATGATTTTTACAAACTTATTTGATTTCTATGATCTTTTTATTATACGTGTTTTGCCCTTTCTGAAATCCTAAAAACTCTGTTCCAAGCAAGGTTCTAAAAGGCGCGCCATGGCGGCCTCAAGGCGTCGCCAAGGCGTGAGGCGCGGCGTCGACGTTACGAAACAGACCATGACAGCTAGACTAGGCGTGGCGTGAGATAAGACGTGACAAGGCGCCATAAGGCGCGCCTTATGGCGAGTTTTCTTGAAGGCGGCTGTGAAAAATGAATTTTTTTTAAAAAAATGATAAAATATATAATTATAAATTTAGGTGTAATATTTTTTTATGAGCTTTATATATGAATTGTTATATAAATCAATAGATCTATATAATTTCTTTAATTTAATATACGTATATATATATATATATATAAATTATATAAAAAATTTGCCGCCTTAAATCACGCTTTGAAAAACGTCATGACCCGCCATGGCTCGCCTTGGCTGAGACTTGATGGTGACGCCACGCCACGCCTTACGCTTTCTAGAACCTTGGTTCCAAGAGAGAACATAAGAATTTTAAAAAGTTCATTAATTTCAATTCACTTTTACAAATAGAAATTTTAATTGTCTAAATAAAACAATAAATTTAATACAATCTCTTTTACAACATGACAATCTCAATATGTATCATCTTCTTCAATATCCCTTTTTTAGTTCCTACTAATTTCATTCAACTAACTTTAACTCTACGTTTTTACAATTTCTTTTTATTTTTAACATCTCAACCACGTTTACAGAATTTTATTTTCCACAATAATTAGAAAATTAACAAGTACATAATATTCAAATTTTTAGACATTAACATAGACATTCTAATTTACAGTTAAAATTTCACTAATATCAACTATTTCACAATCATCTTCCATTTTTGTTATCACTTTAATGTAATAATAGTAACTATACATTTCCACTGTACTTTATCTAACTAATATTAAAAGAAAATCAAACCTTTATATCACACAAAATTAATAACTGAACTGAACTTTGCAAACAAATCAAAGATATCAGACTGTTTGTGCAAATACATAAAAGCCCATGTCCGTATGTAATTATGTATCAATGTACAAGCATATATACACTTCCAAAAACATTGCAAAATCAAAACCTTTGCAAGAACTACTAAACCCTAATATTCATCAAACTTGTGAATTTAGAACGATAATCGTCCCACTTAATTCGCAAAGGATTCCTCGGAAATCTCGACTTTGCAAACATTAGCAACTTCTTGACGTGTTTCACGAGAAAGTTTTTTCAAAATATCGGATACAACCAAACCGTGTTTCTTTTTAAGTTCGTCCATTTCGTTTTGTTGCTCGACCAATAAATGTTCAAGTTTCTCCACAATTATTTCAACTTTATCATCATCATCATCATTATCACCACCACCACCACCACCATCATCATCATCATCATTATCATTATCATTATCATCATCATTTAAATGATGATCATCGTTACACGTGGGTCCCGATCTAGGTCCAAGTGGAGATGAACTATTTTTGGGTGAATCACTCCAATACTTTCTACCCGAAGGTAATCTCTCAAGAGCTAAAGCTCCGGGTGAGCCACATGACTTAATGGTGCCAGGTGGTGGGGATTCGTTTTGTGGGTCAACCGTGGGGTCCACAGAGTTTGTTGGAGATTCGTTTTCTTGTGGGGCCCAACCAGGAATACACGAACGGATTTCCGTATCGATCATTTCGGCGATTGTGGAAACGTCTTGATCGGTTAAACCGAGTTCTTCCACCATTTCACTAGCGACGGCTATTGATGTGTCGCTATCGGTGTCAAATGGGAAGTGAATGTTCTGAACATTACCTGGCCCGTAATGCATAAAACCTCTTAAATCATGTTATTCAAAACATTACTTTTTAATTTTTGTTATCATATTTAACACACTAATTATTTATGGGTTTTGATAATGAATGCCCTAAGGGTTGTCACTAAAAACGAATATTCTGTTTTGAAAATTAATAATTAATTAGATTATAAACCATTAACTCGTGTTTATCTTCTGTAAACGAGTCGAGTCGAAAACTGCCAAGCTCGAGCTCGACTCGCCAACTAAAACTCGAGCTCGATACTCGACAAGCTTCCATTTTTAAGCTCGAGCTCGACTCGATGAACGCTCGACACTTTCGAGCTCGACTCGACTCGACTCGGCTCGAAAAAATTAGATTTTTTTAAAAAGTGCACTTTTTTGTTGTAAATATGTATATGGAAAAGGGTTAAAAAGTAATTACGTATATGAAAAAAGGTAAAAACGTAATTAAATAAAAACTCGATAAGGCTCGCGAGCCTAGTGAGCTGTGTATTTTGGAACTCAAACTCGACTCGATACCCTACTCGAGTATCTCGAGCTCGAGCTCAACTCGGTTCACAGCGAGTCGATTCCGAGTATTCTTCGAGTCGGTCTCGAGTAACTCACGAGCTGTCTCGACTCGATTACACCCCTAATCTTCATTAGTCAAATTTATTTCATCTTTTTAGGAATATTTAACTACTCATGTAACTAATTCAACTAAAAACATCATTTTCAAAAAAGAATATTCATTCTTAGTGACAACCCTTAGGGTTGTCATTATCAAAACCTATTATTTATAAACACTTTGAACAAAAGGTGTTTGGGTCAACCCAATCTGACTTGTTTTGACCTGGCCCTATTACCCAACCCGCTCGTTTTACCACCTTTATCTCAAATAAACAAAGATTAACTTATTGTGTTAAACTTTAATGGGTATAAAAAAACAGCTCAAAAATGACTCGGCTAAAAGCGAATTTTTAATGCATAAAAACCTAAAATTCATATTTATTAAAAAGGATTGATCATTATTCGAATAATATGATTACTTTAACATATTTAACACACTAATTATTTACAAAAAGTTAAAAATTTGGAAGAAAAAAAAAGTGTTTCGGGTCAAACAAAAAAATGACCCGTTACCCAGCCCGCCTGTTTTGCCAGCTCAATCTAGAAATAACAAAAATAATTAAAAATCACCTGCGGTATCTTCAATCCTTAGTTTCAGGAAAACTGTATTCATGTCTTTCATTTCACCACTGACAGTGAAATCTCTAGCAGTTTCACCATTGTTAAGAAGCTCAATGGGATCACCATCTATAAAAACACATCAGAAACTAAAAATCAATTAATAAAGTAATTAATTAATTAAAATTTAATTGCAAATGTTACCTGGTTTAAAATTGGATGGACCTGATTGATCATGCAGAAACTGATCCATGAGTAATTCTTTGGCAGATAATCTATTTGATACTTCAGCAATACATTTCTCTATAAATGATTTCACTTCAAGATCCTTAACTTTTGCTAATGAAGCCGGTTTCACACCCTAACAAAAACGGGTCGAGTCGGGTTATGTTGGGTCTCAAACGGGTCAGACGGGTAAGCTAAAAGATTTAACTAAAAAAACAGTTACTTACTGATGTAACTTTCTTATATATCTGAGCAGCATTAGCACATTCACAATACGGGTACTCAAATGTAACTAATTCCAGTAAGCACATTCCAAATGCGTATATATCCACAAGTTCATTGTATTCCTCTTCATAAAGTTCTGGTGCCATAAATTCAGGAGTACCTAAATATTATATATTTCAATAGCTTTAATACAATAATAATGTATCAAATTAAAAAGGTCACACTGCATTTTGGTACCCTAAACTTGGCTGATTAGGTCCTTAACTTCCCTGAACTTGGCTGACTAGGTGCTTTACGACCCTGAACTATTACAGGTGCAACATGATACCCTGAACTTGAAAAATAGTCTGTCAAAAGCTCCAACAGAAGTAGGTCAGGTAAAAAAACGCGATCAGATTAATTAGTTAGGGTACTAAATCGACCATTTTGTCAAGTTCAAGGTAGCATTCTGTATCTTTGATAGTTCAGGGTAGTAGAAGACCTTGCCAGCCAAGTTCAGGGTACTACAATGTATTTTGGGCAATTAAAAAACACACACACACACACACACTCACCAATTACACTGTGAGCAGATCGAGCCTGCCTAAGAATAGCTGCTAATCCAAGATCCCCAATTTTAACCTCTCCTTGATTCCCATTAACAAATATATTATCACATTTTAAATCACGGTGTATAATAGGTGGATCGTGACTATGAAGATACAAAAGTCCTTCCAATATTTGTTTAGACCATTTCTTTAATGCTCTTAGATCTACATGTTTATGTTTCTTTCTATACCTATAAAAATTGGAAAAACATGTATGAATGTTCAGATTTCAGATTCAGAACATGTGTTTTGTAACAGTATGTATAATTGGGAATGAATCGAACTAACTGTCTTAATGTGCCAGATGTGAAAATTTCAGTGATGAAGTTGATGTGCTCGTTTGTTGTATCGACCCAAGAATTGTAGAATTTGATGATGTTTTTGTGCTTAAGTGTTTTGAGCAAATGAACTTCTGAATATAGACGTTCTAGCTCCTCAGGGTTCCTTAAGAAATCAGAAACCTTTATTTGATTCCAAGCTACTTCAATTCCTTCCAATTCATCAAAAGCTTTGTATCTAAATTTTCAGTTTTGATCAAGGAATCAAAAATACCTAGTAATTTCCAATTGCAATTGCAAAATTCAAATGAAATTGAAGCATGCATACTTCTAATTTAGTATTATATTAATATTATAGAAATGAGTATAAACTATAAAGTAACTATGCAAAAGAAGCAAGAAGGATACACTTTTTTGAACGCCCCTTTCCCCAGCACTTCTTTATACTGCAAATTGCCCAAATTTCAGCATCAAATTAGAAACGAAATCTGAATTTAAGAAACATTACTCAAATTAACTTTAACAGTGAATAAAATTGAACGTACTTACCCGGCCGTACCGACCGGAAGGATCGATCTCAACGAACTCATTATCGGAATCGTCCGGTTCATGATCTGAAATCGACGATTCCAACGGCATTTCTGTATGTTTTTCCTTCGTAAAACCCTAACTCTTTACGAACAAAAAACTAGATCAACTTGTAAATTCACATAATTTCAACGAAATTTGACAAACAATTGTGATTCCCGGCCGGAAAAACCTGCAGCCGGCAACCAAATCATGAACTGAGGGTTTCAAAATTAGATATACTGTAACGAATTATGCATATATTTGAAGAATTTGAATCCGTGAAGATTAAAATAAAAGAGTCGTCAAGGATCGCGAAGAAGTTTGAGGAAATCAGCTTAGTAAATTATGCGGTTTTTTGTTCAGGTCGAATCTAATAAAAATTACTTAGAAAAATCTTGATGAAAAGTCAATATAGGATATGAACGAGAAATTTTATTTATTCAACAATTACATATTTTCTTAATAAAGTGTCAAAATTAAGTTATTAAGATACGATAACATTTCATATCTAATAAAAATTAAGATAACTGACGGAGTATACATGTTATATTATGGTGAATAGCGAAATGAAATAAACACAAATAATAAGAAGCAATAATATTTCTCTACGAATAAACCAAAGTTCTAAAAAACGTAAGACGTGAAATTACGGCACCATCAAACCTCAAATCATAGCAAAACATTTTGTTTTTTTCAAGACATGATTTAAGACGTTAAATTTTGTATTATAATTTATATACGTATATGTATTAAGTTAAGAAAAAATTATAGATGTATTTATCAATATGATAATTCAAATATAAAATTTACAAAAGATATTATATTCAAGCTTATAATTATATGTCGTATTTAAAAAAAGAAAATCCAATTTTTATATCCAGCTACAAAAAAGTTCATCATGAGGTGTATTTGATTTATCCAATTTTGTATTATAATTTATATACATATAAGACGTTTTATCTTACGTCGCGTCTTACAAAGATATCATGATATGTTTTATATCATGACCGTTGCGCCTCGTGCCGTCATGACACACCTTCAGAACACTTATAAACACATGAAAGGTTATAAGTGATCCTCATCTTTGATTTAATTTGTTGAACCAACGTGATGTAATTTTGTACTATTCCCACTGTACTAAGTAACAATGAAGGCATTTACTAACTTCAAACTTTTCATCAGGTTTTTTAACTCAATGCTACATCAGAACTTCTAAACTTACATACCAACTAGCATGCTCTATCAATAAATTATAATAGTCAAATAATGAATTCAATTACGTAGTAAGTTTAAATAGGTATGTAGATAATACTTTACAAGTATAGATTGTTGAACATCTAAATGTCATTCACATTTTGTTTTTCCATTTGGAATTCATTACTAGTAAAAAGAAATTTGGTAGTGATTATGGGACCTACAATCCAAGAGCCTCTAATTGCTTCATTGGTTTATATAACTTCACCATCAAGAAACAACAATCAAAGCAACAAAAAAAAAATGATTTATTTAACCACAATATAAGAAGTCAAGTTTGTCTTTTTCCCTCACCAACCAAAACACGATTAATTAAGAGTAATTAGTTTTATAGCATCTGTGACAATAAACTGATTATCTTAGGGTAAATAAGTTACGTGTTTACCACTTCTTCTTAACTTAATCTAAGGCTGATGGGTTATTCTCAAATCAAAACATCGACATCAAAATTTGTCTAAAATCAGATGTTAGATAAATAATCACACCACATCATTTTGTAGAGAAAAAATACTTATCATATGATTATACTCACTACATATGAAGGGAGGCAGTATTTAAAATCGAAGATTTAAAGTTTCAAAGAAACGAGTTTTTAGCAATATACTTTAGTTTCAATATTTACTCGATGAAACTGTTTATACATAAAGCCCATGAGATAAACTTTTGCAAATAATTCGTTGAAGACAGTGTTTAGGACGGGTAGTAAATCGCTGAAGAGGTTGTTTTAAATGTGATCTTGATAGACTTTGATTATACTCATGGCTTCATGTAATGATTCTTTATGGTTAAAATATTATTCTTTGTTATACTATGGTTGAAATACTTAGAACTACTTTTTTTATTACACTATAATTGGAGTTATGTTTTTAAATAAAGCCTACACCGTATGTTTTTTGACGTGGATTTTATTAATGCATTTTTTATTATTTATCTACTTTTTGTTTGTTTTATGCTTCAATAATGATTGTTGTGAAAAAAAAATTGTAAGTCTGCTAACGATAAAGTTGTTATGAGTCTCTATTGATTTTTTTTATTCTACCAAACAATAACGGATACACTTATTTTACAAATGATTCATATCATCCAACTTTGGAAACAAAGATGCCCACATTAAATGCGGGTCGGTTTCTAGCAATGATAGATCGGCAAATAAGAATCACCTATTCTAGTGTTTATCAGTGGTGGTATACAATTGGTTTACTAACTAATGAAGATCTAAGTATTGGAGCTCTTTTTCTTGAAAATAATTCTTTGTCACATTCTTTTGTTGAAGTCTATATGCTACCAAACAAAATAACCTCATTTTCATTTCACTATTTGCAGTTATTTCTTTACAATTTCATTCTATATAATAGACGTAACATTAGTTCAAAGTTAATATCTCATCTAATCTCTACCATATTTAGCCTTCATATTACTCTTTTAATTATATAACAACTGATTTTACTAATATACATCTATATTAAATTCTAACCTATTTAACATTAAATTAGTTTAAAGTATATTCATGCATATATACACCTTCCGTGAAAGAAAGAAAAAGCTTCTAAAAGTGCGAGTAAACTGAGTAAATTCCTATCAAGCTATCACAGAACATTAAATAATTAAAATTAAATGAAATAAAATAAAATAGTCCATTCAAACATACTGAATTTACCATATAGTCAATCTCTTAATTTTAATTATTTAAAAAGTTTATGACCCGAAAAACCTAAAGAACTTGTAATGTAAACTGGTAAATATCTAAATGCTTATGTACCAAAATGAAACTATATTATCTGCTATTTTGTGAGGATATCCAACCAACTAATAATTTAGTAATAATACATTATATAGCATATCCAGAAAGAAAAAAAAATACATTAATAAAAAGTTAACTATTTATCAATTAAGTAAAGAAAGAAAAAGTTCCTCTAAAAATCTCAAAAATCTAGATTGGTTTATTATTTTAAGAAGATACGTTTGATAGATCCAAAAATTGGGCAGTAAAATTGTTGAACTCGATTAGCGAAGATGGCTCTGGACTTGGACCAACATACCACTACCACCTCCTTTGTCTATATTAAAAAAAAATGAAGAAAAATAATAATTTTATGAATACACAAATACACATAAATAAATAATAGAACATCAAATCTAACATATAAAATAGCGAATATTTGGTATTTGAACCTACTACATCCATGAATTGAATAGATGTATGCATGTATTTTAATAAAATAGATGCACCCATAAATGCGTGTCCTCGACCCTATATTATTGTCGCTAGTAGCATTTCAGTTTTTATTACATTAGTATCACATCAGATAACACTTCAAGTAACACACTTATGCTAATAATATACCTTATAGCTTTACTTAATTTTTTTAACTCAAGTATATAAATTACACACAAAAATACTAATACTCACATTAAATATTCACTTTTATTATACATGGGCCCAGTGGCCCACCTCTCTTCATTTTGTCCATTGCTTAACCAAATAGAAGCAATTCATACCACCGAGTCGGTTTCGAAAGATAACTGAAGGTTACCGATGATAATGATTGGCATAGATCCTATGCTATTTATTATTTGATTGTGATATTTTAACTAGCACATAATTTAACAAGAAAGTTTGATACTAAAACGAATACTATATATCCATTAATAGAACGACACTAGAAAACTTATAAAGTTGAACTAATTTCATAATCGGAGTAATTTACGAGTAAACATAAAGTATAACATTTTAGAGCTATATTACAAGTAAGTTATGTGTATATATATGCATCTATTTATTTTCCGTACAAGTAACATTTAACATCGTATTTCTAATTATCTTACATATGAACTTTTGACTTTTTAATCATCTCTAATTATAATTTATTATTTTTAATTGAATATTAAGAAAATAATAATTGTCGTTTAAATTGTTTTTGACTAGACGGCCTTAAGGCCTTTTATTCAACCTTCAACTCATGTGCTCTTGTCATGCTTCCAAAGGTCTCTTTCATTGAATCTATACAAAATTTAGTACTTAAATCTACTCAAAATGATAATAGTTTTACTCTAGATTTTGATGGTTAACAACCTTTTATATATGTTTTATCTGGTTCAAATATATATGAAATTCTTTTTTTTTTTATAAAAATATGTTTGGATTGCTATGTTTTGACCGTTTGATTATAAAATTTGATTTAATTAGACTGCTCTTAACCGTTACACGAACTAATACTTTAACTTTTTATGTCAAATCAGTGTTACGTCAGCTAAAATCATAGCCGAAACTATTATAAATACATGTTTTAAAGGACTATAGATGTGTTGCAAATGTTGTAGGAGCTAATACCAATTTTCATTAACAAAATACAATTACAATAAGGGAAATTGACGAATACGTTTACAAAAGATTGAAACAAAGTAAATAGAACAAACAAGTTACAAAGTTTTGGTTGAGTCTCGTGAAATTCACGATCCCCTTAAAATAGATTCGTTGTCTATTTCCCAGGGTAAAACAACCGAGTAGTTTTACACTACCGGATATAATCCAAGCCAGAACAATACCGAGATTAAGAGAGTTTTCTAGAGAGAAAAGCTTGTGATCTTGTAAGTAGGTGAGTGAAAGTGTGTCTACAAATGAGACCGAAGGTTTCTATTTATAGTGCAGAATGAAGACTAATGTTTACTCAAACATTAAATGCATTCAATGTGATTAAACAAGAAATCAAAACAGTAATCTGCACTAATTGCAGAATTTTCGTAACTGTTTTGCTCAGTCCTTCTGGTCAGTCCAGGAACTCAGTCCGAGAACTCAGTATCAGAAGTCAGCGCTGCAGGTCAGTATTGGAAGTCAGTATCAGACAGTAGCTGCGCAGGTCAATATCAGACTGCAGCTGCGCATATCAGTACTGCAGGAACTCAGTATTGGAGGTCAGTATGAGACTGCCTGCTGCGCAGGTCAGTATGAGACTGCAGATCAGTACGTGTCGAAAAACTCAGTACCGAGGTGGTCGGTATTGACCAGTCAGTACAGAGGAGGTCAGTATGATCAGTACTGAGGCGGTCAGTACGAGCACACTGCAGTGTCGACTAGATGCAAATGGTTTCATCTTTTTCCTATGTGGGATACTCTCCCACATCCCCCACTTCCAAGATTTCTTGTATCAAACACCCTACTTTGAGAGTCGATATCTCATTCACCACAACTCGACTTTGGACATGGTATATACCGTTGCGTAGCTCTCATATAGGAGAACACATAGCTACCAACCAATATATATATATATATATATATATATATATATATATATATATATATATATATATATATATATATATATATATATATATATATATATATATATATATAATTATATAGGTCCAAAGTTGGTGAAAAATCATTTTATCACAACTTTTTCCAACAAATGTTTGGTAAGTTAATTCATTATCTTTTTTTTTTTCACTTTTGTTGCGTAAACCAGATTTTTATTTTTTATTTACTTATAAAAAAGTATTCACTTTACAAAGGCTATTCGGATTTTTGAGTTATGCTATTTTAGAAGGTTTTTGAGATATTATGTTTTATAGATATGATTTTTGGAATTTTATTAAAAAATGGATTTGTTGGCTCTATTTCAATGATCTGCCCATCTACCTGCCAGTTTGTAAGCATTTTTAATTTCTTGAATTCCATCAGTGCTGCCAAGAAACCCCTCTGGCATACCATCCTCCCATAACCTTATGTTATCCCTCAAAATCTCCTATCTCAATCCCATTTATCATCCACCAAAAAAACAACTCTCATTATTACAACTGATTATCTGATTCTAATTATGCAAGACTCGATCGGGAAACCAATCGATGACTCATCCGCCGTCACGAGGTCCGGTCAAAGTGTTTTTATGTCCGTTTACAAGACGAAAGTGGGTGATCAATGTTGGTTGATCACAATCACTTGGTGCAAGAACATGTTACTACACGGTTTATCAGTTTCCATAGACGGCCCACGAGCCGAAACCATGTGTAAAGTTGAGTTAAAACCGTGGTATTTTTGGAGAAAACAAGGTTCCAAAAACTTTGTGTTGGATAATAAGGCGATTGACGTTTTTTGGGACCTCAAAGCCGCAAAATTTCACGGCGAAACCGAGCCGGCCTCCGAGTATTATGTAGCCGTTGTTTGTGACGATGAAGTTGTTCTTTTACTCGGCGATTTGAAGAAAGATGCTTATAGGAAAACCGGTTGTAGGCCTTCTTTATATGATCCGGTTTTAATATCAAGAAAAGAACACGTTTTCGGGAAGAAAAAATTCGTAACACGGGTCAAGTTTCACGAAAAGGGTCGGTTTCATGCGATATCGATTGAATCAAAGAACAGGAATACTGATCACGGGGTTGATTCAGAAATGGAGATAAAAATAGATGGGCATTTGATGATTCATGTGAAGCATCTTCAATGGAAATTTAGAGGTAATGAATCCATTAATTTGAAGAAAGTCAACCTTGAAGTTTATTGGGATGTTCATGATTGGCTTTTTAATCCTGGTTTAAGGCATGCATTGTTTATTATTAATTTGACTGCTCCGGCACCATTTCCGGCATCATCTCCGGCGACATCATTGTCGTCGCAATCGGGGAGTTGTGGTTCATCGGAAGGGTTTGATTCGAGTGGGTTATATGAGTTTTGTCTCTTTCTATATGCTTGGAAAATTGAATGAGCTCAAGATCATTTGTGTGTTTTATGTGTTTTTACACATATATTAATGCAAATTGTGTGTACAACATGTTTTTGTATCTACATTCAAACTCAAAAGAGTTGATTTAAGTTATGTTTTATCCATCTATTTATTAAGCTTGATTGCATATGACAAATGAACATAAGAACATGCCAATTTCAAACGAGCATAACTTTTAAACCAAGAATGTGATAGGGCCAACAACGGGCCAGAACTCATTGTTATCTAGAAAGTGACAGGGCCCACAACGGGCCCATAAGTTTCAAGTATATACACTAAAGGGATTGTAGTCTAGCAGTATACCGTGTTTTATTGTTGGTTTATGGTCATGGGTTCTAATCCTACTATGGACATATTGTGTGTGCGCTTTGCTATTCAAAAAATATATTCGAGCATGTACGATTGTATGGTTCGGGGGTAGGGGCCGGTGTTAGGGTGAGGATGCATGATGATGCACATGGATAGGATAATGGGGACCATAATTGTAATTTGGACAACCTAGACCGGATCATGTACTAGTCTCAATAATTTCCTCATTTTGAGTGTCCTCTATCTGGATCTGATCTTGGTCAATGAGCAAAATCTGCAAAATCTATGTGTTTTATACCTTTTTTTGTGTTGCATATTGCGCTTTATTGGTTGTACAATGCCTTGATGTAATTCACGGTGTTGTAAGAAGTGACAACTTATCCTTCAGGTTCATCAATCTTTATGGAATAACTAAATCAGTTTTGAAAGAATTAAAGTTAAAATTTAAGAGTAACTCACTTACTAAAAATGAAGCATGTATGAATTGAATAAAAGGTTGGTTTAAACCTTTAGCAATGAACAATGATTGATTTTGAGGAAGAAAAAATTATATGTATCATGTATGAGAAATTAGATAGGTCAAAAGAACTTTGCAAACTGCCGTGGCCAAAATTATAAAAATATCACTTATAAAACGAACCGCATAAGAGCATCTGGTAATGGCATGAGCCAAACTAGCCGTGCACAAAATATCCGAAACCAAAACCGACCCCGAAAAAAACAAAACAGGTCAACCCGTTTTTGACCAAAACCAGTTCGGTTATTTTGAAACCGGCGGTTCCTTACCAATTACCCCTTCCGACCGTTAAACCCATTACAAACGAACCGATTTTGGGATGAACCGGTTTCAACTGTTTGACCAAAAACCGGTTTCGGTCTCAAACCCAAACCAATTTTGGTCAAACCTGGTTGTGTGCATCGTCAAACTACCACCTGAGCGCTACATCGGTGCAACCTAGAATTCCTTATTTCATATTCACAATCCCAGATACTCTTTCAGTCATAACTCAACCTAAAACACCTCTATATAAACAAATAAAATATCATTCACTCACAAAATACCTAGAAAAAGTCCCTTCACATTCTCACTCATGCACCAGCCAAACCGCGCACCCTTTGGCTGAGCCCACACACGGTGTAGTAGCTTGGCCTTAACGCCATAAAAAATTGTGTGACGGAGGATCACGCTCACCTGTGCGCTACCATTCCCGTTCCTCTAATGTGGAGTTATAATACACGAGACCTTTAAAGTTGTCTAGCCTAATTCTTTTTTAAATGGATTCTGAATCGCTTTATCAGCCAACTAATAATAACCAGTGCCGGCCATGAGCATATCTATCGTAGGCGTGGGACTATAGCACATTTTTAATCTAAGGGCCCAAAATAGAAAAATTAATAATTTATATGTAATATTATACGATTTACGTTAAAAAATTGTATTCAAAGTGTGATTCATATAAAAGTAGGTCATGACGTGTATTACATTTGTATTGATATTAGTTTTTACAATTACGATTGGCCCTAAAAACAACTTTCGCCTAGGATCTTAACAAACTCAGGCCCGACCCTAATAATAAGGTGACTATCTGCTTTGCAAGTAGCCCTGAGTCAACACAAATGAACCTCCATGAGCACAAAAGACTATACTTTTGTTGCTTCTAAGGTTCGAATTTAAAACCCCCAAGCATTCCGCCAATAGAGAACCACCCCGTTTGGTCAAAATGTAAAACTTAGTAAAGTTAAAAAGTACTCTGAATTATTGCATATGTCTTTGGCAGCGTATAAATTACCTTTCTATATAGAGGCTACACGTAGCTTTTAAGGACGGGTGGTCAAAATCAAGAAAATAGTCAAATCTGGTAAAAATGGATATAAATGTCATTTAATTATACCGTACGAACTAGTTTTACACGAGCGAGTTATAAGACAGCTAACACAAACAATGTAGTTTGATTTTGTTACATAGACACCATTTTGTTTACTTTTTGATACAAAAGCAATAGCAGAATAAACGTTACACGCACGAAAATTTTTACCTCAATCTATACGTACGTGTGTGTATATATATATCTCGAGAGAATAAATAAATTAAATTTTTAATCACCTGTCATCACTTCGCGAAACCAAACCACTTTGCTAAGAAAAACGGGTTCTTTCCTTTTTCGCGAGGGGGGTCGACTGGTTTTCCTGGTGATGGAGTTTGTTTTGTTGGCGGTTTTGGTTTAGCTGGCAGGAGATAATGACCAACTTCATAGTGTTAGAAGGTATTTTGATAGATTAGTACAAGCAAAGTGATAGTTAGTGACACGCAAAAAATTGTCACTATATGTAGGTTTTAAGGATATTGTTCCAAAAGAGTAATTAAAAGTTGGGTTTTAGTATTCTGAACTTGGTTGACCGGGTCTTATACTACCTTGAACTATTAAAAGTGCAACACGGTACCCTGAACTTGGAAAAACACTCAACTTAATACCATGACTTACTAATTTAATCTTGAGTTCGCACATTTTTTGCTTCTAATTCCAATATATTGAGATGAACTTATATTTGTTTAGTTTGTCAAAAGTTATACGGGAAGTAAATCATGTAAGAAAACACGATTAATTAACGAGTCAGGTACTAAATTGACCATTTTCCAAAGTTTAGAGTAGCATGATGCACGTTTAATAGTTCAGGATAGTAAAAGACCCGATCAACCAAGTTCACAACCTTATAAATTTGGTTAAAAGACAGACTTCATATTTACTCACAATTTTAACAAAAAATTGTCACAAAATCCAAAAAACTATTAATTACCCAAATCTTTAATGACTTTTTTTTATTAGTGAGAGTTTTATTAAATTTAGTAATAGTGTTAAATGTCACGTTATGATATTTTTCTTGTAGTGGATCATAAATTCTGATAATGTTATTGCTGTTTTAGATACATATAAACGATAAAATACCTGGCGGTGCAAAAGGTGACGTTTTTGCTTGATTTGCATCCTTTCTCGAGCCTTTTTCAAATGTATTCGGGGATTGATGCTTTCCCTCGGGAACTTTTTCTTCTGTTGGCGATCGACTCTCGAGGTTGCCTGTAATACAAAGATAATCAATACTATTATAATAGTAATAATCTAAAATTTTGAATATCGTTATCTAGAAGGTCATATACATTCAAAGAAATTATTTGAATACAGACGGGCCAGGCCCGAATCGGTTCACAGGTTTCGTTATTAATAAGTACGAAAACTTACTCTCATTAGGAGGTTTCCCATAGTACTTCCTTAAAGCTTCAAGGAAAGCACCATCTTTTTGTTCTTGTGTCACTACAACCAAAATCAAGAAATTAAAATATGTTTATGGGCTAAATTTCAAAATAACTCTCAAAATATCTAGGGATAGAAACGTTACCACCAAGGGCAAGACGGTCATTTCACACCAGCAACATTTCAAATTTAGTCACGTAAAATTTAACAAAAACGAAATATAGTTATATTAGGAAACATACATTGATCATACAAACTAATTCCATAGTTGGGTGCAGAGCCAACTGAAAGCAATCGTGCAGCCTCTGTATCTTTAGTTGTAGCCGAGCTCAAATTTTGTGTGTCTAATAAAATACCCGCAAGCTAGTATACATATACATATACATAACATAATATATAAAGAATTAAAACAACATTATTTCATTGTCAAAACTTAGAAGCACATAGAAAAGAACTTGATGTTATTCACCATGAGTTTCTTTAATATCGGGTTTTGAAGTAGATCATATGAATCTTCGCAGTAATTACCCGTAAGAATCGAACACTGGGATCCAACCTATTTCGAAAAAACGTCAAACCACAACCTTTTTTTTAAGGTAATTTTGTTTTTTTAAGAAACGAGATAATATTATGTTTTGCACAAACCTCATCATTGGTCTTGAGGATTTCTTGTCCAACTACCAGGATGCTTAACTGCTTGTTCATCATTAAGACCTCCAATTCTATCTATTATACATAATTAGCAACAAATTAAGCAATCATACAAAATATTTTAAATTTTAATTATTCTCGTACATATATATTAGATTAAAAAATATGAACCTCGTTAGAGAAGAGGATAGCGGTTGCATCAACACCGGCATGGTGGAAGAGCCATGCCGCCTGCCGCTGCTTCCACATCTTCCCCCTTCTTACATTCAACACCGGAACCACCATTTCCATGGTGGTGCCGCCGCCCTCAGCCACCGTGTTTCTTTTCGTTCTCATCTTAGTATCCAACAACCACGCGTAGCAAATCGCTGCCACCATCGAGCTAGTACCTTCATCCAGAAACATATGAGGGATTAATTACTACAACAGTTGTCCAATTCATAAATGGAAAAATGTGCTAATTTTCCAAGTGCTAAAATTCTGGTATCTAAAAGTCCAGATATCTGAATTTCAGACTATATCCAAATAGTGTTTCTAAAATTTTCAGATATCCGATATCCGAAAAATTATTCAAAATATCAAAAATATCTGAAAAATATTCGGAAATCTGGAAAATATCCAAAATATTTAAATATACATAGATATATGAATAATTTCGGATGCCAGATAGCATTTTTAAAAGTTTCAGATTACTAATATCCGAAAAATTATCCGAAATATCAAAAATATCTAAAATTTCCAAACAATATCTGAAATATACTATAAATATATGAACAATTTGTTTTTTCAGATACCGGACTTTGGATATCTAGATTTCAGATAATTGATTCAGATAGCAAAAATCACTATCTGAAAATTCGGACACCCGTAAAAGTTTTATAATGGGTATAACTTACTATTTGAATGTCCTGAGAGCACAATCTTTGCTTTCCCATTAATTTCCCCTTTTAATAACTTCAAGATTTTGCTCCTTTGCACCGTCAAGAACCCATTAAGATCCAATTCCAAATACAAATCCTTCAATTCCTCATTTACAGGGCTAGATTTCTTCGAAATCTTATCAGTAAAACAGGTAGATGATGAAATTGACCTCCGTTGAGCCGATTCCACTAGATTTCGCGGCGGCGAAAGGATTTGTTTCTCCGGAAACGAGCATGTGGATGATGATAGTGATCTCCGGCGAGCGGATTCAAGGAGATGTTTAGGTGGAGATAGAACGGCTGTGTCCGCCGGAATTGTACTGGTAGTGGCGGTTTTAATGGTTCTTTGAATCGGTATTATTTGCGGTTGAGCTGCATTTGGGTCGTTTTGGAATCGTGATCTACGATGGGTGGATAATCGAGGTGGGACGAGGATAGCTGGGTCGGCGGCGGCCATGGTGGTTATGGTGGCGGATCGTGATGGTGACGGTGATGAAGGTGGTAGCGGTAATGGTGGCGCTGGAGACTGGTTTTCGAAGCGGGAACGGCGGTGGGTTGATGCTCGAGGTGGGACAAGGGTAGCTGGGTCGGCGGCGGGCATGGTGGTTACGGCGGCGGATCGTGATGGTGACGGTGATGTTGGTGGTAGTGGTAGTGGTGGCGCCGGAGACTGGTTTTCGAAGCGGGAACGGCGGTGGATTGATACTCGAGGTGGGATGATGTCCGGAGGGGGTGTTGTAGCGGTGGTGGGTGGTGATGCGGTGGTAATGGGATCGCCGGCGGTGGGTGGTTTGAGGATGTTGGAGAACCATTTTTGGACGGCGGAAGCAGGGGAGATGTCGGCGGATGGGGGAGAGTTGTCTATAGCGGTTTGTGAATTATTACGGCTGTGATTATGTTTTACGGATTTCGTCAAGATATCTCCGGTGAATCCATCGACCGATCGGTGCCTGTTTTTTTGGTTTATAACTTCGTAATTTGTATCATTATTCAACCATTAAAACTCAACACTACAAGAAAAATGTCCACAACCTAAAAAACTATTGATTTTAAAAGGTTCAAAAAACAAATCTATGTCCCATGGATATAAAATAAAACACATTTAATAATTTAATTTTTTTCACAAGAATTGAAAAAATTAAAAATGAAATGACGACGTTGTGAATCGATTAAAAAATGAGATTTTCTAACTTATTCCCTTTGAGATAACCATCATTAAACAACTACAAATTTCCTTAGTAATTAAAAATGCATTTAATGCATCTCTTGATTAAAAATGGAGTTTATTAATGGCCAATGATACAATTTTAGGAAATTTATAACTTATTTAATGTGTCTCATCTTGAGTTAGACAAACCCTAAAAAAATATAGAGTTTATTTGTTATTTACATAATTTGTGAATATTTATGATCATTAAATATGTCTAATATCAAGTGATAAGAGGTTGAAAACGGCAATTTGACTGGCTCCATGGTACCCAACCTTTAAGGGTATTTCATGAGAAGACATATCCCACCCAGCGATTGAGAATCATGAGGAGGCGGGGCTTTAACTCGCGACCTATTTGATATGTAACAATTCTCGCTCATGCCTGACTAACTGGGATACACGTGAGACATATGTCTAATATCATACCCTTGGGCATGACTAATTTTTATCATTTTAGAATATACATTTCATATGATTTGTAATTTCGACCATTTTAAAATAAGCATTAAATATAATAATGTACCTGATGAAAATAATTTATTTATTAAAAATTCATCATTTTAATACCAAAGGGCCAATGGCCTAGCGGTAAGGTGTTTGCCCTCCAACCTAGTGGTTGAGGGTTCGAGTCCCATAGTGGACATAGGTGGTTATTTAGGAGTAGATTAGATTTGCCATTCCAAAAAAAAATAAAAAAATAAAAAAATAAAAAAATAAAAAAAAATTAAATACATTTTAATGCATGCTCGTCTAACATACGTTACAAAAACCCTAAATGAATAATTACCTTCTTGCAGACCGAGAAAGAGGGTCTCGTTCGGTAACCGAAGAAGTCGATAGTCTAGGACCCGACACACCAAATCTTGGCGAGCCAACAAGCCGAGAAGGCGAATTTCCCTCGGCTCGAGTCCAGCCACGGCTAGGTGAAGAAGCAACTAGCCGTTTAGCTTCCTCTAGCCACTCTTGAGTCAACCTACTACTCGTACTACGTGAACTCATATCAAATTCATCATCTTCCTCCATCACATCCGGATCACCACCACCCGTAAGATTATAAACCTTTTTCTCATTATTCACGGCCCCAAAAAACATATCATTCATGAAATCCGCAATGTCGGGAACTTGTTCTTGACCTCGACTCCCTTTTCGTCTATTTTCAGCAAGCTTTTTTTGAAGATTTTCATTTCCTGCAGTCTTACTAAATCGTCGTTGATCCATGAATTGGTGAACATACACGGTGATCGGGGTTTTGATTTTAAAATATGAAGATTTTTGGTGAAGTTTTTAAAAGAGGTTGATGGCCGGCAAAAGGAGGAATGGTGTCGTTTTGTGTGTGTCGTTTTGTTAGTTATTCGGCATTATTGTATTGGAGATGAAATCTATGTGCCACTGGTGATGTTAAGAAATGGTCGCAGGAGAGATAATTTGGACTATGAAAGTGATGTTTTTAACCTTTTTTAATGCGACTATAATAAGTTTTTAAATTTGTTTGCTCTCGTATGATGCTTCTTGACTTGTACAGCACAAAAAATCAATGTTATATGATGTACTCGGATACCTACCTATGAATTTATTATTCGGAAGTTGAAGGTTAATAATTAAAGTTACCAACAAGTCACTTGCGTCTTATAGTTTTTAAAAATAGTTATTAAAGTAAACCACTAACATAGATGTACGTATCGAGCCGTCTATTAAAATTGTTCAACCTCACACCTAGTTGAGGCGTTGTTCGGGCATATTATTATATCATATTGTTTCTAGCATTATCGAATCAAATGATAGTCTCACGTCCCCAATTTTATTGTTTTTTAAGTATTTAAACATTTTGGGGAGAATATATACGTAAACATCGTGTTTTAGTAATTGATAATTTTCGTATAATCATGAGTTGATTGTGCCCAATTGAAGATCATTTAGATCGTAATTTTTTTTGTAATCATCAACTATAGTTAGCCAACAAATATATGAGTAATATTATTCGGGATTGATCCCTTACTCATGGTTATTAGCTATAACCATAAAACATGTGAGAATATATATATGTTATATTAAAACGTCGTGAATTAGACATGCTTAGGCAATTTGAATTTATATTTGATTAGAGGCTCATGAACTTATACTTTAACTTGTATGTCTTGCAAACATACTAGTGATTATGCATCACACTAGAAAACTATTTTGAGTGTTTTATGGATTTGAAATATTTATATTGATTTGTACTAAATGATCTATCGTTATCATGTCATAAAAACCTTTGAACTTACCTACAGGCTACAGTTGCGTTTATGATTTTAATATTTTGTTTTTTCAGGTAATGATAATTGAAGTATTTATATTTAGACAAGTGGTTTGAATATAGTTTGGAAATCTTAAACTTTACGTTATTTAAATATTGTCGTTTAAATTTAATACTTTGGGATTTTGTAAACATTTATATTGATAATCCATGTTGGTTGCATTGATTTACTATTTATAGATCTTTATATTACTAATGTTAGTCGAATGTCCGCTTTTAACAATATCAATTTTGACGGGTGTGACAAAATCGTCCTTGTTAGCAAACCCTTAATGTTAATTCTCGTTAATTGAAATGACGCGTTGCCTATTTGAAGTTAGTAACCAAAATGAGTACTTTTAAATTTTAGGTTTCAACTTATGAACTTTTCGAAACTTATTGATAATATATATCTTGAAACATATGTGATGTTGTATCATTTCGTACATCCAATCCATATAAAATCTAAAACGATTCGGTTTCATCGATATCCTAAATCTATTTGCGTATATATGTGACAAGCACGTTATATATTCTGTTTCCTTTTTTACTATATATGAAAACATTACGTGTTTATTTACGGGTCTCGTCTTTTCTACAAATGAAAAGGATAACGTTTTACTTAAGTCGGCAATTAATCGAGCAACTTATGCCAATCCAACAATTGTAATCCTCTATACGTTGCTTCTTGATCAAGACCTTTTTTAAAGTTATTCTTTCTGTCCTTCCGAAGCTTATCGGGACTATCCAAAGCTCTTAAAATCATAATTTTGACATCAATAAGCTAACTTCCAAACACAACCAGCTTAAATCCACAAAAATGTGACCCTTGAGCATGTTAAGAACCATATTAGTTGTAAAATATTGCCAATTAAGTTTGACGTTTTCTATTTTGACTCCTTCAAGGCATCCCCAAAAAGGCAAATATTCAACATATATTTGTTTTTTTGGCACGGTAAAATGGGCAGTACAATACAATTATGATTCCAGTACAAGATAAAATTCAATTTCTCACACTTATCTTGGCGTATACAAAAGGCTAAGAGCACACGATATGGGTGTGTTAAACTCACATGTACCAAACAAGTTTGGCGGCCGCCAAATCACACCACCATTGCCGCCAAATCACCCACCACCGACGCCATAACACATGTTATATAGGAAGAAGGCAACAGTGGGGGACCCATTTTGAGCTTTAACACTAGGGATAACAAATTTTAACAAGGGTTTGTAACAATGTTAAAAGGTAGGCATGCAAGAATTAAGTTTAAGTTCCGGAACAAAACTCCACCAGGATGCAACCTACACTCCATATATCACGTGGATAACTCCACCCAAGCCCTGTTTAAAACTTGGGGTCAGAACTCAGAAGCCCATAAGAAAAGAGAGTTGGTTAGATGGGTTGGATAACATGACGAAAGGGTCGGGTCCGGTATACTAGAAACACAAACGCTAAATATTTAAAATTCTTCTAACGATAATTACTGGTGAAATATGATCATAAAAGTTGTATATTTTTCATAGAGAAACGTTCAAGGAGATCCATCATTTTTAGAAGGTTCCAAGAAACAAATCTCAACCATTGATCAATAAGATCTAATGGTCAAGATTAATCACATTTTTTATATATTGAGGGGTATTTTGGTCATTTTTTAAAATACAAATTTTTTTATTTTTTATTATGAAGGGGTATTTTGGTCATTTGACACTTAAAAAAAATTGGATTTTTTTTATTTTTTATTTTAATTTTTTTTATTTATTTTTTTATTTTTTTATTAAAAAATAATATTTATTTAATAATTACATGTATACCTTAATCACATGTGATTTTAGTGTAAAATCATATTTAAGTTAAATCAAATGTAATTCAGAATGCAATCACATGTGATTCACTATGCAATCACATTATGTGTTATTAATGAAAAATTAATAATTTTTTAAAAAAATAATAATAAATAAATAATTTAAAAAAAAATAATTTTTTTTTAAAAAAATAAAAAATTTAAAATAAAAAATAAAAAAAATATTTTTTTCAAAATGACCAAAATACCCCTCAATTAAAAATTAAAAAAATAAAAAATAAGTAAAATTTTAAAATAAAAAATAAAATAATTTTTTTTAGTGCCAAATGACCAAAATACCCCTCCATGTATAAAATATGTGATTAATCTTGACCATTATATCATATTAATCAATGGTTGAGATTTGTTCATCGGGACTTTGTAAAAATCATGGACCTTCTTGAACGCAACTCATCTTTCATAATATCTGAACGTTTTTAATAAAATGAGATAGTATGTTTTAGAGTTAATTACAGTCCTTTAGATTTGTAACGTAATACAATTTTGGTCCAATTCTTTTAAAAATGACAAAGAGAATCCTTAGACTACCCGTAATGGGTGACCAAACTAAGTTTGGTCACCCCTACCACATATGTGTCACATCAGCTTTCTCTCTCCTGATCAAACACATGACCAGACAGCGACCAATAGCCCGTAATGAGTGACCGAATCGGTGACTAATTTTTTTTTTATAATTTCAGTTCTTTTAATACTTCCTCCGTATCAAAATAAGTGACACAAATTGGCTTACACATTTTTTGAGGTAAAAGATTAAAGTACATAGTTAGTGGATAATGGGTCCCACTTTTCTTGAATAAGGTGATATTAATGAGTTTTAAAAGTAAAAGTAAGGGTATAAGAGTAATTTCACTTTATTAAAGTGGATAGTTAGTGGGTATGGGTCCCACTATTTTTACCAAAAAAAGAAAGTTTTCAAAGTGTGTCACTTATTTTGATACACCTCAAAAAGGAAAGTGTGTCACTTATTTTGATACGGAGGAAGTATATATAAATATACATAATATTTATTTTATATATAATATATTATTAAATTATTATTATTAATATATATATATATATATATATATATATATATATATATATATATATATATATATATATATATATATATATATATATATATATATATATGTTTATGTAAGTGGAGGAATACATAGAAAAGAAAAGAAAGAGGTCGACCTTGAACGGTCGTCTTCCCGACCTTTCAGAGCTAGGACGCGTCCGGAGGGAGCTGCCGTAAGGGGGACGACGCGTCGCCGGTGGAGGACGTGGCGGTCGCGACCAGTGTTTTGGTCGTGCGTTACGGACAGTCTTATTTTTGAAACTTTTATCACGTTTAGTCTTTTATGCCAAATGATGTTAACTAGTTATGTTAAGTTCCCCACTCACAGTTGGTATTTTCATCTTTTTCAAAACCCACTTGAAAAAATAAAAACTTAAAGCCTATGTGCAACGTACTATCTATGCATTAGGTCATCCACATCTATAAAATATTATTCAACTTTTAATTGTGTCACATCAGTTTTGCAATTGTTTTTCACATCAATACAATTAGATGAGTCCCAACGCTCCCTAGTAGAGCACGTCAAAAACCCGTCGGGGAGTGATGCCTTTGGCACCACCCCGTCACTAAGCCCGTCAACAAATACACGTCGTGGTGGGGACGTGTGATACTGTGCGTCGGTAGCTTTTTTGTGTGTGGGGGAGGGGTTAAATGTAATATTTTAAGGGTTAGTGATGGGTTATGGTTGGCACGACCGTGTCAATAGCGTGTCAGTAATGATGTGCTGACGTGACGCTACTGATGGGTTTACTGACGGCCAACTGTTGGGAGAGGCCTTACAACACACTTTTAAAAGTGGTCCAACTGCCCCATCAGCTTATTAATAAACTAACATAAATATATATTTTTATAATTAAAATAATATATTTAAATACAAAATAATATTTTCAATATAAAATAATCTTTAAAAAAAATAAAAGATATTAAATTTGGTTAGTTGCATATATATAACTACTGAAAATGGAAACAGAAATTAAATATAATATATTTTTCGTTATGTGGATTGCTAAAAGAATTTCAAGATATGAAACCCCAAATGCATAGTTGGCTTGCAAATTACTCCCTCCATTTCACAAATAAAATTTCATTTCCCCTCTAAATTTTGTTTTACAAAAAAGTTCTTATTTCACAGATAGTGAGAGACCACTTAATAAAATAATATTAAAACTATGGACTCCATCACTAATTATCTTCTAAAAACACTTGCTCTCTAAAAGAAATTATATTTTAATAAAAAAATATCATCATGGACCACACCACTAAGAGCATCCACAATGTTTAATCTCTACAATGATTTATTACTTTTGTCACATCATCTAATAACCTATTAGTTAAAAACATCTGCAATGGTTAACATTTCCAAAAACTTTTTCTTATAAGTATTACTAATTTACCTTTAACTATATCAAATGTTTTATAAATACCCCTCAGTTATTTAATTTAACAATTTTTATAGCATTACAAAAGTTAACATTTTTTAAAATGTCTTTTACAAAACTACTATAATACTATTGTAAAAAATATTAAAATATGATAAAGTTATAATTTATAGTTATAGAAATAATAAATGATTCAGATATAAATGTATATACATGAGTTTAAAATGTAAAATTGTTAAATATAGATACTAAAAGAATCAAACATTGAAAGATGTTCAAGTGATTGGAGAAGAATAAGTGGTTGGAGTAGGGCTGGCAAAATCAAACCCGACCTGTCAACCCAACCCGTTTAGAACCCAGAATTAGCGGGTTAAGTTATGTTGTAAATTTTATATATTAGGTGATTAAATAATTAGACACTTATGATATTAAACCCATATTTGATATTGATAATTCAATATCAAACTCAACAAATAAGAAAGAACCAAATGGAACAATCAAACCTGGATGTTGATGAAGAACGAACCGCACGGAATTGTGATTCCTGTCCTTTAAGGTTTTTACGCGCTTTATATGCTGCAAGCCTCGGCGTAGAACCCCATGATTTGATGCAGTTGATCGGTATGTTCTAACAGCAAAAGAATCACCGGCAACACAAAGTGATTACTTGGAAACACACGATGAATATCGAAAACGCAGCATCATGAGAGGAGAGCTTTTCCTTTTTTGGTGTGATGAACATTCACCACAAGTGTTCATTTTATAGGCTCTCAAGCCTTTAATAAACTTTATGATGTTCAAATTAAGAGTCTTGTAACTCTTGATTCAATTCAACATTATGTCACCCATTATGGCATTTAGTGTCAATGGTTATGACATTTCAAATATGTTAGACAAAAAGTAAAGCTCCACAACTCCTCGTGACCGATGCAACATCCGACGTATGATAGGAAATTTGCCAACTTGCAAATACCCTTAATATTTCCAACAATCCCCCACCAAGTTGGAAAGTTTCCTTTCACTCAGACAAATGTTATCACTTGGGTGTCACGAAGATTAAACCCATGTTTAATGTGAGCAAACAAGAGGAGATCAATTCAATGGTATCCTTATAGGTTTAAACCAAAAAACCTTAGTAACCTCCCCGGTTTACCCCCACACAACATCTGTCATCTTTGTGTTCTCTCTGAGCACTAATGTGGTCATGTGCTAAAATCCTTTTCATGACCCTTTAGAAGACAAACCAAAAGTCTTCATTTGAGGCGGCGCCACCTCTAGATCAGAGAGGCAAAATTTTACAACATCTTCGTTGCTTAGATGTCTCCAAAATTTTGTTAAGAGTATTAACTCATCCTGGTTCTCGGCAACGACGTACTATCCTACCTCACATGGATCTATCACGACTGATAGTAC
The DNA here is from genome assembly GCA_963853835.1 of Calendula officinalis. NCBI lineage: Eukaryota > Viridiplantae > Streptophyta > Magnoliopsida > Asterales > Asteraceae > Calendula > Calendula officinalis. Next base: position 36,364,044 of record OY970828.1, read on the forward strand.
CTTCTATCGTTAGTAATTTCGTTGTTACCCATTAAACTTGAAAATAGGAGCACTAAGTTCAAGTTGGGTTTCCATTACTAACGATTCTAGTTTGGTTTTAGACCCATGACTCTCGCGGTAGATATAACCAAATCTCTCGTCAGAGGTTTGGTAAACGGATCCGTCAAGTACTTTGTTGTCTTAACTTAAACAACTTTGATGGTACCACTATCAATTAGTTGTCTCACAAAATGATGTCGAAGACCTACGTGTCTCGACTTCCCATTATTTATAGAATTATATACTTTAGACAGTGTGGCCTCACTGTCACAGTACATGGGAATTGAAGGCATCGGAGTATCCCACACACGGATATCCAAGAGTAGATCTCTAATCCACTCTGCCTCTTAGCCTGCAGCAGCTAAAGCAATAAGCTCAGCTTCCATCGTTGAGTGAGCTATACATGACTGTTTCTTGCTCGCCCAAGAAATAGTCCCACCAGTTAGTGTATAAATCCATCCACTTATGGATTTAGAATCACTCATGTTATCAATCCAGCTAGTATCTGAATACCACTCTAGTATACTAGAATTTGACGTGTAAGTCAACTCAAGATTACTAGTCCTTTTCAGGTATCCTAGTACTCTTCCTACTGCCTTCCAGTGCTCTATACCGGGGTTGAAAGTATACTGACTTAGTTTGCTTACTACAAAAGCAATGCCAGGTCTAGTGCAGTGTGTAGCATACATCATGCTTCCAATTTGCACTAGCATATTCTAGTTGAGTCACTGCTCTACCAGAGTTCACTTCAAGTTTTACACTAGAATCGAAAGGAGTGTTAAATTCCTTAACATTCATGTGCTGAAACTTTGTCAATATTCTCTCTGTGTAATGATATTGACTTAGAGAAAATTTGACTATCTGTCATTTTCACCTTAATACCAAGAATGGTATACACTTCCCCTAAATCTTTCATCTTAAAGTTCAAGGATAGGTATTTCTTCGTATCAAGTACACCTTGTAGGTGAGTGCCAACGATCAACATATCATCAACATAAAGACAGATAACTACAGTGTATTCAGATCTGCATTTAGTGTAGATACATCTATCAACACTACTATGCTTAAACCAAATGCAGATACAGTGGTGTCAAACCTCTCATGCCACTGTTTTGGAGCTTGCTTCAAATCGTACAGTGATTTAATAATTCTACACACTTTGTTTTCCTGCCCGGATACTATGAAACCCTCAGGCTGCTCTAAGTATATATCCTCCTTGAGATATCCATTTAGAAAGGCTATCTTCACATCCATTTGATGAATGTACAATCCTTTCAATACTGAGATTGCTATAAGAGTTCTAACTGAACTGATTCTAGCAACCGGAGCATATGTATCGAAATAATCAATATCATTTAGCGACTACTCTCGCTTTATAGAAAGATATTGATTCATCTGGATGATACTTCCTCTTGAAGATCGATTTAGATCATATGGGTCTCATACCCTTGGGAAGATCGGTTAACTCCCAAGTTCTGTTTCCCATAACTGAATCCATTTCATCTTTAATGGCATCCTTCCATAAAGGAGCATCTCACGACGATATGGCTTCAGTAAAAGTCTTAGGATCATCATCTAAATTAATAGCTAAAATGACCTCTCTCGTCACCTTAGATTGAGATCCTTCAACCAAGCATGACAGAAAACGTCTCCAAAATTATTTTCCCTTCTAACCCTTGTACTTCTCTTTGATTCTTCTACAACAGAAGAATGTGGTTCTTCTTCTACAACAGAAGAAGATGAGATAATATCTCGAGAAGTACTGGGTGCTAGAATATGATTAAAGTTGGGATTGGAGTTTTCATCATCTCTTATTAACTTATCCTCGAAGAACTCCATGTAACACCTCAAATTTTAATACAAAACATTTGCCCAAATTAAATCATTTTCAATAAATAGAAGGCCAGTTCCAAAACACGGGTTTACAAAAACCTTTGATATGAAAATCAGAGTATGAGGTTTGGTGTTACAAAATATATCAAAACCAAGGTTAAGCACAAATCCGCTCTAATGATCTTCTACTCTAGGCCCCTCATATCTCAATCCATGCGCACCTAAATCCTCGATCCAGAACCTGAGTACATAGCAAACAAGCAAGGAGTACGTGAGACACAAAAATGTCTCGTGAGCTACATGGGTTTAGACCCCAATAATATCAAGTATCACATCGTATATAAATACATATTTATATTTTGCCAACACATCTCAGTCACTCTATGGTGACTCTATCAGTCCTGCTTCCCTAGCATACATATCTAGTACATAAACATATATGCACTAGAACACAGTCATATCTAATACATAAACATATATGTATTAGAACACAAGCGAACCTAACACATAAACATATATGCATTAGATTCCTAGATCACCTAGTACGCAAACATATGCGAACTAGAAGCACCCGTGTGCTTAGTGTACAAACATATGTACACTCGTCTCAGTGACCGGGATCTCCCCCGCGTCACCACCATCTATCTCTAATCATAACTCTATCAGTTATGCCAGTCAAAGCCTTTGGCTATCACATCAATCATCAAACAAGTTAGTTAGATATTATCAATAATATATATATACTAACTCAACACATAATACGTCTAGACAAACATTATATAGACCGATCATAAGTAATCAAATACTTCATATAGCTATGTACTCAGTAAAGTCCACACGTACTCACCTTAGCAATAAAGTGCTCCAACCGTATTCTTTACGTCAGTTTCCTTGCTTCACAATTCGGTCAACCTTCCAAGACCTCACCAAATGCCTAATACAATAATCACAAGATTATCAACATCACATACTACTACCAATGTGTCCATCTATCTCTTGATAACACTTACTAAATCATTTCCCCCAATTATGGTGATTTACCAAACCCTAGGTTTAACCAACCCTCAAGATTCTTACAAATCATAATCATACACTTGTTTCCTTTGATAATATACCATCTATTAAGTGTATACATCACTTATATCACCATAACCCATAACCCCAAGAACTAGGGTTTCAAACCCACACATCAAAATACATAGATCTTAAGCTACGAAGATCAAAGAGTGAAGATATACCTTTAATCTTCAACTAGGTGTGAATTCTACCAAAGATTTGTGAAGGATCCGACCTCAATCAATCCCCAAGCTCGAAAATCGCAAAGAAGAAACTAGGGTTTTGATATGGCATCAAATGAGCCAAAACCTGACTTAAAGCTGATCGTCCGAAGTTCACGACGCGATCTATACTTCGCGTCGCTAACTTCCCCTATTCGCAAACTTCGCGATCGTTATCCAAACGTGAACTACTTCACGTACAACAGCCCAACCTTCGGTAGCCAGTTCCCGATCGTGATCTTCACTTCACGGCGTGAACTCCCTAGTGCAGCAGGGCTGCACTTTTCGTTTGTTGTCTCGACCCGGTTTCGCCCATAACTTTCTCATACGGTGTCCAAATGACACGAAATCAATTCCTACGTTCTCTAAACGATTTATCCTTATTTATCATAATTTTTATAAATTTATTTATTTATAAATTTCGGGTTGTTACAACTGTCCACCCCTTAAAAGGATTCCGTCCTCGGAATCACTCAAAAATTTCAAATCCGCATTCTACCGAGTATCCGCTCTCATTCTCCCGTGGTTATTACCGTCAAACTTTTCTCATCCCGAATTAGTCAACAATATGTATGTAAACATTCAATTAACTCCGTTAGATTCAAACGGGTCAAGAATCAATCTTAAGCCTTTTGTGCCCAAATGGACCAAAATTGCACAATACCGACCGCAAGACTTTCAATCCCTTAACCGATCATTTTATACACATAGAAATGACATGACCCTCGCATTACAACCAACTAATTGACCAACACAAATGTCAAAGTCTAGCTTCGACCAAGTTGCCATATTCCAACATCGTCTAACCCTTGACTTAAGAACAAAGTCAACTATACTTTAACAATTTCCCTTCTCGTTAAGGATCCCATAAATCCTCCTTTCCTTTACAATTGACCTTTAATTTATGATCCATCTACAATCATATACTTGTTTCCCAAATTCAATCTTGACAACACCCGAACGGGTCAAAGTCGTATAATCTGACTACAACTATTTCAACTATTCCATTAATCCTTTCACATACATACAATCGGTACATTATGCCCTCAACATTCACTAATCGTTCATAACGAGAGTCAAAGCCTTTCCTTGGCTAAGTCAACCAATCACCAATTGGTCACCCTTGACTTTTATGTGAAGTCAACCATACTCTTTCAACTAACCAATTTCATACTCATGGGCACCATCACTAATATCTCACTTCCGGTTCTACTCATTATTGTCCCCTTAACAATTGTCCCCGTTTTTCCACACTTTCATTTTCTCCCCCAATTATCCGAGAGTCGTACATTCACATATGGTCACATCGACCTTTACCGATTCTTGACCAACATTTGGTCACTCAAACCATCACTTAGTTTTTCTTTCAACCACCCCTGCTCACATCAATCAATTTCATAACTCTTATTCTCAATTACCGGAATTAGTTCTCCTATTGCAACAAATTCCACTATTTCATACAAGTTTACCATACTTTGGTTATCAAATGATAATTTGCTCACTAGGAGTTTCTCTTTCCTCCTATTCTATAAATCGTAGGCATCCCCCACATTTACATGACCTGAATGCAACCCGCATTTCGAACCAGGTCCTCACTTACCATAACATAATAGCAATACATCATTAACCACATAGTTCTACATTCGCTATACTCGTTCAAGAGCACCTATATACATGAGTATACATATTTATCCTGCTAGTTCCATCTAAGCATCTCTACCGTGCACACATATGCCGTCCATTCATCTCCATCGTGCACATATGCAAACATATGCATATGCCGCACCAATACCATCTAAACATCATCATCATGCACATATACAAACATATGTATATGTCACACCAATAACATATAAGCATCATCATCATGCACATATACAAACATATGTATATGTCACACCAATGTCATCTGACATCCATCTTTTCGCATCATGTAGCCTTGCTACTATCTTACTCATTCGATCATCAAATCATTCATCATGCATTCTAGCACCTCTCCCACAAAAACGCATTATCGTTTTCTTTCCCATTCATATGTCTCCCATAGGACATACTACTTAGCACATTTCATATGATATAATGTTATCTTTCCACTATTATATGCCTTCCAAGGCCATCACATAATGCACATGCATTGTACCCCGCGGGTAACAAATAACATTCTCTAATTGTTATTTACCGACTCACTTATACATTAACCGCCCTTAACCGGTTCATTTCCTTAACAACTTCCGAGTCTCTTGACACCGCCGGAGTAGTTACCACTACATTCCATTAGACATAATTCACCGGCAATTTCAATCATCCTTGAGTCAAACATTCGACTCCGGCCCACACTTGCAACCCATGACGTAGTAACCAATGGCCCAAGACTCGATGTTCTACCTTTTCACATCGTGGGACTTAGGAATATTCTTTTCCCAATCGTAGTCTTACACTACACTATGTCACATATTTTCATACCATTATCATGACACTTTAGAAATAATCGTCCTTTTTACCCTTAATGTTGAATCCATCAACCCCGTCACAAGACTTGCTATGGCTATGTGCCAACCTTTACTTAACCGTTTTCAACGATCAAATTTCGCCATTCCCGACACTTATTCTTTTCCACATATTTTCCATTTATAAGTTCTAAGGTATCATCCTACCTTAGTCATTCTTTCCTTTACCATTCACGTATAGTAATATTACATTATTCATCCGGGTTCTCGCCGAATATCCAAGTTCCATTTTCAAGGTTTCTATTTTATAATTCTCATCCAAACAAAAATTTCATACCAAGACTTAGTACTTCATTATACCATCATTCGCTTGCCACCGATATTCACCGGCCTCGCGGTCCGACCTTTTATACTACTTATTAACATCGACCTTTATTTCCTTACCACATACGACACTCCGGTCCAAAAATCTTTCCAAAAATCTAAGTTTTCATATACATAAACAACCGGAAAGATTATTCTCCAATGAATATTCACATCATACAACTTATCTTAAATTTCTATGATCACCGATTCACGCGGCAATCCAACCGTTAAGCTATGATCACATAATATCTTGGCTCGGTGTATACCTAACCAATCCACACCGATAACCGCGTCAAGTTTCCTTTATTCCCATGGGTAATAAATTGCCTTTAAACTTTCCCCATTTATTTCTAACTCCCAAATTCTAATAACACGTTCTACCATTTAGGTTTTCCCATTTACCTTCATTTTCACGTTTTTCATCTAACCATTCGATCGACACAATCTATCTTTCTACCAAACTCATGAGACATAAACAAAAAGTAGGACTCGATTCTACGATATATTTAAGTTGACAAGAAGTTAACAGATAAAGTACCTGACACCCCATCGTGCGCCTCCTTTGCTTCCTCTCGGGTGAGTTCGAAGGATCGTCCCTTCACCTTCGCCGGTTCCACCTTCTTTTGCGACGTGGACACAAGTGATTCGGTTTTCTTCTTCGGGCACACGTGACTATAATTCCCTTTTTCATGGCACGAGTAACACTCAACCTCGGCCGCCGGTTTGGATCTACAATCCCGGGCCAAATGCCCCGTCTTGCCACAATCATGGCAAATCTTCGGTTCCCCACGGCATTCGCCGGTATGATTCTTCCCACATCTCTTGCACGAGGCTACACTTCCTTGCCTAGAGAAGTTCGACGTGAACTTCCCTTTCTTGAAACTACTCGAGTCACTCTCGGCTTTCTTCTTCTCGCCCACATAGGCCCTCTCGGCAACCCTTGCCTCGTTCACCTCTTCCACACCTCGGGCGGCACTAATGGCCTCATCTATCGTGGCCGCCCTCTTTACCTCCAATTGATAATCCCACGGTAGCCCACTAGCATACCTAACCACTCTCGACCTCTCCTCGGAGTAGGTCCTAGCAACAAACGGGAGTAGTCCCGTGAATTCCCTCGAGTACTCCTTGACTGTCATATCGCCCTTCTTTAGGGTCACAAACTTCTCATGCATCTTCTCCAAATCCCTTTCGGGGCAAAACTTCTTTCTCAATCTTGTGGTAAACTCCTCCCACGACATTCTCTCTATCACCTCCTTTCCGAGGGTCTCATAGACTATGTCCCACCAAACCATAGCATCCTCTTTTAGCAATTGTGACGCGCACGTCACCATATCGGCTTTCTTTCACTTGCTACTTCCGATGACCCGCTCGGTCTCTCGGATCCACCTCATAGTCACCTTCGGGTCCGAACTACCCGTATATACACTTGGCTTACAAGCCATGAAAGTCTTAAAAGAACAACCATATTTTCCATCGGGCCGTGCCCTAGCATCACTACAACCACCCGTGGAGGATTTCTCCACTCGGGTGCCACCACCACCAGTTCTCTCGTCCGACTTGGCCTCGGATTCGCGATCCCCTCCTGACCTCTCACGGTTTCCAATAATGCGGTGCACCTCATCGGCCACCGTCCCTTTGATTTGATCAATAAAAGTTTGGAGATCCGCCATGGTTACCGGAGTCCTATTAGCTCCAACCTCCGACTCATCCACTCGATGCATCGATGGTTGACTTTCTTGTTCAACCCTCTCGACATGATGCATCTCTTCCTCCCGGTTTTCCGGGGCTTTCCCACTTCGACGAGTGTTCACCATTTCTTTCTACCAAGACTATACGAAAGACATTAAACATTTAGTACTTCTTGTATAATCCAATAGTCGCATAAGACTCAATATCCATAATCACATCAACTTTCATAGGTCCCCTAGGTTCAACCATAAACTTAACATAAAGTCTCAAGGTCAACCTATCGATCTCAAGGAATCTTACATTCCTAATGCTACAGTCTAAGACTAGGATGGACATCCAACCTAATTCACTTAAACAGTAGCTCTGATACCAAGTTGTAACACCTCAAATTTTAATACAAAACATTTGCCCAAATTAAATCATTTTCATAAATAGAAGGCCAGTTCCAAAACACGGGTTTACAAAAACCTTTGATATGAAAATCAGAGTATGAGGTTTGGTGTTACAAAATATATCAAAACCAAGGTTAAGCACAAATCCGCTCTAATGATCTTCTACTCTAGGCCCCGCATATCTCAATCCATGCGCACCTAAATCCTCGATCCAGAACCTGAGTACATAGCAAACAAGCAAGGAGTACGTGAGACACAAAAATGTCTCGTGAGCTACATGGGTTTAGACCCCAATAATATCAAGTATCACATCGTATATAAATACATATCTATATTTTACCAACACATCTCAGTCACTTTATGGTGACTCTATCAGTCCTGCTTCCCTAGCATACATATCTAGTACATAAACATATATGCACTAGAACACAGTCATATCTAATACATAAACATATATGTATTAGAACACAAGCGAACCTAACACATAAACATATGTGCATTAGATTCCTAGATCACCTAGTACGCAAACATATGCGAACTAGAAGCACCCGTGTGCTTAGTGTACAAATATATGTACACTCGTCTCAGTGACCGGGATCTCCCCCGCGTCACCACCATCTATCTCTAATCATAACTCTATCAGTTATGCCAGTCAAAGCCTTTGGCTATCACATCAATCATCAAACAAGTTAGTTAGATATTATCAATAATATATATATATACTAACTCAACACATAATACGTCTAGAAAAACATTATATAGACCGATCATAAGTAATCAAATACTTCATATAGCTATGTACTCAGTAAAGTCCACACGTACTCACCTTAGCAATAAAGTGCTCCAACCGTATTCTTTACGTCAGTTTCCTTGCTTCACAATTCGGTCAACCTTCCAAGACCTCACCAAATGCCTAATACAATAATCACAAGATTATCAACATCACATACTACTACCAATGTGTCCATCTATCTCTTGATAACACTTACTAAATCATTTCCCCCAATTATGGTGATTTACCAAACCCTAGGTTTAACCAACCCTCAAGATTCTTACAAATCATAATCATACACTTGTTTCCTTTGATAATATACCATCTATTAAGTGTATACATCACTTATATCACCATAACCCATAACCCCAAGAACTAGGGTTTCAAACCCACACATCAAAATACATAGATCTTAAGCTATGAAGATCAAAGAGTGAAGATATACCTTTAATCTTCAACTAGGAGTGAATTCTACCAAAGATTTGTGAAGGATCCGACCTCAATCAGTCCCCAAGCTCGAAAATCATCAAAGAAGAAACTAGGGTTTTGATATGGCATCAAATGAGCCAAAACCCAACTTAAAGCTGATCGTCCAAAGTTCACGACGCGATCTATACTTCGCGTCGCTAACTTCCCCTATTCGCAAACTTCGCGATCGTTATCCAAACGTGAACTACTTCACGCACAACAGCCCAACCTTCGGTAGCCAGTTCCCGATCGTGATCTTCACTTCACGGCGTGAACTCCCTAGTGCAGCAGGGCTGCACTTTTCGGTTGTTGTCTCGACCCGGTTTCGCCCATAACTTTCTCATACGGTGTCCAAATGACACGAAACCAATTCCTACGTTCTCTAAACGATTTATCCTTATTTATCATAATTTTTATAAATTTATTTATTTATAAATTTCGGGTTGTTACACTCCACATCTCTGGATTCTACACGACACCTGATTCTTTATCCAACTATCAGTACGCCTTTATATTATGAGCATATCCGATGAATATACTCTTCATATCTCGAGCTCCCAACTTGGATCGTTTAGGATAAGGTGTACGATAATAAGTTAAACACCCCCACATTCTTAGATAATCTAATCGTTTAAGATCAGGTGTACCATAACAAGCTAAACACCCCCACACTATTAGATAATCTAAGTTAGGCTTTCTTTCATTCCATAACTCATATGCACTAGAAGTAATCACACGACTAGTGATTCTGTTGTGCTCATAACACGCAGTCAACAATGCTTCCCCCCACAGATTGTGTGGCAAACCTGATTGATTCATCATATAGTTGACCATTTCAACAAGGGTTCAACTCTCTCTTTCAGTTATTCGGTTGGGGAGTATATGGTGAAATTCTTTCATGTTTGATACCATTCACAAAATGTATCAACCTATTCTCCGCCTCTTTCCAAGCGAAGAATCTCAATGTGTTTGTCATGTTGATTTTCAGCGTCACACTTATACAATTTGAATGCATTAAAAGCTTCATCTTTTGAATGCAACAAGTAAACATGTAAATATCGGCTAGAGTCATCACAAAATGTAATGAAACATCTTTTACCTCCACGCTTGGGTATCCCATTCAGTTCACAAATATCTGAATAGATCAATTCTAGTAATGATGTAATTCTTTTGACACTTGAAAAAATTTCTTTTCAAACGTTGATTTTACACAAGTTTCACATTTGTCAAAATCTTTATTATTTACTTTTATCAATACTTTAGATTGTGTCTTTTCAATATTTTTTTAATGTTAGTGTGAGCTAACCTTTTATGGCACAAAGAAATTGAACACACAATATAATTTGAAAAAACTATTTCATTCATTCGAAACTTAGTTACATCATCACTAGTGATATTGTCACTAACACTGACAATATCATATTCTCACGATTACAAAGATCAACATTTAACACATAATCATTGGATATAGATACAACATTATCTTATCCATCACCACATAGATCAAGCATAAACATTCCACCCGTGTTGATGGTTTGACCTGCAAATAACCCATCTTTGGAGAACACGATATGACCATTTTTTATTATTACCAGCTTGTAACCATTTTTTGTTAGATTTGTTCTCCGATATAAATCCCTTGGAGATTCAAGGAACATGTAGGACCTCTCGAAGGGTAACCATAATTCCATTTCAGAATGTTAGCACCATTGTGCAAATATCATGAACACGTACTCTATGGCGGTCAACACATGTCACCACAGTTCCTTCTCGAACCATACCATAAAGTTAGAAACTATCACAATTTCCACATACATGGATGTTTGCTCCAGAATCCACAAACCAGTCTCGGGCCTCTAACACCCGAGTAATTGAGGTAGTCATATTAACTCCTACATGACCCATACTTGCACCCAAGTGGGTTAGATTGGCAACAACATTTGCAATTCCTTTTACATAAGCAATATCCGAGTCCCCAGCTGACACGAGGTACACACTCAATCTGACTTTACTCTTTTGATCTCTTATGAGATTTTCCTTCTCAATAAGGAAGTGTTTCAACAAAAACATCCAAAGAGTAGTCCTCAAATTTGTGAAACTCCAAGAATTTAACCACATTCAAGGAAAACATTATTTAGTCAACCCTTTTCGGTAGCTCTATTCGAATACAACCAGGAAAGACGGTGAGGGTAGACAGCGCTAGTGCGTATCGGAACCACCCCCATTTGGAGTCAGAAAAACCGCCTTTATCTTTCCTAGACATTGTAATAAGAATAGGTGAGCCTATTTGGGGATGATTGATAATTTATTCCACTTATAGGTTCAATACAATGCTTAATGATATACAACTGGAAAGATTTCGTTTAACACTAAAATTATTTAATTTGTATAATCATGATTTTTCAAATAGTACACTTTTCAAACATTAAAGTATTTTGAAATAATCTATATACAAAAATTAATAATTAACTCAATTATAATGCTTCAACCATAAGCATGATAATTCATATAACATCCACTTTAAATGAGATTATATTTTTTACGAGAAAAAGCTCTTGTTTTAAATTGTCCATTAGATTTAAAATAGATATTTAAATGTGTCAAAACAAAATATATCTATTAAATAGCCATAATTAGTAAATATGTAACTTATAAAAGTTAAGCTAAATAGCCATAATGTTCTTTTTTAAAACCATTAATCCATAACATAAAAATATATATAAAACATTCACATAATGAACTCTATTTAATATATATATATATATATATATATATATATATATATATATATATATATATATATATATATATATATATATATATATATATATATATATATATTAACCATCGACAAATATCTCAATGTTTTATTAATCACCGAATATTTTATAAAAGAAAATATGTGTATATATTATATATACACAATAATATATAACAAATTAAAAACCTTAAAGACTGTTGTAGATTTTATATATTAGGTGATTAAATAATTAGACACTTATAATATTAAACCCATATTTGATATTGATAATTCAATATCAAACTCAACAAATAAGAAAGAACCAAATGGAACAATCAAACCTGAATGTTGATGAAGAACGAACCGCACGGAATTGTGATTCCTGTCCTTTAAGGTTTTTACGCGCTTTATATGCTGCAAGCCTTGGCGTAGAACCCCAGGATTTGATGCAGTTGATCGGTATGTTCTAACAGCAAAAGAATCACCGACAACACAAAGTGATTACTTGGAAACACACGATGAACATCGAAAACGCAGCATCATGAGAGGAGAGCTTTTCCTTTTTTGATGTGATGAACATTCACCACAAGTGTTCATTTTATAGGCTCTCAAGCCTTTAATAAACTTTATGATGTTCAAATTAAGAGTCTTGTAACTCTTGATTCAATTCAACATTATGTCACCCATTATGGCATTTAGTGTCAATGGTTATGACATTTCAAATATGTTAGACAAAAAGTAAAGCTCCACAACTCCTCGTGACCGATGCAACATCCGACGTATGATAGGAAATTTGCCAACTTGCAAATACCCTTAATATTTCCAACAATCCCCCACCAAGTTGGAAAGTTTCCTTTCACTCAGAAAAATGTTATCACTTGGGTGTCACGAAGATTAAACCCATGTTTAATGTGAGCAAACAAGAGGAGATCAATTCAATGGTATCCTTATAGGTTTAAACCAAAAAACCTTAGTAACCTCCCCGGTTTACCCCCACACAACATCTGTCATCTTTGTGTTCTCTCTGAGCACTAATGTGGCCATGTGCTAAAATCCTTTTCATGACCCTTTAGAAGACAAACCAAAAGTCTTCATTTGAGGCGGCACCTCCTCTAGATCAGATAGGCAAAATTTTACAACATCTTCGTTGCTTAGATGTCTCCAAAATTTTGTTAAGATTATTAACTCATCCTGGTTCTCGGCAACGACGTACTATCCTACCTCACATGGATCTATCACGACTGATAGTACCTTCTATCGTTAGTAATTTCGTTGTTACCCATTAAACTTGAAAATAGGAGCACTAAGTTCAAGTTGGGTTTCCATTACTAACGATTCTAGTTTGGTTTTAGACCCATAACTCTCGCGGTAGATATAACCAAATCTCTCGTCAGAGGTTTGGTAAACGGATCCGTCAAGTACTTTGTTGTCTTGACTTAAACAACTTTGATGGTACCACTATCAATTAGTTGTCTCACAAAATGATGTCGAAGACCTACGTGTCTCGACTTCCCATTATTTATAGAATTATATACTTTAGACAGTGTGGCCTCACTGTCACAGTACATGGGAATTGAAGGCATCGGAGTATCCCACACACGGATATCCAAGTGTAGATCTCTAATCCACTCTGCCTCTTAGCCTGCAATAGCTAAAGCAATAAGCTCAGCTTCCATCGTTGAGTGAGCTATACATGACTGTTTCTTGCTCGCCCAAGAAATAGTCCCACCAGTTAGTGTATAAATCCATCCACTTATGGATTTAGAATCACTCATGTTATCAATCCAGCTAGTATCTGAATACCACTCTAGTATACTAGAATTTGACGTGTAAGTCAACTCAAGATTACTAGTCCTTTTCAGGTATCCTAGTACTCTTCCTACTGCCTTCCAGTGCTCTATACCGGGGTTGAAAGTATACTGACTTAGTTTGCTTACTACAAAAGCAATGTCAGGTCTAGTGCAGTGTGTAGCATACATCATGCTTCCAATTTGCACTAGCATATTCTAGTTGAGTCACTGCTCTACCAGAGTTCACTTCAAGTTTTACACTAGAATCGAAAGGAGTGTTAAATTCCTTAACATTCATGTGCTGAAACTTTGTCAATATTCTCTATGTGTAATGATATTGACTTAGAGAAAATTTGACTATCTGTCATTTTCACCTTAATACCAATAATGGTATACACTTCCCCTAGATCTTTCATCTTAAAGTTCAAGGATAGGTATTTCTTCATATCAAGTATACCTTGTAGGTGAGTGCCAACGATCAACATATCATCAACATAAAGACAGATAACTACAGTGTATTCAGATCTGCATTTAGTGTGGATACATCTATCAACACTATTATGCTTAAACCAAATGCAGATACAGTGGTGTCAAACCTCTCATGCCACTGTTTTAGGGCTTGCTTCAAATCGTACAGTGATTTAATAAGTCTACACACTTTGTTTTCCTGCCCGGATACTATGAAACCCTCAGGCTGCTCTAAGTATATATCCTCCTTGAGATATCCATTTAGAAATGCTATCTTCACATCCATTTGATGAATGTACAATCCTTTCAATACTGAGATTGCTATAAGTGTTCTAACTGAACTGATTCTAGCAACCAGAGCATATGTATCGAAATAATCAATATCATTTAGCGACTACTCTCGCTTTATAGAAAGATATTGATTCATCTGGATGATACTTCCTCTTGAAGATCGATTTAGATCATATGGGTCTCATACCCTTGGGAATATCAGTTAACTCCCAAGTTCTGTTTCCCATAACTGAATCCATTTCATCTTTAATGGCATCCTTCCATAAAGGAGCATCTCGCGATGTTATGGCTTCAGTAAAACTCTTAGGATCATCATCTAAATTAATAGCTAAAATGACCTCTCTCGTCACCTTAGATTGAGATCCTTCAACCAAGTATGACAGAAAACGTCTCCAAAATTATTTTCCCTTCTAACCCTTGTACTTCTCTTTGATTCTTCTACAACAGAAGAATGTGGTTCTTCTACAACAGAAGAAGATGAGATAATATCTCGAGAAGTACTGGGTGCTAGAATATGATTAAAGCTGGGATTGGAGTTTTCATCATCTCTTATTAACTTATCCTCGAAGAACTCCACATCTCTGGATTCTACACGACACCTGATTCTTTATCCAACTATCGGTACGCCTTTCTATTATGAGCATATCCGATGAATATACTCTTCATAGCTCGAGCTCCCAACTTGGATCGTTTAGGATAAGGTGTACGATGATAAGTTAAACACCCCCACATTCTTAGATAATCTAATCGTTTAAGATCAAGTGTACCATAACAAGCCAAACACCCCCACACTCTTAGATAATCTAAGTTAGGTTTTCTTCCATTCCATAACTCATATGCACTAGAAGTAATCACACGACTAGTGATTCTGTTGTGCTCATAACACGCAGTCAACAATGCTTCCCCCCACAGATTGTGTGGCAAATCTGATTGATTCATCATATAGTTGACCATTTCAACAAGGGTTCAACTCTCTCTTTCAGTTATTCGGTTGGGGAGTATATGGTGAAATTCTTTCATGTTTGATACCATTCACAAAATGTATCAAGCTATTCTCCGCCTCTTTCCAAGCGAAGAATCTCAATGTGTTTGTCATGTTGATTTTCAGCGTCACACGTATACAATTTGAATGCATTAAAAGCTTCATCTTTTGAATGCAACAAGTAAACATGCAAATATCGGCTAGAGTCATCACAAAATGTAATGAAACATCTTTTACCTCCACGCCTGGGTATTCCATTCAGTTCACAAATATCTGAATAGATCAATTCTAGTAATGATGTAATTCTTTTGACACTTGAATAAATTTCTTTTCAAATGTTGATTTTACACAAGTTTCACATCTGTCAAAATCTTTATTATTTACTTTTATCAATACTTTAGATTGTGTCTTTTCAATATTTTTTTAATGTTAGTGTGAGCTAACCTTTTATGGCACAAAGAAATTGAACACACAATATAATTTGAAAAAACTATTTCATTCATTTGAAACTTAGTTACATCATCACTAGCGATATTGTCACTAACACTGACAATATCATATTCTCACGATTATAAAGATCAACATTTAACACATAATCATTGGATATAGATACAACATTATCTTATCCATCACCACATAGATCAAGCATAAACATTCCACCTGTGTTGATGGTTTGACCTGCAAATAACCCATCTTTGGAGAACACGATATGACCATTTTTTATTATTAACAGCTTGTAACCATTTTTTGTTAGATTTGTTCTCCGATATAAATCCCTTGGAGATTCAAGGAACATGTAGGACCTCTCGAAGGGTAACCATAATTCCAAGTATTTAACCACATTCAAGGAAAACATTATTTAGTCAACCCTTTTCGGTAGCTCTATTCGAATACAACCACGAAAGACGGTGAGGGTAGACAGCGCTAGTGTGTATCGGAACCACCCCCATTTGGAGTCAGAAAAACCGCCTTTATCTTTCCTAGACATTGTAATAAGAATAGGTGAGCCTATTTGGGGATGATTGATAATTTATTCCACTTATAGGTTCAATACAATGCTTAATGATACACAACTGGAAAGATTCCGTTTAACACTAAAATTATTTAATTTGTATAATCATGATTTTTCAAATAGTACACTTTTCAAACATAAAAGTATTTTGAAATAATCTATATACAAAAATTAATAATTAACTCAATTATAATGCTTCAACCATAAGCATGATAATTCATATAACATCCACTTTAAATGAGATTATATTTTTTACGAGAAAAAGCTCTTGTTTTAAATTGTCCATTAGATTTAAAATAGATATTTAAATGTGTCAAAACAAAATATATCTATTAAATAGCCATAATTAGTAAATATGTAACTTATAAAAGTTAAGCTAAATAGCCATAATGTTCTTTTTTAAAACCATTAATCCATAACATAAAAATATATATAAAACATTCACATAATGAACTCTATTTAATATATATATATATATATATATATATATATATATATATATGTATATATATATATATATATATTAACCATCGACAAATATCTCAATGTTTTATTAATCACCGAATATTTTATAAAAGAAAATATGTGTATATATACACAATAATATATAACAAATTAAAAACCTTAAAGATTGTTGTAAATTTTATATATTAGGTGATTAAATAATTAGACACTTATGATATTAAACCCATATTTGATATTGATAATTCAATATCAAACTCAACAAATAAGAAAGAACCAAATGGAACAATCAAACCTGAATGTTGATGAAGAACGAACCGCACGGAATTGTGATTCCTGTCCTTTAAGGTTTTTACGCGCTTTATATGCTGCAAGCCTCGGCGTAGAACCCCAGGATTTGATGCAGTTGATCGGTATGTTCTAACAGCAAAAGAATCACCGACAACACAAAGTGATTACTTGGAAACACACGATGAATATCGAAAACGCAGCATCATGAGTGGAGAGCTTTTCCTTTTTTGGTGTGATGAACATTCACCACAAGTGTTCATTTTATAGGCTCTCAAGCCTTTAATAAACTTTATGATGTTCAAATTAAGAGTCTTGTAACTCTTGATTCAATTCAACATTATGTCACCCATTATGGCATTTATTGTCAATGGTTATGACATTTCAAATATGTTAGACAAAAAGTGAAGCTCCACAACTCCTCGTGACCGATGCAACATCCGACGTATGATAGGAAATTTGCCAACTTGCAAATACCCTTAATATTTCCAACAGGTTATAACTTTCAACCCGTGGGTCGTAAACGCGTCAACCCGTTTACAACCCGCATATAAACAAGTCGGGTTTAGGTTTAGATTTACAACTCACTTATGATCCGTCAACCCGTTTAAATATTATATATATCTTAATTACATAATATAATATAATATCTCTATTTATTTATGTATCTTAAATACTAATATAATGTATTATTATAATGTAAAATCTAGCATACACATACATGAGTCACATACGTCAATTTCTTTGGAAGTTAAAGTTGAGTCATGGAAGACTATGGTCGGGTTGCTTATCTTTCGGTGTTCGTTTTGTATTTTGAACAACTTTTAGTAGTGTTAACTTTTGTTTGTATTTTGCAATTAATCGACTTATTTTGTTATTTTAGTCTTTAATTGTGTGTGTTGTTTTTTCCTATTTTTTTATAAAATGATGTTTTATTGGGTCAACCCGTTTATGACCCAACCCGCTTAGTAAACAGGTTGGGTTGGAGATCTCAACCCGTTTGGATAAAAAGGTTGGGTTGGGTTGGGATCTTCAACCTGCCAACCTAAATAGTTCAACCCGTTTATGACCCAACCCGACCTAATTGCCACCCCTAGGTTGGAGTGATTGCCACCTACTTTTCATCTCTTGTCTCCTTCTTCAGCTTTCAACTTCGTCTTATTCACCTTCCTGCACATGTAAGTTTTAATTTTTTTTTTTGTACAAATCTCTCCCAAAATGCTGGTTTAATACCCTATAATCACCAAAAAAGCTGGTCTACACGCCCGTAAAGAGCCGTGCACGTGGTCACGTCACTGCACGAAACCCCCACGCCGTGGTGGAGGGCGGTGTTGGTTTCTTCATCCACGCTGTTGCACCACTCACTTAGCCTCATAGCCACGCAATGTGGCACATTCCATTCAGTCTAAAAAATATAAGACGGCGTAGATAACGCAGCGACACCATCATGGATTTTTGGGTTAGGCACACGTGCCTCCATCCTCCACTGAATTTGATAACTAATTCTATTAATTATATAGCATTTAGTCTTTAGGTGACTGAATGGTGCTGATTCCAGTTTTGGATGTTGTCATTTTCTTGAGATAGGATTAATTGCGCAGATCATTGAATGGTGTAAATAAAGAGGACCTAGTATGGTATGGTGTATAGATTGCACGTACAATCTCCGGATTTTTTGGATAATATTAAAATAATGTTAAACTTTTTCAAATATCTTTAATTAATGTAGGGAGTTGCGTTCAAGGAGTTTCATGATTTTTACAAAGTTCCAAGGAATAAATCTCAACCATTAATCAATATGATCTAATGGTCAAGATTATTCACATTCTTTATACATGGAGGGGTATTTTGGTCATTTGGCACTAAATTTTATTTTATTTTATTTTATTTTTTATTTTTTATTTTAAAACTTAATTTTTTTTTATTTTTTAATTTTTAATTGAGGGGTATTTTGGTCATTTTGAAAAAGATATTTTTTTATTTTTTAAAATTTTTTTTTTAAAAATATTATTTATTTATTATTATTTTTTAAAAAATTATTAATTTTTCATTAATAACACATAATGTGATTGCGTAGTGAATCACATGTGATTGCATAGTGAATCACATGTGATTGCATTCAGAATCACATGTGATTTAACTAAAACATGATTTTACACTAAAATCACATGTGATTTTACACTAAAATCACATGCGATTAAGTTATATACGTAATTATAAAATAAATATTATTTTTTAATAAAAAAAAATTAATAAAAAAATTAAAAAATCAAAAAAATCAAAAAAATCAAAAATCAAAATTTTTTGAAGTGCCAAATGACCAAAATACCCCTTCATAATAAAAAATAAAAAAATAAAAATAATAAAAAAATATTTTTATTTTTTAAAAAATGACCAAAATACCCCTCAATATATAAAATATGTGATTAATCTTGACCATTAGATCCTATTGATCAATGGTTGATATTTGTTTCTTGGGACTTCCTAAGGATGATGGACCTCTTTGAACGTTTCTCTTAGTGTAGTGTAGGTGACGAACTAAGAATCTGTGACACATTAATAAACGTGTACTTATAAAAGGTTTTACAATATGCAAAATTATTATTGAATTGTGGTCATATGTACTGATTACTATAGCTACTGGAAATATAATAAAAATTTGTGATTGCAATTGTAGTGGCGACAATTTATGCAATAAAATAAAAACAATAAAGATTGAATTAAACGACAGAAGCAGAGTTATAATGTTATTGGATTTGCCTGTTCTTGCATTACGAGAACGCTTAGTGTTGGATTTTTCGGCTCATGCTTCTTTCTCATCCTTGCTGGCAGCTCGCACCAGTATGAGTTTAATTAAGAGTAAATTACACGGAAAGTTCATGTGGTATATTAAGAATTATAACTTCAGTCTCTAAACTTCGTTTATTACACTGGACATTCCTGATATATGAATTTTGTTACACTCATGGTCCCTACTGTCATTCACTTTATTTAAATGACCAAAATACCCTTTTGGCCTTTTGTAATAAAACGAAAATAAATGATTGTGAATGTAATAAGTGATAAACCACATGTACCATCTGTGAAATTTATCTTATTAATTAATTAATTTTTTTCATTTTTATGTTTTATCCATGTTCTTCAACAACATTCAAACACACCACCCATATCGATCTATCTATTTGAATTCAGCCTCAATAGATAACCATTATCGTCGCGTTACCAAACCCCCTGAAAAGTCGATCCATCCCCAACCCTAACCACTGGTTGCCTTCTCTACGTTCTATTGGCAAACCTCGCCCCTAACTGCGTGTGCAAACAATTCTTCTGGCAACGTGCATCAGTTTATCTTTTCTTTATTATGAAAAGAGAAAATAAAAGAGAAAATAAAAATAAAAATAACAATTAATGTAGAAAAATTTCATTGATGGTCCATATGATTTATCACTGATTACATCCACAATCCTTTATCTTTTCTTTATTATGAAAGGCCAAAAGGATATTTTGGTCATTTAAAAAATGTTAAGGGTAGCAGGGACCATGGGACCATGAGTGTAACAAAGTTCACACGCCAAAGACGTCCAATGTAATAAACGAAGTTTAGGGATTGAGGTTGTAATTAGTGATATATCACAGAGACCTGTAGTGTAATTTACTCTTTAATTAACAAATAATATGTTTTAATAATTCCTCTTATTCAAAATAAAAGATACGTTTTTCATTTTTGGGTGTGTCAAATATAAGTGATATATTTTCATAATTTATTTTATTTGTTAAAAAGTAGTGTGACTCACATCCACTAACTATCTCCTTTAATATAATAAAATGATGTATTTATTCTTAATTTTATTTTTAAACATCATTTTATTCAAAGAGTGTGTGACACATCTATTACTGACTATCCAATTTAACTTAATATAATTTTCATTATAATCCTTTCTATTAAAAAATATGAAACTAATAATATACCAATTAATTTAAAACGGAGGAAGTGGTTCGGAAGAAGTCAATTGAATGCTTTTTTTAGTTTATTTCACTGCTAGTTTTTCTAAATAGCAACGAATATATTATTCGTTGCTGTTTTACCAATTAACAATTACGTAATACAAATATGAAATAAGCAAAGAGTCAAAGTTTCATTGCTATTTAAATATTAGTTAACTCTATTCTAAAAGAAGCAACAACTTAATGTTTTGTTTCTAATTATTAATGAGCCAATGACCATATAAAATTAGCAACAGATGATGTTACAATGATCACATTTCGTTGCAAACTCTAATTAGCAACGAATATAGATTGTTTTAACACTTATTAAATTGTTGGCAATGACAGTTTTTCTAGCTTTTAGCAGTGTAAATTCCTATACAGTTGCATAAAACTATACACTTATTTTTAAGTGATTTAAATCAAATTGGTATCAAACCCAACTACGTGTATTCATGTTCATCTCCTCATTTCCCTCTTTATACATCCACGATAATAAGCGCTTTGTTATGTGGTTCAATAAAAATACAAAACATGTATACATATTTATTGTGTGCTTAAGGGTATGGGAGTTTGGTCACAGGTGTCATATCAACGTTACATTAGTTTTCTTTCTTTGTCCGACCATACAAATGACAAACCCCGACCAAACCCCTGTGGTAAACAAACCCACGATCAAATCTTAAAAGTAATTTTATTAATACATGTACCACTTATCATGCATAATGTACAAGTCTCCCTTGCACACTACACGCGACTTGCGTCGGTCGCCAGAGCGATCAAACCCACTTGAAAATGCCATTAGACCGCCCGTATCGCTCGACCGTTGGTTCGGTCGCGACCGGCCACGTCGACCTCGGGGACGCGTCCCGCCCGTTACACCACTTGATCTTCGACGCGTCGACAAGGGCCAACGGTCGACTACTCGACCGTTGGCAGCCCGCTCCAACGGCTCCAACACACCCCTTTCAAACTTAATTTTTACCCCTTTTTTTACCTTATAAATACCCAATCTTTTTCTAAAAAATTTCACACTTCTCATTTCTTTTCTTCATACTTACTCACATCACACACACTATATTAAAATGAGTTCCGACGATGAAATGAATGTCGCTAATTTTATTTTTGGCGACGAGGAAGAGGACAGGGTTATACATCTTGGTTTTTTACAAACGGCGGTCGCGTTTCTTGAAGGTTCTAGTTCTACTATCCCTAGAGCTCCTAGAAGATACGTGAATAGGGACCGTGGCGGTGCGAATGACCGTCTCGTGGCAGCTTACTTCGCTGAAAATCCGACGTATAACGAGCATAATTTTCGCAAACGTTTCAGGATGAGTCGTGATCTTTTCACACGCATTGTTCGCGATCTCACTAACACCGTCCCATTATTTGCGCAACGATATGATGCACTCGGGAACCCAGGTACTTCACCGCTAATGAGGTGCACGTCTGCAATTCGTCAGTTAGCATACGGGGCCATATGTCCCGATTTTCATCCGGAAGAGCGACATAGTGAAGGCGACCCCGTACGATCACATGAAGAAGTATTACAAGTTATCAGGGAGATCAATGATAAACAAACTCATCTTAATCTTAGATCTGATTTGGTGGAACACGTTTGGAATCGACGACTCCACCAGTAGTTTTTTTAATGTTTTTTTAATTATGTTTAATGTAATGTTTTAAATTATTTTTTATGTAATGTTTTAATTATTAATGAAATTTAAATTAAAAAAAAAAAAAAATTCCGAACGGTCACCCATTACGGGCATTTGGTCGCTGTCTGGTCGTGTGGTTGATCAGGAGAGAGAAAGCTGATGTGGCGCAGATGTGGCAGGGGTGACCAAACTGCGAACGGTCACCCATTACGCACAGCCTTAGGGACACGTCCAACATAGATCATGCAACGAGGGACGCGGTCCCCGGAGCGGTCGTGATCACCGGTCGAGTGCCTACCCTCTATTTGGCATAGTCTAAAAGTGTTTGGACCACAAAGCAATTTATATACGCAAATTTGTTCTGGAAACGACTATGGAGTTATTATTTTTCAAATAGAGATACGGCTTTGTTGTAAAATTCAAAACCATTTGATGGACCACAAACAATTTGTCACGTATATTTGTTCTGAAAGCGACTTATTTTTTTCTCATACGACACAAACAAATATTTGGATCAGAAATATGTGTTAAAAAATGTCCTATAATCAAGATATAATTAATAGTGACCTTCAACGTAATTTTTGATTTTTATGTAGTTATAAGGACAAATCTCAGTCATTGGATTAATCAACCCTCATCATCACCACCACCATCATATGTGATTTAATACATCAACACCACCACAATCTCGCGTGTATTAAATCATAAGTGATTGCACACCGCCAACGCCACTACCGCCACCTCATGTGTATTAAATCACATGTGATTCGACACCGCTGACCACCATCATCAGAGGCGGAACTAAAAATTCCGTTAGCAGCAGCACCCTTGCACGGATAAAAAAGTGGAGGTGAAGGGGGTTGTGCTCTCTTGTAGGGTCCAAGGGGCATTGTGTCGAAACAAAAACAAATTTTGCATAAATGACTATTACATAAACATCATGTTTATTATATACACCAAGTATTCGATAACTAATTATTAAATTTATAAACCTACAAGACAACCACTAATTTTATAAACCTAAAACTAAAAAACTACAAGACACACACTTTGGTTTCTTTTTATTTGGTTTAATTTTTGGGCTTTGAGTTTTGACTATTGGTTGATGCTTTAGATTTTTTAAGATTGATTTGAGTTATTGGTAGGTTTTTTAATCTGGTAGAAGCATTGCACCATAATACAAAAAAAATACTAAAATATTTACTCTGTGAGAAAAAATTTGAGTAGTGTCACGTGCCACTATGGGACCTATAATAATTCCGCCACTGACCACCACCAACGTCTGTCGTCCACCGTCTCCACCACCGGCAACCCTTGCCACAATCGGCTGCTTTCAATCACATGTGATTGTGTATCCAATCACATGTGATTGCGTATCCAATCACATGTGATTGCGGCGACCGGAGAGGGCGGTGGGCGGTGGTGGTGGCCAGCGGTGGTGGTTGTATATTAAATCACATATGATTTGATAATGGTGGTTGTGAAGTGATTTCTTGATATAATGACTAAGATTTGTTCTTTGGAACTACATAAAAATCAAGGACTACCTTGAATACAACTCATAATTTATAAGATCACTACCTGGACCCGTAATAAACCCTGAAGTCGATGCCTAAGCTGAAGCCTTCACGCCAAAGAAAGGCCAAGAAACTAAAAATACCTTGGACGATGTCTAAGAACGTTGGTTTGAAAAATGCTATAAATAACAAATCCGAGTTGAGACGCATATATCACAAACTAGCTACAAAACCCGCCCCGATGGGCGGGTATGCTGTAAGTTTTAGTATGTAGAAAAATGTCCCAAAACTTTATATATTTCTAAATTACATAATAATAGATAGATATGATGGTGATTTTGTACAAACAAACGGTAAATGAAAAATGTTACATATAATTTACAAACGAAATAATACTTCTTTGTAAACGACATTTGCTGTTGAATTAGTGTAATTGCCATCTCTGTCACAACAAATGACCTTCAATCCTTTCTTGCTCTTAACTCGAGATACAGCTACATAAAACTGACCATGTGAGAATACCGGTTTTTGTAGAAACAAACCAACCTGAGACAACGTCTGACCTTGACTTTTATTAATGGTCATCGCAAAGCATACCTGAAAGGGGAATTGCCTTCGATTCAATTTGAATGGCATCTTGTTGTCGGAAGGACTTATGACCATTCGAGGGATAGCGCATATTGTACCCACCTTGCAGCCGCATATGATTTTACCCTCGACTATATTTACACCCATCCGTAATATCTGAAGTCTGGTTCCGTTGCACAATCCAGCTTTCTGATCAATATTCCGCATACACATTACCGGAACGCCGATCTTTAACTTCAATATATGCTGCGGGACGCCTGACATTTTGATACTGTTCAAGAATTCTGAAGTGTAAATATCAAGGTTGAACATAGTATCATCTTCATCTGCAGCAGAAACGGAGTCCGATGACTCGTATGTCTTTTCTTCACCGGTCGTTTATTACGTCAACCATTTCGTGAGTTGGAGCAAGGATGGCTCTATCTTGAAAAAAGTTGGGTCGCCATAGATTATCAAGCAAATGTGGGTATGTTTCTCGAATAATAGCCCCAACATTATCGCCAGACGCTGGAATGAGCATGTTGTCCGGGAACTCTATTGACGACTCACCATCATTTTCACCACCTGTTTTTAGGTAATTAGTAAAAAATTCGATATCATACTAAAATATAGTGGAATTGTTTATTACAAATTAGAAATAAATTAAATACACACCTATAGTGCCGTCCTCAATATCGAGTATCCAATCTGCGAATTCCTTTATCTCCTTTCTTTCAACAGCAGATGATCCAGAACCCAGCCTCATGTTTACTGTTAAATTCAAGACAGTGCAGTGGTCCCAAAGATATGAAGCATTGATCGTCGCGTGAACCACGTCTTGCCTAGAGCCGTTTGGAATAACAGGGAGAATTTGCCGAAAATCACCACCAAACAAAACAACTTTTCCACCAAAAACTTGTTTTGATGGTGTCGACAGGTCCTCCCTGCATATGTCTCTCAGAATTCTATCAAATGCCTTGAAACAATATCGGTTAATCATTCGTGCCTCGTCCTAGATAATTAGCTTTGCTTTTCGGATCAACTCAGCAAGGTCACCGTCGGCTGATATGTGGCCCAATGAATCTTCAACCACATTAATAGGAATTGCAAACCTGGAAGGAGTACATAAATAGAAATTAGCATACAAAGTATAGATGGTAATATTATTATGTTTTGTTGGAGTATAATAATGTCGTGCAAACCTGGAATGAGCAGTCCTACCGCCGTCCAACAAAAGGGCCGCAATACCACTTGATGCAACATTCAATACTATTGACCCTTGGGAACGTAATGCAGCAGACATAGTTTTGTACAGGTAAGTCTTTCTAGTACCACCGTAACCATATACGAAGAACATTCCACCCTTTTCATTATTAACGGCGTCCATGACTGTTCTGTAGATACGTTTCTGCTCTGATGTAAGGCTGGCATAAAGTGTTTGATGCTGCTCGCGGAGTTCATCTCTGTTGTACGATTCCTCGTCGTGAATTAATCGGTTATAATTTTCCATCGTGTATTCAGCATCAGGATATGGCATGTTTGAAAAAGACCTCAAACTCTTGTTATTACAAAGCAGCATGTGTTCAATATACGTAAGACATATATTCATCCTTTGTGTGTCAGAAAGTTGCAAATCTGCAATCATAAACGGCAAAACCGGTAAAAATAATAGAAAAAAATATGAAACTAAAAATAATGAGTAAATTGACTGAATTGTTTAAATATATTACCTGCATCGTTACGCTTCCTTCTTTCAACGTTTAACACATCTTCCGCCAAAACATGCCAAGTTTTTTCCCAGACAAACTCGGGACGGGACATACTATCAGTCATGAGGAGCATGACAAAAAAAGAACGTAGATAATCACCCATGCCCCAAAAACTTACTTCCAACAACCCATCAATGTATTCCTTGTCGTCCTGTAGAAGCCCACGAGCATAACACGCATCTCTGTATGATGGATAAATAACACCACGCCATTCCTTGAGGTCATCCCAGTTTCTCGGACCTGTTACATTGTTCAGTAATACACGTAAATAATAAAGTTCACCCCATGAGGGCGGGACATGATGTATACGCCCAAGTGTATCTCCTCGTTTTCTCTTCTGCCAGATACGTTGCTGCTGATTCCAAACGTAATACTGGGGGATCTCAACATACAGGAGTTAACGGGCATCTAAATCTCTCTCGTTAAGTTCCATCCATGCTATAAACTTTGTTTCGTTGACAGATGACTTATCTAAGGCGTAATCAATACTCTCCCTTGCATCAAAGATTACTGGCTATTCATCCTCTAAATGGAATGGCAACCTTTCGACTGAAGGTGTCCTTTTATGAATGTCAAACTGAAATATACGCCAGGTTGCCTCGTAGGCGGAAAGATACCTACAATCATAATAATCTTTTATTTCGTCGACCTCTTCGCCCTCCACGGCAACAGTAACCCTGTCCGGTCCTTTGTTCACATACTTAAACAGATATTTTATGGAACCAATCTGATTGCACCATTCAACGTTTATATGAGACTGGTATTTTCTTAATAACCCTGGATTGTATGGCACGACATAACCATTGTGCAATTCTATTCCGCTTTTCTTTACAGTATTTCCATCATTTCTCCTGCGGTAGATTGCATATCCATTCTCATCGATTAAAGTTGATTCGTTAAACTGTTTTGGAAATTTTTTTGTACACTTAAAATTGACAGTGCAAGGGCATCTTGGATTATCGACACCGCACGGGCCATGCATCATATGATCGGTGACAATTTGGTACAGTTCAGGATCATGTTCTTTGTCAGGGATCTCTGCTCATATGAATTCATCTATTTTTGATTCCGCGGTTATCTTGTCTTGTGCCTTAAGCCACAATAATATGTGGCAATGCGGTAGACCCCTTTTTTGGAACTCAATAGTGTAAACCACTGCGATTTAGAAAGACAACAAATAAGTTAATAAATATATAAAAAGAAACACAGATTTTAAAATGAGAACAGTTAAAAATGTGTTTGATATATACCTCCTTTTACGTGACCAAAAGTATGATTTTCTTTGAAATCCTTCAGTAGACAGTCTAGCTTAATTTTAAAAACTCTCGATATAATATCTGGACGATCTTCAGATTTTAGACCTTTCTTGGCCATTTCACGGGCAATCTCAGGCCAATTAGGGTTGCACGTGAAAGTTATGAATAAGTCAGGATAACCGTAAAACTTACAGATCATCATAGCGTCCAAATAGTTCTGCATCATATACCTTGGACTACCGGTGAATGACGACGGTAGCACGTAGTTCTTACCACGTAATACATTACCATTATCTTGAATTTTGCGCCAATATGGCCAATTTGGCATAAGTCTCAGTTCTTAAATCTTTCTGCTGCGTAATTATGTACCTCATCCTCTCCGCCTCAACCATTGAGTATGCATCGGTAACAAACTGCTGTAACAATCTCCTACCACTTAGTATCATGGAGAACTGATTTATCCTGTCTTGCAATCGGTAAGCGAACCACTCTCTCATTGATACTCGCGTGCCTTTATTTTTTTCATTATAATCAGTCACGCCTTGGTGGTAGACATCAGTACGGTAGCCATCTTCTGCATATGGGAAAAATAAAGGGTAATGCAATGCTAGGTATAGTACGTGCAACTCGCTTATTTTTTTGAGTTTTCCATTTTGCCTGTGGAGGACAATATCCCTAGGATTTGTTGTATCTTCAAAATCACCAACGATCAACGCTGCTACTTCGGATGAAGTTGGTAGATTGTAATTTCTACCGTCTCGTGACCTGCTGCCGATAAGTCTTAGCTTAATATTTTCGTCATTGGAAGACCTTAGTACTTGACCAGCCATCCGAAACTTCTCTACCAATGGATTGATTGAATCAAACATGTCTCTTATCTGGGTTGTAAGCTGATAGTCTATTTCATTATTAGATTTTGGCATGCTTGTACGATTGCTGTAAAAAAATAAATATTAAATAAATATGACCATGACTTTGATTCGTATACAAATTGCAACGAAATAATTAATTAATTTCGATTGCTTACCTAACAGCTTGTATCCGGTTTCTAATTTCATTTTCCGTGTCATATATATAAAGTTGACAAGATTTAGGACGTGCTCCTGGTTCGGGCATCCCAATCTATGGGGATTTTCTCCATTTATCCTGAAGCAATACGGGCCACATCCCACATTAACGGACTCGTCTTGCTTAGCACCCATAGAAGTGAAAGCGAACATCATGTTATATCGCCGTATATTGCTTAAAAACGAAGCGCTCTTTGGATGTTGATTGGTAATAAGATCTTTCAATAATTTTGGTGGTTCAATAATGTCAACAGGCAGCTTAACCTTACTCCTCATGCAACATATTGAAAATGAGTGGGGGTTTGAACCGTATCCTCCTCTGTCC
This sequence comes from Calendula officinalis, assembly GCA_963853835.1. NCBI lineage: Eukaryota > Viridiplantae > Streptophyta > Magnoliopsida > Asterales > Asteraceae > Calendula > Calendula officinalis. The sequence continues at coordinate 36,393,503 of OY970828.1, forward strand.
TTCTTAGCTTTCCAAACCATAGCGCCACAAGACGCGCACTCGAAATCAGGATCTCCATGGTCAAGGTATTCTACAAAATAAAGAATTATGATGTAAAAAACAAATTTATAGGGTGCTGATAATAACAGATTCTTTAATTATATAAATGTGTACCATTTGAAATTCCAACAATTGTATGCGGTGGTAGCTCAGATTCATTTTCGTGCTGTGGGGTGGTGAAGTTTAAACCACGTGAGATCCTCGGACGCACCGTTTTTTCTTTTTTGTTTGTCTTTTTTTCCTTTGCATTCGAAGAATCTCCTATTCCGATTTAGAACTTGTTAATAATAATATAAGGTAAAAAGATAATAACATATCAATCAGTTGTGTTTGATTTATGTGTCATATAATAGTAAGAATTGCAAACCTTTTTCGCTTAAATTAAAATTTACTGGTGTACTGATGTTGAACCTAGAAGTCTTGTTGGTCAATACTCCACTCACTGATTAAAATAGAATTTTAATTAAATATACATTGTAAATATAGTAAATAATTACGAAATGACTTATTACCGTTTGTTTTTAATTCACTTTTTGAAGTAGTCGGGAATGAGCAAGGTTGTGTTGTACTTGTAGGTGTTGCAAACGTTACAAATGGTGATTTGGTTGGTGGTGTCGCGAATAATCCATGTGTTGGAGGGGTATTTCGATAAAACATATTTAAAGGTGGACCTAATTAAAGTCATTAATTAATTAAAATATATAAAAAAGTACATTAAAAAAATGAATAAGTGTGAAAATCAACACACGTAAGTGTCTATACAATTTACTTACATGATGAGTGAATAAACTGTGGACCTATGATAGGCATTGGTGATATAATTGAGGGACCTAATGAAATATAAGAAATGATTAAGTTATTAGATATGTACTTATGGACAACTTTATAATGTTGTGTAATTAATGAATACCTTTTGATTCAATTTTATTGGTCGATATCGCAGTTTTTGTACTTTTTGATGGCCTTCCAGGACGTCGTTTGGTAATATCACCGAGCAAATCTGTGATAGATAAATAAATTTATTTACAGAGGTTGCATACTTTATAATGTTTTAAAAATTTACATTATTATAAATATATGTAATATACAATAAAATGTTGCATACTTTCACTAATTGGCGTAAGTGGCTTTCTTCCGACAGGTCTTCCAGGTTTCCTAAGCACTCCATTTATCTCATTTGGCAAACCTCAAATTCGAAACACGGTATAAAATTAGGTTACATATTAACAAAAAATCATTTAATATGAAACAATATAATCTAAAACTATTAAAAAAAGTAGTAAATAAATAAAATACTTACGTGTGTTGGACGAAGAGCACAAACCATCTACCGTATTTTCCGGTTGATTCTCATTGTTTTCTACCATGCTTTTTCTTTTTCCTCCTTTTTTTTCTTTATTATCTACCATTGCCTTATTAGACATCTTCGTATAATCTAGCACTATGTTTCATGTAAAATGAAATTAATATTGTTATTGAACAAATATATCATGAAAAAAAATACAAATAACACAAATAATAATATATTTTACACAATTAAAGGACAATAACTTGTTTCGGTGATTTAGTGGGTAAGTATGTAGATTTATTTAGATACATTATTTATTATGATTTTTAACAATTATATTAAAGTTTGGCAAACCCATCTATTTATAAAATTACCTTTACCGAGTTGTGTTTTTTACATTAAAATTAGTCCGGCCCAATTAACTGAAATATGTGGACGGCCCAAAAAAGCCTTATATGAAATGTCTAAGTTGACCGATCAAGAAACAGTCAAAATTGGTTAGCGAGGAGCGTCTGGCAGTCGAGAAAAGCACACAGATTTTACCGATCTTTAGAGGCTCAGCAAATACGATGGTGGATTCCTCATCAAAAACGTTGCATATAAGGGAGATCGGCCGATTTAGGTGGTGCAATTTGGGTTCCTATGCGGCTGTCGTACCTTGAACCCTAGATCGGTAATTTTTATCCCTAAATATTGGCTTAAGGAATTAGGGTTTAAAATCAGTATACAGTGCTGTTATCCGCCATAAATTTTATGTATTTGACATTTTAATTGAAAAATGTTAATCACATTCCGTTTTTTTAATGTGTAATTTTAAAAAAATTCATTTTCTTTACAGCATTTCTGTATTGACAGAATCCTCCAGGTGTTTGTGATTAGTATCTGTTCAAAGACATTTCAAGATTTGGTAAAATCGAAAACTGATTTTACCATAGAAATTTGTTAGGGTTCTATTCGCCCAAATCGAAATAGTATTAAAAAGCCTGAAATGTGCGGAAATGGTGAACTGTTTTTACTATAGAAATGTGTTGCTAAAATCATTATAAATTTCGCATAACAGTGGTGTTTGTTTGGCTATTTTTCTTCCATTTTAAGGTTTTTCAATAAATTTAACGAACTTGCAATCATCGAGGTGTTTGTGATTAGAAGCTTTTAAAACCGAGTACATATGATACTAATATCGTGTTTGGTAATTTTGAATGAATTATTAACTAAAAAATTTATGATCAATATGTAGACAAATGAGTCCTACAAATAGATACAAAATAGAAATCATACAGTTAAGAAATTGTTATCTCTGAAAAAGGCTCTTAAAATATATCCGTAAAAATATAATCAATTTAATTCATGCGTGAAATAGAAAAAAAAATTACCTGTAAATTGAATGATGAATATGACTGCAGTTGAAACAGTATTCCATAAGCATCCCCGTTCGAACTGATGTAGTTAACAATTTGTTTGCAATTACTGTTATTCTACTGTTGTTATTTGCTGCATAAATTGAAATTACATTAATAAAAATGATCATTTATTGAAATACATTAAAAATATTCAAAATTTTTAATAAAAATACTAATCTTTTTTTTGTGTGTAGATCGAAGATGATGGAATGAGTTTATCTGCAAGATGATGATATTTAGTCAAACATTTTAACATTTATTAAAATCATATTTGTATGTTATAATTGTAAAATATATTTAAAAACTACTCGAAAAATACGGTTTGAACATATTTTCTTTAGGTTTGACTTTAATTAGTCAAACTGTTTTAATATTTAATAACAATTATCAATATAAGATATGTATTATTTCTTTATTTGACCAAAGTAAACAGTTTGACTAATTTTCCAGAAAAGTTTTTAAGGTTTAGATTATAAAGTCAAACTTTTATTTCGGGATTTCTATTTAAAAACTTCGAAGATGAAACAGTTTGACTTTAATAATTCACAATGATTTAATTAGAAAATTTCGAAAAAAACCTTAAACAGTTTGAATTTTTTTATGGGTTTTTATAAAAATATTGAAATACCTGTAATCTGAAGATCAATGTTTTGTGCTGCGATAAAACTGACTGCAAGGTAAGCATTGACACACAGATTATTAATAATACAAAAACATATAACCAAAGGGAAAGAAAAAGTCAATTTGTTACTGTTTTGATGAAATATATTGAATGATTTTGAAAACTGAATTATCACTGTTTTATTATACAGACATCGGAATGTTGAAATGAAGCACGAATTGTTACCTGAATTCGTTCCTTAATCTTTCTGAATTGGCGTCTGTCTTGAGTATAAAGTAAGTATGCTCTAACTTTATAGTTAAATAGTTATTATTATGAATTGGAATAAAGAGGGATATAAATAATGTCAATGGTGATAGGATCTTCAATTTTGGTAAAGATATTGATAAGGGCAGAATATTTGGAATACAGTTATTCAGAAACTATAGCTGTAATTCAAATTTTGGTAAATTATACGTGTTAATGGGCTGTTACAGATGTTTAACTATAGCTATAATCCGGAAAATATTGCTATATTTCGAATTTTGGTTAATTGATCATATCTTCCATATTTTTAACTGTACACAGATTTCATTGCATTTAAACACGTTTATCTTCGCCCAAAATACCGGTATCTTTAAAACTTAATGTTGATTATCAAAACAAATCTTCCGAATATTTGATAATAAATATTACCAATAATATAGTAACTATAACTTTAAGAATTAATTTTTACGATTTTACTTATTTTGTCGTCATAATTTTGTCAACCTTTAAAAAATAATGGCAATGAATTAGGATTAGTACTTGAGACGACTACTGGAATCTTATTTATTAGTATTTATAAAAAATAAGTATAACAACTTATTAAAACGTGCATGTCCATTCATGTGAAGTATTCATACTATGTTGGTAATAAAAAGATGAGTTTTAACAAAAATCGTTCAAAATAAGCAAGCAGAGTAAATTATTCCAACATTAAAACAATAATATCATTGTCCGAATTAAAGACCCTTGTACAGAACATTTATTTTGACAAACTTATGATTATTCGATAAACATAAAAAATTATAATAATATGAAAATCAAAAAATTTAATTATGACAATTCTAAGCATATTTAATGGGCTGTTATGATATTATAAAGCAAAATAAAATTCACAAAAATATGCTTGTGTATACCATAAAGTATTTTACCAAAAGAAGCAAGTAAACAAATTAAAAACCCCATGCAATTAAAACTGTTTGAGTCGAATTGTATAAGAACATCACCACCAAAACTGTCTAAAAAATATTCAAAATAATAAGATAACCAAGCAACAAAATTTGTCTAAAAAAAGCAGAATTGGGCCATGTATTCAACTTAATCTTCCGGTTCGATCTTCACATGAACCAAACCGTCCGAGCTTTTCTTAGTGTTTTCATCTTCGGAATCCGTGTCAAGATCGTCAAGATTAATAAACACACGTCGTCTCTTAGTGCTCGAACCACCGCTGCCAGAGGCACCTTCACATGAAGTTGGTGTGTGCATGTCGAGGACGCGTTTAACACTATCATCAGCCATGGTAACCTTCTTTATCATGGTTGAAGGCGTGTTGAAATCATCCAACGGTTCATCCTCGGGCTGAAAAAATATAATCAAATAATTAAAAAATAATATAAATTTCGAATTATAATACATATATTTTCGTAAAAATATACATTACTAAAAGGTTACCTCATCTACAACATCAGCGACTACACGGTCTTCAATAAATTTTTTTTGAAATGATTGATTAGTTCAGGCTCCTCAGACATACCATCACACCGGTAGGTGTGGTTGTTTTTGGTATGATTCTCTTTCGAGTACCAAAGTTTGAATAGTAATCTCTTACCAATAATATTATTCAACTCATCGGGGTAGTACTTTGACGGATCCTTTCCGTATTTTTCAATCAAGTCCCACACGGTAAGACCGGTCAACTTGTTAATAGAGCTGTTGAAAAACACAACTTGTGCTGTACCGGTCTCATCGATAAGTGTTACAATAACCCTGAACCTGTAAATTAAAAACATAAAAACAGTCAAAAGGGGGGAAACACGGTTCGCATTATCATACGCGATTCAAACATTTGTCAGTTTAGGGAAATTTTACCTTGAAACGGTCTGTGCCGCCCCACAATCGTCACATTCGTAAGTAGTATGGCGATTGTTTGCTGATTTGACTTTAACTTTTTTGCTGCAGTCCTTGCATGCTATATAAGCCCATCCCATTTGTTCGTGCACACAATGAATGGTTGCATATACAATGCAGTGGAAATCCTATATATTTTAGATTTACACATAAAGTAGTTTTAAAGAAAATATAAATAAGTAGATGTAGTGTTGTATCAGATAAACAGTATCGAAGGTTTAACATACCTGTTGAATCTGACGAATATGACCGACCATGCTTTTAACAGCACCCATAAAGAAATCTGATACTGAAACCACTTTAGCATCTGGTGAGAAGAACTCAATTTTGAATTGATTTGGATCATAATCATCCTGATTTTGAGCCCTTTAATATAATAATAAACCAAGCACAAATGTTAATAATTATTGTTCTATTAACAATTTTATGTGATAATTAAAACTGTCACTCACTCTGATTTAAATGCAAGAATAGCGGGGTGATTCTGGTCAATAATTATTTTCGTCCCAAACAAAGCGTTGTGGACAGCCGGTGCATCTTCATTGTGTGTGTTAATAACAAAAATAAAAAAGATGAATACAGTTGTATTTAAAAATTTTAGTTTTAATTAACAAATATAATCAATTGACAATAAATGATTAGGTGTGATATATGTTTTAAATCATACCTCTAAAGTACTTAACCTTGCCTAGCTGCAGTATCACGACAAAATGTCCAAATTTTTCAGGATCGGCGGCATAATCATTCCACATAGTAGCCCAGTCTTCCCAAAATGTTAGATCAAGTTGTTCTCCCCTGTTTTTTTAAAGTTGTTAATACTTATAAATTTCTAATAATAATTGTTAATTAATTAACTCTCTATGTCAGTAGGACGTACCTATTATCCTCAACCACAACAGTACGTCGAAATTTCATGCCACTTTGCGTGGCCACCTTTACAATCTCCATAATCCCAACAACAGATCCAATAACATCTGAAACAGATAAGATTACTAAATTTTATTGTGCCAAAGAATATTAAATAAAATATAAATTTATAATATAAATAGGACGTACCAACAGCATCTTTTTCATCATAAGTACGATCTACCGACTTAATCTCAGTATACGGTTCGATCAATAAGCTGTACAAATTGTCATCAATTTGTTCAATTCGAGTAACAGTTGTGTTGAATCCAAAGGCCAGTTTATATTTGTGTGGTAATAAAGGGTAATTTCCAGTATTCTGGTAAATTGTGAAATTTGAAATTTCATAGCACTGGCCTTCCTCGAATAGCGGCTCGAACTTATACATAAACTCTTTTTTAATCCAAATTTGGATTCGATCATTCTGAAAAATTAAAAAAATTAACAACGTGATAAATTAAATGAATTAATGTAAAACAGTGTTTTACTATGTGTTGAAATCAATACCTGATCATCACGGAGAACCAAGTCTAGAGAATATGGGTTATTTGGCTCGTTCTTACGGTGGGAATGCCAGATTGAAATACATCTCCCACGAACAGATATGTTTTTTAACCCTCCATCTATTTTCCCAACTGGGGTAATGATTTTCTGTTTCATATTTTCTGAAATAAGCATGTAGAAGTTAGTAATGGTTTCACATTTTTGAGGAATGAGTATCAATTTATTTACCTTGGTTTGTTCCACTGCTAACTTGAGTCTGGTTTGTATTTTCAACAGAACGGAACCTTCGGGAACCTAGAGATATACCTGAACTTGCCAAAGGCCTCAATCTACTACCAGACGAATTCGATGTTTTCTGGTAATTCATCTTGCCTTTTCCCTTGTCGTTGTTAGTATTCATCCTGCATAAGTTTTAAAATAGAGTTTAATTAATTCAGTAAATATTGAACTATACTGTTATATAACTTTTTAAAAAAAGAAATCAGTTTATTTTTTCCGAAAAAGTCAATTTTAAAATTGAAATTTTATATAACTATTTGATTCTAAGGGTTTAGGATAATCTCAGGATAAGGTGGGTATTAAATAGGATATTCTCATGTAACAGTAAATAAAAAATAAAATTGAAATTTTAAAATTAATAGTTTATTTAATATACAAAACTGCATAAGAATACGGGTTTTAGCAGTTTGTTACTGAATCAGGTTGACTTTTAAAAGTCAAACTGTTAGATCAATTAAAGAGTTTTACTTTTTAGTAAGTCGTATTGTTATTTTACAACAACTGTTTTCTATAATTAAATGTATTACAGATTAAAAAAAATATTCTGGAAATAATAAAATCGTGTAGCAGTTTGACTTTTAATAATACTTTAAAAGTCAAAGTGTCGAATTTTTGTTTTAAAATGTTTTCTTAAAACAAAAACACATAGTATTTTTTTTAAATATTTAATTAAAACACATGTTTATTAATTCAAAAAAACAAAGCAGTTTTATTTTTTCCAAAAAAATCAATATAAAGCCAAACTATTAAAACTTTGTAAACTAAGGGTTTAGGGTATTTTGTCAATCTCAGGATAAGGACGGTATTAAATAGGGTATTCTCATGAAACAGTAATAAAAAAAATAAAATATTAATTTTAAAATTAATAGTTTATTTAATATACAAAACTGCATAAGAATACGGGTTTTAGCAGTTTGTTACTGAATCAGGTTGACTTTTAAAAGTCAAACTGTTAGTTTAATTAAACAGTTTGACTTTTAGTAAGTGAAATTGTGATTTTACAATAATTGTTTTCTCTAATTTACTTTAAAAGTCAAAGTGTCGAATTTTTGTTTTAAAATTTTTTTTTAAAACAAAAACACATAGTATTTTATTTTTGAATATTTAATTAAAACACAGGTTTATTAATTCAAAAAAGCAAAGCAGTTTTATTTTTTCCAAAAAAATCAATTTAAAGTCAAACTATTAAAACTTTGTAAACTAAGGGTTTAGGGTTTAAAATCAAGCTCAGTATAAGGACGGTATTAAATAGGGTATTCTCATGAAACAGTAATAAAAAAATTAAAATTAAAATTAAAATTTAAAAAAAAAAACCCAGTTTAATTAATCACAAAAACTGTATAAGAAAACCGGTTTTAACAGTTTGACTTTGTTTTAAAATTGAAATCAGTTTGATTTTTTTCCGAAAAAGTCAATTTTAAAATTGAAATTTTATATAACTATTTGATTCTAAGGGTTTAGGATAATCTCAGGATAAGGTGGGTATTAAATAGGATATTCTCATGTAACAGTAAATAAAAAATAAAATTGAAATTTTAAAATTAATAGTTTATTTAATATACAAAACTGCATAAGAATACGGGTTTTCGCAGTTTGTTACTGAATCAGGTTGACTTTTAAAAGTCAAATTGTTAGATCAATTAAAGAGTTTTACTTTTTAGTAAGTCGTATTGTTATTTTACAATAACTGTTTTCTATAATTAAATGTATGATAGATTAAAAAAAAGAAATAAAATATTCTGGAAATAAAAAAATCGTAAAGCAGTTTGACTTATAAATTAATTTAAAAAAAAAATAAGAATAAAGTATTAATTAGGGTTTGTCGATTTCAACATTGAGTTTGTTGAAATAAGAAAACAGTTTTTTTAAAGCGGATATTATCACGAAACAGTATTAATTAGGGTTGGTTGAATACCTTGTGTGTGTTGATATGATTTTGGAGATCCACAGAGTATTCCTGAATTCAAGAATCTGGAACGAATTAAATATCAGTCATGGTAAACACATATAAATTTAAATTAATAACAGTTTTCGGCATTCATATTATGAAAACATTCTAATAAACACGATTATTGACAAAATATTTTATGAATGCAGATTGAAAGTTATATGAATGCATATTAAACGGGTTAAGATCGTGTAAGAAACCTGGTTGTGAAGCTGCGATTTCGAGAACACGATGGTTGTGAAGCTGCAATGAGTGTGTTAATTCCGAAAGCATGAGGACTAATATAAGGTGATTGATTTTTAAAATATGGGAAGATAATCATTGAATGCCGGTGTTTATGGAAATTATATTGAGTCGTGTTGAAGTTTTGAACGAATCCGGTTGTAATTTTAAAGCATTAACATAATTTCCTTAATAGTCGCCATGATAGTTATTTGTTTCCTTGTATGTAGGAAGTCGTAGATTATAACGGATGAATGTAGACGGTATGCTGTACCAGATTCGAAGTGTGATGAGTACAAATGACGTGGACCAATCGGTGAATTACGTGTGGCATTTACGACCAATAAGAATGCAAGGAATTGCCATGTTGTCGAACCCCCTTCAAAATTAGGCTGCATATATAGGGTAAGATTTGTAAACTGCATACTGTTTTTGGAAAAGACAAACAATACAATTCTTCTATGTCATTTATCTTTCATTTTTTTACAAATGGTACAAAGGTATAGTTTGATCATTTAAAAAGTTGTAATGACTATAGGAATTACCAATGTAACAAAGTATATATATAAGGGGCATCTAATGTAAAAAACGAAGTTGAAAGACTGATATTGTAATAAATGATATATTACATGAACCTTTCATGTAATTTACTCTTGAAATAAATAATGAAACCTTTGACAAACACATATATTATTTTCCATTATGCTCGTACAGTCGTACTAAATTTATAATAAGTAACACTAAAATCATATATACACCACCACCATCCCTTCGCACCACCCCCACCAAATAACTATTGTTACCGCAAAATATCGTTTAAGACACTGCCGCAATTAATATATGTATGTATGTATATATATGTATATATGAGTGTGTGGAGGTGGCTTAATTCATTATATCCCATACAAGTTTCTTTCTAAATTTATCAAGAACATCATGGACACGAATTTCACTCTGCAATTGTTTCTCATCTCTTGTCTTCCCTTCATTCTTTCCTTGCTTCTTTTAAAATCACTTCTTCTTTCTTCCAAGTCACACAAAAACTTACCACCATGTCCACCGAAGTTGCCATTAATCGGAAACCTTCACCAACTAGGCTCGAGCCCACATCGTGCCCTCAAGGCCATGGCTCAAACCTACGGTCCCCTTATGTTGATTCGCCTTGGGACCGTGCAAGTACTTGTAGCCTCATCGGTTGACACGGCCCGAGAGATTATGAAAACTCATGATTTAAACTTTGCAAATAGACCACAATTAAACATCCCTAGTAGACTATGTTATGGCTCCAAGGACATAGCTTTTTCACAATATGGAGAGTGTTGGAGGCAGGCAAAGAGCATCGCGGTACTCCATCTTTTAACCAACAAAAGGGTCCAATCGTACCGACAAGTGAGAGAAGATGAAATCGCTAACATGGCCGAAAAGATCGAAGTCGCTAACGGATCGGTGGTTAATTTGAGTGAGTTGCTTATTTCACTTACGAATAATGTGATTTGTAGGGTGGCTTTGGGGAAGAAATATGATGGGAAGACATGTGATGGGAATAAATTCAAGAACTTGTTAGGAAAGTTTGTGGAGTTGTTGGGGTGTTTTAGCGTCGGGAGTTATATTCCGTCGCTAACGTGGGTGGATTGGTTGAGTGGATTAGAGCGACGAGCCGATAAAGTTGCTAAAGAATTTGATGAGTTTCTTGAGGGTGTTATCGAAGAACATGAAATCAAGAAAGGGGTTGGTGTTGAAGGTCAAGATCTTGTTGATATCTTGTTAGAAATTCAAAGAGATGATGCCACGGGTTTTCGTCTTGAAAGAGACGTGATTAAAGCTATCATCTTGGTAATTATCATGTCTTTCTTTCGAATTCCAAATCGTTTATATATGTTAGGATGTGTATTTATACCACTACAAGAAAATTTTCATTAGTGACTATAAAAGAGTCACTGAGAGTAAAAGAGAAAGTGTCATTCAAAGTTGAAAAAGAGTCGCTAAAAGAAAATTAAATGATACAAAATGTCCGGTTTTACACACGTAAAAAAGTGAGTAAAAGTGCCATGCTTTATTTGTAGTATATTTTACAAAGAGAGTCTGTCTAAATCTTTTTTTTATATATCTTTTTGTGTCATACTATTCCTAAAAGGTTTTATTACAACCGATATACATTTATGAACATGAGTGAATAATATTACTATATATTTTCATTGGTTACTTTACATGTGTTTTTTTTGGGTAACTTTGAGGTTCTTTTTTTCGGGTAACTTGGGGTCCTGACTCGCTTTATGAATCGATTAATCTTAGGGGATCACCCGCTTTGTGGGTAGCCTGGATTCGGCGCGAATGAAAAACATAGACACATAGTAACATACTAGTTTATAACATTTTACATACATTTTTTTCAAAAGAATTCACTAAAGATTCGGATATAGTGACACTTTTTCTTATGTCACCAATGACATTTTGCTTACGGCGTACGTATGTTGCTAACTTCCATCGCCACAAAACCTATAATACTACAATTTGTACACCACATAAAATTAATTAGCACATCATCATGCATATATAGATCAACTTTTTATTGACAATTAATGTAATTAAAATCTTGAATCTTGATATCATATATTTTTAACCATTTATTAATGCTTCTTATGTAGGACGCTTTTGCGGGCGGAACCGATACCACATATACAAATCTAGAGTGGGCAATTACCGAGCTATTAAGACACCCACGAGCCATGAAAAAACTCCAAAAAGAGGCACGCGAAATAGGCCAAGGGAGATCAATGATTACTGAAGACAACTTAGACAAAATGCCCTACCTAAAAGCCGTTCTCAAAGAAACCCTACGACTACACACTCCTATTCCACTACTTATTCCTCGTGAATCAATAAACGACGTCAAACTGCTAGGCTACGACATCCCTGCACGCACTCAAGTAATCGTTAATGCATGGGCAATATCAAGAGATCCTTCAATATGGGAAGGGCCTGAGGAGTTCAGACCAGAGAGGTTTTTAAACAATTCTGTTGATTATAAAGGGTTTCATTTCGAGTTTGTACCATTTGGAGCGGGAAGACGAGGGTGTCCGGCTATTCAATTTGCTATGATTGTTAACGAGATTGTTTTGGCTAATTTGGTGTATAAGTTTGATTTTGCTTTGCTCGGTGAAGAAGGTACTTTGGACATGGGCGAGACCATTGGGCTTACGGTTCATAAGAAGTGTCCTCTACTTGTTGCACCAAGTCCTCGTTGCAAATAGTACATGGTGGCAGTAGTTTGGTTACGTGGAAGCTCAAGTTTTATATTACTTAATAACTGTTGCAATATACTCGTATGTTACTACATAAATAAAAAAGCGGTGAAGGTGTTACCTATAGGTAATGAGTTCAAGTACGGTCGTATACAAATGAAATAGATTAAGTGTCATTAAAAAAAACACAAATATAAAAGTGTGCATATTTTTATGATTTATCGTAATGGGAAATTCGCTTAGATGAGATTTTCCTTGTTAGTTTTACTTTTTGTCTTGGGATTAGTTATATATGTCAATTTGGTCGTTTATATATACTATTTTTGTATCATGCGTTTTGTTGAACCTGATTCTTCCGGGCGGACGATGCGTCTCTTCGTCGTGGTATTGAATCCTGAAACAAGGTAACAACTCTAGTCAGAGGCCTCCTAGGATTTGGTCCACGAAGACACTCCGATGCCTAAGTAAGAATCAGTACGAGAGGTGTAATGATCAAGCCATACGAATATGGAACGGAAAAACTATATGACGAAGATCGAGTATAAGTATTAAATGCAGTGTAGTAAATGTGAGATGAGAATGGAATACCTGTCGTTCCCCAAGTCTTCCATTTATAGCGCATTAAATGGGCGGGAGGATGATCAAAGGGAATGAGCGGGATAACTGGTTTTCACGGTTTTACCCGCACCGTACGAGGATCCGTTGGTCAATTGCCGGAGACCAAGTCTTTAAGCTGGTGGATAAAACGGGTGGCCCTTTGCCAGGGCGCTTCCGGCGCCGCTTCGCATTTAATGCTCATGTGGCTTCGCACCGCTTTTCCTTCAAACCCGGGTACGTTATCATCTTTCCTTGGGAGTTGGTTGAGACGATCTGGTGTTGTCGTTTCTTATTTTCCCGCGCTTTAATCCCTTCGTCCGTTCTTTGCATGCAGGTCGTTCATGCATGTGGTATTCGGGATCTGAGTGTGATTCTTTGACTAATATATGTACGTGGTTTAACTAAAGTATCTCATGACTAGTTCCGAACATAATCTCTAGCTACTTCTAAAATTTTGTAGCTAATGAGTTTTAAAATTAAGATGGAAAACTACCATCGCTACCTTGGTGGTGGTTCGCATCATTAGTTTGAGTTTAACAATTTCATTGAATCTTGGTAAGGGCCGGCCCAAAGTATAAAAGGACTAGCGGAGGGGTTAGGGCCAGGGGAAGGGCCCAAAGTTTAAAGGGGTTAGCGCCAGGGGAAAGGTTAGAGGTAAGGTTTTAATGATGCGAGTCGAACATCAGGAAATTTGTACTCGACTTGTTTAATGATTACTCGGCTCGAGCTCGAATAATTTTTAAAATTGTGCTCGAGCTCGAATATTGTTATACTGTTCGAGCTCGAGCTTGATACACGTTTATGATTCCATATATTTTTTAGATGAACTAATTTACAAACTCGAAAGATCATTATTACTCGACTCGTTAGCATCCTATTAATATATGTATATTCTTATACTTACTGTATCAACACTTATACTTACTGTGTATAACACTTGTTCGACTCGTTAGGATATGCTCGTTAAGATCGTTTGTTTCAAGACTAAAGAGCTATCGAATGAGCCGAATCGAGTATTAAATTATTAGTCTCGAATCATGATATTAATCGAATATTGTTTTATGTTTGACTCGACTCGAGATCGAATTAATATAGGCTCGAGTTAAACAAGCTCGAGTAGCTCGTTAAAAGCTCAACTCGTTAACACCACTAGGTAGATGTAGTCTAGGGTAGGGGTAGTTGGTCATATGTCTTATACGTATTTGATTTTTTACCCTAAGGTTTGTAGCTTAGTGGTAAAAGTATAAGGTGTAAAGTGTTGCCATGACTTATAGATCATAACTTCAATTATTGTCGTGAACAATCGGAGTAGATTTGATGACAGTTAAAATATTGATTTTTCTTCTTTGAGGGTTGGTTTAAGAGCTAGCTTGCTTTAATTAAATCCAAGTTTTCGAACTATGATGTTTTCAGATAACAATATGTTACATACAATGGCTGGAAACAACGATGACAACCCATGACTTGTTTTATCAATGCGTTGACATTGACGATAAATGAGTAAAAATTTAGATGGTGCCACATATTAAAAAATAGACTGGTAAAAAATATTTAAATAATTTATTTTTTTCTTCAAGATACCCGATATTTGAATTTCAAACAAAATTCCATTAACCAAAAATCTAAATATCTAAATCCAGGTAATCTAATTTTGAATTCTATCTATTTAATTCAATTAAGAATCTAAATGATGACAACCATAATTATTAAGAGTAATGGTATTTATGCTTATCATTTAAACCTATTCATAGGTCTACTCATTAGATAAAGACACGTGTCAAAATCAAGGGATAATATTAGGAGAGAACTAGTGAAATACACATATCATCCAATCAAGTAGGTAGACCTATAGATAAGTCTAAATGGTAGGAATAAATAACATTCCTTAATTATTAAATAAAAACTCATATCTCTACGGCTCTACCTGACTTCTAAAGCATTTAAACTCAAATCTAAAACCCTTCAAATTAGAAGATTTTGTTATTACTAATGTATCCGTACATTCTACATAATAATTTTTTTCCAAAAGAAATATTAAAATATCAAAACTAATAGAATGATTTCTATTAAACACAAAATTATAATAATACAATATTTATAATCATAATAACCAATCTCTTGAATTTAAATGTTAAAGAAAATTCATATAGCATGTACAAATAAATATAACGTAAGAGCATTAGGTGTGGTGGCTTAAGCCACTTCGCCACCTCTGCGCCACCTATGCGCAACATCACCATTTCACATTCAAAACCCCCAAATACCCCCTCTACCATCACTTAAGCCATTTGGGCCCCACCACCATTTTTTTCTTTTTTCTTTTTTTTAAAAACATAATACCTCATTAAATTAAATATTACACAATACAAATTAAAAATACCTAAAAAATAAAAAAAATAACCGAAAATAAAAAAAATTACCGAAAAAATAAAAAAAATACCGAAAATTAGGAAAAAAAATACCGAAAATTAAACAAAAAAAAAAACTACTCGTCGTCCACGTCAAGGTCATCTTCGTCGACGGGGTATTTTTGGCGGATCGCCTTTTTTTCTTTGACGATTCTCGCCTTATCTTCGCGCCCCAAACCTTGGGTGTTAGTGCTTAGGAATCGCAATTCCTCCAAACGCAAGAAAACGTCATCCCGCGCCTTTGACCTTTCGTAAGCCGATTGAGCGGCTTCACTTTTCCGCCTAAACTCGGCCATCATAGCCTCGTCAAGGTCCGGCGGTGCGGCACTTCCGGCGGTGTTAGCGCCGGATGAACTTTCCGACCTACTTTTCTTTGCCTTACGAGACTTTCCCACCGGACGTGGTCTCGTATCTTTCCCGAAAAGTTCTTCGTTATCGGAGAGCGAAATGGGTGCGGGGGCGTCCCATTTCGGGCAATGGCGCAAAACTTTCCACGCACCTTCGTTGTTAAATTGTTTTTTTGACGACGACTCGTCACGGTACGCTTGTCGGACACGGGCCATAAAGTCAACCTCATTTTCACCGATTCGGCTTGTACGTTGTAGACGTTTGTAGATACCGTTGAATTTTTGACAATTACCATTTAAGGTCGTCCACTTCCCCGTCAACATGTCTTTGGTACGCGGCGTACCAACATCCTTGTTGAACTCAACACGGATTTTGTTCCAAAAACATTCATCGGATTGGTCGGCGCCCTTTTCGCGGTCTTCGGAAACGCTAACCCAACACTCCGCCAATACAACTTCTTCGGCGGCGTCCCAACGCATGACCTTCCAACTTAAGTTGACGGCAACTTTTCCCCCCTTTCTTCTCGCCTTTTCAACGGCGTCAGTGTCTTGAGGGGGTTGGTGTTGTTGAAATTGTTGTGGTTGTGAAGATTGTGGTTGTGACCATTGGTGTTGTGACCACATTTGAGGAGGGGGTTGGTGTTGTTGGAAGTTTTGAAATTGTTGTTGAAGGATATAGTGGTTGTATTGGTCTTGGGAAAATGGCGGCATCACGGTATTTTGGGTGGACGATACCGATTGTTGGGACGAAGGGGTTGACGGATTGGACGGCGATGAGCCGGAACCTCCCTATCCGAAAATACCGTCCATCCAATCGGGGTGTGGTGGTTGAGACATTTTGGAGAGTTTTTGAGAGTGAAAGGGTAAGAAATTGTAGAGAGTTTTAGAGAGTGAAAGTGTAAGAGATGGTGTGAAAAAATGTAATGGTTAAGTGGGTTATTTATAATAGGTTTATTTAAAAAAATAACAAAAAAGTAATTTTTCTGGAAAATAGCCGTTGCCAACGGCTAGTGCCACGTGGCACGACGGGATTGGCTCGTTGGCTTCGTCGGTCGTCCGGCGCGCAGGACCGCTCGCGTAGCGGGCGGTGCAGTGGCGGAGCCGGCGAGCCCGCGTGGTATCCGGCGCACGGCTCCCCTCGCCACTACACCCCATTCTCTAATAATACCTAAATCGAAAATTCAATTAACATCGATGTATAACAAAACAGAAAATAATAGTATCTGATAATTTGTATTAGGGGTGAGCAGAAAAAAAGGGTAACCGGAATTGGAACCGGAACCGCTTCGGAACCGGAGGTTCCGAGTCAGGAACCTGTTAAGAGGTTCCGGTTCCGAAAATCATGTAACCGCCCCAAGAGGTTCCGGTTCTCAAAATTAAAGAACCGGGAACCGGTGGGGAACCGGAACCGGTAGTTATTAGCTCTATTTTTATATTAAAAAATATTATATATTATTAAATACAATTATTTTAAATAATTTAACTTTTTATAAGTATATAATACATTACAATGACTACACAGTATTATAATTTACACATTAAATTATATATATGGGCTAACTTGTTTAGTGGACTGGCCATTTAAGTTACTGAATTTAGAGATTGGCTTAATATTGAGAGGATATTTATCTTAGTCTCACGTAATCAAATAGTTATCAATATATGAGTTATTTAACTTCCTCAATCTCACGTTACCACATAACTATATCAGTCATCCGACATCGGAAAAAGATGTTTAGAAATCTCATATGTAATAGGACGTGGGACAGGGTAACCGAAACCGGCACAGGAACCGGCGGTTCCGGTTCCGGTTCCAGAAATCAAGGAACCGCTACAAAAGGTTCCGTTTCCGGTTCCGAGATTTAAGGAACCGGTGGTTCCGGTTCCGGTTCCGGTTCCGGCCGGAACCGGCGGGTAACCGGTTATGCTCACCCTGATTTGTATACTATGTCCCTTACAAAAAAAACAAAAATTAATTGTTATCGAAACCTTATATTTTGGTAAAATAAATCGTATTCAAAAACTTTATACAAACATATAGTATATCCTTAAATCCGAAAATACATACGGTCGATCAACTTCACGGGTTGACACAGTGATAATGATTGTGATGATAAACAACTTCAAACCTAAGGATACACACATTACAGGAACCTTCGCCGAATTCAACTCCTAAATTCCCACTCAATCTATTCGCATTTTGTTAATATTTAATCGAATCCTCTTCAACCCACAAATAAAACCCTTCAATTTCTTCTCGAACCTTTTCTCCGTTCAGTCAGCCGCTGACCAAAAATCTTGACGAACACAAACTACAACCCCACAATTTATTCGGTAAATCTTCTTTTTTGAAAATTTTCTGATTTGGTTTTGTAAAATTTAGTTTGAAAGTTCATTTTTGTATGACCGCAAATCATCACAATTATGAAGTATGCTTTATTTCGCAGCAATCAATAAAAAGCTACTAATTTTGACTTTTAAAAGTCGACTTTAGGGATTCTTATAAGCGAAATTGATATGAATATGTTGCAATTCAACCACCGTTTTAGTTCTTGTTGTAGATCTTGTTCATAATCGTGAATGCAGTTACACAATTTTTCTTTATATGTGACATAAAATTGAAATTGGAATTGAAGTGAGTTAATAGGTTGACTTTAATAGTCAAAATGTAGTTGGGGGCGTTTAAAAACACGTTTAACTAAAATTGCATCAACTAGTTCTGAGTGTTAAACAAAAATTGGCTATGATTTATGAATGTATGTTAATTATTTGTTTATTAATATTTCTTTGTAGAACCCTTGAAAATTTGATTTAATGGGTGGAAAAAGTTCAAAAAGATCGGTTGCATCATACGGGTCGACTTCAAATTCATTCGGGTATCCACAACCGCCATATTCTCAACCACCCGTGAGTCAACCGTATGCTTCCCCTTCTCCATATCAAAGCTATCCTGATCAATCTCCCGCCTTAAAAAAGAAGCTTGAAAGAAAATTTTCAAGAATTGACGATAATTACAATAATTTGGAGCAGGTAATTTGTATATTTACGTTGCTTATTTCATTATATTAATTTAAAAAAGAATAAATAAATGTATTATCTTTATAAGAAATTATAAGAAATGACTGAACTTTAAGTGGTTGACTTTTTGGATTATTGTAATTGACCTTTTGTCTTCGTCTAATCTTTCGTAGGTTACTGATGCGCTAGCACGTTCTGGTTTGGAATCGTCGAATTTGATCGTCGGTGTAGATTTTACTAAAAGCAACGAGTGGACAGGTTTGTGTATAATCTCGGTCTTGAATAGTTTAAATAAAGGCAATTTTGACCTTTTTTTAAAAAAAAATATCAGTAAAATTAACTTAAAAAGGAAACGAGTCAAATAAGTGGAACAGGTTGAAAGCCACCGAAAGTGTATTCGTAATGCATAGAACCCCTTAAATCTATACAATCAATTTCTAACACATTAATTGTTCATAAACTTATTTTGGAGATTTTTAATTAAATTAAATTTATTTATTTTATAACGTTAGGTGCAAGATCGTTTAATCGAAGAAGTTTGCATCACATTGGAAACGAAAGAAACCCTTATGAAGAAGCAATATCGATAATCGGGAGGACACTTGCTTCCTTTGATGAGGATAATTTAATTCCTTGTTATGGATTTGGAGACGGTATAAAATCACTAAATTGACATAAATAAATAAATATTAATTTAACTTATTTTTCTATGATTATAGTTATAAATATAATTTTATAATTTTTCAGCTTCGACACATGACCAAGAAGTCTTTAATTTCTTTCCCGATGACAAATTTTGTGACGGGTTTGAGGAGGTTTTGAGACGGTATAGGGAATTAACACCTCAATTGCGGCTCGCAGGTACCAAATTTATTATTATTATTATTATTATTTATTATTATAATTTACTTTTATAAAGTTATTTATTTATTTCTTTTGTCACTTGAAATAGGACCTACCTCATTTGCCCCTATTATCGAAATGGCGGTTACTATTGTTGAGCAAAGTGGCGGTCAGTATCACGTTTTATTGATAATAGCCGACGGCCAGGTAATTCAAATGATGATGTCACCTTTCTATCTTCTTATGTGGGTTGCTAATGGGTTGACCCGTTTAAGATTAAAGACAATACAAATGACCCATTCTCAAATAAACGGGTCGAAGTTGCCACCTTTTAATAATGATTTGATATTTGGTTACTAGACGTTATTGAATGAGAGCTGATTTTTACAGAGCAATTTTTACCTATACAGAGAAATTTCATGCCAAAGGACAATTATGCCCTTCCTTTTCTTTTACCACATTTGAATAATATGAAATTGCTCTGTAACTGTAAGAATCAGAATCAGCTTCCTTATTGTATATGTTGTCACAGGTGACAAGAAGCGTTGACACTGAACATGGTCAACTAAGTCAACAGGAGAGGAAAACCGTCGAAGCAATCGTGAAAGCTAGGTACTATTATTCTAGATGTCCAATTTGGTAATTTCTCAACAAATTTTATTTTCCATTATTTAATTTCTAAAATATCTTCTTTGATTTTTTCTAGTGAGTACCCGTTGTCAATAATTCTAGTTGGGGTTGGAGATGGACCGTGGGATATGATGAGGGAATTTGACGATAATATCCCTGCTCGATCTTTTGATAATTTTCAGGCATGTTGTTGCAACTATTTAGCCTTTTCTTTAAAAAAATTTAATTTTTTTTTTTCTGTTTTTAGTTTGTGAATTTTACAGAAATAATGTCGAAGAACATCGATCGGTCTAAAAAGGAAGCAGAGTTTGCTCTTGCAGCATTGATGGAAATACCCTCACAATACAAAGCAACATTAGAGCTCAACATTTTAGGGTAAGTTTTTTATCATTTTAAAAAAGATTATTTATTTTAAAAAGATTATTTTAATTGTTTTAAATATAAATATATTTGATTATAATTTATTAGGGCTCGTAGAGGGAAAGCCATAGATCGAATCTCTCTTCCTCCACCTTGTTACGGTTCAACAGCTTCACGTGCATCAAAGCCATCTGGAACTACAAGCTTCCAACCAACTTCAAACTCGTTTCAAGGAAAGTCAACGGCGGTCAACACAAATTATCCTGGATTTTCTGCTTCTGATAACAAAGTGAGTGATACTTTTTCTAAATTGCTGACGTTTTGAAGGTCAATGATCTTGTTGACCTAAAGTATATGTGTTTTGTAGCTTTGCCCGATTTGCATAACCAACCCTAAGGATATGGCATTTGGATGTGGGCATCAGGTACAAATTACATTTATGATTAGTTGCTAATTTACTTGTTGAAAAAAATGTTATGGGTCAAAATTGAAATTTTGGGGTACATGTGGGTTGACCCGCACTTTTTCGCCAAAATTTTATACTTATTTTTTTATTATGGAAAAATGTTACAAAATAGTAAATATATATTAGGCGGTCTTTTTGGTATTTATAACTTTTTAAGATCTGATTTGATAATTAAAAGTTTTTAACCACAACCTATTTTGGTAGTTACAGTTTTTTTACCATCCCTATGTGGTTTTTTTCTAATTGGTTATTAACGCTATAATTATTAATTACCAAAATAAACCTTAAAAAGTTGGTAATAATTACTGCCTAAAGTAGTATACTCTTATGTGACGTCTGCCCTTTTATAAGTGATTAGTACGTCAAATATGATACAAGATTATATTATCTCAATAATTATATATTATTATATACTAGTATATGTTTTTTGAATTTAATGTTTTAAGTGGTTTTCTCTATGCATTACAAAAAACTCTTCTACGACTTTCGACCTGATTCCTTTTAAGTTAATTATTTTATGTTTTATTTTGCCTTTTGTTTTCACGTGTGTTTTCAGACATGTTGCGAGTGTGGAAAAGATCTTCTGTTGTGCCCCATATGTCGGGATCAAATTGAAACAAGGATTAAGCTTTACTAAGCCTTAATTAGTATATATACGACTTTATAATAAGTGTTCTTAATGATCGTATATGCTACTTTAGATGGTTTATCGTTTGTACATAATTTATTCATATGTAACGAAACTCGAAAAACGACTTTTGAATAAATTAGAATTTCAAGATTTTATTGAACTGCATAATATAGGGCATGTGCGGCTGCACCTGTTGCACCTTCTCAGCCGCACATGCCCTATATTTCGGAGGGGGCCATATATTTTATATACCTCTTATATGTATAATCTTAAAGTTTTAAGCCAACTGAATAAGTTAACAGGAAAAAAGATTAAAAAGTCCAAATTTTTAATAATATATTGTATTTAGGGGCCCATTTTCTTATATTCGCACAGGGCCTTCGAAATCTCGGAGACGTTCCTGTGTAGATCAACTGGCCACCAAGAGAATCCTTGTGGGGTTTTCCTTCCCAAGGTCTCGGGTTCGAGTCTTGTTGAAGGTTTTCCTCAGGTGAATATGGTTATGGGGTTTGTTCAACATAAGTGGAGGGTTCAAGATAAGACATATTCCCTTTGTGAATGTCACTGTCCAACTTGACCACTAACTAACTTGCACTTAAAAAAAGACAATAAGTGAAATCGTGGAAGGAGACTTACATGTTGCGTGATTATGGACTGAATAAAGATGATTGCATTTATGGTAATCTTAGCCCATTTCGGCCCACTAACTTCTTCAGGCAGATATGCCAATACGGCTGAGCCGTATGCCCTCTATCCTACTATGCTCACACCATAATAGAAGAGTAGTCTCACACTGAATTGTAGATACAATGCTTTCCTCATGTTTTCTATCGCTGGTTTCCGTAGAGTCGACTGCAATTCATATAATTTAAAAAAATATATTTAAAAATAGACTCATTTTCCCAAAAATAGTTTCCCCACTTGAATATTCAAAAATAAACCATACAATCAATTTGATATTTTTTGTGCGACTGTGTGACTTTATAAAAATGTTGTTAAGTGTCTCAACCGAGGGCTATATTTTTCTGTATTTAACGGCTGTAGTTTTTGTCTTTCTCAAAGAGGACAATTTTTTTAGTTTTTCCAGGTAATTTTATCTTTTTCGAAAAAGGAAAAAAATTACTTGAATAACAAAAAAAAAATTCTTTAGTTTTTCAAGTAATTTAGTCTTTTTCCAAGACAAAATAACTCACACAAAAGCATACGTCTCAGTTCAAGTCGCATGCAAGTATAACCATCGGTCGTAATAAAGAAAGTCGTCAAAATACATAAGACACACAAAAACAACTTAAGCCGCACAAAAAATCTTTATTAATAAAACAATGGACACCTGTTAAATTATTGGTCTAGTCGCATAGTCATACGATCTATTTTGAGAACAAAAAAAAATAATGAAAACACTGTTTATTTTGGGAATTTTAGAAGTTAGCAAGTCTACTTCTGGAAATAGCCCTAAAATTTCAACATGACATATTTTGACGACTAGATGCAATATTAAAGCTTATGATGATTTGAATATTTACCTGTAGTTCTGGTAATATGCCACTCGAGTTGCAAACAATAATGGCTGATATTGCACCAAAACCGTTCATTACTTTGTCAAAGTTGGTTCCGTGAATGTCATAGTTCCGGTCTTTATTTGATCTTCCTATAATAAGAGAAGATTAATTATATATCATTACATGCAGCAAAATATCAAACTTCAACATAACAAAATTGTAAATTTCTGAAAATATTGATGTATTTTGACTAATATGTATTTTAGTACCATGAACTTAATTGACTAGGTCCTTTACTACCATAGATCATTAAAGGTGCAATATGGTACCTTAAATTTGACAAATTGGTCGATTTAATACCCGACTCATTAATTGATCACATTTTCTTAATTGACATATTTTCGTTGCAACTTTTGGCGGACTAAAAATTATACGTTTATCTCAATATATTAATACTATAAGCAAATCACGTCAGAAAATAATATGGAATTAGTAAATCAGAGTACTAAATCGACCATTTTGTCAAATTCAGGTTATCATGTTGCAACTTTAATATTTCAGGATAGTAGAATGCTTAGTCAGCCACAGCCAAGTTCAGAACTACTAAAATTCTTTTTAGATATATATATTTTAGACTCCATATACAACAACAAAAATACTTACCATCCCGGAAAACTAATACCAGAAGAATCATTATGTAGGTGAAGGTAAGAACAACAGACATCCATAACCACCTTTTCATTGATGAAAGCGAAGGAACCAAAATCGCAAAAACTAAGTAAGATGCACCCGTTGTCACGATGAATATCTGGACTCTCAAAGGTGAATCACTTGACTCCAAGTTGATTTCCTACATCCAATAATTAACTAAGAGTAAATTATACGGAAGGTCCATGTGGTTTACCACTTATTACAACTACAGTCCCTAAGCTTCGTTTATTACACTGGACGTCCCTGGTGTATGTACTTTGTTACACTGAAAGTCCCTCGACCTAAGTGCCGTCTAATTTGGACGTGAAAGTGCCCATGAGAGAAGCACATGATGGGTATAAAGGTCATTTCCTACCTCCATTAAAAGGTTGTATTGTACTAGGTGCATTAGCATTTGTACATCACCACACCCTCTCTCTTAAGGCTATGGGGTATGGGTACCACACCCCACACCATTTTTTCCTGCCACATCAGCGCCACCTCAGCAACCACACCACCATTACACCACATCATTTGGTGGAAATACTCACCACACCACACCACACCATTTTAATTTCTATCTCATCATTTCATTTCCATTTATTTTACACACAAGTAATATTTTATATAATTTAAACTTACATTACTTTAAATAATATTACAATGACAATACTTTAAATTAAAATGACAATACTTTAAATTAAAATTAAAATTAAAATTAAAAATTACAATAATTAAAATAAAATGATTACTCTTCATCGTCGCCATGTGCGTTGTTGTAGAGATGGTCCGCCAAGTGGCCCAAGTCCCGTCGTGTGTTGTTTCGTCTCGAATGTCGACAACCCTGTGCAAATATTCTGCCGTTCCCGGTATATACAAAGCATGTCGGGAACCGTCCGGCACATATGGAGAAATCATCCGACCTTTATCTTCGACAACCATATTATGCATTACAACATATGCATACAAAATATATCTTAATCTTTCAAGGTCATATGGACGGGCCGCGTTTTTGACAATGTGCCACTTCGCCTTTAAAACTCCAACAGCCCGTTCCACATCCTTATGGCGGATTCTTGTTTTTTGGTAAACAGGACCTCTTTTGGATCAACTGGATGTCGATAGGATTTGACAAATGTCGCATGACGAGGATATATACCATCGGTAAGGAAATAACCGAATCTGTATGGAGTGCCATTCACTGTATAAGGAGCATCGGGTGCCTTTCCTGATAACAAGTCATTGAATATTGGTGATTGATCAAGCACGTTAATATCATTATTAGAACCCGCAACCCCAAAGTAAGCATGCCAAAATCATAAATCTTGGGAAGCAACAGCTTCAAATATCAACGACGGTACTCCATGATGCCCTCCAGTGTACTCACCTCTCCACGATTATGGACAGTTCCTCCAATCTCAGTGCAGACAATCAATGCTACCAAGCATTCCAGGAAAACCATGTTTCTCTTCGTGTGCCTCGTATAATTTTTGAACGTCGGTTACTGTTGGTTTTCGAAAATAAATAGGTCTGAATATTTCCAAAAAAATTATACATACTTTCCCTAGCAGTTCTTTTTGACATGCGTAGGTACTCGTCAAGAGAATCATGGGATGACCCGTAAACCATAGCTCGAATTGATGCAGTACATTTTTGCAAAGCAGTGAATCCCCGCCTACCTCTAGCATCATATCTCAATTGAAAAAAATACATGTTTTCTAATGTGCTACATATGCGCATAAATAAATTTTTGCTCAGGCGAAACCTTCGTTTGAAATCGTTGTCGTCATAAACAGAATCATCCGCAAAATAATCTCGATATAGCCGTTCGTGTCCAGCTTCTCGATTTCTATTTTGCTTCGCGGTTCTAGTGTCAAAGACTTCACTTTCATCATCGTCGGATAAATCATCGAGGAGTTCTTCGTATATTGTTAGCATAAACGCATCATCCTCGTCAGATGATGAACCAAGATAATTCATTATTTGTGAGTTGGGGTATTTTGTTAGAGTTGTGGTGTGTTTTGGTAGTCTTTTGGTAGTGTTTTGATAATGTTTGAGTGTGTTTATATAGGAAATAAATAAATTAAATTAATTAATTAATTTTTTTTTAATTCCAACGGCTAAAAGAGCGAGCCGTTCAATGGCTACTTCTCGTTCAAAATCGATCAACGCACGCCCGTGGAAGGGCGTTGCCCGTTGCATGCTTTCACCACGCCGACCCCCAACACCGTGTGGGGGGGGGGGGGGGGGGGTGTTCCATGTTTAACCCACGCCGTGAGGGGTGAGGTGGACACCCACGCTGGGCACTCCTCCGGCCCATACCGCATAGCCTAAGTCTTTCCCCTCCTCTCTTCATCTTCTCCCCTTTCCAAACCTGTATCAAATCTTCATCTTCTTCCTATGACAAATATTTGATTTAAAGAATGGGATTCAGGATCGTTCTCTGGAAAGAGTACCAAAACTTCAACCTATTGGTCTCCGGCAAGAGTACAAACACCAGCACCGTCTCTCCGTTTTCTGGTCAAGCAACACCACCGTGCGCCACCTCTCCATCTGTAAACCCCCCGCCGATCAACCTTTTTGCAAAATTGAGTTTATATTTGATCCAATTCATAGGTTGTTTAAAAACCCTAATTTCCGAATAAATTTTTAGAATCTGAAACCCTAACAGATGTCGACTACTTGCTACTGATTTATGTTTCTTCTCCTCTACAAGCCTCGATTTCTGATTTATGTTTCTTCTCCGGCACCGGCAAAAGCTAGGGCAAAGAAATGTATCGTATAATTGACATGTGATGTGTTTGTTGGGGGAGCATGACAGACTTACCCTGATTTGAGAGTGAGCGTCAGCGATGCAGTGGAAGTTGCAACTACACCGGCGGTGGCGATGGGGGTTGCGCTGGCAGTTGGAGTGTTGTAGGAGAGTTTGAGTGAGGGGCCGGAGGGAAAGTGGGTACTGAGGGAGAGGAAGAATTTGTCGGAAGCGGTAGCAGCGACATGGTGGTGGGTGGCGGAGAAGGCGGATGGGAAAAAGAGACCGAAGACGGTAATGGGAATTTTAGCTTTGAAGAGGATAAGGTTTTGATTTTGATGTTGATCTTCGAGTTTCAGAGATACCTTCAAGATTCCACAATGAGAATAGAAAACTCCACACCTTTTCCGGGGAAGATTTTTACAAAGGTTTTCTGTGGTTAAATTGGAGAGGAGATGGTGGCTTGGTCGAGTTGATTTTGCAGGTGGTTGAGTTGATTTTGCTGGTACAGGGTTGGAAAGAAGACGATGAAGTGTGGTGTTGGTGGGGACATGGGAATAAATTTACTTTTTTACCCATCATGTGAGTGGCACATGCTTAAATTAACTTAGATTTAAACGACCGTTAGGCTGAGGGACCTTCGGTGAAACAAAGTACATACACCAGAGACGTCTAGTGTAATAAATGAAGTTCAGGAACTGTAGCTGTAATAAGTAGCAAACCACAAGGACATTCCGTGTAATTTACTCATTAACTAATTTAGCCGTTAAGTGGTTATATTTGTTAGATGTGGTGTCAAAATGAGCGATTGTTAGAACATGTTGAGTTAGGTTGGCTAGTAAACATTTTTTCCATAACTTTTTTGAAATTATAAACATTGTTACAAAAAAATACTAGTGTAAAATAATAATCTGAATCTTTAAATAAAGCAGTGTTTTAGAACTTGGGTCAAGCTGGGGAAGAACGTGAGTCAAAAGTATCGGGGGTTTTGCTCATTAATGACTCGTTACCACCCGAAAGGTTTTTGTGAAATCCGGTCGACCCGAAAACCGTTTGTGACCCTGTTGTAACATGTAATCTTGTTTGAACTTCAATTTTGAAAGTTAATTCATCGAAATTGGAAAACAAATCAGGCGATTTTGTGACAACCCTCAAAATCGGGTATTTGACCCAACACTTATTTCAGTCTTTTTACTAAACAAATTTTCATATTATTAATAAAAGTACCCTTTTTGCACATGAGTCTAGCAAAGCATACACATTATATATTATTCGTGCACATCAATAATGATACAAGTAATTGTTTGTACAGTGATAAATGTAAATTTAGCAAGTTGGTGACTAAATCAAAATCAAAATAATAAACATTATGTTATATAATAAAGTTTAAGTGAACTAAGGTGATTGGTATAAAAATTTGTACAAACTATAATGTTAAAATGAAAATACAAAGTTATTATTTAATAAGGAAATAATTATTTGTATAAAAGCCTTAATATAATCCTAAGTTGGATACATTTTTCGGATCAATATCTACATGTATGCATGTACCATACATCCCAAGTTTAAAGTTTGGATTTTTGTCTTTATCCTTCCATCATCACACGTCTACTTTGAGTACCCAACTATCCTCAAGATATGGGCACATGGTGATTAAAGTTGAATATTATATTCATATATATTTGACCCCATTACCAATCAATCGTCAACACTCTCAATCCTAGCCTTACCCTATAAAACTCTACCTTATACTTTCTCTCACCGTTTACACACTCCACCATCAGAAAACCCATAACGACCGGGCAAACCAGGTGAGTTTGGGCGACTAGCAGCGTTTTCCGGTGAAGGAAGCTTTCCGGCAACACAGAAGTTCTCCGATGATTCAGAATCTCCGCCAAGCGATCTCGATCATTTCTCTCAGTGTCTCTTGCTCTCTTAGGTATAACCTCTTACCCATTCTTTTCTTTATTCTAAAGCATGCATCATATGAGTCGTTTCTAGGTTTCTTTTCCGTCATCAAATCCGGCGACACACACACACTGTGTGTGTGCATGTCAGTATTTTGTGATGTTGTTGTTAAACAGGGAACATAAGCAATAAAGGAAACAATATATTTTACCTTCAAATGCCAGCAATGTGCCCAACAACTCTAGCCGTTATCTCAATATTCCAACTCCTATAAATATTCTGCCATCAATTCCTTTCCTTGTATATTTGATTGTCTTGTCTTTATATATCAAATACCTGTACATGTAAAACATACACGAATACAATAATACAAACACAAACAGTACGTTCTTATTTTTCTTACTTGTTATCATGGTATCAGAGAGGTGTTAAGCTCATCATCTACCGATTTTTCCATCTTGCATAATCGACAAACTCTTCGAGCCCAGCCATGCTCGGAGACGGCGACTCGAATGAAAGTTTGTCGTTGCAAATTGCCAACCTTCTCAGAAACAACACCAATTCCCAAAATCAAAATCCCAAACTTTCTGATAATCTTCAGGTTAACCTCAAACTCAATAACCAAAATTATGCCCTCTGGACACGAATGATTCGTGTTGCTATAGGTGGAAAATCCAAGGCTCTATTGTCCCATTTAACCTCAAATCCTCCAGACCCAAGCCACGAATCATTTGAGCAGTGGGAACAAGAAGATCTTATAGTTTTTTCGTGGCTAATTCAGAATATAGAGCCGACACTCGCTGGTAATTTAACCGAATTTCCCACTGCAAAATGCGTGCGGGAAGCTCTTGTGGTTACTTACAGCAATGGAAAAGACAAGCTCCAAACTTTTAACCTCCATGTTAAGGCTAATGAAATCAAGCAACACAACAGCTCCTTAGAAGAACTCTGGATTACACTTCAAGGAATCTGGGGAGAAATCGATAGGATCGACCCTAATCCAATGAAGTGTACAAAGGATATCAAAACGTTTTTAAATGCTCTTGACCGGAAATATGAACCGATTAAAAGAGAAATACTCCGATTGGAAACCCCTCCTTCTGCAGAAGCAGCCTACGCAACAGTTCGTAAAGAAGCCGCTCACCAGATCATTCTGGGAGCAACTAATCACGAGACCCAGGGTATTGCTTCAGGTCTGGTAGCCGCCAAAGCAGAAGGATCGGGCTTTGCCACAAAGGAACAATTTGATAATCAGAGAAGACAAATCGGGCCTTCAGTGTGAAAAATGCGGCATGAAACGACACACTAAGGAGCAGTGTTTTCAGATCGTCGGGTATCCCGATTGGTGGAACGATGGCCACAAAAAGGGCACCAAGAATCTTGGATCGGAAAAGGGAAGAAACGACGAGAACTACAGTAATCGGAAAGTTCCATCTAGATCCGGATTTGGTGGTATCGTCGCTGCAACCATCGATGACGCCGATGAGGATGTTACGATCGGGATAGGTACAGGGTATGAGACAATACAGAACTCTCAAACCCCCTTAATCTTTTAATTTTCACACTTCTGCCCTAAATTTATCAAATTTTAATGAGGATTCCTCAATCTCTTTAATTTACAAACTGACCCCAAACTTACTTTTGGTGAAAAAAAATCAGAATCAACTTTTTTGATGGGGACCCACATGATAAATTTACGGCTGATATAAACTTGTCATTTAATTCCTTTATTAATAAAAGCCTCAAAAATTGTAGAAAGGATAATAATAAGAAGGGTTGGTAAATATGGTTCAACATAGTCAAAAAGAAGGATCGTGGATTTTTGACTGTGGGGCTACCGATACTATGATCTATGATTTATCTGATTTCACATCTACAAATAAACTAATAAAAACCTACATAAAAACTACAAATGGAGAAAAGTTACATGTGAAAACAGAGGGGAATATTGAAATATCTCCAACTCTTAAACTTTCTAGATGTCTCTATATTACCCAACTGTCGCATAAACTCTTATCCATTAGTCATGTTACAAAAGAGTTAAATTTCACTGTCCTCATGCATCCCACCTTTTGTATATTACAGGTAATCCGGATGGGAGCGATAATTGAGCGTGGCACTGAAAATGATGGACTGTATTATGGGGATGAAGTAACTCAAACCGGGAATGCAATGTTATCTCATGGCACAACTAAAAGAGAAGCATGGTTTTGGCACAGAAGGCTAGGTCACCCATCCACAAACTATTTGCATACGTTATTTCCTAAACTTTTTTCTTTAAATTGTAAGTCACATTGCGAAACATGTGTGTTTTCCAAGAGTCATCGAAAACTTTTAAACCTAATAACACTAGAGTTGAACTTCCTTTTTCATTAATTCATTCATACGTGTGGGGTCCCGCACCAACTAATGGGGGATAAAATTATCGTTTTTTGTCATGTTTGTTGATGATTGCACTCGTATGACATGGGTCTACTTATTAAAAAAACAAAAACAAAGTATTTGAAAAATTTACTAATTTTTACAACATGGTCCAAACACAATTTCAAAAACCCATCCAAGTCCTTCGGTCAGACAACGGTGGAGAATATATTAATTCAGAAATGAAACTTTTTTGTCAACAAAAAGGAATAATTCATCAAACGTCTTGCCCTCATACCCCTGAACAAAATGGTGTGGTTGAAAGGAAAAATCGTATTTTGCTAGAAATTACTAGGGCACTCTTAATAGAATCTAAAGTCCCTAGATCTTTTTGGCCAGAAGCCCTTGCTACCGCAACATACCTTATAAACCGCCTTCCAACCCATATTTTAAAATTCAAAACCCCACTACAAGTTTTCACAGAGTATACAAAACCTCCATCCAATCTCACACTAGAACCCCGCATCTTTGGTTGTACCGTATTCGTACACATACCTAAATCTACAAGATCCAAACTTGATCCATGTGCAGAAAAATGTGTCTTTGTCGGGTATGGAGTGAACCAAAAGGGATACCGATGCTATAATCCAAAAATTGGACGAATGTTTACCACTATGAACTGTGACTTTCTCGAAACAGAATATTATTATACCTCCAACCTCAGTAGTCAGGGGGAGAATACGAATCTAGATAATGACAACCTGAGTTGGCTTGAGACAATAGACAAACCTATTGATACGCCCTCAACAGGACCACTTCAAGAGACTGAAGACAGTGCCCCCCAAGAATCGACTCCTGACCCGATACCTGAGGTAAGTACTCCATCTCACATACCTGTTGATACTAACGATCTCTCAGCAGATATTCAACCACAAGACTTAGGTAATGAGGATGGAGAAGAGGTCAACAACAATTTCCAAGAAGAGGAACCTCCACACTATTTACCCCCAAGGTCAAACAGAGGCATCCCACCAAACAGGTATTCACCAGAAAGAGAGATAAAGAAATGCAGATATCCGATGGCGAATATAGCCAAAGGAAACCTATCTGAAAATGCCAAAGCCTTTGCATTAGCTCTATGTTCCGAAGAAGTTCCCACAAATGTTGATCAAGCCCTAAAATCCAAACACTGGAAAAATGCAATGGAAGAAGAAATGAAGGCTCTAGAAAAGAACAAAACTTGGAGTAAATGCACTCTACCACCAGGGAAGAAGACTGTTGGGTGTAGATGGGTATTTACAATCAAATATAAACCAGATGGAACCATCGAAAGACACAAAGCAAGATAGGTGGCAAAAGTCTATACACAAACATATGGTATTGATTACTCAGAAACCTTCTCTCCAGTTGCAAAAATCAATACTATTAGAGTCCTATGCTTCATAGCTGCCAATCAAGGATGGCCCCTACATCAGTTTGATGTAAAGAATGCTTTTTTGCACGGAGAATTACAAGAAGAGGTGTACATGGAAGCTCCACATGGATTCGCAGAAAGCTTTAAACAAAGGGAAGTGTGTCTCCTTAAAAAAAATTCTCTTTATGGTTTAAAACAATCTCCTAGAGCTTGGTTTGGTAGATTTACCATAACTATGAAAAGCTATGGATTCAAGCAAACCAACTCTGATCACACCCTCTTCCTTAAAAGAAGAGGAAAATTAGTAACATGTCTGATAATTTATGTTGATGATATTATTATTACAGGAAACGATGATGAAGAAATAGCTAAATTAAAGAATAGCCTGTTTTCAGAGTTTGAAATGAAGGATTTTGGAAATCTCAAATATTTTTTAGGGATTGAAGTACTAAGATCAAAGCAAGGAATCTTCATGCATCTGAAAAAATATGTCCTCGATTTATTGGCAGAGACTGGTATGATTGATTGCAAGCCAGCAGAAACACCAATGATTATGAACCAAAAACTCCTTGATGAAGAAAACGAAGATCTTGTCGACAAGATGAGATATCAACGAATAGTAGGGAAACTTATATATCTCTCGCATACTCGTCCAGATATCGCATATGCCGTAGGTGTTGTAAGTCAATTCATGCACAAACCTCAAAAACCACATATGGAAGCAGTCATGAGGATCCTACGATATCTCAAGGGAACGGTAGGGCATGGGATCATGTTCAAACCAAATGGGCACCTAGATACTCAAAAATATACCGATGCAGACTGGGCAGGAGACAAAAATAATAGAAGATCAACTGCTGGATACTTTACCCTAGTTGGCGGGAACCTCGTGATGTGGCGTTGTAAAAAGCAAAAAGTAGTTGCATTATCCAGTGCAGAGGCAGAATGTTGGAATATGCTTCACGCGTATAACATATAGTTATATGGCTAGTTGTTTGTGAGCCTAAAGGGTCACACACTTAAACACCATAAGATATATAGTGTAATTAGGGTAATTATGTTATATATTAATATAAGCTACATGCTTGTATATAATAAGATTAATATTAAATGTTAATATTGAAACTTTATTGTGAGCAAACTAGAAGGAACAAAAGCTAGGGAATAGAGTGCAAATAAAACAAATGCTTTATGGAAATCATTAATGGGTGTTTAATGGCATCATTAAAGAGACATAATGGCTCCATAAACTCTCTTCTTGCTCTCTTGTTTTACAACTCCACCATCACCATTTTCTCTCTAGTTTTTGCTTCCTCTTTGCTTGAAGATTGGACTAGCATCCATTGGTGTTCTAGCACAAGTGTTGTGTGGATCAACTTTAGAGGTATTCCCATTGAATACTTGGTTTCCATCCGTCACCATCCTCAACCGATTCCATCTAAAGATCAAAGGCTTCAAGGGTATGAAATGTTCTTCCTAACTCTTTGATTTCTTCATTAATTTAATTGTATGATTTAATATTAGATCCGTTTATGGTGATAAACATTTTCCACTGCGTTTGTTACTTGTAATAACCGAGAATCTCCATTAGTGGTATCACGAGTCATTATATTAATCATATAATTAACTAGTTTTTGTAAAAAGTAGCAAAAAACCAACTTTTTTGGTGTATTTTTTAGTCCCTATCGGAAAAATAAGAACTCTAGGGTTCTTATTTTTTTCGCCATTTTTAAATAATCAAGGGTTAAAAATATGATTTTTTGGAACCCTACATGCTACTTGTTACAAAAACACAATCAAAAAATTAATCTTGTTATTGTATTTTTTGATTATTTGGCTTGGATTTACATTTAAATTTCATTTTTGTTGATATGGTAAAACATGTATTTTTGCATATCTCAAGCCAAAGCCTTGTCAATTGTTGCTTATTTGTGCAAACCGATGAAAGCCTAGACCGTTTGTGAATGAATGTGTTTGCTGTTTGGTTGTTTGGTTGATTTGGGAAAAGCAGTGTTTTTTGCTTAAATTGTTGTAATTTGTTTCATTTTTTCTTTTATTTTTGGTGCCATTTTTTGGGGCAAATTTCATTGTAAAAGTAATTAGAATAGTTGTATTTTGTTTCTTTGTATTTTGTAATTTGTTGACCAAAGGTGAAGAAAAGATGAGGACAAAACAACAATTTTCGGCACCTACTGTGAAGATGCACGAAAACAGACTTTCCCGGAGATTGGCTATTCCGTTGGACCTGAAACCACCGCCAAACGTTCCACAACTCAGAGACTACAACTTTACAGAAGGCGGGGAAGACCACCGAAGACTCCTTCAGTGACTTTTCGGGCCTTGAAGTCAGACTGAATTTTCTGGCAGATTGCATTTTTTCACAAAATGTTGGTTTCTACTTGCCCATGAATGTCATGGGGCAAGTGGGATCCCATTGGGTTCATGTAGGCCCATTTGGGTTCATGTTGGCCCGTCCCCTAGTTTGACCATTCGGTCCGTCGTGATGACTCACGTGACCGAACCTAGGATTTCATCGGTCGAGGTTTGCACAAAATTTGTTGCATGTTTTATTTATGTTTGTGGTTGTTTTCTTTTCTATTAGATAAAAGTAATAAAAAAATTAAAATATGATTTTTGACACAAACATTAAAACATCCAAACGTTTATCGTCTATGATTACTTGTTAATCATTAATGATTAATCTTTAATCTAAAATTGTTTTGAGATTGAACTAAGTTTATATATGATTTGAAATTAACCCTTAATAATCGTTAAATGTTTTTACCGTTTATTAAACGACTTATGAAGTGGTATGAATGAAGTACATGATTCATTCATATCTTAATAAAATTTTATTCATTAAAATTTAACATACCTAAAATTTAAGTCACGTCGTCCAATCGGTTGATAATCACTTGCTTCTATTTTTGAATTCACGTGAGACGTGGTTTGAATTTAGATCCGAGGTCATTATTCTCTACGCGTGAGACCTAGATCTATTTTGACATGATTTCACATTGGATGACTTAATCGAGTTAACGATGAGACCTTGACTCGAGGCGAAGATGCGAAAAACATGCCACTTAACCCTAGATGCTTGTTCACTAGGTGCCATGAAGTCCCATACCTCTAAGAGTTGCACTTGTAATGCAATTGTTGATCGTCACCTACCTATTGGATCTATCATCTCTAGCAGATCAACTGATGCGATGATAGAAGCTCAATGGGATCTTAGCTTTTAATTAAAATTAATTGGGTAGTTAATTTATTAAAAGAAACTAGTATTGAAAATACTATTTTTTGAACTTTGTGTGTTATACAGATAACAACAAATCAAAACCTAAGTATCTCCACTCTAAAACCAGTTCTTGAAAACTGAAACTAACTAATATCAACTTTATCGACTGGTATCGAACTCTAAGGATTGTCCTTAGAGATTAGAACAAGTTGATACACCTATAAGAGGCCTTAACTGAGGCACCTCATGTCAATGCTTCTGCTGCTGTTTGTCAAGCCTTTATCGAAACGTTTAACGAACACCAAGAAGTTGCTACTCCTATGCTTGTGAGC
The DNA here is from genome assembly GCA_963853835.1 of Calendula officinalis. Taxonomy (NCBI): domain Eukaryota; kingdom Viridiplantae; phylum Streptophyta; class Magnoliopsida; order Asterales; family Asteraceae; genus Calendula; species Calendula officinalis. Next base: position 36,429,598 of record OY970828.1, read on the forward strand.
GTGAACCCCGAGATTCGAAAGAACTTCGAGGAACTCACAGCATACGACACGATAAGCAAGTTGAAAATAATATTTCAACAAAAAGCAGAACATTAACTGTTCGAAACAGTTAAAGCATTCCACGCTTACAAGCAGGAGGATGGCAAATCAGTTAGCACTTACATCTTGAATATGAAATGCTATCTTGATCAAATAGAGCGTCTTGGTTATCCATTGCCACAAGTTCTTGGAATGAGCTTGATTCTTACCTCACTATCCAAGGACTATGACCAATTTGAAAAGAGTTTTTTAAAGTACATAGCATGGGGAAGATAATTGGTGAATAACATGCTATTGTAAAACTGGTTGAGCAAAGGTTACCCAATTCTTTTCTAGCAATCAGGGAAGGTAAAACCGCAAGCACAAGGCAAGAGTCTAGGTAAGGGTAAGCTAGTTTACTTTTCCAAACCTACGATTCCCCCACCTTCTAAAAAGGAGCACCCTACAAAGGATATTTCTTGCCATCATTGAGATGAAACCGGCCATTGAAGGAGGAAATGTCCTGCCTACTTGGCTGGAGTTGATGAAGGACAAATGTGTTCTGGCTAGCACATTAGGTATCTTCATTATAGAACTCTATACTTTTACTAATAAATCTTGAGTGTATGACACTAAGTGTGGAACTCACATTTACACAAATGTGCAAGATTAAAAGTAAAGTATAGAGCTAAAATAATGGAAGCTGTGATCCAATCCTTCCTAATGTGTTAATTATTGTTTTGAACAATTGTTAATTATGCATTGTTTAGCTTTATCGTTTGTTGAATAATGATTTATTCAAACTAGTATGGATTATGATATTTTGTTTTATGAAAAATAACATATTTTATAACTATTCCTTGTAATAGTATGCTTGAAATTGATATGCATGATCCAGATTCAAATGATAGTTCTATATAGAAATGTAGCACTCAAGAATCCAAAACGGTTTGGATTCCATTTACCTAGAGCGTTGTCATCTTTTCCATATAAAAAAGAAACTCATTTTGACACTACCACACGAAGGGCTTATTAACAAATGATTATGAATCATTTAAATGCCTCTCTTGTATATTATGGAATGATAACAAGAAAGCTTTTCTCCCATGTTGGCGAAAGAGCTAAAAATCTACTTTGACTCATACATACTGATGTATGTGGACCTTTTAGAACTAAGACTAGGGAAGGTGTTACCTACTTTATCACTTCCACTAATGATTTCAGTAGTTATGGTTATGTTTACTTGATTAAACATAAACATAAAATCTTTGAAATGTTCAAAGCTTTCTAAAGTGATGTAGAAAATCAACTCGGCAAGACAACAAAGGATTTCCGTCCTAATCAAGGAGGAAAGTACATGAGCCAAGAGTTTTAGGATCATCCAATCCAACGTGAGATTGTCTCACAATTCTCTCCTCCATACACTCCACAAGATCATGGTGTGTCTGAAAGGAGATATCAGACCATGCTTGACATGGTTCGATCTATGATGAGTCCTACTACTCTTCCTCTATCCTTTTGAGGGGCATGCACTGACGTGTGCTGCTCGAATACTTAATATGGTTCCGACCAAGAGGATAAAAAGACACCATATGTACATGAGCCAACGAGATCTGGGTTGTGAGGATCTCGTGGAACGAGACATGCCGAACATACTTGAGCCCATATCTATCAACTGTATCTTCATTACTATTTTACTACCCACCTGAGAACAAATTGTTGTTGCTCGGTATGCTGAGTTTCTTGAGAACAGTCTCAATTCATAAAGCAAGTGGGAGCACTATAGACTTTGACAAGATTCAAAGCGAAGATGCACAACCTTCTGGTAACACTAGCAAATATCATTATGAGGCTGGACATATAGATGTTGGACCACAAAATGATGTTGTTCCCATTCGTAGGTCCGCAAGGACACCTCATGCACCTGAACGATATAGATTTATGTCGATGCTGAGGGGCAAAGTTTCGAGGATCATAATGAACCCCCTAACTGTCAAGTTGCATTATCGAATTTTGAATTTGAAAAATGACTTGAAGCTATGAATGCGAAAATGAAATCCATAAGAGACAATCAAGTTTTGAACTCAGTTGGTCTTTCTCAAAACATTAAGACTGTTGACATGGATGAAAATATACACACCTATAAAGCTCTTGTAGTAGGAAAAGGTTACACTCAATTCTACGAGATTGACAATGATGAAACCTTCTCGCTTGTTACTAAAGACGTTAGGATTCTTATAGCCAAAGTAGTGTACTATGACTATGAGATTTGGTTAATGATGAAGTAAAACGTTTGTTTCACCAAAAATTCAAACTGAGCATGTGTAGATATGAAAGCTAGTGGAAGCATTGTCATTTCTCAAATCATACATGTTGATGACATGTCACTCATGTGAAACAATATACCAAGGCTACAAGATGAAAATCCTGGCTTGGAAATGTTTTGACATGAAGGATTGTAGAAATACGACACACATACTTGAAGTTAAGAATCTATTGGGATAGATCAAAGCGGTTGATTGGTTTAAGTCAAAGTGCTTACATTGACAAAATTCTAAAATGGTTTAGAATGAATGCTCCCAAACGAGGAAGTCCTCGTATACAACACAATGTAAACTTGAGTGAGACTCAAGGACCTTCCACACCTGATGTGGTGTAGCGAATGAATGTAATCCCCTATGAGTCGGCTATTCCCTTCATCATGTACGCTGAAAGAAGCACTAGGCCAAACGTAACGTCCTTAAGGGATCTTACTAGAAAATACCAACAGAATCCACACGAGAGTCACTGGATCACTGTTAAGAACACATTGAAGTATTTTTGAAATACTGGATATATGTTCCTTGGTTATGGCGGAGATACCAAACTGAAGCTAAGTATACTTGTTATACTTATGCTAGTTTTGAAATAGGTCGTGATGACGCTAGACCCTATTTACGAAGGTTCACTACATTCGAAAGATTAATCGAGATATGTGAAATTCATACTTTTAAAGTTCAAACAGATAACTAACTAGCTGACACTTTATCGAACTCAATGTCTTGTACCAAACATATTGAATATGAATGGAACATTGGACTTCGACAAGCTATTAGTTTCATGTAAATCTGTTTTAGTATTTGAATAATGGAACATTGAGCAGTTTTTATTGGAATAAATTGATATATTTGATATGATCGTTTTTATATGAATATCTACTGTGTTCTATATTTGAATGTTTATATCCTTGAATATTTACTATGTCCATTGTCATATTAATAATATGGGAATATTATTGAGACAAATCTGAGGGCATTGATGACATTATCTTGGTATGATCAAGGATAATGAAATCAAACTCAGATGTTGTTCATTGTGATGCACAATTGGACTGACCCAACCTATGAGAAATCACTTCCTGGATTTATGTCACAAGTGAATCTCACAAAGGCTTTGTCACTTATCCTCTGACTTGAGATGCAAGTTGGTTTGTGTATGTAGAGGGGAAAACTTTGATGTGGTTAAACGTTGACCTGAATAAAGCTGCTATAACAACCATTATCGGGTTTGTCATTAAGCATATGACAGACACGTGCAGTCAATAAAGAATTTGTTCCTCCACATATGTGGATTAGATACTACTGGGCCCCTCGATGATTTGAATAGATGTATGTGTGGCCACACCCAAAAGGTAATCAAGATGAATCTTGATTGGTTTTGGTAATCTACTTCAATGTATAGATCGAGAAATAGAATCGTTGAAAGTTTAGATTGATATTAATCCTTGTCTAAAATTCAACATGGTATCAGTAACAAAAGGATAACTGCTTGAAAAACTTTGAACAAAGATTTTATGAAACTCCTCATGTACTTCTAGGGGCATTGGCGGGTTGCTAGACTCTAACCTTTGCTTGTATAACTACTTGATGTTATCACGTGCGCAAGTGGGAGCTGTTGGAATATGCTTCACTCGTATAACATATATATTTATATGGCTAGTTGTTTGTGAGCCTAAAGGGTCACACATTTAAACACTTAACACCATAAGATATATAGTGTAATTAGGGTAATTACATTATATATTAATATAAGCTACATGCTTGTATATAATAAGTTTAATATTAAATGTTAATATTGAAACTTTATTGTGAGCAAACTAGAAGGAACAAAAGCTAGGGACTAGAGGGCAAATAAAACAAATGGTTTATGGAAATCATTAAAGGGTGTTTAGTGGCACCATTAAAGAGACATAATGGCTCCATAATTCCATCTAAAGATCAAAGGCTTCAAGGGTATGAAATGTTCTTCCTAACTCTTTGATTTCTTCATTAGTTTAATTGTATGATTTAATATTAGATCCGTTTATGGTGATAAACATTTTTCCGCTGCGTCTATTACTTGTAATAACCGAAAATCTCCATTACAGAATTCTGAGGTATCGCAAGGGGAATAACTGAAATATTATGGGTAAGACACCTTCTAAAAGAGGTAGGTTACCCTTCACAGAAACCGAGCAAAGTATTCAGCGACAACGAGGCTGCAACTCAAATTTGTGAGAACCCAGTCCAACACGATAGAACAAAACATGTAGAAGTTGATAGACATTTTATTAAAGAAAAACTAGAAGCAAAAATCATCATACTTCCATTTGTATGGTCTGAAGACCAACTAGCTGACATCTTAACTAAAGCTGTTAGTGGAAGATCCTTGAAAGAAGTTCTTGACAAGTTAAATTTTGGTGATCCCACTATTCAACTTGAGGGGGAGTGTTAAACAGGGAATATAACCAATAAAGGAAACAATATATTTTACCTTCAAATGCCAGCAATGTGCCCAAAAACTCTAGCCGTTATCTCAATATTCCAACTCGTAGAAATATTCTGCCATCAATTCCTTTCCTTGTATATTTGGTTGTCTTGTCTTTATATATCAAATCCCTGTACATGTAAAACATACACGAATACAATAATACAAACACAAACAGTTCTTATTTCTTACTTGTTATCAGTTGTTTCTAAGTTTGGACCCGTCGACCTCCGGACATCTCGCGAACACGGACACACACACACACACCCATGTGTGTGTGTGTTGCGAGTTCTATTTATATAATCTTTGGTGCGTGTGTGTAATGTATGGTATGCGAAGGTATGTTTTAAGTTCTGAATTCCCAAATGTCTACAGTTTCTCGTTTTCTTTTCTGGCGAAACACGCTAGTGTGTCCGTGTATTCGTGTGTTTTTCCATCGCCGACGTAATCCTCTCGCCGGCGAGAAACGTTTTCCAATGTGGCAGCTTCCCGTCGCCACCCCTTCCCCGCCTGTCTTTTTCCCCGGTCACAGGCCGTTGGTCCGGGCTGGTTAGTCCATCAGTATTATGTAAGCCAACTTCCATTTATAAATCCTCATTAGAGTGGTGTCTCTAAGCCCAAATCGAAATGTAAAAAGGAATCAGTTTTGTTTAAATATTTTTAAATCGTTTATCTAATTAGTTGAATAACAGTTATTTAAATGCAAAGTTTTTATCTAATATTTAACTATTTACATTTCTTTTATTTAATTAACATTTATTTAATAATTAAGTACTTATAGCTATTGTATCAAAATTTGTTTATCTCTGATCAAAGTGTACCATATACTCAAAACTTGTTAAACCCAAACAGCCGTAATTAACATATGAGACAAATTCAATCGAGTCACCAACATATCGCCCAAGTCTAGATTCGTATAAGAGAGTCATCGTGCATCATGTAGATTACAGTGTGTTTGAGACCTCATTTATTAACTATTAATATGCATTTAGGACGCAAGGAAAACTTTAGTTGGAAACCCTAACACTTATTAAAATGCAAGTTTTGCTCGATGTGCCAATGTGAGTTTCACGGCCCCACTTTTACTTCTTTATAACTACTTTATTGGGGGAGAAAACATATACTTACTCAACTATTTTGCAATAAATAATATGTGTATAATCCTTGTTGTGTACACGTACCAACGGGAAGGACCACTATACATGTCCACGTTTAACAGTAATCATTAGCTATTTGTGGTAGCCAAGGAATATAGAGATAGTACTATCGGAATTGATCCCCCGCTCATGGCTAGTTATGCGCTAGCCCAACTGAGTTTGAGCTTTATATTCTAACAATTTTGGATTTCGGGTTGATTATAGGCTCTTTGATTATACCTTAACTTGAATGTATTGCAAGCATTTCAAGGGATTATGAATTGCACCCAAAAGCTATTTTTGTTCAATATTTCAGAACAACGTTAGAAATCGTACAAGATTGTACGTAACGATTTTAAACGATATGACTATTGGAGTCACAAAACCTATGAACTCACCAACCTTAGTGTTGACACTTTTTCTAATATGTTTTCTCAGGTGATTGAAATTAAGTCTTTTCGCAAAGATTCGAATATGGTCAAGATTGTCATGCATTTAATTCAAGAATAAGTCTTAGAGACATAAGTTTCATTTAGAACTTATTTCATTAGTTTTTATGGTTAAACATTCACTTTTCATTTTGTAAAATATGTTGACAATCCATTTTCTATTAATGCGAAGTTTACTATTATTAATGTGTTGTGTTACTAGTTAGTCGCACCTCGTTCTTCCGCAAAACCATTTTTGGCGGGGTGTGACAGATTGGTATCAGAGCCATTGGTTATAGTGAATTAGCGAGGGTCTAATCTATAACCGGAAAAGATTTTGGTTCAAAACATTTTCAAATCATGTAGAGTTGCATCACACATAAAAATCGCATTTTATGTCAAATCGCATATCATATCCCTCCCTTGACCTGCTACTAGGAGCTTTACTTGCCTTACTTTTACATTAGATAGTGAACTCTTAGTTTATTGGATAGTTATACATGAAACTATATGCAAGACCTATTACAATATATCATATACTCAATACACTATACTACACTTTTCACTTCACACTTACTACACATATCTTACACCTAAATTGTATCCCTTATCTACACTTCACTAACCACTCACACGAAAACACGAATTCAAGAATTTCTATAGAATGTCTATGAGCAGTAGATTAGTTGGCTACTCTACTCGACTGGATAATGAGCGTCATGACACATCATCAGACGACTTTACACAATATACACCTATATACGTGCACCACATATCTTAATAAATAGCACACTATATTTATACTCATCTCACACAATATGTATATTATATATCCTTTTCACACAATGTTCACAAACTTAATCCTATTTTCTCATTACACTGATTGCAAAATTCAAAAGATTCATCACTTGATCAAAGATTGAATGCCTACCCATCAACCTCTAACTCCATGAAATGAAAATATGAAAGTTGGCTCACGTCAGCTTTAGGATGTCTCTAAATAAATTCTAATCACAACTTCTAAACTCCTATAATCTTATATAAATAAAAGATGTTAGGTCACAACAACCCTGGTTTGTTTGATAATAGCAGGGTGTAGATTGGACAGGAAGAGTACAAGTGGAGGATGTCAATTCCTCGGTGGCAGACTAGTTGGTTGGTCATCCAAGAAACAAAACTCAGTAGCAACTTCTACTGCAGAAGCAGAATATGTTATTGCAGGAAGTTGTTGTGCTCAACTCTTGTGGATGCAGTATCAACTAATGGACTATGGGTTCAATTTTCAAAAAACACCAATCCATTGTGATAACAAGAGTGCTATTGCTATCACTGAAAACCCAGTCCATCACTCCAGAACAAAGCACATTGATATCAGACACCACTTTATTCGAGATAATGTGGAAAAGGGAAAGGTTGAGGTAGATTTCGTTCCTACAGTTGATCAATTGGCCGATGTGTTTACTAAACCTCTCTATGAGGAAAGGTTTATGTACTTACTAGGACAATTGGGTATGCTGAATCCTTAATTTTTCTTAAAATTTTCTGATACTGACTGATCAGTATTACTTTCATTACTGACCAACTCAGTATCACTCATCTGATTTATCAAATTTTATAAATTTTAATTTTTTTTATTCATTTATAGTTTAAATTAAATGTTTTTATAATTTCTAAATTTTTTTTAATTTAATTTTTTTTAAACTCGGTATTGGAGTCCTGGAGTGATAAAACTGACTTTTAATCCTTATACTCCCCAACGGTAACCTTTCTTAATAAGAAAGTTACCATTGACACAGGATAAGGCTGTCAAATCAGCCGGTTTTACTTCCCAATACCGTAATTATCACTAAATTAAGTATATATAACCGTTCTCTATTTCTTTAAAAAAATTTCAACAGTTATTTCTTACTTTCTCTTTCGATTCTCTCTGCGATTAACGATTTCACTATCTCTTTGCAAGCAAAATTCTTAAATCAAAATCGCAGATGGCTAATTACAGATTCATCGCACCGGAGGCTGCACCGGCAACTCAGTTTCGAAACGACGAAGTGCCCAAATTTGCGAGGAACAACATCACCGCAAACTTTAACATACCTCAGGCTTGGGCGTGCCCTGAATTCACTCACATGATCACATATCTGAAGCATTGTCCGATTACTCAAGCACTGATTCTTTCTCCTCGTGCAATCTATCCGGAAATGCTGTGTGTATTCTGGTACTCTGCTAAACTTGACTCTCCGTACATGATTACCGGTTGGGTTATTCGAGAACAAAGAAGAGCTTTTGTGTCCACAGTAATAATTCGGGAAACACTGAGGCTTCCAGCTCACGCTCAATATGAGCCCTTTGTTGACCGAACAGAGGCTCGCTCAGTGTTACCATTCATTGGACGCAGAGGTACCACGGGCATAATTAAACGAAATGAATTTGGTCCAATGTGGGGTCTCTTAATTTCCACACTTATTAGGTGTATGACCCACAAGACAGGGGCATTGGATCAAATTAATGAATTCGGGATGCAGATTGTTCATGCCATGTATCATGGTCGAGATATTGATTATGCTAGACTGATCTTTAACGAAATAGCTTCTCTGATTCAGGCTCCAATTAGAGAACTCAATGTTCCTTTCTGCAGATTTCTTTCTCTCATTTTTCAAAGTGGCATACCTGCTCATGTCTATGATGAGTTCAATAGTCCAAGGGTGGACCTTCCTCCACTTCATGAGAAGATTTATTTTTACAGACCAAGAGAAGGAGAGCCTGTACTGAGTCACTCCATGTGGGCTATAGTCCAGGCACACATCAATGATGAACAAAATTCTGATACTGAATCAGAAAATGATGATACTGATGATGACAGTGGTAATGGTGGGAATGATGATCAAGATACTGAGATGGTGGAAGCTCAACCAGCAGTGGTACAAGAACCAACACACATTTCTCCACCTGCACAGGATCCTGATGCTCCTCATATTGAAACAGCTTCTGACACTGAGCCCTCAGAAGATACACCACTGGTCATTCAAAGAAGAAGAAGAAATATTTCCCCAGTTCTTATGGGAAACTTATCATCAGAAGAGATGCAACCCGGAAATGTTCCTTCATTAACTGCATCTCTTCAAGCACAAAGCTTAGTTGCAGGTAATGCTGACCTTCCAGGTCCTGAACCAGAACCAACTGCTCAACATATTGAGGAACCCCATGCTCCTCTTGATGTAGAAATTCAGTATGAGCTGCATACACTGGAAGGTGCAGCTGTCAGAAGAGAAGAGGCTCCTGACGGTGCTGGTGCCTCAAATCAACATACAGAAGATCCAGCACCGACCTCAAATGATGCAAGAAGAGAATCCGACAAAGTCTCAGGTATGAATTTCTAAAAAGCACTAAACTTTTATATATACATAAAATTTTCCCAAAAAGAGACTATGTATTGGCCAGTACCAACTCAATACTGACCACAGTCTCAAACGAACTTTCAAATATATCCACTTATGGCCAACATAGATAGCCCACTACTGCTATGCAAAATTCATATACTGAGCACCACAATGATCATTGTCAGTCTACAGTTGTCTCAACGTTTAAAGAGACAATGGTGGTTGATGTCATACTGACACCCACTGGTGCTGCTTGAATTATGTCCAACTTATTTTTGAGTTGGGTCACATGATTCAACAAATGATCACAAACCTTTTAAGCCACATTAGCCAAAATTTTCCATGGGTTTAGCCACATTTCTGTTATCACTCTGTTACCGAGTCATATACATTGAAAATAATAAGAAGCACATCTCAGGCTTCGATTTCCCAAACCAAAACCTTTTAGTAAATGTGACTTATCCTATACTGAGCTACTTAAATTTTCACACTCACCTTTACTAAAATTTTCTTACACATGCTATGCACAAGTTCACAATATTTCATCATGAACCAGATGAAATACAGACTTCAAATATCTGTTTATATGATTATAGAGTTAAACAACACCACAATTCTATTTGATAAACCTTTCTTACTAACCAGTTTTCTATTTTTGTTTCTTTAGCACCATCTGTGCAGGGCCAAAGGGCACAAGCCACTCAGTCTCAGGAAGTACATGGGGCTTTACAGACTATTCTGAATCAAATCCTGGCTATGCAGACCACTCAGAATAATATTCTGGCCAGGATGGATGCCATGAGTACTGAGATTGACTCCTTAAAGCAGTCAGTGACACTTCTTCAGCAACAACAACAGCCTCCACCACTTCCACAATCTCCAACTTGAGGAAATAATGATGAGGAAGGCCCTGATACTGAGCCTCGAAGATCACCCTCTCCTGCCCATACTGAGGGTGCACAGGATGTTGCTACTGAACCTATGCTCTCCCCAACTCCTGAAGATCCATAGGGGGACATAGGTGGTGATACTGAACCTATTCCCTCCCCATCCAATGATAACAATAAGGGGGAGAAAAGACAAAGAGACCAAGAGGTTGATCAACCTGAGCCATCTGCTCAGGGGGAGAAAAGAAGGAAGTTAAATGAAGATCAACCTCCACAGCAACAACAACAACAACATCAGCAAACACCTCATACGGAACCACTTAGGTTTAGGTATGAATGAAGCAGACAAAGGGGAAGATCAGTTTTGGAACAACTTGAAGAAGAACCATCTGAGCCATCTGCTCAGGGGGAGACTGAAACTGACCAACCACAACAAGCTGTTACTGAGGAAAATAACTTGCAGATTATAGTGTATAGGCCTTTTGTTTGGCGTATTGCTGATTATGAAGATGAAGAACATCCAGTGCCATCCAAAAATTTTCTAAACTTTGTACTGGATGAAGCAAATAAAGAAAGGTCTTCATCATCATCCTCAGATGATGAAGAGCCTCCAAGAAAACCAATCTCTCCTCAAGCTGAAGGACCTTCTAGAATCCCTAGAAGACCAATAACCAGAAGAATGTCAAATGTGGTTATGTCCTCAGAATCAAGTGAAGAATCAGATCCAACTCCACTGACTTCTAGACCTAGAAGATCTGTTCAATATACTGAGGATGAGATTGAAGCTCAAAGATATTTTCCTGTCAAGGAAGAAGATCCAGAAACTGATACTGAGGCAGATGATTCATGGAAACCTCATACTGTCAGAAGACAAGGTGATGATGTTCTCCAACAATACTGGAACATTGTTGCTCAAAGATTCAGATATAGGGAGAACATGATGGGTATGCTGAGAAATAAAGCTTTTCTGAATGTGAAGAACATATACTGGCTAAATGAATTTGTCAACAAAATAAAAGTCAAAACTGTTGACAGATCTATTATTGCAACATGCACTGGGCCAATCAGTCCTCCAATGAAGATTTTCCTTCATGATATTAAGAATATGGGATTTCAAGACTAGATAAAAATTGCAAGACTGATAAAGGAGATGCCATCTAGATCTTCTGAAGCCCAAGTGATGATGGATGAAATCTGGGCTGTATCTGCTATATGCTATGAAAAGGGCATCCTTTATGCAGCATATTACAGGGCACTCAGTGTGATGACTGAGGCTGTCAAGAATAACAAACCTGAGTGCCTTAACACTTTCAGAATTTTTCCCAAATATACTGTTCCTCCTAATCTTATCATTCAGGATCAAAAGAGTACCATATATCCAACATCTGGATATATGTATACTGACTCAGATGATATGGAGTGCTTCATTACTGAAGCAGATTTGCCAACAGCTCCTATCAGCCATGTGGTGGGCTTAAAATAGATGATAACCAAGAAAGAAGACTCTTGGTTCAGAAAGAAGATAGTTGTTGTGCTAAACAACAGGCAAGATGAACTGAAGAAGAGGGAAGAGTTCATCCATGTGAAGAAAGAAGTCTTCTACGAGTTTGAGTCAATCAACAAAGGATGAAGAAGAAGACTTTGCAGCCTGTATTTGTTAAATTTTGATTTCTCTTTGTAATTGTTTTGTTATCATTAGATAGGGGGAGATTGTTAAGGCAAAAAGCCTTACCCCTTTATGAATCTTAGGATAACAAAACAACCTAAACTAGTTTAGATTAAATTAGCTAAGTTAGGAGTGATACTGAGTTTTAAAAAAAATTAAATTATAAAAATTTAAAAATTATAAAAACATTTAATTTAAAATATAAATTAATAAAAAAATTAAAATCTATAAAATTTGATAAATCAGATGAGTGATACAGAGTTGGTCAGTATTGAAATTAATATTGATCCGTCAGTATCAGAAAATTTTAAGAAAAATTAAGGATTCAGCATACCCAATTGTCCTAGTAAGTACATAAACCTCTCCTCAGAGAGAGGTTTAGTAAACACATCGGCCAATTGATCATCTGTAGGAACGAAATCTACCTCAACCTTTCCCTTTTCCACATTATCTCGAATAAAGTGGTGTCTGATATCAATGTGCTTTGTTCTGGAGTGATGGACTGGGTTTTCAGTGATAGAAATAGCACTCTTGTTATCACAATGGATTGGTGTTTTCTGAAAATTGAAAAATAGCGTCTTGAAGTGAAGCGAAGGCATTATTGAAGGAAAGAGATGGACATAGTCCATTAGTTGATACTGCATCCACAAGAGTTGAGCACAACAACTTCCTGCAGCAACATATTCTGCTTCTGCAGTAGAAGTTGCTACTGAGTTTTGTTTCTTGGATGACCAACCAACTAGTCTGCCACCGAGGAATTGACATCCTCCACTTGTACACTTCCTGTCCAATCTACATCCTGCAAAATCTGCATCTGTATACCCTTAAAGGTCAAAGTTTGAGTCTTTGGGATACCAAAGACCCATGTTAGGAGTACCTGAAAGATATCTAAAAATGCGCTTAACAGCTTTCATATGTGATTCTTTAGGATCGGCCTGATACCGAGCACACAAACAAGTTGCAAACATGATATCAGGCCTGCTAGCTGTTAAGTAGAGTAAAGAATCAATCATACCTCGGTATGTGGATGACATACTGGTTTACCAGTTTCATCTTTACTTATTTTATCCTGAGTACCCATAGGAGTGTGCATGGAAGATAAATTTTCAAATTTATATTTCTTAAGCATGTCATGCACATACTTACTTTGATTTATAAAGGTGCCATCAGGCTTTTGTTCAACTTGTAAACCAAGAAAGTAAGTAAGTTCTCCCATCATACTCATCTGATACTGAGATGACATTATCTTAGCAAACCAGTCACACATTGACTTGTCAGTGGAGCCAAAGATAATATCATCTACATATATCTGAATGAGTAAAATGTTAGAACCTTTCCTTTTTGAAAATAATGTTTTGTCAATTTTACCTCTTATAAACTTATTTTCAATTAAGTACTCAGACAGGGTATCATACCAGGCTCTGGGAGCTTGTTTGAGCCCATATAGAGCTTTATCAAGCTTAAAAACATAATTAGGAAATTTAGGATCAACAAAACCTGGTGGTTGTTTAACATAAACTTCCTCCTGTAGTTTTCCATTAAGAAAGGCACTCTTGACATCCATTTGATAAACTTTGAAATTCTTGAAAGCTGCATATGCAAGATACAGCCTAATAGCTTCAATTCTTGCAACTGGTGCAAAAGTTTCATCATAGTCAATGCCTTCTTCTTGCCTGTAACCCTGAGCAACCAGTCTTGCTTTATTTCTGATGACAACACCATCCTTGTCCATCTTGTTTCTGAACACCCACTTAGTACCAATAATAGTTTTGCCAGCAGGAGGTGGTACTAAGTTCCAAACTTTATTTCTTTCAAACTCTGTCAGTTCTTCTTGCATAGCTTCTACCCAGTCTTCATCTAATAAAGCTTCATCAGCTTTCTTTGGTTCCATGGTAGATAAGAAGCTTGAGAAGAAACAAAAGTTTGCAGTTGCTTGGGGTTCAAATTCTAACCTTCTTCTTGTTTGGACACCTTGTTCAATTGGACACATAATATTAGAATAAGGATGATCTCTGTGTTCCCTTAGATTGTTTCCTAAAGGAGCATTTGAAACAAGGTCAACAATATCTTGTTGTGTTGATGTATTGTCTGCCTGATACTGAGTGGAATTTGATACATGTGAGTTAGACTGAGTTATTTCTTGATCAGTATCACTCATACCATGATCAACATAGTATGGGTGAGACTTGGGCTGTTCAGCAATTGAGTTTTCTGGATTGCATAGAATTTCTATGCCACTGATGTCTTCTGTTGCTGAGGTAGAATGCTCATTCTGATTTTCATCAAATGTAACATGAATAGATTCTACAATCATCTTAGTTGAGATGACATACACTCTGAAGGCTTTAGAGTGTGGAGAGTAGCCCATGAACACACCTTCATTTGCTTTGGGATCAAATTTGTTGAGATTTTGTTTAGTACTGAGTACAAAACATTTACTCCCAAAGATGTGGAAGTATTCCACATTAGGAACCTTGCCATTATATAACTCATAAGGAGTCTTTTGATGTCTCTGGACTATTGTAGATTTGTTCTGAGTAAAATTTGCACAATTGACAGCTTCTGCCCAGAAGCTCAGTGCCAGTCCAGCATGGCATAACAAAGTTCTTGCAGCTTCAATCAAGGTTCTATTCTTTCGTTCTACAACACCATTTTGTTGAGGTGTGTAGGCTGCAGAGAAGTTTTGTACGATTCCTTTTTCTTCACAGAAATCAGCCAATACTGAGTTCTTAAACTCAGCACCATGGTCACTTCTTAGTTGTTTGACCTTGTTGCCTTTTTGAAGTTCTTCTCTTTTAATGAAGGTAATGATTTCTGTTGTTGCATCGGCTTTAGTCTTTAGAAAAATAACCCAAGTGTATCTTGAGAATTCATCAACCAGGACTAATGTATAGATCTTTTTGGCCAAAGATGGTGTGTTGATGGGACAAAAAAGATCCATATGTATCAATGTAAGAGGTTCATTGATGGAATGATTGACCTTTGACTTGAATGAACTCTTCTTCTGCTTGCCCATTTCACATGCAGAGCATAACTTATCTTTTGAATAAGTAATATTGGGCAGCCCCCTCACCAGTTTCTTAATACTGAGCTCATTTATATTTCTGAAATATATGTGAGAGAGCTTCTTGTGCCATAACCAATGTAATTCTGGTTTGACTTTAGACAGCAGGCAAACTCGAATAGTGGGGTCTATTTCAGACATATTGACCACATAGACATCCTTTTCTCTTCTAGCAACGAGTACAGGTTGCCCTTTATCATTGTAGATGATTCCTGCAATCTTTCTGAAACGAGCTTCATTATCATCATCACACATCTGGCTGATACTGAGCAGATTGTGTTTAAGACCCTCTACATAGGAAACTCTTTTAAAAGTTATGTTTCATGCCTTGATTACTCCATACCCTCTTGTTTTCCCTATAGAATCATCTCCAAACTTGACAGAAGGACCCTTCTCTGGAGTATAGTTGAGGAGGTACTCCATACTGCCAGTCATGTGTCTTGAACAACCACTATCTAAGTACCATTTTCTGTCACCCTGCACAAGACACAAATTAAGAGTTAGCTCCTTTTAGGAACCCATTTTTGAATGGGACCTTTGGTGGGAGAAACAGGGGTTGACTTGATCTCTTTTGTTGGAGAGGTCAGTATCACTTCAGGAGAGACCTTTGAGGTTTTCTTTGGTGATACTGACTTGGTTTGTCTCATTTTCTTTGGTACTGAGTGCCTAGGACTTGAGAGATCAGTCCAGTATTCATCTCCTTTATGTCCAGTATGGTGACATCTATAATATTTTCTAGGTCTGTTTCGAAACCTATTTTCATAAGGAATTTTGGAAAATTGTTTGAATTTTGGTTGATCAGTATTAGTGAGTTTTGCAAACTTTTGACTTAAGACTTTTATCTGATCACCAATAGATTTTAAAATGTTATTTTTGTCATTTTTTATTTGAGTTTTAATGTTATGTTTGACTGGTTTTGAAGGAGATGGTTCTGGTGTCTTAGTTTTATTAGGCAGAGAAGTCTTTTTATCATTTGACTTCTTGTTTTTGCCACTTGAAGATCCTGTTGAAGTTGTTTTCTTTTTACCATGTTTTAGAATGACAACTTGAACAGGTTCTTTAGATTCTTGAGTAGTTGACTTTGCTGTTCCTGTAGATTCAGTATTAGATAAAACATTTTGAGTAGTAGTGATTTTCTTTCCTGTAGACTCAGGTTCTTTATATATCTCAAAAGTAGTTGTGTTAAATAAAACTTCAAATGGAGGAACAGCAGAAGTGTCATACTGCACAACTTCGAGGTCAGTATCAAAAATTTCTTTTTCAGGAAATTCAATACTGAGCTCTTGTAGTTCAGTATAGCACTTAGAGCAGATGGAATGACTCAGTTTGACATCCAACTTCACAAAAAGTTTTTTGCTTTTACAAACTGAATAGGGTTCATATCAGAAAATTCTTCAAATAAATCAGCAAAATTATTTTTATTTTTTAACTGAGGATCAACACCAAGTGCAGCCCTTACATTTTCTGGAAATTGTTGATTTAGACATTTATTTAATTTAATAGATGCATTTCCCCAAGATTTACACTGGTTTTCAAATTTTTCTTTTTCTAATTTGTGTAAATGAGCTTTATCAGCTAATCTTTGGTTCATGTCTTGTAAGTTTAAAAAATTTAGTTCTAAATCTTTAAATTTTGCTAATTTATCTAAATGTTCATTATTTACCCTTTCAAGTTCAAGAATTGTTAATTTTAAAGCTTTTTCTCTCTGTACTAAAGTTTTAAGATCAACAATCATATACTCAAAAATCTTTTCTTTTTCATTCACTGAATAAGTTTGAAAGGAACTCACCTTGTACAACTGAGTGGAATCCCAATCAGTATGGACACTCATCCTCTCAGCTTCTTTGATATCTCTTTCAAAGGAGCTCTTCAAATCTTCTTCAGTAAAAGCCATGAAGGCTTTGTTCTCAATCTCTTCCTCATCATCACTTATCTCCTCATCCATCCAAGCCTCTGAGTAAAGTGCTTGATGAGGTGCTCCATTCCCTGCTGCATTCTTCCCCTTGCTCCAGTTCTTTAGCTTGACATACTTATCTCTATACCTTTTAGCTCGGTATGCAATCTTGTCATTCTGATCAGTTTCAGTTGACTTGGTATGACAATTAGCAGCAATGTGCCTAGGCTTTCCACACCTATAGCAAAGACCTGATTTTGGGTCAGTATTGGAAGAGCTAACACCAAGCCTCTTCTTTTTCAACTGATCCAACTTCATAGACATAAGAGCCATTTGTGTTTCAAGCTCTTCTGCCTCAGCATCAGCAAGATCAACTTATGGTTCTTCAGGCTCAGTTACAGTATATGCCTGTTGCACAACTAGAGCCATGACAGTGGAAGACTTGCCAGTTTTCTTCCAGTTGATCATTCTTGCAGCATTATTCTCCTCATGATTCAACATTAAACCATACAGAGTTTGAAGAGTGTATGACTCAATGTTGTTGGCAGCATTGACAGAATTTGTCATGTCAAGAAACTGTTGAGGAAGACTATCCAAGAACTTTTGAACAAGCTCTCCTTCCTCCTTCACAATGCCTACATTGATTAAATCATGGACAACAGTATTGAACCTGTTATAGAGAGTAGTGATGTCTTCATTTGGACTAGAAAAGAAGTTTTCATACTTCCTTCTCATGTTGCTTTTCCTCTGCAACTTCACCTTTGGTGTGCCTTCATAAGTGAATGATAGACTATCCCACATAACCTTTGCTGTTGGCAATTTCATAATTGCATTAAGTATTTCTTTGGTAACAGCATTACCAATCACCCCCTTTGCTCTTGAGTCTAGACTGAATAACTGACGGTCAGTATCAGTCCAGGTGTGTTTCAGTTTAAGAACTGTTCTTGTGCTCTCAGGAGCATCATCAGTAGCAGCAACGGGTTCCACTGTTTGTGGAATGATAGGACCATCATTAAGCACAGTGAGCATCTCATGATGAATAGATTCAAGATACCACTGAGCTTTAAGCTTCCATTGATGAAAATCTTTTCCATCAAAGATGGGCACTCCCTTACCAGACATAACAGGTGCAATGATTGTTGACATTTTGGATTTTTGAGTGTTTGAGGGATAAGTATATGGAATGGCTGCTAGGGTAATAGATCGACTAAATAATAATTAATTTAGCCTGCTCTGATACCAGTTGTTTGGTCACAACAACCCTGGTTTGTTTGATAATTGTTTAGATTAATAATTTACTTAAGACAATTAAGGTGATTAACACAGTAATTTAGTCAAACGTATATTATTCCACAAAGTGTGGCTTGCAGCGGAAATACAAGACCACTTGAACAATTACAAAGAGATATTATTGAACGTGTAAATTGGTAAGTATTCATTTGCAAGATGATCTCTATTTATAATGTTTATAGAGATCTTACATAATGGCAAAGGAGTAACCGAAGGACTAAACTAAGGAAATGACTAAGATCAAGGGATGTGATCTTAGTCCGTTACAATACTGACTTGTAACTCAGTCCTTCTACTCAGTATTGGCTTTCCAATACTGAGTGCTGATACTGAGTGGCCAATACTGGCCAAACTCAGTATCACTCCTAACTTAGCTAATTTAATCTACTATTTAATCTAAGCTAGTCTAGGTTGTTTTGTTATCCTAAGATTCATAAAGGGATAAGGCTTTTTGCCTTAACAAAAGATTCCAAATTTTCTTAGAATTAGTTGTACAATCCTTGAACTCGACGTATAATGGAAGTATGGAGGAAATAACTATATTTTAGAATGAAGAATATGAGGTGGTAATGATGAGGAAACATTGTACCATGATATTATAAAAACGGGTGGCCAATGTGTTTATAATAATATAGTACAATGTGGAATTATCAGATTCATGAAATATTGAAATGAATTAATGTATAAACATCTTTAACATGCGTGTTAGAAAATTAACCAGTCAAATGACAAATTAAAAACATACCTAACCTATAAATAAAAGACTTAATAAGATTTAATCCTATCCTTCTCGTTTAACATAAATGTGAACATCGTGTGCTCTCCATAAAATAACACGCGCTCGTATTATAGTCTGATTAACGGAACTCGTGAGGTTAACCGGTACGTTTATTGTGAGATTATCTTATAAGTGAATCGATTCTCGCGATACTCAAGCGAAAATGAGCCGAGAGTTTTACGTGGGTGTCTTGTGGTCATTTCAACTTCTAATATATGATCCACGGTATCCCTGTCATATAGATTAGAATGAGCATTGATTCGAGATTAACATGTCATTCTCCCATGAGAATGAATCTCAAAGAACTAGAGATTTCATAAGATTGAAACTGACAATAGTTTGCCTACGACACGAAATTGTTCGGTGTGAAATACGGCATCCCTCTTCACATCAAATAACTAGTGGTCGTATCCTAGCCTTATAAATAAAGATTGGGAAAATTATTATAAGGATAATTAATGAATACTTTGTTTTCTTTTGTAAATGTCTTCCATCAACAATAACATGAACAATGTCCCACTTCCTCCACCACCACTTCCACTTCCTCTTTCACCGTAAAATCGTCCTCGATTTTCTATCTCAAAAGTTTCATCTCGTAACAGTATTACGAAATTTAACTATGTGGATTCTCTGAATAATTCACGAGCTGTTGTTGAAAACCTAAGACTCATTCCGAATTGCAAAGTGAGAAAAGGAGAGTTTGTATGTAGCTTCATCAAAATGGTGAGAAGCTACATATCAGAAAGATTAGGGTGTAAATGTGTCTAAGGAATTAGCAGTTGACATAGTCTTGAACTCGCTTACTTCGGCATATTCTTCGTTCGTATCAAAATACGACAAGAATAATAAAGACATTACACTCATAGAGTTACGCAAGGAACCAATAATTGCTGAAGCAAAGATGTTAGACATTCATAACTTTATATCTGAACTCATATCTTAAATATTGAATCAAATGGTGCTACGACAAGTAAACCTTCTCACCCTAGTGGAAAAGGGGAAGCTAAGGTGGGACATACCCAACGAAAGCTTAAGAGAAAGAGAAGTTCACTAATAACACAAAAGGATTCAATGTGTTTTCATTGCAATGAAATGGTTCACTGGAAAAGAAACTGTCCAATGTACCTAGATGATGTGAAGAATCACATGGTCCAAAAGTATGGCATCTTAGGTACAATGATGATTGAACTTCATAGTGCTTCTATGTCTAAATTCTTGGGTCCTTGATACAGGGTGTGACACTCACATTTACACTGATATGCAAGGACTAAAGATTAGTAGGAAGTTGAAGCATGGTGAGCTGAATCTAATTATGGGAAAAAGAGTCTCGACTGCTGTCACCAAGATTGGAGATTACGAGCTCATGCTTAGTACTGGTCGTTCAAAGACTTTATTAGATGTTTGTTTTTCGCCGTCTATGGCACGCATCATTATTTCATTTTACGCATTGTTTAAGGATGGTTTTAATTTCGTTTTTGACAATGAGAATGGTTTCTATTTTAGTTTATAAAAATGATGTGTTTATTTTAAAGCTATTCCTTGTGCTGGTATATATGAAAATGATGGTTGCGTAAACAATAGAAATCTAATATTAAATGTTGATTCATCCAAAGGTGTATTGGATAAGTCAGGTCTATGGCATTGTCGCTTAGGACATATAAACAAGAAACGCATAGCTAAACTCCAAAAGAATAGAGTGTTAGAATCATTTGACCTCAAATCGAATGATGTGGGTGAGTCTTATTTACTTGGCAAGATGACAAAGGCGCCACTCACAGGGTCATGTGAAAGAGGCAAAGACTTGTTAGATCTCATACATACTGATGTATGTGGACGATTCAAGTCTAACACTAGACATGGTGAGCGATACTTCGTCACGTTTATTGATGATTTCAGTAGATTAGTTATATTTATCTGATTAAAATAAGTCTGATACTTTCGAAACGTTCAAAGAATATCAGAAAGAAGTACAGAATCAACTGGGCAAGAAGATTAAGATGCTTCGTCCTAACAGGGGCGGAGAGTATCTTAGTCAAGAGTTCATCGACTATCTAAAGAGTTGTGGAATAGTATCTCAACTATCTCCTCCACGAACTCCACAACTTAATGGAGTGTCGGAGAGGAGAAATCGAACCTTGCTAGACATGGTACGATCCATGATGAGTCGATCAACACTTCCAGTGAGTTTCTGGGGATACGCCTTAGAAACTGCAGCACATATCGTGAACCTTGTACCAACTAAGAAGATTGCCAAAACTCCCTCTGAAATGTGGACAGGGAATCCTCCCTCCCTCAAACATTTGAGAATCTGGGGTTGTGATGTTTATGTAAGACATGAAGCTCACGACAAGCTAGATAACAAATCAGAGAAGTGCTACTTTATTGGCTACCCACGACAGTCTTTTGGATATCGGGTTTATAATCCGAAAGAGAACAAAGTGTTCGTATCTCGAAGAGGATTCTTCCTCGAGAGAGAGCTATTGTCCAAAGAAGACAGTGGGAGCAAAATTGATCTTGAAGAATGTCAAGAGTCAACCAATGAAGATGTAGTGGAACCTATAGTTGACACTAGCACTCAACCAAAGGATGAGACTCCCGTTGAGGAAAATGATGCAACTCCCACCGTTCCACGTAGATCCTTTAGAACTATTCGCCTTCCTGAACATTATGGTGATTATTATGATTTCCATATTGCTTTACCAGTTGATGACGATGTGCCATCGAGTTATACGGAAGCTATGGAAGGCCATGAGGACGAAAAGTGGGAAAAGGGCTTTGGAGAGTGAGATTCAGCCCATGTATGACACTCAAGTATGGAACTTGATTGAGACTTCTCCCGGCACTAAGACCATTGGGTGCAAGTGGATCTTCAAGAAGAAGATCGACATGGATGAGAATGTGCACACCTATAAGGCTAGGTTGGTTGCAAAAGGTTATACTCAAACTCATGGGATTAATTATGATGAAACCTTTTCACCAATAGCCAAGATAAAGTCTATCAGAATATTGCTTGCCATAGCTGCATTTCATGATTATGAAATTTGGCAGATGGATGTCAAAACCGCCTTCCTTAACGGAATACTTACTGAGGATGTCTATATGGCACAACCAGAAGGTTTTGTCAACAAGAAATATCCTGATAGAGTGTGCAATCTTGAGAAATCAATCTACGGATTGAAGCAAGCCTCTCGAAGCTGGAATCTATGATTCAATGAGGAAGTCAAGGAGTTTGGTTTCTCTAGGAGTGAAGATGAGTCATGCGTTTACATCGAAGCTAGTGGGAGCGTTGTAGTCTTTCTAGTACTGTATGTGGATGACATACTCCTTATTGGAAATCATATTCCTACACTGCAAGATGTGAAGTCTTGGTTGGGAAAATGTTTCGCAATGAAGGATCTAGGAGATGCAGCGTACATACTCGGCATAAAGATATACAGAGATAGAGAAAGACGTCTAATTGGATTGAGCCAGAGTACATACTTGGATAAAATATGAAAACGTTTTAGTATGGTTGATTCCAAGAAAGGGTATCTACCCATGAACCATGGCATAACATTGTCTAAGAGTCAATGTCCCAGTACTGAGCAAGAACTGGAGAAAATGAGTCGAGTCCCCTACGCCACGGCGATTGGATCGATCATGTATGCCATGGTATGTACTCGCCCGGATGTCTCATATGCTTTAAGCATGGTGAGTCGGTTCCAGGGCAACCCTGGCAACGATCATTGGACTGCGGTGAAAACGATTCTCAAGTACCTAAGGAGAACAAAGGATATGTTCTTAGTGTATGGTGGGAAAGACGAATTTGTTGTGGAAGGTTATTGTGACGCGAGTTTCCAAACGGATAGAGATGACTCGTGCTCACAAACTGGGTGTGTGTTCTTGTTAAATGGAGGAGCTGGCACTTGGAAAAGTTCCAAGCAGGAGACATTTAGTGATTCAACTTGCGAATCTGAGTATATTGCTGCATGTGAGGCATCAAAATAGGCCACATGGTTGAAGAACTTCATTGGTGATCTTGGTGTCGTAAGAAGCATCAAGGAACCAATGAAGATCTTCTGCAACAATGAAGGTGCAGTCGCTTTGACTAAAGAATCCAAAGATCATAGTCGAACCAGGAATATACTCAGAAAGTTTCACTACGTGAGAAAGCGAGTTGAGGAAGGAGACATGATAGTGACAAGAGTATCGTCGGTAAACAACCCGACTGATCCTTCCACAAAAGCACTAAGTCGGGCCAAGCATGATGCTCATGCAAGGACGATATGAATTAGATTTCATAGTGACTTATCGTAAAGTGTTATTCATTTGAAATTTGTAGTGAAAATTAAATTGTATGAATTGATGATTTATTTATGGAGATTAAATAATTTGCAAGTGTTCTATCATTCATATAGTATTTAATTATTCCATTTGAACCTTTTGCATGTTTAGAACCTATTCCAAAGTAACCTAAGAGGTTACTTAAACGTCCACAGTCGATCGTTCTTATGGGAATAAGAACTGAATTAAGATGTCATGGGAGAGTTAGTAGATTGTTCAAAAGGATGAACATTGCATGGAGATTGCTGCTACTCTGATGAGCATTTAAAAGGTGTATTTAAATGTAGGACTAACCCACACTCAGAGTATTACCCCATGGACTTCATCATGGGTAATAGTGAGGCGATAATATCGTATGAGTCTTCAAATCAAGATGCATCGTTTCTCTAGTACGATTTCGTGATACATTGGTCTAACTCCAACGCTATTCGTAACTGGTAGCTATACAGATTAGTTCCATGTATCATGTGATGACTATGAAGGAAATGGTGTAGTTAAGGTTTATTCGTTCCCTCTGATCAAAGTGATAGAGGAGATATCTTTGGGCCCCCTGTTGATTTGATGTGACACTGAAGTACCTGCGCAGGTCAGGACTAAATTGAGAGTTCAATTAAGTAGTCAAATTGTCATTATAAATCTCGAATCAGGAAACATAAATGTAACTAGAGTGACTGACAAGTCCATGTCACTAGGTACATGATATCGCGCAACGAAGGACATATGATCACTTATCACAGGACTGTTTCTGATAGTTCAGAGTTCAGTAGCTGCACATGTTATGCACACTCTAAAGGATACACGAACGCGTACCGTTTATAGTTGATGAGATGTCCAAGTGGGAGACTGTTGGAAATAGTGTCCAACACATCAAATAAACCGGTATTCTGGTTCGGGTATTTTAGAGTCCTATTCGGGTTGCCCTCGAGGAATCAACGAACACGGGAAATAACGTAGTGTTTAATTAATAGTTTAATTAAACGGACTAACGAGCTAGACGGGCTAATCTAGTTGATGGGTAATTAACTAGATTATGGCATCGGGCCAAGTATTTATTAATGGTTTAAGGTGTTGTTTGGTTCGCTGGAATGTAATGGAATCTGAGGGAATGGGAATCCAATTCCATTAGATTCTAATGTTTGGTTCAATAAAATGGATGGAATTGGATTCCTAAATGATGGAAACATTCCACCAAATGATGGAATCTCAATTCCATCCAAATGTGGATGGAATTGAATTCCAAGGCTGGATGAAATATTCTTTTACATTTATACCATTTATCCACCAACATTCGCCGCCGCCGCCACCACCCGCCACCGCCACCGCCACCACCACCCGCCACAGCCACCACCACCTACCGCCGCCACCACCTACCACCACCTACCACCACCGCCACCATCCATCGTCGCCGCCACCACCACCCCTCGCCGCTGCCGCCGCCACCCGCCACAGCCACCACCACCTACCGTCGCCGCCACCACCAGCCGCCACCCGCCACAGCCACCTACTGCAGCCACCACCACCTACTGCCGCCACCGCCACCATCCACCGTCGCTGCCAACACCACCCGCCACAGCCACCACCACCTACCGCCACTACCACCACCACCTACCGCCACCGCCACCATCCACAACCACCTACCGCCACCGCCACCATCCACCAACACCTATCGCCATCGCCGCCGCCACCTTCCACCACCACCCACCGCCGCCACCCCCGCCACCACCACCCATCGCCGCCACCAACCGACACCACCACCTATACCGCCACCAATCGACACCACCACTTATACCGCCGCCACCACCACCACCACCACCCACCGGCGCCTTCGCCACCACCGCCGCCATCACCCACGATCACCACTACTAGTAATAAGGGTAAATTCGTCATTTAGATAATTCCAATTCCAATTCATGTCAACCAAACAGAATATTGAATTGGATTCCAATTCCCTTCCATGCCATCCAAACAGACTATGGAATTGGATTTTATTCCTGACGGATTCCAATTCCTGACAGATTCCAATTCCTTCCTAGATTCCAATTCCATCATAAACATTCTGCGAACCAAACAGCACCTAAGTTAATACTTGTGGGCTTAATTAAAGAGTTAATTAATGCGGGCTTTGGACCAATTAGGGTTTGACCCAAATTGGGTTTAGGCAAGTATATATATGAGGTTAAGGGGTTTAACCTAATACACTTAATCACTTGTTCCTTGCCTCCAAAGTTTCGGCCGAACACCACCACCTTCGACCGAACCGCCGCCGTGCCACCGTCGCCGGACCGCCGCATCGCCGCCGTCCCCGTCACCGGAAATCGAAGGGTATTCGATTTGCTTTCGGTACAAGTTTCTCAAGGGTGCTTTGTACTACCTCGTGGTACATCGTCTCGTTCGTGATCAACCTTGGGTGTGATACGATAGAGGGATTCTTGCTTGAATCCTAGTGCATTGTTTGATCTGGCCCGTACTAGATCACAGGGTTTGTCTAGTTCACTAAATCGCGAAGAACAAGTAAGTTTCGAATTCATCTATTTAATTATATTAAATATCTAGTTGCATTAGAACTGTAAACCTAACGGTCCTAAAAGTTTTATCGGGTCAGTGTTCTAACCAAGTTACTTTTGATTTCCGCCTTAAGTAAATTGTGGCTAGATGCATAGAAAACCCAACAATGGCTAAGTAAACTTGACCACGGTCGATGATGTGAGCCGATTCTGGATCTTTTTCTGGACCGGAACCGCGTTTTATGGGACACGTTGGTTCGAGTGAGATTGATCCAGTTGTGATGTTTTCTTGTTTATGATCCATTGTTATTTTGTTGTAGATAAAATTCAAGAGTTCTATTTCATGCGAGCTTTGATAAGCTGTGAGTTGTGTTCGAGCTGCTTGTAGAGAGTGAGTAGTTGTTTTATATGTGTCAAATAAATGAGAACCGTAAGCTCTAATACAATGTAAATAATGAAAATCTCGTAGGAATAACTTTGATAACTAGTTTTAAATACAAAATACGTAAAAAAAACCCTACTGGACCCTATTTACGTCTATACAACTGGTCTTGATCATACAATAAAATTGAACTATATTTATCTAACAATATGAAATAGTATTTACGTGAACGCAAGTGGGTGATTGATTTTGATCTTTTAAATTTGGTATATGTGTTTTGAATATTAGTCTCTGTATTAGTTCTTCAACTTATTAACTAGCTATATAATTTAACCATTAATTAATTGACATGATATAAATAATAAAAAATTAAAGGTAATTAGCTAGTGATCAAGGTAGTTCTAAACTATTTTGTTTTTCAATCTAATTGAGGAAACACGTAGTTTGCGAACTGGATGGAATTTGATGG
The DNA here is from genome assembly GCA_963853835.1 of Calendula officinalis. Classification (NCBI taxonomy): domain Eukaryota; kingdom Viridiplantae; phylum Streptophyta; class Magnoliopsida; order Asterales; family Asteraceae; genus Calendula; species Calendula officinalis. Next base: position 36,456,599 of record OY970828.1, read on the forward strand.
ATTTGAAATTTAAATTACATTCCATATGTTGTCCAGTTCACATAATGGAACGAAATTTTTATTCCATGTCACGTTTGATTGGGAAAGGAAAACTAAATGACATCCATCAAATTCTTCAAAATGTGGAGTTCACATTCCTTAGCATATAGATAGTAGAGGAATGTCTTTCTACTTTTAGCAGGTCTTAAAATAGGCTTGTCATTTCTGGAAGGTCTTAAACCCACATCTTAATTGAAAAAAAAGACTATTAACAGGTTTCGAACTTTGGCTCTCTAGAAACACATTTATGAACCTTACCACTACACCACATCAAATATTTGATACACAAACGAAACACTAAACCACCATGCTTTCAATGTGCAGACGCAAATCATTATAGCCATTAAAAATTAGACGTTTTCCTACTTTTAATTTTAGAAAAATTAATCAGTAATGGTAATTTACTTCAACATGCGTTTTTTGTATTAAATTTTAACATTGAATTCGTGCGGTTTAGATCACTCCATCCTATTTTTTTTACGGTTATAAATCACAAATCTCTTATGGATTTTTTAAGTTACAAACATTGAAATCATTGAAAGCATGCATTTTTTTCAATTATGATGTGCGGTTTTTTTTATACATTAGAGATATATTGAATTTTACGTTTTTTTCTAACCTATATATATATATATACTCCATCAACTTACGATGGAGTTGTTGTGCGACCTACAAACGAGGTGAAAACTTACAATCATATTGAAAAATTTTAAATGTCTGTAATCACCCAATATGGTGCTTCAGTGCTTCAGGCCCCTACGGATGGAACAACAATGATTAATTGTATCACACATAACGTTTCTGTGACACAAATGGTGCTTTTTTTATATTATGGCTTGGCTTATATTTATAAATTACTCACTTTCCGAATAATAAAAATTATTGTTATACGATTTAATTTAGTGCAACTACACAAATTATATATTTTGAAGTGTGAATTATCTCATTTTGTCACACCCTATTACTTATTTTTTTATCTATTAATGTGTCGTAATAATTGGAAAATCATGAGAAAGTATCGAATCACCCTCCAAAATGATACTTCGTCAACATCAACCACAAGCAAATGAAAATCGATGTTTGGACGAAAGTTTAGTGATTAATGCGAATTAACAAAAACGTCCTTAATACTTGAAATTTAGATTTACCATATAAAGATATTGACTTATTTTCGATATTGAATTATTGCTTTTAATTGCTTTTTAAAACACTCCAACTTGATGAAGATTAAGTGTTATTTTATTTTGACATAATGTGAATTATATATTTTTCAGTTAAAAAATTAATGCTCTTATAGATTCCCTAATTTATACAAAATTGTAATAAAAACGCCGAATCAATATTAGTCCAAAATTAACTTATATCTTTTCAAATTAAATATAATTTTAATACCCCTACTAAACATACCTTTTAAAGCAACGTTTTATATATACGTTTTTATTGCAAAGAGCACAAATTAATTATATGAACTAATTGTAATTCATCCCACAATTTTTTTTGGAAACGGCAAATGAAATAACGGAAGCCTACTCGCAAGTTTTCAGCGAGCACCCCGAGTTCGAGCTCCGCATAAGCGGGCAAACCCAGCCCCCAAAGGGATTTCCAAGGAAAATTCCCCATATGTGCCCGTGTGAGGTATGGGTTATATACATTTTTTGGTTCTTAAATTGCAGTTACATTCAAAGAATGATTCACTTATTGCCGACCAAATGGAATAAAAATTACTATATAAAAATATTATATTATGATTGTATAACTGTCAAATCCCTAATTTCGAGCGGTTCAACTAAAATATAACTATCATATAACGTGAAAACAACTACTCAATTTAGTGTGATACTGAATAAGGAAGTTGTATGATTTTTAACTTCATAAAATAATTCTTGTTCCAATTTACGCCTTCAATAGTAAGTTAGTAACCGTCCAACTTAATGAAAATTAAATGCTTATAAAGACTAAATTATACGATATACGTTTGTTTTTTCATTTTTAGCAGGTGTTAAAACAAAAACGTCGAGTCAATGCTATAACTAGGTATAAAGACTTAATTATGTATACGGTTTTTTTATGCTTACGTTTTTTTCATGCTTACGAACTGTGAGAGAGAATATATAGTAACCAATGGATATTTCGGATACCAGTATAAAGACTTAATTTTAACCTATACGTTTTTTATTCATTTTTAGTAGGTCTTAAAACACAAACGGTCAGTCAATGCTATAACTAGGTATAAAGACTTATTTATGTATACGTTATTTTCATGCTTACGTTTTTCCATGCTTAAGAACTGTTAGAAATAATATATAGTAACCAATGGATATTTCGGATACCAATATAAAGACTTAATTATACGATATACGTTTTTTTTTTCATTTTTAGCAGGTCTTAAAACAAAAACGGTCAGTCAATGCTATAACTAGGTATAAAGACTTAATTATGTATACGTTTTTTCCAAGCTTACGTTTTTTTCATCCTTATGAACTGTGAGAGAGAATATATAGTAACCAATGGATATTTCGGATACCAATATAAAGACTTAATTTTAACCTATACGTTTTTTTATTCATGCTACAACTACCCATTAAATCTTTGCATTAATATGAATTAAATTTGTTAAATTAAAATACGTATTACCTCCACTCTATATAAACAACGGTATTATAAACCGAGAAAACCCGTCACTGTTTTCATCAAAAACTGAGAAAACCTTCATAACCAACTGTATGAGTTATCACCCGCAACTCTGTTTTTTCATTCTATTCTTTAACAAATGATACAAATGTTATTCCTACCGTGTATGAGTTTCGTAATCTTTTTTGTGTAAGGTATTCTTAACATGTCAACAATCAGATTGCACTATATAAGAAACATTCATGATTTCAAGGACAAAATTCACCTCAAGGTCAGGGTTCTACGAGTGTGGCCCCACACGAACTTCAACAATAAAAATGGGATAATATCACTTGAGATGCTGTTAATTGACGAGGAGGTATTACACTTAACCATATTCTATAATTGATCATTACGTAAAAATATTGTTTTTACTATTAATTAACATCGTGTGTATTATCCATTTTTTTGTAAGGAGGCAAGATTCAAGCTTCTATTTACGTTAAACTGATGAGTAGATTTCAAAAACAATTGAAGGAAGACGGTGTTTACTATATCAGAGGAGGTAAGTTGTGGCAGGCCAAGTCAAGTTTTACGTTTACTGGCCTGAATGAAAAACTTTCATTTCAATCAAGCACAACGATTAAAGAATGCGCTGAGTGGTCTGGTCCATTACATGGTTTTGAGTTTGCTGCATACGAGAACATTTTGAATAACTCATTACTAGCCTCGAAGTCAATTGGTAAAATTAACTCCATTTTATTACGTAGAATTTATATGTTATATAACCCTATACCCCTACTAATTAATGAATTTTTTTAGATGTAATCGGAGAAATTTGCGTCGTTGAAAGTCTTAATTCTTCAAGTGAAGACAGAAGCAAGCACAAGCTGCCAATCGAAATAAAAAACATACAGTTCGTTGCAATTATGTATTGTGCTCGTTCTAAAAATATGTTACGAATGAAGTTTTAATCGCCAGTAATATTTAGTTCGCAGTCCGCCGCATCGCGCGGGTTTTATCCTAGTATGAATATAATGTACTAAATTCCTATGGAATTTAAACTATTGGCTATCAACCACTTCCATCATCACCACACACTTGCACTTGCCTGCCAGGCTGCCACCACCATTAACACCCCTGCCACCCCACCACCACCATGCACGGATCAACACCACCAGACTTTATTTTAGGCCCATTTTTAGTCTATTTGTGTTTTTAGACTCATTCTAAAATCTAAGCCTTATTTAAGGTTTTATGAAAGTTTATTCTTCTCCCAAAATTATGTTCTCAAGTTGAAACAATTTGAAGAATGAATCCATTATAGTTTTAGAATAACGTGATTTTGAAAATGATTGCGTAGTGTATTCTTATAATCAACTGGACTAAAATCTATATTTTAGTTTTTTACTCTATATCAGTTATCATAGAATTAAAAAAAAAAAAATCAAAATAGATATTGTCCATCTAGACTATTTAATATGAAATTAGAGAGATATCTTAATACTTCCTCCGATTCAAAATAAGTGATACACTTTGGATTTTACGGATTTTGAGGCAAACGTTTATAATGATGATTAAATTAGATTAATTGGATGGTTAGTATGAAATGGGTCCCACACTTTTTGAATAAAGTGAAGTTAATGATGTTTAAAAGTAAAAGTAAGGGTAAAGAGGTATTTTCACTTTGTTAAAGTAGATAGTTAGTGAGTGTGGGTCCCACTATTTTTTGCCAAATAAGTTAATTTTTCAAAGTGTATCACTTATTTTGATACACCCCAAAAAGGAAAGTGTATCACTTATTTTGAATCGGAGGAAGTACAATGGTTTGAAAAGCCAATTACTCGGCCAATTAAAATTTTATAGACAATTTATAAACAAGTCAAATTTGTAATAAAAACCCCATTTTAACAATATAAAATATGAAACATTAATCACATGGCACTTGCAAAGATTTGAGGTACAACTTTGTGAGACTTCTTTTTATAAGAAAGCTAGGATTTTGTAAGCATGGTCATAACATTATGTGTCTGCAAAAAAATGGTACTCCTTAACATTGTTTATAATTAACCGAACCGCAGATATCGTTGTCGCAACCGTGAGGAGCGAAAACACGACGATGATACCCCAATGCCAAACCTTATTCTTCAATCTTGTGGACTCAGCTTTCACCTTTTTAATGAAAAAACACAGAAAAAGGACAATTAATCCATGTTTTTTAATAGTATTCTTGTTTTTCATAATGTTAAAATATTTTGTATATATTTTACTAGCCTATAACCCGTAATGAATCACGGGCGGCTTATAAATTTTTTTTATAATCTTTTATTTAGTTAAGAATATTTAATTCATTGAAAATTATGTACCTTAATTTGAAATAATTTCGTAGGTATCACAATATTTTAATAAAAAAAATTCAAAGATATGCGTACCCCCATAATTAGTTAGCTGAAATCAAAGATACATTTTCAGTTGATGCATAAGAATTACAAGAATGGAGGTTCACACATATAAATTCTCTCTCTCAAAATTGTTCAACCTTTGTGAGAATAAAAGGTGGGCACTCAAAAACGAAAACTTTATACTATGATTACATAAATGGAGTGAGTGATTACACCTTAATAGGAAACGAAAACTTTATACTATGATTACATAAGTGGAGTGAGTGATTACACCTTAATAGGAAAGAAACATTCCAACATCTTTTAGTAATTAGTTTTGTGCAACAAACCCTTCACCCGTTCCTTCAGCTACAATAGTAACCATGTGCCCATTTTCTTTTAGCTCTTTTTCTACAAACGCAAACGTCTCACCTTCTATGAAGAATAGTGATTATGGTATTAAACATAAATCCACATAACTTGCAAGAGTTGCATACATTTGAAACGAAGTATGAAACAAAAATTTAAAAGAAAAGATTTTGATAAATTAATTTACTAACATGTACACTTACTAACCAGTAAGGAAAGTATTATATTGTCAACATCATCTAGGATGCAAAACTGGGGTGGGATATAAAGTAATTACTTCTCTATCATAATGAGGGGTTTTTTTTAATTTTTGAATTTTGTAATTATAAAATTTATTTAAATTTTTTATAAATATCTTTAGTCCTTCAACAATACAATCAAGAATCTTGCCATCCATGATCTTCTTGATCTCAAAATGCCCATGATTATAAGCTCTAACAACAAATCAAGTAAACATGTGTGAAATTTGTCTCGTTATCATCAAAAATACAGTCTTAATTGAAAATTAAAGCACACACATAAACCCTAATTCATTGGTCAAATAGATTAGTGTGTTTAATTGAGTTACATGGGTCAAAAGGGATATAGTGTAAAATGCATAAAATTCACATAAATTGCATTCAGATAGTAGTTGTGTTACAAAAGATGAACCATCTCGCCAAGTGAATATTATGGTGAGGATCATGGTGTAATAGTGTCACATTGCCAGCTGAACCAAACCAAGCAATCATTTACTCAAATGGGCCAAACGCGCCCAGTAAAAATAACACGTAACCACACATACCTGATCAAATAGTGGATGTTGGGCTAAATAAGTAGGGCCCACAGGGCTGTTTTGACTTATTTCCCACATGAAACTCAAAAAATATTAGCATTGCTTGCTTCCAATCATTGCATAAAAGTTTTCTCCAACCTACAACATGTGGTAACAGACGAAAATCAATCCGACTGAAACATGAAAATATTTGTGGTAATCACTTTGCTAACATTATTATGGTATTATTAGAAATTCTTCCAACCGAAATGGAAAAGAATTTGGCTCAATTTAGCTGGTTAACAATGTCTATTTAGGGGCCACTTGGTATTGGAATTAGATACACAGGCTACCGAGCCAGTGACGACACTTTACCAATAACTCCTACTACCGATAATATTGGCGTTGGCGACGATGGCAGAAGCAGAGTCAGTGAAGCTGTGAAGGGTGGAATGGAAATAAATAGAAACGACAATCATCTAAGAATTAAACCGAATATGCTAATAATTAGGGAGCAAAATCACTATCTAATGGTTACATAGAGAAAGGAAACCGACTTTAGTATTATGCCATATCTAATGGTTACTGAGCTAGTGACAACACTTTACCAATAACTCCTACTACCGATAATATTGGCGTTGGCGACGATGGCAGAAGCAGAGCCACTGAAGCTGTGAAGGGTGGAATGGAAATAAATAGAAACGACAATCATCTAAGAATTAAACCGAATATGCTAATAATTAGGGAGCAAAATCACTATCTAATGGTTACATAGAGAAAGGAAACCTACTTTAGTATTATGCCATAATGTTTAAATTTAGGCAAATCAGTTATGTAATGGGCCACATTTCACGGGAATTAAACCATATCGTATAGGAATTTGATTTTGAAAAAGTGGAGGTATCCAACTGGAAGTAAAACGCAGGTGTGGAATAATGACTTATCAAAACTTAGATATAGGTATAGATGCATTTTTTTCACGTGATATGATAGTAATCAAAATATACTACGTATGGTTTTTGGTTGCCAAAAGTGTTCTACTAAAGTAAGTAAAGTAACAGTGTAACACTCAATTAAATGAGCCAGAGTAATAAGTTAACCATTTTGTGAAATTTATAATAACATCGCACCTTTAATAGTTGTAGACACAATATATTTGTAATTAGAAGCTCATAATAAATCAATTTTGGACACGGTATATTGTAATTAATGTCATTATAAAATTGATTTTATAACTGGTAAGTTATCCATAATGATAATAAATATGTCATTAATGATAATTTATCCATAATTTATCCATAATGATAATTTATATAGAGTAGACAAACACAAGTTACATGGCTTTTAATATGTCATTAATTTCACATACACCATGACGGTTAGACATAAGTAAGCTTTTAACTGGTGCCTTAATGCAATTTTATTATGATATAACGTTACAAGATGCTTGTACACATAAGTAAATACCCCATTGATTATACGTATCCACATAAGCGTGATGACACATAGATATCTGGTGTACACATAAGCCTCATACATGTCATAAGGAATGATGTGCTATTATGACATGACTAACATGACATGTCAAGATTTCAAAAAAAAAAAAACCTTGGTTTAATATATATAAAGATAAATAATTTTATTTGACACTTATTATCATAAATTAAAACTTAATGTAACCGTCGATTTTAACAATAATCATCAAAAAATATAACCAAGTGTTCTATCGTATAACATGAAATAGAAAAGATCTACAAGTATTTACATATACATATAGTAAAATATAGGAATTGATTCTTATAAAGGTCAATAAAAGTGAGGTGGCTTAAAAGTGCATATGTGGACTTTTAGGTGGCAATAATGACTTAGCATTTAAGTGCCAAGTGGCCTCATACATGGCATTAGGTATGATGTGCCATTATGACATGGCTTTAAAGATTTCAAAAAAACCTTCTTTTAATATATATAAAGATGTGAAATGTTCAAGGTAATTCATAATTTTCGTGTACTCCTAACTGACAAATCTTAATCATTGGTCAATAAGATCTATTGTAATATTTTATACATCTCAATGTATAAAATATGTGATTAATTTTGATCGTTACTTATAATTAATCAATAATTGAAAGATTTGTCATTTGAAACTAAAAAATTAAGGACTACATTGAATACATCTCTATATTTTGTTTACTTTATTTACCTTAATATAGATAAAGCTTGGGAAAACGAAGGTTAAAGGGATGAGAGCAAAAGATCCGATCAAGTTGACGATGTCCCCCATAAATGGGAAAGCTGCAGTCACGAGTGTGTTGCCAGTAAAAAGCATTGCTCGTAAGCATAGTAGGATCTTGATGTTTTCTCTTGAATGTATGCTTTTGTCTAGCCTTAGAAACTTTGTGTCAAGGGTCTCATGGATTGGTGATGTAAACATCTGAGGTCAATGTGAAAAAAATGAGTACTTGACTATAGATTTTACCAAAAAGAAAAATACTTTATGTTTTGAACTATTTACTTATGAATGAGTGGATTTAGATCGTTTTTAATATCAAACACGTTACAGTTAGAAAACTATGGTTTGGCGACACATAGAAAAAAAATCACTAAATGTAAAAAAAATCACCAGATTATGAGATTAGAAGTATTCAATGAACTTCATATTTCCTTTATAAGTAAATAAATGCATTTATTAATCATTAGTGAAGTCTACTTCTTGCATAAATTAAATATATTTTAAAGTAAAAAATGGTAAATTTAAATTCATTAAACATTCTAATCTCATACTCTTAAGGCATGATGGAGTTAGTCAAATTATAATGTTATCTTTTATAAAATGACTATAATTATTAAAAGGGATAATTGCTTTTATATCCTTGTAAAACTCATAAATTATTTTTATATCCTTCTCAAATACATAAATTATCTCTATATCCTTCTAAACTTTGTAATTGTCTTTATATCCTTCTAAATCTTTAAAACTTTCTTTTATGTCCAAAACCCTATTTTAATATTTATTAAATCATTATAATATTAATAATTACCAAATAATTATGCAATATATTACTTGATTATGTATTAGAAATCATGTTTATTATTGATATTATCACGATTTAATAAATAATAAAATAAGTTTTTGGACATAAAAAAAAGTTTTAAAGGTTTAGAAGGATATGGAAGTAATTATAAAGTTTACAAGGACATAGAGATAATTTATGAATTTGAGAGGGATATAGAAATAATTTATGAGTTTTACAAGGATATAAAAACAATTATCCCTTAAACTCTTAATTTTATGTATACAAGTATAAAATCTCTTAAATTTCTTACTCAAATATTAATATGATCACTTTAATAATATTAATTTTTGTAATCATTTTTAATGGATCAATTATTAAACAAAAGCCTAATAATTAACAAATCAAAAGTGTATATAGGCCAACTTTGCCTGACCCAACGCGTAATATGACCCGCCTATTTTTGACATGTTATCTAACCCGCCCATATCCACACCTGTAACGATAACTGAAATCGTGGAAGGAAGCTTACATGTTGCGAGATTATAGACTGAACAAAGATGATTGCATTTATGGTAATCTTAGCCCATTTCGGCCCACTAACTTCTTCTCGGAGATATGCCGATACGGCTGAGCCATATGCCCTGTATCCTACTATGCTCACACCATAATAGAAGAATAGCCCCACACTGAATTGTAGATACAACGCTTTCCTCATGTTTTTTGTCACTGGTTTGCGTAGAGTAGACTGCAATTCATATAACTTATAATTAATTACAAAAAATGGACCATCTTTCCAAAAAGCAACCTATCTACTTGGATATCCTCAAAGTAAACCGTGTGAATTGATTTTTTTTTTTTTTACGATTATACAACTTCAAGTACCAACTAACATTGTACTTTTTGTCCTTTTCAAATAAGACAAAAAGCTCACACAAAAGTTCAACCGTTACATTTATTAGGGGTGTCAAATTTGTACCGACCAAAATCAACCAACATGCTACAAACCATACCAATTTAAGTTGGTAGCCAACATGTTTGGTTGGTAGTACCGTACCAATCGAGTATTCATGGTACGGTAACGGTACAAATATTTAAATACCATGGTAGTACCGTACCAACCAATATATATATATATATATATATACATATATATAAATTAATTCTTATAATATATACTTACATAAATTGTGATCTAATTTATATCTTTAAAAATCTCTCCACCGTACAATATATATAATTGATTCTTTAAAATAGATAATTTTTATATAGCATTAATAAATCATTGTTTTATTTATCGTGTTTTCGAGTTTGTGAAATTTGTTAATATGTTTTAAATGATGGATGATAGTACCGTACAATATGTTTTAAATTTGTTATTTATCTTGTTTTTAATATTTTTTGGTTTCATATTAGCTTGTAATCTTGGTATACAGTACCAATTTGTACCAACCAACATTGTTGGTAGCCAAACAAATTGGTACCAAGTATACTTGATATGGTACCGGTACTCAAATAAGTGTACCAACTATAGTTGGTACGGTACACGGTATGAGGAAAATACGTATGGTATCGTACCATGTTCACCCCTACCGTTTACGGGCGGACTCACTATGGAGCCCACAGTGGCAGGTGCCACTACTCAAATTTTATTTCGCAAGGTAAAAAAAATAGATATTTTTTTTGGTGTTACGGACTTACGGTACTACTACTGGATTAAAAAATTACACAATAGTCCAAGACAATATTTAAAAAAAAACCCTTAAGTATTAGTCAATAATCCAAACTCAAAGCACCACCCAAACCGTTCATTACTTTGCTCATGATAATTTTAAGAGTAAATTACACGGATAGTCCCTGTGGTTTTACCTGAGTTTTGGATTTGGTCCCTAAGTTTCAGTAATTACACGATGGTCACTAAGTATCAGACTCCGTATCGGTTTTGATCCCTAACGCTATCTGCCGTTAAAAATAGCTGTTAAGCTCTATCATGTGCATTGCACATGAGGGTATATTTGGTCTTTTAACCCTTTTTCTCCTATTTCCTTCTTCCTCCAATCTCATTATTCTAAACTCTTATTTCTTTTCTCTGATCAAAGAGCTTTACCACCATAAATAATATTTGGGAAAACTGGTGCAGATCACCTTTAGATTGCTTTTGAATTATGAGTAATCGTTAAAGTGGAGTTTTGGCTCTATGGGTGTTTCAGCTGCTTGCACTCATCCGAATTTGGCTACTGTTCTTTTTAAGATTATTAGTTTGTGGACTAGGTGTTCTATTGTTTAATTTTTGTGCTTTTGTTGGGTTTTTGTTTGTCGGAAATGGTGTCCAACGTCATCAAATAAACGGTTTGACTTGGTCAACGTAAATTAAAGTCCTACTAGGGTTGCTCTCGGGACACAACCGAACACGAGAATAAACGAACCGGGCATTAGTTAATTGTATAATTAATGCGTATCGGGCTTGGTGGACTGGAATAAGTTAATGGGTAATTAATTTGTTATTCCATATCAGACTTGGTTAATTAATGGTTGAATTAAACAAGACGGGCTTTAGGTCAATTTGAGTCTAACTCAAATAAGGAAACATAGGTTTTCCTAAACCTATATAAAGGGACCTTGGGGTATTGACCAAATACATCAAACTCATTAATTGAGAACCCTACTCCCAAAGTTCGGCCCCCCCCCCCTTCGTCCGTCCGACCGACCGCCGAACGAAGCCACCTCCGGCCGCCGTAACGCCGCCGCCGGACCGCCGCCGAAATAGTTTTCGGTAGTGTTTTCGTTTGGGTTTTCTTAAGGGTACTTTGCACTACATCGTGGTGTATTGTCTCGTTCGTTGTCAACCTCGAGTGTGATCAAGTAGAGGGGTTCTTTCTTGAATCCTAAGTTCGTTGGCAAATTCTGGCGCGTACTGGTTCTCAAGGAATCGAATCACCGAGCACCGCTAATGTAAGTATTTATTTATTACTAGTTGCCTTAGACTCGTAGATCTAAGCGATCCTTAAGCTTCGTAGTTTATCGTATTAATTGTTCGTAATTCCGCGACGAACATAGTGACGTTAAATGTGTACGAAACCCAACAGTCTATGTATTTTGATTTCACTAGAAAAGGAGACCACCGGAGAAGATGGTGGTTTCCGGCGGAGATCGTGGTCAATTTCCCCATCTTACGAACTTCTTAGCTCTGATGAGGATTTCTTGAGTGAAATTAGTTGACGTCACCGGAGATTGTCGGGGGAAGGCCGGAGAAGACGAACCAGACGTCGCCGGAGATCGCCGGAGCAGTGGCTGAAGAATTCGATTTTGTGGGTATTGAAATCGATTTTCAATTAATTATGCAAAAGGGGCCGACAATCCCCGATTCAAAAAATTAGAAGATTGTTTAAATATGAAATAATCAAAAAAACGATTGAGGTGGATCTTAGACATCCAAGGAAGGAATGAAGCAAAGATTTTTGTTGATGAATATGCAGGGAAACGATTTCTGTTGATCCACGATGGTGGATTATATAGAGGAGGCGGGGAATTAGGGTTCGCCATATAGAGGATTCTTTGTTAATGGTAATGATGAGGAAGATGAAGATGATGAAGAGGTAAAAGGACTAAATTACCCTCATGTACTTTGCTCATGATAGAGCTTAACAGCTATTTTTAATGGCAGTTAGCGTTAGGGACCAAAACCGATACGGAGTCCGATACTTAGTGACCATCGGTGTAATTACTGAAATTTAGGGACCAAATCCAAAACTGAGATAAAACCACAGGGACTATCCGTGTAATTTACTCTAATTTTAATATTTACCTGTAGTTCTGGTAGTATGCCACTCGAGTTGCAAACAATAATGGCTGATATTGCACCAAAACCGTTCATTACTCTGTCAAAGTTGCTTCCCTTGATGTCATAATTACGGCCTTTATTTGATCTGCCTATAAGGGAAGATTAATTATGTTTCAATCCATGTAGCAAAATATCAACTTCAACATAACAAAATTTTGAATTTAATAAAAATATTGATATATTTTAGGTTGCGTTTGGCATGCCACAATTAGTCCTAATAGAATTGAATTACAAAAATATTAAATTATAAATGAATTGAATTATAAATGAATTGAATTATGTTGTAATTGGATTATATTGCACATTTGGCTACAAAATTTATAGTTGGAATTCAAATCCATACTTATATGTTTTTAATATTTGTATTTTTATTTGTGTTTTTATATTTTTTTTTTTCTTAAATTTGTATTTTTTTTTATTATTTTACTTTTTATACTTATTTCAATTTGAAAAAAAAAATCTAGTTTTTTTTAAAAAAATAAAATAAAATTTTTGAACTTTATTTTTAAAATATTTGAATTTTATTTTTAAAATTTTCTAATATATTTGGACGGATTTAAAATCTAAAACATAACAAATATTCAATTTTGTTAGTTTAGTAAAGGAACATAATTGAATTCACAAGTATTTGTTACGTATTACAATTAAAATGAATGACGTAATTTGAGAATTACGGAAAAATAATTATCCAAACATTCATCCGTAATGGGATTGAATTTCAAATACGAATGATTGTGGATGATTACATCAAAATAAAGGGTCGTTAGACTCCATATACAACAACAACAACAACAAAATACTTACCATCCCGCAATACTAATACGACAAGAATCGTTATGTAGGTGAAGGTAAGAACAACAGACATCCACAGCCACCTTCTCATTGATGAAAGCGTAGGAACCAAAACCGCAAAAATGAAGTAAGATGCTCCCGTTATCACGATGAAAATCTGGACTCTTAAAGGTGAATCACTTAACTCCGAGTTGATTTCCTGCATCCAATAATCAACTAATTTAACCATTAAGTGATTATGTTTGTTACAAGGGGTGTAATGGGTTATTCTTGGAACAAGTTGAGTTGAGTTGCCCGTGACACTTTTTCCATAACTTTTTTGAAATTATTACAAAAATTGGTAGTTTAAAATAATAATCTGAAGCTTCGAATGAAGTAGTGTTTTAAACCCCGGGTCAAGCCGGGGAAGAGAGAGAGACAAAAGTATCCAAGTTTTGCTCATTAATGACATGTTGCTATCAACAGATTTATGTGAAACCCGGTGACCGAAAACCGTTTGTGACCCAGTTGTAGCATGTAATCTCGTTTGAACTGCAATTTTAGAAATTCATCGAAATTTGAAACTAAATCAGACGATATGGAAGATGATATGACGATTTTGGAAACCAAAACATGGTAAATCATGCGAGTTGGAATAAGATAATGGGATTTGAAAGCGAATCATAAATATCAGGCGATTTGAAATGTAATTAGGTTATTTCAGTTTGAATACTTGATTAGAAGATCAGATGAAACCAATTTAGACGGCCAAGATTTACTCGCCGGCCCAACAGGTTGAACCGCGAGCCGACCATCATACCAGATCGACTAAAAGTAGATTTTGAATGACTTTGCCACCGGTTTGACCCATTTTTTTAACTAAAATTTTATAGTATAAGACCTATGATAAAAAAAACAACCCAAAGGACTATTGCACAAGTGGGTCACGGTAATACCTTAAGGGCTTTCCCTCCAAGAGTAAGAACCCCATATTCCCAAGAAGGAGGATCGTAAACTGGAGAACCCACGTTACATAATACATTTTTCGCCCTTCATGATATTAATAAAAAAACACAAAACAAAAAAATCCCATTAATTAACGTATTATCAACATCAAGTTAGATCACACATTGTTCGAAAATAACTAACCAAAAAGATGTCCCATAAGATCTCGATATCTAATAAAACGTTGTCCATCGATAAAATGAAATCCGGCTAAAAGCCAGTTAGCATAACCCGAGACCAACGCCACGAGGACCAAACTAGCGATACCCCATGTCCACCCGAGTGGCACCAACATCAGATTTGAGAAACTTAATATGTATCCACAATTGAAACTTGTTACTAGCAACAAACCAACTTGCCCCCATGAATCTGCAACAAGTAATTATGAAATAAAATTAAAGAAATGAACCCAAAATGGATATAGAAGAACCAACTTTAAGGCTAAGTGAACCTGACCGCGGTCGATGACGTGAGCCGATTCTGGATCTTTTTCTGGACCGGCAACACGTTTTATGGGACCCGTGGATTCGAGTGAGAGTGATCCACTGGTGCTGTGTTCTTGTTTATGATCCATTGTTCCTTTATTGTAGATAAAATTCAAGATTTTTGTGAGTTGTGTTCGAGCTGCTTGTAGAGACTGATTTGTTGTTTTATAAGAAAATGGGTTTACGTGAATGCAAGTGGATGATTAATTTTGATTTTAAAATTTGGCCTGGTTGTATATGTATTTGAATATTAGTCACCGTAGTAGTTCTTCAACTTATTAACTATCTATATGATTGAACCATTATTTAATTGATATAAATAAAGAACTCAAGGTAATTAGTGAAGGTAGTACTAAACTATTTTCTCTTAAGATCTAATTGAGGAAACAAAGATCCGGTTTTTAAGGTTAATAGTTTGAGGTAGAATTGAAATCCAAATTGTATTTCAGATTTCCATATCTCATCTCTTCACATAATATTCTAAATAGTAATGGTATTTAGTCCTATATTTGGTCATACTCTTAGTTCTACTCGTTAGATGAATACATGTTTTAAAATTAAGGGACAATATTAATATAGAAAATTAATGGATTAGTGAGAGATCGTATAACACTGAGATCAAGCTAATCCATTGATAATCAAGAGAGAAATTGAAGAATTTGTGAGTGTGTGTGTTTAAGGTGTAAGTGTGTGAAACGAGAGAGAACAGATACTTTCAGAATTGTATTTCAATAAAGAGTGGGAAAGCTTACATTGTAAGTCAAAGTTACATGTATTTATACCATCTACCACTTAACAAGGAACTTGTTAACTAACGGACTTAAAGGTCAAAACTATTACAATATTAGTCCTAATATTACATTTTTGGTCCTAACAATCTCCCCCTTTTTGATCTTTAAGACGTCATCCCAGTCTTCAAACTCCAAATTCTTCTAATAGTCTGTTTTTTTGGCGAGAAAATGTTTTTCTGAACTTCAAGAATAACATTTCAAAAATCTGGAAGTTTAACATACTCAAAGTTTATATGTTTTTCGCTGATACTTTTTGAGTGAAGAAATCCTATAACTGATCTACTGAAGATTTGTAAATTTTGGGAAAGGGAATATCAGTTAAGTAAGGATTTGACTGGGTTTTCAGATACTGGAGAGGTTGTTTTTGGAAGTTTGTGATAGAGGATGAGGATATAATGTTTTTGAATGATTTGTCAGTTAAAGTTTTGAATTTGTGTGTTTGAGTTGGTAAGAATGATCTGAAAGTTAAAGGTTTTGAATGTGTGTGTATGTATGTTTTGTATGTATGAAAGAATGATATGTACTTTTAGGATTTGTGTGTTTGGTTGTTATGAAATTTTGAAAATAATGATTTAAACGGTTAAGCTTTTGAATGTATGTGATCGTTACGGAATTTGAAAAGAAAAATTTAAACGGTTAAGATTCTGATGGAAATGGATGTGGACTTGTGGTTTGGATAAAAAGATTTATTCGATTAAATTTTGAAATGGATAACAATGTGAATTTGTGGTTTGGATAAGAATGTGAAATGAATAGGATGATTTGACGGTTTAAGATTTGTAATGGAAATGTTGAGAATTTGTGAGAAATTTCTGAAGATGAGTCGGTTTCTTTTTCTTCACAAATTATTTCATGTAAATCGACTAAAATGTAGACCCATGGATATAGTTGTTTTGTAGCGGAAGTCTTTTGTTGAAGTTGTGGCTTTGTCGATTTGTGAGTATTGATAATTGTTGTTAGGGATAAAATGTTGATGAAGTTTACGCTCCCCCTCGAACAAACAATTATGTCTTAATGAATCTTCTTCGGTTTCTCGTTTACTCCCCCTTAATCCGTGCATATGTCTTTTTGACGTGGAGGTGAACTGGGCTAATATATCTTCGTAAATCTTGTAAACATTTTCTTCATAAACTGAACTTCTTAGTAAATTTTCTCCCCCTCATGATGATTAAGATTTATCGGAATCATCATGAAAAATGTGAAGTTCGTCGAGGTGAAATGAAGAAAATCTTCGAAGCCCATGGATATAAATGTGATGAAGAATGATTTATGCATCTTTTGAATGAAGCAAGATACATCACATTGTATAATCGAAAACCGAATCCAAGTTGATGATATAGATATCCGATCAAATCATTTGGCATTTAATCTCAATGATCGAATCAAAATAGGGCAAACCGGGATCACATAGATTACCCGTTAACACAACAGTTACACAAACTGTGTGACCTACGTTCAGTGTTGGAATAGATGTTAGCACTGGTAGGATTTCCATTCAATCATCGTGGAATACCAAGAACGTTGGTATCACTATGAATGTTCCGGCTTTATCACAAAGATAAGCTTGGTATTATGCCTTGTGTCCTAAAAGTGTATTTCGGTTCTAGACTCAATTAGTGGACAAACGAAGGCGAGGACTGGAGAGACTTGTCCTCTGTTTCAATATCAACTATCTCCAAGTGAGATGTCGATATCATATGAGCTAATCTCCGTGGAAATGAAACAAGTACTTTTTAAGAAATACTTGAGTGGCTGGGGGGGTTGTGCATTGCATCACTGGGTTCCATGATGTCTTTTTCAATATCAGAGAGCAACACATGCAATCTGATAGAGACGTGGCTACCCGGCTTTTTATCAGTTTGGTAAGGGTTTTTCGTTTTCTTTAACCCTGTCACACCCTCCTCACTCAAGCTTACTTTTTCATTTTTCGACTACTCCCTCATTTCATTTTACCATGTATAGCTGAATTGCACCCCATACTACATTCCCCCTCTCAAATTTTATCTCAGCGCACCCCAATCAAGATCCCGTGATACTTGTTCTGCTCACCTAGACCTATGTACCTTTACATATTGTCCTATATTGTAGGTGGCTCCTGGGGAAGATCATACCGGTTATAGCAGATCATAGGAGTAATTTGAGAGTGAACTATAACGCTCATGTGCAAATTATCAGCATTTATAATGTTACTATGTAAGAATAACATGGATTTTTCATCGGAAAATGTGTTTCCGGCATAAGTTGTTGCCTTTATGATTTAAAAATTTAGGCACAGCAATTTGAACAATGAAGGAAATACCGGACTCACATAGAGTATCCGTTAACACACGGTATGAATCGATAGTCGTTTGCACAACCATTGATTCACATGTGTGACCTGCGATTAGAGTTGGCGTAATTTTAGCTCTAGCAGGATTTCCACTCAATCCTCGTGAAACACCAGATTGTGATGCCACTATGAGTGTTCCGATGAATACACGGAGATTCATTTATAAAAGTGTATGTGTCCTAAATTGGAAATATTTGTCGGTGAGATCTAGACACATTGTGCATTCAATTGAAGACGTAACCCGGGGCAGAAGGTTAATTATTTCAATACCAACATACTCCGAATGAGCAGTCGATAGATTATGTGCTACGTCCCCTAATGAATTGAAACAAATTCCTTTTGAGAGGAATCTGAGTGGTTGGTGGTGGAGTGCAAATGCTTGACTGGGCCAGTTAAGTCTGGTGAATCATTCAACACATGAATGATCACAATTTAGTGAGGTTGCCCGGTTTATTTTCGGTTTGGAAGCACTCAAAGGTGTGTTTTCTTAAAATTATCATGTTTTCACATCACCTTGCACTCACCTAAATCTATACCCTAAGACATATACCCTCACATTTACCAATTTTGGCTAAAAAGTTTCCCTTGGAAGGTAAGACCGGTTCTGGCAAACCATAGGAAGGTATCGTCGTTTGATAAAAAAAATAGTTCGATTAAAAAAAATTCAAACGGGTATAAAAGTATTGATATAAGAAAGTTTCTCCCCCTGGAAATAATAATTCTCCCCGTAGAATTAAAATTTCTCCCCCTCGACAAAATAATGAAAAATTTACAGTTTTTAGACAGGTGGGAAGAAGTTTTTACATTTATGTGTAAAACTGGTTAAGAGCGGGTTTCAAACAAATGTATTTGAAAGCCATTATGTTGAAAAGCGAGTTATACACCGTTTTGTGTATAAGTCATTATGATGAGGTTCGAGTTATACACTGAATTATGTATAAGTCCTCTTGTTGTGGAGAAAGATTAAAACAGTTTAAGCTTTTAGATTTAGCATACCAAGTTTAGACACAAGAAAGTTAAAACGTTTTTCATCTAATGCCTTGGTAAACAAATCAGCTAATTGATAATCTGTAGAAACAAAGTACAATTCCACATTACCATGTTCAACATGATCTTTTATAAAATGATATCGAAGATCGATATGTTTAGTTTTTGAATGTTGAACAGGATTGCATGAAATTGCAATTGCACTTCGAGAATCACAATATAAAGGAATACGACTGTATAAAAAGCCGTAATCTTTCAATTGTGATTGCATCCAAATTACCCGGGATAAGCAGCTTGCAGCAGCAACATATTCTGCCTCTGCAGTTGAAAGAGAAACACAATTTTGTTTCCGTGAAGACCAGCTCACTAGTTTATCTCCCAGAAATTGAACACTCCCAGACGTACTCTTTCGATCCAACATACATCCCGCATGGTCAGCATCAGAAAATGCAGTTAAATCAAAGGAAGTTTCTTTAGGATACCAGAGACCAAGATCTCGAGTGCCCTTCAGATACCTAAATATTCGTTTAACCGCTTGAAGATGTGATTCTTTAGGCGCTGCCTGATACCGAGCACAGATGCATGTAGAAAACATAATTTCTGGTCGACTCGAAGTCAGATATAGTAAAGATCCGATCATCCCCCGATAGTGGGTAACATCAACAAGTTTGCCATCCGGATCAGCATGTAATTTCGAACCAGGCGACATCGGCGTCGATATTGGTTTATAATCATCCATAAGATATTTCTTCAATAAATCAGTGATATATTTGGATTGATTGATGAAAATTCCGGTTGGTAATTGACGAACTTGAAGACCCAGAAAGAAATTCATCTCACCCATCATGCTCATCTCAAATCTTTTGACCATAAGAGCAGAGAACTTCTTGCAATATTTGGGATTTGTAGAACCAAAAATTATATCGTCGACATAAATTTGAATAAGAACAATGTCTTCCCCTTGACGTTTGATGAAGAGAGTTGTGTCGACTTTTCCTTTAGAAAAACCAGACTCAACTAAGAATTTTGATAATACATCATACCACGCCCGGGGAGCTTGTTTTAAACCGTACAAAGCCTTGTCGAGAATATAAACATGATTAGGCAAGTGTGGATCTACAAAGCCGTCGGGTTGATGAACGTACACTTCTTCTTTGAGAATGCCATTTAAAAATGCAGTTTTTACATCCATCTGATAGATAGTAAAATTCTTATGTGCTGCATATGCTAAGAATATTCGAATGGCTTCTATACGGGCTACAGGAGCAAAAGTTTCTTCAAAATCAATGCCTTCCTGCTGAGCATACCCTTTTGCAACTAGACGTGCTTTGTTCCGAATTACAATTCCATTTTCATCCTTTTTATTTTTGAAAATCCACTTTGTACCAATAACAGATTTGCCAGGAGGTTTTGGAACAAGACGCCAGACTTTTAATCTTTCAAACTGATTTATTTCTTCTTGCATAGCAATAATCCAGTCTGGGTCTGAGAGAGCTTCACTGACCTTCTTTGGTTCATTTGAGCTTAAAAATGCAGTATACTGACATTCATCAGCAGTAGCTCGTCGGGTTTGAACAGAAGATTCAGGGTCACCGATTATCTGATGTAAAGGGTGCTCTCTTGTCCATTTAAGAGAATGAGGAAGTGGAATTTGACCTGGATTAATATTTGAGGTATCAGTGAATTCAGGATGAGGAATTATCGCAGTTTGAGTAGGTGATGGAGACGGTGGAGGAACAACCCTTTGAACGTTGAATTTAGAAAAATCTATCACCAAAGGTGGAGGTTGAGCTGGAACTATAGATAAATCGAAAGAAGTAGCAGCTTGACCAGAAGGTGATGATTGATTATTTGTGGGTGGAGAATCGTCCGGAGATGCTTGATGTAGTAAAGGTGAAGAATTTTCCGGAGATGATGAAGCCTCAGGTTGTGAAACAATAGGTGATGAAGAAAAATTAGTAGGTGGAATAGTAGAAGTAGGAGAAGGAGAATCCGTTGAACTTGAAGTATGTATATCAGGAACAGAGATAGATTGAACTTCAGCTACTGTTGGAAATGGAACGCCAGCTTCCTCCAGTAAAATATGTCGAATATTATGATAATCATCATAAAAATGACGAAATAAAATATCCAAGTCATTCTCAGATGTTGAAGGCGTTGACGATGGTGAAGGAGTTTCAGCATTTGAAGTAACTGAATTGATAGGAAATGTCTCATCAAAATTAACGTTAACACTTTCTCTGATCGTTCGTTTTGATCGATTATAAACTCGATAAGAAGCAGATTCCCTTGAATATCCCACAAAGATTCCTTCATCAGCTTTTTCATCAAATTTATTCAACTTATCTTTATCATTCAGAATGAAACACCGACTCCCAAAAATATGTAAAAATTTAATATTTGGAATGCGGTTATTGATCAGTTCATAGGGAGTTTTGTTGTATGCTTTGTTGATGATCGAACGATTTTGAGTGAAGCATGCTGTACTAATAGCTTCTGCCCAAAGAGATAATGGGAGTTTTGAATATGAAAGCATGGTACGAGCAGCTTCAACAAGAGTTCGATTTCTTCGTTCAACAACTCCATTTTGTTGAGGTGTTCTTGCAGCGGAAAATTGGTGAGTAATACCAACTGATTCAAGAAAAGAATCTAAAACTTGATTTTTAAATTCAGTTCCATTATCAGTGCGGATGGTATGTACTTTTAAATCTAGATTGGTTTGAGTTTTCTTGATGAAGGATATGATGATATTAGTTGCTTCATCTTTTGTACGGAGGAAATGAACCCATGTGTATCGAGAATAATCATCAACAATAACCAACACATACCGTTTTCCTGCTAAAGATTGAACGCTCATAGGTCCACATAAGTCCATGTGAAGTAATTCAAGCGGTTTTGAAGTACTTTGAACTGGTTTAGACTTATGAGGTTTCTTTGTCATTTTTCCCATCTCGCACGAAGAACATAGATGATCTTTTTCAAATTTAAGATCTGGAAGACCAGATACATGTCCACCTTTCACCAACTTATTGATGTTTTTGAAGTTAAGATGAGAGAGGCGACGGTGCCATAACCAAGATTCATCTGATGAAGCTGTTGACATTAAGCAAACTTCTTCAAGTGGAACTACATCGTTTAGATTGATAGTAAACAGATTTGACTCTCGAGTTCCAGTAAGAAGTTCCTCTCCATCATATGTACGAACAGCACATTTCTTTGTACGAAAATTAACTTCTAATGTTTTATCGCAAAACTAACCGATACTAAACAGATTATGAGCGAGATCTTCAACATAGGTTACATTTCGAATGATTAGGTTGTGTCGGATAATATCTCCAATTCCCATAATAGCAGCTAAATGGTCATTACCAAATCTAACGGTACCCAAATATTTGTCTCTAAAATTTGTTAACAAATTCTTGTTTCCGGTCATATGTCTTGAACAACCAGAATCAAGATACCATATATTATACATAAAACAATTAACAAAAGGTACCCAATCAGATATGGGTCCTATACAATTAGTAATGCATGTTTTATGAAGAATTAGTGAATATGATTTGAATTTAGAGAGTTGGAGAACTGCAAGGAGGCAGTTCTGGATTTGTTACTTTGATAGACCATTTGAAGGATTTCTCAGGTGAGGATAAAATCCATTTTGAATTTTCATTTTGGATCCATGTAAATTTAACAAATTTGAAATTCATTTTAGATGAAGTAGAAAAACTGGAGTTTGATGATGTATTTGGAGTCACAGTTCGATAAACTATTTTGGTTGGTTTAAGTGTAGAAACCACACGATTTACTGATTTTGTCGAGTTAGATTGAATCCGAGATTGTGGTTTAGATGTGGATGTTGAAGTATTGGATGAAGAAACTACACGATAAACAGATTTTGACGGATTAGGATAAGAACGTGTAGATGAAGATATTTGCGATCGAGCAAGCATTGTTTTGCAATGTTTTGGATAACAAGTGATACATGAATGAATGATTGATCCGTTTTTATGAAGAACATCATGTCGTCGACCACAAGGAGCATCTTTTCGAACAAAATATCGTGTATCATATTGAGAAATTGGTGTATTAGTTTTTCTATCAAAATAAACCTTTTTACCAGTTTTGTCAGTTTTAACAATCAAATTAACACCATTCACAGTGAAATTAACAGGACGATAAATTGCTGAATCATAGACAATTCCATAACATGTAGCAGGTGAAATCAACGTTGTTGAGTTATTACATTTATTAGAATTTGAAAAAGAAGAAGCTAAAAACGAGGAAGAGCTAGACTTCTTAAGTGCATGTGACTTAAGCATACTAGACTTAGACGACTTAGACTTCTGAGATTTCTCAACTGCTTTCATCCTGTCTTGCATCGGTGTTTTAAGCTTGGAATTTAAAGTTTTATCTGAAAAATGTAAAACATGAGAATTAGAATTTCTTCTTAAAAGAATTGGAGTTTTAGGAGAAGAAGAATTCTCATTGACTGATTTTGATTTTGGAGAAGCACTGTGACTTGAAACAGATTTTATTTCAACAATTTTATCTTCTAAAACATGAATTTTTGATTGTAAAGCAGATTTTTCTTTGTCAAATGCCTTTTGGGTTGCATCTATTTCGGTTTCCAATTGATAGATTTTCTTTTCTAGAATTAGAGAAGGAATGTAAACTTTACGGGTTACTTTTTCTTGAAGTACCGCATTTCCTTTGATCTCAAATTCTGCAGGTGTAATAATTGGAAAATAGTCATCATTTGTAAAATTTGCCTTTTTAGTTTCATAAGTTTTATTTAATTCATTGTAATTGAAACTAATTTGTGCATTCTCTGATTTAGCTCTGTTGAATGCTTCAATTTCTTCTTCCTCATCGGTCATACGAAGGAAACTTTGCCAAACATCAACATGTATGTATTTGGAATCATACAGTGTTGGAAGCACATTACAAGCCATCTTCAGATATTCTGGATTGTTCGCCCCCAGTCCTTCTCTTGAATTGAAGTATTTGAAATCTTTAGGCTTGTTCAAGTGAATTGTTTGATCAGTTTGTCCTCGTTTGGCAATGATTTCTTCAAGGTTTTTGACGTGAGAAGAAAGTTGAATTTTATCATTTTGTAGTTGATTAATGACATTTTGTTTGCTATTTAATTCTTGTTTTGTTTGAATGTCATTTTCATGAATGGTTTCTGATAATTCTTTAATTTGTGAGGTTAATGATTTAAACTGATTTTCATTTTCATCAAATTCTTTTTGTTTACGTTCCAACCAGTTTTTTTGTGATTTGATATTCATTCCATGCATCAATGTATAACTTGTAATATTTATCATTGTCAGCATTTGATGTGGAACTTTGTGTATTTTTAAGATTGGTCAACTCAATTTCTTGTTCAGAAATGGTATGAGACAAATGTTGAATATCAGTCTCATATTTAACAGTCAATTCTGAAATTCGATTTTGTAACGTCAGATTCTTTTTCTCAAAATTTTTATTTTGTCTAAGAATATGAACAAGTTGTGTATTATGATCAAGATATTGTTCATTTTCGTTTTCTAGTTCATCTAATTTTCCTTGAAGTAAAGTATTTAATTCTTTTTCATCCAAAAGGTTTTGTTTTAAAGATTCAATTTCAGAATTCTGATTTGTTACAAAACAATTTTCAGAATCAATTGTGCTTGAAGAATTAGATAAGAGAGAACTGAGTACCTCTATTTCTTTGTTAGCCTCTTCATTGAAACGATCAGAAATCTCGGCATTCTCACGAGCTATAAAGCATAGATTTGCGGAATGCTCTTCATCCTCAGGATCAGAATCGTCCATCCAGCTTAGATCCTCAGCTAACAACACCTTTCCCGCCTCGATTTGCTTAGCCATGAGCATCTTACGTTTGAAGTAATCAGAATTCCTAACTCTAGGTTTCTTGCAATCTCGAGAGAAATGACCAGGAAGTCCACAGTTATAACATTTCTTTGTCGGATCCAAAGGTGTTATTGTGGGTTTGTCAGATGTATTTGATGCAGATGGAGCAGACTTGAAAGTGGATGAAGATCTCTGATTGTTGTTTGTAGGAGTTGGATAATACTTCTTCTCATATCTTGAGATGAAAGACATAGCTTGCAACAGTTGTTCTAATTCGCTCTCCATCTCTTCTTTTGTATCTTTGACAGGTTCTTCTGATTTTTCTTTCAGTTTACCAGATGAATTTGACTGGTATTGTCTTGTAAGAAGAGCAAGAGTATCAAGAGTGTTTGCATTTTCCTGTTTGGTTTTGACTATATCTTTCACCATTGGAGCATTTTGAAGTAAATACTCATACAGTTCATGCACATCAATTGAGCTCAGATCTTTATGTTGCATGGCACTGTTACCAAATGTAGCCCACTCAGGTAGTAAACTGTTGATGAACTTGATGTTAATCTCCAAATTTTCCTTCTTCAAGTTATTCCTTCTAAGTTCATTCAACAAGTTGCAGTAACGGTGATATGTGCTTTCTAATTCTTCCCCGGTGGAAGTTTTAAACGATTGATAAGCATTCAGAGTGGTTACCATCTTGGCTTTATTCCCTAACACGGTGCCTTCCATTTGCTTTCGAATTTCATCCCAAATCTCCTTACCGGTTTCTAAACTGTCCAAGCTGTTATAAATTTCGTTCGGTAAACTTTGAAGTACGAATGAAAACGATTGTAGATCTGCTTTAGCTCGTAGTTTTTGTTGAGCATTGTATCTTGATTTAGGAAGCGGGGTTCGACCTCCAAGAACTGGCGGTGTTGCGTTTGGTGCAGCTACTACGTCTTCGTAGAATACCGCTTCACCATTTTCGAGTGAGTCACGTATTTCAGTTGCCAGTTCTTGATTTTTGATAAAATGGAGGAACCGTTTCTTCCATTGTGCGTATTCACCTCGGTATAAAACCGGAGGTTTGAGATCGGTTCCGATCGACAATGCATCTTTTGAAGTCATTGCTAAAAATTTGAATTTTTACAAATAAAGTAGTTCGGGCCGAACTTCTCCTCTGGGCCGAACTACTATCTTCGGGCCGAACTACTTGTTGAACTTCGGGCCGAACTAGTGATAATTCTCGGGCCGAACTTGTACTACAAACTCGGGCCGAACTTCTATTTTTCAAAAAGGCCGAACTTGTTGGATCTTGAGACTTCGGGCCGAACTTCTATTTTAACCTCGGGCCGAACTTGTTGGGTATAAGAGCCGAACTATCTGGGCCGAAGAAGAAACTCGGGCCGAACTACGAACTACAATAAACTCGGGCCGAAGTTCTTACCTCGGTCCGAACTTCTTATTGGGCCGAACTACTATTGTTCGGGCCGAACTCCAGATCAAAGAAGCCGAACTTGTTCTTCACGTCGAACAGAAGTCGAACGAACACAGCTCGAACATCACCATTTCAATCTGATTTTGCTCAATTCTTCACCGATTTGAATGATTCTTCTTCCTACTTGCTCGAAATCCACTTTCTAACAGCTTGATCCGATCAATTTCTTCATTCCATTACACAAGAGCTTCGAATCTTCGATTTACAGTGATTTTTCAACTTTTTCACTTTTTCATCAAAATCACCAAATTGAGGATCAAATGTTGGTGGAATTGATCTGGAATTGATTCTATTATGTTTAGAAACACTGGAGAAACACTAATCCATGCTTAAAACTTCAATTCCAACGAAAAATTTACAACATTAAATTTTCAATGACGAACGAACTTTTTCTTCAAAATTTCTCAGATCTTCATCAATCTAGCTCGATTTTGGATCTTCTCTAAGAGAGATTATGCTCTGATACCAATTGAG
This sequence comes from Calendula officinalis, assembly GCA_963853835.1. Classification (NCBI taxonomy): domain Eukaryota; kingdom Viridiplantae; phylum Streptophyta; class Magnoliopsida; order Asterales; family Asteraceae; genus Calendula; species Calendula officinalis. The sequence continues at coordinate 36,483,773 of OY970828.1, forward strand.
AGATCGTATAACACTGAGATCAAGCTAATCCATTGATAATCAAGAGAGAAATTGAAGAATTTGTGAGTGTGTGTTTAAGGTGTAAGTGTGTGAAACGAGAGAGAACAGATACTTTCAGAATTGTATTTCAATAAAGAGTGGGAAAGCTTACATTGTAAGTCAAAGTTACATGTATTTATACCATCTACCACTTAACAAGGAACTTGTTAACTAACGGACTTAAAGGTCAAAACTATTACAATATTAGTCCTAATATTACATTTTTGGTCCTAACAATTAGATATGTATATTAAGTGAGCAGTTGAACCGTTAACGTTAGTCTACCTGGGTTGAAAAACATTGCAATGGAATGAAATTCTATTCAATAAAATGTTTAGCTGGAAGAGGAAAATTAAATAAAATCCATCAAATTCTTCAAAATGTTGAAATAAATATTCCTTAGCATATACATCCCTTTTTTCCGTAAATATATCATTTCCCTTTCAAATGACCAACCATACCAACTAACCTTTATGTCGCATGCATGATAAACGTTATCAATTCACAGAAGGCCGCATTAAAAGATTTGACCTTTACACTAATTGAAATTTTATTGGATTTGTGTGAAAGGAAGACTAAATGTGTTGATAATATAATGAACCATTTTATATATTTTTTAGGTCATTTTCCCATTAATAATTATAAGAAAATAAACTGTTTAATTGAGGTTTACATATATTTCACATTGCATAATTAAAACGGCCTTGTCAAAAGTTGCACAATTTCACCCCTTACAAACTCTTATGAATGGTAAGTTTTTTCTCGGTCTCAGGTAGATTTTGGTTACCAATTTTTGACCTTTTGACCCGTGGTACAAATGACCTTCAGTTTTTAACCTTTTTTTCATTCTTTCGTGTAGGTCTTTAACATAAATGGTGAGATAATTTGAGTTCAAATTATTGTAACATCGTTTTCCAAGTGGGATCATTTCATTTTTGAGATAGGTGTGTGTCATACTCACGTTGTGTTTCAACTTTGGGGTTTTTGGTCACCGGGTTAGGCAACTTCTTTTTTGGCGGTGCTTTCGTGTGATGATTCTTAAAGGGTGATACATTTTATTTAATGTTTGTGTTTGTGGCATCATTGGTCTTAGGCATGGTTAGATTGTTGTCGCTGCTAAGGCTCAGTCCTGTCGCCGCAAAAGGTCAAAATGTCGCCGGAAAAAGTTTTTGGCACGATATTTAAGCGACGTCTTTTATGCGGCGACATGTCTCTGCAAAAACTCTTTTGGGGCGACATTTTGACCTTTTGCGGAGTTTTTTTTATCACCCAAAAGCCTTCTTTTCGTACCGGACATAGGATAGAAATATGTAAGAATGGCTCTTAAAGGTAAAATTATAAGGATGGCTTTGGTCTACGTTTTACACACTTCAATAATTGTCATGTTGCATCAATAAATTACCTATAATAAGTTAATAACAGTTCTTATAGAAAATATGATTATTTATCACCTTTCATAAAATAGTTTTTATTATAAAATATAGTATATATTAGTTTATATATATAATTTATATCATTTTAAATCCATCATGAAATATGAACGAACTATGAACGCATTCTCCCCTTAAATATGGATGATGTTCCAAAACCTATGTACTTGGTTGTAGCTTGTCATTTAATTTGAAGTTTTGTAATACAGTTATAGACTAAGGCATTATTTTTGTAAAGTTTTAATGGATAAATCTCAGCTATTGGATCAATCAACTCCCAAACCATCACCATCACCACCATTCCACCATCATATATGATTTAATACATCATCACCACCACCACCTCATGTGTATTAAATCATATGTAATTTCACACCGCTGACCACCACCACCCCATGTGTATTAAATCACATGTGATTCAACACCCCCGACCACCACCACCACTAACTTCTGCCGGTCACCATTTCCACCATCGGCAACCTCTCTCCACCGTCTACTTATTTCAGTCACATGTGATTGTGTATCCAATCACATGTGATTGCGGCGGCCGACGACCGGTCAGCGGCGACAGTTGCCGGCGGTGGGGCTGGTGGCCGGCGGTGGTGGTTGCGTATTGAAACAAATATAATTTGATGATGATGCTTAAGGAATTTTTAGATTCAATTGCTAAAAATTATCTTTAATTATGGACTATCTAAAATACAACTCAACAGTTGTAATCTATTTATTTTTTTCCCTTGTCGTTATTTTTTTTATTTGGTTGTATCAGTTGACTTCTTGGTAGTTCAAACAATTTAATATAGTGCTACGTGCTTAATGAATGTAATAATTGGTTTAGTTTTATACGGAGTATAATGCATCTTTCATATTATATTATATATATTTGACTATATATAAAATACATTAATGATTAATTAACTGCCAAATAATTCAATGAAAATAATAAATTAAAAAACATAGCACGTTTAATGTTGGTTCATTTTAAAATTCTAATGTGATTGTCATAATAATGTTTTTACTATTTTTTTTCAATTTGGTTTATTTTGAAATAGAACATTATTGAAAGATAAATACTAGTACTAACTCACATATTATATAATTAATTGCACGGATGGTCCTTTATGTTTATATTAAATTTCACCAATGGTTCTTTAGTTTCAAAAATTGCACCGATGTTCCTTATTTTTGAAAGGTTTTTCACCGACGGTCCTTTATGAAAACGACCGTTAATTTTTCACGTTAAGTGACCTCACGTGTGATGCACCTGAGTGTATTTTGGTCATTTCGTCTTTTGCTTCCCATTTACTCTGAGTAAATTAAATGGTTGGTCCTTTATGTTTATAACAAATTTCACGCATGGTCCTTTAGGTTTATATCAAATTTCACCAATGGTCCTTTAGTTTCAAAATTTACATTGATGGTCCGTATTCCTGAAAGATTTTTCATAGATGGTTCTTTACGAAAATGGCGGTTTATTTTTCACGTAAAGTGACATCACGTGTGGTGCACGTGATAAGCATGTCAATACATCTCTTCAACAATTGGGTAAACGAAACAAAATGGAGAAAAGTCGTTTAAAGGGCAGTAAATGAAAAGGGGAAAGCGGATTGACCTTTAAAGAGTCGTTATTTCACGTTAAGTGACATCATGTGTTATGCACGTGGGGGTACTTTGGTCAATTCGTCTTCCTCTTCTCATTTACTCCCCTTTAAACGACTCTTCTCCATCATTTCATTTCATTTACCTGATTGTTGAAGATATGTATTGACATGCTTCGCACGTGCATCACACGTGATGTCACTTTACGTGAAAAATAAACCGTCATTTTCGTAAAGAACCATCTATGAAAAATCTTTCAGGAATACGGACCATCAATGTAAATTTTGAAACTAAAGGACCATTGGTGAAATTTGATATAAACCTAAAGGACCATCTGTGAAATTTGTTATAAACATAAAGGACCAACCATGTAATTTACTCAGAGTAAATGGGAAGCAAAAGACGAAATGACCAAAATACCCTCACGTGCATCACACGTGATGTCACTTAACGTGAGAAATTAACGGTCGTTTTCATAAAGGACTATCGGTGAAAAACCTTTCAAAAATAAGGACCATCGGTGCAATTTTTGAAACTAAAGGACCATTGGTGAAATTTGATATAAACATAAAGGATCATCCGTGCAATTAACTCCATATTATATATACCTTACATGTCAAAACTTGGCCTGGTCACTTTCATTCTTCAGATACCTGAACAGGAAATGGAAGGGGATACGGGAAAATTGCGGGAGCTTGTAAAAATAATTCAAATTATAAATATATATACTCCGTAATTTTAAACCACACTCTCACAACTTCACATACATATATAATTTTTAAGTTCAAATTACGACCCTAAGTACATGGATTATTTGGCAGTACCGTCTACTTTCAATGTGGTGCACGGTCACACCATTCTTGATTATTTCAAGACATGCGCCTGAAAGTTCAATCGTACCAAAAATACTAAGAAGATAACCACCAGGAGACCGTCTTAGTGTTGTCGGTCGTTTGTAGCAAAATTACTTTGCCAAGGACCCAGTATACCCCACAGATTCCTTCTGAAGACGATTTCATACGCGCAAGGAGTTGTTTATTCGTAGATGTAAAAGGTATAAATTCTTTAAACACACATAATCCATTACCTCGCCAATTGAAGTACGGTTTTGATGCTGATGCGTTTGATGAGTACCTACATGAGTCAATAAACATACAATTGTTTAGACAGCTTTTGTAAATGTATTTTACATCTATATACTACCGAGCATTTGAGACAAACCAACCGTCTATGTCCAACATTTACATTCTAAACATCAAAAAGAGTCGCATAATTTTCCACGGAGAAATGGTATTGAGTCATATTATTTGAGCCTACCCATGTGCCTATTAATTTGATCATGACAAGTGTCGAAATCAAGAGATGATATAAGGAAAGAGAATTAGTAGATTCATATCAAGTTTAAAAACAAATAGACACATAAATAGACATACATAGTAGTCGATGACATTTATCTTTACTTTGGTTTTCTAAGCCCGTTACTAATTGAAAAGCCCAAAAGATAAAAAGCCCATTTTAAACCTTGACCCCAAAATAGCATACCAACCGATAACATCATCAATATTCAATCCCCCTTATCTTACCTCCTCCTCACACTCCTAAACCCTCAAACATTCAACAATGTCTTGTGCGGCAAAACCCATTTCCAATCCCTTATCTTTAATTTCATCATCTCCGGCAATCTTCGCCGGAAAACCCCTCCAACACGTCTCTCTACCTTTGAGACCCATTGAATTCCACCTATCTGTTTCGTTTACGTCCTTTTCACTCCGCAGAAAACCCAACTCGTCGCGTTTTGCGACGTTTGTTGCTGAAGAAGACAACACATTGGTCCTCGAAGAAAATGAAGAATTGAGTTGGGGAAATGAAACTCCGGAGCCGGAAGCGGAAACCGCCGACGTCGGTGTCTCCGATTGGGCTGGGGACGCCGGAGAGGCGGAGGAGGTTTCTGAGCCGTCGGAAGATGCGAAAATTTTTGTCGGCAATTTGCCGTATGATGTTGATAGTGAGCAATTGGCTCAGCTTTTTCAGCAAGCTGGTGTTGTTGAGATTTCTGAGGTTATTTAATCTACTGTACTCTGTTTAATTTAAATTATGGATTTTTACTGGTAATTAGGGTTTTGTCTGCTGAATTAGGTTATCTACAACAGAGACACTGATCAAAGTAGGGGTTTTGGGTTTGTGACTATGAGTACTGTTGAAGAAGCAGATAAAGCTGTTGAAATGTTCTCCCGTTATGTAAGCTTTTGCAAGAATATTTTTATATATATTTTATAATTAAAAGGCCGAAATGAAATGTACCTACCAGTTATTACCAATTATTAAGGTGCAACATGGTACATGAACTTTACAAAATGGTCGCCAACTAATTCATTTGATCGTGGTAAGTTTCCCCGTGTTGAGTCAAATTAAGCCGCAGGCTCCACTCCTGGTGGTGCCCTTCCGTCAATTCCTTTAAGTTTCAGCCTTGCGACCATACTCCCCCCGGAACCCAAAAACTTTGATAACCGACACCACAGGCGTTGCGAGGCTCCACATCGAGCAGAGGGTTTTATGGCTCGCTCGGCCTCGCTGGATAACCGACACCACAGGCGTTGCGAGGCTCCACATCGAGCAGAGGGTTTTATGGCTTTTCGTCGGAGCTTTTCGCGGACTAAAAATTAAGACCTATATAACGTTTTCTTACCTGACTTACTTTCGTCGAACCTTTTTTCAGACCAAAAATTAAAAATATATCACGTTTTCTTACCTGACTTACTTTCGTCCGAGCTTTTTGCGACTAAAAATTAAAAAAATATATGTTCATCTCAATATATTGATATTATAAGCAAATTACGCGAGAAAACAATACCAAACTAGTTACTCATTGTACTAATTCCACCAAATTTATCAAGTTTTGTACCATGCTGCAGATTTATAATTAATGGTAGTAGAAAACCTAGTCAGCCAAGTTCAGTATACCAAAATGCATTTTGGCCTAATTAAAATATGAAGCTAAAACTATTTTTATCTCAATAGTTATAAAATTGAAATTCTTTTTTTAAAAAGGTTTAATTATATTTGTAACAGGAATTAGGAGGACGATTCTTAACGGTAAACAAGGCTGCACCGAGAGGATCGAGGCCCGAACGTGTAGAACGAACACCTCAAGAATCGGGCCCATCTTACCGGGTTTATGTTGGGAATTTGCCATGGGATGTTGATGATGTTCGTCTTGAACAACTTTTTAGTGAACATGGAAAAGTTGTGAATGCACGTGTTGTTTATGATAGAGAAAGTGGTAGGTCACGTGGTTTTGGGTTTGTTACTATGTCATCCCAAAGTGAAGTTAGTGATGCTATTGAAAATCTTGATGGGCAGGTATTTTTTATTTATTTTTTATTTTTTGTATGTAATGTTGTGAGATTTGGAGGTGAGGAAATGGGCAGGTTGGATTGTTGGGTTAATGGTCAAAAGTCAAAACAGTATTTTTGGTATGGGTGTAAAAGAGTTTGGGTTGGGTTGGGTTGACCTAAAACATTGTCTTGACCTTTTATTTTAAATAATTAGCGTGTTAAATATGATTTGCAAAATGGTTTTTATGTATAAAAAAATGATTTAAAAAGTTTTTATGCATTAAAGTAACCCCTTTGACTCGTTTGACCTGTTAGAGATAAAACTTGATTTTTTTTTGTTTTTTATTTTATGCATTTGACACATTGGATATAAAATCTTTCGTTTTAAGTCTTAACCTTGTTGACCCATCATAAGATGATCTATAAGCTAGTTTTTTTTTTCCAACCCATTTTGACCCGTTTAGATAAAAGATCACTCTAATCAGCCCGTTTGTAAATTACTGGTCAAATTTAGTAATTTACCGCCGTTACTAAGATTTCACTGTTCCATGTACATGACAGAGCATGGGCGGTAGAGTGATCAGAGTAAACGTAGCAGAGGAAAAACCAAGACGTTTCTGATCTGATTTTTGAGTGAAAAATAGCTGCATGTTTATTTGTTCTGAAAATGGTATTTATATTTGTGTATTTTTAATGTTTTTATGTAGGAATTTGTTTCGTTTATTACGTTATTATTGAGTTGATGTGTCTGCACTTGATGCCTATGCAAATTTGCCATGTGATTTATCGGGTATGAATGGGTTACCATAGCCCATGTGATGATCAATTCGCCCGTTTGGTCATTGGCTTACACTATAAGATATTTTATCTACCTCTTATAGGATGGCTCACAGTCTTGAGATTGGGGGTTCAAATTCCGTCGTGAACATATGTGGATATTAGGTGTAAATTAGAATTTGTCGTTCAAAAGAAAATCTTTTAAGATGACTGGCTGTATGCGATTGAACCATTGTTTGGATTTAACATGTAACATTCTAGTAAATCATACATGAGCCGTTTCTATCACGTTATGAGTTCAAATACATGACTTATCTTTTTAAAATATAAGCAAAAACTTTTGAAATAAGAGCATGGAGTATGGTCGCTTAAGTCGGAATGTCACCTCTGCGACACATTATCATTTTACATTCAAAACCTTAAATACCCTCTCTATCATCATTAAAATACCCCTCACTCGCAAAACCCCATTGGTCTGGTGCGCGCCCTCACTCGTGTAACGGGCGGTGTGGTGGCAAAAGATTTTGCTTGCCAAAAGCATGCCAAGTGGTATAATTTTCATTCGGTAGAGGGGGCTCGCCATCACACCCCCTCTCTAAGATCAAACAAAAATCCTTATTTTAATTACAGAAACACTTCAATATGTATTATAACAGGAAAATAAAGATTTTTGAAAAGTAAGGTACATGTTTTTGCAAGTATCCTAATTACTAGGGTATGCCTTGAGGCATACGATAACATATATCTAATGAAATGATTATTTCCTAATATGTATTGAATAACATTAATGGACCCTAAATCTTACTATTTTAGATGATGCATTAAATACCATTTCGTTAAATACACGTTAACGTATGCCCCAGGGGCATACATTAGAAAAACACGGGTTTGCCTAACTCATGCCTTAAGGACATAAGGTAAGAAGTATTGATTGAACAAAATCATTCTTAATATATTGAAAAATGCATTAAATGGAGTCTAATTATAACATTATTAAATACATTTTTTTAACAAAAATGGTAATTATAACATCAATAAATGCTTCTTATGGCATGAGTTAGAAAACCCTAAGGTAAAATATAAGTGGCAAAAATTTCAATTAATGATTCAGTATTAAAAAAAAAGTTTTTTTAAAAAAAAACTTACATCTCGAAACTATTGAAATAAAAGGAAATCCTACCCATATTTTTGGGAAAAAATGCTGGTTTGGTGAAACTTTATTTAACATTGAGAAATGATATTTCTTTCTCTTTCTACTTATATGTCTATTTCGTTCTAAACTTGACGTGAGTCATCCACAAATTATTTTTTCTTATTTTGATACTTGTTTTAATCTAGTAGGAAAAAATATTGAAATACCATTGCTCTTTAATATTATCTACTTTTATCTTTTCTTTTTTCTCAAGATAATCAATTTTCATACAAAATTAAAAAGGAATACGGACTCGTAAAATGAGTACCCAATAATCATTTATTTTAAAAACGTATAATGTGTGATTTGTAGGGCTCATTAGATTAATTATATTTCACTATACATGAGTAAACTAGGGCAAATAACAGCTTATACAACGTGAACCTAAAATCATTGATTCCGTTCTTTCTTCAGAATCCAGAATGCCATGTTTCCAAGAATTAGTAGTTCAAGATCATTTATTTTATAACATACTCGTTGATTTTGTTATTGTTTTTACATATACATGTTGCTTTTCAAATAAAATTCATGTATGTGTTTATAATCACTTGACGCTTTGAATATTGTATTTTAGTTAGTTTCTTTCTCTTTCTCTTGACTTAAATGTAAGAAAATATGTTTGATTTGCAAAACTCCATTAACAATTATAGAGTTCTTGTTTCCAAATCACCAAACCTATATAGTAACTTTATGACTTAATGTTACAAAACGAGGATATATGTCCCCGCACGTTGTTGCGGGCTTTATAATTCCACTTTCTTTAAATTTGCATTTATAAAATTTGCCATCTCGAGTTTTAAATATAACAATTAGAAAGTAAGAGTATGTTTTTAAATATTCAACTAAGAATTTGACGGATCTCTAAATATTGTGTTATGTATATAACATTATTATATGAATAATAACTTTTACTAATAAATTAATAGAAAATAGAGAAAGTAAAGCTATTTGTTTTTATTGCATTAATTATTAATGGACTTTGATAAAAATATTTGATGCATTTCCAAAAAAAATATGCTTAATAATGATACATTGGAGGTCTGTACATCAGATCTGTAGGAGTGGTGCGAAGGAGCTTACCATCTGGGATATGCTATAGTTACGTTAAGGCCATCCACATCCATGAAATACCATTTAACTTTCAATTATGCCACATCAGATTTGCAATTGTTTTCCACAGCACTGCAATTACAATACAATTTCAAAAGTGGTCCCCACTACCACATAAATATAATTCTTTATAGTTAAAATAATGTTTATAAATATATAATATTTCTTTGAGTGACTAACTTCACTTTCATAATCTTATCACAACTCCACGTGGCTTGCATACTGACTTTCTTATTTTGAAACTGAATTGCATACGTGGCTTGCTTAATTGTTTTGCCATTGTTTTGCAATTGTTTTGCAAGCTGCGATGTAGATGCCCTAAGATTCAAGATTACAGATATATATATATATATATAATAAACTCGTAGGCGCATTTTAGCAAAACATTGTTCATAGTGCATTATAAGGTATATATATATATATATATATATATATATATATATATAATAAACTCATAGGCGCAATTTAGCAAAACACTGTTCATAGTGCATTATAAGGTATGATAAATGTATATAAGGTAAATGACTACTTTCATCATCTTCCAAAAAAAACTCAAACTTAATTCCAAAGACATTCAAAGTGAACTTCTCAACTTAATATACAAGTACTAAAAAGGGATTTCTAATGTGTCCTATGAACATATCACAGTAATATTAAATATTTTTTATATTCCTGCATTTAGTTGATCAAAAACCTTCATTTCAATTATTGGAAAGGACAAAATCAGTATAACACAAAAGTATTAATGACCCATCAATACCATTTTACTTGATTAAGGAAATTTTGGTTTTTTAAACCATTTTTATCGCATGCCCATTGAGCATACATTAGCAAAACTAAAATAAAATAAGAGAAATGATATTTAGTCCTATCATTTATTCCAACTCATAACCCTACCCACTTGATAGAATGACATGTGTAATCCACTAATCTCTCTCTTAATATTATCTTTTAATTTAACACATGTCTGAATCTAATGAATATGATCAAATGGTAGTACTTCATACCATTACTCATAAAATAATGTATCGGAAGTTAACAATACTCTTCAATAGACTTGCACTTTTTAACTTTTAATCATGCATTAAATTGAAAAACATTAGACACCGAATCGATTAGTATTCATCAACATAAACGACAATAACATTTTTTTCTGTTTTCTAGTAGTTAACCCAGAATCAAAAACTCTTCATAAATAAGACTTGATGCTCATGTAAAAGCTCAAAACATCCCACATCATTCAGCCGAATTTTCATGCAGGATTACATACTCTCGGCTGCAAAAGAATAATTAAAAATAAATAAAAACATCGACTCAAATCTCAAATAATTATATATGAAGAATAACTATTAACAAATTAATAGTTTGACACCATACCTGCTATTACCAAATTTAATAGTGTCTTTTTCCATTAGTTCATAATATCGTTCAGCCTCAATACGATTATCCTGCAATTAGAAAATGTCACATTAAACCATATATACTAAGCAGAATCAAAGCTTCATATTATATTATAAAAATAATATTATTATTATTAATTATTATTATATTATGTATACTTTACTTACGTTTATGAAAGTCCCGTTTGTGCTTCCAAGATCCATTATGTAAGGCCTATAATTGACGACAATAAATAAACATAATTAAACAAAAACCATTTTCTGATAAATAAATATAATTAAACAAAAACCATTTTCTGACCCGACCTGACCCACCAGAGAAAAAAGGGTTAATATTGTTACCTTACTTCCTTTGCTAGCATGCCATCCTGTTGCTCCTTCTCAACTTGCCTGAAAATAAAACAGAAATAAAAAATGAATAAAATTATTTTAACGAGAGTTATATTTAGGTGAATTAAGAAAATTATTAATTAATTATAATTTATTATACCGGTACTGAAGTACAGCATGCTGTTTGCTGCATGATGGATGATCAGTTGGTATGTCTGCTACTCTTCTTTCTCTCCCAAAAAGATAGCATGTTTGTCGATGCACATACAATGGCTCTGTTTTTTGTTTTTTAAACAAATCATTTATTAGTCAAATAAGTATTTAATGAATTAAATTTAAAAAAAAAACAAATTGGGTCAATTTAGGGTTTTGCAGCGCAGATGGAAACAGGATTGGGTCGGGTTGACCCGCAATCACTTTTTCCCACTTTTTAAATTTTATATTGTAAATAATGCGTTAAATAGGATTTAAAACCTATATTATTACAATAATAATAATATAGATTTTTTAATAAAGTGTATCATACCATTAAGCACTTCACCGCCCTTGAAAACATATAGTCTCCATCTTGTTTGTGGTTTTCTTGCATCGGGTGGCTCGTTGAACAACAGTGTGACACCTGGCATAATAAAATATATCCATTAAACATACACTAAAATAATGATTTTTATTTATTATGTTCCATAATAATATGTAAAAAAATAAAGAAATCACCTTTAACCCGGTTGGTCTCAGCAGCAAGCTTTCCAGACAACTCAAATGAAGGCTTTTGCTGCAACACATGTTTCAATATAATAAAAAAATAAAAAATAAAAAATAAAATAAAAATATTACCTTTTCCTTGGTTTCAAGAGCCTCTGCTGCTGCTTTCATCCGTGCAACTGAATCATCATCATTATTCTGATGATCAACCTCTCTTGAATTATATCCCTGATAAAACAAAAAAAAATTATAAATTAAATACATACATTTTATACTAAAAATGTTTTACTTTATTTAAAATTAATCAAGTTAAAAAAAATAGGGTAAATTACAGTTTTTGTCCCTGACCTATGGCCGATTCGGGGTTTTTGTCCCTAATGTTTTTTTGTCGGTTTTTTTGTCCCTTAAGTTTTTCAAATTCTGGAAATTTGTCCTTCCGTCTATTTTTAGCCGTTAAGTGACGATTTTTTTTGTCAATTCCCCAAATTACCCCTGTTTTAACTCCTTTTTAAGCAAACTACTTGTACATTATGCTTCAAAAATTGTACTTTATGTTCATCTTCCTCATTTATGTTCTTCCCCAATTAAACCCTAATTGGGTTTAGGGTTGAAATCAAGTTGCAGAGCTTGAAATCTTCAAATCAATGGTGGTTGTTGATGACGATGGTGTTCACCGGAGGCACCCTTGTATCTGCGTTTTACATTTTTCAAGCAACATAACCCCAGATTTAAACGATTTACCATCAATCCATCATCGATTCACCATCGGAATTCAGATCTGGCGGTGATTCCGGTTCATCTCCGGTATGAGACGACGGTGGAATTAGGTGACCGTTATTGGAAAAAATCAGATTCATCTGCTTAGAACAACGAGGGCAGTTAGCTTCAGCTTTAATCCTACATGTTAACGTCTTCGTAAAGTGATGTAAAGTGATTCATCTGCTTAGAACAACGACGGTGGAATTAGGTGATGTAAAGTGACTGCATTAATTGAAGAACAGAAAAGGGATTTCCAAAATCGGTGTATACAAGTTCAAATCGATCTATCTAATCCATAAATCTATCCGAATCGGGATTATATCCGTTTGTAGCACACATGATTTTGCGGGGTAAAAAACGAATTTGAGCAGGAAATTGAAGAGAAGAAAAGAAAGGTGAGTGTTTGTAGGGATCAATGTCAATTGTGCTATGTTAAACTTGAAGAGGTTGTTGAAGAAAGATGAAGAAGATGAATTGTGAAAAGGACCAAAATGCCCTCACATGCCTTGCAAAAATCGTCACTTAACGGCTAAAAATAGACAGAAGGATAAATTTCCAGAATTTGAAAAACTTAAGGGACAAAAAAACCGACAAAAAAACATTAGGGACAAAAACCCCGAATCGGCCATAGGTCAGGGACAAAAACTGTAATTTACCCAAAAAAATATTTGTAAAACATAATAATAACTCTATAAATTTCTAATAATTATATGAAATAAATAATATCACCTCAACACGTTGGGGCGAACGAGATCTGTGTCTAGTTCTGTTATTTTCAGTTTGTTTGGGCCTGGAATAACCATTATCATCTGCATCTCTTCCCGACTTTTTATCTCTTTTTTCACTTTCTAAATCTCTTTCTTTTCGTGTATTCCTATCGGTTGATTTATCAGCTTGAGCTCTCTTCAATCTTCTTGTTCTTGGTGATGGTGATCGGGATTCAGGTGACCTAATTTTCCCGTGATTTTTTTCAATTTTTACACTTGATTTATCATCTTTGTGATTAGATCGGTCTCTTCTTAGTCTTTTACTTCTCGGTGATGGTGAACGGGATTTGGGTGATCTTGAAGGTGGTTCTTTCACGGGTACACGGTCAACCGGAGACTTTGACCGTGTGCGTTTGGAGGATTTAGGGTTGCTTGCAGGAGATTTTTGGTGTCTTGGAGGCTTTTCTTTGATTGGTGATTTTGTTGAGTGTGAAGTTTTGTGGCGAGCTGGCGATCTTTCTCTTCTGGAAGGACTTTTGTGAGAAGATCTGTGACTCCTAATTGGGGATTGTGAACGGTCTGATGAATCACGACCCATGAGGTGTATCCAATCTAAGGGTTCAAAATTCCTGAATTACAAAAAAAATTACAGTATGATTTATACTTAACTAATATTGATGAATTAAAATTGCATTTCATCAGTTTATAGTTTAAATTAACCTCAACAGAATTGCAGAACTAAGGGAAGACATACATACAGAATTGCATTTCATCGCATAATGTTTTTCAACAGTTACAAACCCTAAAATACTCAAATTATGTCAATAACATGTTCGAGATCACTAATTTATTACCTTCAGATCTTCTGATTCAGTAAACAATAATCATATTCCCTAAATTTCAATGGAAAATTAACATCGAGTAAACAGTAACTACATAGCTGTATCATCTGGAAGATTTAAAAAAAAACACACAGATTTAAACTTTGGGAGCACAAACAAAAGGAAATTCAAGCGAAATGCATTCTAGTGGGGTAACGAAACCCTAGAAGGATGAATGGACCATACCTGGAGCGGAGAAGAGGAAATTGTTGAAATTCAGGTACCGGCGATGGTTGCTAGAGTGCAGGTGAATAAGCAGCGACCTAACCGTTAACGTAGATGCGAGCTAGCCGTGGGTGAAGTGAACGGTGGTTATGGAGGATTTTGTGAGCTCTGATTTTTGGTGAAGAGATGGGTGAAAGGGTACGTATGGGCTGGGCTAGACCACGCCCATTTGGGCTGCCAAAGGAAATAAAAGCTGTTTGGAAGAGCAGAAAAAGTGGGTAACCGGAATTGGAACCGGAACCGGTTTAAAACCGCCGGTTCCGGTTCTTAAAATTATGGAACCGCCCTAAGAGGTTTCGGTTCTCAAAATTTAGGAACCGGTAATCGGTGGATAACCGGAACCAGCGATTATTCGGTCTATTTTTGTTTAAATATTATATATATGTGAAATTAAATGTCCAGATTTAACAATATGTGAAATTTTGTGTAATTTTGAAAGAGTTTAGTCATTAGTTAGTCTTAATATAGTGTTTTAACAATATAATAATTAGACAATCATATGTTTAAGTGTTTGGAATTTATGATTATTCAAAAATTAGTAGATAAAATGATAAAAAATGATTAATATTTAAGTTTTAGATCTTATTTTAATTTTACGATTTTAGAGACAGGGTAACCGGCACCGGAACCGGAGGTTCCGGTTCTAAAAATTGAGGAACCGGTACAAGAGGTTACGGTTCTGGCCGGAACCGACGGATACCCTGCTACGCTCACCCCTAGTTTAGACAACATTTTATTTAGGGAATTTGTTAATCATAGCATTTAGGGTTAAAGGTTAATTATATTATTTCTATAGAAATATTCAAGCATAATCATTCTTAGTAGTTAGTAGATTTTAAGATGTTGATTTTTTCATAGTTATTGTACAACATTTTTAAACATTAATTTTTTTTCTTAAACAATGCCCTAGTTAGGAAAGGGCGAAAATGACCCTCAGCCTCAGCTTTGGTCTATTGTTAAAATTTTACTATGAAGTATTTATGATTATCCTTCCATCATGTCCATTTCTTTACATTGGGTTCATCTGAACTGAGATTTGTAATGTGTTACATGAGCTTGGTTTTAACTAATTGAACTCTCTTCAATTTACTATGTATTCCACATAAGAAAGTCACTCTCTTATGGTTTAGGCCATGTGTTTCAAAAGGTGCTTATTGACTTATTGGTCTCGTGATAAGTTAAAAACAAGAATTAAGGAGTTCCTTGATACTTCTTGATTTTGCCTTCTCAATAAGTCAATAAGCATTTTTTAAAAACATATCCAAACATACATGCTCTTAGTTTCGTGGTTGTTTATTGCATTTGGAGTTCTGTTTTAGTATTGATTTCAGTTTAACAGTTAACATCTAATAGGAAACTTCATTCGACTCGGGTTTTGCTATGAAGTCTTATTTGTAAGAGCTCAAATCATGATTTCCTATAAAGCCTTCGATAATAATTTGTTTCTGAAATAAAATGCTAGTAACATTAAAGTAACATTGTAAGCATCTTATGACCAATTTGAATTTTTAACCGTGTAATTTGTCAGAAATAGAACCTAAACTCATGGTGAAAAGTAACTTAAAGTCTCTGTCTTATTCAATATTCCATGGGGAAGAGAAGTAATATGGTACAAGCTTCATTTCACGCTAGTTAAACTGAAGCTTACAATAAGGAGAATATCCCCGTAAACTAGCCAATGTGGTTTACAAAACTTTCATATCTAAAACACTATATATTACGAGTTATTTGTATATATATATATTTTTAACATCGAATGACAAATTATTGATGAAAAGCTACAAATTAGCTATACATTGGTGATAAAAAACTAACATTATGAAGAAAAAAACCATCAAACCTTTTGAAAAAACACAATCTTGTTTCTATAGGAAGGTATAAGGTTATGCCATCATCATTACAAATTTGTTGAACTAAAGAACTTTAAAATGACTTGATTTTATATTTTTATACTACATTGTTTATGCATAATATATAAACATGTGTGCATATTATATTATAGTAGTATCATATGTATAATAGTAAAGATAACTACACCTAAGACCTTATTTGGCTTTATTCACTTCCTTTCGCTTTATGAAGAGGCTAAGAAAACCAAAAGAACCAACAATTATTTCATTGGTTTCCCATAAAGTCCGCTGCTAAGCTGTTACTCGATTTCTTTTAACTTATAACCAAAGTTCTCATGTCATGAATATCATGTTTTCTCCTTTCATATATTTCATTATCTTTTTCTTTATTACAATTTTAAATAGGGAGTGATTTTTACACCACAACTTATAGTGCATGTATCACAACTATTGCTTAGTTTGATTATACAATTTGCTGTCAGAATTGTATAGTGTTATGTAAACATTAAAAATTATGATGTAAAAATGAATTCCTTTTTTAAATACACTTTGGGCAACACAATCTACCCATTTGAGTATTCTCACTTGAGCTAGAAATAATATTTTACCTATTTGACCCGTTCAATACGAACGGGTCAAATTGCCACCTCTTTTCACATCTATAAATTCACTAGTACTAGAAAAGAAAATGTGAAAATATGCTTAAGATAACATAACATAAGAGGGACCACCATACTTATCCAAAGGAGAACTATCTTTAATTTTTAGGGTTTACACCTACATGCAAGCAAGGTACTTGATCCAATTTCAACTTTGAAAAATACTTATCCAATTTCAACTTTTAAATATATTCCCTCTTTTCACCGTTATATATTTTCGAAAAATGGCGTAAACAAAAAACCACACACCTCTCATATTTCTTTACACTTTGAGTGAAAACGGGCCCGAAAATGCAGCAACAAATGGTTAAGAAAGATAGAAGAATGTATAGTTCATCTGATGATAATGCAATGATGAAACAAGTTTTGGCTACACATTCACCCGATGGGCGTGAAGTCGCATTAGAGCCCATTCTTAATGTCATTGAAGAAACACTACATCGGGCTGCTCCTAAGAACATAGATGGTGTTATTAATGTATGTTTTTGTTATCTTTTATACTAACCGGTCAAACGGGTTGAAAGTTGACTAACGTGTATTTTATTATATTTATTGAAAAATGGAGAAAATAGTATTGTGTGCAGTGGCGGTACCAGGGGTGGTCAAGGTGGGCCATTGACCACCCTTCAATTTCTAGGTTTTTGAATTTTTTTTTAGGGTATAAATCGTAATACTTGTAAAATTGACCACCCATAATATTTTAATATATAAGTATATTTTGCTACATGTTTATTATTTTAAGTTTTGACCCCTCATAATATTTTTCCTGGTACCGCCACTGATTGTGTGATACCATTTTCTAATGTGTAACTGTAGGGCACACATACTGAGCATATTGATGCATTGGTTGGAGAAGAAAAGGCTGCTTTTTTAGGGTTTGATGATGTGGATGGGATCCCTGATGGGTTGGCTCACATCATCCATAAAATTTCATGCGAGGTTGGTATCTATATTTCTATGTTAACATGTGGCAATTTTGACCCGTTTATTTATGAATGGGTTCATTGCGGTTATGTTAAATGCTAATAAAAAAAATTACTTAAAAGGAAATTCGTCAAACGGGTCACAAGTCATCTAAGGTATTTTTAATGCATAAAACCTCCTAAATAAATTATTTAACAAGATTATTACTGAAATGATATAATCTTTTGCAGACCAGGCCCATTTCAGCTAATACCAAAAATCTATGGGTGGCAATTTTGACCCATTTACTTATGAATGGGTCCATTCAAACACGTAAAATTTAATCGAAAAAATTAAAATTTAAAAGGGAATAGGTCAAACGGGTCGTAAGTCACCTAAAAGAGTGTTTTTAATGCACAATACTTCCAAAATGAATTTATTTAATATGATAATCATTGGAAAAATGTAATTTTTTGTAGTCATATTTGACTGGTCAACCCAACCCATCCTGTTTCGACTAGTACAAGCCGGTAAAGCATATTAACATAACTACAAATACCCAAAGTACAACCTGCAAATCAAGATTAATAATTATCAGTACTTTTTATTGCCAGCTGTCCTGCAAGTGTTCAGGTGGAGCAGATGCACATGCATCAACAATGGCAATTCTGCACACGCTTTCAAGCTACACGTGGGAAGCAAAAGTAGTTATTTCATTAGGAGCATTTGCAGTTAATTTTGGAGAATTTTGGCTTCTTGCTCAATTGTTTCCCACTAATCCACTTGCTAAATCTATTGCATTGCTAAAACAGTTACCAAACATAACCGAACATTCTAAATCATTAAAACCTAGGTTTGATGCGATTGATAATCTCATTAAGGAAATGTTGGATGTGACTAAATGTATAATTGCTTTCAAGAATTTACCTTATCAATATCTTCAAGATGACATGCCGCCAAAGTCAACTGCTTTGACTCATATTCCAACTGCTGCTTATTGGTCGATTAAGAGTATGGTGGCATGTGCTTCTCAGTTGACCAGTCTTTTAGGCATGAATTATGAGTAAGTTTTCTTTTAATTTTAATTTTTTTATTTGGAATTGTGAAAAATGTAATTTATTATAGAGTAAATTACACAAATGGTTCTTTAGGTTTGTACCATATTACATATTTAGTCCTTTAGTTTCATAAATTATACTGGTAGTCCTTATTTCTGAAACTATTGACACGTTTGGACCTTTACTTAAACAAACGTTAACTTTTCCCGTCAAGTATACTTTTCCCTTTCCCTTCATCAATTTGAAACCCATAAAAACCCATTTGTTTGACGAGAAAAGTCAACGTTTGTTTAGGTAACATGTCAATAGTTTCAGAAATAAGGACTAGTAGTGTAATTTATGAAACTAAAGGACCAAATATGTGATATTAACCAACCTGAAGGACCATTTGTGTAATTTAATTTTTTTTATATGATAAATATAGGTATATCACAGCTACCTCAGAAGCATGGGAACTTTCGAGTTTGGCTCATAAGGTTCACAACATTCATGAGCATCTTAAAGGACTCCTACTCCTTTGCTATCAAAACATAGGCAAGTTTTTAAATAATTTAAAGTTTTAATAATCGTAAAAGAATCATAAATAAAAAAAATTTAATATAAATGTTACATGCAGAGGAAAAACAACATGATGAATATTATCTCATGCTCGTGCGAATATTTGATGTGTCTCACTTAGACAATTTGAAGATTCTCAAGGCTTTGTTTTGTGCCAAAGATGACATTCATCCACTTCTCGATGGATCATCAAAAACACGGGTTATTTTCTTTAATTACTTTTAATTAACTAATTATTAATTAACTAATTATCTGATTACAACAGGTTAATGTGGACGCGTTAAGGAAAAAAACAGTGTTACTGCTAATATCAGACCTAGAAATATCACATGAAGAAATATTAATTCTCACTCAAATCTACAGAGAATCAAGAACACAAGCGAATCTTAACTATGAAGTGGTGTGGGTCCCAGTGGTGGACCAGTTGATGACGTGGAATGATTCTCATCAACATAAGCTTGAGCAAATTCAATCAATGATGACGTGGCATATGGTGCAACATCCCAATTTGCTAGAGCCAGCTGTGATTAAGTATATTAAACAAGTTTGGAATTTTGAAAAAAAGCCGATTTTAGTAGTTTTAGATCCACAGGGTAGAGTGACGTCATTAAATGCATTGCATATGGTCTGGATTTGGAGAAATTTTGCTTACCCGTTTACTACCGTTAAAGAGGATGCTTTATGGAAGGAAGAATCTTGGACGCTTGATTTATTGGTTGATAATATTGATCAAAATATACTACGATGGGTAAATAATACATTTAAATTACACAAATTGTCCATGCGGTCTTCTAAATTCTATGATTTTATCCTTATACTATGTTTTTCATTTCTTTTATCCGTGTTCGTGATTTTTATCCCTATGGTCTTTAAATTTCATTTTTCCATTCATTTCGATCTAAAATGACCAAAATATTCTTATAAATATCTTTCTATTTTAAGGGTATTTTCGTTATTTTAGGTCGAAATTAATAATTAAAAAAAATAAAAAATAATTTTGAAGGGTATTTTCGTCATTTTAGGTTGAAATTGACAAAAAAAAATGACATTTAAAAACCATAGGGACAAAAAATCACGAAACTAAAATGTAGAGGGACAAAAAGAACGAAAAAAAATAATACAGGGGTTAAATTGTAGTATTTGAAAGACCACAAGGACAATTTCTATAATTTACTCAATACTAAATAACAAATTAAGTTACTTAGCCTTTTAATAAGTTTGAACATTTTATTAACTAATTTATTTTTAATATTGTTAGATTACTGAGGAGAAATTCATATGCTTATATGGTGGAGATGATCTCGAATGGATTAGAAAATTTACAAATATAGCAACAAATCTTGCTAGACACACAGGAATCCCATTGGAAATGGTTTATGTGGGAAAAAGCGGGACAAAAGAGAGAATTAGGAAAATAAGTGCAACGATTAGTGAGGAAAAACTAAGCCACACTTGGCCTGACCCGACCCAGGTTTGGTACTTTTGGACCCGTTTAGAAAGCATGTTGTACTCAAAAATCCAACAAGGAAAAAGCTTTGAAAACGACCCGATTATGAAGGAAGTGATGACTATGATGAGTTTTGATGGGAGTGATCAAGGGTGGGCCTTAATTTGTAGGGGATTAAATATGGCAAGGGCAAATTCGGAATTAACGTACCAAAGTTTGGAAGAATTTGGAAATTGGGAAGAAGATGCGAATGAGAACGGGTTTGTGCCGGCTTTGAAGACTTATTTGGAGAAATTGCATACGCCTCATCATTGTAACCGACTTATTCTTCCGGGTATTAGTGGCGGGATTCCTGAGGTGGTTGTGTGTTCGGAATGTGGTAGAACGATGGAGAAGTTTTTTATGTTTCGGTGTTGTACTGATTGAGGGTAGTTTGGTCTTTGTGTTTTGATTGGGTCTGAGATTATGTTCGTTATGTTAGTTTTTTATATTATGTGATTGATTGTGTGTTATTCTTATTTCTAATTCCATTTTACAAGAGTGGCAGCTTGTTTTTTATTGGGTCTTATAACTAACAAGGTTGGTGTAAATCATATGGGCCAAAATATATTTTAGTACCCTAAACTTAACTGACTGGGTCCACTAATAGCCTGAACTATTAAAGGTGCAGTATGGTACCCTGAACTTGGAAAAAATTGTCAATTTAGTACCCTGACTCGTTAATTTGATTTCGTTTTCTTACATGATTTACTTCACTTATAGCTTTTGACGAACTAAAAAAATATAAATTCATTTCAATATATTGAAATTAGAAGAAAGTCACGTAAGAATTCAAGACCAAATTAGTGAGTCAATGTGCTAAAATTGACTATTTTTCCAAGTTCAAGGTACTATGTTACACCTTTAATAGTTCAGGGTTTTAGAAGACCTACTCAGCCAAGTTCATGGTACTAAAATGCATTTTGACCAATCATATATAACTTTGGCTGAATTGACCAACAGTAAGCAGACAAATCCGTTCACAAAATTGTTAGAATAACCGATATTGCAGTCATAAGTCATTGTAATGCCTAATTCTAACAGATGTTGAGGAAGTATTCTTTCAAGATGGGTTGCTTCAATCTTGTATCCATCTTCAACTTCAGCAATGGTAGCAGCTCGTTGGACTGCTTCTGCAGTGACAAAATAAATAATTTCTTAAATTACACAAAAAAATATGCATTAATATTTGGTAAGCAACTGTGTATAGTTACTACAATTAAAGTAATTTTACCTGTGACAAAGAGTCTAAGTAGTTCACAACTCAGCTTTACAGCGTTTGAATTGGCTGCAGAAATTGTGCATTGTATTAAAAAAATTCAAAATTAAACTAAAAAGGTAGATAGACAAAAGCTGAAACCCTAGCAAAGGAAAAACCAGAAGTTCGTAAAAATCCAGAAGTTTGAAACATAAAAGAGCAACTTCCTCTCATAAAAGTGATGCCAATTTCTGATTCTAATTCAAATTCATAACAGCAAAATAGAAATAGTTAATCAGGATATATATAATCAAAGTAGAACTTGAAAATGTGGCTTACCGGAAGTAGGTCGGTTTTTCTTAGATGTTCCTGCTCGTTCCTGCATTGCAAACTAGTAAACAGTCAAAACCAAAGCTAAATTGTGTAAATGAATACATATATGCGGATAAAAACAGAGAATCGATTGTTAATGCAAAAGTTAAAGAATTAAGCAGTGAACATCTGTTTAGCCTAAAATAATCATTAAGACAAATTCTGACATTACAATTTTTGACATAAAGCAGAGACTAAAATTGCAACGCAGATGTTATCGAGATTTGAAGTTACAATAATTTCAATGTGATGTACCTCGACTTTTGAAGTCTCGCCTTCTTCAATCTTCTCCCGCTCTGAAACGGAAATGTAGTTCGATAAATACAAGAAATTCTACCAGAAAATGGAGATTAAGAGAGAAAAAACTGTGAATCTGAAGCAGATTGATCATGAGTTACTCAAGTGTAAGAGAAATCTAACCGATTGCCTTCTTGCACCAGATCAATTTGAATATTGCGTTAATCAAATCCTGTTAACTTCACGGATTACAAAAATAGATCCACATAGTTGAAACATGGAAATGAAAATCACGAAGTTAGGGTTCTACCTGGTCAAAATTGCTCTCCATAGTGCAATAACGAAGGATCAATGATGTTCGTCAGTTGAAGACTGAGCTAGTGTACTGAATTTAACAAAGAAACGAAGAACCCTAGTTACGTTTATAAATCCTTTTCTAGCAAATGACACATCAAGGGGTGGTGGCGCAGTTGGCTAGCGCGTAGGTCTCATAGCTTCTGAGTAATCCTGAGGTCGAGAGTTCGAGCCTCTCTCACCCCAAGTTTTTTTTCTCGATCCTTCCTTTTTTGACCATTGTTCTTTTTTCTCTTCAAGAAGTGCAAATACATATTTAAATGAATCAAACTCTAGAATAATCATTACAGATCGAAAGTCGTCTAAAATTTATAATATTATGAATACAAACGCTCTACATTATTTATAGAAAATGTGAAATATTATGTTAATATAGTTTTCTATAATTAGTCATTTGTTTAAAAAGTTAAAACGGACTAACAACCCATATGTATTGACCCGTTTTAAAGCATAATTTTGTTGCCACCTCCCCCTTTCAGTGCACATAGGGGCGAATCTATGTACATTTAAGAGGGGTCAATGGCCATCATTTGGTGGGCCAGCTCATATGTAAAAAATCTCATAAATTTTTTTATTATTATAAATTTATCATTTGAGACCCACGTAAATCTTTTAGAACCCTTGGTGTAACTGTGTAACTTCATCAGTAAGTGCTCTACAAAGTAATATATAACTTTGTTTTACTGCATTATGACATTTAATTTTTAATTTTTAATTGGTCGATTATTAGTGGATTCCAATTGATTTTGATGTTGGATTCACCATTGAGTGTGGCATTTATAACACAGATGTTCACCTCCCAGAAAAATTAATGATATAAATATGTGGTTCATATGCTAGTCATTAACTATATTTGAGAAATGACAAAATAAAGGAACAAAGAAAAAAAACTCCAGGGCCAAAAACTTGAGAAGACAAAAAATGTATGATTTGGAATACAACATAGACCTTTTTTGTAATTTACTTTATTATAAAGTAAATGCTTACACAAATCAAAAAACCAGTTTCACTCCTCGTTTCCTCAACCTGTTCGACCTGCAGGTGTAACCTATTGGACTCGTGTCTTGTTTAATAACAATTGTTAAGTTGCCCAATGGATCCGGAATTCTGGATTTTCTAATCCTATTAGACTCAAAAAGGAAAGTTACCAAGTTTTGAAGAGTTTGGGTGTTAATAATGCTGGCCGGTACTATACAAACGTTACTCAACATACGTTACCAACTATTTATAATTAAACGTTTAGTTTAGCAACACATGTATTTATTCCTTCGTGTTTAATACCTTTGGTTTCCTTGCATCTGAGGTAGTAGAGCTCCTCAACAGAATCAACTTGTTATGCATACTAATATTATGACACCTAGATCTACAATTATTATTTTTAAAACATTTAATTTTGCAATACAATAAGGATTAGGGGCGCAATCTTTTGCTCGTTTGCCTTCTACTTTGTATAAAAAGATGCAATTTGAAATTACTTAATAGATCATTTAAATCTGTTAGTTTAACAATTAGTGACACTTTTGGTGATTTTATTTGAAACTCATGTGGTAGACATGGTTTTGGTAGAGAGTCACGTTTGTTGTTTCCGCCAAACCAATAGTTAGGTAAAATTAATGATATAAATATTTGGTTCATATTCTAGATGGTGAGTAGCTACACCGAATTCACACGATTCTTTTAACATTTTAGTTTAACAGAATGCGACATAAATCGTATTAAGGGAACATGCTTTTGATAGACGATAACTTATCAAATCTAATGTTGACTCAAATATTGTCATCTCAAAGCCCTCTTCTAACTTTACAACAATCTCATGCATGACAAGTCCTAGGTACGGGCCACCACGACAACAAATCAAATAATAAGAATAAAATAATGTTAAATGAGGAAGAGTAATTTTGAGATGTGTGTTAAAATCATACTAAAAGATGTAAAAATGCTCTTAACATGACTTTAACACGGCACGTAACCTAATGATCAGTAACACATTTTGAATACCCATTGATGACTGACTCTTCTAAATGTAACCATCACTCAACACATATTGGTTACATTAATCTTATCTACCACCACTCATACCAAAACAATATCTATATATTCATATACACGACTTTACGCTTAAAAACAATAAATTGGTTCCAAATTATAATTCAATTAAGATTATAGGAGTACACTGTATTGTTGCAATGTTAAATATATTTTAAAGTCATTTTGGTTCTTTAACATAAATGGCAATATTGTGTTGAAGATAATTCACTAGTACAGAAAAGGTTTAAAGGTGCGGGTAAATACATAAGAAGATGCGCTTTTCAAACCGCACCAAATAAGTGCGCATTATCAAATAAAAGACCCGCCCTATTAAACACACCGCCCTATAAAAAGGTACACCGCCCTATTAAACACACCGCCCTATAAAAAGGAACACCGCCCTATTAATAAATCGCACACTAATATATTCACCGCCCTTTTTATAAAACGCACTCTAACCTTTTCACCGCCCTATCTATATATCGCACAAATATTATAGAACCGCT
Organism: Calendula officinalis; assembly: GCA_963853835.1. Classification (NCBI taxonomy): domain Eukaryota; kingdom Viridiplantae; phylum Streptophyta; class Magnoliopsida; order Asterales; family Asteraceae; genus Calendula; species Calendula officinalis. Next base: position 36,509,468 of record OY970828.1, read on the forward strand.
CTATTCCATTTCAATATTAATAAAAAAAAAAAATAATCCACAATATCTGTATCTATATAATATATATATATATATATATATATATATATATATATATATATATATATATATATATATATATATATATATATATAGGGTCGGATTCAGCGCAGAACCGTTTAAAGGTGCAGAACCGTAGAACTATTCACCAGCTAATCAGAATTAAGAAAAATATAATTATTTATTTTATACTAATTAAATCCATGAGGGGCAAAATAGACTAATTGACATCTATCTCTATTTAAAGAAACTGAATTCGTAGTTATGGCTTCCTAAAAAGTAGCATGCATTATTTTTATAATATATCTTTTATTAAAAAAGGAAGATCGTGTTTAATTGGAAGCAGATTTCATAGCCCAATTCATCTTTCCTATCAAACTAAATCTGGAGAAAGACGAAGAACACGCGTGAACTTCGAATCAGAGATGTCAAAACTTTAGAAAAATCAATACATACAATGTATAACCCAAATACATACAATGTTTACACTTTGAATACATGTATAACCCAAATACATACAGTGTTTACACTTTCAATACATACAATGTTTACACTTTCAATACATACATGTATAACTCAAATACATACAATGTTTACACTTTCAGTACATACAATGTTTACACTTTCAATACATACATGTATAACCCAAATACATACAATGTTTACACTTTCAATACATACATGTATAACCCAAATACATACAATGTTTAGACTTTCAATACATACATGTATAACCCAAATACATACAATGTTAACACTTTCAACGCATACATGTATAACCCAAATACATACCATGTTTACACTTTCAATACATACATGTATAACCCAAATATATACATGTATCGAAATCAAACCCCCCTTCATAGTAGTTTCATAAAAATGTCCTGGTGCATCAACATGATAACTCCCATGCGAAATCTAACCGAAGAAAAAGCAGTTCCAAGTTTCTTCTCCTCTGCTTTAGCATCAAGACGTGCTCTAATTGCCAAGTATTTTATGATGCCATTTAATTGAAAATCAGAAAAGAGATTCAAAAAAGCAAAAGTTGTCAAAAATGGAGTTTATATCCCAATAAATTATTATTAATTTTTTATAATTATCAAAATAAAAATAAACTAATTGCATATCCTTTGATTCTCTAAATTTATATTTCTAATTAAAGCACAGGGAACAACAATATATCTTACACACATACACACCTACCAAAGCCTCAAATCGGTGATTTTCTTCATATTCTAAATAATGATTTTCGATAAAACAATTGCAATTGCAAAATGTCAACACGTGAATGCAATATAAAAATAATACATGATCAGAGGAATTTGGAAGATTATGAAGAAAATGAGTATACTAGATATATCGAAATAAACGGTTGTCCACACCTTCATTTTGTGGCCATGGTGGAAATCAAAGGTGTATCCCCCATATCTCAACCATTCTGAGTCCAATGGGGTTGTCCGGGAGCCTAATTCCGGCACTTTCTGTCGATGCTGGAAACTTTTTTAAAGCCGCTGTTTGTTGTGAATTTTGAGAGAGGTAGGTTTTGAGAGAGGGGGGGGGGGGGGGGCGGTTTTAAATTAAGTCCACGATCTTTTGGGATTTTCTTTAATTATATAACTTTTAGTTGTTGAAATGCCTAGATTACCCTTTACATTTAATTTTTACCAAAAAAATAATTTGATAAATTTACGAAAATGCCACAAACGATCTTAACCGTTAATCTTAAAAATCAATGGTTTAATATTGGGTTCTGCGGTTCTGTACCTAAAATGGGTTCTGCGTTGAATTGTACACTATATATATATATATATATATATATATATATATATATATATATATATATATATATATATATATATATATATATATATATATATATATATAACAACACAATATACCCAAAAACTGGCATAAAACTGGAATAAAACTGTTTTGTTTGTGAGAGTCATCTTTGACATTCTCACTGTATAAAAGTAGTCCAAAAAATTTACAACCAAAACTTTACAAAGTGTTCGAGTTAATTTGCAATTTCAAATCATGATCTAACCTTATGCTAATTAAATAATCTTGGAATCAACTTTGCCATTTGTCCCTCAATTTCTTGTTTTGTTACAACTTTATCCTCTCCCCAAATCTGAAATTACAGATAATTAGTCAGTTTGTTACCATTGCAAAAATTATAATAGAACTATATTAATTTGTTACCATCTTGTTTGTTGCACTGTAATTAATTACAAGCACTTAATTATTTTAAAACTAAGTTTATCAAAAGTAGTAATTGAATACATACCTTTGAAGCTTTCCACTGAAATCTACGAGGGAACATTTGTTCGATTAATCTAACGAAGAGGTAGTAATATTTTTTAACAGGTCGGGGAAAAGAATCGATAATGTAGATTTCATTGGTTTTAGGACAAATGATAAAGAGGACCCAGTGACGACTGCAAATATACACAAAGACTTAAAAATACAGTTAATATTGTAGAGATTTATAACTGAATATTAAAAGTTACTTTTGTATATAAGGTGCAAGAATGTATGTTCGGTGTTGTTGATGCCTGAAAACTTCTGTGATATGTCTCTTCATTTCGGGCTTTTGACATTCTGACTCACCAATTAACCGAGGATTTAAAAAACCACATTCATAATTAGCCGCATTATCATAGAAATACCTTAAAAATATTACCACAGACATGGTTAGTAAATTAAATTATATCCAAAGTATTAAACAAATAATATCAACTTACATTGAAGCAATATGTAACATGCAGGCGTCAGCTTCACCCAAACATGCTACGTTGTAAAGCTCAGGTACCGTGAGGGCTTCTTTATAAATCTCTGGATACATAGTTGGAGGTGAAGAAAATTGAACATAAGTTCTGTTTTTGAGAAATCTCTGAATCATTTCGTGAAAAACGGGATATTCTTCTGCTACTTTAGCCATCATCATCGCATCTTCAGGATCAACAAAATCCGGAATGGGATCATCTTCATCTGCTACTTTACTCGTTGAGGCTGCACTGACGGCTGCAGTGACTAGATCATTAATGGTTGGGGCTGCATTAACCGGGGTGTGTGTGGTTAGGGCTGCAGTAACTGGATCATTAATGGTTGTGGCTGCATTAACCGGGGTGTGTCTGTTTAGGGCTGCAGTGATGGTTGCAGTGACGGTTGCAGTGACCGGGATGTGTGTGGTTGGGGCTGCAGTGACGTTTGCAGTGACCGGGGTGTGTGTGGTTAGGGCTGCAGTGACGGTTGCAGTGACCGGGATGTGTGTGGTTGGGGCTGCATTGTCGGTTGGGAATAAAAATGGCCCTCCCATAGCTGTTAGCTAAAAACAGATCCATGGTAAAAACATTAGTAATTAAAAATCATTATGTGGAAAGGTTTAGAAGACTAACCATATGTGTAAAAGATCCAGGGGGAGGATCAACTAAATTTTGGTCAGGAAGATTCTCCTAAAAAAATCACAATTCGGATGATATGAATTTGTCGAGTCCATCGGTGGAGAGGATTCTCTCGAGGCCATTTCAGGGATATATGGGTTTTCAACATGTTGGTTTTCAACAACATGTTGGTTACCCGGTAGAAGCTAAAACATTTATTCTTGTTAAAAACATACAAAAATATATTTTAATCTAATACTAAAATATACATTTAATGCAAATCGTGGCCATTGTACAAACTTAAGATAAGCCTTATCAACCGTTTCAATTGTATCTGTTCTTGTTAAAGGATGAACGTGCAAATCCAAGAATGATGAAATTACCTGCTCTACTTGGACTCTTGCACACCCTTCTTTGTCTTGTTCGGAAGTTGGCCATGCTCTACCAGAACCAACTGTGACAAAATCACTATCAAACACCTTAATTTGTATCTCACATGGTGTGATGCCCTGCAAACCAGATAAAAGTATAAGGTAAAACAATAAAAACAATAAATAGTACGATCATTACCATTACCTCAATTGGTGGATAGTGGGTAGCCGTTCCACGAGACCCACATAATGATGCATGGTTGACCGAGCTTGTAAGCCTCTGTACGGGGTCCACATTTCTTATTAAACCTCCGTGAACCTTAGTATATCCAATTATCTCGGATGCCGTACGGGATCGTCCCCCGTTCTCACGTCCAAAAACTCGAATTAAAGGATCTTCTTTATTCTCAAAATAAGTCTCATCCTTGATCAACTTTATCTCCTCCTCAAGCTACAAAAAATATTTGTTACCAATAAGATATAATTCCTCAATTAAATTAATATTTAGTTTACTAAACGCCTGAAACCAACAATCGCTTCCTTTGGAAGTTCAGGCTTTCCTTCTTTATCCTTTATCGAACAACCCATTAAAAATCGCCTTGAACGATCATTTTGAATCTCACCAAGAAAATTATGTTTTTCTAAAAGTTGAGCCCAAATGGTCTTTTCTTTCTTTTTTAAACCGCCCCAGCCGCTTCGACCCAAGCGGGTTATAAATTTCCTCTTAGAATTACTTGCTTGTGCTTTCTCCCTTTTTCGCTGCACAAATTAAAAAATTGTTAATCATAACATGTATATCAAACTCAAGGTAAATAAGTGCAAACCTACCATAAATTCTGGGGTGGTTATTTTGTAAAACAAATGCATCCCAATCCTCTGGCTCAATAAACGAATACTTTCCACAAGGATTCTGTTGTGTAAGAACATAATCTTTTACTAGTCTAGACCTAAAATTTGTTACAAGTTTCATTGATTTCTTTCGCATAAATTCTTCTGCATTATCGTTTTCGATGTTCCACATCCTCTACAACTCAATACAACAGAAATGCATATAATATTTGTAATAAAATAACTAAAAATTACGAACAACACAATTAAATTCATTACATACCTTGGCTTCCAACCACAAATTTCTTTAAAAAACTCTTTTTTAACTTTACACATATCCGTTGTAATCTCAATCTATGGCAAACCTCCATCCCATACCACGACATCAGCTTGCTATTCTGCGGGATGTTGTTCTCATCAAACTCAACTTTAAATACCTCTTCGGGGTACTTCTTGGAAAACGATGCAGCACCACGTTCCCCTCTGCGTCTTCTACGGTTTGGTTGTTCTTCCATTTCTAAACTACAATGCAACAGAAAACAATGAAATGTAAAGGAACGACGGGATAATATGAGATTTTCAAAGAGTTTAGCATAGGACAAAAAAATCGCCGATGAAGATGCAGCAAGGGTTTTGTGAAGAAAGTGATTAAGGATTCGTGTTTTGGAGAAGTTTCCCGGGAGATGAAAAGATTCGAATAAAATATTTCATTTAGCGGGTCTCCACTAAGGTGCGGTGTCGATTAGTTAGGGCGGTGCATATTAGTTAGGGCGGTGTTTTTGCTTTGTTGGTGCGGTTTCGTTTAGATAAGGCGGTTTTGGTTCTTTTTGTTGGAGCGGTTTGTTCTTTTTGTTGGAGCGGTTGGGTTGAAAATTTTCAAATAATTAATATGATTTTAGTGGGTTATTTTCAGTTTCGTTTTTAGCACTGAATAAAACGTGCATTACAATAAACATCATTGTGTTACAAGACAATGATATGTGTGATAAAAAATATAACTCATAAACAATATTATAAAATTATATCTTAAGTTAGACAATAAATGTATTAAACATATGTTCCTTCTAAATCATTTCTAACATATGTCGTTCTATTCATGTCTTCAAAATTACCGGGATCGATACCAACCGAAAATGGTGGTAGGTCAACAAAGTGATCGTATTCTTCTTCGTCTACAACATCATCAACCCCGAGAATACGTCTTTTACCCTGTAGAACAATGTGGTATTTTGCTTTGCTCGGATCTTGAACGAAAAAACTTGTGAAACATGTTTTGCGAGAACGAATGGTTCGGATTTATATCCATTAGTTTCAAGGTCCACAAGTGTGAAACCATATTCATCAAGTAGAACACCACGGTTATTCACCCATTTACACTTGAATACTGGAATTATGAAATCACCATACTTCAATTCCCATATTTCTTGTATCACACTGTAATAAGAATCTTTTGCTATTCTTATCAATGTATCATGATCACGTTTATCGAATTCGGTCGTTGATGCTATCATTGTGACTCCAATGTTCTGCATTGTACTTTTTCTATCTTGATCGATGGTGTAAAATGTATAGTCATTAATGTCGTATCCTTGGTAAGATTTTACTCTAACATCTGCTCCTACTCCCAATCTCCGTACTATGTCTTCAACGTCGTCCCTTGTTACCCTCTCTCTCAACCACCTTGCTAATTCCTTGTTCTGATTCTGTATATACCACATTTCATCTTTACCGGGGAAGGTCGACTTTAACAGATCCATATGTTCACCAAGCAATGGAGTAAGGCATGTCATGTGTTTTAATACTACTAAATGAGCAAGTTGTAATTCTTCACGAGGTGGAATTTTTATTTTGAAACCAACTCCTCCCTTTCCGTCAAGTCGACCTGAATGACGAGTTTTTGGAACGCCAACACTTTCAACACCTTCCATATATCCTGTACGTGAACCAAAAATATGTGTAACGAAACAATTAGTCAACTATAATATGTTTATACATATATTATATAATATATTAATATGTTTATACTATAATATCTTAGAATACCTTGACAGAACTCGACCACTTCTTCAGAAGTATATCCTTCAATAATAATGCCCTCAGGTCGATTACGGTTTCTTACATAACCTTTTAGTATACCCATGTATCTTTCAAAAGGGTACATGTATCGTAGAAATACAGGACCACAAGCGTTAATCTCTTGCACGATATGAGAGACTAGGTGAACCATTACATCAAAAAATGAAGGTGGAAAGTGCATCTCTAATTCACAAAGGATAACATAAATGTCTTTCTCCCATTTGTCCAGATCTTCCACATTAATAACTTTTGAGTGAATCTTATTAAAAAACAAACAAAGTTTTGTGATTGTATGACGGATATCAACTTGTAAAATTCCACGAATTGCGATAGGAATCATATGTGTCATTAAAACATGACAATCATGAGACTTCATCCCAAGCAATTTATAGTCTTTCATCGACACAAATCTTTTAGTGTTTGCTGAATAAGTTGATGGAACCTTAATGTAACGACTGGGTCAAATACCCGCCAATCAAAACTACAAAATTCCAATAACCATCTAATTACAATAAACCATTCGAATCCAATAATGATTATACAAAATATAGCAACCGAACCAAGATCTCGCTACATACCAACAATTACTATGGATACAAACCAACTAACTATAATCAAAATACAAAACTACTCAATTTCTGCATACCTAAATGTATACAACTTCTAAGCCTCTGATCAACTGATCCTATATGCTTTCTCTTATCTTTTCCTGTAAAATGTTTGTCCACTAAACAAGTAAGCTACAACGAGCTTAGTGAGTTCATAAAGCACAAAATAATACTAGCATTATATATAAAACAAAAGATTAAAACATATAAATGAAATAAAACAATTCAGGGAATTCACAACAAATCAATACATAACTAACCGAGAAACTTTGCAACTTAACATGAGATTTACCGAGAATCGGACATGCCGAGTATCAACAACTATCCGGGATCAATGAGACTTACTGGATGACTGACACTGAGAATACAACTTCATCGCGAGAATCAACAAGAGTTCGTCAGATAATAAACACAATCGAGAATCAATCACCAAATCAATAATCAACAGGAATCATCACGTAACCACTGTAACCGACAGACAATACCACATCAAGAATCAACGAGATCTCAATACAATCCAAACATATTAAAGTGCGTCATTCCCCTTTAGGCCATTAGGGAATGAGGCCGATGAAGGTGATCATGGCACCCCTACATGAGTCCATGACCCAGCTTCACCACCACGGTCCATACCACTCCTCCGCCAGGTACTCCCGCGACCACCGCTCAACATATTACACAAAGTAATACTCAAGCCGTCGTGGGTCCTCACGAAACGGAATCATCTCTCAAGGAATTCATACGGGTAAGGATATCAAACGGAATATTAACAAAGACAAACTCCAAGAGACCAGAACAAGAGGATTATCATAACCCGAATCAATATCAAATGAATCTCATACGAAGACAATCAAACCGATACGCAACACAAGGAATTCATAAGACTTGAATCGTGTCAAGCGAGACATCACAAGGATATTCCAACAATCAAGACATCTATCAAAAGATTATAAACAAGGCATACCATAAATAATCACTAAATTCTTCCAATTCAATGTTCTAAGCATCGCATATATGATAACAATAAACCAAATAACAAATAAACACATAACATTTAGATATATATAACTACTAGTATACAGTTGTACATAGATGAACTCACAGTGTTATTTGATCGGGCGTGAACTCAAACCGAAAGTCTCAATCGGATATAGACTTTCCAAAGTATAGACAGTTGTCACAAGCTTCCAATATGTTCTATATAACCCCTGGAGTGTACATACCAAAATTCATAAGAAGATATTACCGTTCACTCTATCTATACTCTTCTCAATAGACAAATTTTACATGTTAATCCATTATACAGCCCTCTGTTTAATGTCAGTTCTGACATACTTAAACTCAGAATTAGACAATGAAATTTTTAGGGTTCTGGGCACTCTTGAGTAGGTTTCTAATGCCCATTACCTCATATTTTTTCTGAATTCTCTTTCATTTTATATAAATTTTACAATACAGTAACATCATGCTGTCAGAATTCTGCTCTATATAACTGTACAAAATGCTATTTTTACCAATCTTCGAGCCAAAATTTATTTTTAAGACCAAAATAAGAAACGAAGAAGATATCAATACGGTTCAGATGCCACTGGAATCACCCCTAAACGAGTTTTCTACAATTTTCTATGATTTTTACAAAACAGTGCAGAATCATGATTTTCAAACTCAAAAATTGCTAACTCTTACAATTAACCAATGATTTTAGCTATATAACTTGATATCTAACATAACCTAATCATAATATCATCATAATAGAATGTTTTTTAACAGTCATGAACCCTAACTTCATGGTTCATGAGGCTTACCCATAAGCGGGTTCATCACCTTCACCAAATCATCCCTTTCTATCATGATTTCTACTCATATATATGATAAGGGAGATGAGTACCTTTAAATCTTCACTTGCATGTAAAAACCCCTTTGATTTGAGCTTAAAATCGTGCACACACAGTAAAACACCAATAACACACACACTTAATGAAAGAGAGAGCTTTTTAAGCTAATTGCATGGGAACTGATCTGTGAATGGTGCAGCAGAGGGTCTAAACGAGCTCTGATCGGTATGAAATTTTAACACCACTTGCATACATATCTTAGGGACACCGTGTCCAAATTTCAGCCCCAGGGACCCACGCACACGCCCTCACTCTCTCTAACGGTGGGGGTGTCCGCCAGTTAAATACTTAACAGCACTAACGGAAATTTTCATCCATTTTTCAAGCGCCCGTAACTTTTTCATACGAACTCCGTTTTTAACGTTCTTTATATTGTTGGAAACCTCATAAGGAGTAATACAACTCCAGTTAGATTATATTCATAAATTCTCAACTTTATTCCAGGATACTCGTTCCCAAAGTTGACACTACAAAAATGGGTGTTGCAAGTGTGATATTATTTCCTCATACATGTTTTAAGCATTTAAGATACATAATCCCAATTACTTAAGCGTAAAGATATATATTTTAGGGAAACCGAAAACACGTATGTTACACTTAATATCATGCAAACATTGACAAAACTTTCTTTTTTCTTCCTTCGATGTATTATAACATGCAGGTGGCAGATAAGTACGATTGCCGCGTTGTTCGGGAGCAAGATCTTTACGTATTCCCATCTCGACCATGTCATTACGAACCTTAACTCCATCTTTAGTTTTATACTTAATATCCAATAATAAGCCTATCAAGTTCTCGCAAACGTTTTTTTCAATGTGCATAACATCTAGGCAATGTCTAACATCTAAATGTCTCCAGTAAGGTAATTGAAAAAATATTGACTTTTTTTTTTCCATATGGCATCATTATCAATACGAAATCTCTTACCCAACACAACATTAATATTTTCAACTTGAGAAAATGCATCAAGTCGTGTCCTCACTGTTCTGACCTCCACTGTTCCGTCAAACTCAATCGTCATCTTCCTGAAACGGTGGCCCTTAGGAAGGAATCTTCGATGCCCCATGTATACAGTTTTTTGAAATTTCTTAACCACACCGAGCTTGTCCCTTCTTCACAAACAGGACAAGCTTTCTTACCCTTCGTTTTGTATCCTGACAAGTTACTGTATGCTGGAAAGTCATTTATAGTACAAAAAACCATGGCCCGCAATTTAAAGTGTTCTCTTTTGTAAGCATCATATACGTCTACACCCGAACTCCAAAGAGTTTTTAAGTCATCAATTAAAGGAGACAAATAAACATCAATATCATTACCCGGTTGTTTCGGACCCTGAATCAACAACGCCATCATAATGTATTTCCGTTTCATGCATAACCACGGTGGGAGATTGTAAATGCATAAAAGAACCGGCCACGTACTATGACGACTACTCATGTTCCCGAAAGGATTTATCCCATCCGAACTAAGCCCAAACCGTATGTTTCTAATCTCATTTCCAAACTCAAAATACTTTCTATCAATGTTTCTCCATTGCGGTGAATCCCATGTCTGATTTGGCCATCAATTACACGTTCTTCTGAATAACAACGAGGTAACTTTGCTTCTTTCTCATTTGAAAATAACCTTTTTAGTCTTGGTATAATAGGGAGATACCACAACATTTTAGCCGGTGGTCCATTTTTTGTCATATCATCGTCAACTTCATCCGAATCATTTTTCCGTCTATACCTCGATGCCTTGCAATGAGGACAGTTATGGAAATTTGCAAACTCATTCCGAAACAACATACAATTATTGGGACATGCATGTATTATTTCTACTTCCAAACCCATTGGACACATTAATTTTTTTGCTTGATATGTCGAAATTGGTAATTCATTATCTTCCGGAAGAAACTCGCGTAAAAGCTCTAATAGAGTTGTAAAACTTTTATCACTCCATCCGTTTTTCATCTTTAAATTAATTAACTTCAACACATCATCAAGTTTCATTAATTTAGATCCTTTATATAACGGTGTTTGAGCTTCATCAAATAGGCGATGTAATTCATCTTGTTCATCAACACCACCCATGTTAGTATCCAAGTGATCATTAAAACTCTCATCGAAACGGTCGTTTGAATTGTATTGATCATCATCATCATCATCATCGTTGTTTGAATCATTGTTCAATGTTGTTGTATATTGATCACTACTATTTAAATTGCTCGAAGATGTGTTCCAATCAAGCATTGATTCTCCATGCCTTGACCAACAAGTGTAATTATGCAAAAAACCGTGTCGAAACAAATGGATCTCAATATCCGCGGTATCGGTAAAACTTTTAAAGTTTTTACAAACGTTGCAAGGACAAAAAATCTTACGATTTGCATTCTTATAACGATTAGAATCGGCAATCTTAAGAAAATATCCAACACCCTTGAAAAATTCAGGAGAACCACGTGAAACTTTGTACATCCAATAATCACGATCCATCTAAAAGATAAATAAAATTAAAATCGTCAATTACATTAAAAACTAAAATATATCAAATTAAATATTAAAGTAAGCAAAAAATATTGGTTTAAGGGCATTTAAGTAATTAACTCTTTCATGTGTCATTTTATAAAGCTAGCCCTATTCGAACAATTAAAGATTTAATTTCATTTGAAAATGGTTTTCTTTTGGTGTGGGAAAGAAGCTGTGATCCGTACTTCATGGACAACCAAAAACCCTGGTAGAAGGTTTTACTCATGTTCAACAATGGTAAGTGCGATTCGTCACATATCAAGTTTAATATTAAACATTAATTTAAAGTTCAAATTATTGGTTTTCTTTTTAGGGACGTTTTAAATGTAACTTTTTTGGGTAGCGTGATCCGACGATGTGTGAAAGTTCTACACAAATCATTCCAGGATTACTAGAATCGAAGAACAATCTTGAAATGGAACTAATGGAACGTGACCTAAAGATAAGGAAAATGAAGCTGTATTTGATAGGGATTTGCCTAGTTTTCATAGCATATGCAATGTTTGTCTAAATCCGATATATTATCTAGTTATCGAATGTAATGTGTCTATTTTGGAACTATTTTGGCATGCTAACATTTCTGAGCCTATTTTCAAGCTTAAAGTGAGATATATTGTAAAAGACAACTAAATAATAAACGAAATTACCTTAAATGAGTAGCAGAACGAACACAGAGTCTCGACGAAGAAGAAAGATGACTATTTCAAAAAGTAACCGTTGTGTATTAAACTTTCCATAAAAACAGTTCAACCGCTCCAAAAAACAAAGAACCGATGTAACAAATAATAATATCCATTATTAATTGTTTAAAAGATGCGGTTGCACCGCTCCACATAGAATTTAAAGTGCGGTTCCACCGCTCCAAGAAACAAGGAAATAGAAAATTAATTATTTTATGTTGAAAAGAAAAATGAAATAAAATGGCATGAATATAATTAATTTGTTGAAACAGGCCATGGATATTTTCAAAACAATAAAATCGCATGAAAAGAAACAGGCCATGCATATGTTCAAGAAAATAAACAAATTAAAAAGAAACCAAATATTTCATTCCAGTTAAAAGGAAAACACGAAGATTACAGACAAGAAATATTAGAAAACAATGAAAACCAACACTTAAAACAGACGAACATTGAACCACAACCCTAGACGACCGTTCTTCTTCTCCAGATCAATCGTGAAACAAACCCATTGGTTATATAATATCGAAGCGTTTATAAAATCGATCTCCATTATCCAAGCAACATTTTTTATAACGGTAAAGATCGTGATCCTTCACGAGCTTTGCCGGTACCGTCTGAAAAGATCAACAAATTAAAATTTCATCAAGATTAACATGCAATTTTGTTATATAATATTTTGTTATCAATAATATACAAGAAAAGATCAAAATTTCTACATACAATTGTGTTTGTTATATCTTCCTTCCATTTGACTGCGAAGTAATGACTCACTAATAGTGGATCATCACTTTGAAAACCGTCAATCTTATCGTCACTGAACACAATAACATGCGTTTCGGGATTTGATGAACTCATCGTGATCAAAAGTAAGTGATTTCTTATCACGGTGGGAGATATAGTAATTTATTATAACTCATGGTTAATCTCTTTATATAATAACTAACTGAGGAAACGAAATGTCGTGTAATAAATTTGGCGCATAAAAGCAACGTAACCGCTCTAAATAAACAAAGAGCCGAACTTAAGATTAATATTAATAATTTAATTTTACTATTATCAAATGGGGGTTGATAGAAAACTTAATGCATGGAATAAATATTAGTTAGTTTGTAGTTGATATTGAATTTAAAGCCGTAAAAATTGCAGATAAGTTTACAGCTTTAGCCTAAACCCTATTAGATAACCGCTCCAAAAAATAGATAAACCGCTCCAAAAAATAGATAAACTGCTCCAAAAATGTATTTTTCTTGATGCTTATCCATGCAGTAGCTAGATTAGACTGCGCGCGGAATCAAATATTTCTTGAGATTCTCCAATATACGTTATGATTGTTTTGGTTGAAAAAAGTTACAATCGTAATTAATTTTCCGCTATATAAATTTGATTGTAATTACCATTTCTCAAGTATACTTTTCCAAATATGAAGATGTTAAATGTCATTGCTAACTTTTAGGGCATCATCAAGATTCACATGCCAACTAGAACATATATAGTTCGTGTACGTAAGTGAATCTTGTTGATGTTGCAACAGCGATCAAAATGACAATTTGGAGGTGCGGTTCTTTTATGATGCGCGCCAAAACTTCTACTCCCGCCAAAATCAGTTGTATATATATAACGCATGCAGTTAGCATTGGTTTTAGATACTTGCTTTTACAACATGAGTGATGTTAGTGTTGATCAAGAATTACCACAGGAAGTTCCACACGATGATGATGTCCCACGCGATGAAGTTCCACATGAATTTGTATATTACCCGTATGAAGAAGTCCAACATGCAGTTCCACATGATGAAGGTCCACCCGATTCCTTCGTTATAGAATGGCGTTCCTCCATGAAAAAAAGAATTGTATGTATCTTGTTAATAAGTATATTTAATTTTTCTTACCTTTCATTAAATTTATAGTATAAAGTAATTTATTTTTGTTTCAGACTATTCCAGCAAAATTTATCCGGGATCACCGCCTTTGGAATGAGCATCCTCTTATTTTTGTAGAAAATCCTGATGTCGCATTCATTAGGATTTATGATTTGAAAATCCACGGTGATCGAAGAAGGAGTGTTGGTTTTATGAACCATATGACTATAAGTGGTGATTTTGTTGAGTTCAGAAGGAGGAATGACATCCAAAGGAACCAAAATGTGAAGTTCACCATTGATGTTGAGAGAAAAAACAATGGTGAAGGGCTTACGTTCACTGTTTCTCTTCTTTGATAGCCATGTATGTTAGATTTGGTTTGGTGTGTACGTTGTTTGTCATTAGGTTGTAACTGATCTTCCATGGTAATGAAAACGTTTATTTTCTTCTTAATTCGTATTGAACCGGCATTAATTACTATTTAATGAAAACGTTTAATTACTTGCACAAGATTGAAAAATGAAATCATTAATTAATTATATATAAATTGAAACGTTTGTGATCGAATTGAAGGACTTTATTTTTTGAATAAGATAGTTTAGATGAAGATGCGAAGTCCGCACCACCAAATGGTTTTGTTACTGCGGGGTTCAAACGTCCGCACTAATAGTTATAATATAGGTGCGGGGGGTTCGTCAACCGCCCTATCAAAAAGTTATGTTACGGCGGTTCTAGAACAACCGCCCCAACAAATGTTTATGTTACTGCGGTTTCTCAGGTACCGCTCCAACTAATATGTTTGTAAGGGCGGCTGTTTTTATTATTGTGCGAATATGATTTGTTACTGCGGCCACCGCAGTATAAATGTATTTGGGCGCGCACCTTCAAACCTTTTCTGTACTAGTGATTAAAACCCAAATTGGGCCCACCACATGCATTGAATCATTTAAACATACCGCTATACCTTTGGCAAATGCCCTTTAACATACTTGTTCGAACAACGATTGTCAAACACGTGATGTTAACCTTGGATCTCCCGTGATAACCACAGTGCAGACCCAACAAGTTCTTGGCGAACCTAGGGTGATCAAGGTTAAGTGTGAAAGTGAAAGCGAGAGTGTACGAACTCTGTGCTTTAGGCTTTCTTAGTCTATTTTAGTGTGCGCTCGACAATGAGTTGGGCCATGTATTTATATGGCAGGTATATGGAACGTTGGCTCATTATGACTGCAGTAAAGCGGTCATGAAGCGCTATTATGAGGACGTCAATGATCGTGTAACGCCTTACTATTATGACTGCAATAAAGCAGTCATGAAGTGCCATTATGACTGGACGTCAGCCAATAAGACAGACGATGGCAACTTGACAGGCGCTGACCATTACCATTTGGACAGGCGCTAACAACTTGAGGGGCGCGCTGGCAATTTGACAGGCGCTGACCATTTGGACAGGTGCTGGCACTGACAACTTTGACAGGCGCTGACAACTTGGACAGGCGCTGACAACTTTGACAGGCGCTGACAACTTTGACAGGCGCTGACAACTTTGACAGGCGCTGACAACTTGGCCAGGTGACAACTTTGACAGGCGCTGACAACTTGGACAGGCGCTGATATTTAGTAGCCCATCTTCATGTTTAGGTGATATTTACCTATATATACATAGGTAATCCCTACTAACCTCATCATGCCCCCGAGTTAGGATTTGCCAACACAACGGTTGCAAGGCGTAACTAGTAAGTCTTCGTTTTCTTCTTCGTTTTTCCTTTTTTGTTTTTTTTTTCGAGTCAACGCTGCTCAAACCGGCGGTGACGTTGTGCGGGACCGGCTGCCCCAAGGCAGACCGGCGGTCGTAAGGCGTCCATCGGCGAACGGCAGGCGCGGGACCGGCTGCCCAAGGCAGACCGGCGGTCACAAACGAGGTGCGGCAAGGGACACGACCGGCTGCCAAGGCAGATCGGCGGTCGCCAATTTTGTAGTACGATCGCCATTACCGGTGGTTTTAGGGTCGCGGGCTTTTTAAGGTTGCGACTGTCAGCCTTTTTTTTTTTCGACCGGCTGCCAACTTGTGACCGGCGGCCAAACTTGGACCGGCGGCCGGCGAGTCAATCGGAATTACAAGGCAGGCAGCGCAAGGCGGGTTTAAACCGGCGGTACAAGCAACAGACCGGCGATACAAACGCGTGGTACAAGCAGACGCAGCAGACCGGCGATATCGGCTGCTAGGCGGTCCACGGTGGTGGCGATAACCCAAGCGGCGGCTGTACCGGCGGTACAAAGCAAGGCCGGCGGTTGAAAGTAGTTTGTCCGTCGGATTAGGGTTGATACCGGCGGTTTAGGCGACCGACAGTTTACCCGAGAAGTGGTCCGGCTGTTTAGGCGGCGACCGGTAATTTGACCGATGGTTGGGGCTGCGACCTTTAGTCGACCAGCGATTAGGGTTACAAAAGTAGTCGGCTGGCTAGATTGAACCGCGGCTTGACCGGCGTACTGTTTTATATGCTTTAAACCGTTAACTCCTTCCTAACTGTAATTGTACGTTGTTTGCTGTAGGTTTTAGCTGAGTTGCTCGCTAACTTACAGGTACGTACTTGCTTGTCCATTGCTTTGCTTTGAAAAATAATGTTTTATTGGATGATCAAGCCAATAACACATTTTTGTTTTTATCTTTTTATTAAGGATGTTGTGTCCATGACACCGTCTTGGGTGTGCATGCCTTTGTATGCCAATGACCTGGGTAGATTTGGGTATCTCTGATGTATGCTTTATATTGTGCCTGTGACACTGTGCCAATGGCACTTTTGTTGGTTAACCGTTACTTTGTTTACTCGCGAGGATTGTCGCTTCCCAGTGAGAAGTGCTTATCTTTTATCAAGTAGATTAAAAGACGAGTATGATTGTATGTTATTTGGCCAGACAAGGTTGTCTTTCTTGGCTTCATACATGTTGTATTGAACTATGTTCTTAGTTGTATACATGCACATGCGTGTTCAAGTTGTAACATTGTACGTAATGAAAGTGCATGTTTGGCTTTAGACTGAGATGTCTATTGTGGCCTTATGCTTTTTGTATTGAATCCTTACTTCAATATTTATTTGTTTATGCAAAAACCATAGAAAAATGATATTGTGAGATAATATTGGGATACAAGATCAGACCAAATGCTATTATCGCCAGTTTCATGCATGACCATGACATTCCATGCGCTTGGAAACATGTATTGAAAACATAAAGAAAAAACATGACAGTAAAGACTATCGCACCTTGATAGGTCAGTTAATATTGGCTCCCTCATGTATCATGAAGATATGGCCATCAGGTGGTCCGGGATGTTCTGTGTCTTCCCCCTTCTTTTGCCAGGCATAACTCTTCTTAAGTGGAGGTTTATTGGCTTGCTGCTTAGCGCCAGGGACAAGGTGTTCTAGTTTGCCTTCTTCCAAAGCCCGCCTGATTTCCCTTTTTAGCTCTCTACAGACATTCGTGTCGTGTCCATGATCTTCATGGAAATCACAGTATTTATTCATGTTTTTCGTACCTGACCTATGCTCCATCTGGGGTGGAGGTGTGAAGGTAGCGCACACCTGCTCTGTTATCAAGATTTCTTTTGGTGTTTTGCTAAGAGCACGCTCAGACGGATGTTTATCGTATGGGCCAAACCTCCGGTTGCTCCTTTCATCTCGTTGATGGTCACCAGTTAGAGCATCATGCCTGCGATCTGACGTGTCGGTCCATGACTTGCCGCCTACCTCTCTTGTCAGGGAGACAGTTTCTTTTGACCTTAGATAGTCATATGCCCTGTCCGTGGCTTCTTTGAAAGTAATTGGAGTTCTCTTGATTAACTTTTCTTGCAGTTGTCCTGGAAGCAAGGAGAGGGTAAAACCCGAAATTTGTTGGCTTTCGGGTAAGGCGACAATTTTCTGGCACTCCTGCGTGTAACGCTGAATGAAGTCGCGTAACCCCACGCCTTCCTTTTGTCGCAGCAAATGTGCTTCTATATGAGTTCTCTGCTGCTTCTTTTGCTGGACAAAGTGAGTCACAAATTTAGCCTTTAGATCTGCAAAGTCTTGAATACTCCTCTCCGGTAAGTCAGCAAACCAATCACGAGCGAAACTCTGCAACGTGCCAGGGAACATGTGACAAGACTATGGTTAGTACTGATCATAGTTATTACTGAAAAAGACTATGGTTGATACTGATGGGGCAGAATTACTTACTACTGATGAGTTGATACTAGTGAAGACTATAACTGAGTTACTACTGATCAAATCACATACTGAAGATACTACTGATCTTAGTAGTTACTACTGACGTTGTATCTGGACTTGCTACTGGTCACCAGACTTACTACTGACGTTGCATATTTACTACTGGTGATTAGTTTTACTACTGATACGCGTTTATGGAACATATCAAGTTCGAGATCTTAGTAGAGATAGTTATAGAATGTAATTCAATGTATATCTTTTATTATTCGATGTAAATCAAGTCCTAGAATAACTAGGGTAAATAGTTAGGCTTCAAGGACTATTATAAAATAGTTCCTTACGAATTGTAAACGTACGTGTGTATTGTTAATCGATAATATACATTGAAGCTTTTTGTGAAACTGTGTTCTTAATATTTTCGCATATTGTTTTACAGTTCATTGTTCTTAATATATTGATATAGTGTTGATCCGCTGCAACTTCTATTATCAATTAGATCTAAAGGTGTTTATTAACTCTTCATAGTTAATCGATCCTGACAAGTGGTATCAGAGCGTATTGGTTCTAGATCTACGATTTTTTAAGAACAACAAAAAGTTTTAATCTTTGAAACACACACATTATTAATCATGACTGATAATAATGAAAGCACTCAAGCTAACAAAATCCCTATACTCACTCCCAATAACTTTGGGATGTGGAAGAATCGTATTAAGCAATACATGCTTATTACTGATTATTCCATGTGGGAAGTTGTCATTGAAGGAAACAAAACTGGTCCGGCTCAAGCTAGCAGTTCTGCAACTGAAGCAGACAAACTCAAATGTGAGAAGGAGAAGAAAGACAGAGGAATCGAACTCAAAACTCTGAGCACTCTCCTACTGGCCATTCCTAATGACTATCAACATCTCTTTGTTGAATATGATGATGCAAAGGTGCTGTGGCAAGCACTGGAGAAGAGATTCGTTGGCACCAAGAGCACCAAGAGGAACATGAAGTCTGTTCTCAAGCAAGACTTTGAACACTTCAAAGGAAAGCCCATTGAGACACTCACTCAAGTGTTTGACAGATTCAACAAGCTAATTGGTGAACTTAACCAGGTTGGGGTTAAGATGGATCAAGAAGATGTTAATATGAAGTTAATAAGGTCTCTTAGTGAAGAATGGGCCATGTACACAGTGATATATAGACAGAGAGATGCACTAGAAGAAAAGGAGTTAGATAAACTCTACAATGATCTCAGAGTATTTGAAACTGAGGTAAATCAAAAGAACCCTTCTATTTCTTCTAATAATGCTGCATTTGTATCTAGTACAGGTCAAGGTCAAGAAACTGCCACAGGAAAGGCTGCAGATTGTGAAGATGCTGCAAGAGAATCTTTTTTCACTAGTCATGTGCATACTGCACTAATTAGTGATGATTTGGAACAATTGAATCCTGATGATCTTGAGGAGATGGATCTCAAATGGCAGATGGCTATGCTGAGCCTGAGAACCAAAAGGTTCTTAAAAAGGACTGGTAGGACAAGTCTCAACTACAACAAAGGTGACAAAGCTGGATTTGACAAAACTAAAGTCAAATGTTACAACTGTAACAATCTTGGTCACTTTGCAAAAGAATGTCCTCATCCAGACAAAAGATCAAAATCAACTGCTCTTGTTTCACAACAAGGACAAGGCTATGACTGGAGCTTCCAAGCAGAAGAGCATGCTCAAAATCAAGCTCTTATGGCCTTTACTGACAACAAATCTGAGGTAAAACCTAAACCTTGCACTTATGAATGTATTAAAATTGTTAAAAATTTAGAAAAAGAAAACACTAAATTAAATGAAGACTTAGCAAAAGCTTTAAGAAGAAATTATGAATTTGATGGTGTGATTGCTGATCAAGAACATCAGATAAAGGTGTACCAGATGATTGATCAAAGGATAAAGGGAGAACTGCTTCAAGGTGTAGATGAGAAAGATTACTATGAATTTAAAAATAAAGAATTAACAAGTAAATTAGAAGAATGTAACCTTGAAATTGAACAAAATAAATTGACAATTAAGAAATTTGAAAGAAGCACTAAAATTCTTGATGAATTAACTCATAATCAAACTACAGAAAAAGTTGTTCATGGGGTGGGATATCATGCTGTACCACCTCCATATAAATTCATTCCTCCACTCAAAAACAGTTCAGAAAGAATAATAAATGAATTAAAAAATGAAAATCAAACTGAATCTAATAATGAAACATCTGAATCAAATGATTTTTCTGATGATGATAGAACTACAAACTCAATTGAATTTACAATTTATCAAACTGAAACTACAAACTCAATTGATACAAGTTTTCACACAGCACAAAGTCCAAATGAATCTCCTAAGTATGATGCAGAAAATATACCAAAAATTTTAAAAAGGGGAAATCAAAGAAACAGGAATCAACTCTTAGAACAAAGAAAAACCATAAGGGATAAGGATAATAAATTAAAATGTGTTATTTGCAACAAAGTAAATCATTTAGCAAAGGATTGTCACTTTAATCCAATAAATTGTAAAGAGTTGAAGGAATTTAAAAATTTTAAAGAAACAGCAAAAACTCAAAAGTTAAAACATACTACTGGTCCTTCAGTAGTAAATAAAACAAAAACTCCAATTGCTGAAACACCAAAATTTGGAAGAAGTGCATCAAGGTTTGTGCAAAGCAGAAGAGTTGGAAGCCCAAAGAACAACAATTACTTCAAGAACAATGGAAAATCCAATCAAAATAAGCAATATTTTAAATTTTTCAACACCAGTAAAAACTTTAACAATTTTACTACTGGTGTTAACCCTAATTATAATGCTATCTGGTACCAGTACAAAAACACTACTGGTAACAACCCTAATTTCAAAAATACTACTGCTACCAAACCAAAATTTCAAAACACTACTGGTCAATCTAAATATGGTAAATACCCAAATACTACTGGTCCATCAGTAGTAAAGTATTCAAAGGCTAAAAACAATGGGTATAGACCAAGATCAGTAGTAAACTCGGACAAATCTAAAAGGTCAGTAGTAAAATAGAACACCAGTACTAAAAAGGTATGGGTACTAAAAATGTTTAAGGTTAACTGTTCTAAATCTGATTTCTCAAAGGAGGAACCCAAGACATATAAGGCTTGGGTTCCCAAAATTAACTAACCTTTTACTTCCTTGTGCAGAGCATACAGATCCCTGAAGAAGGTAGAACATGGCACATTGATAGTGGATGCTCAAGGCACATGACTGGAAAACTGCAAATTCTTAAAGATTTCAAGTTATTTGATGGAGGTTATGTAGCTTTTGGTGAGAACCCAAGGGGAGGTAAGATTACGGGTAAAGGTACTGTTACTAATGGCAAAATTACCTTTGATGATGTATTTTATGTAGCTGAGCTAAAATACAATCTAGTCAGTGTGTCTCAAGTTTGTGATAAAAAGAATAAAATTCTTTTCACAGACATTGAGTGCATCATTCTTTCTCCTGACTTTATTTTAGATGAAAAATATGTTGTTTTAAGAACTCCAAGGAGAAACAATGTGTATTGCCTAGATATAGGGGGAGAACTCATTTCTTCAAATGAGGTCAACTGCTTTATATCCAAGGCAAACACCACTGAATCAGAACTATGGCATAGAAGGATGTGTCACACTAATTTCAAAAACATGAACAATTTAGTAAAAAGAAATTTGGTCATTGGACTACCTCAAAAACAATTCATGTGTGATCATCATTGTGTTGCATGCCTAAAAGGTAAACAACACAAGACTTCTCATAAGTCCAAATCTGTGAACTCTATTTCTGTTCCTTTACAACTCTTACATATGGACCTACAAATGTAATGAGTATTGGAAAGAAACAATATTGTCTTGTTATTACTGATGACTTTTCCAGATATACATGGGTTTTCTTTCTCAGGACAAAGGATGAAACAAGTGAACTCATCAAGAACTTAATTGTTAAACTGGAAAACACATCTGATCAAAAAGTTAAAGCCATAAGATGTGATAATGGCACAGAATTTAAAAATGCTAACTTAATTAATTTTTGTGATCTTAAAGGTATTGACAGGCAATACAGCTCACCTATAACTCCTCAACAAAATGGTGTAGCTGAAAGAAGAAATAGAACCATCATTGAAGCAGCAAGATCAATGTTAGCAGATTCAAAGTTACCAATCACTTTTTGGGCTGAAGCTGTTACTACTGCCTGTTATGTTCAAAACAGAGTATTAATAGTGAAGCCACATTTTATGTAACACCGCAAAATTTAGAAAGCTTTTTTTTTTTTTTTAAAATGCCCGAAGGCGATTAGGTTATCCTCTAGGTTAGTTTAGTTATCTTAGTTTAGTTTAGTTTACAAACAAGGTCCCAATTAAACTCCAAAACATTAATATTTAAACGGTGTCACTTAACGACATGGCTCGATTTACAAAACATAACCAATTGAGCTTGGTCACTCATTCCGTCCAAAGCACCGATCAACCTGAAAAGATTCGACGAGAGAGGGATTAGCACAAAGCTAAGTGAATGAATATAATCTACAAATTCTGTAAGGCCCAACAAGCTAGCATAGACATCCCTACGGTCTAAAGGCCACATAACCACGTATCACTGTTCCCTAAAACACGGAAGTTAATAAAACATCTCCGGTTGGGTCATCACTTAAACCCGGAAGTTTAAATAAACATCTCCGGTTGGGTCATCGCTGGAACACGGAAGTTTAAATAAACATCTCCGGTTCGTTCGAGAAGACCGGGGTCCTGCCGGAGCCTTAAACCATGGTCGGCCAAACCACAGTAACCGATAGCGGTTCGTGACCAACACCCGGGCAACTCCCTCCCCTTGACCATGCATCAAATACAGGTAAGGTCGGATACCCTTTAGTCGACACCCATTGCCCAGCGCACTGACTTCTCAAACCTCGGTCACCAAGTCAAACCGAGTTGTAGCTACCCGTCAAGCCAAGGTCTCTTCACATAAGTGCACCTAATCATGTATGGTATTCCCTAACACTAGGCATACATAACGAGTGGACTAGCTACGAAAACACCGCGAAAAACGTCACGGCAGAGTTCCCAATCGCGAACTCTAGTTCACGATCGCGAACTAGGGTTCGCGACGTGAACTCTGATCGTGAACTACTTAGCGATGGATCAACAACTTTGCTGGACCGACTTAACGATCGCGAAGTGAAGTTCGCGCCGTGAACTTCTCTTGTGTGGTAATTTCCTGCATTTCACCAAGTGTGCATATACCGAACCAATTGTAACCGAACACAAGTTGGAGATTAAATCCACTCACCGTTACTTCCACTTGTCGAACTCAGAGGTCTAATGTTTCTGAGTCTCGATCCCGATTCCTGTACACCAAAGGAATACCGAATTAGTGTATAATTCCACCAAATCATAAACAATGTTAAATACACATTTAACATTAACACTTGCACTAACTAGATAACCAAACATTTAAATCATCATATAAACATGGCATGACCATTTACACTTACATAGCAAGTCAACTAGTCATTTGCAAGCCTTACATTCAAACGGGTCAAACCGGGTCATTAAAACAATAATGCACTCTACAACTACAATCATGTCAACAACTTACAAATCACCAAATTATGTTGTCATTTATAAACCAAGTCAATCCATACTAAAATACGTTTAGTCAAACTTTCACTATATTTGCCCAAACGGGTCAAAACAACATTTTTTAACTTCAACACTTTCAAGCACAACTATAATTGCTATAATCATACCATTTAACAATTAATAACTAACTAGTTATTTTAACAAGATCAAAACGCCATCCTAGATGATTATTAACCACCAATTTCACTAGTTCATGAAATCTCCCAATAACCAACCAAACACCACCCAAGTTCAATCATTTAGCACACATTCATCACAACTAACAAGTCATAACCAATTAAACAATTCATCAAGTTCATGACAACCAAAAAGCCAACAATTTTACTTCTAAAATTCCTAGTTCATCTTTTCACCCAATTAGCCAAACACTAGTTAGTATACTTATCAAAATCCACCAATACTTGGTTTTAAACATACATAACTTACCAAACATGTTTCCTTAACATAATGAACAATTCCAAGCATTCAAACCACAAGAAATCCAAGGTTTGTCAAAACCCACATAACCTACTTTTAACATAAACACCCTAACTTGTACATCTTGCTAAAATAGTTGTACCTTATGCTAAATTACTTGTACCCATACAACAAAACATGTCAAACTTAGTATAAACACTTAACATAACATTTAACACCATAATCACCAACCAAATCTCAAGAACACATAAACCCTAATTTATCAACTATCATGGAATCGAAAATGAACACATATAGGTTGAAGCTTACCTCAAGGCCTTCACAAAAACGTGTTCGGATTTATGATTGAGCCAGAACTAAGCAAGAAATCTCCCTTGGAGCTCAAGAACAATGAAGAAAATGGAGATGAACAAGAGAGAGATTAGAGAGAGAGAGAAGAGACGTAGAGAGAGAGTGAGATGGAGAAAATGACCAAAAAGATGGGCAACTCCCCATCTAGGGGCCGGTCAAGGGAGGGGTGGGACCCACTTGGCTTTTTTTCATTTTTTAACAAATACAACACAAAAGTCCCTTTCGTAGTAAATTTATTTAAAATAGCAAACGGACTCCAATTTTAAAAACGAAAGCATTTCTGGAGACGATATTAAAAGGAGAATCCAAAGATATAAAAATCACATTTTCATTTAAACATTTCAGAGAACATATATTTTAATCCCTTGATTAAAATATCACAAAAGGACAAAAAGTCAAACAATTCATTTAACACTTGATCAATTTATTCCACATATGGTCAAATAGATATTTTCAAATATCAAAATATACCTAAAACAACTAGGCCAGTTTTAGGATGTTACATTTTAAAACACCATATGAACTTTTTAATAAAAGAAAACCTTCTATAAGTTTTTTAAAATCATTTGGTTGTCCTTGTACTATTCTGATTACAAGAGAACAAATTGGTAAGTTTGACTGCAAAGCTGATGATGGAATCTTTGTGGGATACTCTACTCAAAGCAAATCATACAGAGTATTCAACAAGAGATTAAGGATAATTGAAGAAAGCATCAATGTATCCTTTAATGAAAATGTTCCTAATGAACAAGGAAATGGTCCAGATTGGCTATTTAACATAGACAATCTAACCAAATTCTTTAATTCTAACATGGATTTCAATGCAGGTGATTCAAATTGTCACACTCAAAAGGAAGGAACATCATCTGTTAATACTGGTCAAGAAGAGAAAAGCTGTTACTCAAGAACAGAGTACTAAAAAGAAATCAAAAACAGAACAAATCATTCCTGTTCTTGAAGTACCTGTTGCTCCCTTGCACAACAATCCAATCATCAATTGGAGGGTTATGCCTAACAATGTCATAGAAATTATAAGGGAAGATAAAGTTGTACAAAGATTTACTGGATGGTTACCATTGATCAGTTCATGTTCAAGAAGTGATGTAATCAAGCTTCTGATCATTGGAAAACCAAGGATGTCAAAGAAATCATGGAAAGAGTCTGGTGCTGGATATTTGACAAGAATGATAGATGCTGCATTTTATCCAGACAACTACCCTGAACAATTTACAGATTCAGATAATGTATATGCTTGGAATGTGATTCCAACTGCCAATATGTACTTCTTTGAAAAATCAGGCAAAAGATGTGAGCTCTACTTATATGAAAAAGAATATCCACATTCTGAAAAGACTATGTATCAGATATTCACAAATACAATGATGAAACCTTATGATGATGTTATGTTCCAGAATAAATTGAATTATTTCACAAAAAGAAACAGCAAATACATCATTGAACAAAGACATCAACAGAATCAAAGAATTTTGGAGAAAAGAAAGAAAGAAGAGGAAGAACAAAAGAAACTTATGTGATTAAAAGGAATCAATAAGTTTAGGGGGAGATTGTTGGAACAGATCACAGATCAACTTATTTGACAAGAATGATAGATGCTGCATTTTATCCAGACAACTACCCAGAACAATTTACAGATTCAGATAATGTATATGCTTGGAATGTGATTCCAACTGCCAATATGTACTTCTTTGAAAAATCAGGCAAAAGATGTGAGCTCTACTTATATGAAAAAGAATATCCACATTCTGAAAAGACTATGTATCAGATATTCACAAATACAATGATGAAACCTTATGATGATGTTATGTTCCAGAATAAATTGAATTATTTCACAAAAAGAAACAGCAAATACATCATTGAACAAAGACATCAACAGAATCAAAGAACTTTGGAGAAAAGAAAGAAAGAAGAGGAAGAACAAAAGAAACTTATGTGATTAAAAGGAATCAATAAGTTTAGGGGGAGATTGTTGGAACAGATCACAGATCAACTTATTACTGATGCTGTTAAGGCAAAAAGCCTTACCCCTTTGGATCTTAAGATAACAAAACAACCTAGACTAGCTTTGATTTCTATGTAGAATAATATAGCTAAGTTTAGGTCTGATACTGAGTGATCAGTATTGGAACTCAGTATCAGTACTCAGTATCAGATAGTGATACTGAGTAGAAGGACTGAGTGATACTCAGTATAGTAACGGACTAAGATCAAATCCCTTGATCTTAGTCATTTTCCTTGCTTAGTCCTTCGGTTACTCCTTTGCTCATTATGTAAGATCTCTATAACATTATAAATAGAGATCATCTTGCAAAGGAGTACTTACCAATTCACTCTACACTTTCATATCTTGTAATTGATCAGTGGTATTGCTTTTCCGCAGCATACCACACTTAGTAGATTTGTACACCGACTCTAATACTGTGTTTTACACTTTAATTGTCTCTTGTATAATCAATCTAATCAATTAACTAACAAACCAGGGGTGTTGTGACCTAACAACTGGTATCAGAGCAGGCTAAATAATCTCTTATTTAGTCGATCTATAACCCTGGCAGCCATTTCCTACATCTATCCCTCCAACACTCAAAAATCCAAAATGTCTACAATTGTTGCACCAATTATGTCTGGAAAGGGAGTACCCATCTTTGATGGAAAAGACTTCCATCAATGGAAGCTCAAAGCTCAGTGGTATCTTGAATCTATTCACCATGAGATGCTCACTGTGCTAAATGATGGTCCCATCATTCCACAAACTGTGGAACCTGTTGCTGCTACTGATGATGCTCCTGAGGGCATAAGATCTGTACCTAAACTAAAGCACAACTGGACTGATACTGACCGTCAGTTGTATACTTTAGACTCCAGAGCTAAAGGGGTGATTGGTAATGCTGTTACCAAAGAGATACTTAATGCAATTATGAAATTGCCAACAGCAAAGGCTATGTGGGATAGCCTATCAGTCACCTATGAAGGTACAGCAAAGGTGAAGTTGCAAAGAAAAAGCAACATGAGAAGGAAATATGAAAATTTCTTTTCAACTCCAAATGAAGACATCACCACTCTCTATAACAGATTCAATACTGTTATCCATGATTTAATCAGTGTAGGCATTGTGAAAGAGGAAGGAGAGCTTGTTCAAAAGTTCCTGGATAGTCTTCCTCAACAATTTCTTGACATGACAAACTCTGTCAATGCTGCTAACAACATTGAGTCATACACTCTTCAAACTTTGTATGGTCTAATGCTGAATCATGAGGAGAATAATGCTGCAAGACTGATCAACTGGAAGAAAACTGATAAGTCTTCCACTGGTATGGCTCTAGTTGTGCAACAGGCTTATACTGTGACTGAGCCAGATGAACCAGAAGTTGATCTTGCTGATGCTGAGGCAGAAGAGCTTGAAACTCAAATGGCTCTCATGTCTATGAAGCTGGATCAGTTGAAGAAGAAGAGGCTTGGTGTTAGCTCTTCTAATACTGACCCAAGATCAGGTCTGTGCTATAGGTGTGGAAAGCCTGGACATATTGCTGCAAATTGTCATACCAAGTCTTCTGAGACTGACCAAAATGACAAGATTGCATACCGAGCAAAAAGATATAGAGACAAATATGTCAAGCTGAAGAATTGGAGCAAGGGAAAGAGGGCAGAAGGAAATGGAGCACCTCATCAAGCACTTTACTCAGAAGCCTGGATGGATGAAGAGTTAAGTGATGATGAAGAAGAGATTGAGAATAAAGCCTTTATGGCTTTCACTGAAGATGATTTGAAGAGTTCCTTTGAAAAGGATATCAAAGAGGCTGAGAGGATAAGTGTTCATACTGATTGGGATTCCACTCAGTTGTACAAGGTAAGTTCCTTTCAAACTTATTCAGTGAATGAAAAAACCAAGATTTTTGAGTATATGCTTGTTGATCTTAAAACTTCTGTACAAAAAGAAAAAGCTTTAAAATTAACAATTAAAGAACTTGAAAGGGTAAATAATGAAATTGGATAAATTAGCAAAATATAAAGATTTAGAACTAAACTTTTCAGATTTAAAAGACATTAACCAAAGATTAGCTGATAAAGCTCATTTACACAAACTTGAAAAAGAGAAATTTGAAAAACAGTGTAAATCTTGGGGTAATGCTTCAATAAAATTAAATAAATGTTTAAATGAACAATTTCCAGAAAATGTGAGGGCTGCACTTGGTGTTGATCCTCAATTTAAAAACAGGAACAATTTTGCTGATTTATTTGAAGAGTTTTCTACCATGAACCCTATTAATTTTGTAAAAGCTAAAACTTTATGTGAAGTTGGATGTCAAACTGAGTCAGATGATGAAGAAAATGAAATTTTAGAAAAACCTATTGGTCCTTCCATCTGCTCAAAGTGCTATGCTGAACTACAAGAACTCAGTATTGAATTTCAAATAACAGAAATTTCTGATACCGAGCTACCAATAGTTCAGTATGACACCTCTGCTGTTCCACCTTTTGAATTATTATTTAATACAACAACTTTTGAATTATATAATGATAATAAGACAACTTCTATCTCACATGTTTCATCAAATACAGAAGTTGCAGGAACAGAAACATTATATACTGAGACATCTAAAGAACCCGTTAAAGTTGTTCCTTCAAAACATGATAAACAAAAGACAACTTCAACTAGGTCTTTGGTTGGTAAAGACAAGAAGTCTACCACTAATAATATTAGAAAGACTTCTCTGTCAAATAAAAATAAGCAACCAGATCCTCCATCTCCTAAACCAGTTAAAAACAATGTTAATAAATCTATTAGAAATAACAAAATTAACATTTTAAAAACACTTGGTGATCAGGTCAAATCTTTAAGTAAACAATTTGCAAAACTCGTTCATACTGACCTACCAAAAGTGAAACATTTTTCTAAAATACCATATGAAAATATGTTTAGAAATAGACCTAGAAAATGTTATAGATGTCATCATACTGGTCATAAGGGAGATGAATGCTGGACTAATCTCTCAAGTCCTAGGTACTCAGTACCAAAGAAAAGGAGAGAAACTAAGTCAGTATCACCAAAGCAAACTTCTAAAGTTACCCCTGAAGTGATACCGACCTCTCCACATAAAGAGATCAAGTCAAATTGTGTTTATCCCACCAAAGGTCCCATTCAAAAATGGGTTCCTAAAAAGAACTAACTCTTATTTTGTGTCTTGTGCAGGGTGACAGAAAGTGGTACTTAGATAGTGGCTGCTCAAGACACATGACAGGCAGTATGGAATATCTTCTCAATTATACTCCAGAGAAGGGTCCTTCTGTCAAGTTTGGAGATGACTCGGTGGGAAAAACAAGAGGTTATGGTGTGATCAAGGCAGGCAACATAACTTTTAAAAGAGTTGCCTATGTAGAGGGTCTAAAACACAATCTGCTCAGTATCAGCCAGATGTGTGATGATGACAATGAAGCTCGATTCAGAAAGGTTGCAGGAATCATCTACAATGATAAAGGGCAACCTGTACTCATTGCTAGAAGAGAAAAAGACGTATATGTGGTCAACCTATCTGAAATAGACCCAACTATTCGAGTATGCCTGCTTTCTAAAGTCAAGCCAGAATTACATTGGCTATGGCACAAGAAACTCTCTCACATCAATTTTAGAAATATCAACGAGCTCAGTATAAAGAAACTGGTGAGAGGATTGCCCACAATTACTTATTCAAAAGATAAGTTATGCTCAGCATGTGAAATGGGCAAGCAGAAGAAGAGTTCATTCAAATCTAAAGTCAATCATTCCATCAATGAACCTCTTACTATGATACATATGGATCTTTTTGGCCCCATCAGCACACCATCTTTGGCCAAAAAGATCTATACTCTAGTCTTAGTTGATGAATTTTCAAGATATACTTGGGTCATCTTCCTCAAGACTAAGTCAGATGCAACAACCGAAATCATTGCCTTTATAAAAAGAGAGGAACTTCAAAAAGGCAACAAGGTCAAGCAACTTAGAAGTGACCATGGTACTGAGTTTAAGAACTCAGTATTAGCAGATTTCTGTGAAGAAAAATGAATCATTCAAAACTTCTCTGCAGCCTACACACCACAACAAAATGGTGTTGTAGAAAGAAAGAACAGAACACTGATTGAAGCTGCAAGAACTTTATTATGCCATGCTGGACTGGCACTGAGTTTCTGGGCTGAAGCTGTAAACTGTGCAAACTTCACTCAGAATAGAGCCACTATAGTCCAAAGACATCTGAAGACTCCATATGAGTTATACAATGGCAAGATTCCTAATGTGGAATATTTCCACATCTTTGGGAGTAAATGTTTTGTACTCAGTACAAAACAAAATCTCAATAAATTTACTCCTAAAGCAAATGAAGGTGTGTTCATGGGCTACTCTCCACACTCTAAAGCTTTCAGAGTGTATATCATCTCAACCAAGATGATTGTAGAATCCATTCATGTCACATTCGATGAAGATCAGAATGAGCATTCTACCTCAGCAAGTGAAGACATAAGTGGCATAGATATTCTATGCAATCCAGAACACTCCATTGCTGAACAGCCTAAGTTTCATCCACACTTTATTCCTAATAAGTTTAATGAAACTGATCAAGTTCAAACTCAGTATCACTCCAATGAGTCTAATACTGAGGTTCTCGTATCAGAGGACCTCCATACTGAGTCAACAACCAATGATCTGAACCACTCTATTTATGAACAAGGTGAAACATCCAACACTTCACAAGAATCCTCATCAACTCTGCAAAATGAAGATGAACAGCAACCTGCACTGTCTAATACTGATCAGAATTCTACTCAGTATCAGACAGACAACACACCAAATCAACAAGATATTGTTGATCCTATTTCAAATGCTCCCTTAGGAAACAATTTAAGGGAACACAGAGACCATCCACACTCAAACATTATTGGTCCTATTGAAGAAGGTGTCCAAACAAGAAGAAAATTAGAATTTCCAACCCAAGCAACTGCAAACTTTTGTTTCTTCTCAAGTTTTCTATCTACCATTGAACCAAAGAAAGCTGATGAAGCTTTATTAGATGAAGATTGGGTAGAGGCTATGCAAGAAGAGCTCACAGAGTTTGAAAGAAACAAAGTTTGGAACTTAGTACCACCTCCTTCTGGCAAAACTATTATTGGTACTAAGTGGGTGTTTAGAAACAAGATGGACAAGGATGGTGTTGTCATCAGAAACAAAGCAAGGTTAGTTGCTCAAGGTTACAGGCAAGAAGAAGGCATTGACTATGATGAAACTTTTGCACCAGTTGCAAGAATTGAAGCTATTAGGTTGTATCTTGCATATGCAGCTTTTAAGAATTTCAAAGTTTATCAGATGGATGTCAAAAGTGCTTTTCTAAATGGAAAACTACAAGAAGAAGTTTATGTTAAACAACCTCCAGGTTTTGTTGATCCCAAATTTCCTCATTATGTTTTCAAGCTTGATAAAGCTCTATATGGGCTCAAACAAGCTCCAAGAGCCTGGTATGACACCTTGTCTGAGTATCTTATTGAAAATAAGTTTACAAGAGGTAAAATTGATAAAACATTATTTTCAAAAAGGAAAGGTTCTGATATCTTACTCATTCAGATATATGTAGATGATATTATCTTTGGTTCCACTGACAAGTCAATGTGTGACTGGTTTGCTAAGATAATGTCAACTCAGTATCAGATGAGTATGATGGGAGAACTTACTTACTTTCTTGGTTTACAAGTTGAACAAAAGCCTGATGGCACTTTTATAAATCAAAGTAAGTATGTGCATGACATGTTAAAGAAATACAAATTTGAAAATTTATCTTCCATGCACACTCCTATGGGTACTCAGGATAAGATAAGTAAGGATGAAACTGGTAAACCAGTATGTCAATCCACATACCGAGGTATGATTGGTTCCTTACTTTACTTAACTGCTAGTAGGCCTGATATCATGTTTGCCACATGTTTGTGTGCTCGGTATCAGGCTGATCCTAAAGAATCACACATGAAAGCAGTTAAGCGCATCTTTAGATATCTTACAGGTACTCCTAACCTGGGTCTTTGGTATCCCAAAGACTCAAACTTTGACCTTGAAGGGTACACAGATGCAGATTTTGCAGGTTGTAGATTGGACAGAAAGAGCACAAGTGGAGGATGTCAATTCCTAGGTGGAAGACTAGTTGGCTGGTCATCCAAGAAACAAAATTCGGTAGCAACTTCCACAGCAGAAGCAGAATATGTTGCTGCAGGAAGTTGTTGTGCTCAATTATTATGGATGCAGTATCAACTCTTAGACTATGGGTTCAACTTTCATAAGACCCCTATTCATTGTGATAACAAGAGTGCTATTGCTATCACAGAGAACCCAGTCTATCACTCCAAAACCAAGCACATTGATATCAGACACCACTTTATTCGAGATAATGTGGAAAAAGGTAAGGTTGAAGTAGATTATGTACCAACAAATGAACAATTGGCTGATGTATTTACTAAACCTCTTCCTGAGGAAAGGTTTATGTATTTACTAGGGCAATTAGGTATGTTGAATCCTTAATCTTTATTAAATTTCTTTAAAACTGAGCGCTCAGTATCACTCCTGTTGATACTGACCACTCAGTATCACTAGTCTGTTATCATCAAAATTTAAAATTTTTTATTTTTTATTAATTTCAAGAGTAAAATAATTGTTTTTATATTTTTTAAAATTTTTTTTAAATTTAAATTTTTTTTACTCGGTATTGGGGTATGACGGCTCTTACACCGAGCTTAATCCTCATACTGCTCAAACGGTAACCTTTCTTAATAAGAAAGTTACCGTTGGCAGAGGATAAGGCAGTCAAATCAGCCGTTTTTACTTCCCAATACCTTAATTATCTTTCAAATATCCTATAAATAACCGTTTATTTTTACTTCAAATTTTTTAACTGTTATTTCTTTCTTTCATTTTCAATTCTCTCTGCGATTAACGATTTCACTTTCTCTTAGCAAGCAAATTCTTTCAAATCAAAATCACAGATGGCGAATTACACTTTTGTTGCTCCAGAAGTTCAATCGGAAATCCAATTCCGAAATAATGAAGTACCCAGGTTTGCGAGGAACAACATCACAACAAATTTCAATATTCCTCAAGCCTGGGCATGCCAAGAATTCACGAACATCGTGACTTTTATGAAGCATTGCCCAATTGCTCGTGCACTGACATTATCTCCTCGAGCAATTTACCCAGAAATGTTATGCGAGTTTTGGTACTCTGCCACACTCGATTCTCCAGATATGATTGCTGGATGGGTAATTAGGGATCAAAGAAGAGCTTTTGTTTCTACTGCAATCATTCGTGAAGCACTGAGACTTCCCGCCCAAGCTCAGTATGACCCATTTGTTGATAGATCAGAGGCACGCTCTGTACTGCCTTTTCTGGGTCGAAGAGGAACAACGGGCACAATCAAAAGAAATGAATTTTGTCCTATGTGGGGTATTCTCATCACAACAATAATTCGATGTATGACCCACAAGACGGGAGCTTTGGACCAAATAAACGAATTTGGGATGCAAATAGTACATGCTCTGTACTATGGAAGAAATATTGATTATGCTCGCCTAATTTTCAATGAATTAGCTACTCTGGTTCGAGCAAATACAAGGGAATGCAATGTCCCTTTCTGCAGATTTCTATCACTCATATTTCAACACTCAATGCCCACACACATTTATGATGAATTTCACAGTCCAAGAGTTGATCTTCCTCCACTCAGTGAGAAGATTTTCTTTTACAGACCAAGAGAAGGAGAACCTCTTCTAAGTCCTCCTATGTGGGCCATTGTTCAAGAACACATTGATGATGTAGAAAACATGTCTGATACTGAGTCAGACAATGATGATGATGATGATAATGATGATAATAGTGGTAATGGAGCACAGGCCGGTCAAGATATTGAGATGCAGGATGTTCCACAAGTTCAAGAACCGACTCAACAACATATCTCTCCACCTGCACAGGTTCCTGATGCTCCTCATACTGCAACAACTCTTGATACTGAGTCCTCAGAAGACACACCACTGGTCCTTCAAAGAAGAAGAAGGAATGTTTCTCCTATCATTATGGGCAACTTATCCTCTGAGGAGGTGCAGCCTGCAAATGTTCCATCATTAACTGCATCTATTCAAGCCCAAAGCCTTGTTGCAGCCACCGCTGACCTTCCAGGTCCAGAACTAGCTCCACCTGCTCAACCAATTGAGGAACCTCATGTTCCTCTTGATGTGGAGATTCAATATGCACAAACTGCACTGGAAGGTGCTCAGCATGACAGAGAGGTCGGTATTGAAGATGTTGGTGCTGCACATCAACAAACACATGATCCTGCACCGACCTCTGCAGATGCTCGAAGGGAATCTGACAGAGTCTCAGGTATGAATTTCTAAAAAGCCCTTAAACTTCTATATATATATTTCATTCCCAAATAGAGACTAAGTATTGGCCAGTACAAACTCAATACTGACCAAAGTCTCAAACGATCTTTCAAATATATATCCTTTTATGGCCAACATAGCTAGCCCACTGCTGCTATGCAAAATTCATATACTGAGCACACTATATTGATCATTGTCAGTCTACAGTTGTCTCAACATTTAAAGGGACAATGGTGGTTGATGTCATACTGACACCCACTGGTGCTGCTTGAATCATGTCCAACTTATTTTTGAGTTGGGTAGCATCATTCAAGAAATGATCACAAACCTTTAAGCCACAAAATCCAAATATTTCCATGGGGTTTAGCCGCACTTCTGTTATCACTCTCATACCGAGTGATAAACATTGAAAATATCAAGAAGCACATCCCAGGCTTCGAATTCCCAAACCCAAACCTTTTAGTAAATGTGACTTATCCTATACTGAGCTACTTAAATTTTCACACTCACCTTTACTAAAATCTTCTTACACATGCTATGCACAAGTCCACAATATTTCATCCTATACCAGATGAAATACAGACTTCACAAACTCTGTTTATATGATTGTAGAATTAAACAACACCACAATTCTATTTGATAAACCTTTCTTTCTAACCAGTTTTAAATATTTTTGTTTCTTTAGCACCATCTGTGCAGGGCATTCAGGCATCTCAGGCTGCAGCAGATCAAGTGACTCTGCAAGCAATCATGCAGCACATTCTGGCCATCCAACAAACTCAAAATGTAATACTAGCCAGAATGGACAAGATGAGTGGTGATATTGACTTAATAAAACAGTCAGTATCACTCCTTCAACAACCACAGCAGCCTCCACAAACTCCACCAGGTTCACATGGTGATCACAATGAAGAAGGAGAAGGAGAAGGAGGTGCTGGTGATACTGATGCTGCAACTGAGCCCATGCCCTCCCCTACTCTTGAACAACCTGAAGGGTACATGGGTGGTGATACTGATCCTCTTCCCTCCTCATCAAATGATAACAAAAGGGGGGAGAAGAGACAAAGAGATACTGAGGTTGATCAAACCGAGCCTTCTGCTCAGGGGGAGAAAAGAAGAAGATTGAATGAAGATCAACCTCCACAACAACAACATCAGCAAAGCCCTCATACTGAGCCATTTCGCATTCAGTATGAGAGAAGAAGACAAAGAACAAGGTCAGAATTACAAGTTCAAGACCCACTTGAGCCATCTGCTCAGGGGGAGACTCATACTGACCAACCACAGCAAACTTTTGAAGAGAATAATTTACAAATTGTGGTCTATAGGCCTTTCATCTGGCCTATTGCTGATGATGAAGATGAAGAACCAGATTTAGTAAACTATGCACTAAATCTGGTAGAACAAGAAAGTTCTTCATCATCATCCTCGGATGATGAAGAACCAGAAAATCTGGTAATTAGAAGAAGGAGTTCCTTATCAAGAAGACCTATCAATGCTGTTCTCACTTCTTCTGAATCAAGTGAGGAATCTGCTCCTCTGGTAACAAGACAAAGAAGACCTGTTCTTACAAGGGACAGTGATACAGAGCAGGCTCCAAGACTGACTCCTCAGCAACTCTGGGCAGAACAAGAAAGATTTTTATATGAGCAAGAGTTGGGAGTCAAAACTGAACCAGAATCTGACCCAGATACTGATACTCCTGGTCCTTCACATAGAATCTCAAGAAAGGGTCCAGACCATATTCAACATTATTGGAATATGGTTGCTGCTAGGACTCAGTATAAGGAACAAAGAAAGGAGTTCTTGAGGACCAAAACATTTCAAAATGTAAGGGGGATACATTGGTTAAATCTGGATGTCAATAAAGTAAAAGTGAAGCTCAAAGAAGGAAGAATTACTATCACTTGTACTGGCTTAACCAGTCCCCCCATGAAGATATTTATTCATGATATTCAAAGAATTGGTCTTCAAGACTGGGTGAAGATCACAAGACTGATCAAAGAGCTTCCAAAGAAATCAACCTATGATCAAATAGTCTTGGATGAGATCTGTGCAGTAGCTGCAGTATGTTATGAGAAGGACTTACTTCATGAAATAGAGTACAGAACACTCAGTGTGATGACTGAGGCTTACTCAAACAACAGACCAGAATGCCTTCATACATACAAGTATCTTAGAAAGTACCCTCTTCCTCCTAACCTTGTATTTCAGGATCAAAAGAGTGTCATATATCCAACTTCTGGATATATGTATACTGACTCAGAGGATAGAGAGTGCTTCATTTCTGAAGAAGATCTACCAAGAGCTCAAATCAGTCACCTTGTTGGACTGAAATGGATGATCACCAAGAAAGAAGACTCTTGGTTCAGAAAGAAGATTGTTGCAGTACTGAATAGCAGAAGGGATGAACTCAAAAGCAGAGAAGAGTTTGTCCACATCAAACAAGAAGTCTTCTATGAGAATGAAGCCATCAACAGCAAATGAAGAAGAAGATATTGTTACCTATGCTGTTGTAATTTTTGTTTATCTCTTTGTAAATTGTTTTGTTATCATTAGATAGGGGGAGATTGTTAAGGCAAAAAGCCTTACCCCTTTGGATCTTAAGATAACAAAACAACCTAGACTAGCTTTGATTTCTATGTAGAATAATATAGCTAAGTTTATTGGAACTCAGTATCAGTACTCAGTATCAGATAGTGATACTGAGTAGAAGGACTGAGTGATACTCAGTATAGTAACGGACTAAGATCAAATCCCTTGATCTTAGTCATTTTCCTTGCTTAGTCCTTCGGTTACTCCTTTGCTCATTATGTAAGATCTCTATAACATTATAAATAGAGATCATCATGCAAAGGAGTACTTACCAATTCACTCTACACTTTCATATCTTGTAATTGATCAGTGGTATTGCTTTTCCGCAGCATACCACACTTAGTGGATTTGTACACCGACTCTAATACTGTGTTTTACACTTTTATTGTCTCTTGTATAATCAATCTAATCAATTAACTAACAAACCAGGGGTGTTGTGACCTAACAGATGCTGCAGTTAGTACTGATCATAGTTATTACTGATAAAGACTATGGTTGATACTGATGGGGCAGAATTACTTACTACTGATGAGTTGATACTGGTGAAGACTATAACTGAGTTACTACTGATCAAAGCACATATTGAAGATACTACTGATCTTAGTAGTTACTACTGACGTTGTATCTGGACTTGCTACTGGTCACCAGACTTACTACTGACGTTGCATATTTACTACTGGTGATTAGTTTTACTACTGATACGCGTTTATGGAACATATCAAGTCCGAGATCTTAGTAGAGATAGTTATAGAATGTAATTCAATGTATATCTTTTATTATTCGATGTAAATCAAGTCCTAGAATAACTAGGGTAAATAGTTAGGCTTCAAGGACTATTATAAAATAGTTCCTTACGAATTGTAAACGTACGTGTGTATTGTTAATCGATAATATACATTGAAGCTTTTTGTGAAACTGTGTTCTTAATATTTTCGCATATTGTTTTACAGTTCATTGTTCTTAATATATTGATATAGTGTTGATCCGCTGCAACTTCTATTATCAATTAGATCTAAAGGTGTTTATTAACTATTCATAGTTAATCGATCCTGACATTCCATATGCTTATATGACTCATATCTAATACTAAATCATTATGTCCATAAGGCGTGCTAAAGTTCTCACCTTTTATAACATTAAAAACCTTACTTGACATAATAAATTAAAGCCCCAATGGCATGTATTAGTGCTAAGAGTTTGGAAAATCTTAAAACGATGCTCTAAATCTGTGGATATGATTTGTAAAAATTTTGAAATGGCTAAAATCCATATTACATGAAATATTCCTTCTCATTTACCATCTCTTTTTTTCCCTTTTGTTTTCCCTATATCTAATTCCATACACAAAAGAAATGCTTTATTAATTTAGGCAGCGTTTGGTTTGTAATTTAGTTTAAGACTGGGTATAAGAGCCTGGGTGTAGTATTTTAAGCTATTTGCACATCTCAGAGCATTTTAAATTGGAGGTTTTTTAAGAGGTTAATACTATTTGAATAACTTTTAAAATGACTTTTTATCATTTAAATGAATGACCTTTTTAAGAGGTCACCTCAACCACTTATTCTTCCCCAAGCACTTGCACATCTTTCAATGTTTGATTCTTTTAGTCCCTATATTTAACAATTTTACGTTTTAAACCATGTATATATTTACATGTGAATCATTTATTATTTTTATAACTATAAATTATAGCTTTATCATATTTCACTATTTTTTTAAATAGTATTACATATAATAGTTTTGTAAAAGACATTTTAAAAAAATGTTAATTTTTATAATGCTATAAAAATTGTTAAATTATATAAGTGAGGGGTATTTATAAAACATTTGATATAGTTAAAGATAAATTAGTAATATTTATAAAAAAATCTTTGGGAAGGTTAACCATTGGAGAGGTTTTTAACTAATAGATTATTAGATTATGTGACAAAGGTAATAAGTCATTGGAGAGTTTAACCATTGTGGATACTTTCAGCATCACATCAAATTTCACATTTCATATTCAAAACTTCAAATGCTCTCTATTATCACTCAAGTTATTTGGGACCACTAAACCTTTTCTTTTTCATTTTAAAACAAGCATATTTTTCATTCATTAAAATTAAAATACGAGTGTGATAATTAAAATTCAAAAGTTTAAAAATACAGAAATTAAAATTCAAAAATTTAAAATACAACTAATATTTTTTTAATTTTTGTTTTTGCATATCTCCTCTTTTTTCTTGTTGGTTTATGCCGCATGAACTGGCGACTAACCTTCGGTGCTAATGGAGAGGAATTTCATTTCTTTCAACCGTATTATGATACGATCTCTCTCTTTTAACATGCTGTATGCGACTTGAGCGAATTCTCTTTTCAGTCTAAACTCATTTTGCATTATCTCCCTAAAACCGGTTGAGCTACTTCCCCAGGTGCCGGACGAGCTTTCAAATCTACTCTTTTTCACCTTATGAGATGGTCCGATGGGACGTGATCTCGTATCTTACCAGAATAGTTCTTCATTTCAAGTGAGATAAACACGTTATGGGGCGTCTCATTTTGTATATCTTCGCAAGACATCCCAAGCACCATAATTCGTAAACGGGTTTTTTTGCGGACTCGTCACGGTATACTTGCCTCACACGTGCCAACGAATCAACCTAATTTTTGAAGGATTTATGTGCACAGTTAGTCAACCTATGATGATACATCCATGCCTACGAAACACTTAAGGGTCACACCGGTGAGTGCATGTAATACGAGCAAGATATGCAATGATACTACGAAGAGTAATGATTCATAATAGTCATTATGAATCAGTTAAGTATTAAGTTAAGTTTAACTTATTACTAGATTAGTTTAACTAACTAATTAATGCAAGTGTTTGTACATTTTCTAGTTGAGTAAATATACAATGTGTTAATTATAGATTATCCATAATATGATTTAAAGCTATTAGATCATATAAGTAATTGGATAATATTGTTGTATAAATTATATAAAGGTTATTATATAATTAATTATTAAAAGTATAAATACAAGTATATAATTCGTGTATATGGGTACCGAATTATTAGTGTATTAATACTAGACATTTAATAGTTAAGTGCAACAATAATAAACTAGTTAAACTATAAGGGATAAAAGTGTAAAAGGATAAGTTTAATTAAGAGATTAATCTTAATTAAACTAGAAGGACCCTAAGTGAAAGTCCATCTATTATAAATAGAAGGCTTAGGGATCACTTATGGGGTTACACCAAAAAAGCCGAAACCCTAGCCCCACTTCCTCCATTCGGTCGAGATCAAGAACACCACCACTTGGTGTTCTTCGTTCTTCGTGTTCTTCAAGTATTGAAGGACAAGTTCATTGCTTAGATCAACTAGAAGATCGCTCGATTTGTTCATCATCAGTGGACTAATCTTAAGCAAACAACAAGGTATGTTTTGGGAAACTATTTTCTCCCTTCTCCCCTCTTGGACGAGTTCGACCAAAGAACCCTAGGGTTCTTTGGTTGATGGTTGAACGAACCATACAAGTCATGTGTGTGTTCGAGTTCTTCGTACAAAGTTTCTTTCTTGTTAATCTAATCTAGATTTCCAACATTCCAATCCTTTAGTGTTTAAGGATTAGTTTTAATCCCACTTCTGCTTTTAGGGATTAAATCAGCTAGTTGGTTTTAACCGGTCAAGAACAAGTTCATGTTCTTGGTCAGTATGGTTCGAACCAAGCATACTAGGAGGTCGGTCCTATGGGTCGATCAATCTCATTAGATGTGAGTGAAACCCTTCAATTTTCTCCGCTTTTATTAATACGTTTTAAACTTTTATAAACAGCGTGAGCCGTTGGCAATTAGTGTTTAACGTTGACCACTTCCCCATCAACATGTCTTTGGTACATGAGGAGCAATCCATACGTTTGGTGAACTCATTAAGGATTCGGTACAAAAAAGAGCCATCGCCTTGGTCGGTTGCCGTTGGGCTATCTTGGTAAACAACAACCCAAACACACTGAGACGTGCCAACGAGTTTTTTTCCCCTTCCTCCGAGTTTTTTTTACAGGTGGGCCTTTCATGTGGTTGTGGTGGTTGTGTAAAGATTGAAGATGAATGTTGTTGAAGGTGTTGAAATTGTTAGTTGGGCATTTGATAATGTTGTTGCAAAAAGAATGGTTCGGATGTCAGATTCAACATGACAAATTGGTACCTTATGGTGGAAACGATGGCATCTCTTAATTTTATTTCCATGAGTCACACATTAACAAAACTATTTTCATAAAACTTAAAAAAAAAAATTAATCAGAAAGATAACGTCTTCCCAATACTTTATAACGTGCTTTTTTGATAGACAAAATAAGTCAACAAGGTGACACTGTAATAAAAGTCAATTTATGAAGATCAAATTTAAGTTCATGTGAAAATTTAAAAATAATTACCTTTTGGGACTTAAACAATTATATATTTTACTATTTTTCAACAAAAAGGATATCTCATGGTGATAAATTATGACAAATCTTTTTTTCCTTTCCTTTTTCACTTTACAACAATATCAGAAGAGTTCAAACGTACACAATTTAATAAAATATTAATTGGTAATTTATTCCATAAAATAGCTTTTATTAAATTATGTTCAAATAATTATGGATGTAACAAAACGAAAGCCACTTAAAAACGGAAAAAACAAAAAATTAAACCATAACATACATTTTCTTCACTACTTCCCGATTACTAGTTTCGAATCTGTCATTTCTATTTATGGCTACTATCGGCGATCACCATCACTTTACATCCATATCCACAACATAATATATGTGTCCTACTAGTTTATTGATAATAAAACTTCAGAACTTAACAAGTTGTATTGGTATAAAATGATTCACCATCTTGCAAATGTCATAAAGTGGTTTTTTTTCCTAATTCTTTTACAGTTAACCATGTGTATATATTATAATAAATTATTTTAGAATAATTAAAAGGAAATGTATATCACAGCCAAAGAGCGTGAAATAAAAGTACGGGACAAGAGGAGATATTAGCCGCTAAATCCTACCCACCTCCATTTCTAAAAGCGTAACTTTTTGGAATAATATATTTTTCATTTTGTAATTATTAGTTAAAGATTTCATTGGTTCAAAATCAGTGAAAGTTATAATAGGTAAATATTAAATGATTCAATCAAACTCTTACTCAGAAATTATCAGATCAGTGACTTCACATATGTTTATCATCAATACTTATTCTTTTCGGTTTTTTGAGTATCACATTTATAAAACATATACACTAAAAAAAATATCAAATATCATATTAAATTATCTTGGGCCCCACCCCAAACTCGTCTCCTCTGTTCGGTGAAGCACAAAATCAAACTGACGCCCCCAAACCGACTTATGGTGCCATTGGCCGAGGTAAAAAAGAAGGCGTCGGTTGATCAACCGATATTCCCGTTGTGGTGGCCTTAATAAGTGGGTTACAAAATTAGTACATTCATTCGAAAGAGAAGAAATCGATATTTAAAAGTGCAGCTTGATATCATTAACTTGACAAAATAGTCGATTTAGTACTCTGACTTACTAATCTAGTATTGTTATCTTATGTCATTTGATTATAATATCAATATATCCGTAAAAAACTCAAACGCATGTGCACATTTATTAATAGTTTAGAGTAATAAAATAGTTATTCGAACTAGATCAATGTACTTAAATGTATTTTGACTTTAATAGAATTGTTGCCTATAAAAAAAAATGTTAAAAAATTGTAACTTTTAAGTAAAAGTTATAAGATCGCTCCCAGCGGTTCTGTCTCTCTACCAACTGATGTCGTCGGCTTCAACCCGACCAATGGCAAGAGTCGTCAGTTTGGGGGCTTCTTCTGATTTTGGCGCTTGAGCGACGACCGGATACAGAAGGTTGGTGGGTCCCAAGGTATTTTAATAGGTATTTGGTATTTTGTGTATGTAGAATGACCCAAATAACCGAAGG
The DNA here is from genome assembly GCA_963853835.1 of Calendula officinalis. Taxonomy (NCBI): domain Eukaryota; kingdom Viridiplantae; phylum Streptophyta; class Magnoliopsida; order Asterales; family Asteraceae; genus Calendula; species Calendula officinalis. The sequence continues at coordinate 36,553,319 of OY970828.1, forward strand.
GAAGATGTATTAATGACATGAGTATGTCAGTTGAATCTCAGTTAGAGTATGCCGATTTGGCAAAACCTAAATTATAAGATATTGTCACTGTTGAGAGTATGTTATACCTCATGAATTTAGGCTCTTTGTCGTACAAATACAATAGAAAAAACATTTAACCTAAATCAATAACAAATTTAAAGTATCAATTTGTAAAGGATGAAAAGACAAAATATGCTTACAAACTTACTTAAAAGATATATATTTTCTTTGAATAAATTAAAAATAATAAATGGTATGCATGTTTCAAGACAAAAATGATAGGTTATAAAAAATCATGATCTATGGGAAATGGTAATAAAACAAAACACAAAAAGAAAACCGTAGAAGGACAAACTTGATTTTGTTATGATATTCTAAATTAACGAGCCAAGGTTTATAGAGTCATTGTTCTCGTGAATCATATGAAAAAAACAAATTATATAAAAAATATTTTTTTTTTCTAATTTGTGCTTTTAGTAATTTATTATTATATTATTACTGTAATTTTTATCACTCATATCTTATGGTCACATGTTGAAGTCATAGAGGGTGTTTGGGATTATGATTTTAAGTGGATTATCTGTTTATTACGTTTTGAAGACGCAAATAATCTAAAACTAGTGTTTGGCAAAAGGTACGAAATAATCACTTATTTGCGTTTTGGAGCTTTTCAAAATGGAGTTTTGAAAAAGTAGATTGGTAGCTACTTATTTGCGTTTTGAAAATGGAGTTTTGAATATTACCTATTAACTAAACAAATAATCAAGTTTGCCAACACATTAAAAGACAGATTATCTGATTATTTCGATTTCAAACAACAAAATTAAATCCAAACAATACTTTTCAGAATCACGTTTTGTAACCGATAATTATCTGATTATTCATTTTTAAAACACATAATTTATTTTTAATAAGCAATCCCAAACACCCCCATAATATAAACAAAATTATGATAGATTTAAAAGTTGTTAAAAAAATATCTTTGAATAACAATTTATTGTAAATGTAAATGAAAAGTAAACTACATAAGTCTAATAATTACTTAAAACAAGATAAATCATAAAAATTACCATTTAAATACTATATTCTTCATTTGTATTAGCCAAAACATATTTACACCATATGAGGTTTAGGTTTTTTGATGTAAAAATCACTCAATATATCCAAACCAATGCTCAGATCTATAAGAGCCTAGGGGAAACTCTAAACAATAGGCAAGGCAAAAAGTGACCTCTATGTATAAGATCGATTACTAGGTATGCATCGAAAAATAGTAAGTCTATAGGCATTTGTCGTTATGTAACAATTGTTCATTCGGTTGATTGTCTTTTTTTTTTTAACCAGCAAAAATTTGGTTGATTGTCTTACATTGACAATGTAACGAAATAGAACCATCAATCTAATTTATCAGATACGAAAGGAATATGTCGTGTTGTTTTAGACAAGAATACAACACTTCGTAGTATTGTACATTTTGCTTTTTAAAAAATCGCAACTATCCAAGTGTCAAAAAAAATGTGTTCTATTTTTCATTTTACCATTTGATTACAAAAAGTACTAATTTCAACTTCAAAAATCATCGTAAATAGTTTCGGCTCTCGTTATTTTTATTCTACACTTGTGAGACGTGCGTTAAAGTAACGTTTGTTGTCATTTTTCAGAGCCATCGAACTAACACATGCTCGTAAATGTTTTAACCCAACTATCGTTTCCAATATTTGAAATTATTATCATCCTCCATAAAGTTGCAAATCAAAATCTCAACAACATTTCTTAAAATGATAGATGTATATATATTTTAAACATATACAAAACAACACTACTTAACTTGTATATACCCTAAACCATTAGGTGTCCAAACTAAAACATCCCATGGTAATCTACAGAGTAACAAGCCGAGGTTGTGCTTGAGAACAACATAGTCAAAATCAAAAAGCTTCAAAAAGTAAAAGTAAAAAAAGAAAAGGAAAATATAAAACTACCCCATTAATAATGGAGGGGAAGTAATGGGTAAAGTGAACGAAACTAAAGAACTCCAATAAAATATTCCCAAATCATGGTCAATTATTTTGAGTTGTTTTATTTCGATTAGCAACGAGATCCCTTTCTGCAAACGAGCGCTCCTGCATTTGTCGTGAGGATCGACACAACTGATGAGGGTCTAGCTCCAAGACTTGAAGCTCTTGCATAACTAGACGAAGATTCAGCACCTGATGTTGTAAAAAATGCACCGTTTAACATCAAATCCCCTTCAGTTCTCCAGTTCCAGTTTTTCCAACTGCTCTCGGGTGCATCCTCATGTTTCGTCACCTATATAATTTCCCATTTTAATTTTAAAAAAAAGTTGTATATTTGAATAAGTGATTAAAAAATATTGGTTGGTTTATAACATTATTAATGACATTGATGGATAGTGAACACAATAACCAACTTTTGACTTTATTAGATCTCTATTAGATATTGTACACTATGCATTAATAGTTGTAATAAGAATCCAAAGAATTAGATTCTGGAAATCTTGTTACCTCTTTGCTAAATCTCCGATCAGGTGCGAGAAATCTATTCCCTTGGCTATTGATGGTAGGATTTGCACTCCCGCCAATTGCGTACATCTCCCAATGCGTGTAGTCATTGTTCACAACATGAAAATACCCATGTCGGCATCTATAAATCACATATAAAATTCAATTCAATATCAATATTTCATACTTGTTGCTTGTGTCATGCAAATATTTTCTATCGAAAAGGTCTCCAAAAGAGGCCTGGTTTTGGCCAAGCAAACCAGCAAGGGTGAGCCTTTGGGCCAAAAATTCCGAACAAACCAAAAACCGACCAAAATTGAAACGAACCAACACGGATTATGATTTTCGGTGGGTTTCAGTTGTCTAATTTCATGATTTTCAGGTTTGGTCCGGTTCAACCAGGTCATCGAACCATGCTCACCCCTACATACCAGGTGCCAAGTCTGTAGCATGGCCGCATGTGGATTTGGTGTGGACATGACAACGACCTTCCATTGTGCCAAAGCTCAGGGCAAACCACTAGCGCCGAGTACTCCAAGTTTTTTTTGTGTATGTGTGTGTTGTGAGTCACAGAATATTTTGATTGGTCTTAAAAATATGTATATATTTGAGAGTTTAAATGTAAATATAAAAGGATGGCTAAATATGTGGCTTTAGCCAACTCACCCCTTACTCTAAAAAGTACAAAGGTATATATAAAAATACGGAAAATAGCATGTGTATAGGTTTTTTCCGGATACCAATAAATATTAGATTTTGACTGTTTTTGTTGGTTATAACCACCCTTTTGACCATAAAATGTGTCAGTAACTTTTTATAAACAAAAATTTATAACAAAAAAGGACAAGTTATGAATTACCTTGGCATTCTTTGAACCAGCCCTTCACCAAAGTGGTTAAAGGCAATGGTGACTTGCATGTTCTTGTCTTGCTCATAAGAATCACTATGACCTAAAAGCATCACTTTATCATGATGGGTCATAAAATTGTTTGATATTGTAATTGCGGTGGACCCCATGATTGCGTCAATCAAGCCATCAGCGCAATTCGATAACGAGCAGTGATCAACCCACACATGGCTTCCACCAAATATCGACACACCATCACCGTCCGATATAGTCCTCCACCCAAAATGTCGTGGGGAGCTCCTCACCATAGCGTTCCCGCCTTGCTTACAATCGTGAATATTAATCCCGTGAATTATAATGTTTGTAACATATTGTATTGTAATGCACGGTCCGCCGGCTATGTGCACACTTGCCCCACGACCGTCAATTGTTTTAAAACTGTTCATAATTAGCTCTTCTTTAAGTTTAATTACCATGTCACGCTGGAAAATAATCCACAGTGGCTCGTCTTGGATGACGGCGTAGCGTAAGGTCCCGGGTTTCGGGTTCACGGCATCGTCGTCACCCGAGTCGGTGACCACGTAAGTTTTCCCATCTCGACCTCCCACCGCTCCTTTACCAAACCCAATGGCACAGTCTGCCAAACGCTGGCGGTTTTTCTCCCAGTTAGGGTCGCACCGCCAGCAATCATCAATCGGGTTTCCCGTCCCACACGACAGAAAACCCAGATTTCGCCTGGAATCATTCAAACTCCTACAAAAACAAAAAAGTTCAAAAGTTAATAATGCAAATGAATGGTGTGGTGGCGGAAGGGTGGATAATGTACCTTTGTACTTGTTGTACTGTGTGTTGAGGATGTTGTACTGTGGCGGAGATGAGGGTGAGGGACAATAGAGAGAGGAGGATGAGAGAGAGGAATGATGTTGCCATTGGTGTGTGTTTGTGGGGTAAGTGTGTGTGATCTTAGGTTGGGTAGGGAGGTTTGGGAGTGGTGATTATGCAAAGATGGATGGGGGAATATATAAAGAAAAAAAAGGGCGTAAGTAATGGCGTGATTAACTGAATTTACGGAGAATCTTTTTTCTTTCTATTATGGTTGGTACATACCGTTAAATATCTGTCACTCTCACATACATACATTATACATACATGTATTTGTCAAATAGCATGTATCCGACGCACTATGATATCTGGTGGATACCATATAATTATATTTGGCGGCAACCAATTGGTGGGTGATGATTGCAGGTCCGAAGTAATGACAGTGAATGGTGACGGATGGTGGTGTTTGTGGTGATAATTTCAAATTTTGAAATTATGGGGATTAATAAAGATAACATTGAAGGATCATATGGTGTGGTAATTTTAGTTAAGACATTTTGTTAATAAAGCAAAGGTTACAAGTTCAAGTCCCATGCATTTTTTTACATACACAAATCTATCCTGAAATTTATAATAAATGTATTGTCTGAAATTAAGTTTTACTAATTTGGGAAGTCCCAAATACATTATACTTACTCCGTATCAAAATAAGTGAATCATTTTTCTTTTTGGAGTGTATTAAAATAAGTGAATGACTTTAATAATTTACCTTATATGGTAAGTTTTTATATTTAAAATTACCCCTTTACCCTTACTTATATTTTTTTAAACATAATTAAATGTGTGGGGTCCATCCATTTTTGTTATCTTCCTATAAAAGCAATAAAATAGTAAAAAGTGTGGGCCATCATCCATTCTAATTACCAACTTAATTTCATTAATATCTTATTATCTTATTTTATCTCAAAAAATGTAACCTTTAAAGTGATTCACTCATTTTGATACGGAGGAAGTATATATTAAAGATTAAAGATTAACCCGTCAAATTTAGCGGTTTGGATATAATGTATTGCTTGTTTTACTTTTATTTATAGAATAAGTAACACAAATCTTTACATAATAAATAAATGTCTTGGCAAATTTTTTTAAGTAAATTTCATTGTATAAAAAAATCAAAATTATAATATAGTGTGACTACCTATTATACATTATACTTCATCCGTTTCAAAATAAGTGATACAAATTAGGTTTCACGTTCTTTGAGGCAAAAGATTGTAATGGAGGTTAAATTAGTTTAAATTGGATAGTTAGTGAGTGATGAGTCCTACATATTATGATTAAGTGAGTTTAATGATTTTTAAAAGTAAAAGTAAGGGTAAATGAGTCATTTCAATTTATTAAAGGAGATAGTTAGTGGGTATGGATCCCAATATATTTTACTAAATAAGGAAAGTTTCAAAGTTTATCACTTGTTTTGATACACCCAAAAAAAGAAAAGTGTATCACTTATTTTGAAATAAAGGAAGTACAACACTCTGTCTCATACTGCACACTATTTTCAGTTTTAATTAAAATTTATCAATATTAACTGTATGCATGTGGCATATGCACAAACAACACATTCTAAAAAAAAACTTGTTATTGTCCTAACAGTTTCATTTTCACTTATTCATTAAATATTTGGAAGTATAACATATGCTAAAATTGTAAACTAGTCATGCTTTTTGTAGAATTTTATTGCTTAACTAATACATTTCTCCTTAATTTATAATTATACATGCATACACATACATCCGCACATGTTACATACGTACATATACACATGTTGACTCTTACTTTCTAAGTTTTATTTTATTTATATTTTACATTAACGTGTTTGGAAAAATAACATGTTACAAAATAAATTAGTTATTTCTTTTACAGAACGTGAGTATTTTTTTTTCGTTATTATAACATTATTTACTTAATATAAATTTATAAATAGATATGTTGGGTCGCTGAAAAGCATCCCTGAAGGGATTTAATGAAGACAAAAAAACAAATATTTAGAAGACAATCTGAGGATTAATTCCTCAGATTGTGGGTAACTGAATCTGATCAGTTCGGATTTCAGTTACCCAGCTACACTATCTCATCACTATCTGAAACAACGATCAGTTCCCCGTGCGGAATCAGATACTGGTTAACAGATCAGATAGTTGTAGCAGGTTCAACGCACACTTGACAATAACGATGAACCATTGAACAGATACCTCTCCAAGCCAAACTCTTAGTGATGGTCACTGAAGCTAAATGCCATCTGAAGAAGCATGAGTATCCGAAGACTCATGGCTACCAAAGCGTATATAGGCCCGAAGTTCAGTGTCACAGAAAGACACAAGTAAAGCACACGTTAGTGCATCGCTGATAAAGGGAATATCTTGCAAATCTTCTAGAAGATATCGACAATCACAAGACGACAGAAAGTACTGTCAGAATTCCGTTAGTCGTGCTCGTCCCATGAAATATCCTCTGCACCAACGGAATTCTCACACGTAGATTCGATCGATCATTCCTTTGTCACCACGTTTCCCAATGCTATAAATTGAGGACTTAACGATCGAATTCTAGGTGCACCCAACAAGGTTACACGATGTTAAAATTACTCCAAACCTTTATTTCTTTGAGCAGAGTGTAAACCACCAGTTAATCCTTAGTTACTTGATTTGAGAATTAAATTATTGATTAATAAATAAAAGTTTATTGTATCATTATTGATTAATAAATAAAAGTTTAAAAAGCGTTGAGTGTTGTCACAAATATTTTATTTGGTCTGTGAAAGCGTATAAGTGCAGAAATTCACTTATTACGGGACTAACAAGATATGTGAACACGTGTTCAAATTTCATATATACATATTACAAATACTAATGGTTAGTCTATTTTATTGTGTAAAATTTTATAAAGTGATGATTAAACCTGTTATATTATACGTGTTACAGTGTTAGCTATGTATAGTAATTGCTTTAAACTAGCAAGGGTAGAGAATGACCGTTTAGAAGCGATTAAGTTGGAGTTTTTTTTTCTTCATTATATTCCAGTTATATCTTTATTATATATAATGTATTTGGGATCTTCGAACTTTAGCAAACCTTATTTTCAGTTTATTCACTTGTTTTATTTTAACGACGATATTATTAAGCTAGAGTCTAGCAATGAGCTAGACTAACAAAAAAACCAGATACAAGCTAAAAAGGGGATTTAACCAAATCCAACCAAGAAACCTTACATTTAGGTTTCGATGGTTTAACCAATTGAAAGAAAACAAAATAACATTATCAACTAAGTCGGATCTTCGCATACTCCCTTGATCGAATAGAATATATAAGCATTCCTAAATTTCCAAAGCAACCAACTTAGGGTAAAACCAATGACTTGAAGTTTCAAACGCCGATAGTTCCTAGAAGAAACTCATTCACAAGAATTCCACCATTCATCAAAGTTGGGGATGTGAAAGAGGCCCATGTCGCACCATTTGTAAACTGTGGTCCAAACCTCATAGCTAACGGGCACGAGAAAATAGTGTGCGATATCGTTTCCAATCCCGAGTTACAAATAGGGCACAAGATAGAGTTTATTTCCAAACCTCTTCTAGAGAGGTTAAATATCATAGGGAGACGATCTAAGGAAAGCCTCCAAACAAAAATATTAACCTTAATTGGTACCGATGTGCACCATTTAGATATAAATTCTATACCTGGGAACAAAATGTTGTTAATATGTGTAACACACCGATTTTTCAACCAAATTTAAAACTTTTAAATTTATAAAACACATGTCTTTACAAACCGAGTATCCAAAAATGGTTTAACTAAAACATTTAAAATAATTAGAAAGTACCAAAACCGGTGTTACAAATATATCAACACTATAGTCTAGGGAACTAAATAAGTACACCGAGCTAATCCTTCAAATGCTAACAACGGGCCGCCTAATCTTTAGCTCCCGAACCTGAGTACATAGCCAAAATAAATGTAGTACGTGAGACAAATATTGTCTCGTGAGAAACATGGGTTTTAGACCCGGTTAGAAATAATTTGCAATAAAATAATAAATAAAAAAATTTATTAAATTGCACATAGTCAATCAAACTCTAGGGCTTGCCATAAGCCAAAACGCATACGTAACGGGCCTCCCCGAAACAACTCCCCCGATATGGGTTAACTAGGTAAACTCACCCGTTTCCGGGTTATCTATTTGCTCCCCCGATTTCCGGGTTATCTATTTGCTCCCCCGATTTCCGGGTTATCTATTTCTCGACACACTACCCTTGCGCATGGTGGTACCGCCCCAAGTAGGTGTCACTAACTCCCTCAACTTGTGTGGGTTATCTAGGATCCAATTGATTAGATACCACATAACAAATCATCTACTCGGGTCAAGCCCATATCACAACTCAATCATACTAGTGGTAACTACACAATCAATTACAATACAATTCAATTCAATTCAATGTACTTCAATTCAATCACTTACTCTATCAATTCAATCTTTTCTTTACTAAAACAATTATCTAATAAAGACTCTAAAATCATTTCAATTATAAGACGTGGTTTACTATGTACTCAGAAAGAACATATGTACTCACCTTAGCAATGCTACCCAACAATTGTGTTCTACAACACAATCCTTACTTCCAAATCGAGGAAGTACTTCCAATCACAAGGTCTTCTTGACCTAACATCAATACCATTACAAAATCTAGTTATAATCCATAACTAGCTACTAATTAATCCACCTAAACATTTCTAACCACCAAGTTCATACAACTTGGTGGAATCTCAAACCCTAGTTCAAGATTTTCCATCACAAATCACAAATCTAACTTGTACACATTGATTACAAGTCTACAAGGAGTGTTTTACACCCATGAAAGTTCATCTTCCCCAAAGATGATATGGTGGGTTCTCAAAACCACCATTGTTACCCATACTAAGCTCAAAATGAAGGTAACTAAGCAAGATATGCAAGAATTCTTACCCTTGATGCTTGAATCCTTCAAGAAGATGAAGATTTGAGCTCTAAGACTCCAAAAACCGTCCAAATGCTCTCAAAAACGGCTGCACTAAGTCTAGGGTTCGTAGGTGTTAAGAGCCCTAGCTACTACTCAGCTTTATATAGTCCAGACAGACCTCGCGCCCTGCTCGCGTTTGCCTCGCGCCGCGAGGTGACGCGGGTTATCTTCTTGGTCGCCGCAGGAACGCCTACCTCGCGCCTGGCTCGCGCCGCGAGCTCGACGCGAAGCTTAACACGAGCTCGGCGCGAGTCTCTCGCGTCTGAGTCCTGAACCTACTGTTTGATCTCGCGTCTGGCTCGCGCCTACCTCGCGCCGCGAGGGCTGTTCCAGCCTGATTCTTGGCCTTTAAACTTGTTTCCATCCAAGTTTTGACCCATACTTGATTATACCAAGTCCCGAACATTCAAACATGCGAATAAATCCCGAATAAACACAAACCGAGACATAATTTAATATAAGTACTAAAATCCGAATAAATCCTGAATAAATTACACGAGAAACAAACGTAAAAATTACGGTCGTTACAACTATCTACCCCTTAAGAGGATTCCGTCCTCGGAATCGTCTCATAGTCTACAAAATCCGGGTAGCGTTTCTTCATCTCATCTTTGACTTCCCAAGTCAAATTTGGCCCAAGGGAATGCTTCCACTTGACCAACACTAGCTCAATTTCCTTGTTCCTCAATTTCTTCGTTTGGGCCTCCAATATGGCCTCGGGCTCTTCAATCAACCGGTTGGGTGCATCAACCCGCAAATCTTGGAGTGGAATAATATTTTCCACTTCACCCACAAATTTCTTCAAGTTACTAACATGGAAGGTGTCATGGACACCTTGTAACTCGGGTGGAAGTTCCAACTTAAATGCTTGTAGGCCGACCCGTTTCAAGATCCTAAACGGGCCTACATACATTGGGCTCAATTTGCCCTTCTTTCCAAATCTCATCACGCCTTTCCAAGGCGACACTTTCAACATCACCATATCACCGACATTCAAATCGTAGGGTCGCTTTTTCAAACCCGAATAACTCCTTTGGCGATCTTGTGCCACCTTCATATTCTTTTGAATTATCCCGACTTTCTCATTTGTTATTTTCACAATTTCGGGACCCGTGAGTTTTGTCTCACCCTCCTCTAACCAACAAGAAGGCGTCCGACATTTTCTCCCATACAATGCCTCAAACGGTGGCATCTTAATTGTCGAGTGATAACTATTGTTATATGAAAATTCAACTAACGGTAAATGCTCATCCCATTTACCACCAAAATCCAATACACACGATCTCAACATATCTTCAACCGTTTGGATCGTTCTTTCACTTTGACCATCGGTTTGCGGATGGTAAGCCGTGCTCAATCTCAACTTCGTTCCCAACTCTTCTTGGAGTGATCTCCAAAATCTCGAGGTAAACCTTGCATCCCGATCGGACACAATCGACAATGGTACCCCATGCAAACGGACAACTTCATCAACATACAATTTTGCCAACTTCTCGAGTGGCATGGTTTCCCGAATAGCTAGGAATAACGCACTTTTCGTTAACCTATCAACAATCACCCAAATGGCGTCATGATTCCTACTCGTCTTTGGGAGACCAACAATGAAGTCCATTGTGATGTCATTCCATTTCCCGGCCGGCACTTGCACCGATTGTGCAACACCATAAGGCACTTGGTGCTCGGCTTTCACTTGTGCACACGTGACACACTTTGATATGTACTTTGCTACCCTCGACTTCATCCCGGGCCACCAATAAATTTTCTTCATGTCTTGATAAGTCTTCGTACTTCCGGGATGAATCGAATACTTAGACTTGTGAGCATCATTCAACAACACTTTTCGGTTTCCACCGAACTTCGGAACCCAAATCCGGCCATTCACGGTTTTTAACCCTTGATCATTCTCTTCAAATACTTGGTTCTTTCCCAACCTCTCTTGTCTATACTCGTCCTTCCCTATCACTTCCTTTTGTGCATTTTTTATACTCTCAATAAAACTAGATACTACATCAATTCGCATCAACTTAGCCTTAACTGGTTTTTCATAAACTTTTCTACTCAAGGCGTTGGCTACCACATTGGCCTTTCCCTCGTGATAAACGATTTCACAATCATAGTCACTAATCAACTCAATCCACCTCCTTTGCCTCATATTCAAGTCTTTTTGTGTAAACACATACTTGAGACTTTTGTGATCCGTGTAGAAAATATATCTTGTACCATACATGTAATGTCTCCAAATCTTCAAGGCAAAAATAATCGCCGCCAACTCTAAATCATGTGTTGTATACCTTTCTTCCGCATTCTTTAATTGTCTGGAGGCATAAGCTATCACTTTCCCCCTTTGCATCAAAACACAACCGAGACCTTTATTCGAGGCGTCGCTATACACTACAAAATCTTCCATACCGTCGGGTAGAGTGAGAATCGGTGCATTGCACAACTTTTCTTTCAACAAGGCAAAGGCCTCTTCTTGCTTTTTCCCCCAATTAAACTTTACATCTTTTCTCGTTAGCCTAGTGAGTGGGACCGCCACTCGGGAAAAATATTCAATAAATCTTCGGTAATAACCGGCTAACCCAAGAAAAGTCCTAACCTCGGTTGGGGTCTTTGGTGCTTCCCAATTCTTCACCACTTCAATCTTAGACGGGTCAACTTTTATCCCGCTTCGAGATACTACATGACCAATAAATTGCACTTCCCGCAACCAAAATTCACATTTTGAGAATTTAGCATACAATTTTTCTCGTTTCAAGACTTCCAAAGTTTGTCTCAAATGTTCTTCATGTTCTTCTTCGGTTTTGGAGAAAATGAGAATATCATCGATGAACACAATGAGGAATTTATCGAGGAATGGTTTACAAACCCTATTCATGAGATCCATAAAAATTGCCGGGGCATTCGTCTAACCGAATGGCATAACTAGAAATTCATAATGCCCATAACGAGTTCTAAAGGCCGTCTTATCGGTATCACGTTCTTTAACACGAACTTGATGGTAACCCGATCTCAAATCAATCTTGGAGAAATAATCGGCTCCTTGAAGTTGATCAAATAAATCATCTATCCTTGGCAAAGGATATCGGTTCTTAATCGTCATCTTGTTGAGTTCTCGGTAATCGATACACATCCTCATCGAACCATCTTTCTTCTTCACGAATAAAACCGGTGCACCCCATGGTGACGAACTAGGACGGATAAAACCTTTATCAAGTAAATCTTGAAGTTGAGCCATCAACTCTCTCATTTCGGTTGGAGCTAAACGATACGGGGCTCGGGCAATCGGCGTCGCCCCCGGAACTAAATCAATTCGAAACTCGACTTGTCTCTCCGGTGGCAAACCGGGTAAGTCATCGGGAAAAACTTCGGGAAAATCCCGAATAATCTTCACACTCTCAACCGTCTTCTTCTCTTTTTTTTCCATCTAAGACGTAGGCTATAAATGATGAACACCCTTTCGATAAACTCTTTCTTGATTTAATGGCGGTTAAAAAGTTTCGCATATGATGCCTCTTTTCTCCATAAATATACACCTTCTAATTCTCGGGAGACTTGATCGACACTAACTTCTTTCCACACAAAATCTTGGTTTGGTGGATTCCCAACCAATCCATCCCAATAATTACATCAAAAGCCTTAATCCCCTTAGGCATCAAATCAACCTTAAACTTTTTGCTATCGATTTCTAATTCACAATCTCTACAGATGTGTTGAACCATAGAGGTTTTCCCATCGGCTACTTCTATTTCATACAAATCATCGAGTAACTCTAGTGGAACCTTAAACTTAGCACCAAATTCATGAGACACGAAAGAATAAGTAGAACCCGAATCAATCAATACATATGTGGGTATGGAGTTTATGAATAAGGTACCTGAGACGACATCATGAGTCTCCTTGGCCTCTTCACGCGTGAGTTGGAAGGCACGCCCCTTGACTTTCAACGGCTCCGGTTTCTTGTGAGCGGCTGACACCAACGTTTCAGTTCCTTTCTTTGGGCATACATTGCTATAATGCCCTTTCTCGTGACACGAGAAACACTCTACTTCATCAAGGTTCTTCAACTTGCAATCTTTAGCCTTGTGGCCAAACCGGCCACACTTGAAACAACCATTGGAATCCGCCTTGCACTCTCCCTTGTGGTCCCTACCACACTTCCTACATCCACCAACACTTCCTTGTTTTGACCCGCTCGTGGTAAACTTGCTTTTCTTGGATGGCCCCAAAAAACTTTCAAACTTTCTCTTCTCATTACCAACCGATCTCTCTTGCACTCTTCTCTTGCTAACTTTTTCGACACTTCCGGCGACATTGATCGCCTCATCAAGAGTGGTTGCCCTCTTCACTTCGAGCTCATACTCCCATGGTAACCCATTGGCAAACCGAACCACACGACTACGTTCGGTTGGGTAAGTACTTGACACAAACGGGAGGTATCCCGTGAATTCTTGGTATAATCATCCAAGGTCAAATTACCTTTCTTGAAGTGCAAGAATTCTTCCAACAACTCCTCCAACTCCCTTTCGGGACAATACTTCTCCTTGAGTCTCCTAGTGAACTCATCCCACGACATCTTGTAAATGGCTTTCTTCCCCAAAGTTTCATACACGGTGTCCCACCATGTGAGAGCATCATCTTTGAACAAACGTGAGGCATAAGTCACCATGTCTTCCTCTTTGCACTTGCTACTCTCAAGCACACGTTCCGTTTCTCGAATCCATTGAACCGTCACTTTCGGTTCCGTACTCCCGAGGTAGAAGTCGGGTCGACATGCAAGGAATGTCTTGTATGAACATCCTTCACGTTCAATCTTTCTCTCTTCACCACTTTCCCCATTGAAGGATTTCTCGGTCAGGTTGGTGTTCCCCATTGACTTGGTCTTAGTGAGTTGAGGGGAATCTTCACCTTCCTCCCTCTCCTCCTCAAAAAGACGTTCCTCTTCCTCCCTCTCCTCATCATCATCTCTTAAGTTCAACCGATCATTTATGATCCGGTTAATATCTTGTTGCATCACATTTCTCATATTAGTGAGCATGGATTGAATGGCCTCCATTGTTACCGGAGTATGGTTATTCCTGATACCCGAATTTGCCAATCCATTCCCATCTTGATTCAAATTCGAAGCTTGTTCCCCATCCAACAATCGACCACTTCTCGTTCTAGCCATCTTACTATAATAAGATGTCAACTCAATTAGAATCCAATAAGTTGACTAAAAACTCAAAATTAAACATAAGAATAGCTCAATTTAAAACAATTCCCTCAATGGTCAACCCTAATCCTTAAAGGTCAACCTAACTTCCTATAGAACATAATGTCCCAAAAGCAAAGTCTAAGTCTAGGGTGGGTAACCAACCTAATTCACTTAGACTAAAGCTCTGATACCAAGTTGTAACACACCGATTTTTCAACCAAATTTAAAACTTTTAAATTTGTAAAACATATGTCTTTACAAACCGAGTATCCAAAAATGGTTTAACTAAAACATTTGGAATAATTAGAAAGTACCAAAACCGGTGTTACAAATATATCAAAACTATAGTCTAGGGAACTAAATAAGTACACCGAGCTAATCCTTCCAAATGCTAACTACGGGCTGCCTAATCCTTCAATCACTTACTCTATCAATTCAATCTTTTCTTTATTAAAACAATTATCTAATAAAGACTCTAAAATCATTTCAATTATAAGACGTGGTTTACGATGTACTCAGAAAGATCACATGTACTCACCTTAGCAATGCTATCCAACAATTGTGTTCAACAACACAATCCTTACTTCCAAATCGAGGAAGTACTTCCAATCACAAGGTCTTCTTGACCTAACATCAATACCATTATAAAATCTAGTTATAACCCATAACTAGCTACTAATTAATCCATCTAAACATTTCTAACCACCAAGTTCATCTTCCCCAAAGATGATATGGTGGGTTCTCAAAACCACCATTGTTATCCATACTAAGCTCAAAATGAAGGTAACTAAGCAAGATATGCAAGAATTCTTACCCTTGATGCTTGAATCCTTCAAGAAGATGAAGATTTGAGCTCCAAGACTCCAAAAACCGTCCAAATACTCTAAAAAAATGGCTGCACTAAGTCTAGGGTTCGTAGGTGTTATGAGCCCTAGCTTCTACTCAGCTTTATATAGTCCAGACAGACCTCGCGCCCCGCTCGCGTTTGCCTCGTGCCGCGAGGTGACGCGGGCTGTCTTCTTGGTCTCCGCAGGAACGCCTACTTCGCGCCCCGCTCGCGCCTGGCTCGCGCCACGAGCTCGACGCGAAGCTCAACACGAGCTCGGCGCGAGTCTCTCGCGTCTGAGTCCTGAACCTACCGTTTGATCTCGCGTCTGGCTCGCACCTGCCTCGCGCTGCGAGGGCTGTTCCAGCCAGATTCTTGGCCTTTAAACTTGTTTCCATCCAAGTTTTGACACATACTTGATTATACCAAGTCCCAAACATTCGATAAAACACAAACCGAGACATAATTTAATATAAGTACTAAAATCCGAATAAATCCTGAATAAATTACACGAGAAACAAACGAAAAAATTACGGTCGTTACAATATGTTTCCGAGTAGATGCAACAGTGAATTCATAAGTATCATCTAGGGACCAACATACTTTATCGAGACCCTCTTGTAAAACAGAGCCATTAATAGGAGACATTAGATTTTGCATTTGAGATTCTTCGATACCACCTCTAATATGCCTTCGACAATTAAAAATCCAACCATCGGGAGACAATCTATCTCTTACTTTAAAGAACAGATTCATTTCCAATTTGAATAACCGATTAAAAGTAAGTGAAAGGGTGATATTACTAATCCAAATATCCGACCAAAAGTTAATACTTTCACCAATTCTTAGCTTAAAATGTAGGAAATCATAATCAATAATATTTGAATCATTGAGGTAATTAAGAGTACTTATGATTTGTCCCCAAGTTCTCTTTTATGACGAGAGTGAACCGCTTTATTGAACCCTCCATCATCACCATAGATAGATTGAATAACTTGACGCCAAAGAGAAGATTTATCAGTATAAAAACGCCATCTCCATTTGGTGAGTAAAGCCAAATTGAGAGCCTCTAGGCTAGGGATATCTAAACCACCTCTTTCTTTTGTTGCCAAGCATGAGCTCCATTTAACCCAACTCATTTTCCTATTAGTTCCATTACTTCCCCTAGAAAAATTTTGACCTTAAAAGCTCCATGTTTTCTAGCGTTGAAGAAGGAACCCGAAGATGTTTCTATTAGTTAATTCACTTGTTATTTCAGGATATATTTGCGTTTAGAAAAATTGAAAGCCCAAGACTCGATGCGACCTTCATGTAATTAGTAAGGGGCTTTAACCAACTGAGCTACTAAGATAGATGTTGATTGTTTGAATGCGATTATTGTGTCTTCAAGGAAGTCCAAGGATTTTACATAGCCCCAAGGGACAAGTGCTAGCCATTGGATCAAAATGGTCAAGATCAAATCACAATGTTTCAAACACATGTGCTTCCAGTCACGACCACCACCACCAGTCACCACCGCCGTCCGCCGTCTCCGGCCACCGCCGCCGCCGATCGCCGCCGTCCGCCGTCGGTGGCCGACGGTGGCGGCCGACGGCGGCGGTTGACAGTGAAGGTGCTGGTGGTAATGGGGGTGGTGGTGGTATTGATGTATTGAAATAGATGTGCTTCACTAAAACACCAGTGTTCCAAAATACAAACGAGCATATTACTTCGAAGCACATGTGTTTCAAGTCACGAAACACATGTGTTTCAAGTACAAGAGGGGTCCAAGGCTCCCACTTGGTGGGGTCCCTCATGTACAAAAAATCGATTTTTTTAATATTTTAATAGAAAATTCTTTTATTAGCCCCACTTGTTAATTGATCAACTATTAGTGGACCCCGATTGATTTTGATCCTTGATTCGCCACTGCATTTACCTATATTTATTAATCCTTAAATGAGTTAAATCCATAACATTTTGTTGACCATCATCCACCATGTTATTAGAAAGAAATTCTAATCAGCTGATCTACCTATATGTCAGTTTATATTATAGTGGGTTTTAAACTTAATCTTAGAACTTATAAAAGTTGGACTCTAATGATTTTATATTGCTTGACAAAAACTCGAACATGTATACGGTACTAAATACGGATTTTAATAGCTTTTAAACATCCCACTTCCTAACCAAGATTGATTTGAACTAATTACGGGGCTAAAAAATTATGATGTGATCTATGGTCCTAATCGGTCCCTAATATTATCAATATCAACTAACACGATCTCATATTTATTTTTTTTTTTAATTTTATAATTGTCATTTTTTTGAACGTAATAAAGAAAATGCTACAAAAAAGAACCTTATCTCTCTTGAATAGTTGCATGTGCTGATGGTAGTGTGGTACAACCATTTGTTGCTTCAAATAGAAGTAAAGATTTGTTGATTGTATCCCACTTATACACAAATTATGCAATGAATATAGTTCTAACTCCTTTAGACTCATTGGGTAGATTTAAAAAAAATATATGATCAATATAAATAATCATTAGTAGCATTCCTTTTGAAAACGCAAAAAATCTAAAAATGATTATTTGACAAAAAGTCTGAAATATTAATTATTTGCTTAGCGGGGCATTTAAAATGAAGTTTTGAAAAAATATGTACATCGGTGATTATTGCGTTTTGAAAACGGGTTATTTACATTTTACATCTTAATCAAACAAATAAACAGGTTTGTTAAACACTAAAGAAATTAATTATCTGATAATTGCAATTTCAAATATTATAATCAAACCAAAACACGATTTTTCATATTTACATTTTGTAACAACAATTAAGTGATTATGTAATTTAAAATACATAATTTATTTTTAATAAGAAATCTTAAACCTACAATGTTAAACAATTTGTTATTAACTATATTTCCTTACATTTCTAATGTCTTTGTTTAGCAATAAAGCTAGAAATCAACGCAAATTGGGAAAGAGGTATTTGAAATTTCTAAATTGATTATAATTAAGAAAAATATACTAAATTTTATGAGAAAATATCACTTTAATTTGTAAACTAATATAAAATCAGAATTACTGATTTTAAAATGATAAAATTTCTTAAATGTAAACTTTTACAGTAAGACTATATACATGTACATTAACTCAAATAAAGGGAGTCTTATTATAAACACCATTATCCTAAAACAAAGTTTTTTTTTTTTTTTTTTTTTTTTTTTTTTTTTTTTGTAATAACTTGCACTTCAAGTTTACAACCAATAAGTGGTTTATTTAGAAGTATTTCACTTTTTGTCAACTACCAGTTTTAAGTCCAAGTTACAGTGTTACACTTCTTTTGGAAATAAATAGACGTGATAACAAAAAAAATAGAAAAATGATGATGTTTGTCCATTGGGGCGATAACTTTGAGATTAACACTCTGACTTACAGAAATCCAACAAATCAAAATAAAAAAAAAAAAAAAAAAAAAAAAATCTTTTAAGTATTTGAAAGTTTGAACACATTAATATTGAAGTTTTGAAATATTTTTATTAGTATTTGATACAATAACTAATTATTAAAAGATTACTTAATAATTTCATTTTCTTTAACAGTCAAATAATGATTTCTTATTATATTGTTTTGGCTTTTGAGAGTTAGTCTTTGCTTAGGTTAGTGGGTATGGTTACCATTAGCCACACTATTTTTTTCTTCCACATTAGCTGCCACCTAGCAATCACACCACACCACATCATCTTTCAGGATTTACCCACTACACAACATCACACCATTTTTATAATTTAAAAATATCATGATTGACCGGTAACACCCTCGAAATCACCTCCACGCCCTCGTGCTTCTCCATGGCCATGGCCACAAGCTTCCACGGGAACCCCCCACGGTGTGGTGGGTTGGTATTCAACTTCATGTCCATGGTGTGGACCTTGCCAAATGATCACCACAGGGTGGGGTTTTAGACCCACTCCCACCAGCCTTAGTTTTGATAGCCATAAATGCAATATTTGATGTTTTAAATCTTAATAGGGATGTAATATTCTGATAGTTGTTGCGTCCTGAATTCTGTACAGCTAGGCCGGATCGTCCCTGGAACCGGTATCCTGAAAACAAGAACAACTCTAAGTCAAAGGCTCTCCGGAAGGGGCTTCCGGGAGAACACTCTGATGCTTAAGTCAGTTACGTGTGTCGACGTGAGGTCTTTAAGTATGAAATATGTAAGTAATAAATACGAAGTGAATTGAATGCGTTCTTCCCTGAGATCGATCCCCTATATATGGACCAACCGATTAGGCGGGAAAATGGAGCGAGTCTTGAGAGCGGGAGAATGGGAACCGACCTTTGGTCCGTATTTCCCATTATCCCTTGGTCCTTACCTAGTGACGACTCGGTATCCTCCGGATAATGCCATCGGTCAGCTTCGAGCCTTACCTTAATTAAATGCGCTCTTGGCTCGAGGTGGCTTTTCCCTAAATTCCGGCCACGCCCGAAGAGGGCTTTGGGACTTGTAGTCGAATGATGATTCCGCTCAGGTCCTTCCTACGAATGGTATACTAATCGTTCCGTCCGTCCGGACATCCGGACACGAGCATGTTCATATCATATCTCATTAAGTCCCCCAGATTAGAAGTGAATTAAACATTTCGAATTTAATTGATTCTAATTTGGTCCCGCTCCGTTTCTTTACCTACGGCCTCTCCATTAGGGAATTCTAACCGTTCGACAAAGTTACCGTTATTTCCCTGATTAAAATAGACCGTTACCCGTCACTTCAACCTTCGCGTCTATTGGTATTCTTCCTATTACTTATATCCTTTGTTGATCGTTTACTTCCTTTCACCACATCCTTTACTTTATTAAACCTTCTTCCTTACTTTCCTTTCCCCCTTCTCTTTGTCCTTCATTCGTTTCAATTATGAAGAATGATAAGCCAACTCGAGAAACAACCGACAAACCTGCCAAGGAGAAAAGGACTGCTTTCAACACCTTTTGCAGTTTATCATCTGATGATCTCCCCCAAATCATCCGCGATTATCGCATTGATCCGCGTTTCGACCTTCGAGTTCCCGTTGAGGGTGAAACCATAAGGTCCGAACCTGATGGTTATGAACCCGTATATCTACAATATTTGCAAGGGGGCCTCCGATTCCCCATTGACGACTTTATTCTGAGTTTGCTTCAAGACCTGGGCATTCATATCGCTCAACTTGTGCCGAACTCTTTCCAAAAAATCATCGGTTTCATCATGCTCTGTCGTGGTTTAGGCATTCCTCCTTCCGCTAAATTGTTCCGCTACTTCTACATTGTCACTGGGCGTGGTGACTGGGCCATATTTGCTCCGTCCTGGCCAAAGCGAGCGAATCCCCGATTTAAGACACTCAATTCACGACTGGAAATTTCAATTTTTTACGTGAGCCGTTCTGCCTTTCGTGATACTGCTTTACCTTGGGGAAGGGTTGTTGGGCGCCCTTCTAATCCCCTCCCTGAGTTATTCGACGAAGAGTCGGAGCATATAATCAGTCTTTCTGCTGCCCAAATGGAACGGGAGGATCCGGACGAGGTGCTTCTTGGAATGGCCGACTTGAGTCCATTCTATGCTGCCAAAGGAATTCGCCTGTTGTGGAAGTTAAACGGGGAGGCGGTACCGCTTCTTCATCGTTTAAGAATGCCGAAAGGTTCGTACTTGGAAAGTGCCGTATCCATAGATGACGGAAGCCTGATCCCGATCAACGTTCCGACTAGTAAGAATGTAAGTTCTGAAGGGACCTTATCTCGTGACCCTACCGAAGGAGAGGACTTTGTTCGTTTAAGCGCAGGGGAAGTCAGCTCTCCCATTACTTCACTTGGCTTCGAGCCTCCCCTGGTCCCGATTTTACCATAGAGGGTACCATGATTCCCGACTCTCAAACGGAAACTACCGTTCCTCCCAGGGTTCGTTCTATTAGTGCTCTGACAACTTCCATCAAAGGGTTTCGACAGAGAAGAAGACGAGAGGGTGCTCCGTGCTCCCCTTGGTAGCGGTCCAAAATTCCACCGGAAGGTACAAAAACGAGTCCTTTAGCTCTATTTTCCCTTTGTTTTTTTAAAATAATTATTAAGTGCTAAAATACACAGGTTCATCTGGTCAGACTTTGGCGACCAGTTTCCTTGTTGCAACAAAACAAACTGTGTTACCACCACCACCAGTGTCGTTTAAGCATTCTTCATTGATTATTCCTTCTGCTACCATTACAAGTGTTCCACTACCTTCTTCTTCTGGAGGCCCAATTATACTGCATAAGCTGCCTCCTGAAGGGTTTACATAACTGATCGACCCATAGGACCGACCTCCTAGTATACTTGGTTCGAAACCTTGATGACCAAGAACATGAACATGTTCTTGACCGGTTAAAACCAACTAGCTGATTTAATCCCTAAAAAGCGGGAGTGGGATTAAACCTAATCCTTAAACCCTAAAGGATAGGGATGTTGGAAATCTAGATTAGATTAATAAGAAAGAAACCTTGTATGAAGAATTCGAACACACACACATACTTGTGTGTGTTCGTCGACTACTACCAAGAACCCTAGGGTTCTTGGTTCGACTTCGAACAAGAGGGAGAAGAGGAAGAGTGTTCCATGAAACATACCTTAGTTAGTGCTTAAGATAGATCCATTGATGATGAACACAACGAGCGATCTTCTAGTTGATCACTTGCAACGATCTTGGATCTTCAAGACTTGAAGAACACGAAGAACGAACGAAGAACGAAGAACACAAAGTG
Organism: Calendula officinalis; assembly: GCA_963853835.1. Taxonomy (NCBI): domain Eukaryota; kingdom Viridiplantae; phylum Streptophyta; class Magnoliopsida; order Asterales; family Asteraceae; genus Calendula; species Calendula officinalis. Next base: position 36,575,355 of record OY970828.1, read on the forward strand.
TTGTGTTCTTGGTTCGGCTGATCGAAGGGGAAGAGAGGGGGAGAGATTTCGTGTGGGTTGCAAGGGGTTCTTAGGGTTACCCTAAGCCTCTTATTTATTTACAAATAAGTTATGCTTAGAACCCTTTAAGTTTAATTAATATTAGACCTTTAATTAAACTTCCTTTTAACACTTTCATCCCTTATAGTTTAACTAGTTTATCATTTGTTGCACTTAACTATCAAATGTCTAGTATTAACACACTAATAATTCGGTACCCATACACACGAATTATACATACTTGTATTTATACTTTTAATAGTTAATTATATAATAACCTTTATATAATTTACACAACTATATTATCCAATTACTATATGATTTAATAGCTTTAAATCATATAATGGATAATCTATAATTAACACATTTTATATTTACTCAACTAGTAAATGTACAAGTACTTGTATTAATTAGTTAGTTAAAATAATCTATTAATAAGTTAAACTTAACTTAATACTTAACTGATTCATAATGACTGTTATGAATATTTCCTCTTCGTAGTATCATTGCATAACTTGCTCGTATTACATGCACTCACCGGTGTGACCCTTAAGTGTTTCGTAGGCATGGATGTATCATCATAGGTTGACTAACTGTGCACATAAATCCTTCAGACTCCCACTTGTGCAAGTTCGTAACCTTTGTCTTAATGATACGAGCTACAGTGGCCTTCTAGATGGGCATGTAGGTAACCAACCCCATAAAAACAGCTTATGTAACCCTGGTATAGTTTTGTGAAAAACTCTTAATAACGTCTCCTATTAAAGAACACTTTGTCTTTACTTCTTGGGCAACGTTGTTAGGTTCATCCTTTGCAGCACGATATTTGAGATAACGAATACGAGCATGGTAGAAATTATCAATTCATGTATTCGAAATCAGTTCATGACTTATTGATTCAAACTGTTATGATAAACGACAAAGAACAAATAAGTTCATTTGGGCATGGCCATGCACTTTCCAGTTATCTCATCATGTCAAAGGACCCATAAATATCTCTCCTAAAAAGGAGGCGCAATTGCCGTCTTGTTATATTTCGACTCAAAATACAACTTTCTTTGTATCCAGTAAAGCCTCGTATGACAATCATATTTCTATGACAATCATATTTCAGAATTGTCTAAGACGAACCAAAGTACATTATTAATTGTATCCTAAACCAAATACCCCAGGCTTAAGGATAATCCTAGTGAACAATACTTTTGAACTTTTCAACCACGAAGTATTGTCACGGTGGTCAATCCAATATTCGTCGAGCTCCAACAGAATATCACTGATGTTTGGTTTACACAAAACTTGTGTAGCTATCTTCGAAGAACTTCGAATCTACCAGAAAAACATCGCGATGACGTTATCGTCCCATCAAGGTTCCCACCTAGACGAGTAGTCACGGATTTGTATCTTTTTGAATAAAGAAACCTTTTATTCATGGATATTGTAAAACATACAAAGTCTGAATAACAATGATACTAACTCATGAAATATTCCTCACTGGACATAGAGACTGAATTATTACTGGATCATTACTTATTCCTTTTGTTCGTGTTGATTACTTAATGATTCTTACAACCTTAATTATAACTTTGTCACTAAACCAATCATTTCTATTAAACTAAAGACATAAGACGAGTATTCAGGAGTACTATTACTTTTGCCTTTGCTAGATATTGTTCATGCAACATTTAGAACATTTTCTAGTCTTGCCTTTTATGAAATTCGGTAAACATAGGAGGATTGGAAATTAACTCCTTAGTTTCTTGAATTCATAAAATTCTCCTTGTAACTAAAGGTTCTTTCAGTTACTTGATTTGTAGATATTCTTACTAGTTAAAGAAATTGCCTTAAATGATTATGTTATCCACTGGAGTGTGAACAACCTATTAGATATGCAATAATTAATCACAAGACTTGTGATCACGCTATTAGGTTTGCAATAGTCTAATTAACGATCATGTATTATTTCTCTTAACTCTTTGGCTAACGACTTGGTAAAACCTTGTTGTTAATGTCTTACTAACTCACTAAACTCATTAACATCTTCAATGAATTATGTTAGTCTTAGCTCCCACTATCTTTTATGGAATTTAAGCATCTCTTAAACTACTTTGACCTAGTCAATAACTTGTAGTTTAATCTTTTAAAAATTCTATCAACAGTTAACATCATCCTTTGGATTTGCGAATATCCACTATTCCTGTTTAGGGAATCATGACCTTTATTGATTACTGTATCTAACAAGTATAAAACACTTGAAATGATACTTTCAATTCTTAAATGTATTAGTATCCTTTAAAAACTTTATTTAATGTCAAAGTCATTTCTTGGATTTCTCAAATATCCACTATTCCTATTAGGGAATTATGACTTGATTAAATAATGTATTTATTACAAGTATAAAAGACTTGAAATAATACCTTTTATTTCTTAAATACTTTAATATAGTTTGTCCCCTTTTAAGAGCTCATTTATTGTCTAAGTCATTTTACTTGGATTTTACGAATATCCAATTATTCCTATTAGGGAATTATGACTTTATTAAATTCTTTATTACAAGTATAAAAGACTTGTAATAATATTCTTAAAGTCTTTCTTGATTATATCCAATATAATCATACTATATTAATACCAATACTTTAAAACTTTCTATCGTAAGTAATGACTATTACTTAAGATGTTTTAACTAAGTTCAATAACTTTTGAACCTTATGCTTCCATAAAACTCTTAAATACTTTCATTAGAAAAACTTTCTAATTACTAGTACCTAAATACCTTGAGCTATCAAGACATTATTCATACAACAATCAAACAAGTATATAACATGAAATATAAAGTAAATCAAAACTTGACTTACAATCTAGTCATAAACCTTGACTAGTGTAATTATCACACATGCACACAATATAATTCAACCATGGATTCGAAATTTATTAAAAACAAAGAAAAACTTGTTTTAACATAAAATAAAATTATCCAAACAATAAAATAAGATTGTTTTACTGAATCCATAAAAATACTGAATTATAAAAAAACTTGGTGCTCGTGGGATCATCACCATCTCATGCCGGTCGTCATCACTTTCCATCTCATCCTGCAATAAACGACTGCAAAAGTTAGATTACTCGTAATGTACTTTACAAGTATCTTAAAGTGATTAAGAAGTGTGGTTGTGTTACCTGAGGAACTTGCGTTTCCTCCACCACCACTTGCACCCTTTGGACAATTCCTTTTCCAATGCCCAGCCTCACCACACTTGAAGCATCGATTCTCAGTCCTCGCAGTGTTAGGCTTAACCTTCTTGACCTTTTGTTTGATACCTTTACCATTTGGCACTCCTTGGTTAGGATAGTTTTTACCATTTCCTTTACCACCATACCCTTTTCTCTTCTTCCCACCGCCACCGCCATTACCGATCATAAGAACGTCTTTAGATTTGGTCCCCAAACTCAACTCGGCTGTCTTGAGCATTGAATGTAGCTCAGCAATGGATTTCTCCATATTATGCATGTTATAGTTGACCACAAAAGACTTGTAGTCATCAGACAACGAATTGAGTATAGTATCTGTTGCCATCTGCAACTGTATGGGGTGACCAAGTCTAGCGAGGTGATCCATGTGCCCTTTCATTTTCATGACGTGGGCACTCACCGGTGTTCTTTGACCATCTTGCAAGTGTTGAAGGCTCGATTGATGTCGAACCTCTAAGTGCGAGCTTGCTCTTGAAATGAATCCCTAAGTTGCTAGATCATCTCAAATGCAGGCACATCCATAAGTCCCGCTTGTAACTCAGGACTCATAGTGGCGAGCATTAGACAGCTCACATCGAGTGCATCACTGACATGCTTATCATAAGCTTGCCTCGTTGCAACTCTGGCATTAACAACAGGGACATTTGGTACTGCTCTCTCCAAGACATACCACTTTCTCTCTTGCCTGAGCACGATACTGATCAACCCATAGGACCGACCTCCTAGTATACTTGGTTCGAAACCTTGCTGACCAAGAACATGAACTTGTTCTTGACCGGTTCAAACCAACTAGCTGTTTTAATCCCTAAAAAGCGGAAGTGAGATTAAACCTAATCCTTAAACCCTAAAGGATTGGGATGTTGGAAATCTAGATTAGATTAACAAGAAAGAAACCTTGTACGAAGAACTCGAACACACACACATACTTATGTGTGTTCGTCGACTACTACCAAGAACCCTAGGGTTCTTGGTTCGTCTTCGAACAAGAGGGAGAAGAGGAAGAGTGTTCCATGAAACATACCTTAGTTAGTGCTTAAGATAGATCCAATGATGATGAACACAGCGAGCGATCTTCTAGTTGATCACTTGCAACGATCTTGGATCTTCAAGACTTGAAGAACACGAAGAACGAATGAAGAACGAACCACACAAAGTGTTGTGTTCTTGGTTCGGCCGATCGACGGGGAAGAGAGGGGGAGAGATTTCGTGTGGGTTGCAAGGGGTTTTTAGGGTTACCCTAAGCCTCTTATTTATATACAAATAAGTTACGCTTAGAACCCTTTAAGTTTAATTAATATTAGATCTTTAATTAAACTTCCTTTTAACACTTTCATCCCTTATAGTTTAACTAGTTTATCATTTGTTGCACTTAACTATCAAATTTCTAGTATTAACACACTAATAATTCGGTACTCATATACACGAATTATACATACTTGTATTTATACTTTTAATAGTTAATTATATAATAACCTTTATATAATTTACACCACAATATTATCAAATTACTATATGATTTAATAGCTTTAAATCATATCATGGATAATCTATAATTAACACATTGTATATTTACACAACTAGTAAATGTATAAGTACTTGTATTAATTAGTTAGTTAAACTAATCTAGTAATAAGTTAAACTTAACTTAATACTTAACTGATTCATAATGACTATTATGAATCTTTCCTCTTCGTAGTATCATTCCATAACTTGCTCGTATTACATGCACTCACAAGTGTGACCCTTAAGTGTTTCGTAGGCATGGATGTATTATCATAGGTTGACTAACTGTGCACATAAATCCTTCACCTCCTGCCCGTCCGAGCTCTTCGGCGGCTGCAAGGTTTGGGAGCCGGCTATTCAGCTCTACCACCTGATCCGTATCTCCTCAGTCCACTAAAAGTCAATCAAATGTTCCCGTACCCACTTCTTCAGGTATGGATCTTCTTTTATACATATGTATACGATCTTTACTCGCCACGTCTGAACCTTGCTAAGCTTTATACGTTTTCATGCGTTGCAGCAGGTTTTGACCCGTTTGCGAGTTCCTCATCTGTGATTGTGACGAAAGTGCCCGTCAAAGGTGCGAAGGGAACCACCGAAGCTCTAGATCCTCCAACAACTCAAGCCCCTATTCCATTTGGCTTCACTTCCACCCCTTCTGTCAAACAAACAATCATTTCCCGAGCTCCCTTTACGGAAGAGGATTTGCAGCTTACCCTGATGACGCTATCCTGAAAGCCAAAGCTGGCTTGTTAAGAACCATCGATATCTTAACCGACCTTCAAGCCCACAGAACTCGCCAGGAGCAAATTTCCCAGAATCATCATGCAGAATTCACCCGATTGTCGGAGCTAATGAAGACCGTAAAACATCTCTGCGAAAGGGAAATTTTGAAAAGAACTAACTTGCTGGAATCGTGAAGCAATTTTCTGGGGAGTGCGAAAATCTTAATCTTTCTGTAAAGGCTAAAGATGTGCAGCTTTTAGAGCTTGAAAATCAAAATAAGTCTTCCGCCGCCCGAATCGCAGAACTAGAAGCCCCTCTTATCGATAAGTATTCTCAGCTAACAGAAACTAACCGTCGTATTTCCGAGACGGAAGAAAATAACGAATTGCTGAGGAAGGAGATGGATGAGTTGCGTAAGAACGTGCGATGGCTTCTTCGCAAGGGTGTGCCTGGTGCTATAGAGACATTGTTGTCTTCCGACGAGTTTGTGAACAGGAAAACTGCTTTGCAGGAGGAGACTTTACAATTCGGTCGTTACCAGGGGTGCGTGGATATGCGAGAAATGTATCCGGACCTTCTTAGTCATGCAAAGCTGGCCCACGATCCCTCTGGGGGGAGCTTGTAATAGTGAGTTTGTTTGAAGCCTTGGTATCACCTGATTATGACTTGGTTCGCTCTTTTGAGGATGGTGTTGTTAGCACGGAAGATTTGAAGGGCCTTGTTGTAACATCCTAAAACCGGCCTAGTAGTTTTAGGTGCATATTAATATTTGATAAATATCTATTTGACCATATGTGGAATAAATTGATTAAATGTTAAATGAATTGTTTGACCTTTTGTCTTTTGTGATATTTTAATCAAGGGATTAAAATATCCGATTTCTGAAATGTTTAAACGATTTTGTGATTTTTATATCTTTAGATACCTTGTCGGATTTCGTTTCCGGAAATGCTTTCGTTTTTAAAATTGGAGTCCGTTTGCTATTTTAAATAAATTAACTACGAAAGGGACTTTTATATTGTATTGCTTAAAAGTAGAAAGAAACACCAAATGGGCCCCACCACCTCATTTGGAGGGTTGTATTGTGGGGGAAAGCCCCATTTCTTTTCATTTCTCCATATCTCTCTCTCTATGTTATCCCTCTCTCGCTCTCTAACATCTCTCTACAAAACCCAAAACCATCTTCTTCCATTGCTTGATCTTGCTTAAACCCTTGCTCAAATCTCATTTTTGGGGTGTGATTCTTGTGTTAGAAGAAGACTTGTGGTAAGTGGTTCCCTCCTCTTTAGGTTCTTGGTGTTCTTGAGTTTTATGTTAAACTAGGGTTTTAGATCTTTGAATGATTCTTACTAAATGTTGTTATAGATAGTATATTAGGTGTTTATACAAGGTTTGTCATGTAATGTGTGGTTGATTGATCAAAGGAGGCAAGGTTTGGTGAAAATCACCTTCAACCTCCATTGATGGTGGATGTTGAAGGTGGGTTTTGACAAACCTTGGATTTCTTGATGTTTGAATGGTTGGAATTGTTCATTAGGTTGAGAAGACATGTTTATTAAGTTATGGATGTTGAGAAATTAAGTATTTTTATGTTTTGATGGAATATCTAACTAGTGTTTGGATGGTTTGGGTCAAAATTGTTGAACTAGTAATTTGGAAGTAAGATACTTGGATTGTTGGTAGTTATGAGCTTGGTGAATTGTACATGATTATGACTTGTTAGTTATAGAGAATATGTGCTAGTTGATGGAAATTGGAAGTGTTGTAGTCATGTTCGGGTTTTTGACCCGTTTGGGCCATTTGGTAGTAAAGTGACTTAAGAAACTTGGATTGTGCAAGTATAAGGGTTTTGTTAGGTTATGTGTTAGAAATGTTATTGATACCAATTGGTGAATTGTAAGTTGATGATATGATTGTAGTTATAGAAGGTATTATTGTTTAATAATCCGGTCTTGACCCGTTCGGGTGATTAAATAGTGGAACGACCCAATTATTGAATGGTGTATGTATAAGTGGGTTTAATATACTTATATGTTAGAAATAGTACTTATAACAATTGGTGGAAAGTTAATGTTCATTATTGTTAATATTTGTGATTATTGATAAGTACCGGTTATTAACTCGGTGTTCTTTGGTGTACAGGATCCGAGGAGGAAACTCAGTGATATTAGTTCACTGAGTTACAGGAATTGAAGTTTACGGTGAGTGGATTTAACCTCCAACTTGTGTTTGGTTACATTCGGTTTGGTATTGCATGTTTGGCAGGAAAAATGCAGAAAAACGCAGGAAACACCCCTCTGCCGAGAGCTTACGTTTGTGAACTCTAGTTCACGTTCGTGAACTATTTTTCACGATTGTGAACTCCGAGCAGCGGGTTTTCGGGTCGTTTTTCGGGCGCGAATCTTTGACAGTTTGTTTGTTTAGTACTTGTTTGATCGGGTTAAGCGAAATAGGATATGTGCACATAAATGAAGAGGTTTTTCTTGATTGGTAGCAACAACTCGGTTTGATTGGTAACCGAGGATAGGGATGTCAGTGTCGGATGGATAACGGCTGGGCATAGTGTATCGACAAATCGTGGTATTCAGACCTTACCTTATATGCGTTACACGTAAGGGGGTTTACCGGTGAGTTGGGTACAGAACATCGGGTACCATTGTTTGGCCGACAATGGTTTTAGGCTTCCGGCAGGACCCCCGATCTCCTCAGTGAACAGTGGTTAAGTGGGACATTGGTTAACCGGTTACGAGGAATATCAATCGTGGACTTGTTTGTGCTTGCTTGTTGTGATTTACATAATTTGTAGATTATATTCATTCACTTAGCTTTGTGTTAGTCCCTCCCTCGTTGACTCTTTTCAGGTTGATCGGTGCTTTGGACGAAATGAGTGACCAAGCTCAATTGGATATGTTTTGTAAAATGAGCCATGTCGTTAAGTGACACCGTTTAAATATTATTGTTTTGGAGTTTATTTTGGGACGTTTGGTTTGTAAACCTAAACCTAAACTTATTATTATCTTTATGCTTCCGCACACCTTTAAAAAAACGGTTTCTAAAATTTGCGGTGTTACAACTTGGTATCAGAGCTTCGGTTTGGCGATGGATACACTGTTAGGTGTTTCATTCCCAAATCGTGGCTCGAGTTTGGTCAAGCATTCCGGGCGAGCGGGATTAGAGCAACGGTAAATGAAGTTAGTGGTAGTTAGTATACAGTTACTAACGATTGAAAATGAGCTTTTGTGACATGTTGTGTTTGTAGCAGGAATGGCTACTAATGACAATGTGTTAGAGAACGCCAACCGAACGCGAACCCCGGGAACCTTGGAGCATCGGGCTCCGGAGGTAATGAAATGACTAGTGAAGAGTGCATTCGAGTATTGGAAGCTAGAAACGAGGAACTCGAGGAAACCGTGAGAAACATCCGTCGGGGTCAACGAACCGAACCACCACCCATTGACCAAAATACCCACCCACCACATTTCACTCAAACTACCGAAATACCAACCCTCCCCCGAAAGGACTCATTCTCACCAAACGTAAGCATACCACAACCTAACCCGACACATACCATACCATTTGCTAATGCCCAACACCAACAATTTTACTACCAACCATTCCCGATTTAGAAGAAACCATGCTCTTACAAAGATTTCCTAAATTGCAAACCGACCGAGTATGGAGAAAGTACCGATCCGGCCGAGACTTTGGATTGGCTTAGGGCCACCGAGCGAGCTCTTGGTGCTTGTGGTTGCGAGAACCACTTGAGGGTCCGGTATGCGACCCGGATGTTGGGGGGACCCGCCATGGATTGGTGTGACGGGTTGTCGGCTAATTTTAGCGAAGAAATGTTAGATGCAATTACGTGGAAACAATTTAGGGAACAAGTGGAGGCTAGGTATTGTAGCCCGTTTGAGTTGGATAGGATTCGGAACGAGTTTATGATGTTGAAAATGAATGAAGGGATGACCGTGGATGAGCTTATTTTGGAGTTTAATAATAAGCTCAAGTTTGTGACACGATGGGTACCGGATGAGCCCTCTCAGATCAAGCATTTTATTGGGGCGCTTTTGCCCGAATACCGGCATGTGGCTAGACTCGCGAGTACCCTCTCGCAAGCTTTTGATCTAGCTAAGGCTACAGAAAGTGATATCAAGGCCCAAATGGTAGTTAGGTGGGAGAAAGCACCTTTACCTGAAACGAAACACGAACCATTCGGATCCCCACAACGAGAGGAATTTCAAAGTACGCATTGGTGTAATAGTTGTAGAAATTCTTATTCAGGAACTTGTAGCCATCAGACTGTGCGGTGTGTCCGATGTGGGACCATAGGGCACGCGGGAGATGATTGTGAATTTTCTCGTGGTGTTTGTTGGAACTGTAAGAAAGAGGGACATAGATCGGGTGATTGTCCATCGAGAGAGAGTTCGGGTTCCGGTTCGGGCGGTGGGTCGTTCACGGGGCAAAATAGGAAGGGTCAATCGTCACACACGGGTAGAACTTTCTGGATGACTGCGGAGGATTCTACCACATCTGATGATGATACGAGTATGTTTTATGAAACCTTATATTTTACTTATCGTGAAATGAGTAATATAAATATGTCATGAGTATTTTTTGCGATACTTGAGAAAATGAAGTTAACTGATTGATGATACCCTAGCATGCTATGAAAACTAATATTGATTGTAGTTATTAGGGTAAAAGTTGGAAATGTTGAAAACGATAACAAGTACACCACAAATTGGATGTGAGTGTTGATTTGAGCATGTATGCACGAAATTGATTGGGATAGAGCCGTACACTTATTGTGATGAATTCTTGTTATTTGTTATTGTTGTTTGATTCCGAGCACGGAATCCCTTTTTAGGAGGGTAGAGTTGTACTATCCTAAAACCGGCCTAGTAGTTTTAGGTGCATATTAATATTTGATAAATATCTATTTGACCATATGTGGAATAAATTGATTAAATGTTAAATGAATTGTTTGACCTTTTTTCCTTTTGTGATATTTTAATTAAGGGATTAAAATATCCGGTTTCTAAATTGTTTAAACGATTTTGTGATTTTTATATCTTTAGATTCCTTGTCAGATTTCATTTCCGGAAACGCTTTCGTTTTTTAAAATTGGAGTCCGTTTGCTATCCGCAAGTTCCTCATGTTCCACGTCCGTGAAATCAGCGTTCCGTCCATCGATTCCAATATGAAAAAACCGTCCCTCCTTGCTTCCTTGATACGATACGGGCCTTCCCAATTTGGGCATAACTTACCTGGTTTCACCTGCAGACTTGCCTCGTTCTTTCGTAATACCAAATCTTCTACCTTACATGCCAACCCACGGACCCTCTTGTTGTAGTGGCCTTCTGTTAACAACTTATACGCCGCTTGCCGGGTAGCTGCATTTTCTCGACGCTCATCTACTAGGTCTAGATTGTGCCTAAGAGCTTCTCCGTTTCCGTCTAGCCGGAAGCTATCTACCCTTGGGGAGGTCAGCATTGTTTCCAGAGGAATCATAGCTTCAGATCCATACACTAAACTGCACGGAGTTTCTCACGTGGCACTTCTGATCGTTGTCCGATACGCCCACAAAACACTTTGCAACTCGTTAACCCATCCCCCTGTCGTTCTGCTCAAATGCTTCTTAATTCCCTTTGCTATCGTCTTATTCGTAACTTCCGTCTGTCCATTGGCTTGAGGATACGCTACGGACGTAAAGTTCTGAGGGATGGAGAGTTTCGCACACCATTCTTTGAAAGGATTGTTGGCAAATTGTTTCCCGTTATCACTAACAATTGTGTGGGGGAGCCCAAATCTGCAAACGATCTGGCGCCATACAAATTTTACAATATTGGAGCCTGATATGCATGCCAAAGCTTCCGCTTCGACCCATTTGGTGAAGTAATCCAATGCGACAACCAAAAACTGGACTCCTCCGGCTGCCTTCTGGAAGGGACCTGCAATATCTATCCCCCATTGACAAAAAGGCCATGGGCTTGTGATACTTGTAAGGTTTACCGCCGCCATTCTAGGAGCTTTTGCATACATTTGGCATTGTCTGCACTTCTTAATGTATTCCTTTGTGTCTGCGGACATGCTTGGCATTGTCTGCCTTCTGTGAACCTGAGTTATTTCAAACTCTTCGAAGCCCTAGATTGCCTCCTTAGCCTTTGTCAAGTATTTCTTCATATGGGTTTCTTTAGCTTCGTGCGAGCTTTTGACTTGATTCACAACTAGCATCGAATATGCAAAAGCTTTCACTTTACTAATCCCCAGACTCTTTGCTAAGTCTAGACCAGCTAGCAACGCTTTATATTCAGCTTCGTTGTTCGAGCATTTGAAATTGAATCGTAGGGCGTATGTTACCTTCTTGTCAGCTGGGCCTGTCAAGACTACCCCTGCCCCACAACCTTCCGCACCCGATGCTCTGTCCGTGTACATTTGCCAGGATAATTCGGACGGAGCGTTGGCTGGTGGAGACCCCGCAGCTTCTGCCAAGGACACACTATTTTCCTCCGGCATATCTACCAAGAAATCCGCAAATGTCTGACCTTTGATGCTCTGCCTCGGACTGATGGTTATATCTGAAGGGTTTCACTCACATCTTGAGACTGATCGACCCATAGGACCGACCTCCTAGTAAGCTTGGTTCGAACCATACTGACCAAGAACATGAACTTGTTCTTGACCGATTAAAACCAACTAGCTGATTTAATCCCTAAAAGCGGAAGTGTGATTAAACCTAATCCTTAAAACCTAAAGGATTGGGATGTTGGAAATCTAGATCCGATTAACAAGAAAGAAACCTTGTATGAAGAACTCGAACACACACAATGCTTGTGTGGTTCCTTCGACCACCAACCAAACAACCCTAGGGTTCTCTGGTCGAATTCGTCCAAGAGGGGAGAAGGGAGAAAAGTGTTTCCCAAAACATACCTTGTTGTTTGCTTAAGATTAGTCCACTGATGATGAACAAATCAAGTGATCTTCTAGTTGATCTAAGCAATGAACTTGTTCTTCAATACTTGAAGAACACGAAGAACGAAGAACACCAAGTGGTGGTGTTCTTGGGGTTCAGCCGAAATTCTCCAAAGAGAAGGGGAGAGATTTCGTGTAAAGAGGCAAGGAACCAACTTCTAGGGTTAAGTCATAAGCCTCTTATTTATAATAGAAGATCTTACACTTAAAACCCTTCTAGTTTAATTAAGATTAACTTCTTAATTAAACTTCCTTTTTACACTTCCATCCCTTATAGTTTTAACTAGTTTATTATTATTTCACTTAACTATTAAATGTCTAGTATTAATATACTAATAATTCGGTACTCATATACACGAATTATATACTTGTATTTATACTTTTAATAATTAATTATATAATAACCTTTATATAATTTATACAACAATATTATCCAATCACTATATGATTTAATAGCCTTAAATCATATTATGGATAATCTATAATTAACACATTGTATATTTACTCAACTAGCAAATGTACAAGCACTTGTATTAATTAGTTAGTTAAACTAATCTAGTAATAAGTTAAACTTAACTTAATACTTAACTAATTCATAATGACTATTATAAATCATTCCTCTTCGTAGTATCATTGCATATCTTGCTCGTATTACATGCACTCACCGGTGTGACCCTTAAGAGTTTCCTAGGCATGGATATATCATCATAGGTTGACTAAGTGTGCACATAAATCCTTCAGACTCCCACTTGTGCAAGTTCGTAACCCTTTTCAATGATACGAGCTACAGTGGCCTTCTAGATATCAAACCCATAAAAACGGCTTACGTAACCCAGGTATAGTTTATGAAAAACTCCATAATAGCGTCTCCTAGTAAAGAACACTTTGTATTTACTTCTTGGGCAACTATGTTAGGGTTATCCCTTGCAGCACGATATTTGTGATAACGAATACGAGCATGGTAGAAATTATCAACTCCTGTATTCGAAATCGTTTCATGACTTCTTGATTCAAACTGTTGTGATAAACGACAAAGAACAAATCAGTTCGTTTGGGCATGGCCATGCACTTTCCATTTATCTCGTCATGTCAAAGGACCAATAAATATCTCTCCTAAAAAGGAGGTGCAATTACCATCTTGTTATATTTCGATTCAAAATACAACTTCCTCTGTACCCAGTAAGGCCTCGTATGACAAACATATTTCTAAGACGAACCAAAGTACATTAGTCATTGTATCCTAAACCAAATACCTCAGGCTTAAGGACAATCCTAGTGAACAATACTTTTGAACTTTTCAACCACGAAATATTATCACGGTGGTCAATCCAATATTCGTTGAGCCTCCAACAGAATATCACCGATATTTTGTTTACACAAAACTTGTGTAGCTGTCTTCGAAGAACTTCGAATCTACCACCAAATATCGCTATGATGTTAACCTTCCATCAAGGTTCCCACCAAGACGAGTAGTCACGGATTTGTATCTTTTTGAATAAAAAGACTTTTATTCATGGATATTGTAAAACATACAAAGTCTGAATAACAATGATACTAACTCATGTATTATTCCTCACTGGACATAGATACCGAATTATTACTGGATCATTACTTATTCCCTTTTGTTCGTGTTGATTACTTAATGATTCTTACAATCTTAATTGTAACTTTATCACTAAACCTATCATTTCTATTAAACTAAAGACATAAGATGAGTATTTAGGAATACTATTACTTTTGTCTTTGCTAGATATTGTTCATGCAACATTTGGAACATTTTTTAGTCTTGCCTTTTATGTAATTCCGCAAACATAGGAGGATTGGAAAGTTACTCCTTAGTTTCTTGAATTCATAAAATTATCCTTGCAACTAAAGCTTCTTTTAGTTACTTGATTTGTAGATATTCTTACTAGTTAAAAAAATTCTTTTAAATGATTATGTTATTCACTGGAGTGTGAATAACCTATTAGATATGCAATGATTAATCACAAGGCTTGTGATCACGCTATTTGGTTTGCAATAATCTAATTAACGATCATTTATTTCTCTTAACTCTTTGGCTAACGACTTGGTAAAACCTTTTTGTTAATGTCTTAACTAACGTACTATATTCATTAACATCTTTAATGAATTATGTTAGTCTTAGCTCCCACTATCTTTTATGGAACTTAAGCATCACTAAAACTACTACTTTGACCTAGTCAATAACTTGTAGTTTAATCTTTTAAGAATTCTATCAATAGTTAAGATCATCCTTTGGATTTGTGAATATCCACTATTCCTGTTTAAGGAATCATGACCTTTATTGATCACTGTATCTAACAAGTATAAAACACTTGAGACGATACTTCCAATTCTTAAACATATTAGTATTCTTTAAGAACTTTATTTAATGTCAAAATTCATTTCTTGGATTTCTCAAATATCCATTATTCCTATAAGGGAATTATGACTTCATCAAATTCTTTATTACAAGTATAAAAGACTTGCAATAATACTCTTAAAGTCTATCTTGATTATATCTAATATAAGCATACTATATCAATACTAATACTTTAAAAAGTACTATCATAAGTAATGACTATTACTTAAGATGTTTTAACTAGGTTCAATAACTTTTGAACCTTATGCTTTCATAAAATTCTTAAGTACTTTTATTAGAAATTTTTTGTAATTACTAGTATCTAAGTACTTTGAGCTTTCAAGACATTATTCATTTAACAATCAAACAAGAATAAAACATGAAATATAAGTAAATCAAAAACTTGACTTACAATCTAGTCATAAACCTTGACTAGTGAAATTATCACACATGCACACAATATAATTCAACCATGGATTTGAAATTTATTAAAACCAAAGAAAAACTTGTTTTAACATAAAATAAAAAAATTATCCAAAAAACAATGAAATAAAATTGTCTTTATTGAATCCATAAAACTACTGAATTATAAAATCTTGGTGCTCGTGGGATCATCACCATCTCATGCCGGTCAGTATCACTTTCCATCTCCTCCTGTAATAAACGATTGCAAAAGTTAGATTACTCGTAATGTACTTTACAAGTATATCAAAGTGATTAAGAAGTGTGGTTGTGTTACCTGAGAAACTTGCGTTTCCTCCACCACCACTTGCACCCTTTGGACAATTCCTTTTCCAATGCCCAGCCTCACCACACTTGAAGCACCGATTATCGGTCCTCGTCGTGTTAGGCTTAATCTTCTTGACCTTTTGTTTGACACCTTTACCATTCGGCACTCCTTGGTTAGGATAGGTTTTACCCATTCCTTTACCACCATGCCCTTTTCTCTTCTTCCCACCGCCACCACCATTACCGATCATGAGAACGTCCTTAGATTTGGTCCCCAAACTCAACTCAGCTGTCTTGAGCATGGAATGTAGCTCAGCAATGGATTTCTCCATATTATGCATGTTGTAGTTGACCACAAAAGACTTGTAGTCATCAGACAACGAATTGAGTATAGTATATGTTGCCATTTGCAACGGTATGGGGTGACCAAGTCTAGCGAGGTGATCCATGTGCCCTTTCATTTTCATGACATGGGCACTCACCGGCGTTCCTTTGACCATCTTGCAAGAGTTGAAGGCTCGATTGATGTCGAACCTCTCAGTGCGAGCATGCTCTTGAAATGAATCCCTAAGTTGTTGGATCATCTCAAATGCAGGCACATCCATAAGTCCCGCTTGTAACTCAGGACTCATAGTGGCGAGCATTAGACAGCTCACATCGAGTGCATCACTGACATGCTTATCATAAGCTTGCGTCGTTTCCGCTCTAGCATTAACGGCAGGGGCATTTGGTACTGCTCTCTCCACGACATACCACTTTCTCTCATGCCTGAGCACAATGCGAAGATTGCGCTCCCAGTTGAGAAAGTTTGACCCAGTCAACTTGTCTTTTTCGAGGATTGAGCGAAGTGAGAGATTGTTGGTACTTGTCGTCGTGGTTGTTGCTGCCATCTACAAATCAAACCCAGTTAAATTAGTAATCATCAATAAACATTCTATAAAATATATTATAAACCCATAATTAATATTTTGGGTCTAGGATCCATATATCACATTCTCGCCGCAAGGTTTGGGCACTTCCCGACGAGACATGTTGTTTCTGGTAGGTAACATCCTTACTGATCGTATCAAGACTTGACACGATTCCTAGGGGTCGTAGAATCTTTAGACTTATAACTTATTACAACCTTCTACAATCTAATTGTACATTTCTATGTTAGTAATAAAATCTAGTATGTTTATTCTACTCAAGTACTTTTTGGGCCGGGACTACCGATTATCACCAAAGTAGATTAGACCACCTAAGACAGTGCGATGCTCTGCGCCGGGACTCCCGATTATCACGAAACCTTACGCACCCTGACCCTCGCAATGTTTTGTATCCATATCTAAGGTTCTTTATCCTTACAATATGAATATCGTTGAACAAGTGAGGTGTTCCATTAGGTGGGTAGTACTTCGATCTAAGATTTTCATGGGTTTGTTTAAGTCTTAAACTAAACTTAATCCTTTATTCCAATCTTAATCCTTGTTTAAAATGTGTGACTTGTGAATTTAGGAATTCTACAAGACACCTTTTTTAAAACTTAAGAACTATTCTTTAAAACTTATAGTTTCAAGAATTGCGCGACTTATATGTATACCTAAAACGAGGTGTACAAAATGTTTTACAAGGTTTTTGTGAAAAACCTTTATCTATAATAAAACTTACTTGTTTTATCTTACTTGAAAAACTTTAAAACTTATGTTAAACTTTTAATTCTATTATGATTCATAAATTTGAATCATAAATCTAGTTTAACACACCTAGTTTTCCACTTGTTTAATAATGAAATTAAACATTTGTTTTGACTTACCAGATTCGACCAAAACTTATGTCCTAGCGACACACTTATTAACTTTGTGACTTTCTTGTGTAGCTCCCACTAGCTCCAAACAACTATGATGGAACTTAAGCAAACACAATCACCGGTATATACTTGGTGAAACTAATAAACTTATTATATAAAAACTATATATAATAATACTTAGTTTGTTTAAACTTTTCTCACATTTAACTTGAACTAGTTAAATATAGGTTATAAAGTTTTCTTTGTTATTTATCCCTTAATCCTTAATCTAGTATATTACATGACTTGTAAAATACTTATATTATACTTGTATAATTATCTAGTTATAATAACTTATAACGTCATACATCTTAATATATATAACTTTGTATATTTCTAGTTAATCATATAATTTCAAATTGTACAATTTCTAGTTATAATGAAATCATAATTTTGTACTTTCTAGTCTTAATTATATAATAACTTTATACAATAACTAATTATACTATTATCCTTTAAAGATCAAAATAAAATTATCGTTTTAATTGTTCCATTTTATCTTGTATTTAATATATTCGTATATATATATATATATATATATATATATATATATATATATATATATATACTTTTATAATAAACTTGTAACATTCTAATAAGAATATTAAATCTAATTTATACGTATGTATTTTAACTTAATCTAATTAAAATACGTATAAACTTATTATCTATACTATATTATAAAGAGTTTACCCCTTCCATAATTAGCAAGGCTGAAAATTCAGCCAATGCACTTGCTAATTATGGAAGTTATTATCTGTATAAAAAATATAGGCGGCACCAGGTTTCGAACGCGAGACTCATAGGTCACTGACACAACACTTAACCACCTGAACTGGTTCAACCGATGTTAATCCTCACGAACTTAAAAATTAACACTTCTTTTAATCTTATTAATTCCATATTAATAAGTACTTAAACCCTAATCTTGTTCTTGATCAATCAAAACTAGGGTTTTGACTTTCTTGATGAAAAACATTATTTTATTAAAAGATTAATTTTAATCAATCATATTTAAGCAATAAACTTTGTTTAAATTCTAAGATAGATTATAACCTTAATAAATTTATTTAAACTTTTTAATTTAAACCTTATAGAAATAAAACTTTGTCTAAGTTTCTAGGTTTAAAGAACTAGTCTTAATAAATCTATCAACATAATAATTAAACCTAGGGTAAATTACAGTTTTTGTCCCTAACCTATGGCCGATTCGGGGTTTTTGTCCCTAATGTTTTTTTGTCCATTTTTTTGTCCTTTAAGTTTTTAAAACTCTGGAAATTTGTCCTTCCGTCCAATTTTGGCCGTTAACTGACGAAAAATGCAAGGCATGCGAGAGCATTTTGGTCCTTTTCACCATTCTTCATCTTCTTCCCCAACACCCACAAACCCTAAACCCCCAAATCCATTTCTTCTTCAGTTTCACTACATCATCATATTTTGGTGGGTGAATCATGAGCCCAGATTTTGAAGAACACAGATCTCGGATTTCAGTTCTGCAAACTTAAAAGTTGATTTTACAAGAACTCAAATTGATTTCAGGTACAAGAACTCAAAACAACCATTTCCACCAGAAGCGCCACCCGCCGCCGGCGCCCCTCCCGGTCGTCTTCTCCGGCTAGAACCGTCACCAGCATCGCACCTTCCGCCGCTTGCCACCGTCGTACCTCCCCGGTCGTCTTCCCCCGCCACCGTCCACCTCCGGCGAATTCACGATCTGTTAGTATCGTTTCCAGATCTAAAAATCGGACCAAAACCTTCGAGATATGAAAATCGTTTCCAGCAGAAAGGCCTGATTTGAGTCAAAACGTAACAAATTGAATGGATATTTTATTAATTTTATGAGAATTTAATATATGTAAAAGAGGGATCTAAAGAAGCAGATGAAGTTACTTGGTAGCTGGTGGAGTTGTTCTCGATGTCGCGTTTCAGTTTGTTCGCTTGTGTCTGGCTTTATCAATTTCCAAATAAAAGAAAGAAAGAAAGAAAATAGAAAAGTTTATGTGTTGGTTAATGGGAGAACACATTCGGGTTGAAATGGTTTTTTGATGATGATGATAGGGTTTTTTGATGATGATGATAGGGGTAATTTGGGGAAATTGCCAAAAATTTCGTCAGTTAACGGCCAAAATTGGACGGAAGGACAAATTTCCAGAATTTTAAAAACTTAAAGGACAAAAAAAGGGACAAAAAAACATTAGGGACAAAAATCCCGAATCGGCCATAGGTCAGGGACAAAAATTGTAATTTACCCTTAAACCTATTAAACATAAACTTGTTTAATTATCTAGGTTTTAGATTATTATCCTAACTAATTCTTTTAACTAATTAAACTATACTAGTTTAATTTTCTTGATCCTAGATTACAACTAGGGTTTCGAAAATATGCCTTAAGCCTAGGAAACTTTTTCACCAATTAAACTAGGCTAGTTTAACAAACTTGGTGTCCAAGCATCCTCCTTGATTTCGAAATCTTTGAGGGAAAAAGGAAGGGATCCGTTTTGACCAATTAAACCAAAACTTGGTTTAACACACTTGGTCCTAGATTTTGAAGATCAAACAATAAGGAAAAAAATCCTCTTGATCAAGAACTTTGATGTTCTTGATCCTAGGGTTCTTTCTAATTTTTGAAATACTAGGGTTAGGGAAAGAAGCCTTTTGATCAATTAAACAAATCTTGTTTAACATACTTGATCCTAGGGTTCTTTAGAATTTTTGAAAAATTACTAGGGTTCTTAGAAACCTTTTGACCAATTAAACTAAACAAGTTTAATGTTCTTGGTCTAGGGTTTTTACCCTTTTTCGAATACGAGCATGGTAGAAATTATCAACTCCTGTATTCGAAATCATTTCATGACTTCTTGATTCAAACTGTTGTGATAAATGACAAAGAACAAATCAGTTCGTTTGGGCATGGCCATGCACTTTCCAGTTATCTCATCATGTCAAATGACCTATAAATATCTCTCCTAAAAAGGAAGTGCAATTACCATCTTGTTATATTTCGATTCAAAATACAACTTCCTCTGTACCCAGTAAGGCCTCGTATGACAAACATATTTCTAAGACGAACCAAAGTACATTAGTCATTGTATCCTAAACCAAATACCTCAGGCTTAAGGACAATCCTAGTGAACAATACTTTTGAACTTTTCAACCACGAAGTATTATCACGGTGGTCAATCCAATATTCGTTGAGCCTCCAACAGAATATCACCGATATTTTGTTTACACAAAACTTGTGTAGCTATTTTCGAAGAACTCCGAATCTACCACCAAATATCGTGATGGCGTTAACGTCCCATCAAGGTTCCCACCAAGACGAGTAGTCACGGATTTGTATCTTTTTGAATAAAAAGACTTTTATTCATGGATATTGTAAAACATACAAAGTCTGAATAACAATGATACTAACTCATGTATTATTCCTCACTGGACATAGATACTGAATTATTACCGGATCATTACTTATTCCCTTTTGTTCATGTTGATTACTTAAAGATTCTTATAATCTTAATTGTAACTTTATCACTAAACCAATCATTTCTATTAAACTAAAGACATAAGACGAGTATTTAGGAATACTATTGCTTTTGTCTTTGCTAGATATTGTTCATGCAACATTTGGGACATTTTCTAGTCTTGCCTTTTATGTAATTCCGCAAACATAGGAGGATTGGAAAGTTACTCCTTAGTTTCTTGAATTCATAAAATTATCCTTGCAACTAAAGCTTCTTTTAGTTACTTGATTCGTAGATATTCTTACTAGTTACAAAAATTCTTTTAAATGATTATGTTATCCACTGGAGTGTGAATAACCTATTAGATATGCAATAATTAATCACAAGGTTTGTGATCACGCTTGTTGTTCTGGTAAAAATTACAACAATTTATATGATAACTTGTAATTAATAAACATACGATATGAGATTACGAGTAATAGTCGTGTGTGTGCAGGTGCATTCGACAAGGAATACGCAAGATGGCTGGATGATGATCAAAGACATATGGGTGAATTACGAAAAGGATTACAATCCCATTTATCAGATGGTGATCTGCGTGTTATAGTAGACGGTTTTGTTGCACATCTATCTATAAATAAAAAATGAGTTCCATGTCCAAAGTAGCCTTAATTACCCTGTTTACATTTATTTCCCAACCAAAGCAAACGAAAGGATTGGATACAAAAGGATTGGATTAATATAAAGCATTTAGGGCTAAGGTGTTTTTGGAAACATGAAAACCAAATGCATATTAAAACTTGAAACGTATATTCTCTATAAGTTCCCATATGAAACGTTTAAATGGAATTTACCCATATCTATTAAAAAGTCAATTACATGTTTGATGTAAAAACTCATCGAAACGACCATCCACTGCCATAAGTCGATTAAAAACTAGAAACGGCCATTTAAATGCCCCAAATAAGTCAATTAAACCTTTGAATGTAAATGCAGCAATAACTCCCGTCCACTGTCATAACTCGAATAAAAACTAAAAACGAGCAATTAACAAATATATTTCGAAAGCACACAAATATTATTCGAACATTAAATGCCCCAATTAACTGATCATCAAATGCAGAGAGAGAAATACTGAGGAGTTAGTTTTATTGTTGGGGTTTTTTATTTAAGCTAGAGAAATGATGTGGGATCTAAACGGGTCACCTGATCGGAGAAGTGACGACCCATACGAAGCTGACGGATGTTCATCGCCCCCGGTGTAATATCAGTATTATATTAATAATAATAGTAAGGGCAAACAAATCGGAGCATCTGTATCTAATTCCAGATCATCGTTTATGGTTATCGATTGGGACGATGGTTATGACGAAGATGACGATTCCGATGGTGGTGGTGTTTTAGGGAAACATACGAAGACCACCAGTGGGCATGTTTTTTGGGTTATGTACAACCGACAACTTATCCTATGACTACAATCCACCGGTTACTCATCATTTCTTTCTTTTGGATGTCTCTGAAGGAGGGTCCACGACATCGTCTCCCACTACTTTCCATATGACTAACATCTTTTGCTCCCGTATCGCCAGCGGTAACTCTGGCTTTCCCGCCGGGAAAGTCACTAACGTTCCTCGACCGCTAAAAAAGGTTTCCGTGGTCAACGTTCTAGAATCTCTTAGTATCTTGGAGTTATTTTTCTCTTTATAATCCCATTATTTACTTAATTTTCTTGCTTTCCCAGTGGAGTTTTTAGTATTACTTTGTTAAAATATTACAAATAATATCATAAGGCTTTCTTTGTATTTATAACCATTTTTTTGAATTGTCATGATTCAAGGATTGTAAAAAAGAGGTGTAATTTGGTATGTTACGTTTATTTTATTTTTGCAATTAATCAAATTTATTTATTTTTAAGATTGTATTTATACATACATTCTTAAATATTAATGGTTTTAATTCATTTATTATGTCTATTTTTGTAATATTAGGTGCTTTTGACAAAACAAGTGCAGCTGTACGGTGATTTTAGCCAAGCCCAAATATCGTTAATGTTAAATTAATAGCCAAGCAGCCTAAAGTTTGGTACACCATCGTTATAAAAGTCCATAGATCATTTTTAATCAATTAAAATCTGTTAAAAAACCATTTAATATTCTATTGGAAGCTTTATATTTTATATTATTTTTAATCACATGCAACTCATCTAAAAATATTGTTTCTAAAAGGTTGCAGTATATCATTTTATAGATAAGTTATAATTAATTATTTATAAATAAAATTTTATACTTTCCTTTTCAGGCACAACTAATTTAGTGGTGGTCGATTGAAGATCTATCATTGTTTATCGATAGTTGTGCTTATAAAGAAAAACACTAAAATCTTTGCATTATGTTTTAAGAATAACATGTTTTTATTATGATAATATAAGCACTCATGTTTTCTTACCGACACAATTTTTTATGTTCATACTTTGCAGTTGATCACATTAACTTCTTATCATTAGCAAAACTCGTGCATCGCACAGGCCATGCTGTCGCGTTATGATGAAATATTTAGGTTAAAAAGTGTAGCAGCTAAATCCGATGTGTTCCACTTGATAACTGGCATGTTGACTACCCCAGTGGAACGCTGCTTCCTTTGGATGGGTGGTTTTCGGCCCTCTGAACTTATCAAGATTTTGTATATTTAACTTTTTATTTTCACATTTTGTTTAATTAATATAATTAGTTGTATTAAAAACGTACTTCGTATTAATTTTTGTTTTGGTGTTTTAGATATTAGCGATTCAACTTGATCCGTTGACTGAACAACAAGTCGTGGGAATTTATAGCCTGCAGCA
This sequence comes from Calendula officinalis, assembly GCA_963853835.1. Classification (NCBI taxonomy): domain Eukaryota; kingdom Viridiplantae; phylum Streptophyta; class Magnoliopsida; order Asterales; family Asteraceae; genus Calendula; species Calendula officinalis. Next base: position 36,599,057 of record OY970828.1, read on the forward strand.
ATCCTCACAGCAAGCGGAAGAAGCTTTGACACAAGGATTAGATCGACCCATAGGACCGACCTCCTAGTATACTTGGTTCGAAACCTTGCTGACCAAGAACATGAACTTGTTCTTGACCGGTTAAAACCAACTAGCTGATTTAATCCCTAAAAGCGGAAGTGGGATTAAACCTAATCCTTAAACCCTAAAGGATTGGGATGTTGGAAATCTAGATTATATTAACAAGAAAGAAACCTTGTACGAAGAACTCGAACACACACAATGCTTGTGTGGTTCGTTCGACCATCAACCAAAGAACCATAGGGTTCTTTGGTCGAATTCGTCCAAGAGGGGAGAAGGGAGAAAAGTGTTTCCCAAAACATACCTTGTTGTTTGCTTAAGATTAGTCCACTGATGATGACCAAATCGAGCGATCTTCTAGTTGATCAAAGCAATGAACTTGTTCTTCAATATTTGAAGAACACGAAGAACGAAGAACGAAGAACGAAGAACACCAAGTGGTGGTGTTCTTGGGGTTCGGCCGAAATTCTCCAAAGAGAAGGAGAGAGATTTCGTGTAAAGAGGCAAGGAACCAACTTCTAGGGTTAAGTCATAAGCCTCTTATTTATAATAGAAGATCTTACATTTAAAACCCTTCTAGTTTAATTAAGATTAACTTCTTAATTAAACTTCTTTTTTACACTTTCATCCCTTATAGTTTAAACTAGTTAATTATTGTTGCATTTAACTATTAAATGTCTAGTATTAATATACTAATAATTCGGTACCCATATACACGAATTATATACTTGTATTTATACTTTTAATAATTAATTATATAATAACCTTTATATAATTTATACAACAATATTATCCAATCACTATATGATTTAATAGCTTTAAATCATACTATGGATAATCTATAATTAACACATTGTATATTTACTCAACTAGAAAATGTACAAGAACTTGTATTAATTAGTTAGTTAAACTAATCTAGTAATAAGTTAAACTTAACTTAATACTTAACTGATTCATAATGACTACTATGAATCATTCCTCTTCGTAGTATCATTGCATATCTTGCTCGTATTACATGCACTCACCGGTGTGACCCTTAAGTGTTTCGTAGGCATGGAAGTATCATCATAGGTTGACTAACTGTGCACATAAATTCTTCAATATCATGCTCCCCCCAACTCTATTGCCCATTTTGTTAATAAGCATGAACGTTCCGGCCGCAGCAGGATGGTCTTCATGGGTTGGTTGGTTAATACGGTTATGGGGTGAGCTTGAAAGTACATTTTCAACCGTCTGCTAGTGTATACTAATGCTAGTATTAACTTTTCGATCATTGAATAATGCCACTCTGCATTCTGCAAGGCTTGGCTGAGGAAAAAGACAGGTATATGTTTCTTTCCTCGCCCGGCTATGAGTACGGAGCTGACTGCTTCTAGATTCGTCGATAGGTAAACGACCAAACGTTCTCCCGTCACCAGACTGGCCATAGTGGGGATGGTTCTTAAATGCTGCTTCAATTCGACAAAGGCTTTTTCTGCCTCCGTCGTCCATTCCACCATTCCTTTCTTGGTGCATCCATGCAAGGCTTTAAAGAATGGAACGGATTTTTCCGCAGATTTAGCCAAGTAACGTCCCAACGCTGCCAGCTTTCCGTTGAGACTCTGAACATCCTTTCCCGTTCGTGGAGTTTCCATTTTCAGCAGGTTCTCCACCTTTTCCGGGTTAGCCCGGATCCCGGACGTTGTTACAATATAGCCCAGAAACTTCCCTTCGTCCACCCCAAAAGAGCACTTCTTGGGATTCAGCTTCATGTTAATTTTCTGCAAACGTAATGACGTTTCCTCCACATCCCTTATCAGATCGTCGTCGATTTTACTTTTGATAACCATGTCGTCTACGTACACTTCCAAGTATCTGCCAATCTGATCTTGAAAGGCCCTGTCCACCAACCGCTGATAGGGGGCTCCGGCATTTCGCAAGCTGAACGGCATTTTCACATAACAGAAGGTACTCTTCTCCGTATGGAAGGAGGTCTTTTCTTCGTCTTTTCTGGCCATCTGAACCTGATGATACCCTTTATAAACATCTAAAAATGACTTCCATTGGTACCCTCCCAAGACTTCACCTTCTGCTCGATTTCTGGGAGAGGATAACTGTCGACACGCCTTGTTGAGATCTTAAAATCTACACACATGCGCATCTATCCGTCACTTTTCTTGACCAGGACCGGATTTGCTATCCACTCGGATACTGGGTGCTTCGCACGACTCATGCGGCCACCAGATCAACCACTTCCTTGTTAACCACCTCATTCCTGTGTCTAGCCATGACTCGTTTCGATTGTTTGACCGGAGGGAAGGCTGGATTTAGGCCCAACCTATGCTCCGTCACTTCTCTCGAGACACCGGTCACATCTTTTGGCTCCCATGCGAACACATGCTTGGTACCTCCTTAATAAATTTCCTAACTCTTTTTGCAAAGCCTGAGGCAGCCTCCTCCCAATTCGGATTTTAGTGTCTGGATATTTCGGATTTACGACCAGTTGGATTTCATTTTGCTCCGTCGAACTATCTTGATGCGTAATGCTATTACACTCCAAAGGAGGCATAGGCATACTTTGGACGGTGATTACGCCGTGTTCCGAAGGGAACTTGAGTAACCCATGGATAGTGGATGGAGCAGCTTGGAACTGCCACAAGCCTGTTCTTCCCAAGATAGCGTTGTACCTCGAGGGTGCTTCAATGATGATGAACTCTGCCAAGACGGTCTTGCTGTGACTCCTTTCCCAGTTAGACAACACGAGCGGAAGGTATATCTTCCCTCTAGGCCATACCGATTGTCGGGCAAAGCCTACGACCGTTCCCATTGCAGGTTTCAGCAAGGATTTAATATCGGGGGAGAATTTATCAAAACAATGGTCATACATAATGTTAGCCGAACTTCCTGAATCAACGTAAATCCGACGAACCATGGCTTTGGCTATTACCCCAAATATTACCAGAGGTTCCGTCCCTATGTACCCTTTCGGGACTGGCTCTCCTCTTCCAAACTCTACTATTCCTTTAAACCTTTTCCCCAAGGAGGGAATCGACGTTTCTCCTTCTAACGCGAAGATTTCCGTGTTGTACGTTGCCGCTTCTTTCTTTGCCGGAGGCTCAACCACTGCGACCTTTGCTTTTCACCCCAACCTGCATCTCTTTTTCCCTTTTGTAACTATCACACGAAGCTGTTGTGTGTCATATAATCTTATGGAATTCGCAGTACGCATTTGGATCCCTGGGCTACCGCTCCCGAACCCCTTTGCCTTCCGGCTGCGAGACTCAAGGCAGAGTAGGTCTCCTATTTGGACGAGCCGTATCGATCTTGCTAGGGTCTCCCCTCCTGAATTCGTCCCCGATATAAGGGCTTTCCTACGTGTCCGGACCTGAACCCCCCTTTCATTTTTCCTTCGCTTCTGTGTGAACTAGACCCCAACGTTCCTTTCTTCTCTTGTGCTTCGAATCGTAGTTTCTCTGCACTCTCTTCTTCCTGCTTCAGTACTTTGTTCACCACATTGATCATGTCATCTGCTTTAACAAAGACTCTTTTGGACTGCTCAACTCTCCCTCTCTTAGCCCATACGTAAAAGCAGCTATAATGAGCGAATTTTCCCGTACCGGCATCTTCCGACTTTGCTCACTGAATATTTTGAAGTAAGACTTGTTGGATTCCCCCTCATGATGCCTGCAAGCCATGATAGACTGAGAACGTTATTGATACTTCTTTTGCTGGATGAAGCTATGGCTAAACTGGGCAACCAGCTCCTCAAAAAATTGGCTATGCTCTTCTGGGGAAGGCTAGACAACCAATACCGTGCAGAACCCTTCAACGTGCAGGCGAAGTACAAATACCAGAGCCTAGGATCCATGGGGATCATTCTCACGGCCCAAAAAAAGCTCGCCACATGGTCATCAAGATCTCCTATTCCGTCTTAAGATGTGACTCATGGTCCCTTAAGACCTGGTGGAATCGATATTTCGTTGATATCGTCAATGAACGGAGATCGAAAGTTTCGCGAGATGGAAGAGTGGCGTTGCAAAGCTTCACTCCTTCTTTGTGCACTACGTGCTCTTGTCTCTACCTCTCTTCGAGGTCTTTCTTCTCGCACCCGGATGGGGGAAGTTTCTTCTCTAGAAGCACTTTCCCTGGAAGGATCTGTGGACTCTTCTTCGTCAGAGTAAGTTAGCATTCTCCCTACACCACTCACTCCTTCCATCGCTCTTTTCTTATTCTTTTCCATGTCTCTCAGTTTTCTGAACTTGCAGAAAAGGTTAAACTCTTCTATCTCCTCTTTGGTTGGTTCGTTCCCCCCACCTCCGGGAGGGGGAGGGCACGTAGTAGTATTAACCAGGGTAGAAGCTGAGAGAGGAGACTGCTTGATCCTTGTTATCACGGGAGAGCGATTCCCCCCTTTTGGCGTTGTTTCTAAGACCATTTTGTTTGTGGTCCCACGGATGGCGCCAAATGTTGTGTCCTGAATTCTGTACAGCTAGGCCGGATCGTCCCTGGAACTGGTATCCTGAAAACAAGAACAACTCTAAGTCAAAGGCTCTCTGGAAAGAGCTTCTGGGAGAACACTCTGATGCTTAAGTCAGTTATGTGTGTGTCGACGTGAGGTCTTTAAGTATGAAATATGCAAGAATAAATGTGAAGTGAACTGAATACATTCTTCCTTGAGATCGATCCCCTATATATGGACCAACCGATTGGGCGGGGAAAAGGAGCGAGTCTTGAGTGCGGCACAATGGGAACCGACCTTTTCTCCGTGTTTCCCATTATCCCTTGGTCCTTACCTAGTGACGACTCTGTATCCTCCGGATAATGCCATCGGTCAGCTTCGAGCCTTACCTTCATTAAATGCGCTATTGGCTCGAGGTGACTTTTCCTTAAAGTCCGGCCACGCCCGAAGAGGGCTTTGGGACTTGTAGTCGAATGATGATTCCGCTCAGGTCCTTCCTACCAATGGTATGCTAATCGTTCCGTCCGTCCGGACATCCGGACACGAGCATGTTCATATCATATCTCATTAATAGTCAAAGAGTATATAGACAAGTTAAAACCTTAATAGAGGTGTTTTTTCTAACAAAAACATATAATGATGAGATCAAGAGGCTACTTTTTTTTAAGTAATCTTTTAATTTCACCATTATATGTTTTGTTGAAACAAAATACTACCGGTAAGATTTGAGCGTATCCATGTACTCTTTGACTATCAATTGTGTTATAGTTACTGGGAAATCAAGAAGGAATTCATGTGTAGGCCGAAAAGACCAACAAAAAAAATGAAAACTAAACTTAAAACCGAAAAATGAATTGTTTTAGTTTTTGGTTTTCCAAAAACTGAATTGTTCGGTTTTACCCCAAACCGAACATGCACACCCCTACCTGGTACTTCACCTCGTGGCTGATTCACCAGTTGGATGGAATACTTTAGTTGGACAGATTATCGATTTGTCGGGTCTTTAGTCTATCCATAAGCTTCAGTTGATCTAGTCTTGAAGGCTGGTTAGGCCTTCAGTTGGTCAACGCTTCACATGTCAATGCTCAGTCGGGTGCCAAAAATGAACTCGCATGAGTTTAGGAGTTGTCGTGCATGGGTTCGAGTTTTCCCAAGCCTCTGGTCGAATTATATGCACCAAAAACCTGAACCGTGCACACCCCTAGCTGGTCACTAGCCTCGTTGTTGGTTCTCTGGTTTCTCTGAATGCTTTAGCTAATCAGGTTGTTGATGTGTCAGGTTTTTAGATGATTAGGTTGTTGATGTGTTTTAGTTTCTACATGATCCACAAGTTTCAGTTGATCAAGTACATAAGGTTGGTCAGGCCTTTAGATCAATCAGATGATCAATTCTTTAGCTGGCCATACTTAACCAGGTGACAAAAATGGACCCGTACGAGCTTAGGAGTCTGTCATGCATGGTTTCGTGTTTTGGCAAAACATTTGGTCCGATTATTTACGCCCCCAACTTCTCACCCATTTAATTTTTTTTATGTCTTGTTCTGAACACCCTTGTTTAAGAGTCAATATCTTATTTAATACAACTTGACTTGGATGTATTTTAGTTTGTTGCAAATATGAGAAGAATACAAACCCACAAACCATTAATTAGATATAACAAGTATATATAATCAAATTGATTCAAATTTGGTGAAAATAATTTTCAACATAGTAAAATTTTCCAAGAGTTTTAGCTTATAGCTTATAAAATTATCAGTAGTAGAATATAATGGAAAATAGGGTAAATTAATTAAAAGGTATAAATAATACTTCTCCCGATTTAAAATAAGTGATACACTTCCCTTTCTGGGGTGTATCATAATAAGTAATACACATTGGAAAATTACCTTATTTGGTAAAAAATAGTGGGACCCACACCCACTAACTATCTACTTTAACAAAATGAAATGACTATTTTACCTTTGCTTTTACTTTTAAACATCATTAACTCTACTTTATTCAAAAAGTGTGGGACTCATTCCCCACTAACCATCCAATTAATCAAATTTAAACATCATTATAAACTTTTGCCTCAAAAGACATGAAACACAAAATGTACCACTTATTTCGAATCGGAGAAAGTGGTTTTTTATTGTTTCCCCACCTCATGTAAGTTAACAAGCCCAAAAATTCTAATTCATTAGAAAAACTTTCGAAAAAACTAAGCTAGACCAAACATTATTTAGAGCTTATTTGACAATGATAAGCTAATAAGTTACAACAAACAACCCTAAATATATCTTGATCGTAATTTAGAGAGATCGCAAATCTTGTAGAGTTTTGCTTGTCAAATTACCATTGTCCATTTGTTTGTTTCGGACACCAGTTTTTAGTTAATTTATTAAAACCCCTTGGGTGTCTTATATCTATCTTAATTTATATAATAATGCCGGTGACAATAATGCATTTTTCATACATCATAAAATCCAAATTATTAATCATTCAATTATAAAATTCTAATAACACAAGACATATGTAATATGCTACTACAGAATGAAGATGTTGGCCGGGTTACAGTCGTGTTTGGTGTTTTTTTGTACGATTATCATTTTAATGTATTTTGATTTTATGACGCTAAACATATTTTAAAATCCTAATGATCCACATTTATCTCTCTTGTTTTCATTGATTAGCCGCTTTTTACGCATTTTTTCCTCCTTGGGTTAGCTAAGCATGTGATATGAACAACCATTATACAATTATAATAACACATATTTGCATGACTTACAGGTAACTGCGTAATACGGCGACATGTACCCTATAACTATATTCGCACTGATGATAGTAATGGTGGTGGCGGCGATAATGATGGTGGTGTGTAATGATGGTGGGTGATGGCGGTAGTGATGGTGGTGTGTAATGATGGTGGGTGATGGCGGTAGTGATGGTGCTGGGTGGTGGTACATAATGGTGGTGGGGTTGTGACGATAATGATTGTGGTGATGGGTGATGGTGGTGTGTGGTAGTGGTTAATAAAATAATATGAGTTTATGGTTAATATAAGGGGATAGTGAGTGTGTGGCTGTCACGTACCTAACTTTAGGTGTGGAACCACCTATAACTACATGATTTTGGCTAAAAAAAATATTTAAAACGGTTATTTTTACAAAATCTTGTCACTTTCCCATCATATTACGACACTTAGATAATATGAAAACACCAACTCAACACCATTTCAAGAATATGACATGTGTTCAATATAAACACTATTTTAAGAATATGAAACTTGACTCACCAATTCAACAAAAACATAATTAATATTTAAGATAATTGATGAGTTTTAGACGGGATTTATTATACTAATGAGTTGGTGTAGTGAGCTATAAGTTTTTTTAACCTAAATTATGTAGTTTTAGTTGGTTCCACACCTAAGATTAGGTATGTGACAGCCACACACTCACTTTTCACTTAATATAATCAATAAGGTATAAGTAGTAGTTGTAGATGTAGTCAAGTAATCAAAATATTCTCTAATATCTTAATTGAATAGAGCTCATTGCCAATGACATGAAGCCGCATGTTCAAGTCCCGATTCTATCAATTTTGTTAAAACGCAAATATTTTTCGAAATAACAAGTGTGTTATATGAAAATTAAGCATTGCTAATTTGGGAAGACACCAAATGCATTGTATATAGTAAAAATAATGGATTATTTACTTTTTGGTTGATTGTATCATTTACTATCTTGAATTACTAAACGTGCAATAGAGTTACCATAAACTTGAAAATAAATAGTCAACTTAGTACCTTGACTGCCTAATTTGATCTTAAATTCTCATGTCATTACTTTTAGTTTCAATATATTGAAATGAAAATATACGTCAAAAGTTAAGGGAAGAAAATCATGTAAGGAAATACGATCAAATTGATGATTAGGGGCAATGAATTGACTATTTTTGCAAAGTTAATGTAAAATGCTCCACATTTAGTATTTCATGGTAGTAAATGATTTAGTTAACCTAGCTCTTAGTACTAAAATGTGTTCGTTATCTATACTACTATTAAAGCATTTAGGCCTACTAATATTAGAAGGTCTTAAAATTAAGAGCTTCTAATATTAGTAGGCCAAAATGCTTTTATTGACAAAAAATAATAAAAACACTGCTTAGGGGAATCGAACTCGTGACATTTTGGGACTTAGGTGTGTGTATTAACGACTTCAAATACTTGATTATTTTGATTTATTCCAAATACTAATAAATATAAGCTTTAACGACACCAGAACCTAGACCATCATTTCTCTATTTAAACAGCCCATATTTATTTCCACAAAAAAAGGTCAATTTCGGATCTGATCCTACCAGTAATAAAAAGACCCAATTTAGTTCAACTTTCATTTTTTTAGTTGCCATAGATAACAGGAAATCAACAAAACTCATATTATTATATGCCCACTACATACTACCATCACTAATGTCGTCACCTACCATCACTATGCACCACCACTCATCACCATCGCTATTGCCACCACCACCGTTACTGACGTCACTTCGAAAGATAATTACGGGTACCCGCCGCCGCATTGCGCGGGTACCCTGCTAGTACAATAAGATAGTGTTCCTTATAGAAGACAACAACAACAATTAATGGTACTCAATTATGTCAAAGACGGTATATGGGGAGCTGAGACTTAAACAATCATATATTTACCCATGTTATAGATACCGCTTTGTGAGAGACATCTGTTATATAATAAGTTTTGCAATTTATTTGCAGAGGCACTGCTGCTAATCTCGTCATGCAACATGGAATACTGATCTAAGTGTCGTGTTAGTCTCGTAATAAGTGATAAAATGCACGTATACAGTTCTACTGACCAAATAAAATTTATGAACACTCAACAACAAATAAACTCTTATTTATTAATCAATAATGATATAATAAAGATACAAGTAGTTGTGGAATAGCTACCCAAGGCTTCTAGCCTAGTGGTATAAGGTGTTGCCCATGACTCATAGATCATGGGTTCAAGTCCTGTCGTGGACTTTGGCGGTGGGATATATTCCCCGTAGGTGGAAGGTTTGAGGGAAGGCATACTGCCCCTTGTGGATGTCATTGTCTATGCTCGAACCACTAACTTACTAACTTGCCGTTCAAAAAAAAAGTTATGGAATAGCTAAGAACACGAATCCTAACTAAATTACTTGTAAGAGATAGACAATTACAAATATTGCCTAAGACAATTATTGATCAACAAATAATCTAAAACAAGATCGTACGCCTTCGTTACTATGCTTCAATTGATGAAACAAGTAATACGAAGATATCACTGAAACTTGTTTATCACTTTGGTTTTCTGGATTTTTCTAAGTATGTTTTGGCAAAGTGATAAACGTTGTTGGGTTGTGCTCTCGTGAATTTGTCCATCGTGTCTTCTATTTATAGTGTTAGGAAGACGTGACAGCTAAGGTATGTATGAACTTATCCACGTGTAAGGATTTCGTTGGTGCAGAAAATATTTTATGCGACGAGCCATAGGGGTGGCAATTTCTGACCCGACACGAAACCTGACCTGAAACCGACCTGAAAATAAACAGGCTTGGGTTGGGGTAAAAAATAATTGGGTCAGTCTCGGGTTGAGTCAGCTGACTCGTTTATTAAACAGGTTATGTTCGGGTCAATGATAATTTAAATAGGTCGACCTGCCAACCCGTTTAATTATTAAAATATATTTTAAAAAATATATATTTATTCTTAATTTATAGTATACTAGTTTAAACGTAATTAATAGTTAGATAAAAATTAAGAATGTTATTTAGTAATTTGGTGTTTAGTATTTTTTTTATGAATTTGTGTGACAATAACAACATTTTGACCTGTTTGACCCGTTTAACTTGTTTGACCTGATAACCTATTTAACCCGTTTTATCAAATGGGTTAGGTTTGGGTTGAAGTTAGACAGGTTAGGGTTCAGATATCTAACCCGTTTATATAAACAGGTCGGTTTCGGGTTTAACGTCTCTGACCCGCCAACCCGCTAACCCGAACCCGTCAACCCAAACCCAACCTGAACTACCACCCCTAACGAGCCATACTAACGGAATTCTGACAATAATATATTTCGTCTTGTGATCGCGAGATCTTCTAAAATATTTGCATATAATTACCTTTATTAGTGACTCACAATTTTGTGTAATACTTGTGTCTTTTATGTGTCAATGAAGCTTCAGACCTTGAGATATGCTTCAGATCGCCATGAGTCTTCAGGTACTCATAGTTATTCAGGTACTTAGCAAGCTTCAGTGACCTTCACTAAGATTGGAACTTAGAGAAGTATTTGTCTTCAAGACTCAGCGTTATCGTCAAGTGTACGTTGAACCTACTACAACTATCTGAATTATTTGTCAGTCTCTAATTCCGCACGGGGAACTGATCATTACTTCTATTGTTGTTCATATAGTGTAGTCAAGTAATGAGAATCCGAACAAATCAGGTTCTCAAAAACTCATAATCTGAAGAACTAATTTTCAAATTGTCTTCTAACTATTGTATGTTTGTCTTCATTAAATCTCTTAATATAGAGGTTGCTTTCAGCGACCCAACACGTTAAATTCGAAATTAAGTTTTACAAAAGAAGTTTCATCCCCTAATTAAAGCAAAGTTTTTTCTAGCAAGCATTAATTTGGAAAAGCATTATTAATAATTATGTTATATCTCTATTGTTTGTTCAAGGTAGTCCATCAATTTTATCTAGTCCAAAGGGACAATTATTAGCCTTTAGATCAAGAAAAAGTCAAAGGTCAAGATCAAGATTCAAACCACCACCACCACTACAAACACATGTGCTTCAATACATCAATACCCCACCCACCTCCGGCGGCCGGCGGCAGCGGTGGCCGGCGATGGTGACCGGCGGTGGTGGTCGTGACTTGAAACACATGCGTGTACCTTTTGAAACACATGTGCTTAGTAGTTCACATGCTCCTCTATGTTTTAGAAACTCATGTTTTTAGTGAAACACATGTGTTTCGTGACTTGAAACACCTGTGTTTGAAACACATGTGCTTCGTAGTTCAAATGTTCCGCTGTGTTTTAGAAACTCATGTTCTTAGTGAAACACATGTGTTTCATGACTTGAAACACATGTGTTTCACCCTTTGAAACACATGTGTTTCGTAATTCGCATGCTCCCCTGTCTTTTAGAAACTCATGTTTTTAGTGAAACACAAGTGTTTCGTGCCTTGAAACACATGTGTTCCATGACTTGAAACACATGTGTTTGAAGTGACTTGAAACACATGTTTAAAACACATGTGTTTCGTGACTTGAAACAAATGTGTTTGAAACACATTTGTTTCACCACCGCCACCAGCACCTTCACTGTTAGCCACCACCGCCGCCGGCCACCGGCGGAGGACAGCGGCGTCGACGACGGTCGGCGGCGGCCGGTGGCTAGAGGTGGCGGCCGGCGGTGGATCTAGGTGGCAGCGGCTAGGGATTTGATCTTACCGTTTTGATCCAATGGCTAGGATTTGCCCCTTAGGACTATGCAAAACCCTTGTAATACCTAGAAAACAACTCTATATCTCTAACATAAATAATAGTGGATGGAATATTATGAACCGCAAGACTAATATTGTAACACCTCAAATTTTAATACAAAACATTTGCCCCAGAATATATCATTTTCATAAATAGAAGAACCGTTCCCAAAATATGGATTTACAAAAACCTTTGGTATGAAAATCAGAGTATAAAGTTGGTGTTACAAAATAGATCAAAACCAAAGCTAAGCATAAATCCAATCTAATGTTCTTCTACTCTAGGCCCCGCATCTCTATCCATGCGTACCTAAATCTTCGATCTCGAACCTGAGTACATAGCAAAAACAACAAGGAGTACGTGAGACAAAAACGTCTCGTGATCTACATGGGTTTAGACCCAATGATAATAAAATGTCACGTTCATATAAACACACACACACATATATATATATATATATATATATATATATATATATATATATATATATATATATATATATATATATATATATATATATATATATATATATATATAAATCATCTATCCGATCTAGTCACCCTATTGTGACCCTATCAATCTTGCTCTCTAGCAAACATATCTAACTATCGGGTTGCCCCCGAACTAGCTAGAAGTACATACATATCTAGTTATCGGGTTGCCCCCGAACTAACTAGAAACAAGATACCGGCAAGAGTGAATCGCCCAATCTACCGATACCTGCCTTACTCGCCGGAATACGTCCAGCTAGCAAGACTACTAACGTGGATGAGTCGATGGGAATCCACCCAACTGCCCCTCAATCCACACCTCATGACCGGGAGTCACCCGTGTCATCTCATCATCTCAATCTCACCATAACTCAATGGTTATGTCAACTAGCTCTCGGCTATCACTTTCATCATCAAACAAGTTAGTCCAATATTATCAATAATATTTATCACTAACTCAACATACTATAAGTCTACACAAATAAGCAAATAGACCATAACACAAGTAAGAAAAGTAATTCAAAGGCTATGTACTCAGTAAAGTTCACACGTACTCACCTTAGCAATAAAATGCTCCAACCGTATTCTTTCCGCCGGTTTCCTTGCTCCAACAATCAATCAACTTCCCAAGACTTCACCAAAAGCCTAATACAACAATCACAAGATGTTCAACATCACATACTACCAATAATGTATCCATTTATCACTAGATACCATCAACTAACACTTTCCCCCAATTATGGTGATTTACCAAATCCTAGGTTTAACCAACCCTTAAGATTCTTACAAATCACCATCATACACTTGTTTCCTTTGTTAAAATACCATCTATTAAGTGTATACATCCTTTATTTCACCATAACCCATAACCCCAAGAACTAGGGTTTCAAACCCATACATCAAAATACATAGATCTTAAGCTACAAAGATCAAGGAGTGAAGATATACCTTTAATCTTCAACTAGGAGTGAAATCTACCAAGCTTTTGAGAAGAAACCACCACAAATCAGCCTTTATGCTCGAAAATCGCCAAGGAGAAAACTAGGGTTTTTATATGGCATTAAATGAGCCAAACCACGACTTTAATGCTGTCGACCAAAGTTCACGGCGTGAACTATGTTCGCGTCGCTAACTTTGCGCCTCGTGAACACTTCCCGATCGCGACCTAGGCGTGAACTCTGATCGACCAAAACCACCAAATCGTTGTATGGAGTTCCCGATCGGGAACCCAAGTTCACGGCGTGAACTTTCCCTATGCAGTAGGGCTGCATTTTTCGATTGTTGTCTCGACCGGGTTCCGTCCATAACTTCCTCATACGGTGTCCAAATGACACGAAACCAATTTCTACGTGTTTTATATGATTTATCCATAATTATCATATTTTTATACAATTTATTTATTTACAAATTTCGGGTCATTACAAATATGATCTAATTAAGACCATTATTAATTAATTTAATGATATGTGGTGAATAACACGATAATTTTGGAGATCTTATGGGACCTTTATGTTTTGTATATTATCTACGAGGTAAAAGGTAGTAATTAAAATATTTACGTTGTCGTTAATCTTAAATATATGAATATTAAATCAAAGTTTATTTTTTGTGTCAAAAGTCAAAAAAACTCATCAACCAAAATTACAATAATTTTCCATGCTTTTGTAAATTTATATGGGCTAAAAAGATTTATTGATTAATTAATTACTTTCCGCATCGAATTCACTACCGAAAATGCAAAATTATAATTTTACAAGCGAATACTAGTGAATAAAAAATAACATAAAAAAAGAAAAAAAATAAATAAAACCTTGCAATAAGACGAATTGAGTATTATAACCTAGATTTATTGATTTATTAATAAATAAGTAATATCTGTTAAATTATTTTTAAAAAGTATTAAGTGAACAGTTTGACCAATATGATAATAAATAATAATAGTAAAAATGAAAAATTGAAAGTTATTTCTTATAAATTACTTTGCTTTACAATAAAGGGAAAGAGAAAGTGTTAAAAACCTGAAATAGTCATGTAAGAATGTCTAGAAAACAATTAAAATATATATTTACACATGAGTTAAATATATTCTCAGAGGAATTTAATGACTACCTCTTGAGTATGTACAATTAAATGAAAAATAATAATAGATTAGTTGTCTTGCAAATTAGGTCGTAAACTAAATTACTTATAAAAGGAATAATAACAGTATAATAATCAGATAAAGAAATATAAGTTAACCCAAGTCAAAAGACATCGAATTTGAAACCCAATTTGAACAGTTAACATGGTTTTGTTTTGAATCCTGAAGAGAGATTTCCATTGTATAAAAAGAAAAGAGATAATTCTGCAAAATTCCATCTTTTTTTGGTCTTCGTGCGCAAAGACAAGACAACTTCTCTAGTCCAACCCGTCCAAATAGAGGCGTGAGGTGTATATGACACCAATTTTGGCACGAGATGAGGAGGCTGATCCGAGGATGTTGTGGTTGGTGCTAAAAGAATTCGAATACATGTCCAATAAATCTAAAAATACACTTATTGAAATACTTCACCAACTCGTGATCTTTTCCCACAACGGTGCAAGCTTCAGTCGACCAATTACGGGCTGATCCACAATTTCGACCTAAATATTACGAAAACTACAAATAATTGATGAATCACGAATTCTTCTTTTCGAAAGATGGACAATCTTCGACATTTTTTTATTATTGATTAAATATAGTTTGTTTCAACTACAAGACATTTTACTACATGTCAAATCAAACATTATAGGTTAATATATCATTATTTTATTTTATTCTTTGAAATATTAATTAAAAAAGCATAAATTACGGAGTTTAGTGTGTTTTCTGTGTGATCAAAATTCAACCCTTGTGATTATGATGCATTTGATCAAGTAATATCATTTTCCCTTTAGACAAGGGCACATGCTTTTCCCCTATAAATCAAAACTTTAATGGGGCCCTTTAACAACCCTTTCACTCCTCTCTATTTTCTTTTTATAGTAAAATTCGATAACACAATTTTACAATACTTTATTATCCTTGTATATTGGTGAAACTTGTTATGAACAAAATAATGGTGACATGGCACTTGGAAGAATCCCGCAATCGCCACTTGTTATTTTTCCGTCGGCCTCTTAGCCCCCACGGGCATGTGAGATAACCACGATCCCACACATGCATGTCTACCCATGCCGAACCTTACACCCAATTAACGATCAAGCTAATCCTAACCGTTGATTGTGGATAAGGGGATTAAGTGTAATTGTCGTTGGATTCAAAACTCGGCTACTTTGTGATTACACTTTTTTGTTGAATGACAAACTCACATGCATACAGTACAAGAGCCGAGCTACTAGCGTACCTTAAAGGGTGTAAGTCACGCACGCACATATACATATACTTATACATATTCACACTGGCGGATCCAATGCACATTAACGGGGGTGCAAGGCCCCCACTTAGTGGGACACTCCCATGTGGAAAAAAATTTGTTAAAAAAAAGTTAGTGATAAAATTGTATATGGTCCCCGTTAAAGTTTTGTGAAAGCCCGGTTAATTTTGGTCATGGATTCGCCACTGCATATTCACATGTATATATAGTTAAACATACAAGTTTTTAGTTGTGAAATACTCGCGGACATAAAAGCATGCTATATGCATTCGATCATTTGTGTTCACATAGTCGTGCTCGCATGTTTTTATATGTGTTTGTTTTTTTAAGACATGCACGCACATATTATATGCAAACATATGCCATTACTTGCAATTTTGTCGGACATTTTCTTGAAAACAATTTATCTACCTATATGTAAATATATGATTATCCACATTTTACATTTCACATATCCCTTATTTGAAGGTATTGAGTATTATTGTTGTTATAGTAGTGATTTTTGTGGCAATTGTATGGTTGCTATTGGTCAATATAAGCTCATGGTGCAACCAATGACATCGACAATTTCAAAGGTGCACATCATTTTCCAATTGGGCATTATTTATGTAAAAAGGGCTTGAGCCATGTTAGCTGATAAGTTAAGATGGGAGGTTTTTTAGATGGTGATTGGTAAGGCGATGATGGTACCATGGCAACCAACTCATCTACTTTAGACACGTGTCACCCACTTAATAATGCCACATGGCAGTCGCTCTCTACCAATAGTTGTTTATCTAATTGCACATGGGCTTTTATTGTTGTTTTCACATCATACATTTAATTCGGAAGTAGTAACATTTATCCAATTTCAAACGTTCAACATGGACTTTCCATATTTTATTGCATAATTTTTGGCAGATTTAGGTTCCTTTTAATCATACAAGAAGTCAAGAACGACATATTGGCCTAAGATGTTCAAAAAAATGTTCAACTGAACTGAATCAAGTCGAAATAGTATAATCGGGCAGCACAGTTTAATTTTGATTGGAAAACTTCGAGGAAAACTTCGATCAAGTACATTACGTGATTTGTTTATTATACAATATTTTATTAAGGGAAAAGAGGCTACTTAAATTGAAGTTCTCAACCAATGGATGCAACTTAAGCTTGTGTGCCAACGATTTCCCCAAACTGGCTACCGTCGGTTGGAGATCAAAGGTGTCATTAGTCCCAATCTTCTAATAATTTTTTAAAAACTAATTACAAATGTTGAATGAACATTTTGTGTAACATCCCGAGACCCGACCTAGAATATTTTATTACTTTCGGTAAGTCATATTTTATTGTTTAATATTTTATATGATTTTATTTGATTTAATTGAATTAATTGTATTTTAACCATGGGGTTAAAATTTAGTGAATCTGAGATATTTAGATGTTAAAATGATTTTTACATATTTGGGTTCATTTCTGAACCGGGGTTCTAAAAATATCTTCGTTGTTAAAATTGGAGTTAGTTAGGTCTAAATTAACTATCTGTGAACCTAATATCATGTACTGTGTTTAAATGAAAATACCTGTGTTTGGGGGAGGGGTGTACGTGTTTAGTAAAGGGGCAGATGTCATTTTTTGGTCTTTCTCTTCTCTTTCTCTGCTAGAACTCGACACACACACACATACACTTTTCTTGAGTTTTCTCCCAAATTGAAGATCAATCCTTGTAGTTCTTGCTCTCCTTGTGTGATTTTCGGATTCTAGAAGCAAGATTAAGTAAGTTCTCTTCCTCCTTGAGCTAGGGTTCATGTTCTTGAAGTTTTGTTGAATTAGGGTTCTTGAGTTAAGTGGGTTTTTATGAATTTCTTGATGAATCTTGCTTGTAATTTGGAATTGATGCATGATTTGGTGTCTATTTGAGTTCTTGCTAGTATTGTATGAATTCTTGTTAATTATGGCTCATTTGGTGAAGCTCTCATGAAGCTCCATTCATGGTGTTCTAGGGAAGAAGATGGTTCTTTTCCTAATTTGATGAATTGTGTACTTTGGGTGTTCTTGTAGTTTGGATAGGTCAAGTATGCATGCTAGAATGATTATTGATAATGTTGAACTTGCTAGTTATCTTGTTGGTGAATTGTTAAGATAATGGTAGTGTTTGGCTAGATTGAAATTTAGTCTTTAACTAGCTAATTTGTAGATTGTTGACTTTGGTCAAACCTGGGAGTTGACTTTAGTCTTGTATGACTTGTAAAGTTTAATTGTCAATTTTATGTCATTTATGTGTTAGTTGAATGAATTGTAAGCTTGATTGTGTTGGTTTCGGGTCTTGACCCGTTTATTTGACATTTGGTGCAATTTGACCTAAATAAGGTCAAAGTTGGTGAAACTTGCAATTGGATGCAAGTAACTTGTTAGATATGTAATTTTGATGTTGATCAAGTAGTCTAACTCATTGGAAGGTGTTGTGTAGATTTCCGACCCATTATTCTTGTTTTGACCCGTTTGGGCCTAAGGTGCATTTTGGTCAAATTGTATGATGAATTGACTTGATGAAGTGTTACACTTTAGTATTGGTTATGTGTAAAAATGCAAGTAATTGGTTGTAAGTTGTGTTGCAAGATGTGGTCTTAAGCTTATATTACTTGTTACACAATTGATGATTTCGGGTGACTAATTCGGTATTCATTTTGTACAGGAAAAGGGAAGGAGCCTCAGTGATATAAGATTACTGAGCTCGGTACTAAAAGGAAGCTAAGATGAGTGGATTTAACCTTCCTTCTTGTGTAATTTGCAAAAATTATGGAATGGTAGAGTTACATGAGAAATTGCAGGATTTTGGCTGATCTGGGAAGATAGCGGCGCTATCTTGGCTGGTTTCGGGAACAATCGAACAGAAACCTGAAATAGCGGATGCTATCTCAAAATAGCGGCGCTATTTAGATAGCGGCGCTATTTTGGCTGATTTTTGGGAAAATGTATTTTTTTGACATTTTTTGATTTTCAGTTGTGCCATTAATTGTGGGATTGTTAATGGTAGTATGTGCACATGTTTTCTAGAGTTTGGCTATGAGTGGGTTTTGGCTAGGCTTCGTTACTATTGGATGGGGTGCTCGGACTCGTACGAATGTGTTCCGTCAGGGGTGAGTACCGTGCTAATAGTAAAGTGGCCATCGGTAAACTGTTGTTCGGCCAACAACAGTTGTAGGTACCTTGCAAGTCCGCCGATACTCTCATAACGTCCAATTGCTTGTGGAAGTTTGGACGGGTTTCCAGATTGATTTCTCTTGTCTTTAATTTGTTGTGGTTATGCAAATTGATTGTTATTTCTATTCACTTAGCTTTGTGCTAATCCCTCATTTGTTGACTCTTTTCAGGTTGTGGATTTAGCTTGTCTAGAGTCAGGTTTTGGAAGTCTGACCGTACTCTGATTTTGTATACCGGGTCGAGCCTGTTTTAGTAACACCTTTAAATGTTTTATATATTTAGTTAATATGTAAAGTTTTTATGATGTGTAATAATTTAGGATTTATGGCTTCTTAAATCGCTTCCGTATGCATTTAAAAAAAAAATGGCTCTAGATTGTGGTGTTACATTTTGGATGAATACACGATTGATGGAAAATGCTAATCTTCCCATGATTAACACACGTCTGAAATGGACCATTTTGTTATGTGCATAGAAGTTAGTTATAGCCAAATTGTTAATCATTTATTGACATCAAATAATTAGTTTAATTGTAAAATAAATTTCTCCTTTTTAAGCCTTATTTGGGCTAGGCTTTTTGAATCTATGAGATTAACTAATACTAACATCGCTAAAAACATTAGTTTAAACGAAGTATTGTATTAAGTTTTTTTATACACTGATGCAGGTCCAATCTTGAAGGAACATACTTTAGTTTCTAGAGGGATCACATGATTAAATGGTATGTGCTAAAAATGTGTTAATTTCGAGCTACCCATAAAACGAATATTGTTTTAAAATTAAGTTAGCTTGCAAAGTTGATATGAACTTATGTTAAAAAAGAAAAAGAAAAAAAGATACATACATCTAAGAAGAAGAAAAAGGTTGGCATTATTGTTACTTGCTCCTTAGGTTTCTATGTCACTTTCGACAAATTCTTTAAATAAAAATGTTTGACTATAATTTCTTTAACATAGACAAAATTAATATACTCCGTATATAATAAATTAGTCATTAAGACTCTTTGTTTTCCATCTAGAATTCTAGATGTCAGTAATTTACCTCAGAACAGTTCGTATTCATTCACGACTTCTAGTTATTACACACTTATTCATTTTATTGTAGCGAATACCACTTTGATTTTCAATGATAATATTAAGAATTAAATAAAGTATTTGGTTATAATTCAATTCAAAACAATTAAACATATTAAAAGAATCTAACATGTCAACTGCAAATCATAAAAGGGTTTAAACCAAATTTATTGTACATGCATAAATGAACAAATTGTTATCGATCCCTCTTGTAGTGATTTAACTCGGTTTCATCATGGTTAGCGTTTTGACTACTTATAAAATGAATAAAAATATTAATTATTTCTTTTAACTTTTTTGTTTTTTGGTTTTATTCAAGAGAAAAGTATGTATAGGTAAAACATTTGAATTTTTTTAAATATCCATTTACAAAAAAAATGGATTTATTTGGGAATCCTAAAAGTCTTTTTAGAAACATTTTGTCAAAATTTAAACAATAAATACTTATATCTGAAACAAGTTACAGTTATACCTAATGTATATAAGGAAAAAACACAAGAATTAAGAAGAAAAAATAACATTAGAGGTGCTCAAAGAGGATTAAAGAAAACCGAGCCATATTCAAAATGGGATCGAAATCAGTAAAAGATAGTCAAAATTAGATTGGATCAAAATGGGTAAGGGATTGGAAATAGATTCTTAGTAAGATGTATGTGAACGATCTAACATGGAACTGGGGCAGATGGTAAGGCCTTTGGGCTATCTGTCTATTGGGCCTCATATTTGACAATCAACATTATACGTGAACTATCGTCGTACTAAGCCTGTAATATACTTATTTTGATATTAGACAATTTAAGTAGTGTTGTACTGTTGTAGTACTTTTTTTTTACCGCGTCTAATCAATTTCAAATTGCCTATAACTAAACTTGAACTCATGAAACAATAAACTAAACTTTACGTAAATGCCACTAAATTATAAGTTTTAGGTTGTAATTAAACCTTCTGGGTTGTAATTATACCTTCTTCTTAGAGTATTACCAGGTTACCCGCGCAATGTGGCGGCGGGTACCCTGTGACTAAATTTGACGGCGATCAAGTAGTGGGTGGCCACGACGGTAGTGATAGTGGTTGTTGGTTGTGGTCGTGCGGATGGTGGGTGATGTTAATTTTAATTTTGTAAAGATTAATAAAGATATCTCATAAGTTTTCTTAAATCCGAAATTGACGTTTTTTTAAATATGGACCGTTGTAGCTATGTTGAATATCTGATAAGTTTCCTTAAATCCGAAATTAGTGTTTTTTAAAATATGGGCCTTTTAGTTATGTTGAAGTTCAAGGTTATATATATTAGTTGTTGGGATAAAGCAAAATATCAAGTAGATCAATTGGTTAACACATAGTCCGTACTCGCAAAAGATCTTGGGTTTGAATCCTGTAAACAATATTATTTTATTTTTGTGGTATTTAAGATGTTACCCAAAATAGAAATAAGATTAAGTTTAAAGACTTGTATACTTAGTAGTCTTAAACCCTTTAATAATAAGTAAGATAAGATTTATAATGCTATTATAATAGACATCTAGACTTTTCACTTAATATTTATAAATAAGCTTTTAAAAAAGCTTTTGGTCTAATGTATATTAACGTACATAAAGTTTTCTTTGTGTCTTGAAAAAGACTTGGAGAATAATAAACTTTTAAACAAAAACCTTTTGCTAAAAAATCCTTCAAATGACCTACACCAAAGGCAAAAGAAACTTTATAAAAAGCTTGCATTAGAGTTGCTTTTGGTGGTACGTGGTAAAGAAAAATTTAGACAAATAAAATTGAGCAAAGAAAATGAAATTTTGGGACGTATTTCCTGTTTCATTGACTAACTAATGATATTTCATGTTTCATTGACTAACTAATGATATTTCTTCGTACTTATATGTTGACATATTTCTAAACTTAATATTTGTAATTCATTAATTAGCCATCCTCATACAATATTATCTATTGATTTTAACTTTTATTATGATTAAATAAATAAACATATAAATAAAAGAAATTGCGGAAATACCATTACTCTAACCAAATATGCCCAACATAAATCAGCAAGGCACAGTCAACGCAGTCAAGTTGTTACAGAAACCTTGTTCTCGATCACCATGGCAGATCGAGAAGACCACCACCATACGAATTCTATGTCGCAAACTTCTGATCATCACAAAAACTCAACCATGTATTCAATGGCTCTACCTTCACCATCGTCTCAACCGTCACATGCATTCACACACTCCCCTCTGATCCTCTCTCCCCGGATTTCTCCACAGAATCAGGTATAACCTTAGGTTTAATTGTGAAATTGGGACACTTAAAATCCCAATTGCGTACATGAAATTGATATGATCGAACTGTAACTCGATTTGGTTTTAGTTCAATTATTACACAATGCCATAATGGCACTGAATTAGGCATAGACTTGAGGAGCTTAAATGCTTAATCCATTCATTGTGTTTGATTTTAGTTGAATTATTTGTTTACAGATGATCTGCGGGCGTTATTACTAAGGGGATTTGAGGTAATAAAAGCTTTGGTTGTTGGTACCAAGTTCTGGAGATTTTTTTTTTTTTTTTTTTGTATCAAATTTTGTAATTGATTCAGTTAATTCAGATGTGTATGAAGATCAACCTGAGAAGAGAGGTTGCATTATGAACTGTGAGATTCCAATTAAGTTGCCAGTGTTTTACTCTGTGAATAATCCAAAGGGTACATTGTTTTGTAAAGAATCTTCAACTAAGAGATGCAGTTTCGAAATTTTCAATTCCTGGGTTAGTTGACTAGTTACATACTATGAGCAACATGATTCTACCTAATCTAATATCATAATACCCAAAGGTTAAATTCTTATTTAATATATTTATTTATTTAAGTTTCTTGATCTCTTACATATTGTAAAAATTTGATGCTACATCCATATCACTTCAATCCACCTGGATTTCTACATCTGATAATTGCCATTTATGAATCAATTTATGGTGAGACAGAAATGAAGCAAGGTAAATCACATTTCAGTTATTTAGAATAAATATATATCTAAAATAATACCATGCTTTAAAAACATTTTATAGGAAATTGTAAGCATTTGACACATGATTTTGCTTTCTGCAGTTAAAATCAGAAGATCTCTTCACCTGAGACTGGAATACTGTTAGATCGACTTCTCTTAAGAATCACTAGTGCCATAAATTTGTCAATTGCAAAGGAAGGTGCAAGTGGAAATGCGTTACGCGGGGATAATTTAGTAATTATACATTATAATATTATATCCTATGTGCTAATTGCGGTCAATATGCTTGTTTTTCTTTGAGTTTCTAGTTGCAAAATCAGGGACACCTTTGCTTAAGGATGTACATATTGGGATCCCAAATAGTGGAGGTAAGTTGATCAGAATTTTTCTAGGGGGTGTTTGGATATGGGTTATCATAATGGTTAATGTGACTTAAGAATCAGATTATGTTGATTATTGTAACACCTGTATTTTTAAAACATCATTTAAATAATTTAAAAAATATTTTTCCCAATATTTGACATATTGTCCAAATACAGTTTAACAAAAACTTTAAAACCTTTATCAGAGTTTACAAAAATACGGTGTCACCAAGTATGTCAAAACAATAGGCAAACAGGATCTACCTATGAGCTCCCGAGCTAAACATCTCTAGGGCACTTCTAGTGCAACCTTCCATCACTTCAAACATGTACCTGAGTACATAGCCACAAAAACAAACGTAGTACGTGAGACAAAATAGTCTCGTGTGATACATGGGTTTAAGACCCCAATAATAATAATAATCAGTTCATAAATATATATAAACATACATATACACTATATCAATGTTGTCTAGTCACCCTATTGTGACCCTATCAATTTCTGCCCTCTTAGTAATCATATCTAACTATCGGGTTGCCCCCGAACAAGCTAGAAGCACAACATACCTAATACATAAACATATATGTACTAGAATCATGTTAACTTACTAACCGAAATCCATCGCCATTAGTGAGCTTCACATTAACTTACTAACCGAAATCCATCGCCATTAGTAAGCTTCACATTAACTTATTAACCGAAATCCATCGCCATTAATAAGCTTCAAGATACCGGCAAGAGGGATTCGCCCAATCTACCAATACCTGCCTTACTCACCGGAATACTTCCAGTTAGCAACACTACTAACGTGGATGAGTCGATGGGAATCCACCCAACTGCCCCTCATTCCACACCTCAAGACCGGGGGTCCCCCGCATCATCACATCATCTCATTCTTACCATAACTCAACAATTATTTCAATCAACGCCTTCGGCTATCACATAAATCATCAAACAAGTTAGTTATCCAATAATAACTATATATAACTAGTTCAACATAGTATGAACGCACATGTATAGTCCTATGGACTCGATCATAAACAACTCACAATTACTTCTATCTCTATGACCCTAGTAGGTCCATACTTACTTACTTCATAAGATAAATTTCTTATTTATCAATATCATAATACTTTTATCTTTTCTTTGACTATAATACATATTCATTACTAGTCATACCAAATCCATTTTCATATATATATCCGTTCTCCACTTTTATTAGTATAATTTACTAATAAATATTCATTACTACAAATCATTGCCAATTACTTTAGTTTGTCATGTTTACCTTTAAAATCATTAATTATACTAGACCTAGTCTAGTATCACATTATACCTACTCACTTATCTTTTCAGTCACTATCTTTATCAAAATATTTATTAATAAAGACCCATAAAAATATCATATATGTTTTCAGAAGCTCTTTGCTATGTACCCAGTTTAAAAGTCTCATGTACTCACCTTAGCGATAGCTAAATCCATATCGTGTTTATCAACATGAATCCTTGCTCCCCGCCTTTGGAATGTCTCCAACTCTAAGGTCCTTGCAACCTATCAACATAATAATCACATTTATAGTTATCCTTAATAACTAGATAACACATAATTTCTATTATCATCTTTAACCACCAAGTTCATCCAACTTGGTGGAAATCCCAAAATCTTAGTTCCAAGATTTCACCAACGAAACCCAACCTAATCACAACCCAAGGTCGACATCATTAGTCTCCAATATTAGTCTCAAAACACTAATTAGTCACCAACACCCTTTTCCCCAAATTTTGGTGTCATTCAAAACCCTAGGTTTAACCAATCTTAAGATTCTTACAAATCTTAAGCATACACTTGTTTTCTTTGTTAAAATACCATCTATTAAGTGTATACAACCTTTATTCAACCATTAATCACAAACCCAGGAACTAGGGTTTCAAACCCAAGCTTACACATCCATGGATCTAAAGCTACAACTACAAAGGAGTGAAGATTTACCTTGATCTTCAACAATGGAAGCAAAATCACTTTATTTGGACCCCAAAATCGGCTCCAAACGGCATTTTCCACAGAAAAACGTATACTCACTTGCAGAGAGAAGAACTAGGGTTTGTGTTGGCATTAAATGAGTCAAATCCCGACTTTAATGTTGTTCAGACAAGAAATCGCGCCGCCATCTAAGAACACTATTTCGAGTATCTGTTGGAAAATCCAGAAATCGCGTCGCTATCCCCAGATAGCGCCGCTATCTCGGGTTATGCAGCACGGGCTGCAATTTTCAACATTTGCTTCGACACGGTTTCGTCCATAACTTTCTCATACGATGTCCAAATGACACGAAACCAATTCCTACGTTCTTTAAATGATTTATCCTTATTTATCATATTTTTTTCAAAATTTTATTCGATAAAAATTTCGGGTCGTTACAATTATGCTGATTAAAGTTATGCGTAGTTATATAATTTTACATTTACCTTAAAATTATAATGTTGCATTGCAGTTAATGGTGGAGTTGTATCTCTTGTCCAAGGTTCTTATGTGTACTATCATTATCTTCAAGATGGTTTTGAATTTGCGGATTCAGTAAATTTCTTAGTCCAACTAATTTCGATTCGGAATAAAAATAAAAAGTTAATATCAAACGAACGAGTACTGAATATCAAGTTTTACAACATTGCTCTTGTGAGATCCAATTTGAACATATTTTCTCTTTTTTGAGGTTTTCTCTAATACTTTCTAGAAAAGTGCTACAATTTTCTACATGATATGTTCATTTGTTTTATTTCCTAGTTTAGAAAACAAAAGGATTTTTTTATCTATGAAAAAAAATAGTTGAAAACTGTAAAAGTCAGTTTTCGGAAATCTAGTTATAAAAGTGAAACACGGTTTTTTTTATGAAACTTTCTCCTTAGAAGTACAATTTGAACACGTTTTCTGATTTCCGAGTTTTCCTTGAAAACTTTTCTAGAAAAGAATTGCATGTGTCTACAGCTCAACAACCTCAAATCCTATCTGATTTTTCAAATAGAAAGAAGAAATCATTTTTTCTGAATAATTTTATTAAATTAATTTCAAGGATGGGGTTGTGTTTATCGTTCTCTGCAGACCATAGTTTCATGGTTTAAAATCCAAGATTTTCCTTCACATCGGTATGACTTCTATTAATTGTACCAAATAATCTATTTTCTGAATTCCACATATAACATATTTAATATTATTTTAGGGAAATACAACAGTCACTTGTGGAAATTGGTGATAAAGACCCTTCATTTAGCGGGTCACATGAGTGGATTGGTGCCATTGAACTAAGCTTTGTTTTGGAAAATCTTCTTGGTGTAAGTTTGTCCCTTATCTACAAGATTCAAGAATTTTCAAATCTTGAATGTGTAAACCGTTTAGGTAATGGGGGGTGTTTGGATGTGAGTTTTCATTTGAATCATCTTTTGCTTAAAATATACATTTATTCCATGATGTAACAGGTAAGGTGCAAGGTTATAAATGTAAGATCTGGAGATGAATTACCTGAAAAATGTAGAGAACTTGCTACGCATTTTGAGACCCAAGGAACACCAATCATGATAGGTTAGTAAAATAAACTACGGAGTATTCCTTTTGTTATATTTAGCAATTTCAACTCATTTACTTATCAACTTGTCGTTTTGAGATATGTTATATCTGTGCAACCCTGGTAAAGTTAAAAAAAATAGTTTAAAAAGGGGTCAAACGGGTCTAAAGTTATCCATAATGTGTTAAACCTTTTAAATCATTCTAGGGCAAATATCGCAAAATTGCAATATACTTTAGTGGGGATTACAACTTTTTAATGTTCTTTTTGGTAATTAATTACAAGTTTATGAGAAGATATGATTTGGTAGTTGAAGTGTTTTTAGTTCTTATCTTTCTATCTGGTTATTAAAAAAAAGTCTTTTTCATCTTCATTCTGGCCCTATGTAGTTATTATTTTACAAAGTAGGCCAAAACGAACCATTGCCTAGAATACACTTTTTTTATTTTATGACATCTGCTCATCATTCAAACCACATTGCATTATTGATAACATAAAAGAACTCTTTTACATTAATTTTTTTATTTAAATTCAGGTCAACTTGACCCGACCGTTTCAACCCATTTTGATACCTTAATTAAGTTTTATTTACACACACGTGTGGTGGTGTTCTTGCATATACACTTGTGGGAGTAGATTACAACGAGACAAGTGGCGATTTTGCATTTCTAATACTTGATCCTCACTACACGGGGAGTGATGATCTAAAGATAAAAGTAAACGGTGGTTGGTGTGGATGGAAAAAAGATCTTGACAATAAGGGAAAACATTTTTTTCTGCACAGTAAGTTTTACAATCTCTTTCTCCCACAAAAGCCAAATATGGTTTAATTTTAGGGCTTTAGTAACCCTAAATGTTGAAAAAAATACAACTTTATAAAATGGTCCCAGTTCCCTTTTTTGGGTCATATTTATTATGGTACGGTGCAGAAGATAAGAGGAGTTATGAGGAAAAAAAACGAAAATGGTATTTGTGAAATAAAGAATGAAGGATAATAGAAACCGATATAAAAATATGTTGGTTGTTATCACTTTTGTTTTTTTAAGTACAAGTCAAAATGAACTAGATTGTGTACTAATTATAATTTCTAAAAACAAAGTTATTATATTAATAATGTAGTTTTTAATCAATTGATTTATAGTATATTTTATATAACGAGTTACTTTCAACATGTTTTTCTGAGTTTGCAAAGAAAAAATTAATCTATACTTATTTTTAGAAGATTATGCAGATTAGCTAAAAAATTGCAACTTTTTATGGGGGAAATTTATATGAAATATTATATCAAAATAGTTAAAGGACTCAAAATGTAACTTTTTCTAAAAATAATCTTTCTTTCTTATCTTACTTCTATAAAGAATTATTTAGATCAGCTAAAAGAAATTGTATATAAAACATATAAAAAGGAAATTTAGTTAGTTTCATAAAGTATTTCCCCCTTTTCTATTTATAAAATCAACCAATCTATATAATGTAGAACGTGATTAGAACGTCATTATAACAGTTATGTCACATTTATCAGGAGCAAAGCTTAACTGTTATTCCAGAAGAGACCGTTGTAAAAAGGATTATCTTTTGAAAAATGTAAGAAATCAATCTATATATAAAACAAAATACCCTTTATCTCTCGTTCATAATTAGACAACTCTTGGGAGCACAATTTTCAAATAAACATCCGATTATAATTTCTTAGTTTCTCAAACTGGAATTTTTGAGATTTTCTGATTGAGAATTCATTCTTATACAACTTTTATATCATAGAGTACATATTGCAAAATTTATAACTAACTATAGAACAATAATAAGCAATGATTGTGGTAGATATATTAAAAGTTATGTTGTAAAAATTACCACATTTTCAGATATAATTAAGTACATGCCCTTGGAGCATTTTCAACCATACCCTCTATAAATCATCATATGTCTTTCTTAATGGTGGGATTATTCATTTTAAATAAAATCTCATACATTATATTCATCTCTTCAAAATTAATGAACTCATATATTCACTAATAATCATACTATTAAAATTTGTAGAGTCCAATGATAAAGTGAGAAACACCTCCTTCAAATATGAAAGAATTTTTTTTAACACTCTTCAAATAAAAGTATGATTAGATTAGAACAACCTTTCAAAATGAAATAAAACATCGTTGGAGATGCTCTAAAAGACCCATCATCCTGAATAAAACAAAAGCCCCTCATGGCTTCATCCCATATACTTCATCCGTATCAAAATAAATGACACAAATTGGCTTACACGTTTTTTGAGGTAAAAGATTAAAGTAGAGGTTAAAATAGATTAAAGTACATAGTTAGTGGAGAATGAGTTCCACTTTTCTTGAATAAAGTGATATTAATGAGTTTTAAAAGTAAAAGTAAGGGTATAAGGGTGATTTCACTTTATTAAAGTGGATAGTAAGTGGGTATGGGTCCCACTATTTTTACCAAAAAAGGAAAGTTTTTAAAGTGTGTCACTTATTTTGATACACCCTAAAAAGGAAAGTGTGTCACTTATTTTGATACGGAGGAAGTACAAAACCCTAAACTCGAGGGCATTTCCGTCTGCTCACCCAAAACGAAAACCCTAATTGGTTGAATCTCAACTAAAACAAGCCTCTACAAGACCAATAACGATGTACGGTACAACTCGCATTAGCACAACCGCCACGTGTAATCTGGCTAATAGACGGTGACGTGTCCACGTAACCGTAGCCTCCCTATAAAAACAAAAACCTTCTCACCGTCCTCATCCATTTCTAATTCGTTATCTTCTCTCTCATAAAGCACACACTGTGAGCGTGAAGCTGTGTGTTCATCACACAGTTTAACTGATCTAGGGTTTTATATACTACAAATCTCCATTTCTTCTCCGCAAATTGATTTTCGATTTATTTCAGTAACGTTTTCAGATTGATCGTCTACTTGATATATCCTGTCTTGGCTCGAGATCCGAGCCAAGAGCAGTGGAAGAACACAAATCTGTTCGAGGAATCACTTCGTGAAGTTAATCACATTCGGTTTTGAATCACATCTATACTCTCTGTAACTGAAGAGAGGTAATTAACGGATCTGCTTGTGTAATAATCTAATCGATTGATTTTAGTTTGATTGCGGTTATTGTGTTGTGATTAAGTTTGATCGACGAATTGATGCTGAGATTGTGATTTTCACTTGTAGGATTTGCGATTGGGAATGGCGTCTCCACGAGAGGGGTTTTTGACTGATGAACAGAGGGAGGTGTTGAAAACAGCAACTCAGAGTACAGAGATGTTGTCATCGTCGCCTAAATCGCCGTCGTGGTTGATGTCTGAACATCAAATTAAAGCTCCGGCTGGGGAAAGGGCGCCAAACGTTGGGATTGCTGTGAGGCATGTGCGTCGCTCGCATTCGGGGAAGTTCGTTCGGGTTAAGAAAGGTGCATGTTAACTTTTTCTAGTTTGAGTAATTATTTAGGTATTGCTATTTTACTTAACTATATAGTCAATATTGATGGTGTAGATTGCATCGTTAGGGGACTGTCACTATTTTGCTACTCCTCTGGGTCTTTTTTAGTCATTTT
This sequence comes from Calendula officinalis, assembly GCA_963853835.1. Lineage (NCBI taxonomy): Eukaryota > Viridiplantae > Streptophyta > Magnoliopsida > Asterales > Asteraceae > Calendula > Calendula officinalis. Next base: position 36,629,692 of record OY970828.1, read on the forward strand.
ATAATCGATTACTTAACATAGTTGAAATAACGTAACTGTCACTATCCCGATTTCATTTCTGCATGGAGCTTATGGTGAAAGTGAGCTTCCGTTTAGGAACTTGTGCAATTAGATCTGGTTGAGGCTTATTAATATATCATTTACTAATTTGTGGCACTGGTGTTGTGATGATCTGGATACAAAACAAGCTTCATATAAATCTGGATGGGGGATAAGTGTGTTTGAAGGCTAACTTATATGTCAAACAAACTCAGTCCTGTGAAGTTATTGTGCTTAATTTGTGTTGATCAACTTTTAAAAATATCATATACCAAATAAATTCTAGGGATCAGTGCTGGAGGTAAATCATGATGCAAGAGTGTAGACTTATATCACACTATCATGTTAATAAGAACTTGAGTTTATTGGGAATAATGGATCAAACTGTATACACTATTCAGTTCTGTTCTTGTCGCTTCAAAAAGTTTCCCAACCTAATTTTATGTACTTAATACTTTGTGTCATCCTTTGCTTTATAGTTTTGAGTTAATTGGTATGCTCAATCAGTCATGTTTTCTGTTTCTTCATGCTGTAGCTTTTATATGTTTATATTTTTATAATCTATTGCTGACTGACTCCAAAAAACAGATGGTGCTGGTGGTAAGGGTACCTGGGGAAAACTACTTGACACTGATGATGATCCTCATATCGATCGAAACGATCCTAATTACGATAGTGGCGAGGTAGCTACTTTTTCTTTTAATTTTTTATTTTTTATTTAGTCATTTGTCTGTGCTTTTTTAGTCATTTGTCTGTGCTTTTTTACTTGAATTTTGCTTGAGATATTAATTTCCAGCTGCTGTTGATGTCATCTGGATCTACAAACCTTTTTTTTTTGTTGCACATTCATTGGATTTATACTTCATAAAATTTCAGGAACCATATCAACTAGTGGGGACCACCATTTCCGACCCTTTAGACGAATACAAACGAAAAGTGGCATCGATTATCAACGAATACTTCACAACTGGTGATGTGGATTTAGCAACATCTGAACTCAAGGAACTCAGGTCATCTGAATACCATCCTTACTTCATCAAAAGGCTCGTATCAATGGCTATGGACAGACATGACAAAGAAAAAGAAATGGCTTCAGTCCTTCTTTCAGCTCTTTATTCTGATGTCATCAGTTCTACACAAATCAAACAAGGTTTCTTCATGCTTCTAGAATCTGCTGATGACCTGGCGGTTGACATACTCGATACGGTTGAAATTCTTGCTTTGTTTATCGCTCGTGCTGTTGTTGATGATATATTACCACCAGCTTTTGTTACTAAAGCAAAGAAATCATTACCCGAATCATCAAAAGGGTTTCAAGTTCTTCAAACTGCTGAAAAAAGTTATCTTTCTGCTCCACATCATGCAGAATTGGTTGAAAGGCGATGGGGTGGGAGTACACACATCACAGTTGACGAGGTTAAAAAGCGAATTTCTGATCTTTTAAGGGAATATGCAGAAAGTGGTGACACTTCTGAAGCTTGTAGATGCATTCGCCAGCTGGCAGTTGCGTTTTTTCACCATGAAGTAGTGAAACGAGCCTTAGTTTTAGCAATGGAGAATCGTGCAGCTGAACCACTTATTTTGAAACTGTTGAAAGAAACATCAGAAGAAGGGCTGATAAGCTCAAGTCAAATGGTCAAGGGCTTTGCACGGTTACACGACAGCCTCGATGACCTGGCACTTGATATCCCTTCTGCAAAATCCCTCTTTGAGTCAATGGTCAAACATGCCGTCTCCGACGGCTGGCTTGATTCTTCCTTCATGAATTTGTCATGTGATGGGATGCTGACTGTGACAGAAGCTGAAGATGATGAAAAACTTAAACGGTATAAACAAGAAATCGTGACGATAATTCACGAGTATTTTCTCTCAGATGACATACCCGAACTTATAACAAGCCTCCTGGATCTCGGGTCGCCCGAATACAACCCGGTTTTCTTGAAAAAGCTGATCACACTAGCAATGGATAGGAAAAATCGAGAGAAGGAAATGGCGTCTGTTCTGTTATCAGCACTACACATCGAAATCTTTTCAACTCAAGACATAGTTGACGGTTTTGCCCTTCTTCTAGAATCTGCTGAAGACACAGCTCTCGACATACTCGACGCATCAAACGAGCTGGCGCTTTTCCTCGCACGAGCTGTCATCGATGACGTTTTAGTCCCGTTAAATCTTGAAGAAATCGGGGCCCGGTTGGCCCCGAACTGTAACGGGAGTGAGACTGTCCACGTGGCGCAATCACTGATAGCCGCTCGCCATGCTGGCGAGCGGCTGCTCAGGTGCTGGGGTGGTGGGACCGGGTGGGCGGTTGAGGACGCCAAGGACAAGATTGTAAAATTGCTCGAGGAGTATGAGACTGGGGGTGTGGTGGGTGAGGCTTGTCAGTGTATTCGGGATTTGGGGATGCCGTTTTTTAACCACGAGGTGGTTAAAAAGGCGTTGGTGATGGGTATGGAGAAGAAGAATGATGGGATGCTTGATTTGTTGCAAGAATGTTATAGTGAAGGGTTGATTACTACTAATCAGATGACGAAAGGGTTTGGTAGGGTGAAAGATGGACTTGATGACCTGGCGCTTGATATTCCGGATGCTTATGAGAAGTTTAAGGTTTATTATGAACATGCGGCGGTTAGAGGGTGGTTGATTCCTGGTTTTAATGCTAACGGGAATGAGAATGATGATGTGGCGGCTGATGTGGCTTGATGCTGATCGGTATTTGTACGGGTACGTGTTTTTTTACTTTTTTATTTTCTCGTCGTATTTGTTTCACTTGGTGATGTATAAAATGGTTAGAAATGGAAACCTAGTTTAGAGGTCAGACTGGGTCTTTGATGATGATACAGTGGAATGAACCTGCTGCTGATTTTGTTTTAGCATCGGGTTATGTGTTTGTATCTTCTTTTTTTCTTGTTTCAGTTTCGGATTATTTTAAGGTTACCTGTTTATTTTCGCTGCTTTAATGTGTTGTGTTGCTTCCGTGTTTTGTCATTGTCATGAAAGAACCGAGAAGCGGAGTGAATCGTGGATTCAGCTATATATATTTAGGGGAAATGAATAATTGTTTGCTTTGGTTATTTGATTGTTTAAGAAAGTTTTTAGGCCAAACGTTATTCCTCCCGTGTAAGAAATCGAGTTGATATCAAGGATAACACGTCCCGTGTTGCTTTTTGGGTTAAATTTTTCAACATTAGTTGTTTATCCGGCTTTCAATTTTTTTTAAAACTGATTTAGACTTTTTTAAGAAGTTGGTTATCTCTAACGTTCTCATTGGTTGCTCCTCGGTAACTTGTCGGTTTGTTGTTGGCACCAACCATTTTGCTCACGTATCTGATGAACCATTTTACTCATGTATCTGATGAGAAGAAGGAAAACATTATTCTAGAATTATAAATATTAGAGATGTAATAATTTTTTGGTAATGTATGCAGGTGTTCATATGATGAATACCTACCAGATTCTGTATGCGTAATGTGATTATGTCATAACTCTTAAAGGAGTTGAGCATTGTTTGATTGTGGCTACTGGAGAGAAAGTTTTCTATTCCGAAGTTATGCAGGTAAAGCCGTAAAGTTACAAACTTTATTTCAAATTCAATAGCGATCGAGTTATATTAAAAATTTAATTTTTATCATAATGTTCTAGTGATTGACATTTTTTAGTGGAATTTGAGAATGAATCTTCTGGAGTGGATCAACTTGAAAAGCTCGGATGTTAACTAAAAGAAATGAAGGATGAATATGAATCTTCCAAGAAAATATATTCATCCTTCATTTCTTTTCCCAAGTTTACGTCCGAGCTTTTCAAGTTGATCCAAATATCCCAACGTAATATGGTACATTCATTCTCAAATTTACCTAAAAAATGTCAATCATGGAAACAGTGTGATAAAAAAAAAATTAGTACGACTAAAATCACTATTGAATTTGATATGAAGTTTGTAACTTTACCTCCATAATTCCGGAATAGAACATTTTCTCTCGAATAGCCACCATCAAATTACAGTGCTTAAACTCCTTAAGATTTTTGACATAGTCACATATGCATATAGAATTTGGTAGGTGTTCATTGTGAATACACATGAATACATTGCCAAAGAATTATTACATTTTTAATATTTATAATTATTGAATAATATTTTCCTTCTTCTCGTCGGACATAAGACATGATTGGCGACGAGTTGTTAACACAGAGGGGGAAAGGTAGAGAACTTATCAATTTCTCTTCAGTGGGAAGAGGGTAATGTGACGCTGGTGTAGGTAAAACTGAATAGAAAACGTGTGCATCAAATTTCGGAATTTTGTTTTGAATTTAATTTTAAAGTATATCCACATTGTTTTCCTTAAAAACACAAGAAACCACTTGCAACTAAGCATACTCTTTTTGAAGAAGGCTGCTGCAGAACTGAAGATCAAACCTTTCCTCCGGGGGGTCCCCAATGCAATCGAAAACTGCATCTGCGTTTGCAAAATCCTCATCCGCCGTGTAACTGTAGTCACCATAAATTAATAAAAAGTCAACATCTTCGTAAAGTGAAGTCAACGGGTTAACCATAAGCAAATGTAATGTAAAAATACCCGCTCTTTGTGACAATACACGTCATACCAGCAGCCTTTGCTGCAGCAAGGCCTATGCCACTGTCTTCTACAACCACACATCTGCACACAAACACCAAATTAAACACTATTATTCAACATAAATTGTTGCAAATTGTCTATTAAATACACCAAAATACACTATTGAATTTCTGTATACCTTGATGGTTCGACCCCCAAGGTGGTGGCTGCTAAGTTGTAAATCGCCTGCAGAAATTACATAAATAAACTCATAATCAAAATGACAAAGTCTTTAATAAACTTAGTTTGTAGACAATACAACTAAATAGTAGTGACTATACCGGATCAGGCTTTTTACGAGGAACAACATCTCCTGCAAATATTTGGATCTTTGCAGCACGTTCCGGTCCCAAAAGAAATGAGACGATAGCAGACACCTACGATATATTCACAAAACAAAACCCCCGATCGATGAGCTGGCAATTTCAATTATGAATTTGTCGATTCCTACTGTGTATCTAGAAAATTCTAAAATAATAGGTTTTTAATCATATACTGTATGTCACAATGTTTATTTATAACAAATGGGCAATCGACACAACCCGACCCGACCCGTACCAAAACTATCCATTTTGACCCAAAGCTGTTACACAACCCGTTTTGCCAATGATGCATACCGCTTTTTCATTAGAAGTGCTGCACACAGCAACTTTAACGTCTTTAGCAAAAGCCTGATCAATCAACCTGTAACCACAACACAACCTTCAATATTTGTAACTACATTACAAAACAAAAAATTCAAGAACCTGATGCTTGAAAAATATTTTATGAAAGTGGCTTACTTTGCAACTCCAGGACGAAGTGGCAACAATCTTTTCTCAATAAGGACCATAAAAAGCTCGGTTTTCTGCTTGTGAAGTGAAGCTATAAAATTCTTTCTTTCTTGTTCGCCTTTTGGCGCGTTTTCTGGCCAACCCGTTTGGTTGAAGTAAGCTGTCATTCTTTTACCTCAAACAAGACATTATCAAACGTGTTAATATAATTAATATTTTGTAAAAAAAAGATATAACTAACGTAGTGTAGGTATTGTTTTTGAGAGTGATTAAAAAAGGGTACCTTTCTTTTCCACCACCAATTTTAAGTAATTCACCGTACAAGTCTACATCCCATGTTACACCCAATTCTTTCTGTGTAATCAAAATCAGCTAATAGTCAAAATCTTGGTCAACATTAGATGAGGTAGCAGTTTGACTTTTGAGGTCAAACTTTATACTAATTTTTTGTTTAAATCGGTCTTGAATGGTCAAACATTGATGAAATTGTATGACATATGCTACTAACTGGAAGATGTTAATGATAGGACATATACCAAGTTTGCATAAATGTTTAATTCAAAAAGAAATAAACTTGACCCCAAAAGTCAAATGAAAGAAGACGGTCAACACTTTAAGGTCAAAAGCAAGCTTTTTACAAGCTAAAGTTGTCACTGATTTTGGAAAAATTAGAATGTAAAATTATACGGAGTATAAATTAAACCTAAAAATAGATTGTAATTTATACAGCCAGAACAATTTTACTGCTGAACTTTTCTACCAAATTCAAATCGATGTCAAGTTATAAAAGAGTGACCGAAAAAGTCAAAAGGTAGCCTAATAATTATATATAAAAAATGATTATAAAATCATACTTCCGTAAATGTGTCGTTAAAGGAGACACGATGGCCGTCCTTCTCAGTATCAACGAGCACACCATCACAATCGAAAAGCAGAGCTGCAGGAACAATGGTTGAATCAACTGCAGAACATTTGAAGCTACTTCTTCTTGATCTTTGACTAAAATTACTAGTCAACGGATTCGAGAATTTGGAGATTAAAGATCGAATTGAAATTTGTTTGCCGATTGTAGATGATGGTAGTAATGTGGGTTTGAATTGATGGGTGGTGATATGGTGGGATGATTGTTTGCTGTTGATCAAATTGTGGGAGCAAAGAACAGATGAAGATGAAGATGATGATGATGATGTTGATGCCATTTGGGGTTTTGATTAGTCGTTTTGATTTAGTTCAGTTTCATGGTTTTATTTTTGGTGGAATTTTTTTTGATCGGGGAAATTGGATTTTGTGGAGTTTGTGTGTGTGAGAGAATTAGAACTTTATCTTTAATGTCTATTAGCATTTGCATATCCACCACATACATTGTTCCATGATCCCACTAGGTGCAATTTCTACTTAGAATGAGTATTTTTGAGGTTTTTAACTAATATGTATAAAAGTTTGTAATTTCATAATGAAAAGGTAATTCCTAAAATACAAGATTATTGATTAATATACAGTTCTTGATACATATATTAATAAGTAATAACATCGTTTAGAGTTGTCGTTATCATCTCTTTTCTTTTTTTACTAGTTGTTTGTTTCTTTTATCAATTAAGTTACGAACGAGTAAAGTTTTATCCATATAAATAGTGTTGTTTTTGTTATACATGCTAAATAAACAGCTGTGAATCATAGCAATAAACCATTTTATCTTTTTTTTTTACAAGTCATCAGTATAAAAACACATGATTATTGGATATATGTTTAACACGAAAGTTTTTAGATGACAAAAAAGTCATATAGATTATTTTTGTCAAAAAGTAGTTAGAATAACATAGTGATCTAAGCTCATAACTATAAGTAGTTCAAATGTCTAATATATAGCAAAAGAGACCCTAAAGATGTTGATTCTTTTGTTCTTAAGATTTTTTTACGACATTTGTTAAATAATCTTGTCTCAACGTGCCAACCTGACTTTTGCTTATTAACGAAATAAATACTAAAAACTATAAATAGTTACCTGTAAATGAAAGTAATAAAGAGAGGAGTGGAAGAGCCATGTGAAGTTAAATACAAAAGGCATGGGTAGTCTTAAATGACTGACTTATTCATCCCTAGAGCCCGACATACTTCAATCTAAGCACAAGTTTCCCTACAATTAAATCAAATTATTATATTACTGGTAGAATTTTGACTGTCTACATATTATCTTCTTTATACTCCTCATATGTAGGATATTAAGGAACTGAATATTATTATTGTTATATGCCTTTAAAGACAACTATATGTACATTTCACGTGTGTACGTATAATGGTTATGGTGGGTTTTTCATACATGCCATTTGTTATGATATCGATTTGGCTTTCCACAAACTTTTTAGCTAATAAACCCTGACAGCTTTTTTAATTGGTTCCAAGCTAGAGCGAGTTCGAATCACGATGTTCAAATCACAAAAGTACGTAAATGATGTAAGATAACTGTTTTACGGTATGAAACACTTTTTTTAAAAGGCCCTATTCTTATTTATGGACATGATCTAACCGTTATCGTGACCGTTTCTGAATAATCTGATAAATGTTTATACATAGTAGAAATTAAACATGTAAATTTATAGGGGAATTTTATTAGATTTCCTTATCAATACATTATCACCGGATGGTTAAGGTGCTACAACTATAGTATAAAATATCAAATATTCAATGTGTATAAATTAACTATAGTATAAAATATCAAACATGTAAATTTATAGTGAATAAGGGTCCCACAATATGGTTGGGAAGGACAATCAAGGTGGGGTTAAGTAATCTTAATGATGTTTAATAAAGTTAAGTAAAGATAAAATGGTAATTTTATATATACAAATTTACCAAATAAGGAAAGTGTAGCACTTATTTTGAATCACCTATATAAGAAAAATGTAGCACTTATTTTGAATCGGAGAAAGTACAATTCAAGAGAAACGTTCAAAGTAGTCCATTTTTTTTTTGTGAAGTACTAAGAAACAAATCTCAGCCCTTGAATCGATCAACCCTCAAATTACCACCATCACATGTGATTCAATACATCTACATCACCATCACCTCATGAGGATTAAATCACATGTGATTGCAATACCGTCGACCACCACCACCACCATCGCCAACCTCTGACGACCAGCGTCTCCACCACCGGCAACCTCTCGCCACTATCAGTTGCTTTCAATCACATGTGATTGTGTATAAAATCTCATGTGATTGCGGCGGTCGACGGCGGCAGGCGGTGGTCAATGATGGTGGTGATCGACGGTGGTGGTTATGCATTCAATCACATTTGATTTGATAATTGTGATTGTTGAAAGTTGTTTTGATAAAATAGCTAAGATCTATCTCTTGCCAATTTGTTTTAGAGGTATATACCTAAAACACAACTTTACAAATTAAACATCTAACTAATTTGAAAATAAATAACCGACTAAGGTGGTGGCTTGAGGAGTCGGGGACCATAACATTTAAAGAGTTGTAACAAATTTCACCAACCACCCCTCATCATACAATTTATAACTCCCAACCCCCTCAATAATAAATGTAGTCGGTTAAAAGTTAAAACAAATAAACTTTAGATAATAACATGTGATATGGCTTTGATCGGCGTTCTTTAAATGCGATAGCGTGTTATTGCCCTGATCTATAATTTCACGAAAAATAATTGCATCTTCTATAATTTCGTACAAATATAGACTTTTTGATTGGTTATATTTAACCTTTCTTTGTAAACGAACCAGTATTTTGCTTTAAGTAAATTACAAGGATGGTTTCTAATATTTACATCAAATTTTTTATAATCATTTGTTTAAAAAAAATAATTAAACTGTTGGTTTTTTTTAAACATTTTACTCCTAAAGTGTTTTACTCTAAATAAACAAAATGCTGTTGATCAAAATTCAAAACATAAATATTACACATCTTTTCAGAGAAAAAAAGTCAAACTTACAACCTCTTTTGACATATGCAATTGACCAATGTCTTTAGAGTCAACTTTGACAAACATGTACCACTCTACGTCTTAACCACACTGTCACAAGGGTAAAATAGTCTTTTAACCAGTTTTTCCAATTATAAAAACTAGTAGCAAAACACCTCTTCAAAGTTCAAATAAACATAAAAATACGTTACTATGTCAACTTCCTCCACCTTCACCACCACCACCACCACCTTCATCGCCGCCACCTTCCTCCTCCTCCTCACCACCCTCTCTTCCGCAGCTCCTCCTCCAAAACGCCCATTCAAAAAAATCTACGCCTTCGGAGACTCATACACAGACACCGGAAACACCTATTCCGCCACCGGCCCCAGTGCCTTCAGTTACGTCTCCAACCTCCCGACATTCTTCCACCACCCAACCAACCGCTACTCAGACGGCCGGTTAGTTATAGAATCACTCTCCTTACCCTACCTACCTCAACCCCAAGGCCGACACTTCCTCCGGCATCAACTACGCCGTCGCTGGCTCCACCGGCATGAATTTTTTGTCAAAAATAACCTTACTTTTGATGTCACACCTCAGTCTCTAGTAACTCAACTTCATTGGTTTAATAAGACGTTAGAGGGGCAAAACTTTTTATATAAAAATAACACAAACCAATCAAAATTTTTAAAAAAAGAAAAGAAATAGTTTTAAAGTGCGTTATAGATAGTTTAACACACACATCGTGTGCTCTTAGTAGAACGATCACGCTAACAGTATGATTGCATTTTAAACATTTTCAAAATATGTTTATCTAAATTTAGTTAGATTTCTACCACGGTTGTTTATTCTTTCTGTTCTTTCATGAAATATTTAGTCAGTACATTTATCACCGACTGTCACATTAACCATATATAATACTTTTATTAAATGAGAATAATATATACACTATACAAGGTATTAAAAATAGAACTTTTAATTAATAATTATTTTAAAATAAAGTTTACTAAGAAATTAAATACTTACATAATTTATAAGGTAATAAAAACCTCATTGATAGTATCTAATTATCTATAATAGTTGTAAAATCTTTCATGGAAAAAGTGTGTAAATTCTAAAATCTTTCTTGTGAAAGTTTTTATAGCGTACTAAATATTATTTCTTATTTTGCTAGACATTACTCAACAAAGGTGCAAAATACATAGTGGTCCAAGGCCTCCCAACCACCGGTTGCCTAACCCTAGCCCTGTACCTCTCACCCGAGACCAACCGTGATGACATGGGTTGCGTTGCAACCGCCAACAACCAAAGTTACATACATAACACCATCCTCCAAACCAACATCCAAAACCTAAGAAGAAAATATCCAAAAGCCATAATTGTCTATGCTGATTACTGGAACGCTTATCGGTCTATCATGAAAAACGCACCAAAACTTGGATTTCATGAGCTTTACAAAGTCTGTTGTGGGTCCGGTGGTCGACCCTACAACTTTGACTTATCGGCTGCTTGTGGGTCCAAGTCCGCGAGCTCGTGTCAAGACCCTTCTCAATATATCAATTGGGATGGTGTTCACCTTACCGAGGCTATGTATAAAGCGGTTTCTGAGATGTTTCTTAAGGGTGGTTTTGCTCATCCTCCATTTGAGTACTTGTTGAAAAGCAAACAAAAGTCGGGCTAGATGATGATAACTGTCTTTATGTAGTTTTTATTCGCTTTATATCATTTTTCATTATTTTCATTGTCAATTTGAGTACCCATAATAACATTTTTGGGTTTGTGAACAATTTATAAAGGGGGATTTGACTCTATATGGCTATATTATCCTCATATTGTAATCTTTAACGTCCTTGAATGAAAACACACAATAACGTATTTTCACAATTAGCTTTCTTTATGCAAACTGGACTGATAACATGTTTGTTATCAGAACCTTCGGACCAAACCGAGCTATGTTCTCGGTTTTAATTTTCTCACAAAATTAGTTTTTGGTCCGCTTTTGTCCACTCCAAAACCAAAAAGATGGGAAAAAAGTCAAAGAACCTTTCTCGGTTCTATGTTCGGTTCCGGCCGATTCTCAGTCTGGTCCGGTCCAAGATGATATTGGCTCGGTCCTGGCTCTAGCCGAAACCATTTTCTTGGTTCGGTTCCAAGCGGTTCCGTTCAGTTCTTGGACCATATACAGGCCTACTTTAAAACATCTTTTGTTTACAAATGAGGCAATCATTATGTCAAATCTTCTATTTTGGTAGTCACAAATGAAAGTTTTAACATTTTCTAGAAACAAAAGCAACTATATCATACACTTAAACACAATCACACCACCTTTAAAGAACTCACACAACATCTTTCTCTCAAAAAAACTCATATTTTTCACGGATCAATCACGCCAAACGCAAGCGATATCAACTCATTCGACAAAAGAAACCCATCCGGATCACTCAACCGAATAAACCCAATCCCATTTTCCAATTTCTCATCATCCAAAACCAAAGATCCAAACTCATCTTCCAAAATCTCTCTCCTTTCATCATCCAAAAACACCACATGCCCACTTTTCATATACGGTTCATAAACCTTACACAATTCGATACCAACCGAACCCCCAAAATCTTCAACAAAACTCTTAAAATCCAATCCTTTCGATGTTCTTAACGAAAGCATCACAATATCCATAGCCATTTCCACTTCATCAACATCGTCATCTTCTTGGCCCAAATCTATCAATCCAGTTTCCAAATCGTGCACGTAATTTGTGTAATCTTTTAACTTTTTTGGTCTTGAAAATCGGGTCCCGTTTATATAACTAGCTGAACCTAAACCAAAGGCGTAAAAAGGTTTGTTTATCCAATATGTGTAATTGTGTTTGCACTCAAAACCGTTTTTGCTATAACTACTAACTTCATAATGATTGTAATTAGCCTCTGCAAGCTTTCTTGAAGCCATTCTGTAGAATTTTGCAGATTGGGTATCAGAAGGTAGTGGGAACTCACCTGGTGTGTACCTGTAGGAATGAAAATATATATATTTTGTTTGTAAATTACAGAAATGAATGGAAATGAGAAAGAAATTAAAAAAACTTACAATGATCCAAATTTGGTATCTTTTTCAACTTGCAAATCATAAACCGATATATGATTCGGTTGGGCTTCAATAGTAAGCTTCAAACTTTCTTCCCACATTTCTTGAGTTTGATGTGGTAACGAAGAAATCAAATCCATACTCCAATTTCCAACCCCACATGAACCAACAATCTCAATTGCTTCAAGAACATCTTCAACACCATGTGCTCTGCCACAAGCTTTCAATAACTCATCTTGAAATGCTTGAACACCTAAAGAAACCCTATTCACACCTAACCCTAATAACTCATTCAGTTTCTTAGCATCAAATGTTCCAGGATCCATTTCCATTGATATCTCAGCATCCGAACACACCCCAAATTTCGATCTCAGTGATTCGAGAACTTTTGCAACGAGTCTAGGTGGCACCAGTGACGGCGTACCACCACCGAAAAAGACGGTTTTCAGAGGCGGGTGGTGGTCGGAATGTGGTTTTGTTGCTTCAATTTCGCGAATAATGAGATTGATGTAGTTTGAGATTCGTGGGTCATCGTCTAGGGTTTCGGGCGCAGAAGAACCGAGGGCGAGAATTGGGAAATCGCAGTAATGGCAGCGTTTGCGACAGAATGGGAGGTGGATGTAGGCTGAAGATGGCGGGAGTTTGTAAATTGGGGTTTCGATTGTTGGAATGTCGAGTGAGGCATTTCGTCGAACAGTTGGTGGGCTTTTTTGTAATGCAGTAGAAAACGAAGGTGGTTTGATGAGTAACTTGTGGGGTTTGGTTTTTGAGTGGAGAGTTGATAGCATGGGAGCAATGGTTGATTTCAACATCGTTTTTAATGCAAAAGGGAGAAGAAAATTGTGTTGAAACTGAATGTATCATAGCATGTTAAAAAGATCCATTTTCAAGAAAATGCATCGGTCCCAAATGCCTTTAATTTTTTGGAATGTTTTTGGAGCTCTTGTCTAGTCTCACTGTTTAAATAAAACTAAAATACTTCTCATTTTGGATTATTAAAAGATGTTATAAACATTTAATTAGAGAAAATATACTCCCTCCGTCCCACAAAAAAGTTTATATTTCTCCTTAAAATTTTGTCCCACAAAAAAAGTTTATATTTCTCAAATTAGGGGGTCAACCTAATAAAATAATATTATTACCAATCATTCCACCAATAAAATATTTTCTCTCTCCAATCTAACCCTTATATTTTAATCAAAAGTATTACAAAGAACTCCACCACTAACTATCTCCTAAAAAATTGTGTTCAAATAAAATATAAACTTTTTTATGGGACGGATGGAGTATAAATTATGGGGTGCAAATGAGTTGAGTAGAGCTCGAATTCGTTTCGGCATCCTCGAGCTCAGCCCATAACTCAACGAGCTTCCAATATGTACTCTTGAATCAGCTCGAGAGGAACCAAAAGCTCGAGAGGAACCAAAAGCTCGAAAATACATATATTTAAACATACATACATAAAATTTGACAAAAACTCGAATTCGGCTCGAAAGCTCGAACATATATAATACCTCCGTATCAAAATAGGTGATACAAATGTGATTTAAGATAGACTAAAGTGGATAGTTAGTGGAAAATATGTCTCAATTTTTTTTAATAAAGTGATATTAATGATGTCTAAAAGTAGAAGTAAGTTTTAGAACTGTATCAGTTATTTTGATTCATTCATAAATAAAAATGTATTACTTCCTCCGATTCAAAATAAGTGATACACTTTCCTTATATGAGTGATTCAAAATAAGTGCTATACTTTCCTTATATGATCAGTGATTCAAAATAAGTGCTACACTTTTCTTATTTGGTAAATTTTTGTATATAAAATTATCATTTTATCCTTACTTAACTTTATTAAACATCATTAAGATTACCTAATTTACTTTCTCTTGTTTCAATAAAGCCAAAGATTATATTGTGGGATCCTTCTTAACTAATTATCCTTTTTAATCTATCATAATCTCTATTACAATGTTTAGCATCAAAAAGCGTGAAAGTAAAAGTGTATCACTTATTTTGAATCAGATGAAGTACTTATCTTAATATGGAGGTAGTATGAACGTTACTGTACACACGTGTATATATATAACGCTCGGAAAGTTCAATAAGAACTCGAGTCGAGCTATCAAAGGCTCGAATTTGGCTCGTTAAATATTTCGAGTTGATCAATAAAAAGATGACTAAATCGAGTTGCTCGATAAAAACTCCACTCATTTATATCCCTACTTCGTAGCACTATCATAAGCATAACAAAATTAAAATTTTAAGAAATATATATATAATAACACTTAAATCTTTTCACCAATTAAGGTGTTGTTTGTTCTTTAAGTGCTTTTATCTTTGAAAATTGAAAACCATCTAAATCACGAGCAAACTCGACTATCCTTAGGAGCTTATTGTAGATAAAACTAGGTTATAATCCGTAAAAATCACGGGTGATCGGTAATTTGTTGAACTATAATTTATAGAATAACAAAATGAATTGTTAATTATATGATTATTACATGTACAATATTAAATTATATACAACCCATTCGTTTGCTTCCTATATTTTAACATATGTCCAACCACAGCCATAACAATATATGCATCTTTTTGATGGATGAATGATAGATTGCATAGGGACATCATTAGTCTCTGTTTATAAATTACGATAATAGAAACATTTATCAATATTACAGATAAAACATGTTAAATACGTTTTTGGATATACCATTGTTTATCATACATTCATACTCAGTCTTGCATGATTATCATTTCTTGTTGAATAATCTACAACTTGAGAAAATCAGTATCATTTCTTGTTGATAACTATATGTCAAATTCAGATACCACATGTGCATAAACTCAATGGAAAAAAAATCTGCAAAGAAGAAAAAAGAAACATAAAAAGCAGCAAGATCCAAAAATACACACTTCCATTGATGGTGTCGATTATGGTTTATACAATGATTTAAGTTGTTTCAAACATTAATACACACTTCAACTAATTGAATCAACCCAATATTTTGACCCTGACCCGTTTTCCTTTTAGCTAAGTTTTTAAATTTGACCTATGTGACTAAAACCATAATCCAAATGGACTCACTCAAAACATGTCAAAATTACCTCCCATCTGTAAGCACCGCCAAATCTTCTAACATTGGCTCTCATGTTATCTTCAAATCTAGAAGCTTTAATTTCAAACACCATACAATTATAAAGTATATTCATATTTCTTAATAAAATTAATCAAGTATAAATAAATAAAAAGAGTATAATAGCAATTAAAATTGCTTATTTCTTTCTTTAGGTCCACCTTGATGTCTGTTAATGATGATCATTGCCAAAAGCTTACTTTTAAAATATTCAGCTACAATTATCAGGGATCTAGGTTTCTGTTAAATATTTACACTCTGTTAATGCTTCTATTTTTTCAGAGAATTTATACACGGGTCCAGAATCCTCCCAACAAAGTTATACTGCATATTTCCATTTTAAACATTAGGGAAAAAAATTAAAAAATAATGTGGTTGACTTTCGACCCATTTGAACCGTACTTCCGGTTAATTCCCATATTTTTTCTTTATTTAATATTTACCTATTTGACCCGTGAGACATAAAAACGTGCCTGTTTAAAAGTTAGAAATACTTCGGCAAAAGGGAGTGATTTTTACACCACAACTTTTATTGCATGTACCACAATCATTGCTTACTTTGATTGTACAGTTAGCTGCCAAACTTGTACAGTGTGGTGTAGACATCAAAAATTGTGTGGTGTAGAAATGAATTCCCTTCGGCAAATTGGGCAGGTTGCCTAAAGAAAGAACATATAGCCTGCAAAATAAACATATATTTCACAAAGAAATCAGCAACACCATCAATTCTACATGTAGTGTTATAATCTTTTTAGCGTTTAAACAACAAAAAATTCTGTTGAAAAAATACGCATAGAAATACAATGGAATACCTTGGATTAATGCTTAATTAAAAAATACAACATTAGCAATGTGTTCACTTACATGCTTTAGAGTTTTCTCAGATGAAGCAAGTGCTTTAAAACCAGCTTGTGACAGTTCTAACCGCAAACAAAACAAAATTACAATTATAATTAAAATTGAAAATGCATAACCTTTTATAAAATAAATTATAATTGAAAGCAATTTATCTTCGTAAGCTTGTTTAGGAGATAAAATTAATCTTCGATTCTTATTCTCAGTTAAGGATCTTGCAATTCAATTTTTGTTTCTTCAATTTGTAATTCTGGAAATTATAAGATCAGAATATATGATCCACTTCATAACCATATTGCTTAAAACTGGAATCTTTCACATATGTCCTTTGTCCAATCTAATCATTAATCAATAACAATATTAAATCAAAATTATACTACGTATTATGTTACACGATGTATAGAAATTAATCGTGTATATGTATATTTGATAAGATGTAGAGTTTTAATTTTACCTTATCGAGCTTCTCGAAATTATTAGCGCTCCACGGCGGCCATGTCGGAGAGGTGTTCAGGCTAAACTCCCGTTTCAATCTACGCCGGACAGACGCTCGAACATCGCCCGCGGTTTGCCGGATCCTCTTCTCAACTCCAGTCTTTTTATCAATCCTAGCTAATTTGTTTAACTTCCCGTATAATTTAGCTATATATTTTTTTAGGGATTGATAGGTAATTAAACATACTCAAAATTTAAATTGGGATAGATTGTGAATTAAATGTTCTCATTTATAATTATTCCGAAATTAATACAGGGAGCAATTGACGTGCATAATAAATTAGTAACCAATTCAAAATTGTGGACTTTTTTAAGATAATTTAAGAAATCATATTAGTTGTTTCTATTTCGAGTTCTAAAGCAACCGTTTATTAGGAAAGTTTATATAATGAATTGGAATTTTCGGAAAAAATATATAGCTAAAATTAAACATTTGCAGACTTGAAATAAGCGGAAAAACAAAAATTGCAGCCAATAAAAGGCCGCCACGTGTTAAAGTTGTGGTCTAAAAAGGTGCCACATGGCGCCTTAATGTTTCTTTTATTATATTTAATAGATTACCATTTTTTTTCTTGAACAAACGAAGCCTAAATCCTAATAGTGTGATTACTTGAAATTAAGTGTCCCTTTTTCATGAATTGTGAAAAAGTGTAATTAGATAAAAACTAGAGCGTACATGTAAACATTTATAATTATCGGGGGCTCTTACAACAAAACGTAAACTTCGAGGGACCTGCCATGAGTATACCTGAAAAATTGATCCCAAACCAATAAATGGAAACACCGAGAAGAAACGAGCTACCAACGATTGAGCAGCCATGGACGACGGCGAAGAAGCAGAGAAGAAGAACAGAACTGAACAGAACACAAATTGCGAAGTACTCGAGAAGGTTGGTAAAGTTATCGTCACGATCAACGAAGCCAAAAACGTTGATCAAGTTATTTGCGCTCTTCACTCTCTCGCAGTCCGCCTTTTCCCTCTCGATTCCCGCGCATTTTTAGGTAATTTATCGCCTCCTATTTGATCATATACTACGGATACTATCAAATTACTTCGTTATTTAATTAGTATATTACCGGAAATGGAAGAATGTTCTGTGTTTTTGTTCGATTAGGGCTTTTTATTGATCAACACCTACTACCTGCTACTAACTGCTTCAATTTTGATTTATGACTTTGTAGGTAGCATTGACAAGCAGTACAGAGATGAGGTTTGTAATCTTTTGAATAATTTTGAAGTCCAATAAATATATTTTTGAGCTTATAATGAACTGAGTGTTTGATTATAATATGTATAGATTATTGGAGCTGAAGTTCCTTCAGTAAATGAAAGAGATAACTGGTGGCATAAGTTTTATCAAAGTTCTGCATTTCCAACAATGGCTAGAGTGTTGTTGCAAGGTAATTACTAAATTACATATCTATGAAGAAAAGCTTTCATTTGTGTCCCAAATTTGTAGAAATTGCAATTTCTCTTACTTAAAACTGAACCAAAAATCTGTTCGATATGCAGATATTGCTTTAAATTGGCTAACTTGTTTCCCAATTTCTGCAAAGAAACATTTGTATGATGTATTCTTTTTAAGGGGCTGCATTTCCGAGGTTGTACCAACTTTAGTTCCATTTTTACAACATAACACAAATGGGCGACTTGAAACAAGCATCTGCTCAAATACTGAAAGGTATTGCCAATTTTTTGAGAAATTAGACAGTTTCCATATTTTTGCGATTAGGAGTTATATTTTCTTAGATATAAATTTGAATATATAACAGATTACTTGCACTATGCTTGCTTGAAAATGATGGTGTGCTCCAATTGGCTCGAGAATTTTCTAAAAAATCCGATAACATAAATTCTGAGCAGCACAAGCTTGCAATCTCTAGAGTGGCTCAGATCGTGACATCTGTCCCTGATAAAGCACGCTCGGGAGCTGCCACCTTACTACAATCACAGTATCCTTCATATTAATTAGCATCAAAGAAAATAATCGATAATTATTATTTATGATTTTTTTTTTGTTTTATCTTAATCTGATTGTGTCAGCTTATATGTAAAAAGGATTACAATTCAACTAATTCAGGCAGCACAAGAGTGGGAAAATAACTATTTTAATGAATCAACTAACTTTAGTAGAAATGATTTAAATGGTTCTATCCTATTTATTGGGGATGCTTTTGCTCGTATATGTAGGCGAGGGTCCACAGGTACATTTTGTATTTTATTTTATTTTTAATTTTCAATTAATGACATCACTATTCAATATGGTACAGATGTGCTTTTAAGTGTATTGATCCCACAAATTGTTAGTCAAATTCGAACCTTGTTGCAGTCAGAGAGTGATTTAACCGATTCTGAGTCTTTGAAATCAAAACCTGGTTTGCAATTTTGGTCAAAAATTATGGAGTCAGTTAAAGATTCATATGCTGTAGAACGAATAACAGAGCAGCTTTTAAAAAATTTAGCAACTCAAAACATTAATGATGTTGAAGGTTATTGGATTCTTTGGTTGTTGTTTCACCAGATTTATAAGCTCCAAATGTCCATCAGGTATGATATATTTCTTGGCAGAATGGTAATTTTTGTACCATTTTTTTACTTAAAATTATTAATTTTTTTTTTACTTAAAATGGTAATCTTTTTGGTAATTGGTCAAAACTGGCAATTTTTTACGGGTCGAAACATGTATGTCGCATATTTTTTGAACTTTTTCATAAATAGTTGGCATGTCTAGGATTATCTAATTATATTATTTAATTAATAATCTATTTTTTTTAATAAAATGAGCGAATTTAATAGATGAAGTTATACAGGTCCATGTTTACAGAAAGATTTTTACTCTGGAAAGTGTTCCCCATCTGTTGTCTGAGATGGATCCTTCAGTTTTCAGTTCTTCAATGCCCTCCTGATACTACATGTAAAGTCAAAGGTCAAAGTCAACGCAATCTATTGGATACCACTAAACGTCTTCTAGCAGTATGGTCCAAACGAGAGTTTGTACAGTCAGCACCAGAAGAGCAACAAGCTTGTATCTTTTTTTTGTTTATTCTTCTCCTAGTATTAATTAAATTTTGATCATGTTTACCAGATTATGCTGTAAATTGTCCATTTTACCCTTACATCCCTTTTATTTTAACATAATTTCCTTAACTTGAGATTCAGATTTAACTGCAGCAGTTGGTCTTTCGTTAGAAAAGCTAAAAAAGGAAGATTTAGATGCTACAAAGGATGCAATGCACTTGATTCTTCAAGGAGTTAGCTGTATGTCTTGTATCTTTTACTTACAGGTGGCAATTTCGACCCATTTACTTGTAAACGGGCCGATTCGGGTTATCTTTTATCTCTAACGGGTCAAACGGGTAAAATAATAAAACTTAGCCTTAAATTAAATGGTTGAACGGGTAGAAACTTCCCCAACATGTATTTTTAATGCATAAAACCTCCTAATTTATGTTTTATTCAAAAGATTTGGCTATTATTGAAAGAATAAATTACATAAATTGTTCCTGTGGTTTGTATGGAGTGTTCGTCCCTCGAATTACTCTTATTGAAATGATATAACTTTTTCCATCATAATTGACACAATAATTATAAATTACCAATTTAAATTTTTTGAGCCGTTTAGACACATTCCAAATTTACCCATTTTAAACAATTACCTAACCAAATAATTATAATGATGGATTTCTATTTCCAATTCATTTAGACTTTTTTTAATTTTTAATTTTTTTTATAAAATGTCCAGGTAGGCTGGAGAGCCCGTCTCATATGGTTCGCAAGATGGCTAACAATATTGCTCTAGTTTTTTCGAAAGTGATTGACCCAAGCAATCCTTTGTATCTTGATGATACCTGCAAAGATGAAACTATTGATTGGGAATTCACATCAACAAATACCAATAGGGGCGAAATGGTAATTTCAGATGGCAAAGAAACAAATATAAAACAAAATGAAGCCCATACTGATTTAATCTCAGAAAAGAATCATCAAGACACAAAAAATAAGAATAAAAATAAAGGATTGATGGAATTGACTTTGGTTGACCCGGATGAGGTTATTGATCCTGCAATGTTGAATAATGGGGTTGATGATGATGATGATGATGATGATGATGATGATGAAACATCGAGTGAATCTTCTTTACAACCGTATGATTTGTCTGATGATGATACTGACTTGAAAAAGAATTTTGCACAGTTGGTTGATGTTGTTGCAGCACTCAGAAAGTCTGATGATGCTGATGGTGTAAGTTTTTATTTATTTATTTTTATTATTAGAGTAAATTAATGAATTTTTTCCCTCTGTTGTATCAAATTCTATGATTTTGTCCCTATACTTTTAATTTCGTTTTTTGCATCCTTGTACTTTTTTAATTTCGTTATTTTTGTCCCTATGGCCTTCAAATTTAATTTTTTTTCATTTTATGACCTGAAATGACCAAAACGCCTTATACATATTTTTCTGATTTTTATAAGGGTATTTTGGTCAGGAAAAGTATTTATAAGGGTATTATGGTCATTTTAGGTAGAAATGGACGAAAAACATGAAATTGAAGACCATAGGGACAAAAATCACGAAATTAAAAAGTACATGGACTAAAAAAGCGAAACTAAAAGTATAGGGACTAAATCATAGAATTTGGAAGACCAGATGGACAATTTTTTTAATTTACTTTTGTAATTATAATTTTATTGCAGGTTGAAAGAGCTCTGGATATTGCTGAAAACCTAATTCGAGCAGTTCCTGATGAACTTCCATTTATAGCAAATGATTTAGTCAAAACCCTAATTCAAGCCCGTTGTTCTGATTCAACAATTGAAGGTGAAGAAGAATCAGCTGAAGAAAAAAGGCAAAAAGCCCTAATTGCTTTAATTGTCAACTGTCCAATTGGAACCGTAGATCCAATAAACAAATTATTATATTCCCCAAATATAGACACCAGTCAAAGAATCATAATCCTTGATGTAATGACCAATGCAGCACTCGAGCTTGCTAATTCACGGGTCAAAAAGTCAAAAAGTCAAATATTGACCGTAGGTGAAACCCAACCATGGTTTATGCCAGCTGGCGTGGGGTCAACTGGTGCAGCAACCGTGTGGAAGGAGATATCAGGAACTGAATCACCGTTGACTTTGACTTATTCCTATGAGAGAGACCTGCCTAGTGAAACGGGCCGGGTCAAAAGTGGGAAGTCAAGACGGTGGAGTGGAAAGTCAACGAATGGTGATGATCGGGTCGAATTGGGTCAGAATAAGTTTCCTCCATTTGCAGCTGCATTTATGCTGCCAGCTATGCAGGGGTTTGACCGGAAAAGTCACGGGGTTGACTTTCTGGGAAGGGATTTTATTGTTCTTGGAAAACTTATTCATATGCTCGGTATTTGTATGAAATGTTCTGCTATGCATCCTGAAGCATCTGCTTTGGCACTCCCGTTACTGGATATGTTGAGTTCTAGGTATAATTTCAACCCATTTGCTTATAAATGGGTCGGGTCGGGTCATGCTTTATCTCTAACGGGTCAAACAGGCAAGATAAAAAATAATTGTTTTAAGGAAACGGGTTGAACGGGTCAAAACTCATCCAAAGTGTATTCAAATGCACTAAACCTTTTATATCATTTAATATGGGTTAATTATGTTTTAATTCTCAAACTTTTACCAATTTGGTGGTTTAACCCTTCGAATTTTTATGTACATAATTTATAGTTACTTAACTTTGCTTAATTTGCTAAAAACACCACTATGATTTGTTATCACAGGTTAATCACAAGTTTATAGTTATAAAAATCATTTTAACCCGTTAAAATTTTCTTTTATATAAAATTGAGTAAATTACACCAGTGGTCCTTATGGTTTGTACATTATTACACTTTTGGTCCTTTAGTATCATAAATTACAATGGTAGTCCTTATTTTTGAAACTATTGACACGCTTGGTCCTTTACCCAAACAAATGTTTATTTTTCCCGTCAGGTCTGGTCAGGTGTGATGCACGTGGGGGATTTTTTATGGGTTTCAAATTGGTGAAAGGAACGGAAAATGACAGATTTACCCCTTCGTGCATCACGCGTGACCAAACTTGACCGGATAAATAAACGATTGTTTAGGTAAAGGACCAAGCGTGTCAATAGTTTCAAAAATAAGGACTATCAGTGTAATTTATGAAACTAAATGACCATAAGGACCATTGGTGTAATTTACTCAAATTGAGTAAATAACACCAAGTGAACAAGTAACAAGACACAACCCGTTTTACCACCTCTATCTTTACATGGTCCTCTTTTTCTTTCGGAGTTTAATTTAATTTTTTATAATTAATGGTTTAAATTGCAGGGGTGTAAGCCATCATGCAGAAGCATATGTTAGAAAATCTGCCCTTTTTGCAGCATCATGCATATTATTAGCTGTTAATCCTACTTATGTAGCATCTGCACTAATTGAAGGAAATAGTGAATTATCTAGAGGCCTAGAATGGGTTCGCACGTGGGCTCTTTCTGTAGCTGAGTCAGATACCGATAAAGAATGTTACATGGTAATTGGGACCCACTAATCAAAACATTAAATTGAATTAAATTAAGCCAGATACTTATTGTTAAAATTAATTAATTATTAAATAATTATGATTTTTTAGATGGCGATGGGGTGCCTTCAACTCCATTCGGAAATGGCGCTTCAAACATCAAGAGCATTGGAGTCATCTGATAGTGTTGTCCAAACAAGAGGCATAACTCTTCCATCAAATCTGGTCAAGGGGAAAATTAAGATCTCCTTCTAATTTCACAAAGTAATGATTTCATTTTTGGTATGTTTCTTCGACTTATTCATGTTTATTTCTAATTATAATGTGTAAAATAGTAGATGGTTAAATTAAATGGTCATTATAAATATTTATGTATAATTTATGTGTGCATTTAGGTTTAGATAAAGAAAAAAAAAAAAGAATGGTTTTTGTGGCAAACAGTCTGCCGAGAAGTGGTATTGATGTATTTGTGTCTATTTGCTACTCACCACAAGATAACAACATGTGTAATCCACTAATTCTATTTCCTCAAATTAGACATTGATTTTGACACTTGTCTTGATTAACTGAGTAGACACACAAGTATGTACAAATGTATAGATAGTAAGCGCCAATGCTATTTCTCTTATCTCCCACTCATTCGTTACTACTCATATGATGAATCTACCACCATAACACAACCCCAAGTGATCACCAAACTCAAAAGCTCACTCTCCAAAACCTTAACTCATTTCTACCCTTTGGCTGGAATATTGTCCAACCAAAAAACCGTTGAATGCAATGATCAAGGGGTTAAGTTCTCGGTAACCCAAAGTTGAATCCAACCTTTTAGACTTCATCAAAAATCCAAAAAACGATGAATTGAAACTTGTGAATACGTATTCACTCGAACCTATAACGATCCAACGGTTCAAATCCTATTGATTAAGAATCTTGTAACAAGCAGGTTTGTGTTTAGTTCATTAGCCATAAACAAATTGAAACAAGAAGTGGTTAAGACCGATAGCATTGTGCTTATCCAACTCGACCGCTTTGATATGGAAGTGTGGGACCGTGGCTTTAGAATGTAAAGACTCGGTGGCTTTCCATTTCATAAACTTTAGGCGAAAGATGGTACCTTTGTTACAAGATCACCGATTTCGTGATCTTTTTCAATTGGCTAATGCAATAGCTCATCAAACCAAAAACATGGCTTTTCAAGTGATGAAGTTAAGGGGCTCATTTGGGAAGATTGATAGTGAGTATGCTAAGAGTTTAATGCGCGAAAACGGGGTTGAAATACTGAAAGATAATTTTAAGGAAATAAGAAAGTTTATGGTTCAAGAGGGTGTAAGGGTTTTCAAGTTTGGAAGTTGGTGATATTCCAGCAGTTAAGTGCCCAAATATTTACCGGATGACGATAGGAAGGTTTAGAAACGGCTACGACAATGATTATGTCGCATATATCATGAGCAAGGTTCAACCATACTGTGAGAATTCCTTATAAATGGAAATATGCTTTTAGTTTAATATATAAAAATTAAAAACATTTGAACATGTTATGTTTAACTTCTAACCGTTCGACAAACTTTTGTTCTACCGTTAATCCGGATCATTTTGAAAATTTTATTAATTTAACAAGTTAATAACAAGAGTACTTAGATATTCCAAGTTTTATTTTTCTCACCCCCAAAATTAGTGCTCTCACCACTGATTTTGGATGCTGCATCTCTACCATTAGAGATGAGTTATTTGTGATCTTATTGAATTGTAACACAATTACCCACGAATTAAGTTCATCATCAAGAACTTAATAAGTAATAGTTTATTATCTGCAAAGAAATCCGGAATGTAATTGTCATGTCGATATCTTAGCATTTCCAGCAAGATACCGCAACAATTGGTCTTGATTTCCACCCGAGTACCAAACACCCTTTCTCTTCCGCAATGGTGTACCCATCGCAAATCTCGAGTTTTGCGAGCCATTGTTTCGCTTGGTTGACCGTTTTGACCGGTGCGGATTGGAACCCGGCCCGACTCATTCTTCTCCTCCATTGGTCAACCCTCTCGTGCCTTGCAACCCGATTAGGCCCTTCACAACTAACAATATTTTTTATTTCTTCCGCAAAGTAAAATTGTTCGATTTTGGCCCGTTTAGTGTCGTATTTAGGTAGCATTACGTCAAGTGCGTCGAAAATTGCTGAGTAATAATGTAGTGCTTCCATAAACCTTCCAAGAAAGAAAGGCCCGTTATGGTTCGAATCTTGTTCGACAAGTGTCAAGACTTTTGGGTTAAGGGAGTGGATTATTTGTAGAACCGAGTTTAACGCACCTCGACTTTCTTTTACGACACAATGAAGTTGGAGAACACTATTTATTACTAGTACTTCATTTTTATAGGTCTTAATGTCCTCCGATTTTAGGTTTTCCAAACTACTTTCCACGGTAGAAAATTCAAAATTTATGCCGTTTTCTACGGCATAGGTTTCAAGTTCATTACCGATGGTAACAAACTGGTTAACAAAAGGACCAACTGCAGTGATCCTTAAATGGCGTGGGGTTGGAGTCTTGTCAGCTAGACTCCGGATTAACCCACGCCATTGGTATCCATGGTGTAAACCTAACGTCATTCCTAGGTCTACAACATGAACATAACTCTCTCCCTCAAAGGCTTCCAATATCGTTAAGTTAGAGACAAAATGACCAAATTTAATGTGTGGGCAAGTCTCGTAAACTAATCGTAATGCTTTTTCTTTTTTGTCTAATGCAATGGGATTCATGTTTCTTGCAGGGGCTACCAGCCCAACTGCACCAAGCGGTTGCATTAGTGACAGTCGATCTGTGAGCCCCTGCATGAAACATGATGCCACCCTTTGGAAAGATGACCCAAAAACAAGCGCATCACACCGAAGCTTAGCCAATAAATTTGTTGCGTGCGTTTTATCTCTACAAGCAACCGCCTCCGCACACGAAACGAGTAATTGCACGAGATGAATCTCGTCCCTATTCCCCTCATCATCAAGAGCCCCATAATCCGAAATTGCATTCTCAATGGCCTCGGCTTCTAAATATCTTTGTGTATACATCCAAATATGGTCACGAAATCGAGGCTTTTGGAAGCTATTTGTACTATTACTCCTATGGATAGTCACATTTCTTCCTTCTAACAAACTTGTTTCGGCCATGCTTTTCGATCTTTTTATTGGGTTATCGAAGACCGACAATAAACGTCGAGGGTATAATGGTGACATGATTGAAAGATCTTGACCATCATTTGCTTCATCTTTTTTGCCAAAATCATTCGTAGCCATGTCAAGAAATACATCGGATTTTCGTTTCGTGCCACCAATTTTGAATCTTGGGTCGATTCCATTTATACCCACTTTAAGACGATTTCGAATTTGTTCAGTGTAAAGTGGGTTTGATGACAAGAAACCAGGAGCCATTGAAGTCTCTTTTTTTGAGTTCTTTCTGTTTAAAGTTCAGAAGAGATTAAAAAAGGCTCTGAAAAAACCATAAGGCACTTGAGTAGGACTTATATAGAGGCAAAGTGTTCTTGGTTATTGTCGATTAATATAGGTTTATATTCTAGATATTTAAAAAAATGTAATTAAAATATGAATGACTTAACTCTTGTGTCCTTTTTATAGAAAAATATGCTTTCATCGATCAATCATATCGCGTCTCATTATTGGTAAAAACAAAACTTAATATTCATGGTCGGATAAATTCCAACACTTATATCTCTTAAAAAACTGTTTTGCCTACATATAAAAAAGTGTAAGTACAAGTAAGAATGCCACAAAAATTTATGGGTAATAAAATTGTAACCTTCTAGTGACACAAGTTTTTCTTAGGAATTGTGATAAAAATTAAAACTTTTGACTTTAGCCTACACAATTTAAAAAGTACAGTCAAATTATAACTTTTTCCTACCCTTTCAAAAAACTGTCACTAATTAAAATCCATGTATAGTAAGACTTTCTTGTGTGTCACTAAAAGTATAGTCACTAAATGTTTCTTTTTAGTGACGAGATATGTTGCTCCTAGAGGCTAGAGTGCCTAAACTAAAAAGCTGTTATTCATGCACAGTATATAATCTAAATAGTATTCAACACACTACAGTATTCCACACTTACTCCTTTTTGGCCCAGAAAAAATTGTACTTCCTCTTATTTGAAATAAGTAATAAACTTTCATTTTTTAGGAAATTCAAAATAAGTTAAACACTTTGAAAAATTATCTTATTTGGCAAAAATTAGTGGACTTACACTCACTAATCATCTACTTTAACATAGTGAAATGACCACTTTTATCCTTACTTTTTACTTTTAAATATCATTAACTTCACTTTATTCAAAAATTATAGGACTCATTCCCCACTAACCATCTAATTAATCTAATTTAACCATAATTATAATCTTTTGCCTCAAAAACCGTAAAACCCAAAATGTATAACTTATTTTGAATCGGAGGAAGTACTAACATGGTATTCGAACTAATCAACGGCCAGAAATATTTTTTGACGATCTCCCATATTTTTGAAAGAGAAATAACGGGTTGCACATGTAAATTATTTTATAGGTAACATTATGAAGTAGGAAGATTTGATAGGAAGCATAATTTTTCATCTTTAATATGGTATTCAAGCCTCGATTTAAAAGTCATAGTTGGCCATGTCATGTTTCAAAATGTGATTTAAGTCGGTAATTTTTTGTATAAATTATATATGTGCATACTAAGTTAAAAAAAATATAAATCTATTGATTAATTACAATTTTTATATAATTTATATACAAAATTTTAGAAAAATGTTGTATTTGTATTTATAATTATACGTCACAATTTTTTCAAACAAATTTCAAATTTTAAAATGCGCTAAAAAAAAACTTGTGATAAAGCGCACCTTATAACATCTTATAACGCCTTATTTTATATCACGCCTAACACTATTTCATAAACTATTTCGTAATGGCAGAGGCGTTGTCTCGCGCATTTACACCTCCATAATAATGCGTATATTAAACCTTTTGTAGATAAGTTTTCTTAAATTTTAATTAACACATCAATCAATTTAATTGTAAAATCCTAGGATTACATTGATGCGGTGAAATGATAAGTTGCTTGTACCTTGTCCATGCATTAAGCCTTGTACACATCTAGAAGCCTCTTTTCATATTGAAATGTATTCACAATGTGTGTTCTTTGTTGTACCGTTGTACATGCATATATTAATATCATCTTCGTCATGATCAATTTGCTGGCAATAAATCAAAGTAACAAAAGCTGTCTTTAAAAAATATTTGCGATTTTTAAGGTTACCAACAAAGGAAAGTCAGCAATTGGAATCATATGGGTGATTCACGTTTTTACATGCCATTTTAAGTTTTTATTTAAAAAATAATTTAAGTATGAAATTTACCTCAACAACTTTAATAATTTGACTTTTAACCAGCATATGAAGCAAATTTAGGGCTATTAAGAACCTTTGGGCCGGCCTAGGATCAGTCTCGGGTATTGCCTATTTTGTTCATCTATACATAGATACAAATAGATACACATGTACATGCAGATACATACACACGTATAATCTAATTAAGATGTATTACTACGAGGGAATGCTAAATACTTAGGAGATATTTTGTTAATATTCTTAGATGTAACCAACCTCTACTATGACAAGAAATCATATTAGTTTTTTAAATAATCATTTTTTTATATATATGGCTAAACACTTAAGTACATAAAATAGAAACTTATTTTATGTTAAAATGATCATCACATCATACTTTAAATTTTGACAATTTCAAAATAATGACATATTATTTCATCGTTACAAAGCAACTATATCTCTTAAATTTAACAAAGAAGTACATTACCTAAAAGAGACTAGAGATTTTTATATTATCTATAGTGGAAATCCGCTTAATTAAACGAGTTTTTATTGTATGTTTATATTGTCTATCTTGTATAAATGTATATGATATATGATAACCATGTAAAATTTACGAGTTAACTCAGCACACTTGTCTTAATTAACCTAAGGCTTCTAGTCTAGTGGTATAAGGTGTTGCCCATGGTTCAAGTCCCATCGTAGACTTTGGTGGTGGGATTTATTCCCAATAGGTGGAAGGTTTGAGGGAAGGCATACTGCCCCTTATGGATGTCACTGTCTATGCTCGAACCACTAACTTACTAACTTGCCGTTAAAAAAAAAAACACTCTTCTTGATTAAAGTACGTTGTCGCAACAAAAAAAACACACGAACTCATTGCATGTTTAATTTAGTAAAATGATAGGCCATAGGTTTACTTATAATTTTGTCGGGCTTGTAGACTAGTAATTAATATGTGAGTGGTATATTAATGAAGAGGTTGTTGTTTCAAATAACTTTTATGAGACATATATGTGAGATACTTTTTTGTATGTGTGTGAATATTTGTTGTTCAGATAATAATTTTATCGAACATTCTTTTTTATTTATTCTATGACCGGTAAAATAACATGTAACAAAATTTTTTGTTCGTTGTAACATACTTTTCTTTTGAAATATCTAAACTCGCCATGATTATAAGGTATACATAGTTCGGTATCGTACCCTTCTATTTAGGTATAATCCAAAACGGCCTTGTACACAAGTATCCTTCGCCAATGCATGATAGGCTAGTTATAAATTGTAAATAATATAAAACCGAGGTTTATATCGTGCATCTAACCATTGTACTTTTTATATATGTTTTTACATGTTTATTCTCTCTACAAAACCTATTCGAAAAACCGACCAATCGAAGCACGAAAGTTTAAATATTTTGATTAAATAGACAAGTTCAAGATCCCAAATGATTGGTGTTAATTGCCGCCAAGACAATGGGAGAATAAGAAATAAGCAAATCGTATGTGAACAAAGAGTTTGCTTAGTTGTACTCCGAGGTAAACCAACAAGAAAGAAAGCATACATTGGGACATTGGGTAGCCTTCTATTTTGGCCACCGTCCCTCCACTTTAATTTCTAAATTGTTTTTGTTTTTATTTTTTTAAATTGTTACATTTTTATTATGAAAGTTGATAATTGTTCAAAATAATTTTTAACTTTTATGTAATAAATAAATAAATATGTATTTTGGTCATATGACAACATAAAATTTAATCCAATTACTTATTTATATATTTAATTTTTTTTTAATTTCTTAATTATTTTCTTTAGTTAAAAAATAGTATTAGTTTATATACTTAGTTACATGTAATATTTTTGTATAATATGTGATTGTATACTTGATCAAATGTGATTTTTGTACAATCACATTTATACGTCACATGTGACCAAGTATACAATTACATGTATATGATATTTTTTTTAACCAAAAATAAAACAAATAAAAAAATTATAAATTATAAAATTTTGTGAGTGTCA
This sequence comes from Calendula officinalis, assembly GCA_963853835.1. NCBI lineage: Eukaryota > Viridiplantae > Streptophyta > Magnoliopsida > Asterales > Asteraceae > Calendula > Calendula officinalis. The sequence goes on from OY970828.1 coordinate 36,660,513, forward strand.
AATAACCAAAAATACTCATCCATATATAAAATATGTGATTAATTTTTATCATTAATTATTATTGATAAATGGTTAGGATTTATTTCTTAAGCTACCCGATATGGGTCACCTTTTGCACTGTGGTTGCCTTGTCGGCATACCTTCCACACTATAAAGCATGCAAGAACACTCCCCCCCCCCCCCCCCAAACCACACCGTGGGAAGTTTTAGTGAAGGGGGAGAGACCACAAATACGGCCTTTCACACAGATTGATTGAGGAATTTGTGGTATTTTAGTGGGCCCCTTCCATATTTTGGGTGGGTTAGTAATGTGGTGAGTATTTCCTGTAAATTGATTTGATATGGTTACTTAGGTAGCATTTGATGTGACAAATTTTTCAGTGTAGTTGGTGGTACATATACGGCTATCCACCAACCCTAAGATTAAAAAAAATTAAGAACTAATTTGAATACATCTTTATGAAAATTATAATGTTTAATTTAGGTTAAGTTGTAAATAAATGTAATGTAGTATAAGTTTTTAATTGTTATATGTATACAGAAGAAAATACAAGCTAGCATAAAATACATGTTATGCAGTGTTGTACTTGGTACGCTACACCGATGGCTATTGTTGGATTCTTGTTAATGAGTTGGTATGTCAAAAACATTTAACATGAACCTGATATGTTTATATAAAGGGATTAAATATCTTAACCATAACATGTTTACTTTCAACTTGAATTAAGGTAAGTCCAACGGAACATTGAAAATAGGCGGATTATAGTGTCCAATCCGGACAATTAACTTAGGGATTGAGACGACACTTTTAATTTGACGGAAAATTTTTAGTTATTTAGAAAAAAGTACTGTAATGGGCCCGATTTTAATATTTTGCCCAATGCCCAAAAGTTAATTGGACGGCGCTATGTGTAAAGTAATTTTCCCTATACAAAATCACATCATTGTTTCATAAAATACTTAAAATAAAATTGTAAATGATTATAAATGTCAAATTGATTAGGGATTACGTATGTTGACAATGAATAATAAGAATGTTGCAATTAAAAAAAAAAAAAGGTTTAATAATTGTAAAAAAGAAAAAAGACATGTATGTTGCGTTATTGTATACTATACTCGTTAGATGTATGAATTGTTTCATATGTACAAGTAAATGGCTAGGCTGCGTGAATCACAAGACAAAATTCGGCTATCCATAAGTTTGATTTTGTAGTGATGATTAAGAAGGTTTTATAAATGATCATATCTGGTTTGTTAGACATCTAAGAAAGATGAGTTCAGCTCTACTCAACTATATATGTTAGGTTACTTCTGAATTTGATTTGATAAGTCGACAAGTTTTAACGACGAAAACTCAAACTTAATTGTATCTCAAAATGTTTAACTTGATAAAAGTTAAACGGTTGTTGAGGGTATTCGTGTGGGTTCCTTTGATTCGTCGGCTTCTGCGGCTGCTGGAAAACTGGATCTTAAGGTTGAAGACATATGAGCGGATTTATAATCAGAGGTTCCAAAAGGTAAAGAAAGCTAGTTTGTGCTAGCTAGTTTGTGTCTCTTATTACATTATTAATGATGTTTTTATTTTATTTTATTTTATTTTATTTCGTTTTATAATGTACTTTGCATGAATCATGAATGTTTGTCAGCCACATTCTATATCTCACTTGTTCTAGTTTAATTTCAGAATTTCAAATATATTAGCAAATTAAATCTATCAAACAAATAATAGTTACAATCCCAATTCCCATGCCAGTGTTCTACACGGGCATATTAAGCCAGTGTTCTTCTACACGGGCATATTAAGCCAGTGTTCTACACGGGTATATTAAGCCAGTGTCCAAAATATTAAAGAAGAAATACAAAAATAAATGGAGTAAATAGTGGCCTGTCATTCACGTGCACAAGTTCTTCCCAATTTTTTTCTAAGTCCTTTTCTTTTGAATTCCCAATGCTATTCTCTAGCCGAGTGTATGTTCATTGAACTATATATATATAAGGGTAAATTATAGTTTTTGTCCCTGATCTATACCCGATTCGGGGTTTTTGTCCCTAAATTTTTTTCTTCCGTTTTTTTGTCCTTTAAGTTTTTAAAATTCTGCATATTTGTCCTTCCGTCAATTTTTGGCCGTTAGCTGACGAAAAATGCAAGACATGTGAGGGCATTTTGGTCCTTTTCACCAAATTATATGTACTCTATGCTTTAATAGTTGTACTTTCATGTTTATCCAGAACAAAAGCAACCCATGAACACTTTGTTGTAAACCCACCAGAAATCAAAAGCACCTGCAAATCTATAACCTACAAATCGATTAACACCATGAAGTCAAACCAAGAACACTTGTAAACCCATCAAAAAACAAAAAACAAACACCTGCAAATCAATCATCATCACACCTTCAATTATCAGATTTGTCCATTGAAGAATCTTTTGAAGGCTTTTTCTCGACGATGATGGTAATGCAACGGTGGTGGTGGTGCGATAGTGGTGATGGCGATGCATCACAGATTCTTCAATGGGTGTTCGGATGTCGTTGATTTCACAGATCTGTGGTGTTCGTTGATTTCGTTGCTCACAGCGTATGTTGATTTCGTTACCAAATTCTTCCCCGGCGTCACAGATCTCTGGTGTTCGTTGATTTCGTTGTCACAGCGTATGTTGATTTCGTTACCAAATTCTTCCCCGGCGTCACAAATCTGTGGTGTTCGTTGATTTCGTTGCTCAGATCTGTGGTGTTCGGATGTCGATGGGGAAGAATTTGAGTATGTTGGATTCGTGTTTTATGAAGAATGGTGATTCGTGTTCGTTGATTTCACGTTACCCTTGTTTTATGAAGAATGGTGATGAAGAATTTGAGTACGCTAGATTCGTTGATTTCATAGATTTAAGTACGCTGGGAGGAAAAATTTCACAGATTTGAGTAGGCTAGGTTGTTTTTTTTGGTGTGGTTTTGATTTTGATTATGAATTTTGTTTTGTGAATGACTGATTTTGATTATGTGGGTGATTGATTTTGATTTTGAATTTTGTGGAAGAAGAAGATGTAAAAATAAAAAGAAAAAGAGTTCAAATAAGGGTAATTTGGTAAAATGGACAAAAAAACCGTCAGTTAACAGCCAAAAATAGACGGAAGGACAAATAAGCAGAATTTTAAAAACTTAAAGGACAAAAAAACGGAAGAAAGAGGTTTAGGGACAAAAACCCCGAATCGGGTATAGGTCAGAGATAAAAACTGTAATTTACCCTATATATAATTACCATACATGTTATACCGTTCATTAAACTTGAACGGAACGGGAGGAAAAAATGGTGGCAGAGAAAGTGGCGTTCTATGTTTTTATTTTTTTAGTGGGGTTTATACGTATATAATAACTTGATAACTTAGAGAGAGAAAAACTGATAGGTAACACGTGTCCTTAGTGAACAAAACACACTAAGGTGTTGTTTATTTTTTAGACCAAAAAGATCTGCTGTCTGCTTACCGCATCTGCTAATTGCTGCAGTTTCTTGGTGGACCAAGGTCTGCAGTCTGTAAGAAAGTTGTTGTTTGTTTTTTAACATCTGTAGACTTAATAAATTAATCAAAATTTAATATATCCTACGTCTAACAACATTAAAATAATTCATACAACAATATAATATGTTGTTTGGAGGAGATGTGTTTTTTTAGGTTTGGAAGACCCAAGAAGTTAATGCCCAAAACTTCTTGGAAAAGACCTTCTGCAGACATAAAAAGATCTGCGAGCTTACGAAAAACAAACATCTGCGAGATGCTTTTTCTGTGCGTGGTATGCGCCGCAAAGACAAAAGACCTCAGGAAGACTTTTTGTCAAAAAACAAACAACACCTAAGGTTTGATCAATGTCTTGCAATTTTAGTAATTTTTTCATGAGCTTATTAAGGGTAAAATGGTCTTTTTATTTCATGTGCTTAAAGAGGGTAAAAGAATTGAAGTAGGACTGTCAAAATTTGACACCACACGACAAAAATACACGAAGCGAAACAAAATTGGCACGAAACTGAAATTTGAATTCGTGATCGTGTCGTGTTCGTGTTGTGTAAAACAAACACGAAGTCGTGTCGTGTTCGTGTTCAGAGATTAACACGAAATTGACACGATAGCTATGATTTTGTCATGTTTTTCGTGTTTATCGTGTTTTTAGCATGTAATAAGTAAGAAATTTGTTATTTATTTTGTGTTATCGTGTTTGTCGTGTTTAGCGTTTTTTAATTGTGTCGTGTTCGTGCTACCAAAATAAAACACGACTTCGTGTCGTGTTGTTTTCGTATTGAACGAATTCGTGTCGTATTATCCAGATACACGAAACGATAGCACGACTTGACAACCCTAAATTAAAGAAAATTAATACCCACAACAACGCGGGAACTACAACACTCGTTATAAATACATGACCTAATCATCTTACAAAACATTTTTAGTTATATGTTAAATAGTGAAAATAAAGAATTTACATCTCTTATTTGAGAAAAGAAAAAAAAAAAAGACAAAATAGTGGATTTACAAAAACAGTCCCTATTTTACATTTTCTTTCCATTTTGGTCAGCATAACTAATTCAAACCAACTTTATCCACAATGAGCAAGTGAAAATGCAAACCCTCACCCAATCTCCTTCATCCCTCCAAAAATCCTAAACCCTAACAAGCTCTGCAAACCACGTAACCCAAACCCCTCACTCCACTCCACCTCCACCGGAAAATTCACCGTCAAGGGTTTCTCAGCCGACGAGTTCCCCGTCGATGAAGAATTCATCGAAAAATTCGGCCCCAAAGACGTCGAAACAGAAGACGAAGCTCGTCGCCGTAACTGGATCGAAGGAGGTTGGGCTCCATGGGAGGAAATCCTCACTCCAGAAGCAGATTTCGCGCGAAAATCACTCAACGAAGGTGAAGAAGTGCAATTAGAAAACCCTGAATCGATTGAAGCATTCAAAATGTTGCGACCTAGTTACAGGAAGAAGAAAATGGAGGAATTGGGGTTAACAGAGGATGAATTTTACGCTAAACAATTCGAAATTAAAGGTGAGATTCCGGCGCCGTTGCAGACGACTTGGGCGGGGCCGATGGTGGTCCGCCATGTGCCACCGCGTGATTGGCCGCCGAGAGGGTGGGAAGTGGATAAAACGGAGCTGGAATTTATTAGGGGAGCTCATAAGTTTTCAGTTAGGGTTGATCTTGATCAAGTACTGAATGAAGCAAAAAGTGATACAGATGATTTGTGTTTGGATAGATATAAGGTGTTTTTGAAGCACTATAATGAATGGGTGGAAGCAAATAGGGATAGATTGGAGGAAGAATCTTATAAGGTTCATTCAAATGCTCTGTTTTTAAACTGTTTTATATTGCTTTTATAGAAAATTATGCATTTTTAGTAACTTTTTAGATAGATGTAAAAAAATGTACCTGAAAATGCACATCCAGTTCGAGATGATTCATGATTATATACTAATGATATTGTTATTGTTTATACCTTATACAGTATGATCAAGATTATTATCCTGGTAGGAGGGAAAGATTATAAAGAAGGAATGGTACGATTTATTTTTTCGTTTTCATTTTCGTATTATTTTTGTAGTTTCTCACTTATTTTATTTATTTTTTCGTTTTCATTTTCGTATTATTTTTGTAGTTTCTCACTTATTTTATTTACTTTTTTCTTTTCTGTAGTATGAGCTACCATTTTACTACCCAGGACAAGTAAGTATTATTGCTTCATAATTCTCATTGACAATTGTAATGTATAATTCCATTTTCTATATATAATTATATAAAATATATAATATTTCACGTTATAAACAGCTGTTGAAATGGAAAGAAATCAATTATAAAATACATTTATGCAGATTTGTGTTGGTAAAGTGACAACTTTACATCTTTATCAAGGAGCTTTTGTCGACATTGGAGGTGTACATGATGGGTAACTAACCTTATTCATAATCTTATATTTTTTTGCACGTGAAAATGGGTCAATTCGGGTCATATTTAATTGCTAACGGGTCAATTTATCCATTTAGATTCTTAAACTGTTATCTTGGTGGTATATTAGGTGGGTCCCAATTAAACGTAATGATTGGTTTTGGATCCGACATCATATAAAAGTCGGTATGCATCTAATTGTTGAAATTCTGGTAAGTTATGAAATCTTTAATACCCATAAATTGCATCTAAAATTGTTGAATTATGTTTTTTTTTTAATTTCTTAAAATAATCATTGACTTTGCAGGCAAAGCGAGATCCTTATCGGTATCGATTTCCTATCGAGATGCGTTTTGTTGATCCCAATATTGACCACCTTATGTATGTAATATGTTTTTTTACTTGTATCGTTTATAGTTAGTCAACTGCTTTGACTTTTGACTTGCAGTTTTAAGAGATTTGACTTCCCACCAATTTTCTACCATGAGGAAGATACTAGTATGGACGAGTTACGTGTAAGTATCCATTTTTTAATTGTTTCTTATATTTAGAGATGACAATTTTCAACCCATTTGCTTATAAAAGGGCCAATTTAATAAAAAAATAATTAAAAAGAGAACGGGTCAAACAGGTTAAATGTAGATTTTTCGTGTAATAATATAGGATTTGCAACTAAGCCTTTAAAGATAAACAAAAGTGGTTAACATTACGGTAACCTGACCCGGCCCGTTTCGGCCCGCCCCGACCCGCCTACCAATACTTACCATACCCGTTTTACCAGCGTGATAGTAGAAGACCGCCTATTTCTAGGGATGATCCAGGAATTAAGGTTGAGGAGGAACCGCTTGTATGTAATCACCCTTACGTTAATACGGTATTCTCTCTTCTTATGGTTTAAAATTCACCCTCTACTTTGCTAACATTTTCATTTTAGTCCCTGTATTTTAATTTCTGCTCAACTTTTTACTATTCGGTTTACTTTGTAGTTATGGCAAATACATGTTGCTGAACAATTAATCATGGATGATATGGAGATTAATCCTGATAAATACGAGGGTAAAAAATTATCTGAGTTGACTGATGAAGAAGAATTTAATGAAGAAAATAGAGTTCAATATACCGAAGATTATTATAAAGAAAGTTTGCTACCCAAAAGAATTGTGGTAAGTATCCTTTTCTCTATTACTAATTTACTAATTATTTATTAAAATTGTCATTAACTCAAATCCCGATTTTTTATATGTATCAGAATGTGAGCGTAAAAGATATTGATTTGGAAGCTGCATTTGCAGAACGTCAGGTGTGTAACAATTTCTCATTATGTGATGCCAAATTACATAGATGGTCCTTGAGGTTTATACCAAATTTCACATATGATCCTTTACTTTAAATAATTACATTGGTAGTCCGTAGTCCCTTTTCTGTTAAAAAATAACACTCGTAGTTCTTAAAATTACACCGATAGTCCATTTTCCGTTCAAATATTTAATACTAGATGTTAGGATAAAAGACTGTAGGTGCAAAAAGTTTCCAAAAAAGACTAGCGATGTAATTTTTTTAAGTAAATGACCATACGTGAAATTTGTGATAAATCTGTGGGACAATCCTCGCAATTTACTCAATTTTATTAAAGCTGATTATGTGATTTTGATTAATCTAACGCATTATTTTGGGGCAGCATCATAATGAATTAAAAAGACAAGGAATGGAAAAAGGCATAAGTTCTTACAAAATCGATAAATTAAGGCGTAATCGCGAAATGGACGAATGCGATTTAGTTCACTGGCGTCGATCAGTTGAGGAAAGAGAAGCTTTACTTAAGAGACATAAGCTGGTATTTGCATTCTAAAAATTAATAACTTTAGCAAATTATAATTATTAATTATTTAACATATAATAATGTAATTTAATTTACGGCAGTCGTAGAGCGGTAGGTCTGCCATTAGAGGAACCCGGAAGGTACCATGATCCTAGTACCGTTGCAAAAGACAAATACGACCCTGAAAACCCGCTCTACAGATACAATTATTGGGGGGAACCAAAAAGTTCAGAAAAGACGAAACAGAATCGGTTGAGGGATTTCCATAATAAAGGGATTATAGGCAGGGGAATGGTGTGGTATGAATCGTCTTATGAAGAAGCAATGAGTAATCGGGATGAAACACGGGCTAAAGAAATGATGCAAAAAGGGGATGAAGATGATGAGGTGGATGATGTCATTTATGAGATCGTTTCTGAGCCGCAACCGGAAGTCAACGGGGTTCAGACTAATGTGTTTTCGGATGAATATTATGATTGAGTGTTTTGTATTGTTGTGTGTATAGATAAGGATGTTGTAAAATGTTGTGGTGTCATTGTGTGAGTATTTTTGAAGGGTAGTTGCGGATCTAGAAATTTATATCTCTACTATATTATAAAGAGTTTACCACTTCCATAATTAGCAAGGCTGAAAATTCAGCCAACACACTTGCTAATTATAGAATTGGTCCCTCTGGAAAAAAAAACCCTTATAGAGGAATCGAACTCACCACCTCTACCTTATATAACACATGCCTTACCATTAGACCAAGACAAGGCTGCATTGCTTTTCCTAAACAACATGTAATGTATATAGCTCTTGAAACGCGGGTGAGGCCCAACGATGATAACATGCCTGTTTGTTATTACTTATTTAACGGCCCATCAACGAAATTTAACATGTTCGTTATCAACTGGCCATCGTATTACACCCCATCTGGTCTGGAATCAACTTATTCGGGCGCTTTCCTTCTCCCGCCTCTTCAATTTCTTTGACAAATGATAGGACCCTAAATCCAATCATGTTCATCCGACTCCTCATTTCCGCAGCCTTGATGATTATCATTCTACAAAACTCTACTCGATTCCATACCCAATCTTCATTTTATAAATACAACCTATCGGTCGGTGAAAATGGCTCCTTTAACCCGCGTGCATAAAGCTAAACCAGTCCGCCTCTTCGATTCTTGCGTGTATCCTCCTCGATTCCTTACAGCTTGCAGTCGATGACTATCCTTAGCTACCCTTTAAATACAACACAATGACACATCGATGGGTCGAAACAAATAATCCATACGAAATCTTCATCAAATAAAATTGAGGTAAGCATTTAATTGAAGTGTTTTGATTCGAAAAATGGGTAATTGTGTTTTTATCATGCTTTTTATTCTTACATATTCATTAAATTTTATTTTTATTTGTGGGGGTTTTACAAGAATATTCAGGAATGATTACTTGTTGTCAATGGTGCGTATGTTAATAGTCAATATATAATTGCTTGTTGTCTATTTTGATCATTAGTTCTTTGACAGATGTTATTAAGTAGATTGGAATTCAAGAATGATTGTTGTGACTAAAGCCTTTGTGGTTCTCAACAAGTCTGTTGTCCGTATGTTAATCAGTTTGATCTTATTTTATCGAATGTATGACTGTTAAACATGTTGGTTCCCCCCCCGGAATTTTACACCAATATATGGTTGTTTTTTGTTCATTCTGATTTTATTTCTTGATGCAATTCTTATTTCTCATTTACGATTTAGGTAGTTGGAGCTACATACAATATTAAAGAAACTTGTGTAACTTTTGCTATGGAATTAACAATTACATTAGTAACGAGTCATTAGATTAGTAATGGCAAAGAAGGCTGGTAATTTCTCAAATTTAATTTTAATTAACTGTATCAAATCGTTGGTTATTTTTACCTTTGTGTATGTTTGTTAAAAATACGACTAATCTCATCTTGTATTGCAATGATGTGCAAGCTAGAACTTAGGGTTACACATGCATTTAAATTGTAGTAGTATTTTTGGTGAATCGCATAGAAATGTAACAATCTTTTTTTCTGACCTTTTGCCTATAATCATTTTTTTTAAACAGATACGAGTTCAACTGGCAGCTTCTTGTGCTGAAGAAGCAGTTAGAAAAAGAAATAGACATAGAAACGCTGCTTAAGACTTTGCCACAAAACATAGGAAAGAACTTGGTGATGCTATTGGACCTGATGCTTGTCAAATTTCATGTGATGAAGGTAAAGCCACTTTCTTTAAGGCTGGCCCACATTCGTGGACTCAATGTCAATGAGGTTTGTTTTATCTCGCTGTCAATCGATTAACATAACTTTTTAATTTCCTATACTTTAAATTGATGCAGGAGACTTTGAAATAAAAGATAAATGTCGTATCCCTCCTTATCTGCTCAGTCAAATTGAATGCTACTTGAAGCAAGGGAATGGCTAAAACTTGAAGCATGGGAAGGTCAAAAGTGTTAATTTACATAATGGGTGCATTGCTAATACATATTTAAAGTGGTCTATCCTTCTCTTTCACAAATATTTAGTTAGATGTATATCAATGTATCTTGTAACTTTTTTGCTTCATACTTTTTTGAATTTTTTGAATAGTCAATTTGTCATATTATGTTAATTGTGTTTTTTTGGACAATTATGGTAAATGAAACAAATTCGTTAAACACTCATAATTAGGAGTATTGGATTCAAGACATACAGAATTGTTTGTTAATAGTTCATTTCATTAATTTGTTACTTTCCTGTCCATGTAATATTAGTGGTGTTGGAATCAAACTGCATAAATGTGCCTTTTTTGGTAAAACAAGCTTATCTCCAAATCGCAGAAAATTACCAAATGATCATATTTTTGGTTCGAGTATACCTTGTTGGTAATGGTAGTTGGACACGTCACTAGCATCTTTTAGGGAAAATTTTCATATAAATCGTGGAACCCATTTAATATAAGATAGACAATTCACAATTAAATGGTTTTTGACCTTTTGATATGGTTCGTACACCAAAGTTAAAATTGCCTTTGTATGGGCGGATTAGCGGTGGATGTGCCAGTATGATTTGGGCGTCACACCGAATGTCTTTATTGGCCGAGCATCTTGGTACTATTGGGCCTCAGAATTGGGTGGTTTGCAACACGCATGCTCCATTGAAATCTGTATAAGACAGAAAATTGAATATTGTAATTCCTTTGAAGCTTGTTTACCCATCTTGTTAATCCACGCAAGTAGGGGTTGTTGTAGATTTTATATATTCGGTGATTAAATAATTAGACACTTATGATATTAAAACCATATTTGATATTGATAATTCAATATCAAACTCAATACATAAGAAAGAACCAAATGGAATGAACAAACCTGATTCTTGATGAAATAACGAACCGCACGGAATTGTGATTCCTGTCCTTTAAGGTTTTTACGCGCTGTAATTTGCTGCCAGCCTCAACGTAGAACCCCAGGATTTGATGCAGTTTGTCGGTATGATTCTACAGCAATAGAATTACCGCTAACACAAAGTGACTACTAGGAAACACACGAAGAATACCAAGGCACAACCAGAGTGTGGAGAGTTTTTTTTTCTTAAAAAGTGTTATCTTGAACTTCACAACTAGAAGTTCTTTATATAGGGGTTGAGCCATCAAAGCCATCAATACATTTTATGGAGAGTTAAGCAAGAGTTTTGTAACTCTTGGTTTAATATTCTTTATGAAAAATAAAACAATGCTCTTGTAACTCTTGGATTAATATAGCTAGTAAAGATAATTTCTTATCAATTAAGGCTCAACAAAAGACAAAACTCCACAACTCTTCATGACTAATAGGAAATTTGCCAACTTGCAAATACCCTTGTATTTTCCAACAATCCCCCACCAAGTTGGAAAGTTTCCTTTCACTCAGACAGATGCTGTCACCTGGGTGTCACGAAGATTAAACCCAAGTTTAATGTGAGCAAACAAGAAGAGACTGATTCAATGGTATTCTAATAGGTTTAAACCAAGAACCTTAATAACCTCCTCGGTTTACCCCCACACAACATATGTCATCTTTGTGTTCTCTCTGAGCACTAATATGGCCATGTGCTAAAATCCTTTTCATGACCCTTTAGAAGACAAACCAAAAGTCTTCATTTGAGGCGGCACCACCTCTAGATCAGATAGGCAAAAGTTTACAACATCTTCGTTGCTTAGATGTCTCCAAAATTTTGTTAAGAGCATTAACTCATCCTCGTTCTCGGCAACGACGTACTATCATACCTCACATGGATCTATCTCAATTGATAGTACCTTCTATCATTAGTAATTTCGTTGTTACCCATTAAACTTGAAAATAGGAGCACTAAGTTCAAGTTGGGTTTCCATTACTAACAATTCTAGTTTGGTTTTAGACCCATGACTCTCGCGGTAGATGTAACCAAACCTCTCGTCAGAGGTTTGGTAAACGGATCTGCCAAGTTCTTCGATGTCTTGACATAAACAACTTTGATGGTACCACTATCAATTAGTTGTCTCACAGAATGATGTCGAAGACCTACGTGTCTCAACTTCCCATTATTTATAGAATTATATACTTTAGACAGTGTGGCCTCACTGTCACAGTACATGGGAATTGAAGGCATCGGAGTATCCCACAAACGGATATCCAAGAGTAGATCTCTAATCCACTCTGTCTCTTTGCCTGCAATGGCTAAAGCAATAGGCTCAACTTCCATCCTTGAGTGAGCTATACATGACTGTTTCTTGCTCGCCCAAGAAATAGCCCCACCAGCTAGTGTATAAATCCATCCACTTGTGGATTTAGTATCACTCATGTTATCAATCCAACTGGCATCTGAATACCCCCACTAGTATACTAGAATTTGACATGTAAGTCAACTCAAGATTACTAGTCCTTTTCAGGTATTCTAGTACTCTTCCTACTGCCTTCCAGTGCTCTGTACCGGGATTTACAGTATATTGACTTAGTTTGCTTACAACAAAAGCAATGTCATGTCTAGTACAATGTGTAGCATACATCATGCTTCCAGTTTGCACTAGCATATTCTAGTTAAGCCACTGCTCTACCAGAGTTCACTTCAAGTTTTACACTAGAATCGAAAGGAGTGTTAAATTCTTTAAACTTCAAGTGTTGAAACTTTGTCAATATTTTCTCTATGTAATGAGATTGACTTAGAGAAATTTGACAATATGTCCTTTTGACCTTAATACCATGAATGGTATCCACTTCCCCTAGATCATTCATCTTAAAGTTCGAGGGTAAGTATTTCTTCGTATCATGTATACCTTGTAGGTGAGTGCTAATGATCAACTTATCATCAACATAAAGACAGATAACTACGGTGTATTCAGTGGTGCCTTTAGGGTAGATACATCTATCAACACTATTATGCTTCAAACCAAATGCATATACAGTGGTGTCAAATATCTCATGCCACTGTTTTGGAGTTTGTTTCAAACCGTACAGTGAAACCTTCATGTTTCTCCAAGTATATCTCCTCCTTGAGATATCCAATTCGAAAGGATGTCTTCACATCCATTTGATGAATGTACAATCCTTTCAATGCTGATATTGCTATAAGAGTTCTAATAGAACTAATTCTAGCAAGTGTTGCATATGTATCGAAATAATCAATACCTTCTCTTTGTCTATAACCTTTAGCGACTACTCTCGCTTTATAGACAGATATTGATCCATCTGGATGATACTTCCTCTTGAATATGCATTTAGATTCTATGGGTCTCATACCCTTGCGAAGATTAGCTAACTCCCAAGTTCCGTTTCCCATAATTGAATCCATTTCATCATTAATGACATCCTTCCATAAAGGAGCATCTCGCGATGTTATGGCTTCAGTAAAAATCTTAGGATCATTATCTAAATTAATAGCTAAAATGACCTCTCTCGTCACCTTAGATTGAGATCCTTCAACTAAGTATGAAAGAAAACGTCTCCAAAAATATTTTCCCTTCTAACCCTTGTACTTCTCTTTGGGTCTTCTACAATAGAAGAATGTGGTTCTTCTACAACAGAAGAAGATGAGATAATGTCTCGAGAAGTACTGGGTGCTAGAGTATGATTAAAGCTGGGATTGGAGTTTTCATCATCTCCTATTAACTTATCCTCGAAGAACTCCACATCTCTGGATTCTACAGGATACTTGATTCTTTATCCAACAATCGGTAGACCTTTCTATTCTGAGCATACCCGATGAATATGCTCTTCATAGCTCGAGCTCCCATCTTGGATCGTTTAGGACCAGGTGTATGATAATAAGTTAAACACCCCCACATTCTTAGATAATCTAAATGTTTAGGATCAGGTGTAAGATAATAAGCTAAACACCCCCACACTCTTAGATAATCTAAGTTAGGTTTTCTTTCATTCCATAACTCATATGGAGTAGAAGGAATCACACTACTAGTGATTCTGTTGTGCACATAACATGCAGTTTACAAAGCTTCCCCCCCACAGATTGTGTGGCAATCCCGATTGGTTCAACATACAATTGACGATTTCAATAAGGGTTTAACTCTCTCTTTCAGCTAATCCATTCGGTTGGGGAGTATATAGTGAAATTCTTTCATGCTTGATACCATTCTCTTCACATAATGTATCAAACTCATGATTAAAGTATTTTCTGCCTCTTTCCAAGCGAAGAATGTTAATGTGTTTGTCATGTTGGTTTTCAACCTTGCACTTATACATTTTGAATGCATTAAAAGCTTCATCTTTTGAATGCAACAAGTAAACATGTAAATAGCGGCTATAGTCACCACAAATTGGAATGAAGTAACTTTTACCTCCACGTGTGAGTATTCCATTCAGTTCACAAATATCTGAATAGATCAACTCTAGTAATGATGTGATTCTTTTGACACTTGAAAAGTTTCTTTGTAAACTTTGATAAAATCTTTATTATTTACTTTTATCAATACTTTAGATTGTGTCTTTTCAATATTATTTAATGTTAGTGTGAGCTAACCTTTTATGACACAAAGAAATTGAATACGCAATATAATTTGAAAAACTATTTCATTAATTCGAAACTTAGTTACATCATCACTAGCGATATTGTCACTAACGCTGACAGTATCATATTCTCACGATTACAAATATCAACATTTAACACATAATCATTGGATATAGATACAACATTATCTTATCCATCACCACATAGATCAAGCTTATACATTCCACCCATGTTGATGGTTAGACCCCAAGTAACCCATCTTTGGAGAACACAATATGACCATTTTTATTACCAACTTATAACCATTTTTGTCAAAATTGTTCTCCGATATAAATCCCTTAGAGATTCAACGAACATGTAGGAACTCTCGAAGGGTAACCATAATTCCATTTCAGAATGCTAGCACCACCGTGCCAATATCATGAACACGTACTCTATGGCGGTCTACACAAGTCACCGCAGTTCCTTCTCGAACCATACCATAAATTTGGAAACTATCACGATTTCCACAAACATGAATGTTAACTCCAGAATCCTACATGACCCACACTTGCACCCAAGTGGGTTAGATTTGCAACAACATTTGCAATTCCTTTTACATAAGCAAAATCCGAGCTCCCACCTAACACGTGGTACACACTCAATTTGACTTTACTCTTTTGATCTCTTATGAGATTTTCCTTCTCAATAAGGTAGTGTTTCAACAAAACACCCAAAGAGTAGTCCTCAAATTTGTGAAACTCCAAGTATTTAACCACATTCAAGGAAAACATTATTTAGTCAACCCTTTTCGGTAGCTCTATTCGAATACAACCAGGAAAGACGGTGAGGGTAGACAGCGCTAGTGCGTATCGGAACCACCCCCATTTGGAGTCAGAAAAACCGCCTTTATCTTTCCTAGACATTGTAATATGAATAGGTGAGCCTATTTGGGGATGATTGATAATTTATTCCACTTATAGGTTCAATACAATGCTTAATGATACACAGCTGGAAAGATTCCGTTTAACACTAAAATTATTTAACTTGTATAATAATGATTTTTCAAATAGTACACTTTTCAAACATAAAAGTATCTTGAAATAATCTATATACAAGATATAATAATTAACTCAATTATAATGCTTCAACCATAAGCATGATAATTAATCTACCATCCACTTTATACGAGATTATATATTTTTTACTAGAAAAAACCTTTTGTTTTAACGTGTCATTAGATTAAAATAGATATTTAAATGTGTCATAACAAAATAAGTCTATTAAATACCCATAATTAGAAAAAATGTAACTCATACAATTTAAACTAAATAACCATTATAATCTCTTTTAAAGAATTAATCAATATATATATATATATATATATATATATATATATATATATATATATATATATATATATATATATATATATATAAAACATTTACATAATGTCTCATTTTCCATTTGTCTAATATTTTATTGATCACAGAATATATATATATATAAAGAAAATATGTGTATATATACACAATAATATATATCATTTATAAAAACCTTAAAGATTGTTGTAGATTTTATATATTCGGTGATTAAATAATTAGACACTTATGATATTAAAACCATATTTGATATTGATAATTCAATATCAAACTCAATACATAAGAAAGAACCAAATGGAATGAACAAACCTGATTCTTGATGAAATAACGAACCGCACGGAATTGTGATTCCTGTCCTTTAAGGTTTTTACGCGCTGTAATTTGCTGCCAGCCTCAACGTAGAACCCCAGGATTTGATGCAGTTTGTCGGTATGATTCTACAGCAATAGAATTACCGCTAACACAAAGTGACTACTAGGAAACACACGAAGAATACCAAGGCACAAACCAGAGTGTGGAGAGTTTTTTTTTTCTTAAAAAGTGTTATCTTGAACTTCACAACTAGAAGTTCTTTATATAGGGGTTGAGCCATCAAAGCCATCAATACATTTTATGGAGAGTTAAGCAAGAGTTTTGTAACTCTTGGTTTAATATTCTTTATGAAAAATAAAACAATGCTCTTGTAACTCTTGGATTAATATAGCTAGTAAAGATAATTTCTTATCAATTAAGGCTCAACAAAAGACAAAACTCCACAACTCTTCATGACTAATAGGAAATTTGCCAACTTGCAAATACCCTTGTATTTTCCAACAGGGGTGTCAACCGGGTTTATCAGGTCGGGTTTGGCTCCTATCAGGTCGGGCCTGTCGGGTTTTGAGGTAAAAAATTCTAACCGAAACCCGACCCTATAAGAAATCAGGTTTGTCGGGTTCGGGTTAGTCGGGTTTCGGGTTTGTCGGGTTAACCCGATCGGGTTGGTCGGGTTACATATCGAATCTAAGAATCGGGTGTCAACAATGAAATAGTAATTGAATAGCTTGAATCTTGATTTAATATAATATAAAATAAATATTGAATAAACATTAAAATAACAATTAATATAATACAGTAAAATAACAATGAACACCTTGAGGTTTTGAACGCAGTGTATGCACGTAATCAGTTATATAAGCTACTGCGATATAAATTATACATAACCTTACATCATTTTGTAAGGTTTAAATTAATTTTCCATGTAAATCCGTCTATTATTAAATATATCCAGAAATTGCCGTATTAAACAAATATTTTAGATTTTGTAGGAATTTTTTTAACTTTAGTCGGGTCTAATCTGGTCAACCTGAAACCCGACAAAGGAGTGTAATCTAAACCTGATACCCGACCCGATGCTAACGTCGGGTTTGTCGGGTCGTGTTAAAATGACCCGATATCATAAAAAGATCCAAATACACCCGACCCGAATAGCATTATCGGGTTCGGGTTTGGGTCGGGCCGGGTTGACCCTTTTGACACCCCTACACGCAAGAGTTTGTTAACTCTTGGACCTCCGTATCTTGGTAACTCTTGGATAACGATCGTTTAACCGAATAACATTTGACCGCCACCGAATATAGTCATAGGGTACCCGCCGCCGCATTCCGCGGGTACCTGCTAGTTATTATTAGAAAAAAGCGGGTGACTTAATTTATATTCACAGTCTACAAATTATGTTATGATATATTTAAAACTTGTACATTGTATTGACATAAGTAATTTTTGTGGTGTAGATATCAACTCCCATTAAGAATGAGTCTTATTCACCTAAGACTTTTAGCCTAGTGATATTGATGAAAAAGATTGGTCATGGGTTTAAGTCCCGTCATGGACAAATGGTGGGGTTTATTCCTCATCAGGTGGAGGGTTCGAGGGAAGGCATACTGCCCATTGTGGATGCCAATGTCTAGACTCGATCTACTAACTTACCAACTGACCATTAAAAAAAAAGAATGAGTCTGATTCTCCCTAATATTACGGTTCCAACTTCCAACATTCCAAACTTTATGCTACCAATGAAAAACTAGGACGTACAATTACAATACTTCGTTTCAAAATAAGTGATACACTTTTCATTTTTAGGTGTTTCAAAATAAGTGATACACTTTGTAAATCTCCTAATTTGGTAAAATATAGTGGGACCCATAACCACTAACTATCTCCTTTAATAAAGTGAAATGACATATTTACCCTTACTTTTACTTTTAAACATCATTAAACTCACTTTAATCATAATATGTGGGACTATCCTATTTAATCTAATTTAACACTCATTACAATCTTTTGCCTCAAAAAACATGAAAACTAATTTGTATCACCTTATTATGAAACGTAGGAAGTATAACATTTGCCATGGAATGAACAATGCATTTTTGTCTTATTCAACCTTTTCTCTTATTTAAATAATACATATCAGAAATGTTAGTCAAATGTGGGTCTGTCCCAGTGGTTTCGTCTGTTCACACGAGATCTGAGTTCGAAAGTTGTTAAGGTCTATCTTTTTTTTCTTCTTATATTCTAAACCTTAAAAGTGACAATTTACCCCCTAGATTTTAATATTCTTTTCCTTTTACCCCAAAAACTTTAATATTATATATTTCACACTTATAAAATAACACTTTACCCCTTAAACTTTATAATATAAAAAATATGAAAAAAATATATTGTATATTTAGTTTTATAGAAATATTTGTTTTTTTTTCTTAATGTAGAAGATAATTTCGATTGTGACTCTTTTATACATAATTTTTAGATGGTGTACAACTGAAACATTTACTAATGTAAACCACCTTTTATGTGTCGTATGAAAAAATCCTCGCGGCATCGCGCGAGGTACTATTTACTAGTTAGAATAACAAATGCTCTTAATATTTTAACCAGATATTGTAAGCACTCAGGTTAATTTTGCTTGAAAATGGATATTTTTTTTTGGAATGGCTAGTTAGTAAGTTAGTGGTTCGAGCCTATATATACAGTGACATCCACAAGGGGTAATATGCATTCCCTTGAACCTTCCACCTATTTGTCCACGACGGGACTTGAACCCATGACCAATAGGTCATGGGCAACACTTTAAAGTTTCCTCTAATACCACTAAGCTACAAGCCTTGGGTAAAAATAGAAATTTAGTTGAACACACAATTTTAATTTACACACCATACATATCATACAATGCAAGTTTTACAACTAATTATAGTGGTGTGTGTTTTTATTATGTTCCCGTTAATTCTTCAAACTGAATATGATCCTACAAAATATTTTTTTTTTAAAACCTATTTATTTTTTGTTACGAAAATAAAAAATTAAAAGTGAAATACAAGAAGACTTATGGTGAGGACATGTCCTCACTAAATGTAACCTGCGATTTTATTTATTTTTGAGGGAAATTAATTTTTTTTAACTATTTAATTTTGGTAGGAAAAATTAAAAAGTGAAAGTGAAATACAAGAAAAACTTATAGTGAGGAAATAATAACCTGCGATTTTATTTATTTATGTGGGAGTTAAATTTTTTCTAAACTTTATTTAATTTGGTACGAAAAATCAAAAATTAAAACTAAAATATGAAAGAAACTTACGGTGAGGAGATGTCCTCTCTAAAAAGTAGGTCAAAGTAAAAAAGTCAATAAAGTCAGTTGTTCTAAATCGTTTTAATTTTGTTGGGGAAAGAAAAATTAAAAATAAAATTTAAAAGACAACATGTCCTCAATCCTCACCATAGAGTAAGTCAAACTATGTTTTCAATAAAGTCATATGATTTTGTCTTTTAGTGACCTATGATGAGGACATTTAGTCCTCACTAAAAAATTAGGTGACCATACGTCGTTTTTCTTGTAGTGCCAAACCACCATTACCGTCAATCTTGTTACGACCATAACCAAGACCGTCAGTGAGGTTGCCACCAAAACTTCCCCTACTCGTTGACCCCCTCCAATTGCCAACTCGACTCTAAAAGAGCCAAAAGTTCTTCAAGAGTCCACCACCGCACCTTCCACCATTCACCCTTACCTCGTGTCACATGTTATCACCACCACAAACCCACCGGCATTGCTTCCCAACCCACCAAAGCAAGTGGATGCACTACCGAAAAGAATCTAAACGGAAAAAACCCCCCAAAGTATGTGTCTTGTAGCTAGGTTTATTAGCCTTAAGACTTCTGAGATTAGTAGTTGTTTTCTTGGTTTATGAAATTAGAAAGTTCCTTTGTCAAACATTGATCAATGTACTGTATCTACAAAATCCTTGAAACTGTATTGGAGACTTGTTAGTTTATATAATCAAACATGACGTTTCTATGATAGATTGTTGGAAATATGCTTTTAAATCTCACTCAAAAACTCACGTATGAATGTTTACAAAAGAAAACAAATATGCTTAATATATGAAAAGTGAAGTTGGTACTTTGACAGAAAGGAAAACTCGTACTTTTCATTATAAAATAGACTCCTATTTATAGCCTTACATCAACTAGCCTTACACTACCTAAAAGAAACAATATAATCCCATTCTTAATCCTAAAGAATCGGTAATGGGAAATCTTCCTCAACTACCCAACGTGCTATCACTGCTACTCCTTATGACTTGGTCAAAAGTTTTACCAAGCCATTTTATTTATTCAAAAACTAACAAAACATAATTAAATGCATAATATAGTAAATAAACGATTTATCCAACATTCACCCCCTTAATCGTTTATTCATACTATTTGTTCAAAGTAGTGCCGGTTCTTCGTCATGGATCAAATTGGCTCCATTTTCTTTGTCTTTCCATTTTGTACACTCACTTGCAAAGTGTCCAAACGCCCCGCACTCGTAGCATCTAAACCCGCTCCTATCACCTCGACCCGAGCCTCTTCCACGTCCTCTTTCTCCTCTACCGAATCCTCTTCCCCGGCCCCTTCCTCGTTCAAATTGCCTACCATCGTGCTCGTTATTGGTCAACAAGAGTTGTCCCTGTCCTTGTTCTTCAACCGGTTCATCATGGCTTTTGAGTCTTTCTTCATATGCTTTGAGTCTTCCCAGCGCTTATTCAAACGACATATTTTCAATCTCCGAATACTGTTCGATGGAAGCAATGATCGGTAAATATTTTTTCGGGGCTGAATTGAGAAGCTTCCGGACGACGACTTCTTCTTCAAGATTTGAACCGAGACTTTTAAACTTTGCTACTATGCCACTTATCTTGCCCGAAAAATCATTGATAGTCTCGTTCTCCTTCATCTTTAGCATCTCCAATTCACTCCTAAGAGTTTGTAAACGTGCCTTTTGGACTCGATCGGCTCCTAAGTATCGAACCCGAATCGCTTCGCAAACGTCTTTTGCATCATTATGCTTCGCAACTTGCAACAAAATATCTTCCGGTAGAGTTTGGAAGATAATGGCTTTCGTGGTGTAGTTTTTCTTTTCTTCAACGGTTCCCCCTGTTACGGGATCCACTGACTACCATAAACCATATGCTCTTAGCACCGTTTCAACCAAAATCGACACGAAGTGTAGTTCGTTTTTGTTAATTTCGGACACTGAAGTGGTACGTTACTGTAACACCTCAAATTTTAATACAAAACATTTGGCCAAAATAATCATTTAATAAAGAGGAGAACTATCCCAAAATACGGATTTACAAAAACCTTTGGTATGAAAATCAGAGTATAAATTCGGTGTTACAAAATATATCAAAACCAAAGGTAAGTCTAAATCCGTTCTAGTGTTCTTCTACTCTAGGCCCCGCATCTCTATCCATGCGTACCTAAACCTTCGATCCCGAATCTGAGTACATAGCAAAACAAACAAGGAGTACGTGAGACAAAAACGTCTAGTGAGCTACATGGGTTTAGACCCGTCAATAGTAATAATCATAAGACATATAAACACATATACAAGTAGTTCATCCATCTATCTAGTCACTCTATTGTGACTCTATGATCCTTGCTTTCCTAGCAATCATATCTAGTTATCGGGACATCCCCAACTAACTAGAACCACATTAACTCATTAACCGGGGATCCCCCGCATTAACAAGCTTCAAGGTAAAGGCAAGAGGGAATCACCCAATCTACCTATACCTGCCTTACTCGCCGAACTACTTCCAGTTAGCAAGACTACTATCATGGAATGGGCCGATGGGGATCCGCCCAAATGCTCCCCATTCCATACCTCATGACCGGGGATCCCCCGCGTCATCACATCGTCTCAACCTTACTATAACTCAACGGTTATATCAATCAAAGCCCTTGGCTATCACATCAATCATCAACAAGTTAGTTAACTATATTCAACAATATACAACTAACCCTATTTACTAAATTCTACATAATTATCAAATAGACTCGACATATGTAATAACAAGTATTTTTATGGCTATGTACTCAATAAAGTCCACACGTACTCACCTTAGCAATAAGATACTCCAACCGAATTCTTGACACCAAATCTCTTGCTTCACAAATCCACCGACTTTCCAAGATGACACCGAAAGCCTATTACAAAGATCACAAGATGTTCAACATCTCATACTACCAATAATGTATCCATTAACCTCTAAATATCATTAACTAATATTTTCCCCAATTATGATGGTTTACCAAACCCTAGGTTAACCAACCCATAAGATTCTTACCAATCTTAATCATACACTTGATTCCTTTGTTAATATACCATCTATTAAGTGTATACATCATTTATTCACCATAATCCATAACCTCAATATCTAGGGTTTCAAACCCATCCATCAAAATACATAGATCTAAAGCTACAAAGATCAAGGAGTGAAGATATACCTTTAATCTTCACTTAGGAGTGAAATCTATCAAGCTTTGATGAACAAATCGACCCAACTCAGCTCTTGCTCTCGAAAATCGCCAAGGAGAAAACTAGGGTTTTGGAAATGCATTAAATGAGCCAAAACCCGACTTTAATGCTGTCGACCAGAGTTCACGGCGCGAACTAAGTTCGCGTCGCTAACTCTATACTTTGCACGCAGACTTAGCGATCGCTAACCAATCGTGAACTACATCGCGTCCTTTGGTCCAATTCTCTGGTAGAAGTTCCCGATCGTTACCCATAGTTCGCGACGCGAACTCCCCTATGCAGCAGGGCTGCATTTTTCGGTTGTTGTCTCGACCCGGTTTCGCACATAACTTCCTCATACGGTGTCCAAACGACACGAAACCAATTTCTACGTGTTTTATATGATTTATCCATAATTATCATATTTTTATACATTTTATTTATTTACAAAATTTCGGGTCGTTACAACTATCCGCCCCTTAAGAAGATCCCGTCCTCGGAATCTCATCATAGTTCACGAAATCCGGGTATCTTTTCCGAATCTCGTCCTTGACTTCCCAAGTCAAATTCGGCCCAAGTGAATGCTTCCACTTGACCAACACCAACTCGATCTCTTTATTTCGAAGCTTCTTCGTTTTCGTTTCTAGTATCGCCTCGGGCTCCTCAATCAACCGGTTCGGGCCGTCGACCCGCAACTCTTGCAATGGAATAATATTTTCAACTTCCCCGATAAACTTCTTCAAATAACTCACGTGGAAGGTGTCATGCACACCTTGAAGCTCGGGTGGAAGTTCCAACTTAAACGCTTGAAGTCCGACCCGTTTCAATATCTTAAACGGTCCAACATACCTTGGACTTAGCTTTCCTTTCTTACCAAACCGCATTACACCCTTCCAAGGTGATACTTTCAACATGACCATATCACCGACATCCAAGTCGTATGGTCTTTTCTTCAAACCCGAATAACTTCGTTGTCTATCTTGGGCGACTTTCATGTTAGTTTGAATGATACCGATCTTTTCATTTGTCACTCTCACGATCTCGGGACCCGTGAGTTTCGTTTCTCCCGCTTCTAACCAACAAGATGGAGTTCTACATTTTCTTCCATACAATGCCTCATAAGGCGGCATCTTAATAGTCGAGTGATAACTATTATTATACGAAAACTCGACTAACGGTAAATGTTCATCCCATTTACCCCCGAAATCCAATACACACGATCTCAACATATCTTCAACCGTTTGAATTGTTCTTTCACTTTGTCCGTCGGTTTGCGGGTGATAGGCCGTGCTCAACCGCAACTTTGTACCAAACTCTTCTTGTAAAGATCGCCAAAACCTCGAGGTAAACCTCGCGTCTCTATCGGATACAATTGATAACGGAACCCCATGGAGTTGAACCACCTCATCAACATACAATTTAGCCAATTTCTCAAGTGACAACGTTTCCCGAATGGCTAGAAATAACGCACTCTTGGTCAATCGGTCAACTATGACCCAAATGACATCGTGACCCTTACTCGTCTTCGGTAACCCTACTATGAAATCCATAGTTATGTCTTCCCACTTTCCGGCCGGTACAACTAATGATTGAGCTACCCCGTACGGTACTTGATGCTCGGCTTTTACTTGTGCACACGTGGCACACTTCGAGATGTACTTAGCTACTCTCGTCTTCATACTGGGCCACCAATAAACCCGTTTCATATCTTGGTACGTCTTTGTACTTCCCGGGTGAATCGAATACTTTGACTTGTGCACATCGTACAACAACTCCTTTCGGATGCCACCGAAGTTAGGAACCCAAATACGGCCGCCTACGGTCTTCAACCCTTATGCATTTTCGAGAAAATGTTGGTTCTTACCTAACCGTTCTTGTCTTAACTCGTCTTTTCCCATAACCTCTCGTTGGGCATTCTTGATTCTTTCGATAATTCTCGAGACGACTTTTATACGTGTTAAAATTCCCCGGTTCGGGTTTTCATAAACTTTTCGACTCAAGGCGTCGGCTACTACATTAGCCTTTCCCGCATGATACACAATCTCACAATCATAATCGGCAATCAACTCGATCCATCTTCTTTGTCGCATATTAAGATCCTTTTGAGTAAACACGTATTGTAAACTTTTATGATCCGTGTATAATGTACAACGAGTACCATACAAATAATGCCTCCACAACTTTAACGCAAATATAATCGCCGCCAACTCCAAGTCGTGTGTCGTGTACCTCAATTCTGTTGGAATATGCTTCACGTGAATAACATATAGTTATATGGCTAGTTGTTTGTGAGCCTAAAGGGTCACACACTTAAACACTAAACACCATTATATAATTAGTGTAATTAGTGTAATTACATTAATTATTAATATATATATAAGCTATAAGCTTGTCTATCATAAGTTTAATATTAAAAGTTAATATTGAAACTTTCTTGTGGGCAAACTAGAAGAAACAAAAGATAGGGACTTGTGGGCAAATAAGACTAATGATTTATGGAAATCATTAAAGGATTGTAATGGCACCATTAAGAGATATAATGGTCCATAAACTCCCTCTTGACCACCACCTTGGCCGTCCTCTCTCTCACACTTGGTAGGTGTTTTGTTTTCTTTCTTTTGCTCTCAAGACTCTAGGACTAGCATCCATTACATTGGTGTTCTTGCAAGTGTTGTGTGGACTTGCTTTAGAGGTATTCCCCATTGGAATCCTTGGTTTCGGTTGCTCACAATATCCATCCGAATTCATCATTGATCAAAGGCAACTAGGGTATGATTCTTATACCATTCTCTTTGATTTTATTTTAGTTTAATTGTATGATTAATATCAAGATCCTTTCATGGTGATAAATATTTTCCGCTGCGTTTTGTTAATTGTTTTAACCGAAAATCACCATTAGTGGTATCACGAGTCATTATATTAATCATATAATTAGCTAGATTTTGTGAAAAGTGGCAAAAATCAACCGGTTTTGTGTTGTTAAAATTCCGATCGGACAAAAACAAAACCCTACGGGTTTTTTTATTTTAATTTTCGGTTTTTTATAAAAATGAGGGTTAAAATATGGTATTTTTGGAACCCCATTGTCACTTGTTACAAAATCATATCAAAAAATTAATCTTGTTATTGTATTTTTTTGATTATTTGGCTTGGAATTTAATTTTTAATTCCATTTTGTTGATATGGCAAAACATGTATTTTTGCCATATCCCAAGCCAAAGCCTTGTCAATTGTTGCTTGTTTGTGCAAACCAATGAAAGCCTAGACCATTTGTGAATGAATGTGTTTGATGTTTGGTTGTTTGGGAAAAGCCTTGTTTTTTTTTGGCTTAATTGTTGTAATTTGTTTCATTTATTTTTATTTTATTTTTGGTGCCATTTTTGGGGCAATTTGTAATGTAAAAGTAATAGAATAGATTGTATTTATTTTATCTTTTTATTGTAAATTGTTGACAACAAATATTGAAGACTAATGAAGAAAACAACAAATTTCCGTCACAAAAGCGAGGGCTGTACGAAAACAGGTTTTCCAGAGGCATACAGACTCCTTTTTGGGCGATTCAAAAGCCTAAAATGCTTGCAAAGTCGTGGGCTACAACTTTCCAGAAGGCCGGGAAGACCAACGAAGACTCCTTCAGTGACTTTTCGGGCTTCAAAGTCTGCTGGAATTTTCTGGCAGATTACACTTTTTCACAATTTTGGGTTCTACTTGCTTAAGAATGTCTTGGAGCAAGTGGGAGCCCATTGGGTTTATGTAGGCCCGTTTGGGTTCATGTTGGCCCGTCCCCTAGTTTGACCCTTCGGTCCGTCGTGATGACTCACGTGACCGAACCTAGGATTTCATTGGTCGAGGTTTGCACAAAATTTTGTTGCATGTTTTATTCTTATGTTTGTGGTTGTTTTTCTTTTCTATTAGATACAAATAGTAAAACAAATTAAAAATGGTTTTTAGACACAAACATTAAAACATTCAAAACCTTAATCATCGATGATTACTAGTTAATCATTGATGATTAAACCTTTAATCTAACAATAGTTTTGAGATTAAACTAAGTTTAAATATAATTTGAAACTTATCACTTAATAATCGCTAAAAGTTTTTACCGTTTATTACAAGACTTATGAAGTGGTATGAATGAAGTACATGATTCATTCATATCTTAAATAAAATTTTATTAAATTAAAATTTAAAATACCTAAAATTTAAGTCACGCCGTCCAATCGGTTGTAAATCACTTGCTTCTATTTTTGAATTCACGTGAGACGTGGTTTGAATCTAGATCCGAGGTCATTATTCTCTACGCGTGAGACCTAGAGCTATTTTGACATGATTTCACATTGGATGACTTAATCGAGTTAACGGTGAGACCTTGACTCGAGGCGACGATGCGACAAACATGCCACTTGACCCTAGATGCTTGTTCACTAGGTGCCATGAAGTCCCATACCTCTAAGAGTTGCACTTGTAATGCAATTGCTGATCGTCACCTACCTATTGGATCTATCACCTCTAGCAGATCAACTGATGCGGTGATAGAATCTCAATGGGATCTTAGCTTTTAATTAAAATTAATTGGGTAGTTAATTGATTAAAAGAAATTATTATTGAAAATACTATTTTTTGAACTTTGGTTGTTATACAGATAACAACAACATCAAAACCTAAGTATCTCCACTCAAAAATCAGTTCTTGAAAACTGAACCTTACTAATATCAACTTTATCTACTGATATCGAATTCTAAGGATTGTCCTTAGAGATGAGAAAGTTGATACACCTATAAGAGGCCTTACCTGAGGCACCTCCTGTCAGTGATTCTGCTACTGTTCGTCAAGCCTTTACCGAAACGTTTAACGAACACCAAGAAGTTGCTACTCCTATGCTTGTGAGCATGAACCCCGAGATTCGAAAGTACTTCGAGGAACTCACAGCATATGACATGATAAGCGAGTTGAAAATGATATTTCAGCAAAAGGCAGAACTTGAACTGTTCAAAACAGTTAAAGCATTCCACGCTTACAATCAGGAGGACGGCCAATCAGTTAGCACTTACATCTTGAATATGCAATGCTATCTTGATACAATGGAACGTCTTGGTTACCCCTTACCACAAGTTCTTGGAATGAGCTTGATTCTTACCTCACTATCCAAGGACTATGACCAGTTTGAAAAGTGTTTTAAAAGTACATAGCATGGGGAAGACAATCGTTGAACATGCTATGGTAAAACTGGTTGAGCAAGGGTTACCCAAATACTTTTCTTGCAATCAGGGAAGGTAAAACCGCAAGCACAAGGCAAGAGTCTAGGTAAGGGTAAGCTAGTTTACTTTTCCAAACCTACGATTCCCCCACCTGCTAAAAAGGAGCACCCTGAAAAGGATATTTCTTGCCATCATTGCGATGATACTGGCCATTGAAGGAGGAATTGTCCTGCCTACTTGGCAGAGTTGATGAAGGACAAATGTGTTCTAGTTAGCACATTAGGTATCTTCATTATAGAACTCTATACTTTTCGTAATAAATCTTGAGTGTATGACACTAGTTGTGGAACTCACATTTACACAGATGTGCAAGATTGAATGTGAAGTAGAAAGCTAAATGAATGGAAGCTGTGATCTTATCCTTCCTAATGCGTTAATTATTGTTTTGAACAATTGTAAATTATGCATTGTTTAGCTTTATCGTTTGTTGAATAATGGATTATGATATTTTGTTTTATGAAAAATAACATTTTTTTATAACTATTCCTTGTAATAGTATGTTTGAAATTAATATGCATGATCCTAATTCAAACGATAGTTCTATATACAAATGTAGCACTCAAGAATCCAAATTGGTTTGGATTCTACTTACCTAGAGCATCGTCATCTTTTCCACATAAACAAGAAACGCATTTTGATACTAAAACTCGACGGGCTTCTTTACAAATGATTATGAATCATTTAAAATGCCTCTCTTGTATATTATGGAAAGATAACAAGAAAGCTTTTCTCCCAAGTTGGCGAAAGAGCTACAAATCTACTTGGACTCATACATACTGATGTATGTGGCCCTTTTAGAACTAAGACTAGGGAAGGTGCCACCTACTTTCACTGATGATATCATTCGATGTGGTTATGTTTACTTGATTAAACATCAACATGGAAGCTTTAATGATATCAGTCGCTATGGTTATGTTTACTTGATTAGACATAAACATGAAATCTTTGAAACGTTCAAAGCTTTCTAAAGTAAAAGTAGAAAATCAACTCAGCAAGACAACAAAGGCTTTCAGTCCTGATTAAGGATGAAAGTACATGAGTCAAGAGTTTCTGGATCATCCCTCACATCGTGAGATTGTCTCACAATTCACTCTTTCATACACTCCACACGATAAAGGTGCGTCTGGAAGGAGATATCGGACCCTGTATGACATGGTGCGATCTATGATGAGTCCTACTACTCTTACACTATCCTTTTGAGGGGCATGCACTGAAGTCTGCTGCTCGAATACTTGATATGGTTCCGACCAAAAGGTTAAAAAGACACCATATGAGATATGGCGTGGGAAAGTCCCTAATTTGTCTTACTTGAGGATCTGGGGTTGTGAGGATCTCGTGGAACGAGACATGCCAAATAAACTTGAGCCCATATCCATCAAGTATATCTTCGATTACTATTTTACTTCCCAACTGAGAACAAATTGTTGTTACTCGGTATGCTGAGTTTCTTGAGAACTATCTCATTTCACAAAGCAAGTGGGAGCACTATAGACTTTGACAAGATTCAAAGTGAAGATACACAACCTTCTGGTAACACTAGCAAATATCATTCTGAGGCTGGACATATAGATGTTGGACCACAGGATGATGTTGTTCCCATTCGTAGGTCCGCAAGGACACCTCATGCACCTGAACGATATAGATTTATGTCGATGCCGAGGAGTAAAGTTTTGAGGATCATAATGAACCCCCTAACTATCAAGTTGCATTATCGAATTTTGAATTCGAAAAATGACTTGAAACTATGAATGCGAAAATGAAATCCATGAGAGACAATCAAGTTTTGAACTTAGTTGATCCTTCTCAAAACAGTAAGACTGTTGACATGGATGAAAATATACACACCTATAAAGCTCTTCTAGTAACAAAAGGTTACACTCAATCATACTGGATTGACAATGATGAAACCTTCTCGCCTGTTACTAAAGACATTAGGATTCTTATAGTCAAAGTAGTGTACTATGACTATGAGATTTGGTTAATAATGAAATCAAAACGTTTGTTTCACCTAAAACCCAATCTGAGCATGTGTATATATGAAAGCTAGTGGGAGCATTGTCGTTTCTCAAAGTCATACATGTTGATGACATGTCACTCATGTGAAACAATATACCAATGCTACAAGATGAAAATCTTGGCTTGGAAAATGTTTTGACACGAAGGATTGTAGGGATACGACATACATACTTGGAGTAAAAATCTATAATGATAGATCAAAGCGGTTAATTGGTTTAAGTCAAAGTGCTTACATTGATAAAATTCTAAACGGTTTAGAATGGTACTCCCAAACGAGGAAGTCCTCGTATGCCACACAATGTAAACTTGAGTGAGACTCAAGGACCTTGCACACCTGATGTGGTGAAGCGAATGAATGTAATCCCCTATGAATCGGCTACTTCATTCATCATGTACGCTGTAAGGAGCACTAGGCCAAATGTAACGTCCTTAGGGGACCTTACTAGAAAATACCGACAGAATCCATGAGAGAGTCACTGGATTGCTGTTAAGAACACATTGAAGTATTTTGAAATACTAGATATATGTTCCTTGGCTATGGTGGAGATATCGAACTGAAACTAAGTATACTTGCTATACTTATGTTGGTTTGAAATAGGTCGTGATGACGCTAGATCCTATTTACGAAGGTTCACTACATTCGAATATTATCAAGATATGTGAAATTCGTACTCTTAAAGTTCAAACAGATAACTAGCTAGCTGACGTTTCATCGAACTCAATGTCTTGTACCAAACATATTGAATATGAATGGAACGTTGGATTTCGACAAGCTAGTAGTTTCATGTAAATCTGTTTTAGTATTTGGATAATGGAACTGTGAGCAGTTTATATTGGAATAAATTGATATATTTGATATGATCATTTTTATATGAATATCTACTGTGTTCTATATTTGCATGTTTATATCCTTGAATATTTACTGCGTTTTATATTCTAAATTGTCCATTGTCATATTAATAATATGGGAATATTATTAAGACAAATCTGAGGGCATTGATGACATTATCTTAGTATGACTAAGGATGATGAAATCAAACTCACATGTTGTTCATATTGATGCACAATTGGACTGACCCAACCTATGAGAAATCACTTCATGGATTTATGTCACAAGTGAATCTCACAAAGGCTTTGTCACTTATCCTCTGACTTGAGATGCAAGTTGGTTTGTGTATGTAGAGGGGCAAACTTTGATATGGCTAAACGCTGACCTGAATAAGGCTGCTATAACAACCATTATCGGGTTTGTCATTAAGCATATGACGGACACGTGCAGTCAATAAAGAATTTGTTCCTCCACACATGTGGATTAGATACTACTGGGCCCCTCGATGATTTGAATAGATGTATGTGTGGCCACACCCAAAAGGTAATCAAGATGAATCTTGATTGATTTTGGTAATCTACTTCAATGTATAGATCGAGAAACAGAATCGTTGAAATTTTAGATTGACATTTATCCTTGTCTAAAATTCAACATAGTATCAGTAACAAAAGGATAACTGCTCGAAAACTTTGAACAAAGATTTTATGAAACTCCTCATGTACTTCTAGGGGCATTGGCGGGTTGCTAGACTCTAACCTTTGCTTGTATAACTACTTGATGTTATCACGTGCGCAAGTGGGAGCTGTTGGAATATGCTTCACGTGAATAACATATAGTTATATGGCTAGTTGTTTGTGAGCCTAAAGGGTCACACACTTAAACACTAAACACCATTATATAATTAGTGTAATTAGTGTAATTACATTAATTATTAATATATATATAAGCTATAAGCTTGTCTATCATAAGTTTAATATTAAAAGTTAATATTGAAACTTTCTTGTGGGCAAACTAGAAGAAACAAAAGATAGGGACTTGTGGGCAAATAAGACTAATGATTTATGGAAATCATTAAAGGATTGTAATGGCACCATTAAGAGATATAATGGTCCATAAACTCCCTCTTGACCACCACCTTGGCCGTCCTCTCTCTCACACTTGGTAGGTGTTTTGTTTTCTTTCTTTTGCTCTCAAGACTCTAGGACTAGCATCCATTACATTGGTGTTCTTGCAAGTGTTGTGTGGACTTGCTTTAGAGGTATTCCCCATTGGAATCCTTGGTTTCGGTTGCTCACAATATCCATCCGAATTCATCATTGATCAAAGGCAACTAGGGTATGATTCTTATACCATTCTCTTTGATTTTATTTTAGTTTAATTGTATGATTAATATCAAGATCCTTTCATGGTGATAAATATTTTCCGCTGCGTTTTGTTAATTGTTTTAACCGAAAATCACCATTAAATTCCGCATTCTTCAATTGTCGCGAGGCATACGCGATCACTTTACCTCGTTGCATCAACACACAACCGAGCCCTTGATTCGAAGCATCACTATAAACCACGAAATCTTCCATACCATCCGGTAACGTAAACATAACTTTTCCTTCAACAATTTAAATGCCTCTTCTTGCTTCTTCTCCCACACAAACTTCTCACTTTTCCTCGTTAACTTCGTGAGTGGAATCGCGATTCTCGAGAAGTCTTGTATAAATCTTCGATAATAACCGGCTAACCCAAGAAAACTTCTAACCTCGGTAGGAGTCCTCGGAGGCTCCCAATTTGACACCGCTTCAATCTTGGACGGGTCAACCTTAATACCATCACACGTCACTACGTGACCTAAAAATTGTACTTCCCGCAACCAAAATTCACACTTCGAGAATTTGGCAAACAACTTCTCCCGTTTTAACACATCTAACACAAGCCTCAAATGACCTTCGTGTTCTTCCTCGGTCTTCGAATAGATCAAAATATCGTCAATGAACACGATCAAAAACTTATCAAGGAACGGTTTACAAACCCGATTCATCAAATCCATAAAAATGGTCGGCGCGTTTGTAAGACCAA
The DNA here is from genome assembly GCA_963853835.1 of Calendula officinalis. NCBI lineage: Eukaryota > Viridiplantae > Streptophyta > Magnoliopsida > Asterales > Asteraceae > Calendula > Calendula officinalis. The sequence continues at coordinate 36,693,584 of OY970828.1, forward strand.
ACGGCATCACTAGGAATTCATAATCACCATAACGTGTACGAAAAGCCGTCTTCTCGGTGTCGCTTTCTTTCACCCGAACTTGGTGGTAACCCGACCTCAAATTAATCTTCGAGAAGTAACTAGCACCTTGCAGTTGGTCGAATAAATCATCGATTCTCGGCAGCGGGTGTCGGTTCTAAATAGTTACCTTGTTCAACTCTCGGTAGTCGATACACATTCTCATCGACCCGTCTGTCTTCTTAACAAATAATACCGGTGCACCCCCACGGTGACGAACTCGGAAGAATAAAACCTTTATCTAACAAATCTTGCAATTGAGTCATCAATTCCCTCATCTCGGTGGGAGCTAAACGATACGGAGCACGAGCAAACGGCGTCGCCCCCGGCAGTAAGTCAATCTTGAACTCGACTTGTCTCTCCGGTGGCAAACCGGGCAAGTCATCGGGAAATACCTCGGGGAAATCCCGAATAATTTTGACATTATCCATCGTCTTCTTTTCTTTTCGGCCATCTAATACATATGAAATAAATGATACACAACCTTTCGATATACTTTTCCTCGCCTTAATGGCGGTAATCACATTAGGCATGCGATGTCATTTTTCCCCATACACATACACCTTCTCGTTCTCGGGTGTCTTGATCGACACAATCTTCTTACCACATAAAATCTTGGCTTGGTGCATACCCAACCAATCCATACCAATAACCACATCAAACGCTTTTATTCCCATAGGCAATAAATCTACCTTAAACTTTCTACCGTCTATTTCTATTTTACAATTTCTATAAATGCTTTCAACCATAGAAGTTTTCCCGTCGGCTACCTCTATCTCATAAACCTCATCTAACATTTCGGACGGCACATTCAACTTACAACCGAACTCATAAGACACAAACGAATAATTGGAACCCGAATCAAACAAAATATGAGTTGGCAAGGAGTTAATGAATAGAGTACCTGACACCACATCGTGTGCCTCCTTCGCCTCCTCACGAGTTAGTTGGAAGGATCGCCCCTTCACCTTAGCCGGCTCCACTTTCTTTTGAGCCGTGGACACCATCGACTCGGTTCCCCTCTTCGGGCACACATTGCTATAGTACCCCTTCTCATGGCACGAGAAACATTCAACCTCGGCCAACGATTTAGACTTGCATTCTCGGGCCATATGCCCCGGATTTCCACAATTAAAACAAGTCTTCGACTCTCCTCGGCACACGCCGGCATGATTATTCCCGCACTTCTTGCACGAGCCAACACTTCCTTGTTTAGAGAAGCTCGAAGTGAACTTCCCTTTTTTGAACGAACTAGAGCCGCTCTCGGCTTTCCTTTTCTCGCCCACATGGGCCCTCTCGGCAACACGTGCCTCATTCACTTCCTCAGCACCCCGGGCGGCACTAATGGCCTCATCAAGTGTGACCGCCCTCTTAACTTCCAATTGGTAGTCCCACGGTAACCCACTAGCATACCGGACCACCCTCAACCTCTCATCCGAGTAGGTTTTAGCAACAAACGGGAGTAATCCCGTGAATTCCCTCGATTACTCCTCGATTGACATATCACCCTTCTTAAGGGTCACGAACTTCTCGTGCATCTTTTCCAAATCCCTTTCGGGACAAAACTTCTTTTTCAACCTCGTGGTGAATTCATCCCACGTCATCAACTCAACCACCTCCCTACCGAGGGTCTCATACACAATATCCCACCAAACCATAGCATCTTCTTTCAAAAGTTGTGACGCATACGTCACCATATCGGCCTTCTTACACTTGCTACTTCTGATAACTCGCTCGGTTTCTCGGATCCATCTCATAGTTACCTTCGGGTCCGAACTACCCTTGTACACATTTGGCTTGCAAGCCATGAAGGATTTGAACGAACAACCATCTCTTTTATCGGGCTTTGCCCTTGCATCACTTTGGCCACCCATGGAGGACTTCCCTTCACCGAAGCCACTACCCCCGGTTCTCTCATCCGATTTAGCTTCGGGTTCACGGTCTCCACCCGATCTCTCACGGTCCCAAATAATTCAGTGCACTTCCTCGGCCACCGTCCCTTTGATTTGATCAATAATAGTTTGGAGATACGCCATTGTGATACCAAGTTGTAACACCATCTCTTTCATCGGGCTCTGATACCAAGTTGTAACACCTCAAATTTTAATACAAAATATTTGGCCAAAATAATCATTTAATAAAGAGGAGAACTATCCCAAAATACGGATTTACAAAAACCTTTGGTATGAAAATCAGAGTATAAATTCGGTGTTACAAAATATATCAAAACCAAAGGTAAGTCTAAATCCGTTCTAGTGTTCTTCTACTCTAGGCCCCGCATCTCTATCCATGCGTACCTAAACCTTCGATCCCGAACCTGAGTACATAGAAAAACAAACAAGGAGTACGTGAGACAAAAACGTCTCGTGAGCTACATGGGTTTAGACCCGTCAATAGTAATAATCATAAGACATAAAAACACGTATACAAGTAGTTCATCCATCTATCTAGTCACTCTATTGTGACTCTATGATCCTTGCTTTCCTAGCAATCATATCTAGTTATCGGGACATCCCCAACTAACTAGAACCACATTAACTTATTAACCGGGGATCCCCCGCTGTAACGCCCCGAAATTTCTAATAATTAAATAATATTTTAATAAATTTAAATAGGGTATTAATCATTTTTATTTAATTAATTGCAATAATGTGTGACGCTTCTTCTAGATGTATTATGTAAATATTAGTAATATTATGAGTTATCAAGATCTGATTTAATTGCTATATCTTGTCCCGGTTTTTGCTCTTCCTCTCTTCTCCTCGTAAACTCGGTTGGATTAAGAGGGCCCATGATGCAATTGTTTTCTTTTTCTCCTTGCTGGGCCGGTCACGCATGGACAACAGGCTTACGGCCCTTTCTTTCGTTTGAAGGCTGGATACTACCTATTTCGCTAGTGGTCCACCCTAGCCTCTAAATTCTAAAGCCGATATATCCCTTCCTCTCTTTCTGTGTGAGTTGTCGGCTGTATACGACAGAAATCGTTCACTCTTTCTTCCAAAGATCAAGCAGACAAGAGAAATTCGGGTGGAGTCATAATCTTTGGTAAGATTTCCGAACCTTCTTCCGTTTTCTCCCTATCATCCGATTTTAATTTATAGTTTGCTATTATGATAGTGCGGGTAATTCGTACACTCGACTTGGGCGGCAGGAAGAGAAGAATAACGATTATCGGGTGGTGTTATTAAGAAAGCAGATTGGGCAAACGATTGGTTTGGTGTCGAGCCGGATTTTCGAACTGTTTCGGTAGTCCCCTTATTCTTGAACTTCTTATTGTCGTTTAAACTTCAGTTTTCCTGTTCGTTAGATTATTATGTCGGGTTAATCAGGGACTGTTCCCGAGCAGTTGTCATATACACGTGTTGTCGTCACGTCGGCCTAGTTTAATTGTCGTCTCATTGGCACGTTATGTCATCGTATCCGTTCCCTTTGTTTTCGTTAGTCAAGTAGAATCATTACCTGAGTTGAGAACTTATATACCGGGCGGTCGAGGTCAAGTCTCGGGATGTCGTGATGGGTTGGGAGTTATATTGTTTGTAAACCGAAATCCTAGAACCGAGAGGGGGGAAACCGAACCCATAGGGTTCTTGGGTTCCCGGGTAAAAACTTTTACAAATTTGTTTTAGAAATTGTTTACATTTGGGGAAATTGAGACTTCGAACTGCCGGGTGAAGAGTTATGGTGTCGGGTTTTTAGTTAATGGGTTGGATTGTTGTAAGAACGGATTGTAAAGTTATAAAGTTTTTGGGCAGATTCTGCCCATCGGCTCACAGCTGTTTTTGACCAGTTTAATTTAATCTTTCCGGTTTTTGGCCCGTGTTGGGACCTTGGTTTTTGAGTTAGCTTTCCAACGCCGCAACCCGCTCGGTAATCCGAATTACGGTTTAAAAGCTATAGTCGAATTAGTATGCTGCTGTTAGGAAATTGACCTGTGCAGTATGTCTGTCTTGCATCATTGTTTTGAGACACTTAGAGTATGTTTTGGCCAGTGACCGTCTCACAGTAAATTGTAGTTCTGATTGTCTTCTAGTCATGGTAAAAAGATGGGAAAAATCTAATGAACCGTTTAGGAGTTATGGCAGTTTCCGTGAGACTGACGGGTGCTGCCAGTTTCTGAAATAAGCCCTCGGGTAGGATTTTAATTCCGGAATTCGCTTTTTGGTTTTAGGACCGTCTAGGAGACAACGTGCTGTCCATCTGATTGTCGGGAACCCTTGGAGCTTACGTTTCTCGAGGTGAGTATTCTCACCGTGTATTCAGTTTTAACGTTGTACATGCATGACTTATGTGTTACATTTCTTGCACCATAATTGTTATCTGAGCTTGAGCTGTTATCTGAGTTTGATCCGCTATCTGAGTTTGATTTGTTATCTGAGTTTGACATGCTATCTGAGTATCTGAGCAGCTGTTGATTTATTTTAATCTGAGACATTGTGCCTGGGTAACCGAGCTCGGCACAGGGTCATTCTGTGCTACTACTTGCTAGGACATCTGAGATAATTATGTTAAAGAGATAATAAAACATAATAACACACATCTGAGTTTTTGGCTATATGCCTGGGATCACCTCCCGTCTGAGTTTTGGGATTATTCCCGTCTGAGTTTTGGGATCACTCCCGTCTGAGTTTTTGGCTTATGCCTATCTGAGGTGTGAGTAGGGATGGCAACTAACATCCGCCCCGATGATCATCCACCCGATCCGATCCGCCAGTGGTGGATATGGATGAAGTTAAATGGGTGAATATCGGATGTGGAGCGGATGTGGATGTTTATTGGAGCGGATATGGATGATAATTTTCAATCCATGGATGAATCCACTTAACCCGAAATTAAATATATATTATAATTTTATATAATTATAGATATACGTTTTTAATATTTTGTGTCTATAAAATTTATTTATAGATAAATGAAAATAGTTAAAATGTACAAATCACATATATAAAATGTACAAATTACATTTTTGTGAGGTGCCAAAACTCCCGCACTTTTCCCCCACCTCTTTTCCCGCCTCTTATTCCCTCCACTTTAACTATTCCCTATTTCAGTTTCTTTAATCCTTAATTCTTCTTTTTCCAGTACACCTTTTTGCTTCTTTGTTGTTCAGGTAAATGCTCTTTATTTCGTAAGTTCGGTTCATAATACTGCTCATTTAGTTCAGTTAATTGCTCATTAGTTATAACAAATTTTGATTTGGCAGTGACCGAACCTAGTCCTACACAAGAAGGTGATAACAAATGGAAAATGAACCTCTTCCTTTACAAGGGAATCGTAGAGGAAGAAAACGTACCTCAGAAGCTTGGATATACTTTGAACAACCGATTGACAAAGATGGTGAAGTTATGGCAAGGTGCAAGGGGTGTAAAAGGTATTTAAGTGCTAAAAGCAAAAATGGAACATCACACCTATTGGATCACTGGAAATTTAGATGTCCAAGTAGGCATTTCGGTAACGAAGCAGATGACGATGCACCGAATGAAGGAGTCAACTAGAGGACCAATGTTTTGGAATTATCATGCTCTAAACTTATAATTATATCAAATTATATATTTGTGTGTATCTCTTTTAGATCAATATTTTGGTATTAGCTATAAACTATGATCTATGTATTGGATGTATCGTAGTTATGTTTCCGTTTGTCTCTCATTTTGGAAGAAATTATCGTATTTCCTTTAGGAAATTTTTTTTTTCGAAATCCAACGGATGTCCATTTACCCGCTCTAATCCAATGGATATGGATATGGACGGATGAAATAATTTTAAATGGATATGGATATGGATATGGATGATGTAAATTTAAATGGATATGGATGTGGATATGGCATCATCCGATCCATATCCGATCCATTGCCATCCCTAGGTGTGAGGAGGGGCGAGGTTGATCTCTCGTCCCAAATCACACAAGCGCGCTATATAAATTAAAATCTGAGTAATAAAATCTGAGAAATAAATCTGAGTAATTAATCGAGTAGATTCTGAGTAGGAGTACACCGATGTGCCCTCATGTGTTGTATGTTATGATTGTTTGCATTTTGAGAATTATTCACTCAGCTTCCCCAGCTGACCCAAACTTTCCCCCACATTGTTTCAGGTACCAGCAAAGGAAAGGAGAAGGTGGACGGTTGACCGCTGTATCTTTTCATTACTGATGTGGACATCATTTAATATTTTAAAACACTTTACTTTATCTTAACTATTTCCGCAATAAATACGTTTTAAATGTTAAATATTAATATCTGAGATTTATTTATGGGACCTTTTGATTATAATTTTGTTTTCAAAAATTTTAAAAATCTTGTAAATTTTAGGGTGTTACACCCGCATTAACAAGCTTCAAGGTAAAGGCAAGAGGGAATCGCCCAATCTACCTATACCTGCCTTACTCACCGGACTACTTCCAGTTAGCAAGACTACTATCATAGAATGGGCCGATGAGGATCCGCCTAAATGCTCCCCATTCCATACCTCATGACCGGGGATCCCCCGCGTCATCACATCGTCTCAACCTTACTATAACTCAACAGTTATATCAATCAAAGCCCTTGGCTATCACATCAATCATCAAAAAGTTAGTTAACTATATTCAACAATATACAACTAACCCTATTTACTAAATTCTACACAATTATCAAATAGACTCGACATATATAATAACAAGTATTTTTATGGCTATGTACTCAATAAAGTCCATACGTACTCACCTTAGCAATAAGATACTCCAACCGAATTCTTGACACCAAATCTCCTGCTTCACAAATCCACCGACTTTCCAAGATAACACCGAAAGCCTATTACAAAGATCACAAGATGTTCAATATCTCATACTACCAATAATGTATCCATTAACCTCTAAATATCATTAACTAACATTTTCCCCAATTATGATGGTTTACCAAACCCTAGGTTAACCAACCCATAAGATTCTTACCAATCTTAATCATACACTTGATTCCTTTGTTAATATACCATCTGTTAAGTGTATACATCATTTATTCACCATAATCCATAACCTCAATATCTAGGTTTCAAACCCATCCATCAAAATACATAGATCTAAAGCTACAAAGATCAAGGAGTGAAGATATACCTTTAATCTTCACTTAGGAGTGAAATCTATCAAGCTTTGATGAACAAATCGACCCAACTCAGCTCTTGCACTCAAAAAACGCCAAGGAGAAAACTAGGGTTTTGGAAATGCATTAAATGAGCCAAAACCCGACTTTAATGCTGTCGACCAGAGTTCACGGCGCGAACTAAGTTCGCGTCGCTAACTCTATATTTTGCACGCAGACTTAGCGATCACTAACCAATCGTGAACTACATCGCGTCCTTTGGTCCAATTCTCGGGTAGAAGTTCCCGATCGTTACCCATAGTTCGCGACGCGAACTCCCCTATGCAGCCTGCATTTTTCGGTTGTTGTCTCGACCCGGTTTCGCCCATAACTTCCTCATACGGTGTCCAAACGATACGAAACCAATTTCTACGTGTTTTATATGATTTATCCATAATTATCATATTTTTATACATTTTATTTATTTAAAAAATTTCGGGTCGTTACAGTTACCTTGCTCGCGTACCGTTAGCGCTCCTGCTTTGTCTCCCATTTCTTGCTAGTCTTTCGAAGTAAAAAACGTGCTTTGTTTTTTTTTTCTCTCTTCCTGCTTGCTACTTGCTTATGACTTGCCACCAACTTGCTTGCTAAAAACTTGCTGCGTCAAACATGATGTGTCTGCTCGTACTTTTTGTTCTTGCTACTTGCTTATGAATTGTTACTTGCTTTCTTGCTAAAAAACTTGCTACTTTTCTTCACTTCTCTGGCTACTTGCTTTCTTGCCTATAAATTCTTGCTTCTTTCTATTTGTGATCACCAAACATGATCAATCTTGCTGCTTGCTACGAACCAGGTATTGAACCTGGTTGCTCAGATACCAAATGTTGGAAATATGCTTTTAAATCTCACTCAAAAACTCACGTATGAATGTTTACAAAAGAAAACAAATATGCTTAATATATGAAAAGTGATGTTGGTACTTTGACAGAAAGGAAAACTCGTACTTTTCATTATAAAATAGACTCCTATTTATAGCCTTACATCAACTAGCCTTACACTACCTAAAAGAAACAATATAATCCCATTCTTAATCCTAAAGAATCGGTAATGGGAAATCTTCCTCAACTACCCAACGTGCTATCACTGCTACTCCTTATGACTTGGTCAAAAGTTTTACCAAGCCATTTTATTTATTCAAAAACTAACAAAACATAATTAAATGCATAATATAGTAAATAAACGATTTATCCAACATAGATCAGTCTGTTATGTTAAATTCGTTTTTGTTGAGGGCGTCTCCCCTCGACTACGTCTGGTGACCAGACAACGGGTTCCCGGACAACGGAGCTGTCCCTTGGAACCAAACACACCCTAAATGTGAAATTAAAAAATCACATCAGGCGAAAGATGAAAGAAAAAGGTTGATACAAATTCTTATGGGCTACATTGCAAATGGAAATATCGATTGTCTCCTTTGCAATCATCATAAAGTCGATGCTATCCAAACCCAATAGAAAAACAATAACATCCAAGTAAAAGTTGTGCATTCAACACAATATAGTGAATACAATCTGTCAAATAACAAAAAAAAGAAGATGCATAATTTAACAAGGAATTATAAATAGTCCCGACATGATAATGGTCCTTGCTAAAAGCCACAAACTTTCTTGCTTCTTTGAGATGAATCGAACGGTCTCTTGAAGACATAATGTCAAGTCACATATTATCCGAAAAACAGAATTCTACATATGAAGAAAATATCAATAAGATTTGTAACTGCAACACTTTCACAAATAGATAAATACAAAAGAGCAGAGGTCTCAAAATCGACCTAATTAATGAAAAATTCCATCCATTTAACTATTTGACTGTAAATTGGTCGTAACAGATAATGTTAAGTCCAGGACTCCAGGTCAACTGTGCCATATATACAAGATATAAGCAGACATTTTCAAATTGGTAAAACAATATGTAGCAATCTATGTTGCACGGATACGGATACGGCACGGGGAAACGGATACGTAACGGATACGGGAAATGACAAAACTTAAAAGTTCAAATAAAGATCTTGTTGTAAACACAGTAACAAAATTAAAAAGTAAATTGATAGAGTTAAGGAATAAAACGATAGAGTTATCGTAGATGATTCTTATGAGTTTGTGACTATTGTCTAAATGAATAATGAATACTAATAGTATTAAGATTTTATTATTGTTTTAAAAAAGGTAAAAAGGGTAAAGTTGGTAAAGTGTGATGGTAAAAGGGTTCAGTTGGTAAAGTGTAAAAGTAAAAGGGTAAAGAATAAGTTGGTAAAACCCTATTTCACTCATTCTTCTTTCTCTTCAAAATAAACTTGTAAAACAGCCGTCTTCCTCATGGAACTCATCTGCTATCTTCATCTCCATTTATTTTCCATTTCTCTTCAATTCGGCCCTGAAACTTCAATGAAACCTTGAAGAAATTTCGAAGAAACGTCAACAGAAACGTATCCTGTTCAACAGAAACGTTTCCCCCCGTTTCAGAGCCGTATCCGTATCTCACAAGTATCGGAAACGGGAGCGGCAACACATGAGGCGTTTCCGTGCAACATAGGTAGCAATTGATCTCATGTGAAGTATAATTACTAAAAAACCGTTGTCATTATTTAAAGTTAAAATCGTGCAGCTTCAACAAATAGTTAAACAAAAAAAATCATTAAGCATGTGCATGTTAACAACCAGATATATAATGATATATCTGAGATAAACAAGTGTCAGGATCGAATAACCTAATCAAGTTATTGAAAACCCAGATCTACTAACTACGAGAAGTTGCAGCGGATCAACACTCGAGTTAATTGATTAAGAACAAACGAAAACTGTAATTGAATGAAACAATTATAAGAACACAGTAATCACAAAAAGCTTCAATGTATATTGATATGCTCGAACAATACACACGTATGTTTACAATTCATAAGGAACTATATATAATAGTCCTTGAAGCCTAAAACATTAACCTAGTTATTCTAGTATTCGATTACAATTGAATTACATAAAGATATACATTCTATAACAAACTATACTAGAATCTCGGACTTGATCAACACCATAAATAGCATCAGTAGTAATTGTGATCATCAGTAGTAAATCCAAGTTCAACATCGTCAGTAGTAACTAGTGTTTCTGCCCCATCAGTACTAACTTCAATACTTCATTTATCAGTACCAACTGCAGCATCAATAACAGAATGTTATATCTTATTTCATATCCCAACAATCTCCCCCTAAACTTGTTTATTCACTTATTAACCAAGTTTCTTCTCTTCTTCATTCTTTTTCTTTTGTTCCTCAGCTCTTCTTTGAATGCCTTCAATTGTTCTCTGATTTTGTTTCTTTCTTTGAGCTATTATGTATTTGCTGTTTCTTTTTATAAAATAATTAAGCTTTTCTTGAAACATCACATCATCATATGGTTTCATCAATGTATATGTGTATAATTGGTACATTGTTTTTTTCTGAATGTGGATATTCTTTTTCCATTAAGTACAACTCACAATTTTTACTTGCTCTTTCAAAGAAATACATGTTTACTGAAGGTAGTACATTCCAAGCATAAACATTTTCTTTATTTGTAAAGATCTCAGGATAGTTGTCTGGATAAAAAGCAGCATCAATCATCTTAGTTAAATATCCAGCTCCTGAATTCGTCCATTCTTTTTAGCCATTCTAGGTTTTCCAATAATCAATACTTTGATTATATCACTTCTGGAACAAGATCTGACCATTGGCTTCCAACCAGTAAATCTTTGAGTTTTTCTGTCCTCTCTTATGACTTCTATTACATTGTCAACAACTCTCCAATTGAGTATTGGATTATTTTCAATAGGAGCAACAGGAACATCAAAAACAGGAATGATTTGTTCTGATTGTTTTGATTTCTTCTTGACTTCTTGTTCTTATGGAAGAGCTTTTCTTTTCTTTGAAGAGGATTTTGAAGATTCACCAGGTGTTAGTGTTCTAGAGAGAATGATTGTTGGATCTATTTCAATTAATACTTTTTCCTTCTCTTCTTCTACTTCTATTTCTACTAATTCTCTCTTTTTGGCAGTACAATATTTGTCTACTATTGTAATCATCTTCATTCTGCCAAAGGACTTAGCACTATGCCCTTTTGATATCAGAAAATCAATCATTTTCTTCTTTTGTTCAAAAATTTCCTCTGGTAGGTCAGCTTTTTCTTTCTTACACTCAACAACAAGATCTTCAAGGAAATTAATATGTTCTTCTTCTATTTTTCTTTGTTTTTCAAATTCTGCCTTTTGATCCTCTACCAGGACTCCTTCTACCCCTTTAACTGTGGTATCAACCTCTTGAATTTCAAGATTTTTCTGTCTTTCTTCTTCAGCAAATTTTCTCAGATACCTTATCCTTTTTACCTTCCTTTTGTCTTGTCTTGCAGGTCTGATATGATTCATATTGTTTACCATATAATGACCTAGTGCTCTGTTTGGATAATCATCATCAAATAGCTCTTTTCCTTTACCAACACAGGCTGCAGGTGGAGTGTACTTCATGTCAAGGACATGATTAATTACAATTGATGGAGAAAAGAACTTAATCTTATCTTCTGTTAATATCTTGGGGTGTGGAGGAAGTTCACATTCATCAACCTCATACCAATTCACATTATCATCAATGTCAGGTATGATAAGTGGTTGTTCTGGAGTTGGAGGTTTTGTTATGATAATAACACGTTCACGTTCAAGAACTTCTGGAATTTCTTCATCTTCAAGTACTACTAGTTGTCGTGATTCATTTACTACTGGTGAGGTTGTTTCAGTAGTTACTACTGCTAGGGCATCAGTAGTAACCATTATATCTTCTTCTGGAGCATTTACTACTGGTTTATCTACTTCTACAATATGACCAGTAGTAACAACCTCTTGATCCTTTGCCTCAGTAATATTCATAGGATCAGTAGTCTCTATGACCTCAGTAGTAACTGGAGAGTTTATTTGTTCTGCTGTTTGAGATTGGTTTGCAGACACAAATATATCCTCATCCATATCTTTATACAGGTTTTCACCAAAACTTTGACCTGTTTCGCCATGGACCTCTTTTAGATTTAGGAGGGCTGCTGCTGCTATAGATTGATCAATCATGCTTTGAATTTGATCTTTCCCCCCCTTAGTGATCTCAACTTGTTGAGCCTCACTATCTGCAATCTTTTTCTGCAACTTTCTGATCAAATTTGATTGTCTCTGAACTTTGTACTCGAACCTCTTCTGTCTTCTGTTCAGAGTATTTATGTAATTCTTCATATAGGTCATGGTTTTCCCTTGATGATTCAGTAACTCCAGGCAATGTTGTACATTGGTTTTAAGGTTTTCCTTCCTATCCGTCAATTTTGTTTGTTTAATACTGCCCTCAGCCCATTTGGGTGGATCATTGGGCTCATTTGGTACATTGGCTTTAAGGTTTTCCATCCTATCCGTCAATTCAGTTTGTTGCTCTCTACCCTCATCACTTCTTGGTGATGAAATGGGTTGTTTGGACACTCTCTTCTTCCTAGAAGAAGCAGTAGTGCCCCCCCTTGTGGTTTCTTGGAATCGGGGTCCTCTTAGTAATTCCATAAATTTTGAGTCATCACTTAGAGTTGCCGAGGTCTGGGTCCTATTGATGTTCTCACTAGCCTGTGCACCCACCTTTGGGGCATCAGTAGTGAGAGCCCTTTCCTCATGCCCTCTCTCCTCCTTGGAGGACAACTCTTGGAGTCTGGGGTTTGACTCAATTTGTCCCCTGCTGTCCTTTAAGGAAGATTTCTTCCTTTTATAAGTTTTGGAAATGTGTTTGGCTTTGGTCTGGTCTTCCTCAGAGTGAAGAGTAGCACTCTGGGGATTAATTTCATGTACCTGGGACACATTCAGGACATCTGTTGGTTCAGTTACTTGAGTGGACTGAGTGGGTTGTGTTTGGGCTATATTTGGTGATGGAGTTGGTTGGGGTTCAATGGGGTGACTTGAACCTTCTCCTGTAGGGGGTTGATCATAGATCATATTTTGGAATAGAGGAGTAACCTTCCCAGAAAATTTAAATTTTTTTCTCATATTAGAATACACCTTTTTGTTCAATTCAGGAGTAACAAAAATATTTTTAGGTGTGGAAAGATTTTGAATTTCACAGTTTATTATATGAGTTAGGAATCTTGGATACATTAAAAATTTTGATGGTGAAAGATTTCCAAGCATTCCTTCAAAGATCATATTTGAAAAATTGAATACTTGTCATGTGCTCAGACAAACAACAGCAGAAGCTATTGACTTGTTGAACTCATTCCAAGTACTCCCATTTTTATAAAATATCAACAAGATCTTCCTTAGGTAAAGAAAACATACCTGATTCATCATTAAGATGAAGATGATGTCTGATAGATTGTTCAGTGATGATGATAGACTTCCCATCTACAACAGATTTGATTTTGGACATTGTGGAATCTTCAATCCGTTCAGCATTTGTCCAGAAATCAACCAGATGTTGTTGATACGCTTTAGGGTTGATGGTGAGTGCAAACTTGATGTGTGAGTTCTTTAAGAACATCACTATTGGACGAAAATCCTTTGTGCCATATGGATTTCTCAAGAATGCACACATATTGTGAAATTCAGAATATTTGAGATCAGTTTTGATTTCGAGTGATTTTAGGGTTGCCATTTGAATGTTTTTGCTCTTTAAAATTGAGAAATTTTACAAAGAGTTTAGTCGATTTTGCAATAGAGTGATTTGTGGAATGAATTTAGTTGATAGTGATGTAGGGTTTTGATCAGATTTTGAAGAGATTAGGGTTTAGCGTAGGATTTATCGAATCGAGGAGAGGATAATGCTAAACTAATCACAATCAGCTATTTATATTTTTCGAATTTTCCTGCAAAAAGACCGAAATACCCTTCGAATAATAACCCAACGGCTAATTTCATGGAGGTTAGTGTTGTAATTGTGTATTTCACAGATAACGGTCGATCAGTAGTAACTAAGTGTCAGTAGTAGAAACATCAGTAGTAACTGTTGTTTCTATACTTAACCTAATTTCTACTGATAACCCTATCAGTACTAAATTTGTATGACTAATACACGATCAGTAGTAGTAAATAATCATTAGTAAAACATAATTGTAACTTATAAAAATTATACAAAACTTTACATATGTTTTTCTTTTGTGAAATTAATTTATTAAAATCATTCCAATACTGCTAACCAGAAATATGAACCTTCCTACATCAAATGCTTTTGTAAAAAGGTCTGCCAATTGATTGTCAGTATGACTTTTCTCTACTTTAATTAATTTCTTTTCATTGCAGTCTCTTATAAAATGAAATCTTATTTCAATGTGTTTTGTTTTTGAGTGTTTTACTGGATTATTCACAATACTGATAGCACTTTGATTGTCAATAAAAATTGGAGTTTTAAGGATAGAGATACCAAAGTCTAGAAGTTGATTTTGAATCCAAAGAACTTGAGCACAACAGGCAGATGCAGCTACATACTCTGCTTCAGCAGTTGAAGTTGAAACATTTGTCTGTTTCTTGCATTGCCAAGACACCAATCTTGATCCAAAGAATTGACATCCACCAGTAGTAGATTTTCTATCTTGACATTCACCACCATAGTCACTATCAGTGTAGGCTATGAGTTCAAATGGTGATTCATGTGGATACCATAGACCAAGAGAAGGTTTTCCTTTTAAGTATCTAAAGATTCTTTTGACAGCTTGCAAGTGTAATTCCTTTGGTCTTGCTTGATACCTGACACATACACAAACACTGTACATAATGTCAGGTCTTGATGCAGTTAAATACGTCAAAGATCCTATCACTGATCTGTAAAGGTGCTCATCTACATCCTCCCCCTCAACATCAAGATGTAGGTGTTTGTGAGTTTCCATTGGTGTGCTTGCACTTTTGCAGTCTTTCATTGAAAATTTCTCTAAAATATCTCTGACATATTTTGATTGATTGATTAAAATACCATCTGCTCTTTGATTGATTTGGAGTCCAAGGAAGAAGTTCATTGGACCCATTGAGCTCATCTTGAACTTGTTCTGCATCAGTTCTTCAAATTCTTTGCACAGATGATCATTTGTTGAACCAAAGATGATATCATCTACATATATTTGTACCAGTAGTATATCATCTTTGACCTTTCTAGTGAACAAGGTTTTATCAATTGCACCTCTTTTAAAATTGTTCTTCAGTAAATATGATGACAAAGTGTCATACCAAGCTCTTGGTGCCCGATGTAGGCCATAGAGAGCTTTGTCTAGTTTGAACACATAGTCATCATATTCTGGATCTTCAAATCCTGGAGGTTGACACACATACATTTCTTCTTCAATTTTCCCATACAGAAAAGCACTTTTCACATCCATTTGGTAGACTTTGATCTTCTTGTATGAAGCATATGCCAGAAATATTCTTATTGCTTCAATTCTAGCAACTGGAGCATACACTTCATCATAGTCTATACCTTCTTCTTGTGTGTATCCTTGGGTTACAAGTATTGCTTTGTTTTTTTATCACTATACCTCTTTCATCTTTCTTGTTTCTGAAGATCCATCTTGTTCCAATGGCTCTTTTTCCTTTTGGTAGTGGTACAAGAGTCCATACAGCTTGTAATTTGAATTGAAGAAGCTCTTCTTGCATTGCTATGATCCAGTTTGAGTCTTTCATAGCTTGTTGAATCTTCTTTGGTTCCTCCTGTGACAGAAAACATTCATACATACATTCATTAGAGATAAGGCTTATGTTACAAACATTTGAATTTATAGTAGAATTAAATTTGCTTCTTGTCTGCATGGTTGAGTTCACATCACTGAGAACTTGATCCAAATGATGATTCTTTTCAGTTCCGGTGCCATGAACTTTATCAACAATTAGTTGACTGTCAAGATTTGACTCATTGGAATCAGGAATTTGTGCATCTGTCCATGTTTCTTCTTGACTGTTTTGATTTTGAGAGGATTCTTCATTGCTACTGGTGTCAGTAGTAACATTTTCTTCATTAAATTCTGGTGGTTCATTGTTGTTACTGACATCAGTATTGTTTGGTTCATCATCAAAATTTTGTGGTTCTGAGTTACTACTGGGATCAATAGTATCTTGTGAGTTGAAGTTGTTACTGGTATCAGATATACTAGGGTTATCTGAGTTACTACTGTCCTCAGTATTAACTGTGGGATCAGTATTAACCAGAATATACTTCATCTTGTCTTGACTACCATTAAATGATGATGATCCACCTTGTTGATTTTGATTGTTTGAATCTCCTGTATTAAAATCATAGTTCATATCAAAAGATTTGGTTAGATTGTCAATGTTAAATAACCACTCTGGACCATTTCCCTGTTCATTCATCAAATTTCATTAAAGGATACATTAACACTTTCTTCAATGATCCTTAGCCGTTTGTTGAATACTCTGTAAGATTTGCTTTGAGTTGAGTATCCTACAAATATTCCATCATCTGCTTTGCAGTCAAACTTACCAATTTGTTCTCTTGTAATTAAAATAGTACAAGGACAACCAAATGATTTTAGAAAGCTTATTGAGGGTTTTCTTTTATTGAAAAGTTCATAAGGTGTTTTAAAGTGAGGCTTAACTATTAATACTCTGTTCTGAACATAACAGGCAGTATTAACAGCTTCAGCCCAAAAAGTTATTGGTAATTTTGAATATGCAAGCATGGATCTGGCTGCTTCAATGATGGTTCTATTTCTTCTTTCAGCTACACCATTTTGTTGTGGAGTTCTTGGTGAGCTGTACTGCCTGTCAATTCCCTTAAGATCACAAAAATCAATTAGATTAGTATTCTTAAATTCTGTGCCATTATCACATCTAATTGCTTTCACTTTGAGATCCCTTGTATTTTCCAGCTTGACAACAAGATTCTTTATAATCTCACTTGTTTCATCTTTGGTCCTAAGAAAGAAAACCCAAGTATATCTGGAAAAATCATCAGTAATAACAAGGAAGTATTGTTTCTTTCCAATACTCATTACATTTGTAGGTCCAAAAAGGTCCATATGTAAGAGCTGCAAAGGTTTAGAAATAGAATTTATTGCTTTGGTCTTATGAGAAGTCTTGTGTTGTTTACCTTTTAGGCATGCAACACAGTGATGATCACACATAAATTCTTTTTGTGGTAAGCCAACTACCAAATTCTTTTTAACTAAATTGTTCATATTTTTAAAATTTGTATGACACATCCTTCTATGCCAGAGTTCTGATTCATTTGTGTTTGCCTTGGATATAAAACAGTTGATCTCATTTGAAGAAATTAGTTCTCCCCCTATATCCAGGCAATACACATTGTTTCTCGTTGGTGTTCTTAAAACAACAAATTTTTCATCAATAATAAAATCAGGAGAAAGAATGATGCACTCTACATCTGTAAAAAGAATTTTGTTCTTCTTATCACAGACTTGTGAGACACTAACCAGATTATATTTAAGCTCAGCAACATAAAATACACCATCAAAAGTAATCTTACCATTTGATACTGTACCTTTACCTGTAATCTTACCACCTCTTGGATTTTCACCAAATGCAACATATCCACCTTCAAAAGACTTGAAATCTCTGAGAATTTGAAGATTTCCAGTCATGTGTCTAGAGCATCCACTATCAATATGCCATGTTCTACCTTCTTCAGGGATCTGAATGCTCTGCACATAAAGTAAGTGGATTAGTTAATTTTGGGAACCCAAGCTTGTTTTGTCTTGGGTTCATCCTTTGAAGAGTAAGTTTTTCTAAATGAATGAGTTTTAGATGGAATTTTGCTTGTAGTTTGTTGGTTGGTACTGGTGTTCTGTTTTACTACTGACATAGGTTTATACCCGTAATGTTTGGCTTTTGAGTATTTTACTACTGATGGACCAGTAGTGTTTGGGTAATGTGAGATTTTGACATAGTCAGTAGTGTTTTTGTAATTATTCCAGACATCATTATAATTAGGGTTTTTATCAGTAGTAAACCTGGAATAGTTTCTACTGGTGTTTGAAAACTTTGAATATTGAGGAAATTGATGTTGTTTTCCATTGTTTTTGAAGTAGTTACTTCTGTTTAGACTTTTATACCTGATATTTTGCACAAATCTCTGTGCAGTTCTTCCAAATTTAGGAGTTTCAACATATGAATTTTTAACTTCTTTTGCTTTTATTTCTTCAGTTTTTTTTAATTTTAATGCTTTCTCTTTTTCTTTACTTATTTTAAACTCTTTAAATTCTTTGCAGTTGATTGGATTAAAGTGACAATTCTTTGCTATGTGGTTAACTTTGTTACAAATTAAGCATGTTAATTTTGTTGACTTAGCACCTTCAGGCTTTCTTCGTTCTTTTAACTGGTTCAAGTTTCTTTGATTTCCCCTTCTTAAAATTTTTGGTATATTTTCTGAGTTATATTTTGGGGATTCAGTTTGACTTTGTGTTGTGTGAAAACTTGTATCAGTTGACTCAGTGGTTTGATCATCATCAGAAGAATCATTTGAATCAGTTGATTTATAACTGGTTGCAGTTTGACTTTCTATTTTTAATTCATTTAAAGTTCTTTCTGTGCTTGTTTTAAGAGGAGGGATAAAATTTGTTGGAGGTGGAACTGCATGATATCCCACTCCATGCACAACTTTTTCAGTAGTTTGATTGCTGGTTAATTCATCATTGATTTTAGAACTTCTTTCAAATTTTTTAATGGTTAATTTATTCTGTTCTAATTCCATTTGACATTCTTCTAATTTAATTAAAGTTTCTTTTAATTTCAATTCAACATATTCTTTATCATAGGTTGTTTGCAGGAGTTCATCTTTTATCTTTTGATCTGTTATTTTATAAATTTTAATTTGATTTTCAAGATCAGCTATACAGCCATTATATTCAATTCTCCTGTTTCTATTTAGTATCATCTCTTCAAGTGTTTCTTTATTAAGTTTTTCTAATTCTTTATATGCTTTAATGCATTCAGGAGTACAAGATTTAGAATGTACCTCAGTAGTAGAATCAGTGAAAGCCATAAGAGCTTGATTTTGAGCATGTTCCTCTGCTTGAAAGCTCCAGTCATATCCTTGTCCTTCTTGAGATACTAATGCTGTTGAATTTGAAGTGCTGTTTTTGTTGTAGTTTGATCTTTGATCTTTGCTAGGACATTCTCTGGCAAAGTGACCAAGTTCATGACAGTTGTAGCATTTGACTTTGGTTTTGTCAAATCCAGCACGATCACCTTTGTTGTAGGTTAGATTTTGCCTGCCAGTTCTTTTGAGAAACCTTTTTGTCCTTAAACTCAGCATTGCCATCTGCCACTTGATGTCCATCTCTTCAAGATCATCAGGATTAAGTTGTTCCAGATCTTCACTAATTAATGCAGTGTGCACATGACTAGTGAAGAAGGATTCTCTTGCTGTGTCTTCACCTCCTATAATCTTTACATTGTCCTGACATGTTCCTGTACTAGACACAAAAGCAACATTGTTTGAAGGTAAATTGGGAGTTTAAGACCTTACATCAGATTCAAACACCCTTAATTCGTTGTAGAGTTCATCCAGCTCTTTTTCTTCTAAAGCATCTCCTTGTCTGTATATAACTGTATACATTGACCATTCTTCACCAAGAGATCTGAGAAACTTCCTGTTTACATCATCATTGTCTGGTTTAACACCAACTTGATTTAGTTCACCTATAAGTTTGTTGAACATATCAAAGACTTGTGATAGAGATTCATTCTTTTGGCCTTTGAAGTTTTCAAAGTCTTGCTTCAGGACAGACTTCATGTTTCTTTTGGTGCTTTTTGTACCAACAAACCTCTTTTCAAGAGCCTGCCATAGCTTCTTTGCATCATCATATTCAACAAAGAGATGTTGATAATCATTGGGAATAGCAAGCAGAAGAGTACTTAAGGCTTTGAGTTCAATTCCTCTGTCTTTCTTTTCTTTTTCACACTTGAGTTTGTCTGCTTCAGTTGCAGAACTTGCTGCTTGAGTCTGGACGGTTTTGTTGCCTTCAACAACAACTTCCCACATGGAATAATCAGTAATAAGCATGTATTGCTTGATGTTGTTTTTCCACATCCCAAAATTGTTGGGAGTGAGAATGGGAATTTTGTTAGCCTGAGTGCTTTCATTGTTATCAGACATGATTAACAATTTTGAGTTCGAAAGTATGAAACTTTTTGTTGTTCTTAATTCGTAGATCTAGAACCGTAATGCTCTGATACCACTTGTCAGGATCGAATAACCTAATCAAGTTATTGAAAACCCAGATCTACTAACTACGAGAAGTTGCAGCGGATCAACACTCGAGTTAATTGATTAAGAACAAATTAACGAAAACTGTAATTGAATGAAACAATTATAAGAACACAGTAATCACAAAAAGCTTCAATGTATATTGATATGCTCGAACAATACACACGTATGTTTACAATTCATAAGGAACTATATATAATAGTCCTTGAAGCCTAAAACATTAACCTAGTTATTCTAGGATTCGATTACAATTGAATTACATAAAGATATACATTCTATAACAAACTATACTAGAATCTCGGACTTGATCAACACCATAAATAGCATCAGTAGTAATTGTGATCATCAGTAGTAAATCCAAGTTCAGCATCGTCAGTAGTAACTAGTGTTTCTGCCCCATCAGTACTAACTTCAATACTTCATTGATCAGTACCAACTGCAGCATCAGTAATAAAATGTTATATCTTATTTCATATCCCAACAACAAGTATAGTCTTGAGATAATTTGTAAAAACGGTTGTTTGAATGAGAACAAAATCAAATATTATTTTTAAAAGAGAGAGATATACCTTTTTTTAAATATATTATTTTTAAAATATGATTATGCAGGGGATATGAGAGATAACGGGCGAGTAATGCGAGCCTCTTCCATTAGCCCGTTTCTTCAGATTCGGGCAATCACCGATTTGCAATCTCAAGAGTGATAGAAACAACATTTTTGGTAGATGTGTCAGATTCGGGCACTTAAAAATGACAAGATGTTGGAGGGAAGTAAGGTGTTGGAGACCCTTTGAAAGTGATTCCAATTTCTCAAAATTTTCTATTCCAAGAGAAGTAAGAGACGTAGGAAGAACGTTAGATAACCGAATAAAATTACTCATGTTCCCGCCATATAAGCGTAAGTAAAAAAGGGAAGTTGGAAAATTCTGAGGGCCCCACTCTGATATCGGCTTCTTCAACCCTCCTATTTGAAGTATACACAATTTGGGAGGCCATAATCCACGAGGAAATGAATCATCCATATTTGGACAATTTTTGATTCTCGGAAATTTTAATGAGGTTAGATTTGGTAGTTGGTGGTCGGGAAATGACTTCATATTTCGGCATTCATATATTATCAAATGTGTGAGATTCGGTAGTTGGAGGTCGGGAACTGACTCAATATATGTACACTTTTGGAGCGTCAAATGGGTGAGGTGAATGGAGTAACTCAAATCAATGCCTAATTTCAGATTCGGTGAATCAGCTACCTGAAAATATTCGAGTTTTGGCATGCTTATGTTGTCGATGGTTTCTCCTCCAAACTCGATTTCCAATAGTTTGTTAGAATTATAAATTTCAAGTGACTTGAGCTTATGACCTTGTTTTGTTGTTGGGAAAGAAATAGATGTAATTGTATTACAATTGGCAATCGTCAACGTTTCAATGTAATTTGGACAACAACAACGCTCCATACGCTCACAAGTTAATACATCCAAATAATTAATGGATGTTAATAAGTTTCTCCCACGATTATCTACATCCTCCTCTTTATCTCCTAACCTCAACAACTTTCCACAATAATATACTTTTAAATTCCGTAGATTTACAAGAAACTTACTTGCCTCTGCTACTGATTCCCACAAGTACCGCAAGTCATTACACCGATCGACTCTTAATTCTTCAACTTTTGTAAGATACTTTAAAACACCTCTCCACACTTCATCCATAACCCCTAACATAGAATATATTTCCAACTTGGTGAGTGATGAAGCTACACAAACCAAACTTGTCAACACACCATCACCACATCGCACTAGTTTTAGACCCCTAAGTGAAGTTAGTGGTTGAAGTGATATTTCAACCAATTTAGAACAACCCATAATATTAAGTTCTTTAAGGCATGGAAATACGACACCAATACTTCCCACCCCTTTATATCTTCAAAACTTAGAAGTTCAAGTGAATGGAATTCAACACTAGTACTTCCAAATAACTCGGAGCCCACAACTTTCACCGCATCCATTCCTTGAATACGCAACTCTTTAAGTGATGGTAGTTGTCCAAGGGGTGGATTATGGATGAAATGATACTCCCGAGTTACTTGTGACATTTAACGTAAACTCGGGTGTGGGTCTCCAGTCACTTGAAACTCATTTCAAGTACAGGCAATTGTTGCTCTATATCTCATAACCAACACATTGCCTCAACCTTCATTCATCACTTACTTCCCTTTAAGTATGACTGACTGTGGATGTTTAGATAAAATCTGGGAAGTGTTTAAACATGCAAAGATGGAACACAGTAATGATTCTTGAAAGTAACTGCAACACGCATATGTATAGACATATTTATACATCAATACAATCAAAATTACAATACTGCTTCAAGTTCCCAAAAATAAACATCAAATTCAAACTAAAACAATACTCAAGCTAAATTACTGGCTAATCTCACACCTATTCCTCTAGTGTGAGAATCATGTACAGCCTGTGACAACGGCATAGTAAACGGATCGGCAAGGTTCTCTTCCGATACTACTCTGCTTATGGCAACATCACCACTTTCAATCTTATCTCGGATAACGTGGTATTTACGAGCAATATGCCTCGTTCTTTTGTGAGCTCTAGCTTCCTTAGCCAACGCTACCACACCCTCATTGTCACAATATATTTCAATGGGGTCAGCAATGTTAGGAACAACTACCAATTCATTGACGAATTTCCTCATCTACACAGCTTCTTTTGCAGCTTCACTCGCTGCAATGTATTCTGATTCTGTCATCGAATCAGCAACTGTGTCTTTCTTGGAGCTCCTCCAACTCACAGCACCACCATTCAATAGGAATACATAACGCGATTGCGATTGGAAATCATCCCTATCGGTTCGGAAGCTTGCATATGAGCATCCAACTACACGCAATTCTTCCATGCCACCATATACCAAGAACATATCCTTCGTTCTTCGAAGATATTTCAAGATGTTCTTGACGTCTATCCAATGAGCTTCTCCAGGGTTTGCCTGATATCTACTTGTCACGCTCAACACACACGATCCATCAGGTCTTGTGCATAGCATGGCGTACATGATAGATACAACTGCCGAAGCATAAGGGATCTTCTTCATTACGTCACGTTCCTTATCGGAATTTGGACATTTAGCCTTGCTCAAAGTCACTCCATGCAACATAGGAAGATTTCCTTTCTTGGAGTCCTCCATTCTAAACCGCTTTAGAAATTTGTCAATATATGCACTTTGACTCATACCCGAGAAGTCTTTTAGATCTATCTCGATAGATCTTAATTCCCAATATGTACGCTGCATTTCCTAAGTCCTTCATTGAAAAACATTTTCCAAGAAATCTCTTGACATCACTCAAAATTGGAATATCATTCCCAATGATTAAGATGTCATCAACATATAGGACTAGGAATACAATTGCGCTCCCACTAGCCCTGACGTATACACAAGGTTCATCTATACTTTTAGAAAATACAAATTCCTTAATTTTCTCATCAAATCAAAGATTCCAACTTCGAGATGCTTGCTTAAGTCCATAAATGGACTTCTTAAGCTGACATACTTTGTTGGGATACTTTGGATGTATAAAACCCTCAGGTTGTTTCATATATACCTCTTCAGAAAGCTTCCCGTTAAGGAAGTCAGTTTTGACATCCATTTGCCAAATTTCATAATCATGAAAGGCGGCAATTGCCATAAGTATCCTGATAGATTTCAACATAGCCACTGGGGAAAAGGTTTCATCATAGTCAACACCATGGGTTTGAGTGAAGCCTTTAGCAACCAGTCGTGCTTTGAAAGTATCAATATGTCCATCCATGTCGGTCTTTACTTTATAGACCCATTTACACCCCACAAGCTTACAGCTGGGTGTAGGATCAACCAGTTCACATACTTGGTTGTCCTTCATGGATCGCATCTCGACTTCCATTGCATCTCTCCATTTGTCAGACTCTGGGCCTGCCATCGCTTCCTGGTAAGTAGAGGGTTCGTCATGATCCCCTAGCAACTCGCTACCCTCAGATATGAGAAACCCATATCTCTCTAGCTCAGTGTGACTTCTACCAAATCTACGATGATACAATGGTGGAACGTCAGTTTCTACCGCATCCTCTTGATCCGTACCAACCTCTTGAGGTTGTGTGCTAGTGCCAACATCAGGTAGTTCATTGGATATATCTTGAGTTTCCTCAAGATCTATATGCTTTCCACTAGGTTCATTGGATAAAAGTTCTCTTTCAAGAAAGACTGCCCTTCGAGCAACAAATACCTTGTTCTCAGTAGGTTCGTAAAACAAATATCGAAGTCCTGCTTTAGGATATCCAATGAAATAACACTTTTCTGAACAAGGTTCTAATTTGTCATCGGCCTCACGCTTTACGTAGGCTTGACAACCCCAAACTCTAATGTTGGGTCTCATATGTTGTAACCAATAGTCTAGGGACCATTTGTGTATTTAGTCTAATCTTAGACTAGGTATAAATAGTTAGTAGTAACCTAATTTCTCGAACCTCTGCCCTATTTTGTAATTGTCAAATCCATAGCAAAGTGTTCTTAAGAAATTCTCCATCTCAATCTTCCATAATCTTACTTGTTAATGCTTAATCTATCGTTTAATCATTGAATCTCTTCCTACAATTGGTATCAGAGTAAAAGTCTCATTATATTCGATCCAAATCAGCTGTGATTAAGCAAATTTTTGAAGATTTTAATGAATTTTTGAAGAAAAAGTTGAAGAAAGTCAACTCCAATTCAAAATCGAAGGTATGATTCAAGTTTTTGATAATATAACATTGTTCTATCACTGATTTCGAGCAAATCAGTAGCAAATTTCATATTAAAATCATCAAAAACGAAGTTTAATTTGATTTTTAAAGTAAAAAATGAAGAACACATGAAGAACACCATATTTTTGGAGATTTAAAGCTAAAATCGAGAAAAACAGAACATGTTTTCGAAAAAGTGTTTGAATAGGATTGTAGGTAATTGAAAATTGAACGTTTTGCAAAAAGAATCACTCGATTTGGGTAAGAAATGGGCAAGTTATGATGATTTTTGTGAATTTATGAAAAATCGACATCTGATTCAAAAGAGTTCGGCCCGAGAACTCAAAAGAGTTCGGCCCGAGAACCCAAAAGAGTTTGGCTCGAGAACCCAAAAGAGTTCGGCCCGAAGAGTTACAATTCAAAAACCCCAAACGAGGTCGTTTTATACTTTATAGTGAAAGGTACTATTGTCTGTCAACTTTATGCATATTAAATTAAATCTTCCACTCAAATTTCAAAATCTCGAGTCCAGTGCTTCTCTTCCATCTATTAAAATTTGTCCTACGTGAGTCTCATCCATCTCTCTCTCCTGTTACAATATAACACAAATCTCAACATCACTACCACCGAACTAGAGATGCAAACGGATACAGGTAGTAGCGGGTACTGTAAAACCCGTACCC
Source organism: Calendula officinalis (assembly GCA_963853835.1). Taxonomy (NCBI): domain Eukaryota; kingdom Viridiplantae; phylum Streptophyta; class Magnoliopsida; order Asterales; family Asteraceae; genus Calendula; species Calendula officinalis. The sequence goes on from OY970828.1 coordinate 36,719,406, forward strand.
GTACCCAACCGCTGTTCCCATACCCGTACCCGCCCCGTACCCGGTCAAATACCCGTCGTGTTCGGGTAGAAAAATCACCGCCGGGTACGGGTAACCTGACGGGTACCCGTACCATAAAAAAATTAAACAAAATATCTAAAACAATTAATACTCTTAGTTCGTTCAGACTTATTTCGCTCAATACGTAATGGACTAACGGGAGACGAGTCATATTTTGACCATTATTAAATTGGGTTAACGAGAGATTAAGAGTTGGGCTAAGTTTGATAGTGACTAGTGGGCTAAATTTGTATTCGGGTCGGGTATAAACGGTGCGGGTATTATAAAACCCGTACCCGACCCGTACCTGCTATCGGGTATGAAATTTAAACCCATCCCCGATCCGTTACCTGTTTAGACGGGTAATACCCGCCCCGTAGGACTCGGGTACCCGCGGGTACCCAAACCCGCGGGTTAAATTTGCATCCCTACACCGAACCATCATCATCAGCGTCAACACCATCACACCATAACACAAATCAGAAGAAGAATTACCGTCTTCCCCGGCTGAAATTCCGTCAACCACCATAGTCCATCTCGCCACCGTACATCAAACCATCGTCCTCCGTGGCTGCTACAACACCGGCGAGTTTCACGTTTTCCGGAATTCTTTCTCGACGAACTCCTTCGATCAAGATCACCGACGACCTCCGTCGCATCTCATCTTCTCCGGTGATTGTAACCCACCATTCGAAACACATAAATTCAAACTCCGGCGAACACCTTAATCGAACAGACGTCACCTTGATCGTCTTCTCCGGCGATTTCTGAATTTCCGGCCACCACCGAACCAGCAATAAACGGTAAACATCCTTCTCCACCGACCTTCGACACCATCATCCTCCACCACATAACTATCATCTCCGGCGACAAACCCACTGCACCGGAGTCACTACCATCGCCACCATCGGAAAGCTTACAAACAAATCATTCACAGAAACTTCCGTCACCTCCGTCGTTAAGTTCTTCTCCGACATCTTCTCTTTTTCCGGCAACAACATAACTGTTCTCCGTCCGCCATTTATCGTCTTCTCCGGCGATCTCTGATTTTCTGGCCACCACCAAACATCTTTTATCTTCTCCCACTTTTCGAATTTCGAATTTTTAATTTCTCTTTGTTGTTTCTCAGTGAAAAGTTCCAACATTATCCATTTTTAATTGGCCCAATTTTAGATAGAAAAGTCCACCAATACTCTAAGGAAAAATGTGTTCTTTCGGAAAACGAAAAAGGTACAATTCATTGTGAACACGGAAAACTAACCATTAATTAATTTAGATACTAGAGACATTAGAAGTTCAACTTCTTTAAAAGCCCATTGTCAATTACATTTGATCACAAAGTTTGCAAACCCAACTCAAACTTTGTCATAGAAATTGAAGAACAATTTTTTTTGGTTACACCATTCATTAGAAAAGTAGGTGGAATTGAAATTATTTGTTTATCAACATTAATCTTAAAAAAAAAAAAACAAAATAAAACAAAAAAAAGAAAAAAATCAAATTTTCTATTAATCGTGTCTTAACACATCTCTTTTTAAGCTCAAAAGAAACAAAATATTTGTTAAAATTCAACTTTTTTTTAGTCCAAATTATTTTGTCAAATCATTTTGTTTGATAATTTCACATTTAAAAAGAGGCAATGGAAATGAAGTCCACCTTAGAAACAAAAGGGGAAGAGTTAGTTGGTCTAAAAAGGAAAGAGTTTGAGTTAATTGACAAAAATACCCTTTTAGAATCACAACATGCACAGTTGTTGAAACAACTTGAACATGAGAAAACAAGTTATAATAATACCAAAGAAAAACTTAGTATGACTGTAATAAAAGGGAAGACATTAGTTCAACAACGTGATTCATTGAAGCAAACAGTTTCTGAAAAAACTTGTGAATTAGAAAAATGTTTAATCAAATTACAAGAAAAGTCAAGTGCTTTAGAGTCAAGGAGCATCGAGTTGACACAACCTCAAATTTTGGCTAACTCGCTGCAAGAAGCTTTGACCGCCATGAAATATCGTGAAGAACACGTTTCTCAAATTTCTGAAGAAAAGAGAGAATCAGAAATTTCAAAATTTGAAACCGAACAAGAATCAGAACTTTCAAAAAAGGAAATCAATACATTTAAAACAGATTCTGAGAACTTGAAAATTCAGATGGATGAACTCACAAAACAACTTCATGAATCCAATCATTTGAATGCTTTGAATATCGAAAAATATGATTCTGTTTGTGATGAAAATCAGGTTTTGACTGATAAAATTAAACAACTCGAATGTAATTTTGGATCAGATTCACAAAAACAAATCAATATTTTTAATATTGATAAGACAAAATTGCTAGATAAAATTGCATCTCTTGAAGCAGATCTTACTTTGTCACAAAATCAAAACGATGTTTTGAAAATCAAGGTTGAAAAACTCTCTAAACCTAAAATTGTTAATAAAGGAAAACAAACAGTACAAGTTCCGATTAAGATTTACAACGGTGAATCTTCAAAATCCGTTTCTAAAAAGTTCTCTCAGTTCACAACTTATTCACTTCAAAATAGTAAAAAATTGTTTGTGAAACCACAATATCTGGAAACTTGTTCGTCTATATCAAAACATGTTTTGAAACATTCAACAACTTCACAGAAATTTATTTCCAAACCTAAATCTTTAACGTACTCGAGAAAAGATTTACTTTCTCTGGCACCTAAAACAATTTGTAAATCAGTGTCAGCTGCAAACCCTGCTTTTGTCTACAAAACTCCTACGAGCTTAAATGCAAAATGGATTCCTAAAACTCCAAAATCTCAAATAATTCCCCAGAAATTATTTGAAAGTGAAACATCGAGTTTCAACTTTTCATGGAATTCCAAATCCTTACATAATATCGATACAACTTATCGATGGTTTCATTCTAACACTAACACCATCGGACCCAAACAAAAATGGGTACCAAAAGTTGCATGATTTGTTTTGAAGGAGAATGACTTATACATAATTCAATGTATAACTCGCATTTCAACTAAAATGGTTTATACACACTTCAGTATATGACCCGAGCTTCAAAGAAATGACTTTCAAGTACTTCAGCTTGAAACCCGACGGAAAATGGCTACTGATCACAATGGATTCAGAACCCGCTATCCAAAAGCAAGCAAAACTCAATCAAGCTTAACCGCAAATACTCTCCTTCAACCCTCCGGCGATGTTTAAGGTACGTCCTCAAATATCAAAAACTTTTACATACTTTTGATTAGTCGAGGGGGAGAAATACTAATTCTAGGGGGAGAATTATTATTTATAGGGGGAGAAACTTAAGAAAATCAAAACAAAAAATATCCAAGAATGAATAAATAAACGAAAAATCTTTTATTAAGACAATACCTTCCCATGGTTTGCCAGATCCGGCCTAACCTTCCCCGGGAAATATTTCTACCAACTTGTAAATGTGAGGGTATACGTCTAGGGTATAGAACTAGGTGAGTGCAAGGTGATGTGAAAACATGATAAATTTAAGAAAACACACCTTTGAGTGCATCCAAACCGCCAACAAATCGGGAAACCATACAAATAGGTGATCATTCATAAGTTGAATGTTTCACTAGACTTTACTGGCCCAGTAAAGCAAATGCACGCCACCACCAACTACTCAAATTCCTCTCAACAGTTGTTTCATTTCATTAGGGGACGTAGCACAAAAGCTACTGACTACTCTTTCGGAGTATGTCGGTATTGAATCATAATAACCTCCTGCCCCGGGTTAAGTCTCTTTGTATGCACAGTATGTCTAGTTCTCACCCTCAAGAACCTTCCAATATACGACACTTGCACTACAAATATGGATCTCCGTGAATCCATCGGAACACTCGTAGTGGCATCACAATCTGATGTTTCACGAGGATCGAGTGGAAATCCTGCTAGAGCTAAAATCAAGCCAACTCTAAACGCAGGTCACACATTTGAATCAACGGTTGTGCAAACGACTACCGATTCATACCGTGTGCTAACGGATACTCGTGAGTCCGGTGTTACCTAAAAAGAACAAGTTGCTGTGCCGTAACATCTATCATTCTTTCAGGCAACAACTTATACCAGAAACACATAAAATTCCGAAGAAAAAAAAAATCCATGTGAACTCTTAAAATGCAACATCTTAAAAAGCTGATTACATTGCACATGAGTGTAATAGACCACTCTCAAATTACTCCTATGATCTGCTATATCCAACATGATCTTCCCCGGAGCCACCGACAATATAGGAACTAAAAAGTAAGGGTCCTAGATCTACGTGAGCAGAGTCAAGTATCATGGGATCTTGATTGGGGTGCGTTGAGGTAAAAATTGAGAGGGGGTATGAAGTATGGGGTGCAAATCAGCTTATCACATGGTAAAAACAAAAACGAGGGTGTGGTTAAAAATGAAAAAGTGAGTTGAGTGAGGATCGTGTGTGAAAGGGTTAAAGAAAACGGAAAACCCTCCCTAAACCGAACAAATGACCGGGTAGCCACATCTACATCAGACTGCATAAGTTGCTTTCTGATTAAGACATCATGGACCCAGTGATGCAATGCACAACCCCCACTGACCACTCAAGTACAAAAAGTACTTGTTTCAAAATCACGGAGATAACCACATCCACTATCGACATCTCATTTGGAGATTGTTGATATTGAAAAAGAGGACCCACCTCCAGTCCTCGCCTTCGTTTGTCCACGTATAGAGTCTAGAACCAAATTAAATTTCTCTAGGACACAGGCACTCTACCAAGCATATCTTTGGGATATTGCCGGAACATTCATAGTGATACCAAAAATATTGGTATTCCACGATGATTGAATGGAAATCCTACCAGTGCTAACATCAATGCCAACACTGAACGTAGGTCACACAGTTTTTGTGCTAACAGGCAATCTATGTGATCCTGGGTTACCCTGATACTTTCTTGTGCGAAGATCTGACGACTGTATTCCATTCTTATCAACAACAGTCACTATGTCAGATAGAGGATCTGATGATTGTACTCCATTCTCATCAACAACAGTCAATATATCAGATAAGAGATTCTATGACCGTACTCCAATATCATCAATAACGGTCAGAAAATCCATACAATTCAATATACCGCACTGCTTCTACTTCAACAAATATCAGGAACCAAGGATCATCATCAAATCGATAAAGCCACAACTTCAAGAAAAATACTTCCGCTGCCGACTGCTCAATATATGGGTCTACATTTCGTCGATTTACTTGAAGTCTTCTGGAATACTTTTTATTTGGTTGAAAAGCCAATTAAAAGTATTGTTATCACCGATCATCAAAAGCTGAAGCTGATTATTCAACAAAAACTGTACAACGGTTTATCACTCAGTTCCAGCTTTACTAAAGAAGAAGACTTCAATGGTTTAAATGATAAAATGTGTTATATATTGATTATTACAAAAAATGTATAATATTCAACACATTTTCATCAAAGGGGCATCGTCGTACTCAACTTATTTGTCTCCTTAAAGCGAAGATTCTTCCTAATTTCAACTCGCAGAACTTCAGAGTTACATGATGAATCAGATAAATCTTATTCATCATGAGGGGGAGAAGATACATTACAAAGAATTGATACTTTCAGAGAAAAATTCTTCTAAAGCTCAATCTGCGGGAACAAACTTAGGAGTTTCTTACAATATTATGAAGATTATCGATACGTTAGCCCAGTTTACTCCACATTAATAATATATATGCACCAGTTAAGGGGGAGTAAACAAGAAACCAAAGATCTAACGAATGTATCAAACAACTTCCATAGTTGAATTTGGTAATTCGTTCACCGGGGAGTAAATATCAGAATGTTCAATCCAACTCCCGTGAAGAAATAGTTGTTTGTTTGAGGGGGAGCGTAGCCGTTATCCACATGTTACCTCAACAACAATTATCAAGAATCATAGATCGACATAAAACCACAAACTTCAAGAAATGACTTCCGCTGTTAATCTCTCTATCATTATGGGTCATACTTTTAGTCGATCAATATGTATCTTCAGTCAAAAGTCTTCAACTTGTTGGTTGAAAAGCTACAAGAAGTATTCATTTTCACATCCAAAGAAAGCTCAAATTGTTCCTGATACAACATTATTCAACGGCATATCTACCAGGTGCAACTTTGGCTCAAGATGAAGACTTCGAAGATACGCCTCCCAGACTATTGTTACAAAGGGGGAGATTGTTGGGTCTCATATGTTGTAACCAATAGTCTAGGGACCATTTGTGTATTTATTCTAAACTTAGGCTAGGTATAAATAGTTAGTAGTAACCTAACTTCTCGAACCTTTGCCCTATTTTGTAATTGTCAAATCCATAGCAAAGTGTTCTTAAGAAATTATCCATCTCAATCTTCCATAATCTTACTTGTTAATGCTTAATCTATAGTTTAATCATTGAATCTCTTCCTACATCTAAGATAGGATAGTGGAGGTTTACTCCCATGCCATATCTCTAAAGGTTTCTTTTCTACCTTCTTTGTTGGTACGGGATTAAAAATCTTACACGCCGTTTCTAGAGCATATCCCCAAAAACTTATTGGTATTTGGGTTCTTTCTATCATTGATCGAACCATATCAAGTAATGTTCGATTTCTCCTCTCGGCGACTCCATTCAATTGTGGACTCCTAGGAGGTGTTAATTGTGAGACAATCCCACAATTCTTAAGATGGTCAATAAACTCTGGATTAAGATACTCTCCGCCTCTATCAGATCGAAGTATCTTAATTGACTTGCCCAATTGGTTCTCAACTTCCTTTTGGAATGTCTTGAACACCTCAATGGTTTCTGACTTATGTTTAATCAAGTAAACATATCCATGCCTACTATAGTCATCTATAAAGGTTACGAAGTATCTACAATTATTCCTTGTAAGGTGTTTAAATGGACCACACACATCGGTGTGTATAATGTCTAATAAACTCTTAGCCCTCTCACTAACACCGGTGAAAGGAGCTTTAGTCATCTTTCCCAATAAGCAAGATTCACATACATGATTTGAACCATGTTCAAACGATTCCAAGTACCCAATTGCTTGGAGCTTGGAGATGCGAGTCTTGTTGATATGGCCAAGACGACTACTCCAAAGAGATAATTTATCCAAACTATCTTTGGATGTAGAACCAATTTGCATGATTGATCTTTTGTTACTAACATGTGCATATATCTCATATATGCCATTAACCGGTATTGCTTTAAAATAACAATCACCATTTTTATGACAAGAAATTGTGCCATCGTTATTAAAAGCAAACTTAAAACCGTCAACATATAAAGCAAAATATGAAATAATATTTCTTGCCACAAGTGGGACAACTTCCTTTTGCTTTTGCTTCAACTGGGACAACTTCTCTGTTTCCCATGATGAGATCTTGTTCTCCAACCATCAACCTCTCACTTTCCCGTAGCACCAGCATTGTATTACAAATATGAGTGCCACAACCGGTATCTAAAACCTAGTTTTGCGAAGTAGAGGTTTGGTATAATTCAATCATGTGCATACCTTGTTTTGAGGTACCTCCAACTCCTTTAGACTTTAGCTTGTTGAGTTCCTCAAGGTATGTTGGGAAACCACGGCGGAAATGCGCCTTTTTCCCGCAATAGAAGCAGTCTGCATCTTCCGGTGTCATGGCTGGAGGAATTTTTCCTTTTGCCATCTTGGCCGAAGTAGGCTTCGACTTGGGCGCACCAACCTTGCATTTACCCTAACCTTGATGGGTAGGGGTGGACTTCTTCTTCTTGGAGACCTTACCTTCCCGAATTGCAAGGACGGAATGTGTTGGGTTGGGCTTTCTTTTGGTCATGGTAGACTCGGCGGTCAACATACCATGAAGCTCCATGATGGACTTGTCCATCCCATGCATATGATAGTTCATTACAAACTGTTCATATGATGTAGGAAGTGACCTAAGGATGAAATCCACAGCCAATTCCTTCCTAATGGAGAAGCCTAACTTCTCCAAGCATTCCACGTTTGCTTTCATACGCAACACGTGAGTGCTCACATCCCCGCCTTCGAGGAGTTTACAATCAAGCACGTTCTTGAGGCACTCGTACCGCTCTAGCTTTGCTTGTTGTTGGAACATGTCCCGCAACTGTACAATAAGCTCATAAGCGTACAAATGATCCATTTGCTTTTGCAAATCAGGAGTCATAGTGCTCAACATTAGACATGAGATGTCCTCATTTAATTTCATGAGACGTTCATGAGCATCGTGTGTTGCTTGAATTGCATCCTCCCCTGGTTCATCGGGAAGAGGTCCTTCAATAACGTGCATCTTTCCTTCATGGCGGATAACAAGTTTTAGTTGTCTCTCCCAATCAAGGAAATTTGCACCGTTGAGTTTCTCCTTTTCAAGGAAAACTCTTAAAGAAACATTTGTGGTGGTGGTGGGGTTTGAAGATGCCATCTATCAAAATAGCAAAGTACTTTTAGTTAGTTTGATGGGTACTTGTAGATATATTACCCGAAACTTTTATATTTAACAAGGGCTAACAATCTGTATTTCACAATTCATTATGACGGGTATGCCACGGATCATAATGTAAAGCTATTTCTGGCGGTATCCATTGTACCGGTTCATAGTCGACACTATAACCTCTTAGCTTCTTGCGGGATCACTTGACAACCATTGTGTCAATTGGCATGTTTGATCCCTACATGTACTAACCTCAAACGAAACTTTAAATGACTCGGTTTCGCTCGACAATCATTTAAAACCTAGTTTGAAGATTGTAAATCGACCATCTAGATTCACGATAAACCCATAACTAAATTGGCTTGGTTTCGCTCGACAACCAACTTAAATAAGGAGCTTATACTCACCTTTATCTAGCTTTACAAGGCACGACTCGGTTTCGCTCGACAACAGACCTTGCTCCACAAGACTTAAGTGGTGACATTCCAATGGATAGTGCAAGATTTACATTTTGCGAGAAATCAAATAAATCATCCAACATGATACGCTGTGAAACATTTTAACTATAATGGTCCGACTAATGCACGACGACCAATCATAGAAAAATGAGTCACACTCACCTTCCACACAGTCTATTCAAAATCGGCTCGGCTAATGCACGACAACCAACTTTGTCTAGCAAGATTTGGGTGGCGTCATCATTAAGATAATAAAAATGATATTCTCAAAAAACGGGTTTTTGTTTCTTTTTAAAAATTTTGATTAATTACTTTTGTGACAAAAACATTTTTCACCTTTTAATTAATCTATAGCGAGTGACTTTTAATTAAACCATTTTTAATTAATTTAATTTATTTATTTAACATTGCGAAAATGTAACAACCAAGCAAATAAATACATACAACATAAAAATTGGTAACCATGCCCAAACCCTATGCGTTTTTTCCGTGAGCCAACTCGGGAAAAACATGGTCAACTATGGACAAATAATGACCTTCCATGAGAGCTCCCATTAAATCCACCATCTCCATTAGACTTCATCGAATCCAAGGTTGCCTAGACATCACTTCATGATTCCATTCGGTTGTATCTTGATCTTCATTTTACAAGTACATAGAAAATAGAGAAATGACTAACACGCCACGAAAACCTACTAACTAGTACAATTACAAATGAAGATCAATGGCATGCAAGCCATAACTAATAAATATTACATAACAAAATTAGTAAATTATTAATTACAAACCATTGTGACAAAGTCACCAAATGAATAACAACCAAACACACGACAAAAGGTCAAGGGCATGATGGTTACCAATCTACTAGCTACTACATACATGAAAGCTAAAATGGTATGCCAACAACCATTCATAAAAATATTTTGACAAAGATTCGAAATCAAACACTCAAGGCACAAAGAATCTTTGCATGTAATAAATTACATACATCAACCACAAATATATGCATGCATGCATTTCATGCCAAAATCATGACAAGCATATATGTGTGTGAGTCAAAATAATATGGGTTTAGCAAGGCTAAAATCCCGAAATCTAAAATATGGCAAAATTGATCCTCAAATCGTTTTTCAAGCCCGAAATGTGCACGATTCGGTTAGAGTAGGCTCTGATACCACTGTTGGACTATGGTGGGTTCAAAAACGCAGTGGAAACATATATTTAAAAATAAATTTAACCACGAAAATTCACCAAGGACCGAATCTCTAATGATACCACTGTTGGATTATGGTGGGTTCAAAAACGCAGCGGAAACATATATTTAAAAATAAATTTAACCACCAAAATTCACCAAAGACCGAATCTCTAAACCCGAATCATGCAACAAAGAAGAGAGAGAGAACATCATACCCTCGAAGACACCCGCAAGATTGATGATGAACTCGTAGATGGATGATGGTCACGAAATCATTCCCCTCTATCGTTGATCCACACCAAGTGACCGATTCCTTTCAAGTTGCTAACCCGACACCGAAAGCTCAAGAAAACTTCTTAGATTTCGGTGAACTAAACACTTAATTTTTGAGAGAGAAATGTTGAGATTTTGTTTTCATCATCCTTCAACTAAACTTCCCACATCTTCTTATATACACAAGGAAGCATGTGGAGGTGTTAAAGATGCTAGACATGCATTGGACCATAAAATGGTCCAATGAGATAAAAGCTAGTAAGTGGGTATACTCAACATGCATTGGACCATCAAAAGGTCCAATGAAATAAAAGTAGTAAGTGGGTATACTCAACATGCATTGGACCAAAATATGGTCCAATGAGAAAACATCTTGCATGTGGAGAAGTTAGTGCTAAGCTTTGACATGCATTGATCCAAATAATGGTCCAATGAGATAAAAGCTTCATAATTTCCCCCAACATCTTTATTTATCTCTACTATTTTAAGTGTTATTGGAAAGGAATTCCCCCAGCGTGTGACCCGATTGGCCCGCGCATCATCGGCCATGATACCCGAACGCGTTTGTCGGTGGGCACGATTCTAACACACACTTCATCCGTAACCCCTGACATAGAATGTATTTCCAACTTGGTGAGTGATGAAGCTACATAAACCAAACTTGTCAACACACCATCACCACATCTCACTAGTTTCAGACCCCTAAGTGATGTTGGGAATGAAAAACACTTCTATTAGAAACTGAGATAGTTTTACAAGGAAAACACTTAAACACTCAACGATTACGAAAGAAAAACAAACCCACTAGCTAAAACTCACTCTAAGATTTACTCTCTAAAACACTCTCTGTTTGGTGGTGCATTACAACTGAGGATACAACCTCTATTTATACTAAAACTAGACACCAAAGCTACAACAACCATTTAATGAGTTCATCATGCGTACCTTTGAAGTTGCCTTTATTGAAACACCATTGTCAAAAAAGTGTAGCTCTCCAAGTTTGACTTATTAAAACTCACAAGTGAAGTTAGTGGTTGAAGTGATATGTCAACCAATTTAGAACAACCCATAATATTAAGCTCTCTAAGGCACGAAAATACAACACCAATATTATTTGTTGACCATACTTTCCACCCCTTCATATCTTCAAAACTTAGAAGTTCAAGTGAAGGGAATCCAACACCACTAGTACTTCCAAATAACTCGGAACCCACAACTTTCACCGCATCCATTCCTTGAATATGCAACTCTTTAAGTGACAGTAGTTGTCCAAAGGGTGGTAAAGATGTACATCTTTTACAAGCAAGTATCGATACACGAGTCAATCGAAGAAACAATGAATCTCCAACCCAAGTTGGAAATTCTATTCCCCCAAATGATACGATTTTAAGCCTTTTCAACTCATTAGTACGAGGTTTTAACACTTTAAGGACCTACTTTTCAAGTTTTTCCTTTCGAGAACTATCAAACATATCACCCCATTGCACTTCTAAATCGGTAAATTTTTTCAGTGATAAGTTTGCATCTCGTGCATGCGTTGCATTTTGCACTTTGTCCAACCCTTTAATGGAAATCCGCCCTTGAAGATTCTTTAAGTCTTTGATCTCCGTTATTGCAAGACCATCGTCTCCTCCTATGACAAACTTGGTGAGAGTGTGCAGGCTTTTCAACTCACCAATCCCTAAAGGCATATGTTTCAAAGCCGGTGTATCACTGATATCAAAATGCTTCAATTTTTTAAGGTTTAAGAAGCTCTTGGGTGTGACAACTCGATATTTCTGGAATGTAACTTCATTTCATTTCTAGAACTTTTCTTATTTAGAAAGTTTCTAATTTTAGACATTTCTATTTCTGGCATCCTAATACACAATCATACATATTTTTACACCATACATTAGTGTTCGATTATTTTAGTCAACACAACATTTTTATTTACTTATGGTGACACACTTTGAGCTAAAACATTTCTAAAAACGATAACTTTCTCGATAAAACAATAAGCGTAACAAAATTAATATAAACGTGACTCGAATGTACAAACCCTCTAAAAACGACTTGAACCTAGACCGACCACTATGTGGCCGGCCCACCCTTACTCGTGCCCCTCTAGTTCGGCCGAACCCTAATAGGGGTGAGGTTGAATTGTTTCGACCTTATCACTTAGCTTGTTATTTCTATCCATCAAATTTAAAGAGTCCTTGTTGTACCATGATTCTAACTCCTAAACCCTAATTTGCCTACATTTGGCAACCCTAACCTCCTTTATTTACCCTTTTCGGCCGAGATCACAACCCCAAATACTCCCTTCGTCCGTTCGTCGATCAAGCAAACCCGCAGCCCCCTTTGCTCGTCCCCTTCGTTCTTCGATCAAGGTATGATGTTATAACCTTTGTTTTTCCTTGATATCTCCTTGCTTGAACCCTGTTTTGAACCCGAGACCATGGCCCTAGGCCATATGGTCTCGGTTAGCCATGAAAATCGAACACACATGCATGTCCCCAACCGATCGGATTCATGTGTGTGTGTGTTGTTCTTGATTTGTTGTTTGCTTGCTAGATCCGTTTGTTTCAACCTTAGATCTCGAATTTGACATGCTAAAACCCTAGATATAGAACCCTAGACTCGAACCATAACCGATCTAGACTCACAAAACCGAACCTAGTTCGATCTAGACCCGATCTACCTCAAACCCTTAGGGTTTCGGCCTAGCCGGCCAACCCTAATCGAATCACCATTAAAACCGAACCCTAGTTGACCTAGATTGACCATGTTTGACCTTGGTTGACTGAATTACATGATTGATTAGACCTAACCGAAATCTAGAACCCAAATGTTGACTATTGTTGACTAATGTTGACCCATAAGTCAAACCGGGTCAAGGCCGGATCTTGACCCAAACCGTGGACCCAAACCCGAACACCTAATCGGGCCAAGGCCCGTAATTGGCCCATATCGATCTACTTTAGTCCATCGGGCCCACACTTTAGTTGGCCCATTAGTATCCAAGCCCATTTGGACCAAAGCCCAAACCTTTGGCCCACTTATACCCAAACCAAACCCAATTGGGCCAAGCCCAATCCATGGCCCAATCTAATTGGACCTAAGCCCAATAAGAGGCCCAAGTGGCCCACCCTAGTGGCCCATTAAGCCCATCTAGGCCCATTAAGCCCATTAGGCCCAATATGCCCAATCTAGGCCCAATAAGCCTAACCCAAGCCCATTTCATTTCATTTCATTTCGAAGCCCATTTCATTTCATTTCATTTCATTTCATTTCGGACCATTAAGGTCCAATGATCCAAGTTCATTCGATGTCACAAAACATAAAACATAACATCAATTGCATATCATTTAACTTATATTGTATCTAGAATCGCCTGTGTTAGCTTAGTCTAATTAGTAATTAATCATTTAGGAAGCAAGGAGTCTCTGAAGGATTCCTCTGTCCTAAGAACTGTGTCGCTAAGCTTTGCCAGCTGAGTCCACAGACCCCTTTTACTCTTTTAACTGTTTTATAAACTTTGGGGTGGAAAACATAAACACAATTGCTACTATTTTACTATGACTATACAACATCTATACATTTTCATTATCGCGTTGGCATGACAAACGATTATTATACCGGACTAAGGTTTGTCAGAACATAACATACTGGAGTTGAAGTGTTGATTGTGGAGTTAGGGGTTGGTATATTAACTCAATAGATTAGCTACCTGTTGGGGATAACGGTCATGCGATGTCAAACATAACAACTTGTTCAACACATTTTCATAGACTAAACTAGTAATTGTAGGTCTTCTACAATTGCACTGTACTTTTCATATTTACTCCTCATATCTTATGAGTGTTGAACTTTATACATTTTCAGTCATAAACTATTTTCATAACGAACGTTTTGGGTAGCAAAATACTTTACTTTTACTTTAACCCTGTGGATTCACTCAACATTATTGTTGACCCTTTTATTATTTATGTTTTTCCAGGTGATTAGGTGCAGTGGAACTGGAGGATATGAGCAGTGAGATTGTCGTGAGCCATGATTAAAACATTAAGTTTACGAACAATCATTTCATTTCAAAACAATTTCTATTTTAGGAAACATACTGTTTTTGGAAACTTTCTACTTTTGGAAAGTGAAACATCTTTTATTTTTCGTTATTGCGTGGTTGTTTGTTTACTTAATTTTTGCTATGTTGTCATGAAAGTTGCACCCTCGTTCTTCCGCAAAATGTTTTAAATGAAGTAAAACTTATTTTTGGCGGGGTGTGACAGAGTGGTATCAGAGCTTAAGTTATAGTGAATTAGCAAGCCTAGTCTATAACTACAAAAGATTTTTGGGAAAAACTAAAACTTTTACAAAACAAAAATAATCATGGCATGTTCAGTCTCATATCCTGAAGTTTCATTGTTCTTAGATTAGAACATTTGCCCTAGTTAGTTTTACCTTAGTGTTATAGTTAGCATTCGTCAGAGAGCCCTAAATTTTCATAATCTAATAATTGTTACGTGTCGTGATCAGTAGAATGTCGCCTGCTAGTGTCCTTGATATTTCGTCTGATTCCGATAGTGATCGTGGTGCTGCTGTCCCAGTAGTCCCAGCGCCTGTTGTTCCATTGCCAGTGGTGGTACAACCTCCTCGTTGTCCCATGGCATCGTCGCCCAAGAAGACGTCCTATTCCCATTATTCCTAATGGTCCTCCTACTCCAGCTCGTGGTCAGCGTTTTATTATCTATCGTCGACGTGAGGGTGGCATGATATGGTTATGTTCGCCTGCGAAACCAAAGCGTGATGTTGCTCCAAGAACTCCACGACGTCGAGAACCAGAGCCAGATGTGATATCAGAATCAGAGCCTGAAGAAGACTCTGAGCCAGAGGAAGATGATTAGTCGTCTACATATCGTCTATATTTGTTTTCTATTTCTATTATTAGGTTTTATGTTTAGCTATTTTAGTATTATCTTTTATTGGCGTATGTGCCCTACTTTTAAAACTATTATGTATTAGGAATGTGTTTAATAAAAGTGATATTTTAGTAAATTCTATTGTTTCTATAAATTGTATTTTCTATACGTCTCTACTACTACTATAGCTACGTCTATCTATATCTACGTCTACTACTACTATTACGTCTATTGTATATCTATTCTTCGATTCTTATAATAAGTATATATTTCTTTTATAATCCTTCTCTATTATTCTTTTCTTAATTCTTTGTTTAAATCGTATTATTTGTATCAACAATTCATCAATGGCTCGAGGAGGAAACGCTGAGACTGTTGAACAAATGGTGGAACGCTGAATCGATGAAGCGATGGCTCAAATGAACGCCGCAAGAGGAAATGCCGCTGGTGCATCTAATGTGGGAAACAACGGTATATCATTCGACTCCACAATCGAAGATTCATTTATTTTCATTTCATTCTAACTTATTTTTCATTTTCGTTCTTTATTTGTTTAAACTTCAGATCCCAATGCTAATCGTCAAGGTCAGTCGTTTAAGACCTTTACGTCCTGTCATCCTCCGACATACTCTGGATCTGAAGGTGCCATTGCTATCATCCACTGGATTGAGAAGGTGGAATCTATTTTCAGTATCATCCAATGTGCCCCTGAGAATATGGCGAAGTTTGCTGCTAGCACATTGTCCAAGGAAGCGTTGTCCTGGTGGAATTCTCAAGTGCAAGTCTTAGGTCGTGCAAATGTTGATACTATGACTTGGGATACGTTCAAGAATCAGTTAACTCAGAAGTTTTGTCCAAGGAGAGAGCTACAAAAACTTGAAGTGGAACTATGGAATCTGTCCATGGTTGGATCTGATATTGTTACCTACACAACTAAGTTTCAAGAACTCACTCGTAGCGTTCCTCATATGGTTTCCCCTGAATTCAAGCGTATTGAGAGGTATCTTCAAGGTCTTCATGATCTTATTCGTACTCATGTTATTGCTTTTGAACCGACAACATTCGAAGATGTTTTGAATCGTCCAACAAGGTTGACTGATGATGCTATGAGAAGTGGATCGTTCAAAGACAAGCTAGTTGTGTCTAGCAAATCCTCTGAGAATTCGAACAATGAAAATGGGAAGCGTTCCTACGACAATAAGTATGATTACAAAGGGAACAAATATCAAAAGAGTAAGAATTATGCTGCCTCTAATCAGAACAACAATCAGTCTAATTCAGATTCTAAGTCTTATGCTGGAAACAAGCCTATGTGCAACAAGTGTAACTGGCATCATGATGGTCAGTGTGAGGAGTGTTTCAAGTGTGACCGCTGGGGTCACAATTTCAGAAAGTGTCCGTCCATCAATCCTCCTAAAAATCCTGTCTGCTACGAGTGTGGTGATCCTAACCACTATCGTAATCGTTGCCCTAAGCTTCAGAACAACAACAACAACCAGAATGGCAACAACAACAACAATGGCAATCGTAACAACAATCGCAACAACAATCGCAATGCCAACAACAACAATGATCGTCAGAATGGTCGTGGTCGTGCATTTGTTATGAATGCTCAGGAAGCTCGTGAAAATCCTGATACCGTCACTGGTCGTTTATCGTCAACAATCATTTTGCTTCTATTTTATTTGATTCGGGAGCCGACTTAAGTTTCATATCGACCAACTTTAAAAGTTTCTTAAATTTGAATCCTGATCGTTTGAAAGTTAATTATGAAATCGAGTTAGCGAATGGCAAAGTTGTTAGGTCTAGTGAAGTTTTTAAAGGTTGTAAGCTTGACCTAGATGATCACATTTTCGATATTGACCTTGTGCCTGTAGAGCTAGGTAGTTTTGATATCATCATAGGGATGGATTGGTTATCTAAAAAACGAGCTGAAATAATATGTTACACCAAACAAATCCGAATTCCCTTATCCAAAACAAAAACCTTAATAATTCAAGGTGAACAAAGAAACGAAAACACAAAAATCATAAATTCTATGAAAGCTCAAAAATATCTTCGTAAAGGATGCCAAGCCTTTCTTGCTCATGTCGTTGACACAAAGTCCAAAGATCGTAAGATTGAGGACATTCCTATCGTTCGTGAATTTCCTGGTGTATTTCCTAGTGAATTGCCTGGACTGCCGCCTCAGAGACAAGTCGAATTTCGTATTGATCTGATCCCAGGAGCCGCACCCATTGCGCGTTCTCCTTATCGTCTTGCACCGTCCGAAATGCAAGAATTTTCATCGCAATTGCAAGAACTTCTTGATCTTGGTTTCATTCGACCGAGTTTCTCGCCCTGGGGGGCTCCGGTCCTCTTCGTTAAAAAGAAAGATGGTTCAATGAGAATGTGCATTGACTATCGTGAATTGAACAAAGTAACTATTAAAAATCGATATCCTCTTCCCCCGTACTGATTATCTATTCGATCAACTCCAAGGATCGAGTTTCTATTCCAAAATCGACCTTCGTTCAGGCTACCATCAGTTAAAAGTTCGTGATGAAGATGTGCCCAAAACTGCGTTCAGAACTCGCTATGGTCATTATGAATTTTTGGTAATGCCATTTGGTTTGACCAATGCACCTGCTGTGTTTATGGATCTCATGAACAGAGTGTGCAAGCAATATCTCGACAAATTCGTTATCGTCTTCATAGATGATATTCTTATCTATTCGCATTCGAGAGAAGAGCATGAAGAGCACTTAAGAACTATTCTTGAGATGTTGGAGAAGGAGAAGCTGTACGCCAAGTTGTCCAAGTGCGAATTTTGGTTGCGTGAAGTCCAATTTCTGGGTCATATTATCAACGAAGAAGGTATTGACGTTGATCCTGCAAAGATAGAAGCTATAAAGAATTGGGAAGCTCTAAAGACCCCGACTGAAGTAAGACAATTCCTTGGTCTTGCTGGTTACTATAGAAGATTCATAGAAAATTTCTCGAAGATTGCAAAGGATTTAACGATGTTAACACATAAGGATGAGAAATTTGTCTGGGGTGAAAATCAAGAATCGGCCTTCCAATCTCTTAAATCTAAATTATGTTCTGCTCCTATTCTATCTCTCCCTGAAGGAACCGATAATTTCGTGGTGTACTATGATGCTTCGCACCAAGGGCTAGGTTGTGTATTGATGCAACATAACAAATTGATCGCCTATGCCTCTCGACAACTGAAGAACCACGAGAAGAATTATACAACACATGATCTTGAGTTGGGTGCCGTTGTATTCGCGTTGAAGATTTGGAGACCTTACCTCTACGGTACCAAGTGCACAATATTCACCGATCACAAGAGTTTGCAACCTATCTTCAAGCAGAAAGAGCTCAATATGAGACAGCGTAGATGTATAGAGTTGATGAATGACTACGAATGTGAGATCAAGTATCATCTTGGTAAAGCTAATGTAGTAGCTGATGCCTTAAGTCGAAAAGAGCAACCTAAACCTCGTCGTGTTCGAGCCCTTCCAATCTCTGTTCGTTCTAATCTATCTTCCCAAGTTCATGAATTCCAAACTGAAGCGTTGAAGGTAGAGAACATCAAAAGTGAAGATTTGCGTGGTATGGAAAAGCAGTTAGAAGCAAAGGAAGATGGAATGTAACGCCCCGAACTTTAGGTTATTTAATTAATTAATTTTAATTAGTAGAAAAATGAATTATGTATATTCTAAATAGTTAATAGTTAATACTAATCATTAATGTATTTATTAGACGACCTGTGATAAGACGGTTCGTTATTAAAGATCGTGAGCGAATCTTGGGTTAATGTTTTATATAAATAGCTGGACCGAACCTCATGACAAGATCCTTTGTAGTTGGAAGATTTAAAGAATTTTGAAACATATTAGCATATGGCGAGAAGGCATGCACAATGGAGGGCCCATTATTTTAGTTAATTTTAATGTCAAACCCCATAATATAATTAAAAGGCCCATATCTTTTAAAAGAGGCACAGGCCATTTGAGATAGGAACTAACTGTGAGTAGGTCACACAAGAACCACCTACGGCCGACATTCTCCCACTTGTTTCCCATCGTGTATTCAGTCGCAAGAAGAAATCTGAGTTCTTGGACAAAATAATCGACCGTCAAATAGCAACAATTCGTTGGCCTTGAGTGTACGCAAGCACATGGACTAAATAAACACCACTTCCTTGTGGTTTGTTTAATGTGCGTCTAGTCAAAAGCCAAGAAAAGGCTTAATGCTTCTAATGGTGGTTGCATGGTTCATGCGTCAATTCAATAGACGACATATATTCGTGTGGTTGTTCGTGTGAAACCGGTGTTTCGGGAGTTGATTCGTAGGGTATAATCTCTAACCCTTTTTAGTTTTATTCAATTTCGGCGAATTATGTACTAATCAGTTTTGTTTAAGTGTCAGTATTTTCGGCAGTCGGCTCCTTCCATTTTTACTTCCGAGAATTGTGTTATTTCGTTTGTTGAGATTTTTGTAAATCGTTTTGTAGATTGGGCAGATTCTGTCGAGTTGTTGTTGGCTGTTTTCGACCCTCTTAAGGACTGATCCTGGGGTCGATGTCCTCTAGACATTTGTAGCTCGTCAAGTCAGTGAACCATGGCCGTCGACCGTTCGTTAATCCGAATTATGGTCGGTGAGTTATGGTCATTTCCGTAAGATGTCGCGTTGCTGTTCGCCTGATTCTGTTTTCTGTATTCTACGATTAATTCGAACACTTTTGGCACTGATTCTGAGCTTCGTGTCTTATGGACATTTGTAGTTCGTCGTGACAGGAAACCATGGCCGCCGATCGCTCGTTAATCCGAATTATGGTCGGTGAGTTATGGTTGTTTCCATAAGATGTCGCTGTGCTGATTTTTCTTTTCGGTTTTGTAATGTATTTTGTGATTATCTAGCATCATTTTTCTTAAGGTTGGGACCGTGATGGGATGGACGACATCCTAGCAGGTGTCGGGATGAAATTCCGAGGATCGGGTTTTATTAGTGTAAAAGCCGTTTTCCTAAATTTCTAGTTCTATTGTTCTTCGTGTTTTGAGAAATCGGGAAGTGGCGTGTGATTAAACCGAGGATGGTATCGGGCCCTCGGGCTCGGTTGTATGAGGTCCCGGTACACATCACGATTGTCACTTAACCGATTAAATGACACTCTTGATTATTTAACGTTTTTAGGGATCGAGAGGGGAAACCGAACCCGTAGGGTTCTTGGTTTCCCAATCGAAAAAGTTTTCAAATGAATAAATTAAATTTATTTTAAATTTAGTTTTCTGTGATGATTTGGATTTCAGGGCTGTCGGGTGCCCTCTGGTTATACGGGTTGAGGTCGGGATTGTTAAAACGTGTTTTAAACACAATTGAACTTTTGGGCATAACCTGTCCCCTCTATTCGGGTCTGTTCTATCATGCGTAGAAATATGTTTTTGGATTTTTGGCCACTGAAGGTCTCTAGTTTTCTGAGTCCTCTTTCCAATGCCGCTGACGGCTCATTAGTCGGATTTACGGTTTAAAAGTTATCGTTGTTTTAGAAAACCATCGCAGAATAGTTTTCGGTTCAGCTATTCTATCTTGTGGGTCTGTTTTGAGCCCCTTTTGTTTGGATTCAAGTTCTAATGTCTTCTGACAAATTGTAGTCCTCTGAGTCATTTAACTTCTGTAAAAAATTGAATAATATCTAGTGAGCGGTTTGAGAGTTATAGCCGTTCCCGCAAAAGTGTTGAGTGCTGTTTAGTTTCTGCTGAAACAACCTTTGAGCCTAATCCTAACCCGAGCTTCCTTGTACATTGTAGGACCTTCTAGGACCAGTTAGAGATGCTCTTCAGTACCAAGGATATTTTGGAGCTTACGTTTCTCGAGGTGAGTATTCTCACCGTGTATTCAGTTTTAACGTTATACATGCATGACTTACGTGTTATATTACTTGCACCTTAATTGTTATCTAAGCTTGATCCGTTATCTGAGTTTGATCCGCTATCTGAGTTTGATTTGTTATCTGAGTTTGACATGCTATCTGAGTATCTGAGCAACTGTTGATTTATTTTAATCTGAGACATTGTGCCTGGGTAACCGAGCTCGGCACAGGGTCATTCTGTGCTACTACTTGCTAGGGCATCTGAGATAATTATGTTAAAGAGATAATAAAACATAATAACACACATCTGAGTTTTTGGCTATATGCCTGGGATCACCTCCCGTCTGAGTTTTTGGAATTATTCCCGTCTGAGTTTTTGGGATTATTCCCGTCTGAGTTTTTGGGATTGTTCCAGTCTGAGTTTTGGGATCACTCCCGTCTGAGTTTTGGCTTATGCCTATCTGAGGTGTGAGGAGGGACGAGGTTGATCTCTCGTCCCAAATCACACAAGCGCGCTATATAAATTAAAATCTGAGTAATAAAATCTGAGAAATAAATCTGAGTAATTAACTGAGTAGAATCTGAGTAGGAGTACACCGATGTGCCCTCATGTGTTGTATGTTATGATTGTTTGCATTTTGAGAATTATTCACTCAGCTTCCCCAGCTGACCCAAACTTTCCCCCACATTGTTTCAGGTACCAGCAAAGGAAAGGAGAAGGTGGACGGTTGACCGCTGTATCTTTTCATTACTGATGTGGACATCATTTAATATTTTAAAACACTTTACTTTATCTTAACTATTTAAGATATCTAAATTTAACTATTTCCGCAATAAATACGTTTTAAATGTTAAATATTAATATCTGAGATTTATTTATGGGACCTTTTGATTATAAATTTATTTTTAAAAATATTTTAAAAATCTTGTAAATTTTAGGGTGTTACATGGAACCCTTTATTTCATGGATCGTTTATGGGTTCCTAATCATGGAAGTGTTCGCGACGTCATCTTGAATGAAGCTCATCGATCCAAATATTCTATTCATCCTGGTGCTGACAAGATGTATAAAGATGTCAAAGAGTTATATTGGTGGCCAAACATGAAGAAAGAAATCGCGATTTATGTCAGCAAATGTTTAATTTGTGCCAAAGTGAAAGCAGAGAATCAGAAGCATTCCGGTCTTCTACAACAGCCAGAGATCCCTGAATGGAAATGGGAAGAAATCTCTATGGATTTCATAACTAAATTGCCTCGAACGTCTAGTGGTCATGATACAATTTGGGTAATTGTTGATCGATTGACCAAATCATCTCATTTCATTCCTATTAAAGAAACTGATCAAATGGAGAAGTTAACGAGAATTTATTTGAAAGAAGTCGTATCTCGGCATGGTGTGCCAGTCGCAATCATCTCTGATCGTGATAGTCGCTTTACATCTCGTTTTTGGCAATCATTGCAAAATCTCTCGGTACTCGCCTCGATATGAGTACTTCTTATCATCCCCAAACCGATGGTCAGACTGAAAGGACAATTCAAACGTTGGAAGACATGCGGAGAGCATGTGTTATTGATTTTGGTGGAAGTTGGGATACTCATCTCCCTTTAGCTGAGTTCTCGTATAATAATAGTTATCATACAACTATTAAGGCCGCACCGTTTGAAGCCCTTTATGAAAGAAAGTGTCGTTCGCCACTTTGTTGGATTGAAATTGGTGATCGTCAGATTTCTGGTTCTGAGATTCTACAAGAAACGACTGACAAGATTTTCAAGATCAAAGATCGTATCAAGGCTGCAAGAGATCGACAAAAGAGTTATGCTGATAATCGTCGAAAGCCTTTTGAGTTCGCTGTTGGCGACCATGTTTTGCTAAAAGTAGCACCTTGAAAAGGTGTTGTACGTTTTGGCAAGAAAGGAAAGCTCAGTCCTCGTTATGTTGGACCATTCGAGATTCTTAAAAGAATCGGTGTTGTTGCTTATCGCCTTCGTCTTCCTATAGAGCTCAGCAATGTTCATAACACTTTTCATGTGTCTAACTTAAAGAAGTTTATTCATGATCCTTCGCTTATCGTTCCTACTGAGGAAATTATCATCGACGACAAACTCCATTTCACCGAGGAACCAATCGAGATATCTGACTGGAAAGAACAAAAGTTGCGAAGAAGTAAGATCAAAATCGTTAAAGTCAGATGGAACTCCAAAAGAGGTCCTGAATTCACGTGGGAACGTGAGGACCAGATGCGAAAGAAATATCCTCATCTATTTCTCGTTGTCTCTCCTGTTCGTGTTTCGTCTTAAATTTCGGGACGAAATTTCTTCAACCAGGGGAGAATGTGACAACTCGATATTTCTGGTATGTAACTTCATTTCATTTCTAGAACTTTCCTTATTTAGGAAGTTTCTAATTTTAGACATTTCTATTTCTGGCATCCTAATACACAACAAACATACATATATTTACACCATACATTAGTGTTCGATTATTTTAGTCAACACAACATTTTTATTTACTTATGGTGACACACTTTGAGCTAAAACATTTCTAAAAACGATAACTTTCTCGATAAAACAATAAGCGTAACAAAATTAATATAAACGTGACTCGAATGTACAAACCCTCTAAAAATGACTTGAACCTAGACCAACCACTATGTGGCCGGCCTACCCTTACTCGTGCCCCTCTAGTTCGGCCGAACCCTAATAGGGGTGAGGTTGAATTGTTTTGACCTTATCACTTAGCTTGTTATCTCTATCCATCAAATTTAAAGAGTTGTACCATGATTCTAACTCCTAAACCCTAATCTCCCTACACTATAAATACCCTCATTTGGCAACCCTAACCTCCTTTGTTTACCCTATTCGGCCGAGATCACAACCCCAAATACTCTCTTCGTCCGTTCGTCGATCAAGCAAACCCGCAGCCCCCTTTGCTCGTCCCCTTCGTTCTTAGATCAAGGTATGATGTTATAACCTTTGCTTTTCCTTGATATCTCCTTGCTTGAACCCTGTTTTGAGCCTGAGACCATGGCCCTAGGCCATATGGTCTCGGTTAGCCATGAAAAACGAACGCACATGCATGTCCCCAACCGATCGGGTTCATGTGTGTGTGTGTTGTTCTTGATTTGTTGTTTGCTTGCTAGATCCGTTTGTTTGAACCTTAGATCTCAAATTTGACATGCTAAAACCCTAGATCTAGAACCCTAGACTCGAACCATAACCGATCTAGACTCACAAAACCGAACCTAGTTCGATCTAGACCCGATCTACCTCAAACCCTTAGGGTTTCGGCCTAGCCGGCCAACCCTAATCGAATCACCATTAAAACCGAAACCTAGTTGACTTAGATTGACCATGTTTTACCTTGGTTGACTGAATTACAGGATTGATTAAACCCTAACCGAAATCTAGAACCCAAATGTTGACTATTGTTGACTAATGTTGACCCATAAGTCAAACTGGGTCAAGACCGGATCTTGACCCAAACCGTGGACCCAAACCCGAATACCTAATCGCGCCAAGGCCCGTACTTGGCCCATATCGATCTACTTTAGTCCATCGGGCCCAAACTTTAGTTGGCCCATTAGTATCCAAGCCCATTTGGACCAAAGCCCAAACCTTTGGCCCACTAAGACCCAAACCAACCCCAATTGGGCCAAGCCCAATCCATGGCCCAATCTAATTGGACCTAAGCCCAATAAGAGGCCCAGGTTGCCCAACCTAGTGGCCCATTAAGCCCATCTAGGCCCGTTAAGCCCATTAGGCCCAATAGGCCCAATCTAGGCCCAATAAGCCTAACCCAAGCCCATTTCATTTCATTTCATTTCGAAGTCCATTTCATTTCATTTCATTTCATTTCGGCCCATTAAGGTCCAATGATCCAAGTTCATTCGATGTCACAAAACATAAAACATAACATCAATTGCATATCATTTAACTTATATTGTATCTAGAATCGCATGTGTTAGCTTAGTCTAATTAGTAATTAATCATTTAGGAAGATAGGAGTCTCTGAAGGATTCCTCTGTCCTAAGAACTGTGTCGCTAACCTTTGCCAGGTGAGTCCACAGACCCCTTTTACTCTTTTAACTGTTTTATAAACTTTGGGGTCGAAAACATAAACACAATTGCTACTATTTTACTATGACTGTACAACATCTATACATTTTCATTATCGCGTTGGCATGACAAACGATTATTACACCGGACTAAGGATTGCCAGCAATCATTAACTAGTGGATCTAGACCATGGATATGCAGATAGTACTATTGGCTGACACTCATCCTCCCATCGAACGATTGATCATTACTTGGTTTATCCAAGACATTTCCGGGAGTGTATATCCATAAAAGAACATAACATACTAGAGTTGAAGTGTTGATTGTGGACCTAGAGGTTGGTATATTAACTCATTAGACTAGCTACCTGTTGGGGATAACGGTCATGCGATGTCAAACATAACAACTTGTTCAACACATTTTCATAAACTAAACTAGTAATTGTAGATCTTCTACAATTGCACTTTACTTTTCATATTTACTCCTCATATCTTACGAGTGTTGAACTTTATACATTTTCAGTCATAAACTACTTTCATAACGAACGTTTTGGGTAGCATAATACTTTACTTTTACTTTAACCCTGTGGATTCACTCAACTTTATAGTTGACCCTTTTATTATTTATGTTTTTCCAGGTGATTTGGTGCAGTGGAGCTGGAGGATATGAGCAGTGAGATTGTCGTGAGCCATGATTAAAACATTAAGTTTACGAACAATCATTTCATTTCAAAACAATTTCTATTTTAGGAAACATACTATTTTTGGAAACTTTCTACTTTTGGAAAGTGAAACATCTTTTATTTTTCGTTATTGCGTGGTTATTTGTTTGCTTAATTTTTGCTATGTTGTCATGAAAGTTGCACCCTCGTTCTTCCGCAAAACGTTTTAAATGAAGTAAAACTCATTTTGGCGGGGTGTGACAGAGTGGTATCAGAGCTTATGTTATAGTGAATTAGCAAGCCTAGTCTATAACTACAAAAGATTTATGGGAAAAACTAAAACTTTTACAAAACAAAAATAATCATGGCATGCTCAGTCTCATATCCTGAAGTTTCATTGTTCTTAGATTAGAACATTTGCCCTAGTTAGTTTTGCCTTAGTGTTATAGTTAGCATTCGTCAGAGAGCCCTAAATTTTCATAATCTAATAATTGTTACGTGTCGTGATCAGTAGAATGTCGCCTGCTAGTGTCCTCAATATTTCGTCTGATTCCGATAGTGATCGTGGTGCTGCTGTCCCAGTAGTCCCAGCGCCTGTTGCTCCAGTGCCAGTGGTGGTACAGCCTCCTGTTGTCCCATGGCATCGTCGCCCAAGAAGACGTCCTATTCCCATTAGTCCTAATGGTCCTCCTACTCCAGCTCGTGGTCAGCGTCCTATTATCTATCGTCGACGTGAGGGTGGCATGATATGGTTATTTTCGCCTGCGAAACCAAAGCGTGATGTTGCTCCAAGAACTCCACGACGTCGAGAACCAGAGCCAGATGTGATATCAGAATCAGAGCCTGAAGAAGACTTTGAGCCAGAGGAAGATGATTAGTCGTCTACATATCGTCTATATTTGTTTTCTGTTTCTATTATTAGGTTTATGTTTAGCTATTTTAGTATTATCTTTTATTGGCGTATGTGCCCTACTTTTAAAACTATTATGTATTAGGAATGTGTTTAATAAAAGTGATATTTTAGTAATTCTATTGTTTCTATAAATTGTATTTTCTATACGTCTCTACTACTACTATAGCTACGTCTATCTATATCTATGTCTACTACTACTATTACGTCTATTGTATATCTATTCTTCGATTCTTATAATAAGTATATATTTCTTTTATAATCCTTTTCTATTATTCTTTTCTTAATTCTTTGTTTAAATCGTATTATTTGTATCAGCAATTCATCAATGGCTCGAGGAGGAAACGCTGAGACTGTTGAACAAATGGTGGAATGCCGAATCGCTGAAGCGATGGCTTAAATGAACGCCGCAAGAGGAAATGCCTCTGGTGCATCTAATGTGGGAAACAACGGTATATCATTCGACTCCACAATAGAAGATTCATTTATTTTCATTTCATTCTAACTCATTTTTCATTTTCTTTCTTTATTTGTTTAAACTTCATATCCCAATGCTAATCGTCAAGTTCAGTCGTTTAAGACCTTTACGTCCTGTCATCCTCCGAAATACTGTGGATCTGTAGGTGCCATTGCTATCATCCACAGGATTGAGAAGGTGGAATCTTTTTCAGTATCATCCAATGTGCCCCTGAGAATATGGCGAAGTTTGCTGCTAGAACATTGTCCAAGGAAGCGTTGTCCTGGTGGAATTCTCAAGTGCAAGTCTTAGGTCGTGCAAATGCTGATGCTATGACTTGGGATACGTTCAAGAATCAGTTAACTCGGAAGTTTTGTCCAAGGAGAGAGCTACAAAAAGTTGAAGTGGAACTATGGAATCTGTCCATGGTTGGATCTGATATTGTTACCTACACGACTAAGTTTCAAGAACTCGCTCGTCTCGTTCCTCATATGGTTTCCCCTGAATTCAAGCGTATTGAGAGGTATCTTCAAGGTCTTCATGATCTTATTCGTATTCATGTTATTGCTTTTGAACCGTCAACATTCGAAGATGCTGTGAATCGTGCAACAAGGTTGACTGATGATGTTATGAGAAGTGGATCGTTCAAAGACAAGCTAGTTGTGTCTAGCAAATCCTCTGAGAATTCGAACAATGAAAATGGGAAGCGTTCCTACGACAATAAGCGTGATTACAAAGGGAACAAATTTCAAAAGACTAAGAATTATGCTGCCTCTAATCAGAACAACAACCAGTCTAATTCAGATTCTAAGTCTTATGCTGGAAACAAGCCTATGTGCAACAAGTGTAACTGGCATCATGATGGTCAGTGTGAGGAGAGTTTCAAGTGTGACCGCTGGGGTCATAATTTCAGAAAGTGTCCGTCCATCAATCCTCCTAAAAATCCTGTCTGCTACGAGTGTGGTGATCCTAACCACTATCGTAATCGTTGCCCTAAGCTTCAGAACAACAACAACAACCAAAATGGCAACAACAACAACAATGGCAATCGTAACAACAATCGAAACAACAATCGCAATTCCAACAACAACAATGATCGTCAGAATGGTCTTGGTCGTGCATTTATTATGAATGCTCAGGAAGCTCGTGAAAATCCTGATACCGTCACTGGTACGTTTATCGTCAACAATCATTTTGCTTCTATTTATTTGATTCGGGAGCCGACTTAAGTTTCGTATCGACCGACTTTAAAAGTTTCTTAAATTTGAATCCTGATCGTTTGAAAGTTAATTATGAAATCGAGTTAGCGAATGGCAAAGTTGTTAGGTCTAGTGAAGTTTTTAAAGGTTGTAAGCTTGACCTAGATGATCACATTTTCGATATTGACCTTGTGCCTGTAGAGCTAGGTAGTTTTGATATCGTCATAGGGATGGATTGGTTATCTAAAACCCGTGCTGAAATAATATGTTACACCAAACAAATCCGAATTCCCTTATCCAAAACAAAAACCTTAATAATTCAAGGTGAACAAAGAAACAAAAACATAAAAATCATAAATTCTATGAAAGCTCAAAAATATCTTCGTAAAGGATGCCAAGCCTTTCTTGCTCATGTCGTTGACACAAAGTCCAAAGATCGTAAGATTGAGGACATTCCTATCGTTCGTGAATTTCCTGGTGTATTTCCTAGTGAATTGCCTGGACTGCCGCCTCAGAGACAAGTCGAATTTCGTATGATCTGATCCCAGGAGCCGCACCCATTGCGCGTTCTCCTTATCGTCTTGCACCGTCCGAAATTCAAGAATTTTCATCGCAATTGCAAGAACTTCTTGATCTTGGTTTCATTCGACCGAGTTTCTCGCCCTGGGGAGCTCCGGTCCTCTTTGTTAAAAAGAAAGATGGTTCAATGAGAATGTGCATTGACTATCGTGAATTGAACAAAGTAACTATTAAAAATCGATATCCTCTTCCCCGTATTGATTAGCTATTCGATCAACTCCAAGGATCGAGTTTCTATTCCAAAATCAACCTTCCCCATTAGTATCCTAGCCCATTTGGACCAAAGCCCAAACCTTTGGCCCACTTATACCCAAACCAAACCCAATTGGGCCAAGCCCAATCTAATTGGACCTAAGCCCAATAAGAGGCCCAAGTGGCCCAACCTAGTGGCCCATTAAGCCCATCTAGGGCCGTTAAGCCCATTAGGCCCAATAGGCCCAATCTAGGCCCAATAAGCCTAACCCAAGCCCATTTCATTTCATTTCATTTCGAAGCCCATTTCATTTCATTTCATTTCATTTCATTTCGGCCCATTAAGGTCCAATGATCTAAGTTCATTCGATGTCACAAAACATAAAACATAACATCAATTGCATATCATTTAACTTATATTGTATCTAGAATCGCATGTGTTAGCTTAGTCTAATTAGTAATTAATCATTTAGGAAGCTAGGAGTCTCTGAAGGATTCCTCTGTCCTAAGAACTGTGTCGCTAACCTTTTCCAGGTGAGTCCACAGACCCCTTTTACTCTTTTAACTGTTTTATAAACTTTGGGGTGGAAAACATAAACACAATTGCTACTATTTTACTATGACTGTACAACATCTATACATTTTCATTATCGCGTTGGCAAGACAAACGATTATTATACCGGACTAAGGTTTGCCAGCAATCATTAACTAGTGGATCTAGACCATGGATATGCAGATAGTACTATTGGCTGACACTCATCCTCCCATCGAACGATTGATCATTACTTGGTTTATCCAAGACATTTCCGAGAGTGTATATCCATAAAAGAACATAACATACTGGAGTTGAAGTGTTGATTGTGGACTTAGGGGTTGGTATATTAACTCAATAGACTAGCTACCTGTTGGGGATAACGGTCATGCGATGTCAAACATAACAACTTGTTCAACACATTTTCATAAACTAAACTAGTAATTGTAGATCTTCTACAATTGCACTTTACTTTTCATATTTACTCCTCATATCTTATGAGTGTTGAAGTTTATACATTTTCAGTCATAAACTATTTTCATAACGAACGTTTTGGGTAGCAAAATACTTTACTTTTACTTTAACCCTGTGGATTCACTCAGCATTATTGTTGACCCTTTTATTATTTATTTTTTTCCAGGTGATTAGGTGCAGTGGAACTGGAGGATATAAGCAGTGAGATTGTCGTGAACCATGATTAAAACATTAAGTTTACGAACAATCATTTCATTTCATAACAATTTCTATTTTAGGAAACATACTGTTTTTGGAAACTTTCTACTTTTGGAAAGTGAAACATCTTTTATTTTTCGTTATTGCGTGGTTATTTGTTTGCTTAATTTTTGCTATGTTGTCATGAAAGTTGCACCCTCGTTCTTCCGCAAAACGTTTTAAATGAAGTAAAACTCATTTTTGTCGGGGTGTGACATTGGGTAACTTACTTAAATTATGACAACCAAAAACGATCAATGTCTCTAAATTGTAAAGATTGCCCATTCAAACAAATAACCCTTAATAATGGTAACGCAGGTAGTAAGTCAACCAAAACCTTATTCGATAAGTAGAAGCATTCCCAACTTTGTATTACCCCAAGAGACACCGCCAAGAATGTTCTCAAAATTTTTGCTCTTTTAAATGCTTCAAACTTCTGGTAACCTATATATTTCTTACGGACAAATGACATGTGACGATACTTTTACAAAAGTTTTGTATCAAAATCATTATCAAACCTTAAAAATAAATGTGTGGCGACATATGTGGCCAAGTCATTGATGAGGTCATGCATCACAAACAAAGATTCCTCATTACGCGCATGTTGAAAAAACGACCTTGATAACAACTTTTCAAAATAATCATGACCCAAACGTTCTCGTGATATGCTTTTACCTAGTTGGTTTAGAAACCCTTCCGCCATCCACATTAAAACCAAATCAACCTTGTTAAACAAAAATTCCTTGGGAAATAAGGAGCAGTATGCAAATACCCGCTTCAAACAAGCAGGAAGATCATGGTAGTTTAGCTTAAGAGCGGGAACAATCTCATCTACGTTTTCTAAATCCCATATCTCACTATTTAACACGGCCTCCCAATCTTCTTCATTTGTTTTCGTCCTCAATAACCTTCCAAGTGCTCTTAAAGCCAAAGGCAAACAACCACATTTTTTCACAATACCTTCACTAATTGGTTTAAGTGTCGGATATGAATCAAAGTTATCTTCACTTAATGCATGTCGAGCAAATAAACACATAGCATCATCATGTGGCAAACTCTCTAAATGGTCCAGATGATTAAAACCTAGCTTTTTAAGCAATTCCACCTTGCGAGTTGTTATGATTATTTTACTCCCATGAGCCACTATATGAAATGGTTTTACTAGATTTTCCCAATCAACATCATTATCACTCCATACATCATCTAGTACTAGTAAAAATCTTTTATCCTTAAATTGCTTTAAAAGAGCAATTTGAACCTGATCTAAATCTACAAATTTGTTGTTTTCGTTGGTTACAGATTGTATAATATGTTTGCTTATCTTAAAGATATCAAACTCATCATAAACACAAACCCATGTCATGATTTCAAAGTGATCCTTAACTAGTTTTTCTTTATACAAAAGTCTAGCTAGAGTTGTCTTACCAACACCACCCATACCAACTATAGGTACAAAACTAAACTTTTCGTTACATGACTCATTCCTCAACAACTTATGCAACAATTTATCTTTTTCATTATGTCGTCCAACAATATTAAATGATGCATCTAGCAAAGAGGTCTTGTTTCTTCTATTACTCGTATTTTTCGGTTTTTCGTCTTTTTGCAATCAAACCTAGACCAAATTTTTCCCTTTCTAGATGTTGTAACTTGCTATTGATAGAATCCAACTTGTATTGCAATTTACTACTTAATGACAAATTAATGCAACAAGTTGGGACGAGCTTTCTTACCATGTTGCTAGTCGTTACTCCGGTCAACTCATTATGGATAGCATTCGTTGCTAAACCATCGAGTACATCATCAATATCATAAGCCAAATATTGGAGGCGGTTGACCCACTATTTAACATCTTTTCTAGTAATTTCCTTATCGGAAGCATCATTAAGCAGATCTTGGATCTGGGATAACGTGTCCTTCAAATTATCGAGCTCGGTATGAATTCCTTGGGCCCGGAAAAATTGCTTTAACGCTTCGTCACTCAGCTTTTGAAAAACATTTTTGATGAGTTCAGTAGCAATGATTTCAGCCATTCTTGACTCTGAGGAAGTGAAATGGGAGATTAGTTTTGAGATGTGAAGAATGCATATTTTGAGATGGGTATTTAATGCCATGCCACTTGGGCCATTGTTATGGTCAATATGTTTTTATATTCCTTTTTGGCTGGCAACAATCGTACAAAGAGTAGATATCTAGACTTAAAAACTCACTACCGTAAAAACTGTTGTCGTGGCTTCTCATGGTTATGTGGTACATGTTTAACTACGTGATTTTATTTTGTTTTTGGTTTCAATTTTCTTTTCAATGTTGATTAATGATTAAACAATGGTGGCCTCTTAGCTCATATAATACTTATAAGAGACAATGATGTTTTCTACTAAATCTTTTTAATTATTTTTCTGTTTATTTGATCAACATAAGTATTTATCAAAGAATGAGAATAAAAATAAGAATTAGTAGTGTTGATCCTTAAACAAGTAAGTAATCAATCCATTGCTTGATCCAAAGATGGTGATTTGAGAGAAAACTTGAAAAGGAAGATGAGGGTTTTAGAGAGAGAGTAGAGAGAGGGAGGAGAACAATTGCTTGGTTAATAAGTTTGATTAATGGCAAAAGTTACAATTAGTGTTTTCAATACAAGTATTTATACCTAAACACTAATTCCCTAGATTAATCCTAATTGCAAGTTTAACACTATGCAATGTTACATAACTACCCCTAGACTATTATTTACAACAAAATAAGTCCTAACAATCTCCCCCTTTGTAACAATAGTCTAGGTTTCATATCTTTGGAGTCTTCTTCGTTTGTAAAGTTGGAACTGAGTGAAAAATCGTTGCGCAGTTTGGTTGAAGAATCAGCTCCAGCTTTTGAAGTTTGGTGAAAACAATACTTTTAATTGGCTTTTCAACCAAATGGAAAGTATTTCAGAAGACTTCAAGTAAATCGAAGAAATGTAGACCCATGGATTGAGCAGTCGGTAGGGGAAGTCTTTTTCTTGAAGTTGTGGCTTTGTCGATTTGTTGATGATCATTGGTATCCTGATATTTGTTGAAGTCGTAGGAGTGCGATATTTTGATTTATTTTGGATTTTCTGACCGTTGTTTATAAAGTTGGAGTACGGTCATAGAATCCCTTATCTGATATATTGACTGTTGTTGATAAGAATGCAGTACAATCATCAGATCTTCGCAAAATAATGTATCAGGGTAACCCAGGATCACATAGATTGCATGTGTAGGTTCTACATAAACTATAATCAAGCTAATCCATTAAGATTCAAGTGAGAAATAGAAGATTTGAGTGAGTGTGTGTTCTTGGTGTAAGTGTGTGTAAAAGAGAGAGAATGAGATGAATGAAACTTTCAATTTGATAATTCTGTCAAAGTGTAGGAAAGCTTACATTCTAACTCAATATTACAAGTATTTATACCATCTAACACCTAACAAGGGAATTGTTAGTTAACGAGATTAAAGGTCAAAACCTATTACAAAAATAGTCCTAACAATCTCCCCCTTTTTTATCTTTAATACGTCATCCCAGTCTTCAAACTTCAGATTCTTGTTATCATCTATCTTTGGAAAAAAAAATATTTTTCTGTATTTTAAGAACAAAACATTTGCAGAAATCTGGAAGTTTAAGGTACTCAAAGGGAATATGTTTTTCGTTGATAATATTTGAGTGAGGAAATCCTATTACTGATTTACTAAAGATTTGAAAACTTTGGGAAATGGAATATCAGTTAAGTAAGGATTTGACTGGGTTTTCAGATAATGGAGAGGTTGTTTTTGGAATTTTGTGGTAGAGGATTATATTGAGTATAGAATGATGATGTTTTTGAATGATTTGTCAGTTAAAGTTTTAGATGTGTGTGTGTGTTTGGTTTGGTAGGAATGATTTGAACGGTTAAGCTTTTAGATGTGTGTGTGTGTTTGGTTTGGTAGGAATGATTTGAACGGTTAAGCTTTTAGATGTGAGTTGGTTGAGGTTTTGGAGAGAGATTTTGTTGATGATTCGGTTTTGTTCTTCTTCACTT
Source organism: Calendula officinalis (assembly GCA_963853835.1). Lineage (NCBI taxonomy): Eukaryota > Viridiplantae > Streptophyta > Magnoliopsida > Asterales > Asteraceae > Calendula > Calendula officinalis. The sequence continues at coordinate 36,753,898 of OY970828.1, forward strand.
GTTTTTCTATCTAGTACACTGATTATCATTTTCTCTTTCTCTTAATCACTTGATCTAAAACGTTTCTGATTTTGCAGTTGATTTGAGTACATGTGTCATGAAGTTTCTTCTTTGATGGGATGTTTGTGGTTCTTTTTGACGTTGTTCAGTTATACATCCGATATTTTAACTATTTCTTGCTCGTTTTCTCCCCCTCACGAGGATCATGATAAGGGTCCTCATGATAAAGCTGAATCGTTGCGTTTTGGAAACGGGGAGAGGAATGGTGTGTCGGTGAAAAACAAGAGCCAAGATCGGAATGAGAACCAGAAACATGTAGTACTCGACAAATTGATTTAATCCTTTGAATGTTTTGAGAAAAATATTTAAAAATGAAGAATAGCAATATCAATGATCACGTGAAGTCATAAACAGATGCAATCTTTACTGAAGAACTTCAGTAAAGAGATCGTTTACGGATATGACAAACACGATGATTAGAGACATTGTTAATCAAATATTTGAAATTTAAAAGAAATCAATTTGTTTGGTTATATCAAAGATCAGTGAAGTATACCATTTACAAAGATGCAATCTTCTCTGAACGTGTGTAGAGAAGAGATCGACGGATATACAAAGATCAATGACATAACAATGTGCATTCAAAACGATTTTGAGTGTGTGAGAACTGGAGAAAGTCAGAATTGAATCTGAGCAGTTTTTAGAAGATGAAAAATGATTTCTCCACGGAGCGTTTAAGAATGAAAATCGTTTAAAAATAGTAAGAACAATCAATCCAAGATGGTGTTAAAAACAGATGCAATCAGTACTGATTGAAATTAGTAAAGAGATCGACGAATTTAACAGCAAATTGTGTTGAGTGTTACAAACAAGTCATTTAAAAATGAAAAATTTATGTTGTGCAAAATCAGGGTTGTGAAAAATTGAGCCACAACGCAAGAGACGAAAAATTTGTCATAAACAGATGCAATCTTTACTAATCGAGACTAGTAAAGAGATCGGTTACGAATATGACAAAAATTTGTATCCTACGTTGTGAACACATCATTGTGAGCACAAAGTGAGATAAAAAATTTTGGAATGTTGAGCATCACAGAATAATAAAGAATTTATGAGATTGTGATGTCAACAACTCAATATGAGTAAAAAAATTTTGTAATTGAGTATTGATTTTGAAAAATGTAAATTTTATGTAAGAAGAGAAAAATTGATTTACAATTAAAGAATTTTAACAATGAAGGAACACAAAGGTAGCAATGAGAAATAAGAGAATTAGCAATAAACAGATGCAATCAGTACCAACCTAGACTGGTAAAGAGATCGTTTACGAATATTGCAAAAGCTAATACTCAACATTGATAAGCTTGTGTTATTGTAAAGTTGTAGGAGGTTAAACTGTTTGAGGTAAAAAAAAATTTATTATCAAGATAGAATAAGAAAATTTGTAATAAACAGATGCAATCAGTACCAAGTGAGATTGGTAATGAGATCGTTTACGGATATTACAAAAATGGATACCCCATATTGATAATTAAAAAAAAATTTGAAAGGAGCATTGAAACAGGATTTAGCGATTATAAAGAATGCTCCCCCTCGACAGTTGTTTTTCAAAAATCATAAAGCAGTTATGCTCCCCCTTGACATAAGAATGTCAATTTTCTCCCCCTTGACAAGTGAATATAGTAATTCTCCCCCTCAACTAATGATGTCATTGAAAACCGGGTTTCAAGCAGATGTACTTGAAAGCCATTATTTTGAAACGCGAGTTATACACTGAGGCGTGTATAAGTCATTTGATGAAGCTCGAGTCATATACTGAAGTGTATATAAGTCATACTGTTGATGCGCGAGTTATACACTGATGTGTGTATAAGTCATTATCCTGCAAAACAAATCAAACAACTTTTGGTACCCATTTTTGTTTGGGTCCAACAATGTTAGCGTGGGAATGAAACCACCGATAAGTTGTATCGATTTGATTTAAAAATTGAGAGTTCCAAGAAAAACTGAAACTTGATGTTTCATTTTCAAATAATTTCCGGGGAATTATTTGAGATGTTGGAGTTTTGGGAACCCATTTTGCTTTTAAGATTGAGGATGTTTTGTAAACATAAACATGAGATGTTTTTGGCACTTGTGTAAAAGTCATATTAGGTGCCAATGAAAGTAAATCATTTCTTGAGTATTTTAACGATTTAGTTTTGGAAAAGATTTTCTTTGAATCACTCGAATGTTTCAACACGGTTGATGGTGTAGGTTTATCCACTTGAGAATGCTTAAGTCTATAAGAGGAACCTAATTTATTTGGAGTTTTAGGTGCGGAATTTCCTCTAATAACTTGTTTAAGAGCATTCAGTTTCTTATCAGAGTGTGGCGGGACCGTGGATCTCCTAGGCTTAGGCTTGGTAGAGGATCTGACTTGTGATTTCGGTTGAGGTGTAGAATTTCCTCTATGAACCTCAGTTTGCTTGATTTTATAAAAATCACGATATGCCATGACAGGAGAAAACATTCTTGAGTTTTTACTTTTATTCGTTGCAGTTAAAGGAGAATCTAAGTTCATAGATGCACTAGGCTTCTTAAGTTTCTGAAGATTAGATGACTTAGATTCAAAATTTTGAATTTGTGCTTGCAACTTTAGTTTCTCTTTCTCATAAGATTTATGTGTTTCATCAATTTTATTTTCTAATCCATGAATTGTTGTTTGTAGAACTGATTTTTCTTTGTCAAACGCCTTATGTGTTTCATCTATTTCAGTTTCCAATTGACAAATTTTCTTTTCAAGAATTAGATTTGGTACATAAATCTTTGGTGTAACCTTTTGTTGAATAACATCATTTCCCTTAATTTCAAATTCTTCTGGTTTTATAATGGGAAAATAATCATCATTTTCAAATTGAGTCCTTTTAGTTTCATATGTTTTATTTAATTCAGTGTAATTGAAACTAATTTGAGCATTCTCCTTTTTAGCTCTGTTGAAGTTCTCTATTTCTTCTTCCTCGTCAGTCATCTGAATGAAACGCTTCGAGATTCCATTGAGTAGATATCTTGAATCATATAATGTAGGAGCCATTTTGCACGCGGTCTTAAGATATTCTGGATTGTCAGCTCCTAGCCCTTCTCGAGAGTTGAAATATTTGAAATCTTTAGGCTTGTTAAGATGAATGGTTTGATCAGTGTGTCCTCGTTTAACAATCAATTCCTCAAGATGTTTGATATGTGAATTCAATTTAATTGTTTCATGCTTGAGTGTGTTTATGATATTTTGTTTGTTTAGCATTTCATTTGATGAAATAATGTTTTGTTCATGAAGATTTTCAGTTAATTCTTTGATTTGTGAATTTAATGATTTAAACTGTTGTTCATTTTCATCAAACTCTTGTTGTTTACGTTCCAAACAATTTTTAGTGCTTTGATATTCATACCATGTTTTAGCAAATTGTTTGTGATTATGATCATGTCTAGCCGTCAATTCTGATACTTGAGTTTTTAAATCCAGATTTTCTTGTTTAAAAACATTATTTTGTTTTTCCAAATCGTATAAGCGTTTTTGAAGTTGAGTATTTAAATGTTTTAAAGAATCAACTTCACATATCTTAGTTTTAACAAAACAAGTATCAGGACCAAAGGAATTATCAGAATTTGATAAGAGAAAATTGATTACCTCGTTTTTCTTGTTGGCCTTGTCATTGAATATATCAGAAACCTTAGCAATTTCTTTTGACCTACAGCAAAAATCTTCTATTTGATCTTTATCTTCAGCTAACACTGCTTTAGTATCCATTTGTTTATAATATTCGGCAGCTTTTCTGGCATTTGCAAGGTCTTTATCCATATTTGCAATTAGGATTTTGGGTAAAAGTTCTTGGGAAAAAAAATGTAAAAATTTTCTTTTTAAAAGTGTGATAAGGTTTGGGCTAATTGAACTTGTTGGATTTAATTGATTTGAAATTGTAGTATTGGGCTTTAAAAACAATTGGGTATGGGTTTAAAATTGAATCAAATTTGGACTTGAAACTAATTTGGACCAAAAAAAATAGTGTTGGACTTAAAAAAATTTGAAACGTTTTGTAATATGGTAATATGCTAATTTGAAAAATTTGAGATGTTAAAATTTTAGAAAAAAAAAAATGGATCGAGATGGTAATATTGTAAAAGATCAAAGATTTGGGTAAAAAAAATTAAAATTTTAAAATTTTGTGTTCGAGTTTTAAAATATATAAATGTTTTCGGTCCCACCAATTCAATTTTAAAAAAAAAAACTTTCTTTTAAATTTGTTTTAAAAATTTTGTTAAAAAAAAATTTGTTTTAAAAATTTGGTGTTTTGACGTTTTTATATTGGGCTTATTTGAGTTTCTAGACGGAAGCGGAGATCAACGTTTTGGGCCACAAGTAGTTAATTGAGCAAATTTGGGCTGTAATAGCTTGGGTCTGTATTTGCAATTGGGCCAAGGTTAAAAACGACGCCAAAAACTCGACTTGGCCGAAGTCTGTAGAGCAAGATCACTTGACGGAACCACGTTCTTGAGTCGAAGAATTGCAGATGTTCTGAAATCAATTGTTAATTGATTGAAGTTGTAACTGATTCAATAGTGTATGAGCCGAAATCAATTACAGAAAACCATTGTCAATCCGAAGTGTTCACGTTGAGATTTTGAGCCGAACATTTAACGCCGAACTCCTTCAAGTCTGATTAAAACCGAACACTTTGTTGTCGACGAACTGAAATCAATTCAACTAACTGTTTGAGTCGACGATCGGAAATCAATTTTTGATTTTGATTTTCGATTGAAGCCGAACTATTTGATGTTATGATGAACGATTTCTGATTTTCGATTTCTTGTTTATGATTAAGAAATTTGAGATTGAATTGAATTGGTTCTTGATTTAACGTCTGGATACTGGATTTGGATACTCTGAATTTTGGTTAGCCGAACTATGTTGGTTGAAGGAATTTGTTTATTGATGAATTATAGCAGAAACGAACAGTGTAGCCGATGTGTAGCCGAACTAGGTGAATATTGTGTGGGCCGAACTAGGTGTAAACGTGGAAATGGGCCGAACAGGTTGATCGATTAACGGGCCGAACTTCTACTGTTCGGGCCGAACTCCGGACCTGGGCCGAACTACACTTTGAACTTCGGGCCGAACTTCTAGTTCGGCTGTTCTTCGTGTCGAACTACTTGACGAATAGCAGGTACGTACATTCAAAACTCACACTTTTTGATCCGATTCTTGCTCAATACTCAACCGATTTCATTGATTCTTTTTGCTAAATGTTCGAAATACAATTGCTAACACTTTGATCCGATCAATTTCTTCAATCCATAACACAAAAGCTTCGATTCTTCAATTTACAGCAACTTTTGAACTTTTTCACTTTTTCTCTAGAATCATCAAATTGAAGATCGATTGTTGATGGAATGAATCGAGTTTTGATTCTATTATGCTTAGAAACACTGGAGAAACACTAATCCATGATCAAATCTTCAATTTGGAAAAAAAATTTACAACATTAAATTTCTCATGAACGAACATCAACCTTTTTTTTTCACTTTTTCTCAGATCTTGATCATTCTAGCTCGATTTTGGATCTTCTCTAAGAGAGATTTTTCTCTGATACCAATTGTAGGTTCTACATAAACTATAATCAAGCTAATCCATTAAGATTCAAGTGAGAAATAGAAGATTTGAGTGAGTGTGTGTTCTTGGTGTAAGTGTGTGTAAAAGAGAGAGAATGAGATGAATGAAACTTTCAATTTGATAATTCTGTCAAAGTGTAGGAAAGCTTACATTCTAACTCAATATTACAAGTATTTATACCATCTACCACCTAACAAGGGAATTGTTAGTTAACGAGATTAAAGGTCAAAACCTATTACAAAAATAGTCCTAACAGCATGTTAGCACAACAGTTACAGAAACTGTGTGACCTACGTTCAGTGTTGGCTTTAATGTTAGCACTGGTAGGATTTCTATTCAATCATCACTATGAGTGTTCCGGCAGTATCACAAAGATATGCTTGGTAGAGTGCCTGTGTCCTAGAGAAATTTAATTCAGTTCTAGACTCTATTCGTGGACAAACGAAGGCGAGGACTGGAGGTGGGCCCTCTTTTTCAATATCAACAATCTCCAAATGAGATGTCGATACTGTATGTGGTAATCTCCGTGATTTTGAAACAAGTTCTTTTTGTACTTGAGTGGTCGGTGGGGTTGTGCATTTCATCACTGGGTCCATGATGACTTTATCAGAAAGCAACATATGCAGTCTGATAGAGATGTGGTTACCCGGATTTTGTTCGGTTTAGGGAGGGTTTTCCGTTTTCTTTAACCCTTTCACACACACTCCTCACACAAGCTCACTTTTTCATTTTCAACCACACCCTCGTTTTGTGTTACCATGTGATAAGCTGATTTGCACCCCATACATCATACCCCCTCTCAATTTTTACCTCAGCGCACCCCAATCAAGATCCCATGATACTTGATTCTGCTCACCTAGACCTAGGGACCCTCACTTTTTAGTTCCTATATTGTCGGTGGCTCAGGGGAAGATCATGCTGGATATAGCAGATCACAGGAGTTATTTGAGAGTGGTCTATTATGCTCATGTGCATTTTAATCAGCTTTTTAAGATGTTGCATTTTAAGAGGTTCACATGGATTTTTCATCGGAAATTTATGTGTTTCCGGTATAAGTTGTTGCCTAAAACATTTTTGAAGTTAAGGTACTGAACTTGATCTTTTTGGGTAACACCGGACTCACATAGAGTATCCGTTTACACACTGTATGAATCGGTAGTCGTTTGCACAACCATTGATCCAAATGTGTGACATGCACTTAGAGTTGGCTTGATTTTAGCTCTAGCAGGATTTCCACTCGATCCTCGTGAAACATCAGATTGTGATGCCATTACGAGTGTTCCGATGGATTCACGGAGATCCATTGTTGTAGTGCAAGTGTCCTAAATTGGAAAATTTTGAGGGTGAGTATTTTTGTGTTGTTATTATAAATTTTCTCCCCCTAGAAATACTAATTCTCCCCCTAGAATTAATGTTTCTCCCCCCTCGACAAAACAAAGGTATGAGAAAGTTGAGAGTCTTGAGGATGTACCTTGAACATCGTCGGAGGGTTGAAGGAGAGTATTTGCAGTGAAGATTAATTGAGCATTGTGCTTTCTTATGACGATCGGGTTCTGAATCTATTTTGATCAGAAGCCATACTTCAGAAGTTTCACACTGTTGATAGGTGGAATGTCTCCCAGCAATTAAACTTTAACGCGGGACACCTCCCTGGTTCTTTCGTTTAAGAGTAACTGGTTCGTCCGGCCACCGTAGCCCATGATATTGACCAAATATTTGCGGTGGGTTTCGAACTTTAGTTGAGAAGGTGGGCGTTTTACTTCGGTCTCGGACCCCCAGATGAACCTAAGTGTCTAATCACGGCGCGCCAGTTTAATCTTTCATCAATGGCAGTGATTAGTTTGTCTATGTTGCTTTGTAAGGAGACGTGATCTGGGTTGCTGGGAAGCGTATTCAAGTGTCTCCCTTTCTTCTCCAACTTTTTCTACAGGAGGTTATGTGTACCATCACAGAACTTGGGTATTTCTGAAGCACGAAAGAATTGTGTTTCGTTGAAATTGTTTTTGTAGCTCATTCCCAAGTTAGGTTCACCCAGAATAAGAGTTCTCTGAGTTTGAACTTCGGAAGGAAGGGATATGTATGGTGCAGCCAGGTGAACCTTTTATGTGCCACTTTCAAAGGCCATTTGGATATCTTCCATTCGAGCAGCAAGAGTTTTCACGAGCATGAAGCGCTTCAAGGCAGCCTGAGCAAAATTTCTAGCAATATTTTTCACTGAGTCAAGGCTGTCTGGAAGTACTCTTACTTCATCGTATAGACATTCTATATCTCGAGGTTCGAGAATATAGAAGACGCCTTATATTATGTACTCTTGATCATATTCTCTACGAATCTTGAAGATGGTGTACCAGTAATAGCCAGAGTAGTGGTTGGTCGTTATTTCCAGGAGCTGCTTGATTGGTGATTTGTTGTATCGACTTATTTTGCCTCGTAAATACCACATTGTGAGATAGTACATTTTCTTCTCTCGTGGTGGCAAGATCACCTCTTTATATAAATCTTGATAGACGAGAGGTAACTCAGTTTCCTGGAAAATAGCAGTGAAGATGTCTTCAAGATAAGGCATTTTAATGTGGCAGAATAAGAACTTTTTGGAGATTTTCAAACGACATTTGTTTGCTCTATTCGCCGCCCTCTTTTCGCTATCAGATAGGACCGGTACATCGTGTTAAGGAGAAGCATTTGGTGGTTCCGGTTCTTTGGTTCTTGAGGCAACAAGCGATTCATAGTTGTGGAAGAATTTGTGATAATTTTCGCGAGTGAATTGGACTCGTTCCTCCTACTTTGATGGTTCACTGTCAGAGTTGTTATCTGGATATGGTTCGGTAAAAGCCTCATTCACTATGTTGTCTTCTTCTGAGTCGCTTTGGAGGTCAGTCACTTTATCCGCTTCCTTCCTTAGAACCTCGTGTACGTTGCGCGAGCAGTTATTCTCAACCTCAGCATTTATAGATTGTAGATGACGCATAGATTGTAGTGTTTGTTCTTCTGTCATCTCTGCTGGTGGAATGTTGTTTATCGGCAATATATCTTCATTTTCGTCCACTCGCCACTGGTTGAGTGGTTCAACGTTCAACACCTGGGAGTAATCGTAGTCAATAACGGCCCAATCAATGATATAGTCACAGTCTTGTGGGCCTCCTCCATGTCCTTGTTGAGAGGAGCTAGGTTGTTTTTGAGATTGACTCCCCCCCCCCCCCCGGCAGTATAGTGAGAACTGGATCCTCCTTGTTCCAGTCTCCTTCTCTTTCCTCCTCCCTGAGGATCATTTTCAGGGTCCTCCGGCCTCCAGTGAAATGGGATATCTTGAGACCAGGGGTCGAGAAACTCTCGTGTTCTGAGTGCGAGCATCTCTTTAAGTTCTTCCAGATTGAATTGAAGAGATGCCGCCAGAAGCCATTCAGAGCTCCGTTTACCAAGAGTCGGAGGAGGAGGAATATTCTCCATTCTACTTTCAAGGTTCGCCAGCCGATATTTAACCGCTTCTAATGCTGAAGCGATATGCAGAATTATTTGTAGATCAGGAGTGATTATTGCTGGAGTGGGGATTGGGGTGGAGGTGGTTGTGGTAGCCTCTGATACTATGGTTTGTTGTGGGAGGGTCATTACAATTGTAGACGGTGGAGTAACGATGACCCTCGAGGCAGTACCAGTTGTGATGGAGATGGTTTGAGGAATGATGACGGTAGTGGGTGTGATGGTAGTTGTGAGTGGTGCAATGGAAGTGATTGTTGGTGAGATGGATATTGTTGTTGGTGGGATGGTTGATGTGGTTAGAGAAATGGAAGTTATGGTTGGCGGGATGGTAGTTATGGTTGGCGGGATGGTAGTTATGGTTGGAAGAGTGGAAGATGTGATTGGTGGGATGGAAGTTATGGTTGTGGAAGGTAAAGGAGATTGGGGTAGTGTAGGGGATGGTAGTTGTATGTGTTGTGGGGATGGTTGATCCAAGAAAAAGGGATAATCGAAAAAATTTGAGGATTCTCGTGGTGGTGGTGAAGGTGGACCTGATGTTGTTGGTGGTGAATTGGGGCGATCAAAATCTGTGGCAGAATCTGAGGATGAAGGTGAGGAGGGAGGTTCAGTTGGTCGAATGGGTGGTGTGACAATGGGTTTAGTGGGTGGAGTTGCGAGCTGTTGAGAGGATGGAGTGCCAACCGACTGACTTCCTGAGGCACCTCTGTTTGTAATGCGAATACGTTTTGGACGTTGAGGAGTCGGTGGTTGTCATTGTGCAACTCGTGCAGCTGGTTGACGTGGAGGTTGTTGTTGTGGTTGTGGTTGAGGTTGTGGTTGAGCAGCTGGTTGAAGTTGTTGTTGAGCTGCTGGTTGAGGTTGTTCTTGTTCCTCCAGTCTCCATTCAGGGTAATGGGTATCCCGGTATTGTCTGACAACATCGAGATTGTTGTCAGCAAGTTTAAACAGTTCAATTGGGACCGGTGCTGCAGGAACAGTGGAACCACTATCTCTTCGAAAATACGCAACACGAGGTGGTTTAAATTGTGATGCAGTGTCTCGCTTGTGAATATTTGGACATCGGTTTATGAAGTGTTCAACGAGAATAGACTAGAACCTTGGGTAGATCAGATAGTTCGGATTTTTTTGATCTGGCAGTTGTGAATTCATCCCACAGATAGGAAGCATAGTCATAGTGCCTGTTGTAGCAGAGGGCATGGTAGGCATGAAAAACATTTGTGGAGGCCATGTCATGACCAGTGGACTTGCCCGACAGGCATCGGTTGAAAATGGTGAAGACGTAGGACCAGCATTTTGACATAGAGCCCTTCTTGAGAGTTCTGAGGTCGAGAGAATCCCGAGGATGGTCAAGACCAAGTCTATGTATATCTGTGAGCACTGTGTCAAATGGGAGCTGAGGTTCATAGTGAGTGAAAGGTGGTAAGGCAAAAATGCTTACCTCTTTGGAATCTTAAGATAACAAAACAACCTAGACTAGCTTAGAAAAATTAGTAGAAAAAACATGCTAAGTGTAGGAGTGATACTGAGTTTGGACAGTATTGGCCACTCAGTATCAGTACTCAGTATTGGAAAACCAATACTGAGTAGAAGGACTGAGTTACATTTAGTTATGTAACGGACTAAGATCAAATCCCTTGATCTTAGTCATTTTCCTAGCTTAGTCCTTCGGTTACTCCGTTGCACATTATGTAAGATCTCTATGTCATTATAAATACAGATCATCTTGCAAAGGAGAACTTACCAATTCACACGTTCATTCATACATATTGTAATTGTAAAAGTGGTCTTGTTTTTCTGCAACAAGCCACACTTAGTGGAATATTACATTTGACTATAATCTTGTGTTCAATACATTATTTGTCTTAAGTAATCTAAATTCTATCTAAATATATATACAAACCAGGGTTGTTGTGACCTAACAACTGGTATCAGAGCAGGCTAAATAAACTCTTATTTAGTCGATCTATTACCCTGGTAGCTATTCCCTACATTTATCCCTCCCAAACTCAAAAATCCAAAATGTCTACCATAGTTGCACCAGTCATGTCTGGAAAGGGAGTGCCTATCTTTGATGGCAAAGATTTCCATCAGTGGAAGCTAAAAGCTCAATGGTATCTTGAATCCATTCATCATGAGATGCTCACTGTGCTGAATGATGGTCCCAACATTCCACAAACTATGGAACCCGTTGCAGCTACTGATGATGCTCCTGAGAGCACAAGAACGGTTCCTAAACTGAAGCATACATGGACTGATACTGACAGTCAGTTGTACAGTTTAGACTCCAGAGCAAAAGGTGTGATTGGTAATGCTGTTACCAAAGAAATACTGAACGCAATTATGAAGTTGCCAACAGCAAAGGCTATGTGGGATAGCCTATCAGTCACCTATGAAGGCACACCTAAGGTGAAGTTGCAAAGAAAAAGCAACATGAGGAGAAAGTATGAAAACTTCTTCTCAAGTCCTAATGAAGACATCACCACTCTCTATAACAGGTTTAATACTGTTATCCATGATCTTATCAGTGTAGGCATTGTGAAGGAAGAAGGAGAGCTTGTTAAAAAATTTCTGGACAGTCTTCCTCAACAATTTCTTGATATGACAAACTCTGTCAATGCTGCTAATAACATTGAATCATACACTCTTCAAACTTTGTATGGTCTAATGTTGAATCATGAGGAGAACAATGCTGCAAGACTGATCAACTGGAAGAAAACTGACAAGACTTCCACTGGCATGGCCCTAGTTGTGCAACAGGCCTATACTGTTACTGAGCCTGAAGAGCTAGAGGTTGATCTTGCTGATGCTGAGGCAGAGGAGCTTGAAACTCAAATGGCTCTTATGTCTATGAAGCTGGATCAGTTGAAAAAGAAGAGGCTTGGTGTCAGATCTTCCAATACTGACCCTAGACCAGGTCTTTTCTATAGGTGTGGAAAGCCTGGACACATTGCTGCTAACTATCATACTAAGTCAACTGAAACTGATCAGAATGACAAGATTGCATACCGAGCTAAACGGTATAGAGACAAGTATGTCAAGTTGAAGAACTGGAGCAAGGGCAAGGGTGCAGCAGGGACTGGAGCACCTCATCAAGCACTTTACTCTGAAGCTTGGATGGATGAAGAGCTTAGTGATGATGAGGAAGAAGTTGAAAACAAGGCCTTTATGGCTTTCACTGAAGATGATTTGAAGAGCTCCTTTGAAAATGATATCAAAGAAGCTGAGAGGATGAGTGTTCATTCTGATTGGGATTCCACTCAGTTGTACAAGGTGAGTTCCTTTCAAACTTATTCAGTGAATGAAAAGGAAAAGATTTTTGAGTATATGATTGTTGATCTTAAAACTTTAGTACATAAAGAAAAAACTTTAAAATTAACCATTCTTGAACTTGAAATGGTAAATAATGAACATTTAGATAAATTAGCAAAATTTAAAGATTTAGAACTAGATTTTTTAAACTTACAAGACATTAACCAAATATTAGCTGACAAAGCTCATTTACACAAATTAGAAAAAGAAAAATTTGAAAACCAGTGTAAATCTTGGGGAAATGCATCTATTAAATTAAATAAATGTGTAAATCAACAATTTCCAGAAAATGTGAGGGCTGCACTTGGTGTTGATCCTTAGTTAAAAAATAGAAACAATTTTGCTGATTTATTTGAAGAATTTTCTGATATGAACCCTATTCAGTTTGTCAAAGCAAAAAACTTTTTGTAAAGTTGGATGTCAAACTGAGTCAGATGATGAGGATGATATTGCTTTTGATAAACCAATTGGTCCCTCCATCTGCTCAAAGTGCTATACTGAACTACAATAGCTCAGTATTGAATTTACTGCAAAGAAAATTTCTGATACTGAACTCGAAATAGTGCAGTATGACATATCTGCTGTTCCTCCATTTGAATTATTATTTAATACAACTACTTTTGAGATATATAATGAAAATAAAACTACTTCTACTCCAAGTGTTTTATCTAATACTGAAGTTGCAGGAACAGAAAGTCAAATACTCAAGAATCTAACGAACATGTTAAAGTTGTTCTTTTAAAACATGATAATCAAAAATCAACTTCAACAGGATCTTCTAGTAGCAAAAATAAGAAGACTAAAAATAAAAATACTTCTTTGCCAAATAAAAGGAAACCAGATCCATCTCCTACTAAACCAGTCAAAAACAACATTAAAACATCAATAAAAATTGACAAAAATAACATTTTAAAATCTATTGGTGATCAGATCAAAGTTTTAAGTCAAAAGTTTGCAAAACTTACTCATACTGATCAACCAAAAGTTAAACAATTTTCTAAAATACCTTATGAAAATATGTTCAGAAACAGACCTAGAAAATCTATTGGTGATCAGATGAATGTTGGACTGATCTCTCAAGCCCTAGGTACTCGGTACCAAAGAAAAGGAGAGAAACTAAGTCAGTATCACCAAAGAAAACCTCCAAGGTTTCTCCTGAAGTGATACTGACCTCTCCAACTAAAGAGATCAAGTCTAAACCTGATTCTCCTACCAAAGGTCCCATTCAAAAATGGGTTCCTAAAGATAACTAATCATAATTTTGTGTCTTGTGCAGGGTGACAGAAAATGGTACTTAGATAGTGGCTGCTCAAGACACATGACTGGCAGTATGGAGCACCTTCTAAACTATACACCAGAGAAGGGTCCTTTTGTCAAGTTTGGAGATGATTCAGTTGGAAAAACTAGAGGGTACGGAGTAATCAAGGCAGGCAACATAACTTTTAAAAGAGTTGCCTATGTAGAGGGTCTTAAACACAATCTGCTCAGTATCAGCCAGATGTGTGATGATGACAATGAAGCTCGCTTCAGGAAGACTGCAGGAATCATCTACAATGATAAAGGATAACCTGTACTCATTGCTAGAAGAGAAAAGGATGTCTATGTGGTCAACCTGTCTGAACTAGACCCTACTATTCGAGTTTGCCTGCTATCTAAAGTCAAGCCAGAACTGAACTAGTTGTGGCACAAGAAACTTTCTCACATAAATTTCAGAAATATTAATGAGCTCAGTATGAAGAAGCTGGTGAGAGGGTTGCCCACTATTACTTATTCTAAAGATAAGTTATGCTCAACATGTGAAATGGGAAAGCAGAAGAAGAGTTCATTCAAGTCCAAAGTCAACCATTCCATTAATGAACCTCTTACAATGATACATATAGATCGTTTTGGCCCCATCAGTACACCATTATTGGCAAAAAGATCTATACTTTAGTCTTGGTGGATGAATACTCAAGATATACTTGGGTCATCTTTCTCAAGACCAAATCAGATGCAACCACATAAATCATTTCCTTTATCAAAAGAGAAGAACTTCAGAAAGGTAACAAGGTCAAGCAACTAAGAAGTGACCATGGTACTGAGTTTAAGAACTCAGTATTAGCAGATTTCTGTGAAGAAAAAAGAATCGTGCAAAACTTCTCTGCAACCTACACACCACAACAAAATGGTATTGTAGAAAGGAAAAATAGAACACTAATAGAAGCTGCAAGAACTTTGTTATGCCATGCTGGACTGGCACTGAGCTTCTGGGCAGAAGCTGTAAACTGTGCAAATTTTACTCAGAACAGAGCTACAATAGTTCAGAGACATCAAAAGACTCCTTATGAGTTATATAATGGCAAGGTTCCTAGTGTGGAATACTTCCACATCTTTGGGAGTAAATGTTTTGTACTTAGTACTAAACAAAATCTCAACAAATTTGCTCCCAAAGCAAATGAAGGTGTGTTCATGGACTATTCTCCACACTCTAAATCTTTCAGAGTATATGTTATCTCAACTAAGATGATTGTAGAATTCATTCATGTCACTTTTGATGAAGATCGGGATGTGCATTCTACCTCAGCAAAGGAAGACATTAGTGGCAGAGACATTCTATGCAATCCAGAAAACTCAATTGTTGAACAACCCAAGTCTCACCCATACTATGTTGATCATGGTATAAGTGACACTGATCAATTCAGAACTCAACATAACTCAAATGCAACAAATACTGAGGTTCCCATATCTGAGAACCCCATTACTGAGTTCCCAATAATTGATCTGAACAACTCCACCTATGAAGTAGGTGAATCTTCCAGTACTTCTCAAGAATCCACCTCAGATCTGCAAAATCAAGAAGAACAGCAACCTGAACTGTCTAATACTGACCAAACCTCAGCTCAGTATCAGGCAGACAACACATCAGTACAACAAGATATTGTTGACCTTGTTTCCAATGCTCCCTTAGGCAATATTCTGAGGGAACACATATATCATCCACACTCCAACATTATTGGTCCAATTGAACAAGGTGTTCAAACAAGAAAAAAGTTAGACTTTGAGCCTCAAGCAACTGCAAACTTCTGCTTCTTTTCAAGCTTTCTATCTACCATGGAACCAAAGAAAGCTGATGAAGCTCTATTAGATGAAGACTAGGTAGAAGCTATGCAAGAAAAGCTTACAGAGTTTGAGAGGAACAAAGTTTGGAACTTAGTACCACCCCCTGCTGGTAAAACTATTATTGGTACTAAGTGGGTGTTCAGATCAAGATGGACAAGGATGGTGTTGTCATTAGAAACAAAGCAAGACTGGTTGCTCAGGGTTACAGGCAAGAAGAAGGCATTGACTATGATGAAACTTTTGCACCAGTTGCAAGAATTGAAGCTATTAGGCTGTATCTTGCATATGCAGCTTTCAAGAACTTCAAAGTTTATCAGATGGATATCAAGAGTGCTTTTCTCAATGGAAAACTACAAGAGGAAGTTTATGTTAAACAACCACCAGGTTTTGTTGATCCTAAATTTCCTAATTGTGTTTTCAAGCTTGATAAAGCTTTATATGGACTCAAACAAGCTCCAAGAGCCTGGTATGATACCCTGTCTGAGTACTTAATTGAAAATAAATTTATAAGAGGTAAAATTGACAAAACATTATTTTCAAAAAGGAAAGGTTCTGACATCTTACTTATTCGGATATATGTAGATGATATTATCTTTGGCTCCACTGACAAGTCAATGTGTGACTGGTTTGCTAAGATAATGTCATCTCAGTATCAGATGAGTATGATGGGTGAACTTACTTACTTTCTTGGTTTACAAGTTGATCAAAAGCTTGATGGCACTTTTATAAATCAAAGTAAGTATGTGCATGATATGCTAAAGAAATACAAATTTGAAAATTTATCTTCCATGCACACTCCTATGGGTACTCAGGATAAAATAAGTAAAGCTGAAACTTGTAAACCAGTATGTCAATCCACATACCAAAGTATGATTGGTTCTTTACTTTACTTAACAGCTAGCAGGCCTGATATCATGTTTGCAACATGCTTGTGTGCTCGGTATCAGGCTGATCCTAATGAATCACATATGAAAGCTGTTAATCGCATTTTTAGATATCTTTCAGGTACTCCTATCATGGGTCTTTGGTATCCCAAAGACTCAAACTTTGATCTTGAAGGGTATACAGATGCAGATTTTGCAGGTTGCAGGTTGGATAGAAAAAGTACAAGTGGAGGATGTCAACTCCTTGGTGGTAGATTAGTTAGTTGGCCATCCAAGAAGCAAAACTCAGTAGCAACTTCCACAACAGAAGCAGAATATGTTGCTGCAGGAAGTTGTTGTGCTCAACTCTTATGGATGCAGTATCAACTCATGGACTATGGGTTCAATTTTCAGAAGACACCCATTCATTGTGTTAACAAGAGTGCTATTGCTATCACTGAGACCCCAGTCCATCATTCCAGAACAAAGCACATTGATATCAGACACCACTTTATTCGAGATAATGTGGAAAAGGGTAAGGTTGAGGTAGATTTTGTTCCAACAGATGACCAATTGGCCGATGTGTTTACTAAACCTCTCTCTAAAGAAAGGTCTATGTAATTACTAGGGCAATTGGGTATGCTGAATCCTTAATTCTCCTTCAATTTTTCTGATATTGAGCGCTCAGTATTGATGTTCATACTGACCAGCTCAGTATCACTCGTCTGATTTATCAAAATTAAATAATTTTTTTTTCTCATTAATTTACAGATGAAATTAAATGTTTTATAATTTTTATTTTTTTTTTAATTTTTTTTACTCGGTATTGGAGTCCTGGAGTGGTAAAACTGATTTTAATCCTCATACTCCCCAACGGTAACCCTTCTTAATAAGAAAGTTACCGTTGGAACAGGATAAGGCTGTCATTTCAGCCGTTTTTACTTCCCAATACCATAATTATCGATAAATTAAGTATAAATAACCGTTTTTCTTTTCATTTAAAACTTTCTAACAGTTATTTCAATCTTTCTTCTTCGATTACTGTCTGCGATTAACAAATTTATACTTTTCTTGCAAGCAATTCTTAATCATAATCACAGATGGCCAATTATCAATTCGTTGCACCGGCGGTTGGACCGCCGACTCAATTTCGGAAAGACGAATTGCATAAGTTCGCGAGGAACAATATTACTGCAAATTTCAATATTCCTCCAGCTTGGGCGTGCCCTGAATTCACTCACATTGTTACATATTTGAAGCACTGTCCAATCAATCGTGCACTGACTCTATCTCCTCGAGCAATATATCCGGAGATGCTATGTGAGTTCTGGTACTCTGCAACACTTGACTCTCCGGACATGATTACCGGTTGGGTTATCCGAGATCAAAGGAGGGCTTTCGTTTCAACTGCTATAAAACGGGAAACACGGAGGCTTCCCGCTCACGCTCAGTATGAGCCCTTTGTTGATCGAACTGAGGCTCGCTCAGTATTGCCTTTCATTGGACGCAGAGGTACAACGGGCATAATCAAGAGAAATGAATTTGGTCCAATGTGGGGTATTTTAATTTCAACACTCATTCGGTGTATGACCCACAAAACTGGAGCTTTGGACCAGATTAATGAATTTGGGATGCAAATAGTACATGCCATGTACTATGGTCGAGACATTGACTATGCAAGACTAATTTTTAATGAACTAGCTTCTCTAGTTAGGGCTCAAATCAGAGAAGTCAATGTCCCTTTCTGCATATTTCTATCTCTCATCTTCCAGAATGCAATGCATACGCATGACTATGATGAATTCAATAGTCCAAAGGCAGATCTTCCTCCCCTGAATGAGAAGATATATTTTTATAGACCAATGGAAGGGGAGCCTGTACTGAGTCACTCTATGTGGGCCATTGTGCAGGCACACATTAATGACGAAGAAGGTGATGATAATTCTGATACTGGATCAGAAAATGATGATGATGATGATGATGATGATGATAGTGGTGATGGAGGTAATGATGATCAAGATGTTGAGATGGTGGATGCTCAACCAGATCAAACACAAGATCAACCACATATTCCTCCACTTGAACAGGATCCTGATGCTCCTCATACTGCATCAAATTCTGATACTGAGTCCACAGAAGTGCAGCCCCGTGTCCTAAGAAGAAGAAGACACTTATCCCCAGTGATAATGGGTACTTTATCATCAGACGAGGTGCAGCCCACTCATGTTCCATCTTTGACTGCATCTCTTCAAGAACAAAGTCTAGTTGCTGCTACCGCTGACCTTCCAGGACCTAAACCAGAACATATTGCTCAACCCATTGAGGAATCTCATGTTCCTCTTGATGTAGAACTCCAGTTTGAGCAACACACACTGGAAGGTGCTCAAGATAGAAGAGAAGAATCTCCTGAAGGTGCTGGTGCCTCAAATCAACATACAAATGATCCATCACCGACCTCTACAGATGCTCGAAGGGAGTCTGACAAAGTCTCAGGTATGAATTTCTATAATGCTCTAGAACTTATATATATATATATATATATATATATATATATATATATATATATATATATATATATATATATATATATATATATATATATATATATATATATATATATATATATATATATATTTCCCAAATAGAGACTAAGTATTGGCCAGTACCAACTCAGTACTGACCAAAGTCTCAAACGAACTTTCAAATATATCCTATTATGGCCAACATAGTTAGCCCAATGCTGCTATGCAAAATTCATACACTGAGCACTTATATGATCATTGTCAATCTACAGTTGTCTCAACATTTAAAGAGACAATGGTGGTTGATGTCATACTGACACCCACTGGTGCTGCTTGGCTTATGTCCAACTTATTTTTGAGTTGGGTCACATAATTCAAGAAATGATCACAAACCTTTTAAGCCACAATAGCCAAAAAATTTCCATGGGTTTTAGCCACATTTCTGTTATCACTCTGATACCGAGTGATAAACATTGAAAATAACAAGAAGCACATCCCAGGCTTCGATTTCCCAAACCAAAACCTTTTAGTAAATGTGACATATCCTATACTGAGCTACTCAAATATTCACACTCACTTTTACTAAAAAAAAAAAAAAATTCTTACACACGCTATGCACAAGTCCACAATATTTCATCATGTGCCAGATGAAATACAGACTTCAAAATTCTGTTTACATGATTATAGAATTTAACAACAACACAATTCTATTTGATAAACCTTTCATTCTAACCAGTTTATTTTTTTCTTTAGCACCATCTGCGCAGGGCCATCGAGCACAAGCCACTCAGTCTCAAGAAGTACAAGGGGCTCTACAAACAATTTTAAATCAAATCCTGGCCATGCAGAACACTCAGAATTCTATTCTGGCCAGGATGGATGAAATGAGTAATGAAATTGACTCCTTAAAGCAGTCGGTGGCACTACTTCAGCAACAACAACAGCCTCCACCACCTCCATAGTCTCCACTTGGTGGAAATAATGAAGATGATGAAGGAGGCCATGATAC
This sequence comes from Calendula officinalis, assembly GCA_963853835.1. NCBI lineage: Eukaryota > Viridiplantae > Streptophyta > Magnoliopsida > Asterales > Asteraceae > Calendula > Calendula officinalis. Next base: position 36,773,821 of record OY970828.1, read on the forward strand.
TGAGCCTAGGAGATCACCCTCAAATGCTAATACTGAGGGTGAACATGATGCTGCTACAGAGCCTATGCCCTCCCCCACACATGATGATCACGAAGGGGACATAGGTGGTGATACTGAACCTCTTCCTTCCCCATCCAATGATAACAATAAGGGGGAGAAGAGACAAAGAGAAGATGAGGTTGATCAACCTGAGCCATCTGCTCAGGGGGAGAAAAGAAGAAAACTAAATGAAGATCAACTTCCACAGCAACAACAACATCAGCAAACTCCTCATACTGAACCACTTAGGTTTTAGTATGAGAGAAGAAGACAAAGAGGAAGGTCAGTTTTGCAACAACTTGAAGAACCATCTGAGCTAACTGCTCAGGGGGAGACTACCACTGACCAACCACAACAAGTTGATACTGAGTCTCCTGCTCAAGAGCCAAATAACTTGCAGATCATAGTCTATAGGCCTTTTGTCTGGCCTATTGCTGATGATGAAGATGAACATCCAGTGCCATCTCAGAACTTTCTAAACTTTGAACTGGATGTAGCAAACAAAGAAAGCTCTTCATCATCATCCTCCGATGATGAAGAGCCTCCAAAACAACAAATTTCTGCTCAAGCTGAAGGAACTTCTAGAGTTCCTAGAAGGCCAATCACCAGAAGAATGACAAAAGTGGTTATGTCATCAAAATCTAGTGAGGAACTAGATCCAGCTCCTTTGATCACAAGACCAAGGAGATCTGTGCATGATACTGAGGATGAAAAAGAGGCTCAAAAGTTCTTCCCTATCAAGGAAGAAGATCCTGATACTGACACTAATTCTGATGCAGATGTTCCATGGAAACCTCACACTATAAGAAGAAAAGGAGATGACATCCTTCAACAATACTGGAACATTGTTGCTCAATGAACAAGATATAGGGAGAACAGGATGAGTATGCTGAGGAATAGATCATTCCTAAATGTAAAGGAGATATGCTGGCTGAACACATATGTCAACAAAATAAAAGTCAAAACTGTTGGCAAGTCCATAGTTGTAGTATGCACTGGACCAGTCAGTCCTCCCATGTGTTAAGGCAAAAAGCCTTACCCCTTTTGGATCTTAAGATAACTAAACAACCTAGACTAACTTAGATTAATATGTAGAATAAAATAGCTAAGTTTAGGTCTGATACTGAGTGATCAGTATTGGAACTCAGTATCAGAACTCAGTATCAGAGAGTGATACTGAGTACAAGGACTGAGCAGAAGGACTGAGTTACATTTTATTATGTAACGGACTAAGATCAAATCCCTTGATCTTAGCCACTTTCTTAGATCAGTCCTTCGGTTACTCCTTTGCCCATTATGTAAGATCTCTATATCATTATAAATAGAGATCATCTTGCAAAGGAGAACTCACCAATTCACTTTACACTTTCATACCTATTGTAATTGATCAGTGGTCTTGTTATTCCGCAACAAGCCACACTTAGTGGATTTATACATTGACTATATTCTTGTGTTATCACTTTAATATTTCTCTAAGTATAATATTCTATCAATTAACATTATAAACCAGGGTTGTTGTGACCTAACAACTGGTATCAGAGCAGGCTAAATAAACTCTTATTTAGTCGATCTTTAACCCTGGCAGCCATTCCCTACATCTATCCCTCCAACACTCAAAAATCCAAAATGTCTACTATCATAGCACCAGTTATGTCTGGTAAGGGAGTGCCCATCTTTGATGGTAAAGATTTCCATCAATGGAAGCTTAAAGCTGAGTGGTATCTTGAATCTATTCACCATGAGATGCTCACTGTGCTGTATGAGGGTCCCATCATTCCATAAACTGTGGAACCCGTTGCTGCTACTGATGATGCTCCTGGGAGCACAAGGATAGTTCCAAAACTGAAACACAACTGGACTGATACTGACCGTCAGTTATTCAGTCTAGACTCAAGAGCAAAGGGGGTGATTGGTAATGCTGTTACCAAAGAAATACTTAATGCAATTATGAAATTGCCAACAGCAAAGGCTATGTGGGATAGCCTATCAGTCACCTATGAAGGCACAACAAAGGTGAAGTTGCAAAGAAAAAGCAACATGAGGAGGAAATAGGAAAACTTCTTCTCAACTCCTAATGAAGACATCACCACTCTCTATAACAGGTTCAATACTGTTATCCATGATTTAATCAGTGTAGGCATTGTGAAGGAGGAAGGAGAGCTTGTTCAAAAGTTCTTGGATAGTCTTCCTCATCAATTTCTTGACATGACAAACTCTGTCAATGCTGCTAACAACATTGAGTCATACACTCTTCAAACTTTGTATGGACTAATGCTGAATCATGAGGAGAATAATGCTGCAAGACTGATCAACTGGAAGAAAACTGACAAATCTTCCACTGGCATGGCTTTAGTTGTGCAACAAGCATATACTGTGACTGAGCAAGAAGAACCAGAAGTTGATCTTGTTGATGCTGAGGCAGAAGAGCTTGAAACTCAAATGGCTCTCATGTCTATGAAGCTGGATCAGTTGAAAAAGAAGAGGCTTGGTGTTAGCTCTTCCAATACTGACCCAAGATCAGGTCTTTGCTATAGGTGTGGAAAGCCTGGGCACATTGCTGCAAATTGTCATACCAAGTCTTCTGAGACTGATCAGAATGACAAGATTGCATACCGAGCAAAGAGGTATAGAGACAAGTATGTCAAACTGAAGAACTGGAGCAAGGGCAAGAGGGCGGAAGGGAATGGAGCACCTCATCAAGCACTGTACTCTGAAGCTTGGATGGAAGAGGACATAAGTGATGATGAGGAAGAGGTTGAGAATAAAGCCTTCATGGCGTTCACTGAAGATGATTTGAAGAGCTCCTTTGAAAAGGATATCAAAGAGGCTGAGAGGATGAGTGTTCATACTGATTGGGATTCCACTCAGTTGTACAAGGTAAGTTCCTTTCAAACTTATTCAGTGAATGAAAAAACTAAGATTTTTGAGTATATGATTGTTGATCTTAAAACTTATGTACAAAAAGAAAAAGCTTTAAAATTAACAATACAAGAACTTGAAAGGGTAAATAATGAAAACTTAGATAAATTAGCAAAGTATAAAGATTTAGAACTAAACTTTTCAGATTTAAAAGACATTAACCAAAGATTAGCTGATAAAGCTCATTTACACAAACTTGAAAAAGAAAAATTTGAAAAACAGTGTAAATCTTGGGGAAATGCTTCAATAAAATTACATAAATGTCTAAATCAACAATTTCCAGAGAATGTAAGGGCTGCACTTGGTGTTGATCCTCAATTAAAAAATAGACATAATTTTGCTGATTTATTTGAAGAGTTTTCAAATATGAACCCTATTAAATTTATAAAAGCTAAAACTTTTTGTGAAGTTGGATGTCAAACTGAGTCAGATGATGAGGAAAATGAAATTTTAGAAAAACCTATTGGTCCCTCCATCTGCTCGAAGTGCTATACTGAGCTACAAGAACTCAGTATTGAATTTCCTGTGAAGGAAATTTCTGATACTGAGCTCCCAATAGTTCAGTGTGACACTTCTGCTGTTCCACCTTTTGAATTATTATTTAATACAACAACTTTTGAATTATATAATGATAATAAGATTCCTTCTATCTCAAATGTTTTATCTAATACAGAAGTTGCAGGAACTGGAACATCATATACTGAGACATCTAAAAGACCTGTTAAAGTTGTTTCTCCAAAACATGATAAACAAAAAACAACTTCAACTAGGTCCACTGTTGGCATAAATAAGAAGTCTCCCACTAATAATATTAGAAAGACTTCTAGTACCAAAGAAAAGGAGAGAAACAAAGTCTATATCACCCAAGAAAACCTCCAAGGTTTCTCCTAAAGTAATACTGACTCCTCCAAATAAAGAGATCAAGTTAAAATCTGCTTATTCCACCAAAGGTCCCATTCAAAAATGGGTTCCTAAAAGGAACTAACTCCTACTTTGTGTCTTGTGCAGGGTGACAGAAAATGGTATTTAGATAGCGGCTGCTCAAGACACATGACTGGCAGTATGGAGTACCTTCTCAACTATACTCCAGAGAAGGGTCCTTCTGTTAAGTTTGGAGATGACTCGGTGGGAAAGACAAGAGGTTATGGTGTGATCAAGGCAGGCAACATAACTTTTAAAAGAGTTGCCTATGTAGAGGGTCTTAAACACAATCTGCTCAGTATCAGCCAGATGTGTGATGATGACAATGAAGCTCGATTCAGGAAGGTTGCAGGAATCATCTACAATGATAAAGGGCAGCCTGTACTCATTGCTAGAAGAGAAAAAGATGTAAATGTGGTCAACCTATCTGAAATAGATCCAACTATTCGAGTATGCCTGCTTTCTAAAGTCAAGCCAGAATTGCATTGGCTATGACACAAGAAACTCTCTCACATCAACTTTAGAAATATCAACGAGCTCAGTATGAAGAAACTGGTGAGAGGGTTGCCCACTATTACTTATTCAAAAGATAAGTTATGCTCAGCTTGTGAAATGGGCAAGCAGAAGAAGAGTTCATTCAAGTCAAAGGTCAATCATTCCATTAATGAACCTCTTACTATGATACATATGGATCTTTTTGGCCCCATAAGCACACCATCTTTGGCCAAAAAGATCTATACCTTAGTATTGGTTGATGAATTCTCAAGATATACTTGGGTCATCTTCCTCAAGACTAAGTCAGATGCAACAACAGAAATCATTGCCTTTATAAAAAGAGAGGAACTTCAAAAAGGCAACAAGGTCAAGCAACTTAGAAGTGACCATGGTACTGGGTTTAAGAACTCAGTATTAGCCGATTTCTGTGAAGAAAAGGGAATCATTCAAAACTTTTTTGCAGCCTACACACCACAACAAAATGGTGTTGTAGAAAGAAAGAATAGAACATTAATTGAAGCTGCAAGAAATTTGCTATGCCATGCTGGACTGGCACTGAGTTTCTGGGCTGAAGCTGTAAATTGTGCAAACTTCACTCAGAATAGAGCCACCATAGTCCAGAGACATCTGAAAACTCCATATGAGTTATACAATGGCAAAATTCCTAGTGTGGAATACTTTCACATTTTTGGGAGTAAATGCTTTGTACTCAGTACAAAACAAAATCTCAACAAATTTGCTCCCAAAGCAAATGAAGGTGTGTTCATGGGCTACTCTCCACACTATAAAGCATTCAGAGTGTATATCATCTCAACCAAGATGATTGTAGAATCCATTCATGTTACCTTTGATGAAGATCAGAATGAGCATTCTACCTCAGCAAGTGAAGACATAAGTGGCATAGACATTCTATGCAATCCAGAGAACTCCATTGCTGAACAGCCCAAGTTTCATTCACACTTTATTCCCAATAAGTTTAATGATACTGATCAAGTTCGAACTCAGTCTTACTCAACTGCGACTAATACTGAGGCTCCCATATCAGAGAACCTTCACACTGAGTTTCCAACTATTGATCTGAACCATTCTACCTATGAAGAAGGTGAAACTTCTAACACTTCACAAGAATCCACATCAACTCTGCAAAATGAAGATGAACAGCAACCTGCTTTGTCTAATACTGAACAGAATTCCACTCAGTATCAGACACACGACACACCAAATCAACAAGATATTGTTGATCCTATTTCAAATGCTCCCTTAGGAAACAATTTAAGGGAACACAGAGACCATCCACACTCAAACATTCTTGGTCCTATTGAAGAAGGTGTACAAACAAGAAGAAAATTAGAGTTTTCACCCCCAAGCAACTGCAAATTTCTGTTTCTTCTCAAGTTTTCTATCTACCATTGAACCAAAGAAAGCTGATGAAGCTTTGTTAGATGAAGATTGGGTAGAGGCTATGCAAGAAGAGCTCACAGAGTTTGAGAGAAACAAAGTTTGGAACTTAGTACCACCTCCTACTGGCAAAACTATTATTGGTACTAAGTGGGTATTCAGAAACAAGATGGACAAGGATGGTGTTGTCATCAGAAATAAAGCAAGGTTGGTTGCTCAAGGTTACAGGCAAGAAGAAGGCATTGACTATGATGAAACTTTGCACCAGTTGCAAGAATTGAAGCTATTAGGTTGTATCATGCATATGCAGCTTTTAAGAACTTCAAAGTTTATCAAATGGATGTCAAGAGTGCTTTTCTAAATGGAAAACTACAAGAGGAAGTTTATGTTAAACAACCACCAGGTTTTGTTGATCCTAAATTTCCTAATTATGTTTTCAAGCTTGATAAAGCTCTATATGGGCTCAAACAAGCTCCAAGAGCCTGGTATGATACCCTGTCTGAGTATCTTATTGAAAATAAATTTACAAGAGGTAAAATTGATAAAACATTATTTTCAAAATGGAAAGGTTCTGACATCTTACTCATTCAGATATATGTAGATGACATTATCTTTGGTTCCACTGACAAGTCAATGTGTAACTGGTTTGCTAAGATAATGTCAACTCAGTATCAGATGAGTATGATGGGAGAACTTACTTATTTTCTTGGTTTACAAGTTGAACAAAAGCCTGATGGCACTTTTATAAATCAAAGTAAGTATGTGCATGATATGTTAAAGAAATACAAATTTGAAAATTTATCTTCCATGCACACTCCTATGGGTACTCAGGATAAGATAAGTAAGGATGAAACTGGTAAATCAGTTTGTCAATCCACATACCGAGGTATGATTGGTTCCTTACTTTATTTAACTGCTAGCAGGCCTGATATCATGTTTGCAACATATTTGTGTGCTCGGTATCAGGCTGATCCTAAAGAATCACACATGAAAGCAGTTAAGCGCATCTTTAGATATCTTACAGGTACTCCTAACCTGGGTCTTTGGTATCCCAAAGACTCAAACTTTGACCTTGAAGGGTACACAGATGCAGATTTTGCAGGTTGTAGATTGGACAGAAAAAGCACAAGTGGAGGATGTCAATTCCTAGGTGGAAGACTAGTTGGTTGGTCATCCAAAAAGCAGAACTCGGTAGCAACTTCCACAGCAGAAGCAGAGTATGTTGCTGCAGGAAGTTGCTGTGCTCAATTATTATGGATGCAGTATCAACTATTGGACTATGGGTTCAACTTTCAAAAGACTCCAATTCATTGTGATAACAAGAGTGCTATTGCTATCACAGAGAACCCAGTCTATCACTCCAAAACTAAGCACATTGATATCAGACACCACTTTATTCGAGATAATGTGGAAAAAGGTAAGGTTGAGGTAGATTATGTACCAACAGATGAACAATTGGCTGATTTATTTACGAAACCCCTCCCTGAGGAAAGGTTTATGTATTTACTAGGGCAATTAGGTATGCTGAATCCTTGATCTTCCTTATTTTTCTTTAAAACTGAGCGCTCAGTATCACTCCTGTTGATACTGACTACTCAGTATCACTAGTCTGTTATCATCAAAATTTAAAATCTTTAATTTTTTTTATTAATTTCAAGAGTAAATTAATTGTTTTTATTTTTTTTATATTTTTTTTTAAAAATTAATTTTTTTTTCTCCGTATTGAGATATGACGGCTCTTACACCGAGCTTAATCCTCATACTGCTCAACGGTAACCTTTCTTAATAGGAAAGTTACCGTTGGCAGAGGATAAGGCAGTCAAATCAGCCGTTTTTACTTCCCCAAATCTTAATTATCTTTCAATATCCTATAAATAACCGTTTTTTTTACTTCAAATATTTTTCAACAGTTATTTCATTATTTCTTTTAACCTTCTCTCTGCGATTAACGATTTCACTCTCTCTTAGCAAGCAACAACACTTAAATCAAAATCACAGATGGCAAATTACACTTTCGTCGCTCCAGAAGTTGAATCGGAAATCAAATTCCGAGATGATGAACCGCCAAAGTTTGCGAGGAACAACATCACAGCCAACTTCACTATTCCTCAAGCCTGGGTATGCCAAGAATTCACAAACATTGTGACTTTTTTGAAGCATTGCCCAATTGCTCGTGCACTGACCTTATCTCCTCGAGCAATTTACCCAGAAATGTTATGCGAGTTTTGGTACTCTGCCACACTCGATTCTCCAGATATGATTGCTGGGTGGGTAATTAGAGATCAACGAAGAGCATTTGTTTCAACTGCTATTATTCGTGAAACACTGAGGCTTCCCGCCCACGCTCAGTATGACCCATTTGTTGACAGAACAGAGGCACGCTCAGTATTGCCATTTTTGGGCCGAAGAGGAACAACGGGCATTATCAAAAGAAATCAATTTGGTCCTATGAGGGGTATTCTCATTACAACGATTATTCGGTGTATGACCCACAAGACCGGTGCTTTAGACCAAATCAATGAATTTGGGATGCAAATAGTACATGCCTTGTACTATGGAAGAAACATTGATTATGCAAGGCTCATTTTCAATGAATTAGCTGCTTTGGTTCGGGCTAACATAAGGGAAAGGAATGTCCCTTTCTGCAGATTCTTATCACTCATCTTTCAACACTCAATGCCCACACATACTTATGATGAGTTTCACAGTCCAAGAGTTGATCTTCCTCCTCTTAGTGAGAAGATTTTCTTTTACAGGCCAAGAGAAGGAGAGCATTTACTGAGTCCTTCTATGTGGGCCATTGTTCAAGAACACATAAATGAAGACATGTCTGATACTGAATCAGACAATGATGATGATGATGATGATGATAATGATGATAATAGCGGTAATGGAGGACAGGCTGGTCAAGATGTTGAGATGCAGGATGTTCTACAGGTTCAAGAACCGACTCAACAACCTATCTATCCACCTGCACAGGATCCCGATGCTCCTCATATTGAACCAGCTTCTGATACTGAGTCCTCTGAAGATACACCACTGGTTCTCCAAAGAAGAAGAAGAAATCTTTCCCCTGTGATTATGGGAAACTTATCATCTGAGGAGGTGCAGCCTGCAAATGTTCCATCATTAACTGCATCTCTTCAAGCACAAAGCCTAGTTGCAGCCACAGCTGACCTTCCAGGTCCAGAACTAATTCCAACTGCTCCACCAATTAAGGAACCTCATGTTCCTCTTGATGTGGAGATTCAATATGAGCAAACTACACTGGAAGGTGCTCAGCAAGACAGACAGGTCGGTATTGAAGATATTGGTGCTGCAAATCCACTATCACATGATCCTACACCGACCTCTGCAGATGCTAGAAGGGAATCTGACAGAGTCTCAGGTATGAATTTCTAAAAAGCCCTTAAACTTATATATATATATATATTTCATTCCCAAATAGAGACTAAGTATTGGCCAGTACCAACTCAATACTGACCAAAGTCTCAAACGATATTTCAAATATATATCCTTTTATGGCCAACATAGCTAGCCCACTGCTGCTATGCAAAATTCATATACTGAGCACACAAAATTGATCATTGTCAGTCTACAGTTGTCTCAACATTTTAAGAGACAATGGTGGTTGATGTCATACTGACACCCACTGGTGCTGCTTGAATTATGTCCAACTTATTTTTGAGTTGGGTAGCATAATTCAAGAACTGATCACAGACCCTTAAGCCACAAAATCCAAAAACTTTCCATGGGGTTTAGCCACATTTCTGTTATCACTCTAATACCGAGTGATAAACATTGAAAATAACAAGAAGCACATCCCAGGCTTCGAATTCCCAAACCCAAACCTTTTAGTAAATGTGACTTATCCTATACTGAGCTACTTAAATTTACACACTCACTTTTACTCAAATCTTCTTACACATTCTATGCACAAGTCCACAATATTTCATCATAAACCAGATGAAATACAGACTTCACAAACTCTGTTTATATGACTATAGAATTAAACAACACCACAATTCTATTTGATAAACCTTTTCTTTTAACCAGTTTTATTTTTTTTCGTTTCTTTAGCACCATCTGTGCAGGGCATTCAGGCATCACAGGCTGCAGGAGACCAAGTGACTCTGCAAGCAATCATGCAGCATATTCTGGCCATCCAACATACTCAGACTAGCATACTAACCAGAACGGACACTATGAGTAGTGATATTGCCTCAATAAAACAGTCAGTCTCACTACTTCAACAACCACATCAGCCTCCACCAACTCCATCATTTTCACATGGTGAACACAATCAAGAAGGAGAAGGAGAAAGAGAAGGAGATGCTGCCACTGAGCCCATGCCCTCCCCTACTCTTGAAGAAACTGAAGGGGACATGGGTGGTGATACTGATCCTCTTCCCTCCCCCATCAAATGATAACAATAAGGGGGAGAAGAGACAAAGAGATACTGAGGTTGATCAAGCTGAGCCATCTGCTCAGGGGGAGAAAAGAAGAAGATTGAATGAAGATCAACCTCCACAACAAGAAAAACAACATCAGCAAAGCCCTCATACTGAGCCGCTTCAGATTCAGTATGAGAGAAGAAGACAAAGAACAAGGCCAGCTCTACAAGTTGAAGACCCACTTGAGCCATCTGCTCAGGGGGAGACTCATACTGACCAACCACAGCAAAATTATTCTGAGCCACCTGCTCGTGATGAGAATGATTTGCAAATCGTGGTCTATAGGCCTTTCATCTGGCCCATTGCTGATGATGAAGATGAAGAATTAGATTTAGTGAACTATGCACTAAATCTGGTAGAACAAGAAAGTTCTTCATCATCATCCTCGGATGATGAAGAACCAGAAAATCTGGTGATTAGAAGAAGGAGTTCCTTATCAAGAAGACCTATTAATGCAGTTCTCACTTCTTCTGAATCAAGTGAGGAATCTGCTCCTTTAGTAACAAGACAAAGAAGACCTGTTCATACAATGGACAGTGATACCGAACAGGCTCCAAGACTGACTCATCAACAACTCTGGGCAGAACAAGAAAGATTTTTATATGAGCAAGAGTTGGGAGTCAAAGCTGAACCAGAATCTGACCCAGATACTGATACTCCTGGTCCTTCCCATAGAATCTCAAGAAAGGGTCCAGACCACATTCAACATTACTGGAATATGGTTGCTGCCAGGACTCAGTATAAGGAGGAAAGAAAGGAGTTCTTGAAGACCAAAACATTTCCAAATGTAAGGGGGATACATTGGTTAAATCTGGATGTCAACAAAGTAAAAGTGAAGCTCAAAGAAGGAAGAATCACTATCACTTGCACTGGCTTAACCAGTCCTCCCGTGAAGTTATTTATTCATGATATTCAAAGAATTGGTCTTCAAGACTGGGTGAGGATCACAAGACTGATCAAAGAGCTTCCAAAGAAATCAACTTATGATCAAATAGTCTTGGATGAGATCTGTGCAGTTTCTGCAGTATGTTATGAGAAGGGTTTGCTTCATGAGATAGAATATAGAACACTTAGTGTGATGACTGAAGCTTACTCAAACAACAGACTAGAATGTCTTCATACATACAAGTATCTTATAAAGTACCCTCTTCCTCCTAACCTTGTTTTCCAGGATCAAAAGAGTGTCATATATCCAACTTCTGGATATATGTATACTGACTCAGAGGATAGAGAGTGCTTCATTTCTGAAGAAGATCTACCAAGAGCTCAAATCAGTCACCTTGTTGGACTGAAATGGATGATCACCAAGAAAGAAGACTCTTGGTTCAGAAAGAAGATTTATTGCAGTTCTGAATTGTAGAAGGGATGAACTCAAGAGCAGAGAAGAGTTTGTCCACATCAAACAAAAAGTCTTCTATGAGAATGAAGCCATCAACAGCAAATAAAGAAGAAGATTTTGCTACCTATGTTGATGTATTTTTTGTTTATCTCTTTGTAATTGTTTTGTTATCATTAGATAGGGGGAGATTGTTAAGGCAAAAAGCCTTACCACTTTTGGATCTTAAGATAACAAAACAACCTAGACTAGCTTAGATTAATATGTAGAATAAAATAGCTAAGTTTAGGTCTGATACTGAGTGATCAGTATTGGAACTCAGTATCAGAACTCAGTATCAGATAGTGATACTGAGTACAAGGACTGAGCAGAAGGACTGAGTTACATTTTATTATGTAACGGACTAAGATCAAATCCCTTGATCTTAGCCACTTTCTTAGATCAGTCCTTCGGTTACTCCTTTCCCATTATGTAAGATCTCTATATCATTATAAATAGAGATCATCTTGCAAAGGAGAACTCACCAATTCACTTTACACTTTCATACCTATTGTAATTGATCAGTGGTCTTGTTATTCCACAACAAGCCACACTTAGTGGATTTATACATTGACTATATTCTTGTGTTATCACTTTAATATTTCTCTAAGTATAATATTCTATCAATTAACATTATAAACCAGGGTTGTTGTGACCTAACACCATGAAGATTTTTCTTCATGATATTCAGAACATGGGACTCCAAGACTGGGTGAAGATTGCCAGACTGATAAAGGAGTTACCATCAAGATCCTCTGAAGCCCAAATAATGATGGATGAAATCTAGGCTGTTTCTGCTATCTGCTTTGAACAAGACCTTTTGTACCAAGCAGACTATAGGGCACTCAGTGTAATGACTGAGGCTGTCAAGAACAACAAGCCTGAGTGCCTTAACACTTTCAGGATCTTTAACTCATACCATGTTCCTCCAAATCTCATTTTTCAGGATCAAAAGAGCACCATATATCCAACCTCTGGATATATGTATACTGACCCAGAAGACAGGGAATGCTTTATCACTGAAGCAGATTTTCCAAAGGCCCCTATCAGTCATCTTGTGGGTTTGAAATGGATGATAACCAAGAAGGAGGATTCTTGGTTCAGAAAGAAGATACTTGTCGTGCTCAACAACAGGCAGGATGAACTGAAGAAAAGAGAAGAGTTCATCCATATAAAGAAAGAAGTCTTCTATGAGTCTGAATCAATCAACAGAAGGTGAAGAAGAAGACTATGCAGCCTGTATTTTTGTTTATGTAATAATTCTCTTTGTAATTGTTTTGTTATCATTAGATAGGGGGGATTGTTAAGGCAAAAAGCCTTACCTCTTTGGAATCTTAAGATAACAAAACAACCTAGACTAGCTTAGAATAATTAGTAGAATAAACATGCTAAGTTTAGGAGTGATACTGAGTTTGGCCAGTATTGGCCACTCAGTATCAGTACTTAGTATCGGAAAACCAATACTGAGTAGAAGGACTGAGTTACATTTAGTTATGTAACGGACTAAGATCAAATCCCTTGATCTTAGTCATTTTCCTAGCTTAGTCCTTCGGTTACTCCTTTGCACATTATGTAAGATCTCTATATCATTATAAATAGAGATCATCTTGCAAATGAGAACTTACCAACTCACGCGTTCATTCATACATATTGTAATTGTAAAAGTGGTCTTGTTTTTCCGCAACAAGCCACACTTAGTGGAATATTACATTTGACTATAATCTTGTGTTCAATACATTATTTGTCTTAAGTAATCTAAATTCTATCTAAATATATATACAAACCAGGGTTGTTGTGACCTAACAAAAGGTGGTCGAGAATCACCACGAGGAAGCCTGTGTTGGAAAACCTTGTAGTATTCACATGGTGGAACTTGAATACCACATTACTCGATCTCTACTAGTCAATGAGATCACGAGAAGAAGGAGATGATGAACATTACCTTTAGATTGCTAAAGAAGTGATCCACCTCAACTGCACCACCTGGACACACTGCAAGACCGCGTTGTACCAACAAAGTATCACACAAAGGCTTGTGTGTGTGTGTGTTTCGACGAACACCAAACCGAAACCCTTTCGGGTTTTGGGTTCGTTCGACGGCAAGGGAGAGGGAGAGAGTGTTTAGGGTTTCTCTAAGCAAGTGAATCAACCCCTAAGCCTTAACCCGAAGTCCTTATTTATGAGGACTTAAGTTATAGTTAAGTCCTTGGAGTTTAATTGTGATTAATCACATAATTAAACTTCCTATTAACACTTTAAACCCTTGGACTTTTACTAGTTAATTAATTAACTATTAATTAACTGTCCGTTAAATACTTAACCTAATATTTAACCATCCTCACAAATAATAATTAACTTATTATTATTTATTCTCTTCTTTATAATTAACTTGACTAGTTAATTATTCCACACAACTTACTTTATTCGGTTGTCCATTATTGGGTGTGTAGTGGTGTGACCCTTTAGTGTCTTATAACATTGGACACGGTGACACGTGTACTTATCTGTGCACATAAATCCTTCAGACTCCCACTTGTGCAAGTTAAGAAACACTTTCTGATCATCGTTAGCCTAAAGCGGTCCCTAGCCAGACATTTAGGATAACCAGGTCATAAGAACTCTTACATCCAGAGATAATATTCATAAAATGAATCACACTAACTGATTTTCCTTTCGCATCATGATATTTCTTAATTTGAGTAATAGACATGGAGCAGGGATCTTGCTCTATATGCTCGAATTTTCTCGACTCTGATTTCGACTTTCTGCAGTAACGGATTACCGAATGATCTAACCATTCTACGAGCGCGGCCACACATTTCAGTAGTCTTAATCGTCGAGCGGCCATGAAATATCTCTTCTAGTTAAAGAAGGTGCAAATTCCATCTTGACATTTGAGTTATCTTGCCCACGACTTCCGCTGTCTTAGTCAAGTTCCTTATGATCACCCTTTTACGGTGTGACGGTAGATTAATGCTAAAGATCAGAAGTCATCGTATCTCAAACCAAAACGTCTCAGGTCAGAGGACATCTACTCGAAATTACTCATGCTTGGGCTCCATGAAATAATCTCGATCTTTTGGTCACGTCTAATGTTTAGCAAACTCTGTAAACATCTATGAATATTTATTTTAACAACCCTTGTTTCTCTATTCAATAACTATGAAATAGATAAATATTCATAATGGTATTAACTCTTGAATCTAGCTCCCACTAAATTCAAGCGACCACAGACAATTTAGATACTCAAAAACTTTGTGTATCAAGGATAGGTTTAAAACATGTTAAGAATAGACAATTTGAAAATATTACGTAAAACTTTCTATTTCAATCCCACGAAATGTTATTACATAATGTATCGATTTCAAACATGTCTATGATTCTAATCAAAATTACTAGCTACCAATATTTAGGTATTGCATGCCTATAGCGTGCGCATGTTTCTCATGCTTTGGTCCAGCTAGTGGTTTTGTCAACGGGTCAGCGACGTTGTCATCCGTTGGTATTTTCTTAATTACAATATCACCTTCTCTTACATACTCATGTATGCGGTGATATTTCCTGCGTACATGCCTGTTCTTTTGATGCTCTCTTGGTTCAACAGCTTGCGCTATTGTTCCACTATTATCATAGAATATTTCGATGGGTCTAGAGATACTGGCAATAACTCTAAGATCCTCGATAAAATTCTTAAGCCACATGGCTTCCTTTCCAGCATCATTTGCGGCAATGTACTCAACCTCTGTAGTCGAATCTGCTATCGTATCTTGTTTCTGACTCTTCCAATATATAGCTCCTCCGTTTAGCGTGAAGACAAATCCCGACTGAGATTTGTAATCGTCTCTGTCGGTTTGGAAGCTTGCATCTGTGTAACCAGTTACACGCAATTCTTCCAACGAACCTCCAAAAACCAAGAACATTTCTTTCGTCCTTCTCAAATACTTGAGAATGTTCTTGACAGCCACCCAATGGGGTTCACCAAGATTCTTTTCATATCTGCTTGTGAGACTTATGGAGTAAGCAATATCGGGCCTAGTACATAGCATGGCATACATGATTGATCCAATTGCCGAAGCATATGGTACCAAACTCATTCTAGCAATTTCCTTGCTAGATGTGGGACTCTGAGCTTTGCTCAGTGTAATGCCATGTGTCATTGGAATGAGACCTCTCTTGGAATCACTCATACTGAATCTCTTCAGTACTTTGTCAATGTATGTACTTTGACTAAGTCCAATAAGCCGCCTAGATCTATCTCTATAGATCTTTATACCCAGTATAAACGCGGCTTCTCCCAAGTCCTTCATCTGAAAACATTTACCTAACCAGGATTTTACTCCTTGTAATGTTGGTATATCGTTTCCTATAAGCAGTATGTCATCAACATACAAGACTAGGAAGATTACTATGCTCCCATTGAATTTTGTGTAGACACACGCCTCGAACTCACTCTTGACAAAACCAAATTCTTTGATTCTTTTGTCAAAGTGTAAGTTCCAACTTCTAGATGCTTGCTTAATCCATAAATGGATTTTTGCAATTTGCATACTTTATCAGGATTCTTTGGATCATTAAAACCATCCGGTTGTATCATGAATACGTCCTCACTCAACTCCCCGTTAAGGAAGGCGGTTTTAACATCCATTTGCCAAATCTCATAGTCGTAATATGCTGATATGGCCATAAGAATTCTGATAGACTTAAGCATGGCGACTGGCGAGTATGTTTCAGAATAATCCACACCCTGTGTTTGTAAGTATGCACCTTTCCATCCATGTCGGTTTTCTTCTTGAAAACCCACTTGCATCCAACAGCACGAGACTGTGGTGGCAAGTCTGATAACACCCAAACTTGGTTGTCATACATGGATTGCATCTCTGCTTGCATAGCCTCGAGCCATCTTTCAGACTCTATGCCGTTAGCAGCTTCGCTGTAGGTTAATGGTTCTAGTAGGCTTCCATCATCTTCATCGATCATGAATCCAAGATACCTATCTGGTTCTTGGCGTGGTCTACTGGACCTACGCGTATTGCGTGTCTCCTCTTCCTCAACCGGTGGGTCTGGTTGGGAATCAACAATTCTTTGTTGAACTACTGGTTCGATTGAAGTCGTCGGTGGATCTTCATTCTCTTCAATTTCTTGAAGCTCTATTTCTTTTCTTGGAGTTTCAGTTCCTAGAAACTTCTCCTCCAAGAAGACACCTTTCCGAGCAACAAAGACTTTGTTGTCTTCTTGATGATAGAAATAGTATCCTAAGGTTTCCCTTGGATATCCAACGAAGATACACTTGTCTGACTTGGGGTTTAGTTTGTCTGTGAAGTTACGTCTAACGAACGCTTCACAACCCCAAATCTTGAGAAAAGATAATTTAGGCTTTCTCCCCGTCCAGTGCTCGAACGGAGCTTTTCTACTGACTTAGTTGGAACCCTATTCAGTGTGAATGTTGCAGTCTCGAGTGCATGTCCCCAAAATGATAGTGGTAGTGGGTCGCGACACATCATTGATCGTACCATGTCTATCAAGGTGCGATTCCTCCTTTCTGATACGCCATTCATCTGAGGCGTATACGGAGGTGTGAGTTGTGAAACAATCCCACATTCCTTCAAATGATCGTCGAACTCTTGGCTCAAATATTCGCCTCCTCGGTCAGACCGAAGGGACTTAATTTTCTTGCCTAGTTGGTTCTCTACTTCCCTTTGATATTCTTTGAACTTGTCAACGCTTTCAGATTTCAGTCTCATAAGAAAGACATAACCATATCTACTGAAGTCGTCAGTAAAGGTAATGAAGTAGCGGTATCCTCCTATGGCTTCTGGAGTAAAGGGTCCACACACATCTGTGTGTATAATCCCTAACAACTCGCCTGTCCTTTCATTGTAGTGGTTGAAAGGGTCTTTTGTCATCTTACTAGATAAACATGCTTCGCATATTGCATATGATTCCAAATCAAATGGCTTTAGAATTCCATCATCGTGGAGCTTCTTAATGTGAGTCTCGTTTATATGACCTAAACGACAATACCAAAGATAAGTTTGATTCAAGTTACTCTTGGATCTTTTACTTATATGATAGATGTCTCGTTCTATGTTATTTAGATTTAACGTGTATAGACCATTATGAGAATTTGCGTTAAAATATAAAATGTCATCTTTTAAACACGAAATTGTTTTTCCATAAAACTCATAATAAAAACCACTGTCTATAAGTAAATCAAACGAAATAACATTTTTAATAAGTCTATGAACATAATAACAATCTTTAAGTTCCAAGACTCTTCCTGAAGGCAACTTGAGAAGATATGTTCCTACGGCTTCAGCTCCAACCTTGGAACCTTCGCCTACTCGTAGTTCAACATCCCCTCGTCCCAGCCTCCTATTCTTCTTAAATCCCTGAAAATAATTGCAAATGTGATGACCACATCCAGTATCCAATACCCAGGATTCACTAGAAGTAACGAGACAATCAATCATAAATATACCTGAATCGCTGACAAAGTCAGCGTCCAACAGCCCCACGTCTGACGTGTGCTCGCAAATATCCATACTGCCACAAGTTGGGCAACACAAATCCGCAAAGTCCTTCAACCACTCTTGAAACTCGTCCTCCTGAATCTCGGGGAGAGATTCTTCCTCTAGCCTTTGAACATCGCGTATACACAAGAGATTCTCGTGTAGACCTGCGACACTCAAATCAAAATTCCCGACTATACGTACTACCTTGTCCTGATAGTACTGAGTGAGAGATCCAAACAAGAACAGGACTTGTTCATGCTCGTTTGATGTGCCAGTAACTAGGGTGAGACAATCTAGTAACCTCCTTATGTTGATAAGGTGGTCACTCAATGGTTGATCATCTTTCATTTTCGACGAAATGATTTCTTGTAAAATGAATTGCTTGCTATCTTCAGTACTATCTTTAAACGTCTCCTCAAGATACTAGACAAACTCATAGCATGGTTTCTTACGTAGATTATCAGTAAGCTCTGATAATGAAGTAAGAATAAGAATCGACATAACTTGTGATTCATCTGCCAGATACTGATAATAAGCGTCAAGCTCATTATCCTGGGCATCTTGCCCTGGTTGTCCCTTGGGCACCTCGTCTATCACGTACAGGAGATTCTGTGCTTTTAGGTAACTCCTAAAGTGCACTTTCCAAACTTTGTAGTTCGGACCAGTAAGCTTCCATTTTCCAGTGATGAACTTTCGCGATTCGTTTGGTGAATAAAACGGAATTTCTGACGGTACAGACATCTATAAGAAAAACAAACAAACGGTTAGTAGGATTAGATAAAATAAATAACTTCTAACATTATTACCTTTTAATAATAATAGTTAGACTAGGACCCATATTTCACGCCCTCTAATGCAAGGTTTGGGCACTTCCCATTAGAGCCACGCTATTTCTGGTAGGTATAGCCATACCGATCGCCTCTAGACTAGAAACGATTCCTAGATCCTCGGGATATCAAGTTGAACAACAAACTTGTACATGTTTTAATCCCTCTAGTGCATTTTGGGCCGGGACTCCCGATTATCACCAAAATAGATCATACCATCTAAGACAGTGTGATGCCTTGCGCCGGGACTCCCGATTATCACAAGACCCTACGCACCCTAACACTCGCAATGATTTGAATCCACATCTAAGGTTCTTTCTCCTTACAATGTGAATATCGTTTAACAAGTAAGGTGTTCCATTAGGTGGGTTGCACTCTGATCTAAGATTTTCTAAAAAGGATTTTCCTTTGTTCGAAAAATGTTAGTCAGTTTTTAATTACTTGGTTTTATAAACTAACTGTTTATAAATTCCACTTTTAATTTGTCTTTATAAAACTTGGTTTATAAACAAACTGTTTATATTACCATTATTATTTTAAACCTTGGTTTTCTAAACAAACTGTTTATAATTACCATCTTATAATTAAATCTTGGTTTTCTAAACAAACTGTTTATAATCACCATCTTATTATTTTATATTATAATAAATAAACGAAAAATAATACTTGCAATTTTCGAAAAATAGCCATGCCATAACCCCAAAGACTTGGTTTTGTGTTTTATGTTTTTAAAAATAAAACTTTTATAAAATTTCCGAAAAATAAAAAATAATTCCGAAAAATATAAAGATAAACACAATATCACTACTTTTGGGTTATGTCATTCTAATTAAATAAATAAACTGATAATTTAAATTACCAAACTGATAATTATTAAATTACCCATAAACCGGTTTCTTATTTCCTCCTTAATTTCATAATTATCTTGATTTTAATAACTATTAAAATCATTAGGTTTAATTTAAATGTTTAATACTAATTATTATTATTTAGACGAAAAATAAATAAATAAACTAGTCAACTAAAATACTTATAGATTGACTTTTAAACAAAAAAATCTTACATAATAACTTGTAGATTTTATTCCTTGATTTAGACCATATCTTGGACTAAAATCAAAAAAAAAAGATATCTTGGTCTCCAAGAAACACCATCCAACCGAAACTCGGTGGACTCGGTTTTGGTCGACCACTCGGTCGTCGAGCCGAGTTCCAACAGTGTCTCGGTTGGTTCGGTTTTGACTACCATTTTTTACTACCATTTATATATATATATATATATATATATATATATATATATATATATATATATATATATATATATATATATATATATATATATATATATATATATATATATATATATATATATATATATATATATATATATAATATTTTCGTTAATAATAATAATAATAATAAACAAATAAATAAATTGTTAAACTTTTAAACGAAAAATTTAACATAACCTTTTCTTAATTTTGTCTTAAAATCCATTTATTCCAATTATTCAAAAACTTTGAACAATTTGCTTGGATTAAACATACTAGGTTTTATTTACTAAACAAAAGAAAGAAACCTAGTTCTTTTTATCTTGAAACCTATTCAACCCAATTATTCAAAACTTGAACAATTTTCTTGGATTAAATTTTCTAGGGTTCTTTCTAAGATAAAAAAAAAAACTTAATATAATATACATATATTTACGAAAAGAAACTCAACCGAATCTCATTGAGATTAGTAGGGAGCTCTGATACCACTGTAGGAAAACCTTGTAGTATTCACATGGCGGAACTTGAATACCACATTATTGGATCTCTACTAGTCAATGAGATCACGAGAAGAAGGAGATGATGAACATTACCTTTAGATTGCTAAAGAAGTGATCCACCTCTACTGCACCACCTGGACACGCTGCAAGATCGCGTTGTACCAACAAAGTATCAGACAAAGGCTTGTGTGTGTGTGTGTTTCAACGAACACCAAACCAAAACCCTTTGGGGTTTTGGGTTCGTTCGACGGCAAGGGAGAGGGAGAGAGTGTTTAGGGTTTCTCTAAGCAAGTGAAACAACCCCTAAGCCTTAACCCTAAGTCCGTATTTATAAGGACTTAAGTTACAGTTAAGTCCTTGGAGTTTAATTATGATTAATCTCATAATTAAACTTCCTATTAACACTTTAAACCCTTGGACTTTTACTAGTTAATTAATTAACTATTAATTAACTGTCCGTTAAATACTTAACCTAATATTTAACCATCCTCACAAATAATAATTAACTTATTATTATTCATTCTCTTCTTTATAATTAACTTGACTAGTTAATTATTCCACACAACTTACTTTATTCGGTTGTCCATTATTGGGTGTGTAGTGGTGTGACCCTTTAGTGTCTTATAACATTGGACACAGTGACACGTGTACTTATCTGTGCACATAAATCCTTCAGCCTGAAGATGTCGTATAGATCATCTTTTGTGAATTGGACTGCTTGATTGTCAATGATTGCTTCAAATTGAGGTGGGTTGGTTGTTGGCACAAGGATGAGTGTGTTGAAGAGTTGTTGAACATAGATGAGAGGAACTTGTGGCCTAGCAGTTATCATGTAGAAGCTCGGGTGACGTTGAAGGACATGTGACAAGACTGGATATTCTATGTTGAATGTGACCTCTTCGTCCGGATCCCTGTAGTTGTTGTTCTCCTTCAGTGGTTTTATCTGGTGAAGTGCAACTATAGTGTTCTCATCCAATATTTGTCCTTCTGTTATCTGAAAAATATACAATCAAAACAAGATGGCACATAGAACAACCAAGGTAAGTACACAGTGTTAGAAAAGTAATACGATGATAAGATTAACTGTGTCAGATGACAGAATGCTAAGGAAGTTTTTAAGTATATATAGATATATATAAGAATAATTTAGAAAAATTAATTTTATTAAAATATTAATAAAATAAAAATTTATTAATTATAAATATATATAGATATATAAAAAATAAAAAAACTTAGAAAATTTTGAAAAGATTTCGGCCCGGGAACAGTAACATCTCGGCTCGGGATCTGTGAAAAATCTCGAGCCGGGAACAGTGAAGAGTTCGAGCCAGAATCTTTTGAAAGTGTCGAGCCGGGAACACTACAAGATCTCGGGCCGATATCATTTGAAAGAGTCGAGTCGGGAACTTTTGAAAAGAGTTCGAGCCGGTAACTTTTGAAAAGAGTTCGAGCCGGGAACTTTGCAAAGAGTTCGAGCCGGGAACAAGGCAAGATCTCGGCTCGGGATCTTTGAAAGATCTCGTGTCGAGAACCTGAACGATTTTTCAAGTTTAGCAAGTTATGGGCTCAGTGATATCCTAGATCGATCTTAACGTTATAAAACAACTATTTGGAGATCGATTCCACTACACTAACAGCCTAGGCGTCTTATTTCCGAATGGGAAGCCCTAGATCGAACCGATTCAGTAAGTCTGAAACCGTAGGTCAAGTTCGAACCAAACGAGATTCAATACAAGAAATTAACCATGAAGTTGATGAAATTAATTGGTGAAAATGTACCGAAATCAGATGAGAATAAGAATAGTGATGATCGGTAAACAATTTGATTCGAGTTGATGAAGAATCAGAGATCGGAGATGGTTACTGTGTGTATCGCACGGTGTAAAGGTGTGTGTAGTCGAGAATTTGGAAAGAGGAAGATGGTTGTACGAAAGAAGTATATATAGTCGGAACTTTGTGGAGACGGGAACAGTGTAGTTTCCGAGCCGAGTATTTTTTGGTGAAACCAATTTTTTAATTTTAATTTTAAAATAAAATAAAATAAAGAAAATAAAATAAAATAAATTAAAATATATTTCCGGCTCGGGATCTCGAGTCGGGGACAGTGAAGTTTCCGGCTCGAGATGTTTTGGCAAAACCAATTTTTGGCTTTGAGACCAGATAGTTAAAGCGTTTTTCGTCTAAAGCCTTGGTACATAAATCAGCTAATTGAAAGTCGGTGGATACGAAGTACAACTCAACATTGCCCAGTTCAACGTGATCTTTAATGAAATGGTATCGAAAATCGATATGTTTTAGTTTGGAATGTTAACTGGATTGCAAGATATTGCGATTGCACTTCGGGAATCACAATATAAAGGAATGCGACTATAGGAAAAGCCATAATCCTTCAATTGTGATTGCATCCAAATAACCTGAGAAAGAAAGCTAGCGGCCGCAACATATTCTTCTTCAGTAGTTGATAGTGAGACACAGTTATGCTTTCGTGATGACCAGCTGACTAGCTTATCTCCCAGAAATTGAACTCCTCCAGATGTACTCTTCCTATCCAGCATACACCCGGCATGATCAGCATCCGCGAAGGCAGAAAGATCAAACGAGGTCTCCTTTGGATACCACAGACCAAGGTCTCTAGTGCCTTTGAGATAACGAATATTCGTTTGATTGCCAGAAAGTGAGATTCTTTAGATGCAGTTTGATATCGGGCACATATGCATGTTGAGAACATAATATCCGGAACGCTGGCAGTTAAATAAAGTAGAGACCCAATCATACCCCGATAGTTCGTGACATCTACCGGTTTGCCATCGAGATCAGCATGGAGTTTGGTGCCAGGGGACATTGGTGTTGCAATGGGTTTACAGTCGTCCATGATATACTTCATCAGCAGATCAGAGATATACTTTGATTGATTGATGAAGATGCCAGTTGGAAGTTGACGAACTTGAAGACCTAGGAAGAAGTTCATTTCCCCCATCATGCTCATTTCAAAAACTTTTACCATGAGATCGGAAAAACGCTTGCAGTACTTTGGATTTGTAGAACCAAAGATGGTATCATCGACATAGATCTGAATTAATATGATATCTTCCCCTGGACGTTTGATGAACAGATTGGTATCGACTTTTCCCTTTGAAAAGCTAGATTCGACCAAGAACGGGGAAAGAACATCATACCATGCCCGAGGGGCCTGTTTTAAACCATATAGAGCTTTGTCGAGAACATAGACATGATCATGTTTTGGATCTACAAACCCTTCTGGTTGATGGACAAACACCTCTTCTTTCAGAATACCATTTAAGAAAGCAGTCTTTACATCCATCTGATAGAAGGTGAAGTTTTTGTGAGCTGCATATGCTAGGAAAATGCGAATGGCTTCAATACGGGCAACAGGAGCAAATGTTTCTTCGTACTCAATCCCTTCATGTTGAGCGTAACCCTTAGCAACCAACCTTGCTTTGTTACGAATGACAATTCCATTTTCATCTTTCTTGTTCTTGAAAATCCACTTAGTTCCAATGACGGAGGATCCTGGAGTTTTTGGAACTAAGCGCCAGACCTTTAATCTTTCAAATTGATTAATTTATTCCTGCATTGCAATTATCCAGTCCAGATCAGAAAGAGCTTCACTGACTTTCTTAGGCTCAGTGGAACTTAAGAATGAAGCGTATTGACATTCATCCGCTGAAGCCCTTCGAGTTTGAACGGATGACTCTGGGTTTCCGATGATTAGATCCAAAGGATGTTCCTTTGTCCACTTAGTTGAATGAGGAAGTGGAAGTTGACCAGGGTTAATGTTGGAATTATCAGTGTAAGCAGGGTGTGGTATGATAGCAGTTTCAGGGTTTGCGGGGTGAATCTGTGGTGGTGGTTCAACACGTGGAAGATGAAATTTAGAGAAGTCAATCACTAGTGGAGCAATAATATCAGACGGAGGTGGAAGATCATCTGGTGTAGATTGATTTTCTAGTGTTGTTGTTGAAGGACCAGTATTTGCTGTAGGTATTGGTGAGGTTGGAGCAGGTGAGGTGGGTGATGGGGATTCATTTGTGGTTGGAGTGTTTATTTCTGGAGCATTGATTGATTGAACATCAGCCGGAGGTGGAGGTGGGGGTGGAGGTGGAGGTGGATGTGGGTGTCTGATGTTGTGATATTCATCATAGAAATGTTCAAATAAGATTTCAAGATCATTCAGAGATGTTGAAAGATCAGAGGAGGTTGTGGGAAGAGGTCTTTTAATTCCACTTGTCAGGGAATCAAGCGGAAAGGTTTCACCGAATGAAACATTGACACTTTCTCTGACCATTCTTGTTGATCGGTTGTAAACTCTGAATGAAGCTGATTCCTTTGAATATCCAATAAAGACCCTTTCATTAGCTTTTTCTTCAAACTTGTTCAGTTTATCTGTGTCATTTAGAATGAAGCGTCGACTACCAAAGATGTGGAAGAATTTTACATTTGGTATTCGATTGTTGATGAGCTCATATGGAGTTTGATGTATGTTTTGTTGATGATGGAGCGGTTTTGAGTAAAACAGGCGGTGTTGATGGCTTCTGCCCATAAAGACAGTGGAAGTTTTGAAAATGAAAGCATTGTAAGTGCAGCTTCAACTAAAGTACGGTTTCGTCTTTCAACATCACCGTTCTGTTGGGGAGTTCGTGCAGCGGAAAACTGATGAGTGATGCCAACAGATTCAAGATAAGAGTCAGGAACTCAATTTATAAATTCAGTAACATTGTCAGTAACATTTAATTCCAAGTTCACTTGAGTTTTCTTGATAAATGAGATGATGATCTCTGTGGTTTCATCCTTAGAACGAAGGAAATGGACCCATGTGTATCTTGAATAGTCATCAACAATAACTAGTACATATCGTTTACCAGCAAGACTTTGAACGCTCATTGGACCACACAAGTCCATGTGCAGTAATTCAAGACGTTTAGAAGTACTTGTTGCCGGTTTAGGTTTGTGAGACTTTTTAGTCATTTTTTCCCATTTCACATGACGAACATTTATGATCTTTGTCAAAAAAAACATCAGGTAATCCAGATACATGGCCTCCTTTTACGTGTTTGTTCATGGTTTTGAAGTTGAGATGAGACAAACAACGATGCCATAACCATGACTCATTGGAAGTAGCTTTAGATACGAGACAAACTTCTTCAAGTGGAACAACATAATTAAGATTAATGGTGAATAGGTTTGTATCACAGGTTCCGGTAAGAAGTTCTTCTCCATCATAAGTACGAATAGCACATTTTTTTGTGCGAAAGTTGACTTCCAGAGTTTTGTCACAGAATTTACCGATGCTAAAGAGATTATGAGAGAGATCTTCAACAAAAGCAACATTTCTGATCATAAGATTTGGACGAATGATGTCACCGAGTCCTAATATAGCAGCTAAATGATCATTTCCAAATTTGACCGTTCCCAAATATCTTTCACGAAAGTTGGTCAATAGATTTTTGTTTCCCGTCATGTGCCTTGAACAGCCCGAGTCAAGGTACCATATATTCTACATAAAACAAATAAAACATTTTAGGTACCCAATGATGTATGGGTCCAGAGCGATTAGAGACATATGTTTTATGCAGATTTTATGTTATGAATCATTGAGAGCTTTGGAGAACTGCTAGGAGGCAGTTCAGAATTTGTGGATTTGATGACCCATTTAAAAGATTTTTCAGAGGATTGAATAATCCAATGAGATTTTTCATTTTTAATCCAGTTATATCTCACATGAGTAGACGTTTTTGTGAATGTTTTGTTGTCACATTTTGAGGAGCCTGACGATTTTGGCTTTGGTGCAGAATTTCCTCGAGAAGATGTTTGACGAGAAGACTAGTGGGTAACAGAAGTTTGTGGGTTTTTAGAAGATTTCTTTGATTGTTTGGAGTTCATCTTGTGAGATTTTGTTGGGGACTCTAAATTAGACGATTTACGTGAAGAAATTTCCCGATACACGAGACGACGATTAGGTGAAGATTTTTCAGAGGTTGGTGGGTATGAACGTGTAAAGGTAGATTTTACTGGTCGAGAGTATATTGTTTTGCATGGATTTGGAAAGCATGTTGTGCAAGACTGAATGATTTGACTAGCTTTATCAAGAACATCGTGTCGAATACCACAAGGAGCATCTATTTTAATAAAATACCGTTCATCGTACTGAGAATCATAAACAATACCATAAACTTCTTTCGGAGAAATAAACTGTAAAGAGTCATTACATTTATTTTTAACGGAAAAAGAAGAAACTACAGACTTAATAGGACTAGACTTCTTAAGCAGGCTTGGCTTCTTAAGCATACTAGTTCCAGTCTGAATATACTTCTTGGACTGCTTGGCTCTTGTTACTCTATCCGGCTTCATCATCTTCTTCTTTTGGGACTCTAATTTTTTACCTACAAGATTCAAAACAGGTGGATTAGAGCTTCTCTTCAAGATGGTTGAAACTGGATTTACAGGTGCCGGTCCTAATAGAGAGGATTTAGAATTTTGAGAAACATTGTTATTAGTTTTAGGTTTCAATTCTAAAATGGTGTCCTCTAGTTTATGAATCTTAGTTTGAAGGTTTTTTCTTTTTCATAATCAAAAGCTTTTTGGGTTTCATCAATTTCAGATTCAAGTTGGACGATTTTCTTTTCTAAAATTTAATGGTGGAACATAAAGCTTTGGTTATTTGATTTGTTTTAAAACTTCATTTTTTAGAATGGAAAATTATGCTGGAGTGATGATTGGAAAATATTCATTGTGTTCAAATTTCGCTTTCTTCTTTTCATATGTTGAGTTTAAAGCATTATAATTGAAGCTAATTTGAGCATATTCTTCCTTTTCTCTGTTGAACTTCTCAATTTCTGCTTCTTCGTCCGGCATATGAAGGAAGCTTTGCCAGATCCCCAAGTTCATGTAATCGTAGTTGTACAAGGTAGGAACAAAATCGGCAGCTTTTTCCAAATAACGGGTATTTTCTGCTCCGAGACCCACTTTTGACTTGTAAGATCTGAACTCTTTTGGCTCATTGAATTTGATTGTTTGTTCTGTATGACCGGCTTTGAAAATCGTCTGCTCCAGTTTAGAGATGTGTTCTTCAGCATTTTCCTTTCTGACAGTGAGATTGTGTATGGTTGATGATTGTTCATCGATTTCCTTTTTAAACTTTTTGGTTATTTCTTTGATTTGTTCATTTAAATTTTGAATTTCGATGGCAGCCGTATTACAAATGATATGACATTCTAAACAAACTTTCCTAAGATCTCTGACACGATATTCTTCATAAATAAGCTTCATCAGTAGTAATATCGTTGATCAGTAGGAACTGGTGACATCAGTAGTATTCACCTCATCAATATCAACTCCTTAACAGCTTTGAGTAGTTGATCAGGATTATGTGCAACATCAGTAATAAGCAAGATCATTATGAACTCTGATTAATCCCAACAAAAAGTTTAATAATATTTATAGTTCGTACATATATAATTGCGTCAAAAATAACCAAGATATAAAAAAGAAAAAAAATAGAAAAGAAACAAGAAAGACAAAAAAAAATGGGACTGAACCCGAGTAACCCAGCAATCATGCTTGTGCTTTAGCCACTTTTAATGACTAGAAGTGGTTCCGGTCCGGTCCATATTTTCGGGTTTAGAACCAGATAGAACTGAAACTACATCGTCAACCTTGATGTTGAGTTTAGAACAACTCTAAAAAAACGATCTTTAGGCTCAAGAATTGTTAGTTCTTGATCTTGGAATAAGCATATACAAATTATAAACAATGCGGAATTAAACGAACAGATTTGTTATTGCTAAACAAGGTTTTCATCATTATCACTTTATACAATGATTATTAAAAGCCTCAGTTCTACATAAAATATGTAGAACGGTTTTACTCTTTTAACAGGATCATAATTATGACCTTGGGGCTTAGAGCACACACACAAACACATTTTTGAATAAACGTGAGTTTCAAAAACGATTAATTCTATGCCTCTAGGTTTCTTTATATACTAGGTTTCTTTATATATTAGAAACCTAGGGTTTACAAGGATAGACACAAAATAGTAACTAAATCTTTTTCATACTACAAAGATATACATGACTTAGTAAATTAAATCTTTTAAGCTTTAACAATATCTTGTAAATCTTCATTCAAATATCGAATTCCATATCATTGATTTAGGTCCTTATACTTTTCTTATTTTCAAATTTTGACTCATCAAATCTAAGGAATATCATAGGAAATATTCCTAACACTTGACTACCAGGGGTGTTCGTTTGGATAATTTGGATTTATCCGAACCAAATAGGTGAATCCAAATGGATTTTGGATTTTAAATGTTCAAACCGAACCGTCCAAACTAATTTAAATCCAAACCGATCCGAACCAAATTACAATTTGGATGGTTTGGATTTGTCCGAACCAAACCGTTTTTTTTTCTTAATATACTTCACAAGACTACAAAAGTATATAACGTAACTAATATTAAGTTTATAATATACAATTACAAAACGCTAAACTACTTTATAAATAAAAACAAGGTCATGTATTTCGTTTTTTGGAATTGGATTTAGAATGGGCCAATTAAGAAGTTAAAAGCTTTAGAATTATTTTGGACCTTAGGATACTTCGTTAATTTACATAGTCCCTATATTTGGTTTTCTAGAATTGAGCTAGAATTATTTTATATATATATTTTTTATAAACTACTTTATACTATTTGGATTTTTTGGATAATCCGGATTTTACAATGCAAACCAAATCCAATCCGAAAACCAAACTATTAATTTGGATCAAGTCCAAACCGATCCAAAAAACCAAAAAACCAATCTAAACGATCCAATCCAAATTGTCCATTTGGACAATCCGAATTTATCGGAATAGTGAACACCCCTAACTACCATTGTTTTGTAAAGATATATTACCATTGTTTTGTAAAGATGTATTAGTCTTGAAATTGCCAAGTTCCTGTTCTAGAACAGAAAAAACATGAATTGAAAAAATTGAAGTGTTTTGGTTTCAATTTTATGTGCAGAGTTGATGCTGCAGCCAAAAAAACAAACAGATAACGAAGGCCAGTTACCCTTTTTTTTAATTTATTTATCAATTAAATGTCTTCAGAACTACATTTCTATATTCTAACGAAAAATTTCACGTTCAATTGATAAAAGCAGAAAATGGAGCCTACGCCCTACTGGACCTGAAAAGATGGTCAAATGCCTGATATATGTCTTTAGCAGGAGTATAGTTCTTTTTCAGTTATCAGGAAACCAACCCTTTTTACTCTTCAATTTTTATATGAAAATAGATGAATTCAGCTTAATTTTCAAAATGTCCATGTATCAAATTTTGTTTATTTCTTAAGTTGCATTAAAAATATTTCTCCAAAACACTTAAGAATTGCTGATAAATTTTACTCATTTATCCACATTCTGAGGATGAAACAACCAAAAACAGTAAAACATTTACTAAGACATTAACTATTGGCCCGTATCAGTATCGCTCATCTCAATGAAGGATAAGAGGCAGGACCAAACAACATCTATTTCATTTTTATTCACTCATTCCAACCCTTGAAACCAAACACACCCTAAGTGTGAAATTAAAAGATGATGAAAGAAAAAGGTTGATACAAATTCTTATGGGGCTACAATATTGCAAAGGGCAATATCAATCGTCTCCTTTGCAATTCGCATAACATCGATACTATTCGAACCCAATAGAAAAACAATGAGATTAATGTAAAAGTGGTGCATTCAACACAAATACAATCTGTCAAATAACAAAAGAAAGCATAATTTTACAAGGAATTATAAAGAGTAAAACAAATATCAATAAAGTGAAAATAATCATAATGTAGCAGCAGAAATTCAAGAAAGAAAAGTCCAGTGAACTCTATAAACAATCAAATTCGGTGCCAATAATCCAACAGAAAGACTTTTACATGATTACGGTCTCTTACTACAAGCCACAACTTTCTTGCTTCTTCAAGTTGAATCGAACTGTCTACAATAAAAGAAGTTAAGATTAGAAAGATCCTAACTAATCTTACATTTTCTGCATAATTGGTAAAACCATATGTACCAATTGATCTCATGTAAACTATAATTTCTAAATTATTGTTGTCATTATTTCAAGTTTAAGTCTTACAGCTTTAACAAATAGTTAAACAAAAAATCATTAAACATGTGCATGTTAACAACCAGATATATACTGAGACAAACAAGTACTGTCTTGAGATAATTTGTAAAAACTATTGTTTGAATGAGAACAAAATCAAATATTTAATTTATGCATATTTAAACTAAAAGAGAGAGATGTACCTTTTTTTGAAAATAAAATATACTAGTACTAGTCTTTTATGATGATGCAGGGGATATGTGAGATAACGGGCCAGTAATGCGAGCCTCTTCCATCAGCCTGTTTCTTCAGATTCGGGCAACCACCGATTTGCAATCTCAAGAGTGAAGGAAACAACATTTTTGGTAAATGTCTCAGAATCGGGCACTTGCGAATGACAAGATGTTGAAGGGAAGTAAGGTGTTGGAGTCCCTTTGAAAGTGATTCAAGTTTCTCAAATTCTTTTATTTCAAGGTAAGTAAGAGACGTCGGAAGAACGTCAGATAACTGACTAAAATTACTCATGTTCCCACCATATAATTCTAGCTCAAAAAGGGAAGTTGGAAAATTCTGAGGGCCCCACTCTGAGATCGGCTTCTTCAACCCTCCTATTTCAAGTGTACACAATTTGGGAGGCCATAATCCACGAGGAAATGAATCATCCATATTTGGACAATTTCTGATTCGCATATGTTTTAATGAGGTTAGATTTGGTAATTGGTGGTCAGGAAATGACTTCATATTTTGACATTCGTATATTATCAGATGCGTGAGATTTGGTAGTTGGAGGTCAGGAAATGACTCCATATTTGGACACTTTTCGATCATCAAAATGGTGAGGTGAATGGAGTAACTCAACTCAATGCTTGATTTCAGATTCGGCCAATTAACTATCTTTAAATATTCGAGTTTTGGCATGCTTGTGTTGTTGATCTTTTGTCCTCCAAACTCGTTTTCCAATAGTTTGTTACAATCATTAATTTCAAGTGACTTGAGCTTATACCCTCGTTTTGTCGTTGTTGGGAAGGAAACAGATGTAATTGAATTACAAGAAACAATCGTCAGCGTTTCAATGTAATTTGGACAACAACAACGCTCCATACTTTCACAAATCCATACCTCCAAATTCTTAAGGGATGTTAACAAGTTGCTCCCGTCGTCCTCTTTCTCTCCTAACCTCAACAACTTTTCACAAGAATATACTACCAACTTACGTACATTTACAAGAAACTTACTTGCCTTTGATACTGATTCCCACAAGTACTGCATGTCATTACACCAATTAACTCTTAATTCTTCAACTTTTGTAAGATGCTTTAAAACACCTCTCCACACTTCATCGGTAACCCCTGACATAGATTTTATTTCCAACTTGATGAGTGATGAAGCTACATAAACTAAACTTGTCAACACACCATCACAACATCCATCTAGTTCTAGACCCCTGAGTGAGGTTAGTGGTTGAAGTGATATGTCAACCAAATTAGAACAATAGATAATATTAAGCTCTCTAAGGCACGGAAATACAACACCGGCATTTGTTGTTGACCATACTTCCCACCCTTTCATATCTTTAAAAGTTAGAAGTTCAAGGGAAGGGAATCCAACACCACTAGTCCCAAATAACTCGGAATCCACAACTTTCATCGCATCCATTCCTTGAATAAGCAACTCTTTAAGTGACGGCAGTCGCCCTAGGGGCGGTAAAGATGTACACCTTTTACAATCAAGTAGCGATACACGAGTCAACCGAAGAAACAAGGGATCCCCAATCCAATTTGGAAACTCTATTCCCCCGAATGACACGATTTTAAGCTTTGTCAACTCATTAGTACGAGGCTTCAACACATTAAGGACCTCATTTTCGAGTTTTTCCTTTCGAGATCTGTCAAACACATCACTCCATTCCAACTCTAACTCGGTAAGTTTTTTCAGTGATAAGTCTGCATCTCGTGCATGCATTGTGTTTTGCACTTTGTCCAACCCATTAATTGAAATCTGCCCTTGAAGATTCTTTAAACCTTTAAGCTCCGTTATTGCAAGACCATCATCTCCTCCTATTGTGAGTTTGGTGAGAGTGTGCAGGCTTTTCAGTTCACCAATCCCTAAAGGCATCTGTTTCAAAACTGGTGTATCCGTGATATCAAAATACTTCAATTTTTTAAGCTTTAAGAAGCTATTGGGTAACTTAGTTAAATTATGACAGCCAAAAACGATCAATGTCTCTAAATTATAAAGATGGCCCACACTTTCCGGTAATTCTTTAATTCGAGTTTGAGATAAGTTAAGATACCGCAAATGCTTCAAACTACCAATGAAATCTGGTACCTCGCTTAGTTCAAAACCGTTCAAACAAATAACCCTTAATAATGGTAACGCGGGTAGTAAGTCAACCAAAACTTTATTTGATAAGTAGAAGCGATCCCAACTTTGTTTTACCCCAAGAGACACTGTCAAAAATGTTCTCAAACTTTTAGCTCTTTTAAATGCCTCAAACTTCTGGTAACATACATATTCCTCACGGAGAAATGACATATGGCGGTAGTTTTCCAAAAGTTTTGTATCCAACTGATTATCAAACCTTAGAAATAAATTTCCGGCAACATCTTTGGCCAAGTCATTGATGAGGTCATGCATCACAAACAAAGATTCCTCATTTGGTGCATGTTGAAAAAACGACCTCGATAACAACTTTTCAAAATAATCATGACCCAAACGTTCTCGCGATATGCTTCCACTTGGCTGGTTAAGAAACCCTTCCGCCATCCACAATAAAACCAAATCATCCTTGTTAAACATAAAGTCCTTGGGAAATAAGGAGCAATATGCAAATACTTGCTTCAAACAAGCAGGAAGATCATGGTAGCTTAGCCTAAGGGCTGGAACAATCTCATCAACATTTTCTAAATCCCATATCTCACTATTTAACACGTCCTCCCAATCTTCTTCATGTGTTTTCGTCCTCAATAGCCTTCCAAGTGCCCTTAAAGCCAAAGGCAAACAACCACATTTTTTCACAATACCTTCACTAATTGTTTTAAGTGTCGGATGTGAATCAAAGTTATCTTCATTTAATGCATGTTGAGCAAATAAAGACATAGCATCGTCATTTGACAAACTCTCCAAATGGTCTAGATGATCAAAACCCAGCTTTTTAAGCAATTGCTCCTTGCGAGTTGTTATGATTATTTTACTTCCAGAAGCCCCTAAATGAAATGGCTTTACTAGGTTTTCCCAATCAACATCGTTTTCACTCCACACATCATCTAGTACTAGTAAAAATCTTTTGTTCTTAAATTGATTTATAAGAGCAATTTGAACCTGGTCTAAATCTCCAAATTCGGTGTTTTCCTTGGTAATAGATTGTAAAATATTTTTGCTTATCTTAAAGATATCAAACTCATCAGAAACACAAATCCATATCATGATTTTAAAATGATCATTAACCTGTTTTTCGTTATATAAAAGTCTTGCTAGAGTTGTCTTACCAACCCCACCCATACCAACTATAGGTACAAC
This sequence comes from Calendula officinalis, assembly GCA_963853835.1. Taxonomy (NCBI): domain Eukaryota; kingdom Viridiplantae; phylum Streptophyta; class Magnoliopsida; order Asterales; family Asteraceae; genus Calendula; species Calendula officinalis. The sequence continues at coordinate 36,808,163 of OY970828.1, forward strand.
ATTAAACTTTTCCTTACACGACTCATCCCGGAGCAACTTATCAATCAATTTCTCTTTTTCATTATGTCGTCCAACAATACTAAATGATGCATCTAGCAAAGAGGTCTCGTTTCTTCTACTACTCGTATTTTTTGATTTTTCATCTTTCACAATCAAACCTAAACTAATTTTTTCCTTTTCTAGATGTTGTAACTTGCTATTAATATAATCCAACTTGTCTTGCAGTCTACTACTTAACGACAAATTAATGCAACAAGTTGGGACAAGCTTTCTTACCTTGTTGCTGGTCGTCGCTCCGGTCAACTCATGATGCATAGCATCCGTTGCTAAACCGTCGAGCACATCATCAATATCATAAGCCAAATGTTGGAGGCGGTTGACCCATTGTTTAACATCTTTCCTAGTAGTTTCCTTATCAGAAGCATCATTAAGCAAATCTTGGATCTGAGATAATGTGTCCTTCAAATCATCGAGCTCGGAATGAATTCCTCGGGCCCGAAAAATTTGCTTTAATGCTTCATCACTCAACTTTTGAAAAACAACTTTGACGAGTTCGGCAACAATGATTTCAGCCATTGTTGATTTTGAAGAAATAAACTGGGAGATTCAGTTTTGGGATGTGAAGAATGCATATTGCGAGATGGGTATTTAATACCACTTGTGCCATTATTTTGGTCAATATGTTTATAATATTCATTTTTAGCCGGCAACAACTGCACAAGAGTAGGTAGATCTAGACTTGAAAACTTATATCATTTATTTTATACATTTATGATATTATAATAGTCTGAATACATTTACATCGTGTCTAGAACAACCCGTAGTTGTACCAAATTTTTGCTAATATAATAATACTAATAATTGATGGGTTATTTTAAATCAACTTTTTTTGCAAGAACTTTTCAATAACGGGAATATGTGTGGATATGTTGGGAGTAATCGAACAGAGTCAATATATTGTCAAGCTCGTACTCAATAGATCGAGTCAATATTTTCAAGCTAAGGTTCATTAATTAATCCAAACTTTCAAGCTTGTGGTCAGCTCAAATGTCAGTATTAAAGGACTCGGTGCTTTTTGTTGGAAGAATTGGGTGAATTATGACTTCAATGATTCGGATATAAATCCAAATCGGTGTATCGGGAATCACTTGCCTAAATAGTATTTGTCACTGATCACGTCATATTAAACGATTAGGTTTGAATGGATGCGTTCGTTCGATTTTATGGTTCACCCTTCCTAAAAGTTTGAAGGAGTTGTAAAACATCAAAACCGGAACGTGGAACCAGTTAGAACCGAACTACTAAAATACGGTTCGGGTATGGGTTCAACTTTTTTGTGAACTTGGGTATCGGGTCTTTCGGGTTCGGTTATATCAAGTTCGGGTGCATCAGGTATAGAATAAATCGGGTCTAAGACCCGGAACCGAATTTTATTAACTACATACTTGAAATTTGTTTTGGTATGATATTGTTGGTAGTGCTTGTTTCATGTTTATTAGACAATTGTTATTTGTAAATCATTTTATTATTACATGCATAAACTGACAAATATAATAGAAGCACCCAAAATCAGCTCCAGTTACAATTTCAGTTTCAATTGGGTTTCAGTTCAAATCGAGTATGTACCCGTTTTGCCTAGAACCGAACCGTATTATGTAAACGCTTTGGTTCTCAAGTCTAATAATCCTCTAAAATCGGGTCTAAGTTATTTCAAGGATGGACCCGATTCTGTCCCTAGTCTGAAGAGAAAAGTTTTTTAACTACCAGAATCAGAAGATTGAAAGTAGGGGTCTGAACTGGATAACCCTAATTTGAAGTTTAACAATAGAGTAAAGCTTATCAACTAGCAAGTAAAATTAAAAGGGGAGTGGCAAGATGCCACCAAAGTTGTGAGAGTGGTCCGCGAAAAACTCAAATTCCAGCCAAACACATCAACTTCCAGCCAAAAACCTCCAAATCTGCCACCCTCCTGCAGTGGCGCGTGGAGGTGCGTGAGCTGTTTTCCGGCAACGGTGTTTTTGCAGGGCTTGAATACGAGGTTGTTCCTCGACTAATTTATAACAATTTGTTTGTCAATTGCATAAAAACGTACACCAAATCAACATCTATGCAATGCAATTGATTGTTTCATAAGTTGAGGAATAATATCATAAACATGGTGTGCAACAACCAAAAAACCAGAAACGTTTACTCAACAGCTAAAAATAAAAACACAACAATTGAACATCAAATTAAAAAGAAGCAACTCCTACTCAGATGAAGATGCAGATTCCGATGCAGGCTGAGGAGACGCTTCAACGTCAGTCACAAAACTCCACTCCGGTGGTAGATCCGGCAGAGGCGGGTAAATGGCAGGGCCACGGTTCCTGTCCCACGCCTGAGTCTTCTTTGGCCTGGTTTTCCGGTGATGAGCTGTCGCCTTCTTCTGTGGCCTCGATGAACACACTATCATTAACACTCCTCTGCTTTCTCCAATTCCATCACCGTAACGGACTGCTCCTGCTGCCGGGGCTACTCTAGAGCTACCGCCAAATGATGGTTGACGGACAGCGGCGTTGCGTAAGAATTTCACACCCAAAATTGCCGACACTGACATCGTTTTTTAACCGTTCCTTCTTTCCCCTTTCCTTCTATCTGCATATAAACTTGTGTTATCCTGTTACGGATATTAACCGGCGTCGTTTTGTAACATTATCTGCTCACCTTTGGGCCTGAGATAAATGGGCCGTGTTTATAAACTTGCGGGCTGCAAAATTAAAGCAACCAAAGGAGATTGGGGTTCTTCAGAAACTCACTAATAATACAAAAGGCCCAAGTTTAACAAACTCAAATTGGAGGATTAGGAGGCAACAAAGATTGTGTGCACATTTATGACAGGTTTACAAAAATATATACTTGTATCATATTTATAAACTATCATTTTTAGGGACGGACTAGAAGAAGGTCCTACACTGGCACGGGCCGCTACTCAAAAAAGTTCCGCATTGTAAAAAACTCATCCAATATACCAACGCAATATTAAAAACACTCCTAAATATTGGAAATTAGTCCAAACCCCAAGTCCAACCTAAAACCTAATAGAAAAGCCTTATGTTAGATTATTTTGCTTGTAAATTAGTAGGTTTATAACTTATAAAATTAATTCTTGAATTGTATCCGAAAACATTATAGTGCTATTGTTGATAAAAAAAAACTATAGTTCCGCAAATGAGCATATTTATTGAAAGAAAAATAATAGTCGATGAATTTTAGGTAATTAGTTTAAGCCTTCTAAGTTCTGACCCTAATTTTCAGCGACCACCGAGGGATGCTATGGTCGAAATCACCGTCAATTTCGTTTGGTACTGAAGGTGAATTAGCATTCTGCTGGTACTAGCGACGTTTCGTATGTCCATGTTTTTTGTCATTTGCTTTTTAAAAATCAAATCCGACATTCTTCTTGCTTGTTAGGGTATTGTAGTCTCACACCTTATAGATTGGTTTGGTTAATCAACGATTAGACTTTCTTCAAACTAAAAATCGTTTGATTTGGTTTAATTTTTTTATTTTTTTTTTTAACCTTGAAAAAAAAACCACACTAAAGAGCTAGCTTTGAGTTTGTATATTTTTTTTCTATCAAGCCCACTTTTAATATTTCACTTTTAATATAAAATTTTTTGTATTAATTTTTTTTAACTAATTTATTTTTCTATTGTATCCCAAACTTTGGCTACCTTTGGAAAATTTAAGGGCATGCCTCTTTTAATGTGCTTTCAATTGATGATATAGTTGGAAGAAGAAATGAAGTGAATACCAACATAGGTTTTTTATCAAGTGTATCTCAAATCAACCGTAACAGCAACTTTCTAATTTGTATTTATTACTCAAAATGATCAAAAGATAAAGACCATACAATTCTTCCCTATTTATGATGAGTTAACTACTCTTAACAAACTTAACGGAATACAAACTATCAAAGACATAATAGGACTCTAAACTTTCTAACAAGTACCAGCAAGCCCATGAACTATTATTTATCAGGAGGACATGTAAGAGACGAGATGGCGAAGAAGATAACCGGGGATAAAGACAAGCCGGCGAAGAACATGACCGGTGACTAGGGGTGACAATTCATGTTAGATTTGGATTTGTGGGGTAGAAACACTTAACGTGAAACCGACATGTTTATATAAACGGATTGTATATCTCAACCCTAACATTTTACTTTCAACTCAAACTCGGCCCATATAGCTTGTTTAATTAAACAGGTTAAACATGTTTACTTTTTAAATGTGTGCAAAACCTACTAAAGTATATCTATCTTTTTAATATCTATTTTTCAAAGAATCTATAAACTGACAAAGTATAAACATATCTATTTTTAAATATATTTTAATAGTTAATAGTTAATTAGGTTGATGAATCAAATCATTAAATTATTATCAACCCGAAACTGAACACATTTAATAAATGAGTCAATTGACTCGACCCAAACTGAAGCGAAAATTTTTTACCTCAATCCTAACATGTTATTTTTGTGTCGGTTCCAGTTTCGTGTCAGAAAATTGCCACCTCTACCGATGATGTGAAGAATAGATATGCATTTACTCCATGGATGATGAAAAGTATATGTAAAAATTGCATTCACTCGAAAATGAAAGCCATTTAATAATATAAGAAAATCAGGATAGAGGATGAGATTACATTCATAAAACATTAATACAAACATCACATCATCTTATTCAGCCAACATAAGCATCCATAGCAGGATCACTCAAAAACAAACAAAATGTTTCACATAAATACATCCAAAACACGGTAACAGCCCCCACCAACACCTGATTTAGAGCTTCGAAGGTCCTCTAGGATGATGAACAACGATATGATTGTACGCGTTTAGCGTAAGAAAATCATCAAGCACGGGTGACGTACATTGACGAGTGAATATCTTACACGCTTCCTTATACATTCCCTTTCTAAACCTTTCCCGACCCACTTCGTGTTCAATTCTCGACATTTCTTCTTCAACCACTTTCCCGAAAAGTTCCGGGCTGACCCGAACTCCGAGCCCGTCACCGTCCAACTCGACCCGGTACTTCAACCACTGCCAGTTTTGGACCCGACTAATTTCAGCAGTGGCCGCATCTTCCATGAGGTTGTATAGCGGGACCGACCCCGTGCCCGTGAGCCAGGCGGCTAGGTATTGGATCCCGACCCGTGTGTTTAGCCTTAGGCCCTCCATGGTTCGAACCCCTCTAGGGATTTGTAAGAGGTCTTCGGTTAAGTTTGTGGCATCTTCACGTTTCATGGTTTGGATTAGGTTTGGGGCGTTGCCCATGTTGTTGGTGAAGACTTCCATGATGGCGGGAATTAGGCCCGGGTGAGCGGCCCATGTACCGTCGTGCCCGGCCCGTACCTCTCTTAGCTTGTCTTTTTTTACTAGCTCGAGTGCGGCTTGGTTTGCTTCTGGGTCGTCTTTGATTGGAATTTGAGCAGCCTGTCAATCAACAATAATTTAGAGCCATAAAATGGGTTGGATGGACGGGTTAGTTAACGGGTCAAAATGGGTAGTTTGGTATAGAACGGGTTAAGACTATAGCGATATACTTTCTAATTTACTAAAAGTTTTTGAGCATCCGAGAAAACTACAAAAATAATAATCAATAGAGGCAAAAGAAGAAGAAAAAAACATATACTGTAATAATATGTTACCATATAATTACCAAATATATGTTTAAAAACTTATAATTATTAAATTCGGCATGTTTAAAAGCTTATAATTTCGAAGATGGATAAAAAAAATTCCAACACCAAAGGTCCAAAACATACAATTACCAATAGCATAGTTTGTAACATAAATTAACTTTTTGGATTAAAATGATTTATAAGTTTTTATGCATTAAAAATACTCTTTTTTTTTGGCAACTTTCGACCCTCTTGATCCGTTCGACTTATATCACGCATTCCCTTTTCAATTAATATTTTTAGTTTTACCTGATTGTCAGAGATAAAAGATAACCCGAATTGACTCACTCATATATAAATCAATCTAATTGGCCCGAATGGGTTAATATAAAAAATAGAGTAAATTACACGGATGATCCCTGTGGTTTATCAAAAGTTTTGGATTTGGTCCCTTAGTCTTGAAAATTACACCGATAGTTCCTATGGTTGATACTTTTTTGGTCCCTAAGGCGTTAAAAAAAACTGTTAAAATTAGATTAAATGACAAAAATACCCTTTATACTTACTTTTCCTTTTAATTTTAATTTTAAAACCCATCTTTCTTATATGTACTACTCCTTTCTAATAAATCTAATCTATCACCAACCTCTCTCAACCCTCTTTCTCTCTCTCACTGATCTCCGGCGACATAGTGATTTTAGGATCAATGGCGGGTTCAATTATCAGAACTACCACCAAGCTAGTGATTTTGGGATCAACGATATAAGAAATTTAGTTAAAATCCAGCTTGAATTTTGGTAAAATAATCAGAACTAAAAAATGGAATTTTCTTTATATTTGTGATATAGATTTACTCGAAACCTACCTTGAATTGGAGTTACTACAAAGGCAGCAAATGCTTGATAGGAACTGGAGTTACTCAAAACTCAATTCTAAAATAACCCTAAATTTTGAATCCACATAGGAAAATGACTGTCTTCATTCCCTTCAACCTCTACATTCCAATTAGCAGCGTATTCTCCTTCACCAATAACCTTAGCCCTAACCAACACGACCTCCACAATCATATCCGCAAAAAACCCAAAATTCTTATGATTTGAACACATGATCGAAGGCGGAGACTCACCACCCGGACACTCTCCTCTGGGAATCCGACGTGGTTTCATAGAACATCGAGAGCAATGGAAGGCTCGACAAGATGATTAGGATTGCGCACGGTAGGCGATTGTGCTGCAATTGAAGCGGTTGACGGCCTGGTGGTGGTGGTGGGATTAGTCGGGGTTTAGAGCTGCTAATAGAGCTGCTAATCTTGTAAATACTGCATAAAAAATGGGAATTTTAAACCCATTTAAATTTGGTGGAGACGGTGGTGGGAAAGTGTACGGACGAGATTGATATTTGGTGAGGTTTTTTCTAAAAAGTAAAGGGTATTTTAGGCCCTAAACAAAATTTAACTACGTCAGTTAATATTAGGGACTAAATGCGTCAACCATAAGGACTATCAGTGAAACTTAGGGACCAAATCCGAAACTATTGCTAAACCACAGGAACTATCCGTGTAATTTACTCTAAAAAATACATACCATTCCTCCCATAGCATGCACACCGCGCTTATGACAAGTCCTAATGAGAAGATCAGAGTAGCTTCTCATGAAGTGTTGGCCCATGCCCACGAGGACCCGGTCGGGTAACAAACGGTCAGGGTGACCCTGAAACGTCTTGACATAGCTAAATATGTAGTCCCATCTTCCACAGTTTAGCCCAACCGAATGGTCCCTTAACTCGTACAAAATCTCATCCATTTGGAACGCGGCGGGTAGCGTCTCGATTAGAACCGTGGCCCGAATGCTTCCTTTTTCTATCCCCGCCCTTTTCTCAGCCCGTTCGAACACGTTGTTCCATATCCTCGCTTCCCTGCAAGAAAACATCTGTTAGGAAACGTTGCAAATAATAGATGTGCCCATTTTTATTTACTTACTTGTGTAAACAGGTCGATCTTGGTCACATTATTAAAATAATCAAATGTGCCCAATGAATCATATATATGTCGACGCCACCCGAATGTGTTTTTTAATGCATACAAAATTGAATAATGAGGTCATTTTTGTAATTGTGTTTAACGGTTAATTTATTTATAAACGAATCAATAAAAATTCGACAAAAAATGTTCTGTGTCAATCAACCCGTACACAAATTGCTCACTTTGACCTGTTACCTAAACCTAGGATGTCAAATCTCAAATTGACATGATCCCAATAAAAAACAGGTCAGGGGTCTAAACGGGTTGACCCATCTAGCCCGTTTAATAAACGGGTCATGTTTAGGCTGAGGGTTGTTAAACGAGTCAATATACCATACTGTGTAACTAATAGAAATTACAGTATTTAAATGCTAAATTCGACCAAATTATAACCCGCTTACCGGCCTACCCTGTTTTCAACCGTTTGAAAACCAGCCCGTTTAAATAAATGGTTTATGTTGGTCTTCTCTGGGTTAGATAACACCATACGTCCCAAGTAGCTAAACATGTCATATATGGGTTGGGTTATATCAACCTGACCCACATAGTTTACCACTTCTATAGATCTATACACAATCAATTAGATTGTACAAATTAGTAGTTAAAATTACCTAGAATTCTCCATTTTAGGAAGATAGAAGAACGGCCCGTATCCTTCTCCTTGAGTTTTACGGAATGCCTCATGGTTATGATAGAAGTAAAGCCCGAAATCAACCAAGCAACCGATTGCGGGCTCGCCATCAATAAAGATGTGAGACTCGGGTAAATGCCACCCTCTTGGACGAACAAATAGCTTAGCGATCTGATCATTGAGCTTGTAAACCTTGTTTCTAGCTTTATCTTGATAGCTAATTGTGCCATTAACAGCATCCTTCAAGTTCACTTGACCCTTCATTAGGTTTTCCCATGATGGTGATAATGCATCTTCAAAATCAGCCTGTTTTTATTCATAAACATGTTAATTTTTCAAGATTTTTATAGACAAGTTTTATGGTTCATTTTTGTTTATTTCAATGGACGAGAATCTTCGGTAAAACCAAATTTGGAAAATGTGTTATGTTGACCGGTCGAGTTATTTATCAAAACCATGTTGGTAAAGTAAAGCAAAATTGCAAAACTATCTCAGTGGTCACCGTAACTTCCTAAAAAGTTTACTTTGGCGATTTTGTTTTTGTTTACTTTCGTCATTACACTTGTAAACAGGTGCGGTAACAGAAACAGACACTTTTTCGAATGTGGGCATACTTTTTGGGTGCAAATTAGGTTCTCGAATGAATTTTTCTTCAAGATCAAATCGTAAATCAAATTAAATAAATTTTAATTTGAAAAAAATCTTATTGTAACCAAATCAATCAAATTCTAAATTCACGTTATTACAAATGTAAGCTTAATTAAATTTATATAAGCTTATAAACACCTCTTTCCAAAACATGTCCTTAGTTTATTAATTTGTTTTAAAAGATTGCGATCAATTTGTTTTTGTTTCGATTTATATAGTTTTCTTTGATTAGATGTTATTTAAATTTTGAAAGGATGTTTGATGTTTGAAATAGTTTTCTTAAATAATTCTTTTTAATGTTCTTTAGTGTTTTGATTGACCCGCCGGTTGAACTGGCTAAATCATGACCCAGTATAACACCGAACCAAGTAATAACCTAAATGTTAAAACATCTATATCTATTTAATCTTTGTTGAGTTGTTGGTATTCACATGCAAAAGCTCATACAATAATAATAAGCACAATCACTCACCATGAAAACCTTAGCTCCACAATTAAGTGCATTAATAATCATCTTCCTCTCCACCGGTCCCGTAATCTCCACCCTCCGATCAGCCACCGCGGGCGGCACCGCCGCACACACCCAATCCCCCTCCCTAACACCTTTCGTCGCCGGATCAAACCCTGGCAACCCACCGGAGTTATACCTCATTTTAGCCTCTTTTCTACACTCCATTGCATACTTAACATGATTCCTAAACTCCCTATGCAAATCAACCACAAACATTAAAGCATCCTTTGTAAGAATCTTGGCAAACTCCTCATCAAATCTTCCTCTAATGTCCACTCCTTCCGGAACATCGTATCCGCCGCTAATGCCACCACCAACACCGCCGCCGGGGATCTTTTTCATGGCGGTGTCACCATAATATCCCATGCTTAATGACATTTTTGTTTTTCTTTTTTTGGTCGGAAAACTGAATCGCGTGTGTTTTATTGCTATGGGAAATGTTTATATAAAGAAAGTTGTGTGGGGGTGTATCGGATAAAGATTGAAATGGGTCGGGTGAGGGTGGTGGGTGGGGCCACGGGTGGGTTGGACTTATGTGCGTAACACGATAAAATGTGACGATAGTTATTGAATGTTGATAAGATTACGAGATGCGGGTGGTTCATCTTTTTGGGCTTCGGGGAGTTTTTGAAGTTTGGGCATGTTGTTTGGGATAATATATTTAAATTTTATACTTCGATTTAAAATAAGTGATACATTGTTAATTTCATGATTTTTAAGGTAAAAGTTTTTAATGATAGTTAAATTAGATTAGTTGGATAGTTAGTAGAGTTTTTTAATAAGATAAGGTTAATGATGTTTAAAAGTAAAAGTAAGGGTAAAAGGGTCATTTTACTTTAATAAAGTAGGTAGTTAGTGGGTGTGGGGTCCACTACTTTTTACAAAATAAGGTAAAATTTCAAAGTGTATCAGTTATTTTGATACACCTAAATATGAAAAATGTATCACTTATTTTGAAACGGAAGAAGTATTAATTCTTATTAAATACTTATAAAATAGTTATTTTTTTTAATTTCATTCTATAATTTTAATATTATACAAATTCGAATAAATACAAAAATTTTATAGAAATAAATACCGTATTTCTAAATATTATTTAATATTTGATTTAACCACATATTAGTAATCTTTTATGTATTTGAGATAGGTACAAAATTCTCGACTTTGACAATTTAACATGTTAAATAGTCCAATATATTCTCTATGTCTAGGGAGATGTACCCTTCTATTTTGGGAGGTTGGATAAGTTAATAATTCACATTTGGCATTCGTGAGAGTGGTGTCATCCCATACTTGTATTTTTAAATATTTGGTGTTTATCCTATGACTATTTTTGTAATATAAATGTATTTAGTTTTTATCAGTTGTCGAATTTATACAGCCTTTTGTATTATCATACGAGTAGTGCAATTCATATACTTCTTCCGTTTCAATATACGGTAAACTCCCATAAATTAATACTCGATAAATTAATAACTTCGATAAAATTAATAATTTATCCGGTCACAACTTGGGACTAGTATAAAATCGGACCCCAATCGATAAAATAATAAGATAATAATTTTTTTGAAATCCTAATGTAAATATATTAATCCAAACCAAACTATAAATTAATAATTACTAAAATAATATTCTAAAATTCTAGAGTTATCAAGTAAAAAATGAATCTACAGTCACTTATGTTTTTGTGAACTTCAAATCTATATTGAGTTCATCTTTAAATCTCCCAATTGCACATAAGAGTTGAGGCATTGTATTCGAAAGTTTTGTCAACCCACTTCACCAAATCTTGTTGAGTGCATCATTGGTGATCTCTATGTACTCGCATAATAGTTTTCGTTGTTGATTGGTTATCGTTGATTTTTTAACACCTTTTAGTTTAGAAGCCATAGTTGATGTGATTTTAAAATTTATCATTAGACATTTTATAGTGATCAATCTAGATCTATGTACATTGAACTTCACAAGTTCATTAATGTGGGAATTTTGAAGGTGTTGTGAATGTGAATGTGATGCAGAATTTTGAAAGCTCTGTGAATATGTGAATACGTATTAGATAAGTTGATTTTATAATAATATTATCTTTAAATTAATAATTTATTAATGTATCGATAAATTAATATCTCGCTAAATTAATAAAATATCCTAGTCCCAACCTTATTAATTTATGGAGGTTTTACTGTAAGTGATACTTTTTATTTTTTGGTGTTTCGAAATAAGTGATACACTTTGAAAATTTACCACATTTGGTAAAGGGTAATAAGACTCACACCCACTAACTATCTCCTTTAATATAGTGAAAAGACACATTTACTCCTACTTTTACTTTTAAACATTATTAAATTCACTTTAATTTATATATGTGGGACCCTTCCTCCACTAACTATCAACTTTAATCTAATTAACGATCATTATCATATTTTGCTTTAAAAACTGTAAACTCCAAAGTATATTATTTATTTTGAAATGGGGGAAGTATGATTATATCATGCAGCTAAGGAACCGCATCTAATCAACACCACGAATTTATAATGATACATGTAGTATTACATTTTATAAAATAAAACAAAAAAATATTTTGTAAAATAAAAAAGCACCATTATAGTCTTATAGATGAGTAGTAGCAATCCCGTTAACCCATATTATAATAGGTAATGTAATTGTTTTTTATCTCTTATTTTCTTGCGTATCAAAGTAAGACATTTTTTATGCAGGCCTAAATGTTGAGGTATGAGCTTTTTTTGTTCGAAGAAGCCCATAATTGGGTTACCAAGAGGGCTGCACGAAAATAGTCATAATTTAGCTTTAGAAAATTATGTTTCAGGCATGCTACCAACTATAAAGTTACGGGGTATTTTTCTTTTTTTTTTCCTTTATGTTTTTGGGCTTGTGTTTGGCCCATGACCTTATTGAGTCCAGCTTGAATTTTAGCTTTCTTATACAAGTCTTTTACTTTTATAAGTTGGAAGTTGAGATATCAGTTTAATAAAAAAGTTCATACCCATAATATGTGCTGTTGAGTAGAACTATTATGAAACATAAATTCACGAAATTTTTTGAATTAGCATCATTTGGAAAAATTTATCCTGAGAATTCTAAAAAACAAGATCAATCTGTATTCTTGTTTGTAACCCTACATCAATGTTACTCATCATATACTGAACTCAAGCCCTTAAATAAAAGAAGGGACTCTTCAAAAGGGATATACATCACCATCTGGAATTTAGAAATTAAAAACAGCTTTCATCATAATCTTTTTTTTTTTTGTGTCAAATTTATGATGTACAATGGTCACTCTCTTCCTCAGTCATAGAATATAAATTGAATAGATAATTTATTTTGGGGATTTCATGATACACTCTATTGATTTTTGTTACACGTGGGCTGCTTATGAACCTCGCAAGTTCAAACCTCGCAACAACTTTAGGGCCAGCCTTGGGGAGCTCCGTAAGGTCGGGAGAAGAAGGGATTTTAGAGACGATATATACGCCATAAACATTTTAATCAACACATACATTGATACATATTAATCCTACTCATTAGATGAAGAAATGTGTTAAAATCAATAGATAATATTAAAAGAGTGAATAAGTAAATTACACATCATCATATAAAAATAAGTAGGGCTAAATATGTTTCTCATAAAGTTAACTGTAGAATTGATTGGAGCTCTTCAATATAAGAAGAAACTCTCTAAAAATAAGCGTATGCCACCTTAATTGATGAGCACATGATATTCTTTAGTAAAAGGCGAAAGAATAGTTCGCTCTGTGCTCAACACATGGTTGCGTGCCTTTCATTTACCCAGCTACTTGCATTATATAGTCACGTTCACACCTTTTGTTGCCTTTAACTATCCAATGTGGGACGAAAGCCAAACCTCATGTTTCTCATTTCATTCTTTTACTCTTAATTTAGAGTAAATTACACGGATAGTCCCTGTGTGTGACAACTCGATATTTTTGGTATGTAACTTTATTTTATTTCTAAAACTTTCTTTATTTAGAAAGTTTCTATTTTTAGACATTTCTATTTCTGGCATCCTAATACAAAATAAACTTACATATTTTTACACTATACATTAGTGTTTGACTATTTTAGTCAACACAACATTTTTATTTTCTTATGGTACCACTTTTGAGCTAAAACATTTCTAAAACAATAAGTTTCTCGATAAAACAATAAGCGTAACGAATATAATATAAACGTGACTCGAATGTACAAACTATCTAAAAACGACTCGAACCTAGACCGACCACCAATGTGGCCGGCCTCTACTTTTTGCTCGTGACCCTCATTATGGCCGAAACACCCTTGTGGTGTTGGCCATGTGCTAATTGTTTGTTCTTATCCAAAGACTTGAACCCTTATCCATCTCAATTTGAAGAGTCCTTCTTGTAGTCAAACACTATCATCAAACCCTAGTTATCTCCCCTATTTAAACACCATCACCAACTCTTTTACCCCTTTTGTTGATCTCGGCCGCAAGCAACAACACCATCTCCACTTCGTCCGTTTCCGATCCAAAGCAAACCGCAGCCCTTTTGTTCGTTCTTGATCCGTTCAAGCCAAGGTAAAACCCTAAACCTATGTTCTTTCATTGCCAAAACCATTGCTTAAACCTTGTTTACCTGCTGTCCCGAACCCGAGACCATGGCCCTAGGCCATATGGTCTCGGTTAGCCTTCCAAGTCGATCGCATGCATGCTTATGACCGTATGTGCGTGTGTGCTCGATAGTTTTGATCTTGAATCATTAGATTGTTGTTTAAAACCCTTGATTTGATGCTTGAGCCTTAGATCTAGAACCCTAGACATGTTAAACCCTAGATCTAGCACCTAAACTCGGACCCATACTCGATCTAAACTCGATCTAGAACCGAACCATTAGGGTTTCGGCCTAGCCGACCAACCCTAGCCGAACCACCATCAAAACGAACCCTAGTTGACCTATATTGACCAAATTTGACTTTTTTTGACCGAATTCTATGCTTGATTAAACCCTAACCGAAATCTAGAGCTTCTATGTTGACTTTTGTTGACTAATTTTGACCTATGTTGACTTCTAGGATTGACCAATGTTGACCAATAAGTCAAACCGGGTCAAGGCCGGATCTTGACCCAACCGATCAACCCAAACCCGAATACTTAATCGGGCCAAGGCCCGTACTTAGCCCATATCGATCTACCTTAGTCTATCGGGCCCAAACTTTAGTTGGCCCATTAGTATCCAAGCCCATTTGGACCAAAGCCCAAACCTTTGGCCCACTTATACCCAAAGCCCAATCCATGGCCCAATCTAATTGGACCTGAGCCCAATAAGAGGCCCAAGTGTCCCAACCTAGTGGCACATTAAGCCATTTAGACCCATTAAGCCCATTAGGCCCAATAGGCCCAATCTAGGCCCATTAAGCCTAACTGAAGCCCATTTCATTTCATTTCATTTCGAAGCCCATTTCATTTCATTTCGGTCCATTAAGGCCCAATGATCCAAGTTCATTCGATGCCACTAAACATAAAACATAACATTAATTACATATCATTTAACTTATATCGTATCTAGAATCGCATGTATTAGCTTAGTCTAATTAGTAGTTATGTCATTTAGGAAGCTAGGAGTCTCTGAAGGATTCCTCTGTCCTAATTTCGTCGCTAAGCTTTACCCAGGTGAGTCCACAGACCCCTTTACTCTTTTTAACTGTTTTATAAACTTTGGGGTGGAAAACATAAACACAAATGCTACTGTTTTACTATGACTGTACAACATTTACATTTTCATTATCGCGTTGGCATGATAAACAATTATTATACCGAACTAAGGTTTGCCAGCAATCATTAACTAGTGGATCTAGACCATGGATATGCAGATAGTACTATTGGCTGACACTCATCCTCCCAACATTATTTGATCACTACTTGGTTTATCCAAGACATCTTTCGGGAGTGTATATCCATAAAAGAACGATAACCACTGGAGTTGAAGTGTTGATTGTGGACTTAGGGGTTTGTATATTAACTCAATAGACTAGCTACTAGTTGGGGATAACTGTTCATGCGATGTCAAACATAACAATTTGTTCAACACGTTTTCATAAACATAACTAGTAGTTGTAGATATTTTACAATTACACTGCACTTTTCATACTTACTTCACATATTGTTGGGTCTCATATGTTGTAACCAATAGTCTAGGGACCATTTGTGTATTTAGTCTAAACTTAGGTTAGGTACATATACTAAGTAGTAACCTAATTTCTCCAACCTTTGCCTATTTTGTAGCCTATCCATCCATATAGCAAAGTGTTCATGTTCTTCATTCAATCAAAATCTTCCTAATTTTCTACTTCTTATTGCTTAATCTATACTTAATCCTTGGATTTATAACCTACAATTGGTATCAGAGCAAAAGTCTCAAGAGATTCGATCCAAATCAGTAGTGATTGAGCAGGTTTTAGCAAGTTTTTGAAATTTTTTGAAAAGAGCTGTGAAATTTAATTGTCAAAATTTTTGTAAGAAATCGATGTTTTGATTGGATATTCGTGTTTCTCCATTGATTCTAAGCACTTTAGAATCAAATTTCAATCAATTCCATCAAGTATTGCTCTCAATTTGAAGATTTTTGTGAAAAATATGAAAACTCAAAATTTTACCGAAAAATCCAAAATCGAAGCCTAGTTTGATCCGTTTTGAGTTGTATGATCGGATCAAACTGTTAGAAATTGATTTTCTAACGTTTTGTGCTTTAAATTATTGATTTCGGTTAAGAATTGAATAATCTAGATCAACATTATTGAGTTTTTTTGAAGAAAGTTACGTGTACATGTTCTTCGTCAAAGACTTCGGCTCGCTCAAGGTGTTCGGCTCAAACAGGTTCTCGGCTCGAACTTCGGCTCATCAAGAGTTCGGCTAATTGAAGTGTTCGGCTAATTGAAGAGTTCGGCAAATCAAAAGAGTTCGGCTCTTAAACATCATCAAAAGAGTTCGGCTCTTCAATCAGTTCAATCAACACTGTTCGATCAATTCCAATTCGTTTAATTCAATCAATTCAATTCATCAACATTGTTCGGCAATTACAATTGATCTCTGCTTTAATCTCGATTTCTGATTTCTGGAAGAAACCAACGACGACAATTGAACGACGACAATTGAACGACGGCAATTGATTTCTGATCTCTGCTTTGAAGGTTCTCGTCCAAATAATACTCAGCCCAACTCCAAATTAAGCCCAAATCCAAAAACAATTTCAGCCCAATATCAATATCAATTTCGGTTAATATAGAAACCAGCCCAGATTCTATTACAATTAAATCCTTGAAGATTTCTATTACAGCCATATATCCAACAGATCTCGATTTTAATTATTATTATTATTATTATTATTTTTCCAATTAATTCGATTATCAAATCATATTAATCTAACTTTTTCACATATTAAAAGTTTTTCATATTACTTTCTACTTGACATATTATTTGGTTTTAAAAGTTTCACATATTTAGGGGTGTTCACTATTCGGATATAACCGGATTGTCCAATTGGACATTTTGGATCGGACTATTTGGATTGGTTATTTGGTTTTTTGGATCGGTTTGGACTTGAACCAAATTAATAATTTGGATTTCGGATTGGATTTGGTTTCCCTTGTGAAAACCGGATTGTCCAAATAAACTGAATAGTAATATATAGTAAATTGATTTATATATACTAACACTTGTTGGTTTCCATTGTAAGCAATTATGGTACTCATTTTCTTTACATTTCTTGTAGTAAATAGTAAATTGATTTATATACTAACACTTGTTCCATTTTATATTGTATCAATTGGCGATGTACCAATCTTTTTGGAGTTTTTGATAAAGTTGATGTCAAGAGTTTTGCATATATGATTGTAAATGTCACAAGCTATGAATTAGACTTGTTTTTATGTACAAAGTAGTTTATCATTTTGGAATTTTATATATCGAACTTAATATTATTTATGTTATATACTTTTGTAGTATTCTGAAAATTTTAGGGAAAAACCAAATGGATAAAACCAAACCAACCAAATTGTTATTTGGTTCGAATCGGTTTGGTTTTCGAATTAGTTTGGATGGTTCGGTTTGAACTTTTGAAAACCGGACTTTATTTGGTTTCATCTATTTGGTTAGGATAAAACCAAACCGTCCAAACGAACACCCCTACACATATTAGAAGTTTCACATATTATTTTCATATTAAAAGTTTCTCGGTGACATAAATTAAAGTTTTGTACTTGAACGTGGATTTCTCAAGATTATTTGTTTTTATTATATTGTCTAAGTTTCTCATTTGTTTTTGATTGAAACATATTTGGGTATTATACAAACATTTATTTGAACATTTTTTTTAACCCAAATCGTTTTGTCACATCTTTTTACACGAGATCTTGTACTTTCAAACCTGAGAACCTGATTAACACGAGATCTTCTACATATCAACCCGAGAACTCAATCAACACTACTAAATCGCACAAATGGCAAGATCTAATGCAGAGGGTTCAAATAGATTCAACGAAGAAGCCAACAAGGAAATTGAGATAATCAGTTCTCTCTAATGCAGAGGGATGAGCTGGTTGTTCCACAAAATGCTGAAAATGAGGTACACTCTTCTTCTTTTGATTCCTTTTTATCTGACTCAGCCACTGATGAATCAGAAAATTCCTTGTTTAATGAAAATCTTTTACGTAAAATTGATGAGAAATCTCAGTTGACAAAACAAATTACTGTTTTAGAATCTGAAAAAGCACAACTTTTAAATGATTTAAGTCAATATTCTCTTCAACTAACACAAATGCAAACCCTTCAACAAACAAACAAGGAATTACTAAATCAACTGTCTACGTCAAAATCTGGTTTTATGTTTAAAATTTCTGAATTGCAAGAAAGTTTACAAAAACAAGTAAACACAACTAATGAATCAAATACACAAATCTCCAACTTAAAGGCAGAAAATTTGACATTTCGTCGTCAACTTGAAACACTTGTTCCTCAAGTCAATAAAAATAACACTTCAAATAAAAAAACACAAGAGTTACAACAACAGTTGTCATCCTTTCATGTTGCTCACACCAGTGAGGTTAATCGACTAAATCATATTATTAATACAAAAAACCTTGAAATTTCTAACCTGAAAACCATGAAAACGGTGTCAAGTGATAAAGACGACTCCAAGCAGCTGATAAATGACTTGGTGAATCAACTACATCGAGAGCAAACATGGATGAAGTCCGCAGACATCAAGATGAAAGACTACCAAGAACAGTTGAAGACGGCTGACATCGAAATTCAAAAATTGAATGAACAAATAAAAAACATAACAAACAATTTTAAAAAGGAAATCGACGAACAATCAGCAACTATACACAGTCTCACTGTCAGAAAAGAAAATGCTGAAGAACACATCTTAAAACTGGAGCAAACGATTGTGAAAGCTGGTCATACTGAACAAACGATAAAATTCAACGAGCCAAAAGAGTTCAGATCGTACAAGTCAAAAGTGGGTCTTGGAGCAGAAAACACCCGCCCTCTGGAAAAAGCTGCATATGTTCTTCCAACGCTATATAACTACGATTACATGAACTTGGGAATCTGGCAAAGCTTCCTTCATATGCCAGATGAAGAAGCAGAAGTTGAAAAGTTCAACCGGGAAAAGGAAGAATATGCTCAAATTAGCTTCAATTATGATGCCTTAAACTCAACATACGAAAAGAAGAAAGCGAAATTTGAACACAATGAATATTTTCCAATCATCACACCATCTGAATTTTCCATTCCCAAAGACCAAATTTTAAAACAAATCAAAGAGCCAAAGCTTTATGTTCCACCATTAGTTTTAGATAAGAAAATTGTCCAACTAGAAACTAAAATTGATGAAAATCAAAAGGCCTTTGATAAAGAAAAAGAAAAACTTCAAAACAAAATACATAATTTAGAGGACACCATTTTAGAATTAAAGGCTAAAACGAACAAAACTGTTTCTCAAAACTCTAAAGCCTCTTTATTAGGACCAGCACCAACAAACCCAGTTCCAATCATCTTGAGGAGAAACTCTAATTCACATGTCTTAAATGCTTCCAATAGTAAATTAGAGTCTCAGAGTGAGAAGGTCAAGAAGCCCAATGGAGTCTCAAGAGCCAAGAAATCCGAGAAGTCTATTCAGACTGGACCTAGTATGCTTAAGAAGTCCAGTCTGCTTAAGAAGTTTAGTCCTCGTACGCCTGTAGGTTCTTCTTTTTCTGTTCAAAATAAATGTAATAACTCTAATTGTGTGAAAACTATCTTAACGGATTTTAGAACTGATTATGATTCTACTGTTTATCGTCATGTCCGATACTCTCCTGATTTTGGTGATGTGTATGTTAAAACTGACAAATCTGGAACGAAAAGATTTTTTGATAAAATTACAAAGAAACAGATAACTCAAACTGATAAACGTTTTTTTTGTAAGACTTGATGCACCTTGCAGTACTCATAAGAACATAGTATATCATAAATCTGGTAAACTTATAAACACATGCAAAACGTGCTATCCATATCAATGCAAATCATACGTCACTAAACCAGCAAAATCAAATCAAAAGATTTCATCATCTCCAGTTTCAAAACAACCGAATTTTTTTCCCAAAATCCCACCAACCTCTGATACCCACCCGTTCTCTCGTCGCAAATCTTCTCGAGGAAATTCCACACCTAAGCCAAAATCTTCAGGTTCCTCAAAATGCGACAACAAAACACCCACCAAATCTTCAACGTTTGTAAAATTTAACTGGATCAAAAATGAAAACTCTCATTGGATTATTCAATCCTCTGAAAAATCTTTACAATGGGTCGTTAAATCCACAACTTCTGAACTGCCTCCTTGCAGTTCTCCAAAGCTCTAATTTCATCATAAAATAATTCTACATAAAACATCAGTCACTAATCGTTCAGGACCCATACATAATTGGGTACCAAACATGTTTTAATTGTTTTATGTAGAATATGAGATACCTTGACTTGGGTTGTTCAAGGCACTTGACTGGAAATATAGCTCTCCTATCCAACACTCATGATAAATATTTGGGGATAGTTACCAGTCTCAACCAGGGATCTTTTTCTAATTCTTTATTTCACTTTAATTTTATCTTATATACATATATACATATATATATATATATATATATATATATATATATATATATATATATATATATATATATATATATATATATATATATATATATATATATATATATATATATATATATATATATAATTTCTTCATCAGAATGACTTATATACACATCAGTATATGACTCGATCTTTAAAGAAATGACTTATAAACACTTCAGTGTATGACCCGAGCTTCATCAGAATGACTTTCAAGTATCTTAGCTTGAAACCCGGTCCTCAACGGAAGATGGCTTCTGATCACATCAGATTCAGAACCCGCTCTCAACAGAAAGCACAAAGCTAAATCAACCTTCACCGCAAATACTCTCCTTCCACCCTCCGACGATGTATAAGGTACGTCCTCAAACCTCAAAAAAATTTCATACTTTTGTTTTGTCGAGGAGAGAAATATTAATTCTAGGGGGAGAATTACTATTTCTAGGGGGGAAAATTTAGAAAATCAAAACAAAAATACCCAACATGAATAAACGAACGAAAAATATTTTCATAAAGACAATACCTTCCCATGGTTTGCCAGATCCGGCCTAACCTATCCCAGGGAAATATTTCAGCCAACTGGTAAATGTGAGGGTATACGTCTAGGGTATAGAAATAGGTGAGTGCAAGGTGTTGTGAAAACATGATAAATCTAAGAAAACACACCTTTGAGTGCATCCAAACCATTAACAAACCGGGCAACCATACAAATGAGTGATCATTCATGTGTTGGATGTTTCACTACACTTTACTGGCCCAGTAAAGCAAATGCACGCCACTACCAACTACTCAAACTCCTCTCAACAGGAATTTGTTTCATTTCATTAGGGGACGTAGCAAAAAAGCTACTGACTACTCATTCGGAGTATGTCGGTATTGAATCATAATAACCTCCTGCCCCGGGTTAAGTCTCTTTGTATGCACAGTGTGTCTAGTTCTCACCCTCAAGAACCTTCCAATATAGGACACTTGCACTACAAATATGGACTCCGTGAATCCTTCGGAACACTCATAGTGGCATCACAATCTGATGTTTCACGAGGATCGAGTGGAAATCCTGCTAGAGCTAAAATCACGCCAACTCTAAACGCAAGTCACATATTTGAATCAACGGTTGTGCAAATGACTACCGATTCATACCGTGTGCTAACGGATACTCTATGTGAGTCCGGTGTTACCTTAAAAGAACAAGTTGTTGTGCGTTAAAATCCACAATCATTCAGGCAACAACTTTTACCGGAATTACATCAAAATCCGAAGAAAAATCCATGTGAATTTCTAAAATGCGACATCTTTTGAAAGCTGACTAAAATGCACATGAGCGTAATAGACCACTCTTAAACTACTCCTATGATCTGCTAAACCCATCATGATCTTCCCCGGAGCCACCGACAATATAGTAACTAAAAAGTGAGGGTCCTAGGTCTAGGTGAGCAGAATCAA
This sequence comes from Calendula officinalis, assembly GCA_963853835.1. Lineage (NCBI taxonomy): Eukaryota > Viridiplantae > Streptophyta > Magnoliopsida > Asterales > Asteraceae > Calendula > Calendula officinalis. Next base: position 36,830,244 of record OY970828.1, read on the forward strand.
GTATCGTGGGATCTTGATTGGGGTGTGATGAGGTAAAAATTGAGAGGGGGTATGAAGTATGGGGTGCAAATCAGCTTATCACATGGTAAAAACAAAAAACGAGGGTGTGGTTGAAAATGAAAAAGTGAGTTGAGTGAGGAGCGTGTGTGAAAGGGTTAAAGAAAACGGAAAACCCTCCCTAAACCGAACAAATGACCGGGTAACCTCATCTATATCGGATTACATATGTTGCTTTCTGATTAACACATTATGGACCCAGTGATGCAATGCACGACCCCCACTGACCACTCAAGTACAAAAAGTACTTGTTTCAAAATCACGAAGATAACCACATCTACTATCGACATCTCATTTGGAGATTGTTGATATTGAAAAAGAGGACCCACCTCCAGTCCTCGCCTTCGTTTGTCCACGTATAGAGTCTAGAACCGAATTAAATCTCTCTAGGACATAGGCACTCTACCAAGCATATCTTTGGGATATTGCCGGAACATTCATAGTGATACCAAAAATATTGGTATTCCACGATGATTGAATGGAAATCCTACAAGTGCTAACATAAATGCCAACACTGAACGTAGGTCACACAGTTTCTGTAACTGTTGTGCTAACATGCAATCTATGTGATCCTGGGTTACCCTGATACCTTCTCGTGCGAAGATCAAACGACAGTACTCCATTGTTATCAACAACGATCACTATGTCTGATAAAGGATCTGATGACGTACTCCAATCTTATCAACAACAGTCAATACATCAGATAAGGGATTCTATGACCGTACTCCAACATTATCAACAACGGTCAGAAAATCCAAATCATATCAATATTCCGCACCGCTACGACTTCAACAAACATCAGGAACCGATGATCAGCAGCAAATCGACAAACGCCACAACTTCAAGAAAGGATTTCCGCTGCTAACCGCTCTATCTATGGGTCTACATTCCGGCGATTTGCATGAAGTCTTCTGGAATACTTTATATTGGTTGAAAAGCCAATTAAAAGTATGTCTGTCACCGATAATCAAAAGCTGATGCTGATTTTTCAACAAAACTGCTCAACGGTTCAACACTCAGCTCCAGCTTTACAAATAAAGAAGACTTCAAAGATATGCAACCTAGACTATTGTTACAAAGGGGGAGATTGTTAGGTACTAAATTGTTGTAAAGAATAGTCTAGGGGGTATATGGTAACATTGTATATTAGTTTAGTTAGTTAATTAGGATTAGCTAGGCAATTAGGGGTAGAAGTATAAATAACTCATTGTAATGCTTAATCCATAACTTCTGCAATTAACAAAGAATCACAATTCAGCAATTGTTCTCTCCACCTTCTCTCTACTCTCTCTCTAAAACCCTAAACTTTCTTCTCAAGTTTCCATACAAATCCATCATCTAATCATCAAGCTATGGATTGATTGTTGTTTTAAGCATTTCACATATTATATGAGTGTTGAACCTTAAATATTTTCAGTCATAAACCATTTTCATAACAAACATTTTGGGTAGCAAAACACTTTACTTTACCTTTTACATTAACCCTGTGGATTCACTAAACATTATTGTTGACCCTTTTACTATTTATGTTTTTCCAGGTAGTTAGGTGCAGTGGAACTGGAGGATGTGAGCAATGGGATTGTCGTGAGTCATGATTAAAACATTAAGTTTACGAACAATCATTTCATTTCAAAATAATTTCTATTTTAGGAAACTTACTATTTTGGGAACTTTCTATTTTTGGAAAGTGAAAACAACTTTGGGTGACTCGAGTTGACCAGATTATTTGGTAAAAAGGTGGAAAGTTGAAGGTATTAGTGGTTATCTCGATGGTAAAAGAAAGATTGAGAAATTTAGTAATGAGGAAATGAGTCGACTAAGAACGATTGATGAACGAGTAGATTGGGTGAAAGCACTAGAAATGATTATGTGATCACCATGTGGTATAGTGTATAAGTGGGAGTAATGGCCGACGGGAGACGTGTGATTTTAGGAAGATAATATTATGTGAAAAATGGAAATTGAATGGGCAATTAAGAAAGAAAGTGATAGCTTGATGCTAAATGAATGGTGCATGCACGAATCGTGTGCAAGATAGAATGGTATTGCATGAATCTTGTTAGATCGGAGGCTTTCCGATTAACGAGATTTGATGAGTCACTATGGATTGGAAGCTTTCCGATCATTGTGACTGTTTGGAGTCGGGATGGATTGGAGGCTTTCCGATCATCTCGATAAGATAGTTAATGAATGATTTGTTGTATCCGGGATACGGTGATTGTAGCTGGCGTATGTAGAACCATATGGTTAGTTGTTGATACAATTTTGTGGTAAATGAGAGCTTGAGTTGAAAATATTGTTTGTGTTTAAGTGTAAGTATTTGTAGGAGATGCCTACAAGTTTATAGATTATAAAAGGGGTGCTTTTAGAAAGCAAAGTCTAATAGTAGCCGATGAGTGGTGAAAGTTGTATGATGAGTGGTTAGGCCACTGATGGATGTGTTAGAGGCTCTAAAGCCGGTAATCGAGAATTGCAAGTATGGTATGCGTATGTTTAGAAGAGGTTTAAATGGTGTAAGTACTTGAATGAAAGTTTAGAAGGGTAATAGAAATTGGTATTGCTTGAAATGGAAATTGTTAACCGATCGTGGAAATTAAAATCCAGGAAAAGAGGAAACAATCGAGAAAGGAAAGATATATATCGAAATTGGGGATGAAAAGTTGAGTAGTGATGTCTCAATATTAACGGATACGTGAATTTTGCAAAGTAAGTTCGACTTTATTCATAAGTCAAGGTTGGTCAACTAGTGGATTGTTGACTTGGGTCAAAATTGGGTTTTGACCTTCGCTTAGTATGATTAGGCGAGGACAAGAACATAATGCATCGCTCACATGTATATTTTAATGGTTAATTGATCAACGAAAATAATTATAGTGTGTGATTTTGACCGTTGTGTGTTCGAGTTGAAATTGGGAATTGAGCGTATGATTGTTGATGAATCGTGAATGCAAGGTCGATTGTAAAGGGAAAGGATGATTAATGGAACTTTTAGTGTAGTGACTTTGTGCTTAAGTCAAGGGTTGACAAATTTGGGATATGGCGACTAGGTCAAAGCTAGGCATTGACTTTCATTTTGATTGATTTAATAATAGTAATGTTTGGGTATAGATCCTTTGTTGATAAAATGATATAGTTAAATGATTGGAAGTGCTATAGTTGAGTTATGGGATTTTGACCCGTTTGGACATAACGGTGTTAAGTGACTTTAAATGTATAATTGTTATTGGATCATGATTTGAAAAGGTTGATGGTAATAAATACAAGAGGATGGAAGCGGAATGGGGATTGGAAATCCTTGAGTTGATTCCGGGACGGAATCCTCTTAAGGGGTAGATAGTTGTAACGACCCAAAATTTCGAATCAAATAAATTATGGAAAAATATGATAAATAAGGATAATTCGTTTAAAACACGTAGGAATTGGTTTCGTGTCATTTGGACACCGTATGAGAAAGTTATGGGCGAAACCGGGTCGAGGCAAAGACCGAAAAGTGCAGCCTTGGCTGCATAAGGAGTTCACGGCGTGAACTTTTGTTCACGATCGTGAACAGCCACCACAGAATTGGGCAGTCAGGCGTGAAGAAGTTCCCGACCCAGTCCCGATCGCGAAGTATGCGTATTTTTCAGAGTTCACGATGCGAACTCGAGTTCACGATCGTGAACTCTCTCGACACCAGCATTAAAGTCGGGATTTCCTCATTTCTTTCACACTAAACCCTAGTTTTCTTCTCTCAACTTGTGTGTGCGATTTTTGAGTGTAAAGTGGCGATTGGAGCTTAATCTACACAAGATCTTGGAGATTCTTGCTCATATTTGAAGATCAAAGGTAAATCTTCATCCCTCTTGTGCTATAAGTCTTAGATTCAAGTAGGGAAGCTTGAATCATGAACCCTAGTTATGGGTTTGTACATAAATGGTTAAATGGAAGTAATATAACTTAGATCTATGGTATTTTAACAAGGAAAATGTAGTCATGTTATGGATATACGAAAATGTGGTGATTTATGGAATTAGGGTTTGGTAACTTTGGGGAAAATGGTGCTAGTAGTTGACTAGCCATGGATTATGTAGTTAGTATTGATGATTGATGCAAACCATTGTATTGGTTTTGATAATAGGTTATTGGTTGGAGGATTTGAGGCATTCAAATCTTGGGAAGTGATATTGGAGTTCAAGGAACACGTCTTTGGATAAGCTTGGCTAAGGTGAGTACATGTGAACTTTAAAATGAGTACATAGCGGTAAAGAAGTATTTTTCATAATTTGCGATTACTAATGTTTAAACTAGTTGTTATTGTTATTATTAAATAGTTGGATTAATTGTGTGAATACTAATTGAGATTATTATTTGGATAGTTTGTATGATGGCCTTACGGCATTATTGATAAAATGTGACATATAGTTACATATAATATTTATGACGGGTAGACTGAAATAGGGCAGGTACGTGATAGATTCGGAGGCATTCTGGATTATTACGGTATCTTTAAACTGATGGATTGGAGGCATTCCGATCACCCAACAAGATGTTGGATCTTACTGAATTGGAGGCATTCTGATTAGTAAGATAAGATGGGTCACCTTGCTTGGACAAGGTGACAAAAGGGGTTCTACTGAACCGGAGGCATTCCGGTTAGTAGGACAAAAAATGGGGTCTCGTTGGATTGGAGGCATTCCGAACAACTTGACGGGTCGAATAGGCTATGAATGAATGTGATGGGATTAACGAGGAGGTGATCGATGTATATGGTTGTGATAGGGTTACCGCGGAGGTAACTATAGTATATAAATATATATTTCTATATATATATATTTAGTATGTGAATTTATTTATATAATAATGTCGGGTCTAAAACCCACGTATCTCACGAGACAATTTTGTCTTACGTACTATGTTTATTTGTGATGCTATGTACTCAAGTTCGGGAGCTAAGGATTAGGTGCGTTTCCTAGTGAAGGCGCACGGGTTAGAGATAGCAAGGTGGATTAACGTTTGGCTTTGGTTATGATATATTTTGTAACACCACTAGTGACTTTTATTATATACCAAAGATTTTTGTAAATCCATATTTTGGGACAATACTTTAAATGTTTGAAAAACGAAAGGATTTTTCAGAAATAATTTTTATTAAAAATTTGAGGTGTTACAACTTGGTATCAGAGCTATAGCTTAAGCGAATTAGGTTGGGTTAACCACCCTAGGCTTAAGTTGTAGGAGTAGAATGATATATTTCCGTTAGATAACTAGGTTGACCTTGAAAGCTTTAGGGCTAAGTTGTCTTAGGGTCGAACCCTAGGAAGAATTGCCTTGTGTGGTCATTTTCGAGCTTGAGAGTCGTAATGGACTATTGAATGAATGATTGATTATGAAATAGTTGTCATCTATTTATAGCAAAATGGTGAATGTGGAAAGTGGACGAACTCCACTTAACTCGGAAGAGGATCCGGACGTTTATGCTAACTACACGCCAGTGTTAGAAGTGGTTCGTGACATGTTTGACCGAATGAGGGAAGAAGTAAAAGAGGACGTGAACCGGATTATTGATGACCGGATGACCAAGGAAAGGGAAGGTAATTCCAAACAGGGTGTAAAGAGTAAGTGTTCGGGTAGCAAGGCCCACTTGGAGAAATTCTCGACTGAAAAGGAAAATGATATGAGCCTTGATAGGAGAAATGGATGTTCGTTCGAGGCATTTATGGCATATGAGCCCAAGGTGTATTCGGGAAGTTTTGAGCCAAGAGTCACCGTTCGGTGGATTCGAGAAACCGAGCAAGCTTTGGAGAGTAGCAAATGTAAAAGGGAAGATATGGTGACATATGCTTCTAGAATGTTGAAAGATGAAGCACACGTGTGGTGGATTACGATGTACGAAATATTAGGCAAGAAGGCGATATACAAGATGTCAAGGGATGAATTCACGAGCCGTTTGAAAGAGAAATTTTGCCCCAAGAGAAACTTAGAGGAAGTTCAAGAAGAGGTTGTGATTTTAAGAAAAGGAGATGAACCGGTGGATGTGTACACCGATAAAGTAGATCAGTGGGTGGTCCAAGGGCTACCAAGAGATGGGGAAAAGAGGAGAATCGAAGATAGTTCGGAGCCATCAAAGAAGGGGAGGTTCACACCGACTTTGACCAATAAAGTTGGTGCCGGGAAGTGTCATAATTGTGGTAAGGGCCACAAGGGAGAATGCAAGTCAGGTACAACTTTATGCTTCACATGCGGAAGAGTTGGGCACAGGGCGAAAGACTGCGGGGTGAATAACATCAAAGAAGTGGAGTGCTATACGTGTCACGAGAGGGGGCATTTTAGTGGTGCATGCCCGAAGAAAAGAACCGGTATGCTGACATCAACTGCTCACAGTGAGGCTAGAAGGAGCCACGATATCGCTTCAGGTACTATGTTTCTAAATATTATGTTATAAGATTCAATAATTACTTGTCGATAAGTCGCACGAGGTAATGCTTTTAAGGATGGGCCATTGGAGTTGTTATATGAATCTTTGATGTGAAAGTAGTTATTAGAGTTAACATGCACGACATATATATGGTTAAGCGTTATAAGTTGAAGAGTGGAAATGGGAAAGATGAAATTAAAGTATATTGAAGGGGATGATGATGGGCAACTTTAATGAAGGTATAAAGTGGGATTAAATGAAGGATCAATATGTTATGATTGGTAAAGAGGAAAACTTTGGTGCCATGGGGCATCAAGGACGAAATATGAAAGTGGTAAAATTCTCTAGGTAAGATTGATAGAGTGTAAGGTGTCACCGAAATGGTATGCTAAGCCAAGAGAAACAATAAACTATAAAAAAATGGCATAGAAAAAGTGTGATAACTTATAATGGGATTTGGATCGGAGTCAATTGGGTGACTCGAGTTGACCAGATTATTTGGTAAAAAGGTGGAAAATTGAAGGTATTAGTGGTTATCTCGATGGTAAAAGAAAGATTGGGAAATTTAGTAATGAGGAAATGAATCGACTAAGAACGATTGATGAACGAGTAGATTGGGTGAAAGCACTAGAAATGATTATGTGATCACCATGTGGTATAGTGTATAAGTGGGAGTAATGGCCGACGGGAGACGTGTGATTTTAGGAAGATAATATTATGTGAAAAATGGAAATTGAATGGGCAATTAAGAAAGAAAGTGATAGCTTGATGCTAAATGAATGGTGCATGCACGAATCGTGTGCAAGATAGAATGGTATTGCATGAATCTTGTTAGATCGGAGGCTTTCCGATTAACGAGATTTGATGAGTCACTATGGATTGGAAGCTTTCCGATCATTGTGACTGTTTGGAGTCGGGATGGATTGGAGGCTTTCCGATCATCTCGATAAGATAGTTAATGAATGATTTGTTGTATCCGGGATACGGTGATTGTAGCTGGCGTATGTAGAACCATATGGTTAGTTGTTGATACAATTTTGTGGTAAATGAGAGCTTGAGTTGAAAATATTGTCTGTGTTTAAGTGTAAGTATTTGTAGGAGATGCCTACAAGTTTATAGATTATAAAAGGGGTGCTTTTAGAAAGCAAAGTCTAATAGTAGCCGATGAGTGGTGAAAGTTGTATGATGAGTGGTTAGGCCACTGATGGATGTGTTAGACGCTCTAAAGCCTGTAGTCGAGAATTGCAAGTATGGTATGCGTATGTTTAGAAGAGGTTTAAATGGTGTAAGTACTTGAATGAAAGTTTAGAAGGGTAATAGAAATTGGTATTGCTTGAAATGGAAATTGTTAACCGATCGTGGAAATTAAAATCCAGGAAAAGAGGAAACAATCGAGAAAGGAAAGATATATATCGAAATTGGGGATGAAAAGTTGAGTAGTGATGTCTCAATATTAACGGATACGTGAATTTTGCAAAGTAAGTTTGACATTATTCATAAGTCAAGGTTGGTCAACTAGTGGATTGTTGACTTGGGTCAAAATTGGGTTTTGACCTTCGCTTAGTATGATTAGGCGAGGACAAGAACATAATGCATCGCTCACATGTATATTTTAATGGTTAATTGATCAACGAAAATAATTATAGTGTGTGACTTTGACCGTTGTGTGTTCGAGTTGAAATTGGGAATTGAGCGTATGATTGTTGATGAATCGTGAATGCAAGGTCGATTGTAAAGGGAAAGGATGATTAATGGAACTTTTAGTGTAGTGACTTTGTGCTTAAGTCAAGGGTTGACAAATTTGGGATATGGCGACTAGGTCAAAGCTAGGCATTGACTTTCGTTTTGATTGATTTAATAATAGTAATGTTTGGGTATAGATCCTTTGTTGATAAAATGATATAGTTAAATGATTGGAAGTGTTATAGTTGAGTTATGGGATTTTGACCCGTTTGGACATAACGGTGTTAAGTGACTTTAAATGTATAATTGTTATTGGATCATGATTTTAAAAGGTTGATGGTAATAAATACAAGAGGATGGAAGCGGAATGGGGATTGGAAATCCTTGAGTTGATTCCGGGACGGAATCCTCTTAAGGGGTAGATAGTTGTAACGACCAAAATTTCGAATCAAATAAATTATGGAAAAATATGATAAATAAGGAAATTCGCTTAAAACACGTAGGAATTGGTTTCGTGTCATTTGGACACCGTATGAGAAAGTTATGGGCGAAACCGGGTCGAGGCAAAGACCGAAAAGTGCAGCCTTGGCTGCATAAGGAGTTCACGGCGTGAACTTTTGTTCACGATCGTGAACAGCCACCAGAGAATTGGGCAGTCAGGCGTGAAGAAGTTCCCGACCCAGTCCCGATCGCGAAGTATGCGTATTTTTCAGAGTTCACGACGTGAACTCGAGTTCACGATCGTGAACTCTCTCGACACCAGCATTAAAGTCGGGATTTCCTCATTTCTTTCACACTAAACCCTAGTTTTCTTCTCTCAACTTGTGTGTGCGCTTTTTGAGTGTAAAGTGGCGATTGGAGCTTAATCTACACAAGATCTTGGAGATTCTTGCTCATATTTGAAGATCAAAGGTAAATCTTCATCCCTCTTGTGCTATAAGTCTTAGATTCAAGTAGGGAAGCTTGAATCATGAACCCTAGTTATGGGTTTGTACATAAATGGTTAAATGGAAGTAATATAACTTAGATCTATGGTATTTTAACAAGGAAAATGTAGTCATGTTATGGATATACGAAAATGTGGTGATTTATGGAATTAGGGTTTGGTAACTTTGGGGAAAATGGTGCTAGTAGTTGACTAGCCATGGATTATGTAGTTAGTATTGATGATTGATGCAAACCATTGTATTGGTTTTGATAATAGGTTATTGGTTGGAGGATTTGAGGCATTAAAATCTTGGGAAGTGATATTGGAGTTCAAGGAACACGTCTTTGGATAAGCTTGGCTAAGGTGAGTACATGTGAACTTTAAAATGAGTACATAGCGGTAAAGAAGTATTTTTCATAATTTGCGATTACTAATGTTTAAACTAGTTGTTATTGTTATTATTAAATAGTTGGATTAATTGTGTGAATACTAATTGAGATTATTATTTGGATAGTTTGTATGATGGCCTTACGGCATTATTGATAAGATGTAACATATAGTTACATATAATAGTTATGACGGGTAGACTGAAATAGGGCAGGTACGTGATAGATTCGGAGGCATTCTGGATTATTATGGTATCTTTAAACTGATGGATTGGAGGCATCCCGATCACCCAACAAGATGTTGGATCTTACTGAATTGGAGGCATTCTGATTAGTAAGATAAGATGGGTCACCTTGCTTGGACAAGGTGACAAAGGGGGTTCTACTGAACCGGAGGCATTCCGGTTAGTAGGACAAAAAATGGGGTCTCGTTGGATTGGAGGCATTCCGAACAAGTTGACGGGTCGAATAGGCTATGAATGAATGTGATGGGATTACCGAGGAGGTGATCGATGTATATGGTTGTGATAGGGTTACCGCGGAGGTAACTATAGTATATATATATATATATATATATATATATATATATATATATATATATATATATATATATATATATATATATATATATATATATATATATATATATATATATATATATATATATATATATATATATATATATATATATTTAGTATGTGAGTTTATTTATATAATAATGTCGGGTCTAAAACCCATGTATCTCACGAGATAATTTTGTCTTACGTACTATGTTTGTTTGTGATGCTATGTACTCAGGTTCGGGAGCTAAGGATTAGGTGCGTTTCCTAGTGAAGGCGCACGGGTTAGAGATAGCAAGGTGGATTTACGTTTGGCTTTGGTTATGATATACTCCCTCCGTCCCTAAATAAAGTTCCCATTTGTGTTGGGCACAACATTTTAGGAGATAGTTAGTGGTGGGGTATTTGGTATTACTTTTAAATAAAATATAAGGTTTGATTGGAGAGAGAAAGTGTTTTAAGAGATAGTTAGTGGTGAAAGTATTGGTAATAATATTATTATATTAAGTGGGTCCCTTAAGTTTTAGAAATGGGAACTTTATTTAGGGACAAAACTTGAAGGTGAAATGAGAACTTTATTTAGGGACGGAGGGAGTATTTTGTAACACCACTAGTGACTTTTATTATATACCAAAGATTTTTGTAAATCCATATTTTGGGACAATACTTTAAATGTTTGAAAAACGAAAGGATTTTTCGGAAATAATTTGTATTAAAAATTTGAGGTGTTACATATTCTCTCTCATCCCTCCCACTTGTACGTCTTCTCTGGACACACTATCCCTCCCACACATAATCAATTCTCATCTCCGGTGACCCCTCCATCGGCCACCATTCTCCGGCAGAAAACCACCAACAATCTGCCACTACTGTTGGCCACACCACCACTCTCCGATTATCCCTACAAAATTTGAAAAAAACTAAATTCCTAAATCAATCCCTAGAACAAACTAATACTTTCCAGAAACAATGTCGCCGTTTTCTCTCCACGTATGGCGATTCTCTCTCTTCTTCGATTTCCATTTAGAGCTTTCTTTCAGATCAAACGGCGAATATGGTAACCAATGTTAATAAAAAAGAGATGGGTATTTCGAACGAGGGAGAAAAATGTTTGAATAGAAGCCCTAAAACCCCGATGGGGAAAGGCCAAAATACTCATAAGAGCATCTCCAATCAACCTCTATTACCCCCTCTATCTCCATATTTGAAGGCTTTTCTCCTCCAACCCACCTCTATCTCTCACTCTAAATATAGAGTGAGAGAAAAGCTCACTCTATATTTAGAGTGAGAGAAATTCACTCTATCCATGGACCTCACACTTTGTTTGTGAGTGTAATTGTAGATGTAATATGGGTCCCACTAATTATAAAGAGTTTTGAAGAGATGGATAGAGTTTATGGTTGGAGTTGAGAGGATGTTTAGAGTGAATGAACCCACTAATTTATAGAGATAGAGTGATTTTATAGAGTTTATGGTTGGAGATGCTCTAACGAAGGGCTACAGGAAGGTACAGGAGATGAGATGAACTCAAACGTTTATACTTCAGAAAGGGTAGAGATGCAATGAATTTTTACCGGTGGTTCCGTCCTCCTTTACCATAAAAAAATCAATCCCTAGATTCGAAATCAATAGTTAAATTCCTATATCAAACCAAGAAATTATAGAATGTTGTCGGGGAAACAGGGGGTGCCGGAAATCTTCATTATATGTTATTGTCAACCCATCGAAACCCTTGAAACTAGGCCTGTAAACGAACCGAACGTTCAACGAACCGTTCGCGAACCGTTCGGCGGGAGTTCGTTTATGTTCGTTCGTTTAGCTAAACAAACGAGCACAAACAAGATTGTGTGTTCGTTTAGTTAAACAAACGAACACGAACAAAGGCCCGTTCGTTCGTTTACGTTCGTGAACATTCGTTGGATCGTTCGTGAACATACGTTCGTGAACATCCGTACATGTTCTTTTGTTTACGTTCGTTTGTTAGAGTTCATTTGTGTTCGTATTCGTTTATTCTTGAACTACGTATAAAATATAATTCACAATATTGATTAATTATGATTAAAATAAAAAATGTAAATATATAAAGCCATTAGGTTTAGATTTTCTTGTTCAATTAATTTAGAAACCCATAACTATAGATTTCCATTACTTGTTTAGAATTAACAATCTTGGGTTGTTCATGTTTTCAGTTATGCAACTTATGGTTCTGATATCCTTAAGGTGGTTTTGGAAATGGTAGAAACATGTTTTCCTGCACTTTGTTTTTTTGTGTTCGTTTGTGTTTGTTTATGTTCGTTTTTATTTGTTTATGTTCATTTGTGTTCATTTGTGTTTGTGTTTGTTTGTGTTTGTTTTGTGTACGTTTGTGTTTGTTTTGTGTACGTTTGTGTTTGTTTATGTTCATTTGTGTTCGTTTATGTTTGTTACCCTCGTTCACGAACCGTTCGTGAACACTAAATTTTCTTAACAAACGAACACGAACACAAAATTCCGTTCGATAAGTGTTCGTGAACCGTTCATAAACACATTTTTTTCCTTAACAAACGAACACGAACAAGGCCCTGTTCGTGTTGGTTCGGTTCGTTTACAGGCCTACTTGAAACACCTTCTGATCAAGAAGCTGTTAGTTGAGAAATTAGAAGATCAGAATAGGCTTCGTAAGTTCAGAATTTCAATTTTTATTTCTTTAAATTAAAACCCAGGTCTAGTAGGTTGTAAGAAATCACAAATCTCTTACTTATTTTCATCGATGTCATCGACTGATGTTGATCCAGAGTCCATACGAGTAAGAAAGCAGTGGTGGCGCTGGAGAAAAAGAGTAAAGCACCGGAAGCCATCAATAACGACCACCGTCTTCTGTTGTTTCTCGCCATGGAAGCTGGAAATTGTGACCGATAAATCTCCGGGGACTTCATTTCCTATAAAAAAAAATAGACGTGGTAATTGATTGTGGTTAGTTATGGAGGTGGCATAATTTTGAGAGACCAGACGAGATCTGCAAATGTGGTGGAAGGGGTGGGGGTGGTTAAAGACAGGAGGATTAAAAGAACAAAAAAATAGAGAAAATGACATATTTACCCTCATGTACGCCATGACCAAATTTAACAGCCAAATTTAACATGTTTACACTTGTTAAGCTTAGGGACCAAAACCGATACGAAGTCCGATACTTAGTGATCATTAGTGTAATTTCTGAAACTTAAGGATCAAATTCAAAACTCAAATCAAATCACATAGACTATCCGTGTAATTTACTCCTTAATTTATTTTGATCCCACAAATAATTGCAACTTTATAAGGAAAAAAAATCATTATTAAAACAACCGACTACAATGATTGGTGAAATCGGTTTATTTTTTTGAACGGAAAATATAGATAAAAACATGAGACAGGACCAAGAATATGTAAAAACGGGAAACAAAAGCAGGGAGAAAATTAAGTGTCTAATTCGGTTAAAACCTATATAACTAGAAAATTGGTTGGAGCCCTTAAGAGACTCTAAAAAATATGTGTATACCACTTTTAAGTAGCAACCACATGGTATTGAAGTATATATTATCCGACTTGCTTAGATATACATATAAAATGTCTAACTATCACAAATACATATCATCCAAGCTATCAAATATACATACTAGATGGTTCTTGGCACGTCTACAGAAAAGTCAAGTGCAGTAGAGCATGATAATCCAAAGAATTATTTATTTGACCAGTTTGCGACAAAATTCGACCAAACTTGAGTCATTCATATAAAAATAAACAAATAGATCAATGTAAGTCTACATAATAATCATAATAGATGATAATTCACCAGTTTCTATCGTAACATTTCTTTACTCACAAAAGATTTGGTGATTTTAATTTTATTTTTAGACTTGCATTAATTTCACCGGAGGAAGCAAAATTATCAAGCACTGTGGTTCACGAAGATGAGCCAATTTAGTCATGTCATTAACTCCATTTGGTGGTGCTTTTGTGTCCTTTAATGAATCTGCATCTTTTTGATATAATATTTGAAATATCAGCTTTTATGTAAGAAAAATATATGTAATCTTTTAAATATCAATTCCGTATCATCTTTATAAGATTTGAGATGAAAAAAAGTAAACATATTTATGAAAATTTGCCAATGGGGAAAAAAACTTTTCATGATAACAATTGATACAATGCAGCCATAGAGTATTAAGGTGTTGCTCCATGTAGGTAGTAGTGGCAATTTCAACCCGTTTAGCGATAGTTGGTCTATGTGGGCTACAGTCTTATTTTTGATTGGTCAAACGGGTCAAGTAAAAAATAATTAAAAAAGAAAACGGGCCAAACATGTCAAGATTTTAACACACTGTTCGGGTCGATGTGGGCTAATTTTTATTATCTTTTAACGGGTCAAATGGGGCAAGTAAAAATAACTAAAAAAACAGGTCAAAGTGTATTTTAAAATACATAACCCCCAAAATCGCTCAATACAAAATTGATAAAAAGTAGGGAAAAAGTAAAACGGGTCAACTGAACTGTTACTGTACAATATACACGGTCCAATGTAGATTTTATTTTGTTAAAAGAAAGAACTCATACTTTTCTCATTTTAGTAACAATTTTAGCAATGTTGCATTTGATATCGATCACCTCCCCATTGATCCATCAATTTTAGGAGCCAACGATTAACATTTACCAGAGTCCCCTGAAATCATCAAACAAATTAATAAAAAATAAGAAAATAGAACATTTCATTATTTTTATCATATAATATTCTAATGTTGAGATGCAGATAAGAAACTTACCAACACAACTACCATTTGATGGATATGTGGTCAAAACCTATTTGATTAAGATTGGATTTTTTCCTGCATAAAACTCTCGGATGTTAAATCCCAAAATTATAATATAACACTTACATAATGTACAAAAATGTGTAAACATCTATTGCTACCATGCTAGTTGTAATAACATATATTTTCTGTGATCACATTTACCACAAGTTATTTAAAACAAATTACAGAAAAAAAAAAGATAGAAATCAGATGAGGGTTTTGTGTCAACCCAACTTGCCCGCCCGGCCCCTTTATTGTGTAAAACAGCCTAACTTACACAAACAAGAAGATTGCGGAGATAAAATGGGAATATTTCCATTAGACTTGTTTTGAATCCCAAAAGGTGACACTCAACCATCACCATCAGCAACAGTTCAGTAGAATCAGTATAATAGCTTACTGGGTTCAATTGAGTCTGTAAAAACTAAATATATATAGTCATTAAAATATGATTTAGTTTTTGTTTGGGTCATTTGGCAACCTGACAAAGCGATGACATGGTTTTAAACAGAAGTCTTAAAAAAATAACTTGTCACACGTCATCAGTACATCAGGTTGTGGAATGACCAACCCAAACAGGGATACCGGACATAGGCATCTTTCAATGACCCATTTTGACACAACTTTAAATGGTACATCGTTACTTTTGGCAAAAAAAAAAAAAAAAAAAAAAAACTATAGAAAATCATAATCTTTTTTTAATTAAAAAACTTACCACAAAACTTGAGACTTGAGAAACATCACGTCTTTGAGACCCATTATTTTCAGAAGATGTAACGTGGGTCCTGATCGTTGGTGACATGAACCCAAAACTAAAGTTAGGCGATGTATAGACGTCTCTTGTTTTGATTCTCTGTAATCGAGGCTCGCATTTGATGATCAATTATGTTGGACTCCTTCATCGCCAGCTGATAAAGCATTTTGATTTCTGAACGAATTAACAATTGATAGATGATAAAAGATTGTAGTTATATTTACATCATCTCATCATATATGTATTTCAAAACACACTCACAAACACTCGAGTCTTCTTTGAGTTACTATACCTGATACCCATTATGTTTTATGAGCTCCACAATTGCTCGTAACGGAAGAGCCAAAATCATCAGCTAGATTTTGCTTATTGAAAAAACATAATCAAATTAGATTAAGTTATCATTAAAAAAGAAAATAAAATTAAATAGTTAAAATCATGGAGTGTTACCTCAAAAGTGAGGGATGATTCAGGGAGCATTTCATAACAAATCAAAACTGTTCAATTTTTTCCATTTCAGGATGAAAAAATAAGGTAAGGCATAATCATTGAACACATCAAAGATCAAGTTCAATGTTGACAGCAATTTCAATGTCATCTGTTTCAAAGAATGAATATCTACTAGTAGGGGACCATGTTGATCTGGCATATCTCAACCAAGAATCTGAGGTAAAAGAAAAAAATTTCATTAAGCAGTATACTTATTATGTTTAGTAGTCGGTGAACCTCTGTGGCCACATGGGTTTCTTTCTTTTTTTTTTTCTTTCTTGCTAACTGAAACTGGACCTATGAGCTACTACAAGCAGTTTCTTCATCAAAATACTTGAAAGTCCATAAAAAATATACACAAACACATAAAAGGAAGATATTACTCACCATAGGATGTCCTATAATCATAAGAATTAAGAAATACTGTTACGACAATACACGTATACTTAAATAATATTGCGAATCATTTTTTCGCAAAAGAATTCAACCGGATTCAGTATTTCATCATCTGTATTTCATCATCTTTTGACTCTGATTGACCACTCATAATCACCATTAGAACTAATTCTTAATTTCATCACAATTTAGACCTAAAAATTTCAGAAAACTGTCCGAAACCAGAAATTTGATGTCAATTTCCTAATTAACAACACAAAAATCCATTAACAATCTGTTCTAATCCTCTTAAATTGCTCATAGCATGGGCCTAAACCTTCTTATCAGTATCAAAAGAATCCACAAATTAAACAAAAACGATCATTTCCTTATTAACAGCTATATAACAAGAAAAACTCTTACAATTAAATTTTTACAAACCCTAGAAACTCTTATATTAAAGTTGATTCACAATAATTTCATGAATATAAAATTGATGCATAACAATTTCTTTGTATCTCAAAAATTAAGAAATGATACATTGTTGAATATACCTGAGCATATTATCTGGGTGTAAGATGTCCGAAATAATTAAATGAGACATGAGGTGGTTTGTTCTCAGCGGCGCCAGTTGATTAGGTCAACTTAACATGAGTGGTTTGTTATCTGGTTTATTATCTAATAGTGGTTTGTTCTCAAGAATAGGAATATGAAATTGAGAAAACAAGATGAAAGGGGTGAATTTCATAAATTGATGTTACCATGGCTATGGCGGTGGACTGAGCTTGAGAGTGTGAAAGTCTAATTTGAAGAATCAACACGTGAATAAGATGAAAGACCTGAATTTCTTAATTATATGTTATTAATAGATGGAGGCGGTGGAGGATAGCTATGGGGTGGAAGAGAACAGGAAGATGATAAAGTGCATCAATTTAGGGCATGTTTGGGAATATTTTTGAAAAGCTACTTATTAACTTTTTGAGAAGTCAAAATCAAAAAGTAAGGGAGCTTCTTACTTTTTAATTTTGGTTTCTTAAAAAATTAATAAGTCAATAAGCACTTTTAAAAAACTTACCCAAACATGGTTGCGTGCTTCATTACAAACCCACATGTTTCTTTATATGATACCCTTCAAACCTTATGATTTCTTTAAGCTGCCAATGTGGGATGGAAATCAAACCTCCTCTTTCTTCTTTCTAATCCCTTTAGTTTGTGTCCTAGTTACAGGTTTTAAGAAGAAAAAAAATTAGCATTAACAAAAATAAATTAGGTGCTAAGCAGATTATTAGTTATGCCATGTACACCTCTTTGGATCAAGGAAAGCATTTTAATGAATGAATTAAGTGCGTTTGGTTAGTTGATGAGAATTACTATGAGAGTGGGTGGAATGG
Organism: Calendula officinalis; assembly: GCA_963853835.1. Classification (NCBI taxonomy): domain Eukaryota; kingdom Viridiplantae; phylum Streptophyta; class Magnoliopsida; order Asterales; family Asteraceae; genus Calendula; species Calendula officinalis. The sequence continues at coordinate 36,848,069 of OY970828.1, forward strand.
AAATGGGAATCTAATTTAAACTCACCATGTTATGTGGTATGAAGAAACCTCTATTCTGAAGAAATCAATCATAAATTTAAACCAACTATTAATCCAAACACATTTTATTACTCTACCATTAAACAACAATAACATATATTATTAGAAATTTGTAAATTTAAGTACAACTCTTAACCAAACAATTGGTTGGTGGCCTTCAAACTTTAATTTCAACTGAAAAATTGGTTGGAGCACTTCTTTATTAGGAAAGTCTCTCCAAAAATAGGCGTATGCTACTTTGAGTAGCGAGCACACAGTATACTTTAGTAAAAGGCGAAAGAATAGTTCGCTTTGTGCTCACCACATGGCTGCGTGCTTTTACACCTTCCCAACTGCACGCATTTTATAGTAGCTTCCCTGCCTTCTGTTTCCTTAGACCGTGCGGTATGGGCGAGATAACGGGGTCGTGGGGCTGAGGTGGCCTCTCGGCCACGCCGTGGTGCTCCGGGGAACACCGCCCCCCTACACGGCGTGGGGTGCGGTGGTGATGATCCGTGGGCACGGCAACGGAAGACAACGAGGGGGGAGCGAGGGATTTTCGACCGTTATATACACCCAACGGTCATATGACCGTTAATAATTAAAAAAAAAAACTTTTTTTTTATTATTTATTTCCCCTATATATACACACACTATACATCTTTTTTTCTCACATCTTTACCATCTTTCTCTCTACAATCATTCTCTCTACAATATTATTTTAATCACTACATTTAATCATGGATACCCCACCACCGTCGTCGTCAACATCATCGTCATCATCGTCATCATCCGACTCATACGAAATGGTTCTGATTGCGTATTGCGCGTCGCGTTTGAATGCACAGGCGGCGGAAAGTAGCACTGCCCGCTTCGACAGTAGGACGGCGAAGCTCAACCGTAATCGTGCCGCTGGACACCGACGTCTTTATCGAGATTATTTTGCAGATGATAGCGTTTATAACGATAGAGATTTCAAACGACGGTTTCGTTTGAGCAAAAATTTGTTCATGCGCATATGTAGTGCATTAGAAAACAGGTATCCTTTCTTTCAACAAAAATATGATGCTAGAGGTAGGCTAGGATTTTCTCCGCTCCAGAAATGTACTGCCGCACTCCGATCCATGGCTTACGGGTCGTCCCATGATTCTCTTGACGAGTACCTACGCATGTCTGAAAGGACCGTTAGGGAAAGTATGTATAACTTTGCGGAAGGGGTTGTTGAAATATTCGGCCCTATTTATTTGAGGAAACCAACGGTCACTGATGTTCAGAATTTATATGCGCATCATGAAGAGAAACATGGTTTTCCTGGAATGCTCGGTAGCATTGATTGTACCCAATGGGACTGGAGGAATTGCCCTCAAGCGTGGAGAGGAGAGTACACGGGAGGTCATCATGGAACGCCATCGTTGGTACTAGAAGCAGTTGCTTCACAAGATCTATGGTTTTGGCATGCGTTTTTTGGGGTTGCAGGTTCGAACAATGATGTCAACGTGCTTGATCAGTCACCGATATATAACGAGATCTTAACAGGAAGGGCACCATATGCTCCATTCGTTGTGAATGAAAATCACTATAGATTCGGTTATTACCTTACTGATGGAATATATCCTCGTCATGCTACGTTTGTGAAGGCTTACCGGCATCCATCAAACCCAAAACAAACCTTGTTTACCAAAAAACAAGAATCGGCACGTAAAGACGTAGAACGTGCTTTTGGGGTTTTAAAGGCAAAGTGGCACGTTGTTAAAAATGCGGCGCGTACCTATCAACTTCATAATTTAAGATCCATTATGTATGCATGTATCATCATGCATAATATGGCAGTCGAAGACAAAGGTCGCAATATTTCACATTACGTGCCAGACGGTCCCCGAGAAACACTGTATGTACCGGGAACCACTGAATATTTGCATAGGGTTGTTGACATTCGAGACAGTGCAACACACGAAAGACTTCAAGTCGACTTGGCGGAACATTTCTACAATAACCGAAACCAAAACCCAAATGAAGACGATAATGAAGACGATAATGAAGACGATAATGAAGACGAAGAATAAAATTAATGTTATTTGTATTTTTATTAAATTGTTAGTTGTATTTTTATTTAAATGTAATTTGTGTTTTTATTAAATTAAATGGAAAAGAAATGATGAGTTGGAAAAAAAATGGTGTGGGGTGGAGTGGTGGGTATTTCCTGGATAAAGTGGAGTGGTGTGGTGTGGTGTGGTTGCTGAGGTGGCGGATGATGTGGCAGAAAAAATGGGGTGGTGGTGGTGCCCATACCCCATAGTCTTATAGGAACAGCCAATGTGGGATTCTTATAGCATCCAATTAGCAAGAATTAAATTACAAGTTGTCTGAAAATGCCTAATTATTATTATTATTATTATATATTACATTTGTCTTAACATGAATATTAGCATACTGCACTGCTTAACTTTATGATTTTTTCTTTTAATTTTCTTGGTCACCTACAATAGTTGACTTTGGATACAGAATTCGTTTCCTTTATAGTTTTACCGTCTTTGCACTTGATTCTCAATCTCAAGCCAACTTTTGCTTCATAACTTCACTTGATTCCAAATATTACAAAAAGCTCCTTTTACTTTAAGAAATTGTTGAAATTTTTATTTTTACTTTTACGTTAACTTAGTTTTTCTTTTTTAATTTTAACATTTTAATATTTATAGTTTTAAATACTTATATTTTAACCACATTTGGTTTAATGTTTTTTGTCCAAAAATGTTATGTGCAAATTAATAATAATATTTATCAACTTAATTTTAAAGCTCAAATTATTTATCATATCCAAGTTCTTGTAATATGAATTTATAATTGTACGAATATCAGTAAACCACATTTGTTTTAATATGTTTTTTTTTTCAAAAAATGTAATGTGCAAATTAGTAGTGTAACATTACCAACTTGATTTTACATCTCAAATTATTTGTAGTAGTAGCAGGGTACCCGCGCAATGCGGCGGCGGATACCCTGAAACTATATTTGGCGGCAACAATAGTGATGATGGTGGTAGTAGTGAAGGTGGGTGATGGTGTGTACTGATAGTGGGTGGCGGAAGTAGTGACCGTCATTGATGATGGTAGTGATTTGTGGTGCTTGTGGTAGGTGATGTTGGTGGTAGGTGGTAGGTGATCATTAAAAAATATTTGTGTTTGATTAGATCATTCAGCAAGCTGATAAATCGATAACCATATAAGGTGAAAAGTGACATTAAAAGATGACTGTCTAGTTTGAGATATTCAGTTATCATCATGCCATCACTTGTACACATTGTCATGTTGTGGAATAAGTTAAACGGGACAATGTCATCTAACCAAGTTATACAAATTTCACTTGTTATATTTGACATATAATTTCTTAATGTAATAGAGAGGGCAATATCCAAATGGAGAGAGGATTATATTTCAATAGCTTTTATATACAACCTTCCACCTACTCCCAAACTTTGTTGTTTTTTCAATCGGCCCACAAGCTTTGTTTTTCTTTTTGACCCTATTTTCAAATTGCATTGTACTTAATAGAATACTATACAAGTGTTGGTGTTTGTTTGATTGTAAAGTCCATTTTTAATTATCTCCACTATCTATAATGCATTTAGGACCTTTCTATAAATAGGTGGCTGAAAATTCAGCCAAAAACTTTCCTTTTTTATTTGTAATGTCTGAAACAAAAATAACCTGGACAAGGTTCGAACTAGGGATATATAGAACACCACACATAGTCCCTAACCAACTGAACCACAATTCATTACATTCATATTTTCATATCCAACAATTATAAACCTACGTGTCGTTACTGCCTCAAAACCCCTGGCGCCTCTTCGATTCCCGTTGCATCGGTTCAATCAATGGCGCCTCCTTGATTCCCATTGCGTCGATTACTTCAACTGGCCAGTGTATCCTCTTTGCAATTCCAGTCCAATTCTCACCCCCCTTCACAACTGCAAATTCTACATCGATTCTTCTGTCTGATTCATTCAAATGATAATGACACTCATTGCGCAGGTACCTTTGTTTCTTCTACAAACCCTTGTTCAAATTAATCAATTTGTGGCGAAAATCGCCAAACTCTCTTGTTTTCCAGGAAGACGACAATCGAATATTGACGACATTGGCTGCACTGAGAAAATCACGGGAGGCATTTCGAACCTCATGTTTCTTCTCTAAACCATACTATTAATCCGATTCGATCCACTCTTGCTCCCGCACAGTACGATTTTATCTCCATTTCCTGATTTACTAGATATCGTTATTATTCTTCTAATCTGTATTTGTTCATTTTGTGGATCTCAAATTTAGTGGTTGAATTTGTACCTTTTGATATTGCTCTGTTTGATTTAGATGTTAGTATTTTTTTTCTATTCTTGTAGGTACTTGCAATACGCAAATACCACCAATCGCGTTCACAATGCCAGCTGGTCTTTTATTTGGCTCACTTACGGGCACAGTTCTTGTTTGTATAAGTGGGACTGTAAGTTGCTGAACGTTATTTTTTGTACAAAATTATTGGTGCCTATATAATTATAATATATGTGATTTTGCATCAGATAGCAGCAAGTGTTGTGTTTTTAATTGCTAGATATTTTGCTCGTGATAGAATACTTCAAACGGTTGAAGGAAACAACAAATTTCTTGCTATTGATAAAGCAATTGGAGAAAATGTTTTTACAGCAATTACACATCTTTGTTTGAGCACATTGTTCCATTTTCTCTTGGGAATTATTTATATGGACTTAAATCGGTCAACTTTGTATATGATTAATACGTTTTGGGAATGTTAGCCTCTATGTTAATAATGTGATGGTCATGTTCATGTCTCTTCCTCAACTATTTCTTTTGCAGGTAGTCTGGAGATTTCATATCAGTTTATCGCCCCCCACAACGGCGTGGGTGGTCTGCGTGGGGCGAGAGTGCCAACAGCAACAGGGGAGGACGGGGCGTGGGGGTTGGGTTTTGAACGAAAAGTTGCCGTTGAACGGCTATAATTCCAGGGTACCCGCCGCCGCATTGCGCGGGTACCCGGCTAGTTATTACTTGATAGCTCTACCGGCCCGGCGTAAGACTTCCTTTTTTTTTATGTTGCAAATATCTGAATTTTAATGCATAAATTTTACTTCAATGTTACCTTCTTATGATTGCAATGTTATCTAGTACAGACAATCAGAGACGATCCCATGTTCAAAGCTAAAATACACAACATAATTAATGAAAGAGTCATAACATTTATCCAAACAAGAAGATCTACAAAATTAACTGCCACATTATTCTACTGATCAACAAAACAAACACAAAAACATCTCAAACTTAAAACTACCATATCACCTAGGGACCCAGCTAGCCCATTGAGACTCAAACAAATGACCAATTGATTCACATCCTTCATCGACGGTTTTGAGTTCCTCCACAGCCAAAAGGCACCTGTTTTACAAACACAACTAAGACGCGTGTGCAACTTGGGTTATGTTTTATCTCTAACAGGTTAAACAGGATAAGCTAAAGAATTTAACTTAAAAAAGAAATGTGAGTGTAGGAAAATGTACACAATCCAAGATGGAAAACGGATTCACCAAACTGATACCTAATAACATTTTAATAAATTCGCATTAAGAAGCAACTATAGAGAGTTCAAAAACAAAATAATAAATGAAAATAATCCATGAAAAATATATGTAAAAAAATCAGATATCATTAGTGTGTACCACAAAAGAGTCCTAAGTCTTTAGATTTCGGAAGAACAACGCAAGTTGGGATTGTGATGCAGTAACTCCATCCTGCCCGAGGACCATTTGACCAAACTGTTCCCAGCCCAATCTGCACAATATAACCATAATCTTACAATAATAGACGAATTCAAGTAGCAAAACAATACAAGAAACAATAACACAAAGAAAGATGCAACAACTACTATGAAGCTTAAAACGCGGCATCGAAAATCCTAATTAACTCATCATCACTTGACCAATTGAGTGAAGAGCTTGATTAGCAATAACTCAACATCTGAATCCTCTGCCAGTTCAAGAAGGCATGCCGAATGCTTTTCTCTACCACCTGTCGGGTAGCATCATGATCAAAACCCAAATTGACCAATAGATAAAGAAAAATTAAAGATACTTACCGACTGTTCAACTACAGGAATTAAGGATTGCAAGACCTTTGCAACATGAAACTTGATATTCAGCACTCTGAAGAAGAAAATTATTGATCGTTAAAATTAATAGGAACCAAACAATGACGAAACTGGATCCGAACCGGAATCAGTTTGTGTTTGAAATAGGCGAATTGCCAAATAAATCAATGGCCATGTTAATATTGAATCAGTTCATTGAGAAACAGATAATTCAAAAATCATAGAGAATAATAGTTACCTCGATTGAATTTGTCCGTGAAAAATATTTTATTTTATGATAAATTGAAGTATACAGCTGAAAGTAATTTGAATTTGTAGGTTAAATCGTGATGATTAAAGTTTCCAGTTCCCAAGTCAACCTGTGCATGGTTGGATTGAATGAACCGAGGAGGCGCGGTTGTGTGAGAGGAGCGGGATGTTATCATCTTCTTCGGAATTGGAAGGGATGGCCCTTTAAAGATAAAGGTTTAATAATTTGGGCTGTAGTCTATAGAAAGACGCAGCGGAGGAATACCCAAGTCGTCTTGGTGTTCAGTTGGTAGACGACTTTGTTAACATACTTGAGGTCCCTTGTTCGAGTCTTCCCATGGAATTTTTTTTAAAACATACCTATATTTCCATTATTAGAAATAATTTGACTGAATTTTAAGCCACCTATTTATGGAAAAGTCGTAGAGATTTAAGTTATTGAGTTCACAAATTTATAGTTGTACGAATATCATTTTACGTTAGTTTGATTATTATATGACATTTATTGAAAAAACGAACTTATAATTGTACGAATATAAGTAAACGTGGTGGAAATTGTCTCGAGCGATCACTTTCTTTGTTAGTTTGGGTATCATCTGAAAATCCCCCGCGGCATCGCGCGGGGGAAACCTACTAGTTTTAACTATAAATATACGATAGAAGTTAAACAATTGTACGGACGAAGGCAGGAATGAGTATGCCTCTCTGCGACAAAGGGACTCTTTTTCCACTTTGGCACCTTAAGATTGTTAAATATATGATGGAAGATGGCAACCTAATTTATGTTTATGTGTGACATTCATATATGTAACAACTTGATGGAACCTTTTTTTTTTTTTGAACGGTCAGTTAGTAAGTTAGTGATTCGAGCCTAGAGAGTAGCATCCACAAGGGGCAGTATGTCTACTCTCGAACCCTCCACCTATGGGGAATAAACCCCACAATTTGTCCACGACGAGACTTGAACCCATGACCTATATGTAATGAGCAATACCTTTATTTTTTCACCAGTACCACTAGGCTAGAAGCCTTGGGTATAACTTGATGGAACCTATAATGTTTTTTTATTAAAATATTCCCGATGTGCTTGTCACCGATGAAAAATTCAAAACTCATCGGCTACATTTTTAATCTAGTTGCACCCACAACAGTTGCAGCTTCAAAAACAATTGAAGAATATAAAGAACATAAAAATTTAAAAGAGCAAAACTCACTGCAAGTCTGCAATGAGGCTCCAAAGCATTAGTGGTGAATCCAAGAATAAATCGTGGAAAAGCAGTGGTCAAATGGGTCACATTTGGTCAAACGGGCCGACGAGCCACAAGTTAATAAAAACATAGCAAAAGAAATATATTGTATCCAAATGCATTTGGTGCCTTGAAAAAACTTCATAAGTTAAAGTAACATAAACCTTTAAACTATTAAAGAGTAATCAACCAACGATCAATGTTGCAATAAAAAATAAACCTAAATTAACTAAACCTTTTTTGTATTCCTTTTGATTTATGTCGAGTGTCGAGGAAAACCACTACAGCCAACAACTTGGAACACTATTTATTTGTTCTATCATTTTGCACAAAAGCCTTCAAGCCAACAAAAGATTTCGCCCCCTTTTTTTGTAAGCTATTGTGTGCCCCTAGACACATTTTTTTTTTTGAAACGGAAAATCTAATTTACTCCTAATTACCACATTACCCCAGACACACATTACTCTATTTACGGGCTTTTTTGTTGTGCAAAAAAAAAAAAAAGTCCCTTTACGGGCTTATTAATTTATGGGTAATAAAAAAATAGCGGCCTAATATAACTTGGATTTACTTTTGGGCTAAAAAAGTATAGTTTTTGATACATTAGGTCCTCCAAATAATGTAGGCAGGTCATCCAATAAAAAATTAGGTTGATCCACTCAAGAAATCCTAGTCTCTATCTCTAGATCTATCTCTTCTCTACTACTTATAAAGCATTTATGACCTTTCCTTAGATAACTTTTTGAAAATTCAGCCATTTTCTTTCTATTTCAAGATTTTAAGAAAATAAGAAAAAAAGGACATGGCATGCTTCGAACCCATGACCTCCGGAATAATTGGCATGCACCTTACCATCTCGCCTAGCATCAGCTTGCCTTTTAAAATCAAAACACGTCCCTATTAAATAATTCGGCCATCGACCTGCTAGACTAACACACGCGACGCCTTTTCAGATAGCACCTAATAAACCCACCGGCCTCCCTCGATTTTCATCTCCCAACCTCGAAAGTCGAAACCAGCAATCACGCTTGCAAATCTATATTAACACTTGATTATTCCGCGAGACTTTTCGTTATTAGACATTATTTCTTCATGATATTTATTTAGGGAATTTGAAGAGTTGCTTTACAAAAGAGAAATTGACAGATTTCTTTGGGAATCGAAATACGCATTGGGCAATGACCCGTCGTTTATACTCCATCAAATACCACAGCCACACAGTGATTGAGGAAAGTTTTCTGGATTTCAAAGACTCAAACTTGGCGATTGTTTATCTTCTTCGCCGCAACCAGCTAGGGTTTTCTTTTGAAATCACCCAATATCTTCATTAGAAGAAACCAACGGTAAGATCGTCATTATTGTTTATCCGGTTGTTATTTAGTTCAATCTATCTAGGGCTCATTTCTTCCTATTGTTTGAAAACTCGATAGATTTGTTGACGATAATGATCGATTTTTCTTTAACTACACTGAAACTGGTGGCTGTGTTATTTGCAGGTTTGTAAATTTCGGATATTGTCTATATTTTTGCTACCTTTTTCTTTTTTTTTTCATTGCTAATGTTGTCACTTTTATAAGTTTTTGTTGAACTGACCGATCCTAACTCTTTTTTTTTAATGTTTGTATCAGTGCCCATGATTTCAGTTTTGCTGAATTTGATGATCAAACAACAATGCTTTGTGATCAAGTAAGCATGATCCTCTTTTCCTTTGCTTTGTGTTGTGTTATTGTAACAGTTGTGTTTCATATGATTAGTGTGAGAAGGAATACCATGTTGGTTGTTTAAGAGGAAACGGAATATGTGATTTGATGGTAAGTTACAAAATATTTGTTGTATTTACTATTCAGATAAATTGTTTTGTTGTGATTATTGTGATATGATTCATGGTGCTATTCAAGATGTAGTTGTGAATGAAGAAAGTCTAATATGATTCAGGTTATGGTCCAACGTGTCAAAATATTTTTAGGCACATTGTATATGATGAGATTAAGTAGCATTATAACAAATCGTAGTGCCATTAGCGGTTGTTTAACAGGAAGTAGTTTGAAGAACCGTGTGTCTGGGTGGAATCGAAGACAACACTCGGCATATAACTCGGATTTATATCATTAGACCTTGGACATGTGTTTAAATATAAAAATTTGGAAATTGGAAATTGCGTATTTTCTAGTTTAGTAATATAAGAAAAAAAGGAGTAACAAAGACAATATGATGGATTATTATTGGAATTTGCGTATCAAATATCAAATTTATGATTTGATGTAAACAAATTTTAAACTTATTAAGGGCTTAAGAGCTAAACATAGCTAGGTTTATCGGTGAATCAATACAGATTGTGAAACGGGGTACTTCAAAAATTGGAGAAGATGAATCTGGAAGAAAATAATTTTAATTTTGAAAAGGGGACAATAACGTTCTAAGTTTAAATTGAACTTAAGAGTCTATTTCACCAATGGCCCTTTAGGTTTTTACCACATTATAACTTTGATCCTTTAGTTTCTAAAATTAAATAGATAGTCCGTATATTTGAAAATATTTTCACATTTGGTTCTTTAGGCAAAATAGTGTTACATTTTTCTATTAAGTTCCCCATGTACAATGCAAAATAGAGTAATCGTTTTTAACCTTTTTTCAACCCGTTTTTCTTCAACCTTGGAAACTAAAGAAACCGTAATATTTTTAAATTATATTTTTTAGATTTTCAGGGAATTTTTCTTTCATAATCACCAAAAAGGGAACTTAAAAGAAAAATGAAACATCGCTTAGTCTAAAGGACCAAACGTAAAAATAGTTTCAAAATAAGGACTTTGTGTCATTTTTGAAACTAAAGGTCAAAAGTTGTATGGTACAAGCCTAAAGGACTATTTGTGTAATTAACTCTATCGAAAAAAATATATACCATGCATGACTCGAACTTTTAACGCTTATGTTACTAACATAATGACCTATTTAGCTAAGCTACTAGACCGTATGTTTATTAATTGACTACCACCACCATCACGCACCATCTACGAGCACCACCACCCACCAATTGGTTGGGTACCCGCCGCCGCATTGCGCGGGTACCAGCTAGTACTTTTTCCGTTTCAAAATAAATGATACACTCATAGTTTCATGTTTTTATGTTTTTTGAATCAAAAGATTATACTGAAAGTTATATTAGATTAAATTGGATAGTTAGTGGATGATGAGTTCTTCACATCTTGATTATAGTGAGTCTAATGATGTTTAAAAGTAAAAGTAATGATATATGAGTCATTTCACTATATTAAAGAGATAGTTAGTAGATGTAGATTCCGCTACTTTTTACCAAATATAGTTAGTAGATGTAGATTCCGCTACTTTTTACCAAATATAGTTAAAGTTTCAAAATGAATCACTTATTTTGAATACTTGAAAATGAAATGATAGTTAGTGACAGGTTAAAAAAATTAGATGGCAAAATGAATTGGTTGTGGGTTCCTGTTAAGCCTCTCCCAACCCTTACCCATCACTAAACTCATCACTAGCGTCACGTCATCACATCCTTACTGACACGCTACTGACACGGTCGTGTCAACCCTACCCATCACTAAACCCATCCTTTCCACATCATCCTTTTCACATCATCATTTTAATTAATAAAAAACACACTACATTAAATAAAAAAAATATTACATTAAATTAAAAAAAACATTACATTAAATTAAAAAAAGACATTAAAAAAAAAACATTAAACTTAAAAAAAAAGTAGACATAAAAAAAACATTATACTAAAAAAAAAAAAAACTACTCGTCGTCCTCGTCGTCTTCTCCGTCATCGGATGAGTCCGGTTCGGCGTATTTGTCCAATAAACTCCGGCGATATTTTAAAACCGCTTTTCGCTCTCTTCGGTTCAAATTTTCGGGAACCGAACAATGAAGGACTCTGAAAGCATCCGATATCTTGCGCTACACAGTCGCTTCTTTGATAGTCTTCAAAGCGTCGGCTTGCAGTATGGCGTTCTCACATATACGGTCACGAGTTTCGTCACTTGAATACCGTGACGAAGTCGCATCCGAGGAACTTGTCGTATGCCGACTAACGTTACGACCCGGTGGTCGACGGATCGGGTCGTCACAGAATAGACCATCCATATTTGCGGAAGGGAGCGGGGTGGTGTTGTCTTCGCCAAGGTTCGCCGGGTTGGGCTCGGGAGTGGGTTGGGGATTCATCACGTTGTAATCTACCCAAAACTTGGGGTAATCTTTTAGTTCATTCCAACAATGTTCGTACAAAAACTTCCTCCTGTTGTTGTTGTCATAAAATTGTTGTTTTGCGGCGTTGAGCACGCCTTGGTCATCGGCCCCACTTTGTCGCCTTGACTCGAACCGTTTAAAGATTTCCCCAAACTTCCGAACGTCCATTTTTATCTTGTTCCATTTCCCTTGGAGTTGACTTCTGGTGCGTTTTGTATCAACTAGTGAGTTGTACTCGACTTCAATCTGCCCCCAAAGTCGATCACCGGATTGTGAGTTCCCACGTTCTGCGGATTGTGAAGCATTTATCCACCGCTGGGATAAAATAACGGCCTCCTGGATGGACCACTTCCGCACCGAACCAGCCTCCCTAACCGCTGGTGTAGCTCTTCTTCTTCTTCATGTTCCCCTGCTTGGTTCGACCGGTTCGGGTACCGCTTGTGGGCCCTCTCCTTCGTCTTCCTCTTCCACTTTGGACGGGGATTCAGTTTGCAAATTGGGTTGATAGCCAGAACCCGAACCCGAACCGGGATAATAACCGCCGCCATAGAAACCGGGGTGGAAACTGGGTTGGTAACCGGGTTGATAACCCGGTTGATAACCGGGTTGAACAGCGCCTTGGTTCGGGAAACCGTCGGGAGATGAGTAGAACGGAAGAAAACCAGCACCCGAACCCGAACCAGATGCAACGTTGCTCGAGCTGGGCTGGCTAGTCTGTCCAGCATTTGACGAATATGCTGGTGACGGGATACGAGTGTTTAACAAATTTTGGAAGTGATCATTTGACGGGGAGGAGTTGGATCTACGACTCATGATGAAAATTTGGAAAATAGGTAATGAAGGTAATGAAGAAGTGGTAGAAGTGGTATAAAATTATGAATGAGTGGGTGTTGTATTTATAGGTAAAAAATGGGATAAAGAAAAAAAAAATTGAATTTTGAATTCAATTCATACGCTCCCTCGGCCCCACCACGCTCCCCGACGCACGATGCAACCCGTCGATGCCCCGACGTCCGCCTCACGATGCCCCCCAGGACGGCTCGGTGCCAACGCCGTCGTGGCGCGACGGCAAAAAAACCCCCCACGACGGGTGATGGTGACGGTGCGTTGGCACGGGTCTTAGTGTCACAAACACATTGGGGAGAGAGTCATAAACTGAGTATTCGCTACTAAGTAGGGGCATAAATTCTCGATATTACATAAGATACGAGTATACGACATTGTTAAGGTAAAAAAACAACTAACCTGATTAGTAAGCAAGTTTTGGACGTATTGACTTCCAACTCGATTTCATAGGTTCAAGTCCCGTTATGAACAAAAAATGAGTAGTTAAAGCGCCGTTAAAAAGTATTCCAACCCGATTTCCTACCCGCCAAGTTGCTTAAAAGTATATTTGAAATTTGAATAATACAAATTATTAGTTCAGTTTCATTGTTCGACAAAATATTAATAATTTATGGTTGTCTTATGGGTATGCCTTAGAATTTATCATGTTTCTTTTTAACAAATTATTGTGTAGTTTAATACAAATATATATGTAGTTTAATCAAAATACGTGTACTACCACATTCTAGTATTTATTGTGTGCATTTTAATTCTACTTTGAGTTGTAGTGGGTTGACATGAGTAACCAATGTTTAAAAATCCGAATTTTGAATTAGACCAGCCGATGCTTTAAAAACGGTACCGGTCTCATAAATTTCTTGTTTATCTATGAACAGAAACAAAAATGAAGATATGAATCATTATGATGAATTTGAAATGTAATACTCTATCAATTTCTTGTTAAGATTTAAATAAATTATAGTTTCAAGATTAAAATTTACCAACATCAAGTATTATTTAGGGTTAAAATAATAAAAAGAAAATATATGGCACATCCCGGTTTCATAAGTGATGTTCAACCTAGTTCGGTAAAAAAAATTGGAAGTTCAATCCGGCTCACTTCTTGCTAATTAACAGGTTACATCAAACATATTTTCATGTCCGAGCCGGTTGTCATAACATTGTGAGCAACTCATATGTGTAAGACTTGAAGTTTTACTAACTAAAATAATTAGGCTAAGATTAAGATATATGAAAACCCAAGCCATAAATTAGTAAATTACCAACCCTACTAAGAGCAAGCTATGAATTGGGCTTATAATGTAAGCTTCAAATTGTGCTATTATGAACAGCCCGTTTTCTTCTTCTTCTAAATTACCAAATAGCCCATAGGGGTTTTTATGTACCAAGTTCTCATTTAACGGAAAATAAACCTATTTCGCGGCTGCCGTTGTCTGCTCCGCCACCATTTTCTCGTAACTTCTTCCACCTCCCAACCGTCTGTAATTTACTCATTACTGAATGAATTGTTTTTCATCACTTCATCAATAGTTAATCTGGAATTGAAAACAAAGTTAAACGATGCCACGAACAACCACAGTAGAATCTGCAGGCTGTCCTCCACTTCGAGCCCTAACTTTCGACGTTCTCGGTCTCATTAAAGGTTTAATTCAACAATACGAGCTTATTATCGAATCAAACCAACATTCCTGATTTCAAATTATGATTTGTGATTGTAGTTACTGAAGCTCGGAGTAAGGTAGGAGGAGTTCCTAAGATAGTAGAGAGATGGGGGGAGCCGGATTCCTCTAGATGCGTGCTTGCAGCTTCCATTAACGACCGTAAAGTTGATCCTGTATGTTTTACATTCTCTCACATGAATACATGATAATTCATTTCAAAATTGTTGAGACTTAATTTTTTGAAATTTCTTTTTGCAGTTGGTAGCTGTTGCAAGGAAATGTGGTGTGGTATGTTCATAGCGTCTATCATTTATCCTGATTTACTAATTATTATATGCTTGTTGAATCACTTGCATTATTTTTCTCTCATTTTTGTTTACCTAATATTAAAAAACAGGTTGAGTTAATTAGCCCTATTAATGGCGATCTTCGAGCTTCACTTCCTAGTGACAACCAATCAGATGTTCATTCTCAAGAAGATAATATTGTCGGGTTGCATTTGTTCAAAAAGCAGAAATCTGAGTCATCATCCAGGTATTTTGCTTAGGTGGCACTGGTTTTTGCCACGTGGACTTTAAAAAGAAGTTTACCCTTTTCCGTTTATTAATTTCAACATGAACAATTACTTCATTTTCGCATGGTTATAATACATAATATTATAATATAGAATATGTATATAATATAGTTATAATTATACTTATAATAATATGTTGAATTTTGAAATAGGTCATGCACCTTGCTTACATGTACAATGAAAGGGGTTACAAATCTGAAATCTGTCCAAATTTCAAAACCACCTGCTGACCCCACTTTTGACAATACTCCAACAACATGGAATGTTTGTGGATCTGGTAGTGTCTTGTGTTGTAAATTGGATGAAAATGAAAACTATGCTTTATTTGGAGGGTCAGTTTTTTTAATTATTATTACTTATTTTTAATTTATATCTATATTTGTGAAATGATATATATATGTTGCACACTTGCACTTCAGGAAGGGAGTAGAGGTTAATATTTGGGATCTTGCAACACATACAAAAATCTGGAATGCAAAATCAGTAAGTTTCTATTTGTTATTCATATCAGTGATATTATTTTTCACGAAATAATATAAAAAAGATCGTTTACCATGTGATATTTTGTACCTATCTATATCTATCTTGCAGCCTCCAAAAAACAGCCTGGGTATATTTACACCTACTTGGTTTACTTCAGCAACGTTTTTAAACAAAGATGATCACCGCAAGTTTGCTGCAGGCACAAATAACCATCAGGTCATTTACCAAAATCATATAACCAATTTTATAAATCTTTTTTTTATTTTTTATTTTTTTAAATTGTACGGTCTCAAATTCTGAGAGATTGTACTCAAATGTTGTGTGCGGGTAAAAAAAAGTCATTTTCTTAGGTACGGGTATTGATATATTTGTCCAAAATTCTATATCATTTTTAGCATAAAATTATATATATATATATTTAAAAAAAATAGTATTATATACGTAGGTACGTATTTATGATATGTCTGCTCAAAGAAGACCTGTGATGTCATTTGATTTCCGTGAGACGCCAATTAAAGCGGTTACTGAAGATCCTGATGGTAATACAATATATATTGGGAACGGGTCTGGTGATCTTGCATCTTATGATATTCGAACAGGTACAAAGTTTTTTTAAAATTTGTTCTTTTTGGTTGTTGATTTGCGTGTTTTTTAATTTTGTTTTTTTTTTGGTTGGAATTTTGAAGGGAAATTGTTGGGATGCTTTTTGGGGAAATGTTCTGGAAGTATTAGATCGATAGCTAGGCACCCAGATATTCCTGTGATAGCCTCTTGTGGTGAGTTTTTATTATTTTATTTTTTATTTTTACAAATTACAACTCTTATTTTGCTATTTATTTTAAATTACAACTCTTTTACCTTTTTCTTAAATAAAATATATGATTTAAAATGCCTTTCTGATAACTATTTTACCTTCTAAATTGTTTAATTGACTAAGTCAACATTATAATGATTTAGGTCTTGACAGTTATTTACGTATCTGGGACATAAAATCAAGGCAGTTACTTTCTGCGGTACGTTTCTATATATATATATATATATATATATATATATATATATATATATATATATATATATATATATATATATATATATATATATATATATATGCATATATATGATATATATGTTATATATGTATACACGAGCAAGTGCATTTTCCATATATACAGAAAAGTATTTGTAGCAATTAAAACATTTAATTGCATTAAACTAATTTGATTGTATACTAAGTTACTAACTAACTTCAGTTGAAAATAAATGCAGGTCTTCTTAAAGCAGCATCTCACAAATGTTGTCTTTGATTCTAATTTTGACGATGATCGTAAGTCTCTTTCTGTAATTTATTCTATTTTTTCATGTTTTAAATTTTTAATCCCAAAATTTGTAATATCAATTTGTCTGAGCAGAAGTTGCAGGTTCCACAGCAGCACCTCTGCATCCAACTGAAGAAAATAATGATGATGTGGCGGTAGACAGTGACGATGATATGCCACCTGTCACTAAACGGAAAAAGAAGAAAACATCCAAAACTCAAACAGTAAATGGTGATGAAGAAGAGTTACACTCTGCTAAACGGAAAAAGTCTAAAAAATCACAAAATGTTGATGGAGATGAAGAAGTGTTGCATTCTGTTGACCGGAAAAAGTCAAAGAAATCACGGGATGTTGACAGAGATGAGGAAGAATCAGTTTCTGTTGAAGAAGAAAAGCCTAAAAGATTGAAGGAACGAAAGTCAAAGAAGTCAAAGAAACCGAAAGGCGAAAGGATAGATGTATGATGATGATGGTAGTTAATGTTTACAGTTTTGGTTGTATCAGCTTCTTGGAAGGATTTTATTTTGTATTACATATTGTTAGGAAGACGGAAATTAATGAGATTTTAATGGTTTGTATGAATCGGATTGGATATTTTAAGCATCACAGAATCAAGTCTTTTTGAGCCTTTAATAATGTGTTTATATACCACTTATTTATTAGTGGAATTTGCAAAGGGAACTAGCTTGCAGACTAATAGATTGTACAAACATGTCATGTAAAATAATTTTGGTGTATAGATAAAATATTATTGTACATAAATCACCTATTTGTAAGTGGTATTGTCATAAAAAATTAATCTTTTATAAAGAAGTCACATCAAGGCGAATTAAACTTTGTTTAAAATTAGATATTTTCAATGTGAGCTCAGGCCGATCTTGAATGCTACTCGAGCCTAAGGCCATAAAGATTCATATAGTTATTGTGCAGACTTCATTATCGAGCTCTCAAGCTAAAATTGATTCATTTGTAGCCTTAATTATATTTGGTTTCTCGTTATCAAAACAATTAGTAAAAGTGCTAGACAAAACGTGTGTTTATTCACCACCAATGTTGTCGAGTAAAGGGGTTGGGTTTAAACTGGAATGGACCAAGTTGTGCACCCGCTAGTTGCTTACAATTTATTAAAAACTAGTTTCATAACCCGCCCGATGGGCGGGCTAGCTTCGAAAAATAAAATGCATAACGACAAAAAAACGTACGGACATATATAATCAAACAAATGTTGCAAGATTCAAAATTGATATGATTGGCTCGAAAGTCATACGCAATGCGATCTTGAACTTCAAACAGGCAGGAGGCAATGCTATGAAACAATTAAGTTCAAGTCAATAAAACCGAATAAACTCAACAATCAACAAAGATTGATTTTATGTGCATATTTGAAAAGTATAATTAAATAAAATAACCATAATTACAAACATATCTACACTTTTAATTACAACCAATACTAACTGCACAAATTATACCAAATTAAACAATAAATAAGTAACTTCCACCATAGCTGCTGTAATTAGATTATGATGAAATTACTTGGTTGAGACCCCTTTTTGTAACTTCTAAAGTCTTAGACCAATTTAAATTTCTAAACATCACTTCGTCCAATACTAACTGCATAGAAGTTTGACCAATTTTTGGTTAACTGTTTCTTTTGGCTAACTGGTGCTTCTTTATGACCAACACTTATAAACGGAGTGAAGTGGAGACTGCATAAAGAAACATTAAGCTCCTAGATTGTGAAATGCTTTATATATAGTAGAGATAGAGATATTACTTAACCAATCATAATTACCGTTAAGTATTTAACAATGATTGATTTGTACCTGGTTAATAACTCCTAGAATATGATTAAAAGTTGCTGCTGCATCTGATAATATATAAAAGGTTGGATCTTCATAGCTAAAAATAAAATAAAAAGGATTTAAAAAAGAAACGGGTTAAACGGGTCAAAAATAACCTAAATCATTTATTCAATACAAATTTAATCATTATTGAAGTAATGTAGTTCTTGTAATATCTTGAAGTCTAATTTTAACAATTATTAAATACATTTTTGAACATATATGATAAATTGTAAAATCAATAAATGCTTTTATCTCATGCCCTCAGGATATGAGTTAGAAAAACCCATCATAAAAATGGTAAGGTGCATTCTTATCCTTATTATATATAGTTTGGACTTCATTAATGCACCCATGTTAGAAAAACCCAAATAACAATTATATTATACATAATTGATGTTATTTATATGGAAATGTTTCACAAATATGGTATTCATAAAATCGACAATTATGTCATTTCCGTAATTAATGATTATTATTAATTATCCGATCAGTAAATATGGAAATGTTAATGTAACATCCCAAAATTTCGGAGAAATTTAAAAATTTTAAAAACAATTAATTAATTAAATTCCCCAAGTACAAGTAATAAAAAGGTCCCAACTCATTAATAATATATAAAACCGTCTCGTGGTCTTTAATGCGGAAATAAATAAAAAGATTTTAAAATTGTGTTTGACTCAAAACAAACTTTCAAAAACTCCAAATCCAATAAATGAAAATACAGCCCATCAACCGTTGACCTTCTCTTTGCCCTTGCTAGTACCTGGAAAATAGGGGAGTGATTGGGGTCAGCCACCGCTAAGTGAATAATATCAAAATAAACAAGTAATTACAAACAACTCAAGCCACATAAGTGATCACTAGAGACTCTACTCAATTCTCAATTACTCAAGTTTATTTTCTCATATTTTAAGTTTATATAGCGCGCTTGTGTGACTTGGGACGAGAGATCAACCTCGACCCGCCTCACACAACTCAAGGCTCAACACCTGTACTCTTCGGTGTTGAGTCAAAACGTCTGGCACCAGTACTCTTCGGTGCCAAGACAACTCAAGTATATTATGTTTAATGTTTTAACTCAAGAACTCAAAACTCAGATAACTCAGGCTCCAGATAACTCAAATCACAAATAATTCAAATAAATCACCCAATCAATACTCAAGCTCAATCAACAAGACAATTCACAACACATAGCACAAAATCATGAATCGAAAGTAAGTACAAGTTTATAGTGAGATTACCCACCTCGAATAACCGTAAGCTTCTAAGTATCCTCGGCACTGAAGAGCGTCTCTAACCGGTCCTAGAAGGTCCTACAATGTACAAGGAAGCTCGGGTTAGGAATAGGCTCAAAGGTTGTTTCAGCAGAAACTAAACAGCACTCAGCACTTTCGCGGGAATGGCTATAACTCTCAAACCGCTCACTAGATATTATTCAAATTTTTACAGTAGTTACATGACTCAGAGGACTACAATTTTACAGAAGGCTTCGGAAGCTAGATCCAAACAGAAAAGGCTCAAAACAGGCTCGCGAGACAGAATAGCTGAACCGAAAACTATCCAGCGAAGGTTTACTAAAACATCAATAACTTTTAAATCGTTAAATCAGATTAACGAGCCGTCAGCGTCGTTGGAAAGAGGACTCAGAAACCTAGAAACCAGCACGGGCCTAAAATCCAGAAACGTATCTTAAGTGTGACAAAAATGGACTTAAACCCAGACTACAGTTTCTGCCCAAAAATTCAGCATATTAAGTAAAACCCGTTTTGAATCGCAACACCAACCCATTTATTCCCGAGACACCCGACAACCCCCGGAAAACAATTTATCACAGAAACTTAATTTTAAAAGTAATCTAGCTCATTTAATTACAATTTTCTTGATTAGGAAACCAAGAACCCTACGGGTTCGGTTTCCCCTCTCGGTTTCTAAAACAAAGGAAGTTTTCGAACGTGCCATTGAAATCAAATAAGTGATGACGTGACTTATTCCCGGGACCTCATACAACCGATCCCGAGGGATCGATACCATCCTCGGTTTAATCACAACACTTCGGAAATCTCAATTGCACCAAAATAATTAAACAACTATTCTAAGTTTACGAAAAACGAAGTTTATCATAATACCATCCGATCCTAGGGATTTCATCCCGACACCCGAATGGGTGTCATCCATCCCTCACAGCTCTAATCTAACAATCAATACAACGATAACTAATTCAATAACAATTTATGATTTAAAAGTGATTTTCAAGAAACTGTCTACAAAATTCAGCACAGCGATAGTTTACGAGAATGGGCATAACTTACTGACCGAAACTGGTATTAACGAGAGGTCTGCGGTGACGGTTAGCTAAGTCAGGGGACTACAAATCTCTGTGAGACGGTCCTTTCCTATAAACGACTCTAAGGATGTCAAAAACAGTGCATAAGACAGCTAACCTAATCTGCCAGAATATTAAAACGATTTTTAAATGCCAATAACGATAAAACTCAACATCTTCGTACCGAATAACAACCATGATACCCGAGACTGAGATTCTGGGTCCCTTCGAGCATGGCTCGGGATTGAGAAAAGAATATAAATATAATAAAGAGAGGTGGTTACGAATTATACCCTAATAAACTGACACATAAAGAACGGTAACAATGCCCCGACATCACTGATCTCTCGACAACTCTAACACTTGGCTGCTAATTGAAAGATGAGATGGTGAAGCTGGAATTTCTTGCTCCTTGGCTGAGCCACACACTTGCCGACCACTAATATGTCTTCAATTATTAATTGTTGAAGTCTTCAACAATTCACGGATTTCAAACCTCGGCACCTACTTGCTTGCTTACATCACAGTATGCCGCCTTAGATTGTGGCATACATGGCTGCTTCCTTTTCTTTATTGCTTTGGACGCAGGGAAATCACCACAATGCTGTCGAGTGAATACCAAGATGCGGCCGATGATAACATAAGGGATAATTAGGTTTAAGGTATAATACTCAATTAGCTAGTCAAGCCCATAATTATTAACTCGGGCCTTGGCCTTTGGCCGGCCCAACTCAAAAGATTAGAACCCGACTCATACTATTAACTAAGCGGTCTAAATAATAATAAAAACAAACGTCTAACTAAAACGAACCGTCCAACTACAGGCCGTCTAATAAATTCATTCATGACAAATATTAACTACTTTAACACATATAATTCAATTTTCTACTAATTAAAAATAATTAATTAAATAACTTAAATTTCGGGGCGTTACAACTCAACTCCACTTGAAATAGACTTCGTCCCCGAAGTCATCGCTCAGGAGAAGCTCGGAGTAGCGATCTCGCATCTCAATCACAGGCTCGTCAAAGGCACATATCCGCGATACAAGAAAATGATAAAGTTATAAATATAAGAAACTCGAAAGTGGTGATCTACTCGATCAAAATGAACTTTGGCTCTCGCAGCTGCTCATATAAATCTTTCGTCTCTAGCAACACAACAAGATAAGGCTAAAAGAAATAAATAAGAAAACGGAACGCTTTCTAAGAATCTCAGTTTAAAGGCGTCTAGTTGGTCTTGTAGTCGAACATAGTTGCTGCACCAGCAGTTAACACTACGTTGAATCTCCGATTCAACTCCACTTGGAGATTTGTTACGATTTGGTTTGACCATAGATGATCTCGACGTGGTACTCGATTATCCACTCTATGCTCACAATCACACTCGGCGCTCTCGTGGCGATAACAACAAGTTTGTATGGGAACACCTTCCCGCACAGCTCTATTATATGATCACTTTATATAATTTACACGAGAAAAATTATTATCAATCTCCGCCAAGAATGATATCTCAAGATCTTATGCTCTGTGGGACATCAGTTTAAGTATGAAATAATTCGCGATTCTCTGTTTAAGGCGTCTAGTTGGTCTTGTAGTCGAACATAGTTGCTGCACCAGCAGTTAACACTACGTTGAATCTCCGATTCAACTCCACTTGGAGATTTGTTACGATTTGGTTTGACCATAGATGATCTCGACGTGGTACTCGATTATCCACTCTATGCTCACAATCACACTCGGCGCTCTCGTGGCGATAACAACAAGTTTGTATGGGAACACCTTCCCGCACAGCTCTATTATATGATCACTTTATATAATTTACACGAGAAAAATTATTATCAATCTCCGCCAAGAATGATATCTCAAGATCTTATGCTCTGTGGGACATCAGTTTGTTTTAAAACAAATAAACAATTTAGCGGTTCGCACCACTGTCAATCACTACACAACAAGTTCATAATTCACATAGATGTATTTTATCACACATAACCCCGGATAGTAGGCAACTCATGCCTCGTACTGAATTTTCATATACTCAAACGCACTCATCTCAAATCTCTACAACTTGTTTTTAACTCAACGCAAGCTTATCTCATCAATTTAAACTCAAATCTCGTTTAATGACTTCTCACCAGTCAACACAATGTATACATTTACTCGATTTTACATTTTTCTTTTCACGCGATCAAATTTAATTATCAGGTCACTCGAACAGATAATTTCTCTTTTAAGTTGCGTTATTAGTGCTCTTTGTTAACTCGTATTTAATAAATTCTCGCTGACTCTTTTTAATATTGATCGCTCAACTCATTTTAATGATACTTATCAATTCTCATAATAATTTTATCATTTAGCTCGTTAATTATTTTCTTGCTTTGTTTTTATTTAAATTGTCTCCTGATTAATTTGACTAATTGTCCACTTATAAATCTCATTTTATTTTTGAAGTTCGAACACCTCAATTAAATGATTTCTCTTTACTCAATTAATTAACTCGTTACTTCTCATATACTTAAAATTTTCATGAATTTCTAAATCGAGGAGGAGCTAAAAATATAAAGTATCTCAAACGCACTCATCTCAAATCTCTACAACTTGTTTTTAACTCAACGCAAGCTTATCTCATCAATTTAAACTCAAATCTCGTTTAATGACTTCTCACCAGTCAACACAATGTATACATTTACTCGATTTTACATTTTTCTTTTCACGCGATCAAATTTAATTATCAGGTCACTCGAACAGATAATTTCTCTTTTAAGTTGCGTTATTAGTGCTCTTTGTTAACTCGTATTTAATAAATTCTCGCTGACTCTTTTTAATATTGATCGCTCAACTCATTTTAATGATACTTATCAATTCTCATAATAATTTTATCATTTAGCTCGTTAATTATTTTCTTGCTTTGTTTTTATTTAAATTGTCTCCTGATTAATTTGACTAATTGTCCACTTATAAATCTCATTTTATTTTTGAAGTTCGAACACCTCAATTAAATGATTTCTCTTTACTCAATTAATTAACTCGTTACTTCTCATATACTTAATTACTCAATTATTTTCGCGTTCTCCATAAAAATTTCCTCAATACTTTATATTTTTAGCTCCTCCTCGATTTAGAAATTCATGAAAATTTTATTGTTTAATAGACTTATATATTTTTCTCAATTACTCATCTCAATAACTATTAACAATTTAGTAATTATTCAATAGCGCACAATATTTGGTGATTTTCAATTTGATAATTTAACTCGATACTTCTCCTTAGTTTTTAATTTAATATTTGTTCATAAATAACATTTTATCATATGGTTCATTTTAATAATTTATCTGTTTAATTTGATTTATTAGCTCGGTAATTTCTCAGTAATAATAAAATTTTCCACATAATTTATTATGGCGATCTTCTCATGACCGACTCATTAACCAATATTCTTATTATTCTAAGTTTAAAATTTCTCGATTTATGAATTTCTTACAACTTGATAATTATACCATTACATGAAATTAATTATTCCTCATTATTCTTATAATACTCTAATCACATGCGCATATATCTATCACTCAACACAAAAATTTGGCTCCACAATGTTCTCAACTGGAATTTTATAATTTTCTCATAATAGTGTTTTCCTCAATTAACTCGATTTGAATAATTCATAATAAATTCTCCTATTTTAATAACCTCTTATCATCTCATTATTTTCTCATATGAATACTTTCTCGATTTAAAAGTTACTCGTATAAAGGCTCTAGCCAATAATATGAATATATATGCTCATAACAATAACAATTATAAATAACACACAACAAAAAATTCTCTTGGTAAATCTCTTAAATTTAATCCTACTCAACTCCACTTGGAGAAAACTCGTCCCCGAGTTTGGAATTGGCACTCAAAATCTCATAGAACTCGTTACGAACACTCGATAGTTCGGTTTATTGATTCGCATTGGGTTTTCTCAATTATAACTCTTCTCTATCATTGTCTCATTAACAATTAGTCATTTGATGATTTCTCCTAAGTCAAGCTCGTTAAATTTATTAGCACCACAAATCTTTATGTCGCGTTACACATTCACGATTATTTCTTGTTCAAATCTGAGTTTTAAATTCTCATTTTAGCTTACTCATAGCGTGTTTGGTATTATTATTACCATATAACAATTTTGTCATTGAATAGATTTCTCATTTCATTCGTAGTGAACACATCTCGTAAATTTTCTCTCGTCGCTTAACTCGTTAAATAACTCGTTTTGGGTTCCTCATCTTGTTCAATTAAAGTTGCTTAAATTTTTGCAACTTTTATTAACCCTGTCAAAATTTTATCCCTTACTCAATAAATTGTATCCATTATTTCGCATTCTCGATGATTTCTCTTAATGAAAAATTAAATCTATATAGTTTCGCAATAAAATTTCTCCATTCATTAAACTTTACGCAATTCGTATTACCCCTCATGAACTCATTAAACGTCATTTATATCATTATCACCCTTGGTTTCTCTTCGAATTATGTTTATACACTTCACAAAAATTTCATATTAGTCAATTTAACCCTTCAAGTCGTTAATTCTCATTTACTCATATAAATCTCGTTCATTTACTATTGTTTTCCTCCTTTACTCAATTTAATGATTATACATAATTTATAATCTCTTTATTTAAATTCGTTTTAGATAGTTGCCAATCGTTCTTACTTTATTAATTTCTAGTAATTTTCAATAACTTCTCAATTATGCGAATTAAATTATTCTTAATCATTTTTAATCATTATCTTCTAATTTTTAACCAGTTAATATATCTCGTTTTACTAAATTTTACAAATTATCGTTAGTGATTTTCACCAATTTGGTTAAACTAACTTTCACTTGGTTTGTTTGGGTAACTCATTATCAATCAATAATCTCTTATCAAATTTTCTCATAAATCTCGATTTATTAATAACTCAATTACATCATTTAAAGAATCCAGCTCAATTTGATTCATTAGCCTCCCTCTTGACATGTTTTGATAACCTTTTATCAATTCGCGTTTGATGAGTGTCTTATTCATTTGGTGTCACTGTTTTCTCATAAATCTCTTTTGGTGATTCATTATATATCCCAAAATTTCGGAGAAATTTAAAAATTTTAAAAACATTTAATTAATTAAATTCCCCAAGTACAAGTAATAAAAAGGTCCCAACTCATTAATAATATATAAAACCGTCTTGTGGTCTTTAATGCAGAAATAAATAAAAAGATTTTAAAATTTTGTTTGACTCAAAACAAACTTTCAAAAACTCCAAATCCAATAAATGAAAATAAAGCTCATCAACCGTTGACCTTCTCTTTGCCCTTGCTAGTACCTGGAAAATAGGGGAGTGATTGGGGTCAGCCACCGCTGAGTGAATAATATCAAAATAAACAAGTAATTACAAACAACTCAAGCCACATAAGTGATCCCTAGAGACTCTACTCAATTCTCAATTACTCAAGTTTATTTTCTCATATTTTAAGTTTATATAGCGCGCTTGTGTGACTTGGGACGAGAGATCAACCTCGACCCGCCTCACACAACTCAAGGCTCAACACCTGTACTCTTCGGTGTTGAGTCAAAACGTCTGGCACCAGTACTCTTCGGTGCCAAGACAACTCAAGTATATTATGTTTAATGTTTTAACTCAAGAACTCAAAACTCAGATAACTCAGGCTCCAGATAACTCAAATCACAAATAATTCAAATAAATCACCCAATCAATACTCAAGCTCAATCAACAAGACAATTCACAACACATAGCACAAAATCATGAATCGAAAGTAAGTACAAGTTTATAGTGAGATTACCCACCTCGAATAACCGTAAGCTTCTAAGTATCCTCGGCACTGAAGAGCGTCTCTAACCGGTCCTAGAAGGTCCTACAATGTACAAGGAAGCTCGGGTTAGGAATAGGCTCAAAGGTTGTTTCAGCAGAAACTAAACAGCACTCAGCACTTTCGCGGGAATGGCTATAACTCTCAAACCGCTCACTAGATATTATTCAAATTTTTACAGTAGTTACATGACTCAGAGGACTACAATTTTACAGAAGGCTTCGGAAGCTAGATCCAAACAGAAAAGGCTCAAAACAGGCTCGCGAGACAGAATAGCTGAACCGAAAACTATCCAGCGAAGGTTTACTAAAACATCAATAACTTTTAAATCGTTAAATCAGATTAACGAGCCGTCAGCGTCGTTGGAAAGAGGACTCAGAAACCTAGAAACCAGCACGGGCCTAAAATCCAGAAACGTATCTTAAGTGTGACAAAAATGGACTTAAACCCAGACTACAGTTTCTGCCCAAAAATTCAGCATATTAAGTAAAACCCGTTTTGAATCGCAACACCAACCCATTTATTCCCGAGACACCCGACAACCCCCGGAAAACAAAATATCACAGAAACTTAATTTTAAAAGTAATCTAGCTCATTTAATTACAATTTTCTTGATTAGGAAACCAAGAACCCTACGGGTTCGGTTTCCCCTCTCGGTTTCTAAAACAAAGGAAGTTTTCGAACGTGCCATTGAAATCAAATAAGTGATGACGTGACTTATTCCCGGGACCTCATACAACCGATCCCGAGGGATCGATACCATCCTCGGTTTAATCACAACACTTCGGAAATCTCAATTGCACCAAAATAATTAAACAACTATTCTAAGTTTACGAAAAACGAAGTTTATCATAATACCATCCGATCCTAGGGATTTCATCCCGACACCCGAATGGGTGTCATCCATCCCTCACAGCTCTAATCTAACAATCAATACAATGATAACTAATTCAATAACAATTTATGATTTAAAAGTGATTTTCAAGAAACTGTCTACAAAATTCAGCACAGCGATAGTTTACGAGAATGGGCATAACTTACTGACCGAAACTGGTATTAACGAGAGGTCTGCGGTGACGGTTAGCTAAGTCAGAGGACTACAAATCTCTGTGAGACGGTCCTTTCCTATAACCGACTCTAAGGATGTCAAAAACAGCGCATAAGACAGCTAACCTAATCTGCCAGAATATTAAAACGATTTTTAAATGCCAATAACGATAAAACTCAACATCTTCGTACCGAATAACAACCATGATACCCGAGACTGAGATTCTGGGTCCCTTCGAGCATGGATCGGGATTGAGAAAAGAATATAAATATAATAAAGAGAGATGGTTACGAATTATACCCTAATAAACTGACACATAAAGAACGGTAACAATGCCCCGACATCACTGATCTCTCGACAACTCTAACACTTGGCTGCTAATTGAAAGATGGTGAAGCTGGAATTTCTTGCTCCTTGGCTGAACCACACACTTGCCGACCACTAATATGTCTTCAATTATTAATTGTTGAAGTCTTCAACAATTCACGGATTTCAAACCTCGGCACCTACTTGCTTGCTTACATCACAGTATGCCGCCTTAGATTGTGGCTGTGAGAAATCAATGTGTTGTCTATTCCATTCAATCACCATCTATAAATATACAATGTGTATTGACCGAGAGAATCATATCACGGCTATAATCAAGCTAACCTTTACTACCTACCATGAATACAAATATTGCCTAAATATATTTCATTAACTATAATATATTATATCATAAATATAATATATTCTTCTAACACTCCCCCGCAGTCGAAGCGGGAGGAGGATGAACGCTGAGGCTGTGACGAAAGTCTTCGAATAAGACCAACGGTAGGCTTTTGGTGAAGATATCGGCAATTTGATACCGAGAAGGAACATGCAAAACTCGAACCAATCCACGAGCGACCTTTTCACGAACAAAGTGGATATCCATTTCAATATGCTTGGTGCGTTGGAGTTGAACCGGATTTCCGGATAGGTATATAGCACTAATATTGTCACAATAAACAACGGTAGCTTTTTGAATTGGACAATGTAGTTCGAGCAACAAATTCCGTAGCCAACATGTTTCGGCTACCACATTGGCGACTCCCCGATATTCGGCTTCGGCACTTGATCGAGAGAGAGTGGGTTGTCGTTTTGCCGACCAAGATATTAAGTTATCACCTAAGTAAACACAATATCCGGACGTGGACCGTCTAGTGTCGGGGCACCCACCCCAATCGGCATCGGTATAAGATAATAGTGTAGATATCGATGACTTAGATAGATGTAAGCCATAGTGACGAGTTCCTTGTAAGTATCTTATAATCCGTTTGAGTGCGGCCATGTGAACATCACGTGGGTCATGCATAAACAAACAGATTTGTTGCACCGCATACGAGATATCGGGTCGGGTGAAAGTTAGGTATTGAAGTGCTCCGGCAAGGCTTCGGTAAAGGCCCGGATCGCAAAAAGAAGGGCTCGTTTTGGCACTTAATTTAGGTTTGGTATCGACCGGTGTGGAAGAAGGTTTACAATTTGTCATACCGGCTCGATTAATAATATCCGATGCGTATGTTAATTGAGACAAAAACAGCCCATTGGGTTGACGTCGCACGGCAATGCCCAAAAAAGAGGTTAACGATCCCAAATCCTTCATAGCGAATTCCTTATTGAGAAAGGAAATGACCGTGTTAAGTAAGTGGTCCGATGAGCCCGTAAGAATGATATCATCGACATATAATAAAAGATAAGCCATGTGTTGTCCCTGTCTAAGAATAAACAAAGAGTTATCGGAGACACTATGTTTAAAACCAAAATGTGAAACGTAGTCGGCAAACCGTTTGTACCATGCCCGGGGGGCTTGTTTTAGGCCATATAATGATTTTTTAAGTAAACAAACATAATCCGGGTGTGTTTGGTCACGAAACCCTAAGGGTTGATGCATGTAGACCGTCTCATCTAAGTTGCCATGAAGAAACGCATTTTTAACGTCAAGTTGTCTCATAGGCCAATCTTTAGATAATGCGAGACTAAGAACCGTCCGAATTGTAGCCGGTTTGACTACCGGACTAAACGTTTCACCACAATCAATACCAACTCGTTGTGATTTGCCATCCCCCACTAGACGTGCTTTGTGTCGCTCAAAGGAACCATCGGCCCGAGTTTTGTGAGTCAAAACCCACATACACCGCATAATATTAACCTGTGGTGGGCGTGGAACCAAAACCCATGTCTTATTTTTAATAAGAGCTTGGTATTCGTCATCCATGGCCATTTTCCAATTGGGATCCCGTAGGGCATCGACCGGGTTTTTTGGTATAGGTGAGGGTGTGTGTTGGGTATGAAGGTTAAAAATTGTTTTGGGTTTGAAGATTCCCGTTTGACTCCGAGTTATAGGTTTATTGGGAACCGGAGGTGGAGGTGGCGGGTCTACGGGTAGGACAGTTGGAGCCTGGATTGGTGTAGTGTGGGGAGTAGGTTGGGCCACTGTTTGGGTAGGAGGAGATGAGGGTATTGGGCTTGTGACGGATTGGGCCAGTGAGCTAGGGGGTGGACTGTTAGGAGATGGTGGTGGTATTAAACCATGTGGGCGAGAGTTATTGGGCGGTGGGTCCGCATATTGAAAATGATGTTTGAGGTAAGCGTTGTGGTCACTGTCCAAAAAAGAATAAGTGTTTGGAACACTAGACACGTGAGCAAACGGGAATTTGGTTTCATCAAAAATTACGTGGCGACAAATGATAATTTTTTTAGAAAGCATGTCATAACACCTATAGCCGCGGTGATTTTCGGGAAAACCCAAAAAAACACATGGTTTGGACCGGGCTTGGAGTTTATGAAGAGTGGTAGAAGGAAGAAGAGGATAGCATAATGATCCAAAAACTCGTAGGTGAGATAAATCCGGTTTCTTTTGATACAAAATAGAAAGTGGTGTTTGAAAATTAATAATTTTACTTGGTAAAACATTGTGAAGATAGGTGGCCATGTTTAAAGCATATGGCCAAAAAGAAGGAGGGACCGACGCATGAGATAAAAGAGTACGAATTACATTGTTGAGAGACCGTATTTTACGTTCGGCTTTACCATTTTGAGAAGAAGTATATGGGCACGAAAATCTTAAACCAATTCCGTTTTGATTACAAAACTTTGTGACATGTTGATTGTCAAACTCTTTGCCATTATCGCATTGTAAATTTTTAATATTGCGTTCAAATTGAGTGCGAATAAAAGCGTGGAATTTTGTAAAAATAGTAAATACATCGGATTTTCGTGCCAAAGGATAAGTCCATACAAAATTGGTATAATCATCTAAAAAAACAATATAATATCGAAACCCCGAAGTGCTCAAAATTGGAGACGTCCATAGATCACAATGTATAACATCAAAAGGAAACAAAGTATTATTTGGGGATGTGTGAAATGGTAATTTGATGTGTTTACCTAGAACACACGAATGACATAAAACATGTTTATTTGGACCACAAGTAATAAAATTATTTTTTCTCAAAGATTCAAACACCGGAACGCCCGGATGACCTAAACGAGCATGCCACAAATTAGAATTTAAAATAGCAAAAACAGAATGTTGATGATTGTTCACCGGTTTGTTGGGTGTAACCGGATACAAATCGCCTTGGCTATCACATCTCATTAAATGCTTCCCCGTCTGATAGTCCTTCACAGAAAATCCAAAAGGGTCAAATTCAACAGAAACTAAATTATCAATAGTGAATTTTCGGACCGAGATTAGGTTTTTAATAATATGAGGGGCAAATAAAATGTTATTCAAGGCTAATGGTGGGTTGGGGGGTTTGAGTTTGGTGTGGCCGTACCCAAGGATTGGAATATGTTGACCATTTCCGACTAAAATACCTTTATTTTTTCTCAAATTAAAAAAAGACAAAAGGTTACCTTTATCGGCGGAGACATGAGAAGTAGCGCCGGTATCCATCACCCATGGATTCGGTGGTGGATTGAGGCCCATAGTGTACATGGCGGTCTCAATATCAGTGGGAGCATACTCATGACCCGCCATATAGGCCTGCTGGGCTGTCATAGGATGTGGGCCCAATAAACCATCTTTCCTGCTTTGGGCCGGTGTGGAGCCAGAGAACTGTTTGGGCCATGGTGCACTTGGATAAGGGCACGGTGGGATGGGCCATCCAGATGGGCCAGACCAATTATTGGGCATAGAATACCACGGCTGCCATGGAGAGAGCATCGAGCGCTGATTGTTACCGCCGCCTGGTCGACGATTTCCAGTGTTCGGCGAACCGGTACCAAAATTGCCCCGTCCGCCATGGTTATACTGACCTCTGCCGCCGGATTTTTGACGCCGACCTCCGCCTTTGGAGTTGTTGTTCCGATTTGGGGTTTTGTAGCCCGAATTCTCCCCATTCTGTGAATCGGATGTAGGCGCAATCATAGCAGCGTTTGAAGAGGTTGCAATCTTCTTTGCCAAACCCGCCTCCTCAAGGGTAAGCATTGATCTGGCGTGATGGAAAGTCGGCAGTGGTTTACTCTGGCGAAGGAGAGTACCCACCCCGTTGTAAGCTTCGGTAAGACCCGAAACAAGCTGTAGAACCAATCTATCATTTGAGACCTCAGCGCCCACATTTCGCAATTGATCAGACAGCTCTTTGAGGCGTTGGCAGTATGCCGAAACGCTCTCAAAGTCCGATAAAACCGTGTGCGAAAGTTCTTGTTCGAGTGTGACGGCGCGAGCATGTTTGTTATCCTCGTAGAGATCACGAAGTCGATTCCATGTGTCCATGGCAGTCGACCCCGAGACGATAACAGTGTTGATGAGATCGGTAGAAATTGTGGCATAAATCCAACCCAACACGGTTGCATCTAGAGTAGACCAAAGTTCTGCATCATCCGAATTCGGAGCAGGGACCGGGAATTTGTCATTCGGAATGATGTGATGTAGAACTTTCATCGATCTAGCACAAATTTTAAACAGTTCGGCCCACGTAGAATATTGAACCTTAGTTGATTCCAATTGAATCGGTATGTGGTTACGTATGTTGGAGACACCGAGGGCTGGGTGGAATCTGTTTGAATCGGTGTTGGTGATGGTGTTGGTATCAGTGTTGGATGGTGCCATGGATAGAAAAGAGGTAACGAAATTGAGATGAAGAATGGAGGAAAATGATGAGCGGAAGCAAGAAAAATTCTAGGATCTCTCTGATACCATGTGAGAAATCAATGTGTTGTCTATTCCATTCAATCACCATCTATAAATATACAATGTGTATTGACCGAGAGAATCATATCACGGCTATAATCAAGCTAACCTTTACTACCTACCATGAATACAAATATTGCCTAAATATATTTCATTAACTATAATATATTATATCATAAATATAATATATTCTTCTAACAGTGGCATACATGGCTGCTTCCTCTTCTTTATTGCTTTGGACGCAGGGAAATCACCACAATGCTGTCGAGTGAATACCAAGATGCGGCCGATGATAACATAAGGGATAATTAGGTTTAAGGTATAATACTCAATTAGCTAGTCAAGCCCATAATTATTAACTCGGGCCTTGGCCTTTGGCCGGCCCAACTCAGAAGATTAGAACCCGACTCATACTATTAACTAAGCGGTCTAAATAATAATAAAAACAAACGTCTAACTAAAACGAACCGTCCAACTACAGGCCGTCTAATAAATTCATTCATGACAAATATTAACTACTTTAACACATATAATTCAATTTTCTACTAATTAAAAATAATTAATTAAATAACTTAAATTTCGGGACGTTACAGTTAAATTTGGGAATCTTCATTTACTGTAAATATGTCTAATTATTGAAACTGATTTGAAGGAAAATGATATTTTAATGCCTAATCATTTGCATAATGAATTTCAGTTGATACCGAAAATGTAGTAAATCCATAGTTTAAGGTAAATGCAGGCCAAAACTGGATTAAAATGTTGAAGACACTAACCTGTGTACACCAGTAAGATTAAAATCAATGACCTTTTTCCATTGAGATGCCTTCATTCTTATTGAATTTACCATCTCTTGTAATTTATTTATTTATTTTTTGAACGGCTTACCATCTCTTGTAATACATGCATTATTTCTTATTTTACTCAGATTAAATAAAAAACAAATATGAGAGACATAGGACCAATAACTAACCCTATATGAATTAAGTAACCTGCATTGTTGACAAATATTTCATTGTTGAAAAATAGGACCAAGAACTAACCATATGTGAATTAATAACTAACCACTTGTCTGGCATGTCTTGCTTCGCTATTAAGAGCCAATTGCAGTACAATAATATTTCAAAAATAGGAAAAGACAAAATAAGAAATAAAAATAGTAATATTTTAAGTAATTTAGTAAAATGACAACCTTGAGGATTTCAAGGTTAGTCCATGGCCCTTTATTAGATAGAAGACAACCCCCTTTATCTGCACATGTACATGTGTCACTTAAGAATTCTTGTAACACAATACAAAAAGTGCCAATCGAATATTTAACATAAGAATTATGATATAATAATATGAAGATGAATAATTACTTTGCATCGATTAGCTCGAGCAATTTTTTATGGTCCTTGTTACTCAGAACCTGACAAGAAATCATAACAGATATCACCTAACAAGCTTACATAATAAAGTTCCAGAATTTTATATTAAAGATAAAAAATAAAAAATTAAGCATACATGAATTTTAGCAGCCCGCTTTCGGATCTAGAAATGACTTTACTGTACTCCAGAGCAGCCTAAAACCAGGACTCCTGTAATGCATTTGATGGAGTGTCTGGAAATTTTAAAAAAAAGTTAGTTACTGATGACACAGATAAAATTCATCTGTATAGCGAGTGATCTTACTTCAGGATCAACTTTTCCTAATCTTTCAACCTAAAGCAAATAAAGCATCAATCTTAAACTTATATTCACTTATGAAAAGATTAAAACTACAACATAAATGCAAAAATATACCTCAACATCATATGATAATCAGAGCAGAGTTTTTCTGGGTTTGATTAGAAGTCAATTTGAATAATAAAATTAAGCCGAATGCAGCCAATCCACCAAACACTACATATATGCCGAATGAGTAGATCAATTAGTTAAGTTAATTACCTTCATATGCTGCAACAGACGAACATACGTCTTGGATTTGTTGTGTAGATCAACATAATCAGGCTTCATAAGTAGACCTTTCTGCCCAAAGCCAAACACCAATAAATAAAAATTTTGTATTTTTTTACAAAATTTAAAAAAAAAAAACATAACACATTCTCAATGCATATGGAGTGATTCTTGAAAGCAAATACTCCAAAAATTTCCCCATCTTCGTTTCTGTGTAAACATTCAATTAACAATTAACATAAAGTACCTATATACATACAATGGCAGTTACAGTATTTACACGATTCAAATGCATAAGGATGAAATTTAGCTATACATTTAAGAGATTGTTGTTTCACAGTTCATCATAAATCAATGATTTTTCATGGCAACCTTCGGTTTTGCTGATATAAATTCATGTAGATTCAAACAAAATCTGAATCAAATTTGTATCGAATTAAGTAATTGGACATGATATTAGGGTTTGCAAATGTACACATCCATAGTCTAACGTTAATTCGGTAATTAAAAAAAAAAATTCGGGATGGTGTAATGGGGAAATAATTCGATGGCAGTACCTGTCGCATTTATTTTTTCATTTATAATCTCAATTAAATGGTGCATTTCAAGATCTTAATTCGAAGATCGACCTTACACTTCGCATCCGATGTTGTGGTAGTAGTCGCTGTTTTTCCGGTGGGAGCCGCCGCCTTGATTTCTTGACAGGTAACTCTAATTGGTAACGGTATGATTCGATGGGAGCCGCCGCCTTGAATTCGATGGAATGAAGAAGAATCAATCACATGATTCGATCTGAATTGCAAGCGTATGTAAATGAGGAAGAATGGGGCAAAGTGTAAGAGTTCTGTGGAAACAAAACCCTAAAATGAATGAGTCGATACATGTGATTGCTGAAGTGTGAAGTTACCAAGTTACCCTTTGAGTCAGCGTTTGAGTCATCATTAAGGAGTGATGTGATTGACTGCCTAAGACACGTCATCAAAAAAAATTCATGTCCTTGCTCCATATATAGGTGGGAGATTGTAAAAAACATAAATAAAGGAAGAATTGTGACAATTGTACGTAAAGGATTGCTCCTTGTTTACAGTAACAACGATACTCAATCCTGTCAAATGCGAGGTTTGAAGGGGGTGAGATGTACACAGTTATACTTTTTGAAAAAACCTCTTAACAAAATTGTGTGGTGAGATGTAGAGAATTATATTTTCAATACGTACATCTGTATACATCAAAAGGTATTTTAGGATTTTCAGTAGAGACTGCAGTTCTGCATGTTTTAAAACCGATAGAAGACTAAGAGCTAGACTAAAGTTTTGAGGCCCAAATTTTCTTGCTTGTGTTACTTGAGCGTAAAAAAAATTGAAAAAGTTAGGTCTGGAGTCCATCCCACATCGATTTCTTATAAGAAACAGAAGGTGTGAAAGTGATATAAAGTGCAAGCAGTTGAGTTGCAGAAAAGTATGCAGCCATGTAGTGAGCACAAAGCGAACTATTCTTTCGCCTTTTACTAAAGAATACCGTGTGCTCGCTATATAAAATGGCATACACCAATTTTTGGAGAGTCTCTTCTATTATTGAAGAGCTCCAACCAATTATGTAGTCTAACTCTTTTAGGTCTATCTAGTAAGTCCTCCAACATATGTACTTGTGATAGTTACATCTGTTATAGTCTTTTACTACAGAAAAATAGTATGTTTGCTATTTAAAAGTGGCCTACACTTATTTTTTTAGAGTCTCTTTTTCTTTTAAATTACTCCAACCAATTTTCTAGTTACAAAGGTTTTAACTGAATTAGACACTTAATTGACTGGAGAATTTCATAATTTCTCCCTGCTGCACACAATTCGCCAACAGTCCTCTAGGTTTTGTTTACGAGATATGCTATTTAGGTTTCACCGTTTTATTGTGGTTATATCGAGTTCCCAACAAGATGGAGCCATCCATGGATCTGTTCATTGGATTTCACAAATCAACAGGAACCAAAAAGTAGTAGTGAATTGGTTGAATTGGGCTTCAAACACTATGCGCTTTGATTCGGGCAAATTTTCTTTTTTTTTTCTTTTCTATTTTCTTTTTGTTTTTTCTGCGCTTGTATAGCTTCGATTGTTTTTGTTTTAGTGCCTTTGGCTTTTGTTTCTCATTTGTACATATTCTTGATTTCTTGGTCCCGTCTCAGGTTTTTATCGATATCTACCGTTCGCCAATCTTTGGGTATCATTGTAGTCGGTTGTTTTAATAAAGTTTTTCTTCTTCTTTTAAAGTTGCAATTATTTGTGGGTGCCACTGCAAACAATTAGATCAAAATAAATTAAGAGTTAAAAAATGAGAAGCAGGGGGTTTGGTTTTCATCCCACATTGGCATCTTGAAGGAAACAAAATGTGTGAAAGTGACTATAAAACGCAAGTAGCTGGGAAGATGTAAAGGCACGCAGCCATGTGATGAGCACAAAGCGAACTATTCTTTCGCCTTTTACTAAAGAATACCGTGTCCTCGTTACTTAAAGTGGCATACGCCTATTTTTGCAGACTCTCTTCTTTTATAGAAGAGCTCCAACCAATTCTGTAGTTAACTTTTACTAGCCGGGTACCCGCGCAATGCGGCGGCGGGTACCTTGTGACTTTATTTCGCGGCGACCAATTGGTGGGTTGGGGTGGCTGCCCGGCTGGTGCTGGTCGCGGATGGTAAGTGGTGGCGGTGGTAATTTACACTTTTCAAGGTTTAAAAGATGGGAATTAAGTTTTACGCCACATTTAATGATACTTGTACCACATCGTACAAGTAATACTACAGAACGTACATATATATAAAACAACTATTATAATGTATTGGTTAAAATGTATTGTATAAAAATGATCACTACCTTTAAAAGATTGATAAAAGATAATAATTATAGTCCAAGATAACTCAGTTCTAAATGTATTGGTATAAACGGGTGACACAATGATCTAAGTTCATGTAATTTTAAAATTTCATTGTTTCATCTTTATTGAAGTTTAAAATAAAAATACTAATTTTCACACAAAAGAACATTCTAATTCAATAACCAAAGTAAAAAACCATATTATCAAATTACACAATTCTAGAATTGCAAATGAATCATAATTTAAATTAGGCTAAACGTAAGGATAGCAATAGTAAAAAAAAGGAATACGACTGTCATAAAATTTGCTCGCACATACGTAAAGATGAACAAAACACACATGGTTAAAATTCGACAAAAAATAATCAATTCGTTAACTATGGGTTAATAAAGATGAACAAAACTTTGTTGTCAAGACAAGAGTGCCAATAAGTCTTCATTTCTTTTATGGGAACACAGATAAGTAACCACCTCATTATCATCAGACTAAACAAATTAGATGCAATCCTGGACATTACTTATCATAATCCCGGTAACAGGAGATACACAACTATTCAACTTTTATAATTCCTGTCCAGGGCATGAAATGCACGGAAACGGGAAACCCAAAAAATGAAAATGACAGTAAATAGCAACCGAGATCTGTACGAAAATCAAAAATTTGCGAGCTGAAATACGCTAAACCGCCCGTGTTAATGGATTTTAAGACTTACAAAATCATGTGTCATGTAAGGGTCACAAATCACAATTATACCTGCAAATTGAACAAAAATATGCAGATTTAAAAACATCTTAAGTTACAATTGGAAAGAAATTCAACGGCACAAAAAAAACACTCGCCAAGACATTGTTTCTTCAATTTGTTAAGTACGATCTGTAAAAAACTCACTTAAAAGATTTAAAGTCGGTTAGCATTCTTCACTGAGTTAGCCTATACATTTACATACCTCTGTTAATCCAAAGAAACTAATTTCAGGATGCGTAAAACATACAACAATTCATGTTGGCCTCAACTGTAATTGCTACAACATTTACATCATTCCGGTGAAAATGCCAAAAATGACACATATGCAAATGCAAAGTCAAAAAAAAATATAAAACTTGGAAAAATCAAGATACAGAAACTATACTTTAATGGAAGCCAAATAGCATCAAGACTAACTGAAACAACTGTCTATCAAATCTCTTCATAACCGAAAAGTTTCCAAACCAAACTTCCTTGACAGCAACACCATATGCAAATCCTGAAACTTGGTCAAGCATTACCCTTTGTACAAATTTATTGAAAAACAAATCTGACGAAAAATATACAACCATTATTAAAACGATCTTAGTAATAGAGATCACCCGTATTCGATACAAAACGTAAAAATATTGCATTAAGGTCCATTCAGTATCCTTTAGTTTACTATAGCTAACAATTAAAAATCCGTAAAAAACGAAATTAGGTCATGGATGTAAACACAATTACATACTTTAAAAGAAAGTCAAGTGTCAACACTTACAGACATTGATTTATTGGAAAGTGAAAAATAATGGAACAATATGTGATTTTGATTCAAGAACGTCAACAACTTTAAAATTGTTAGCCTGCACAAACCTTTTCAACATGATCATACATAGGACATAGATTAGTGACAGCTCGACTCAAAAGAACAAATACAACATAAAAATGATTCACTTAAAACACTGCTCTGTACTTCCTCCTGTTCAAACAAAATGGAAAAAATGACACTTAAATTAAACAAAGATTCGATACGTGCCTTTAAAATTTACAGAGATTTCGAATTGGAACACTTAAATTAAACTTACTTACGTAAAGATTCTTGGTGGAGAATGGAGATTGCGTATGTTGTATTCCCCAACCGCGTGTTGTTTTATAGGTTGAAGAATCGTGCAAGTAAATAGGCTAATTACTTGAATCGAGGTGCATTTGAAAGGGCTAAATGCAGAATCGAGGTAATCTGCGTGTTCGAGGTGGGCATTTGAAAAGCCTAACCTAATCGCAGAATCGAGGTATCATCGGTTTTAGGAGGCATATGAACAAGCGTGTGAAATTCCAGATGGGGATGGCGTATGATGTGTAATTGGGGAGGCCATCATTGACTGGAAAATGCGAAGCCCAGTAAGGGGAGCATGCCAGTAAGTATTTAATTTGTAAGTGTTTAAGATAACCAAACGTAAGTGGTGGCTAGATCAGGTGGTAAGTCGTTGATATCTTAGCTTGTGGTCTCGCGTTCGAGACACGGTTACCTCATTTTTAC
Organism: Calendula officinalis; assembly: GCA_963853835.1. Classification (NCBI taxonomy): domain Eukaryota; kingdom Viridiplantae; phylum Streptophyta; class Magnoliopsida; order Asterales; family Asteraceae; genus Calendula; species Calendula officinalis. Next base: position 36,888,125 of record OY970828.1, read on the forward strand.
CCCATTTGATTAAAATCTCAAAATAGTAAGAATTTGGCTGAATTTTTAATTTGCTATTTAGAGAAAGGTCCTAAATACATTATAGATAGTAGAGATATGTATGTCTAATAAGTTCTCCAATGATGTGTATTTGTGATAGTTACAGCCTTTTACTAAAGAATATGGTATGTTAATTTTATTTCACAAATCAGAATGAGCAAGAAAGGAGAAATGATATTTATTCTTACAATTTAGACCTACTCATAGGCCTATCCACTTGATATGATGACATTGTGTTCCACTAATTCTCTCTCTTAATATTATCCCTTGATTTTGACACGTGTCTTCATCTAATGAGTAGGTATAAATGGTAGGCCTAAATACCATTACTCAGCAAGAAAGTAGTAGTGAATTGGTCGAATTGGGCTTCAAACACTATGAGCTTTGATCCCGGCAAATTTTGTTTCTTTGTTCATTTTTTTGTTTATTCCGTTGGTTGTTTTTGTTTTAGCGTCTTTGACTTTTGTTTCTCGTTTATACATATTCTTGGTCCTGTCTCAAGTTTTTATTGATATTCGTCGTTCAAAAAAAAATCCGATTTCACCGATCTTTGGGTAGTCAGTTGTTTTAATAATGTATTTCTCTTTTCCTTTTAAAGTTGCAGTTATTTGTGGGTGCTAAAATGAGAAACAGGAGGTTTGGTTTCATCCCACATTGGCTGCTATAAGGAAACAGAAGGCAGGGAAGCAACTATAAAATGCATGCAGTTGGGAAGTGGTATAAGCACGCAGCCATGTGGTGAGCACAAAGCGAACTATTCTTTCGCCTTTTACTAAAGAATACCGTGTGTTCGTTACTTAAAGTGGCATACGCCTATTTTTGAAGAGACCTTCCTAAAAGAAGGGCTCCAACCAATTTTTCAGTTGAAAATTATATTTTGAAGCCCTCCTTCCAATTGTTTAAGTTCAGAGGTGTGCTTAAAATTAAAAGTTTCTAAATATATATGTTCTTGTTGTGTAATGGTAGTGTAACAGAATATGTTTGTATTAATACTTGATTTAAAATTTTGGAACGATTTCTGTGTTTGATTGGAAAATCACCTCATTTATCGGTATTCGTTATCAGTCCTTAATTAAAAGAACTGTTGATGGTATTCGTGTGAATCAACAAGTTCAAGTTTTGTTTATCTCGTTTTTAGTCTAGATTATCTGATCCATTCTTAATACCAGGGAAAAGACATCCTTTTTAATGATAAGAATATATAAGGACAATAGCTTAGTATTAAACAAACAATATAACTATGTTGTTATTTTATGTTAAACTGGTCCACTGATATTCAACTTGCTGGGATGTATTTGTTGTTAGTATATTTTCTTCTTTTGAAAGTGATTCTCTGTTTCATTAGATTTCATCAATTTGGGGGTATCATTGTAGACTTGTAATGGGTTTTACTGGTTTCTTTTCTAGAAGCTGCAAGTAGGATACAAAATATAGGGTTTAGAATTTAGAAAGAAGAAAGAGGAGGTTAGGATTGCATCCCACATTGACGGATTATAGAAAGCATAATGTTTGAAGGTTATTATATAAAGAAGCGGGTGGGCTTGTAAAGAAGCACGCAGCCATGTAATGAGCACAAAGCGAACTATTCTTTCGCCTTTTACTAAAGAATAGCAGGGTACCCGCGCAATGCGGCGGCGGGTACCCTAGTGGGGGTTATAAGCACCAACATGAATAGCATTCACTCAGTTCAAGATGTTCCAAGATTTTCCCAGCATAATTTATTGGAAATGTTGTGCAATAACTTTGTTATCAGGGTTTTCCAACTTCAAAATACCAAACGTCTTAAAGCTCAGATACAAGTACATGTTTACAAAGTCTCATATACGATATATTTAAAAAAATTAGAAATGATTCAATGTGTATAGAGTTGGTTTAATATATGTATTGTCCACTTCTTAACTTTCGATCATCCCCTTGACTTGCCTAACTCCTGGTCAGCGGTTGACACTCTAACAGAACAGGTCACTCTAATATCTACAAAAAAATAACTGATGTAATGTAAAACTACAAATAAAAAAATAATATTAGTTACCGAAGAGATATAGCAAATTTAATTCGTTTTTGTTGGCCAATTGTTGCACCTGATAATACATGAAATTTTGTGGTCAACCTATTAAACCCGTTAGAGATAAAAACATAACCCTAATCGACCAATTTGTATGTAAACAATGAAATGGTACCTTAATAATTGTGTTGTATGTGAAAACATCCAACTTTAATGATCATTTTGACTCCAAATCAAGTCTGGTATCAAGACAGTGTGCATTCAAAAGGATATTATATGTTGCAACATCTTGTGGAGCAACACCTAGATTCTGAAAAAGTCATTCGAATTAGTCAAAATAATTCTAATGATGCATATGAATCTATGATCAAGTTAGAATTTAATCAAGAAAAGTCAGCCCAACTTCCCCAACATGAAATACAAAATGTTGGCATAACTTAAAGAAAAGTTAACAAAAAGATAATTCTATGAAAAAAAATAAGATTAAAGTAAGGTTTGGTGATCAAATCTTAGATCCTCTAAGAACAAATTTCCTGAAAATGAATATTAGCAAAACAATTTTGGTTGTTTCATTCAATAAATCAACCCTAGGAACAACTGAGCCATATTGTATAAAACATTACAAATGGTTCATAATATTGTAAAATTATAATTAAAAGCTGCCAAATGGAAGCATTATCTCTACTATATTATAAAGAGTTTACCCCTTCCATAATTAGCAACCTGAAAATTCAGCCAACACACTTGCTAATTATGGAATTGGACCTTTTGAAAAAAAAAAAAGCCTTACACAGGTTTCGAACTCGCCACCTGTGCATTATGTAACACAAGCTTTACCACTTGACCAGGCCTTCGGTTGCAGTACCCTTGCTAAACAACAGCTGTATATCTCTTCAAACGCTGAGGCCCACCGATTATAAAGCCTATCTGTTATTACCTATCAAACGGCCCATCATCGAAAATTTAGCATGTTCGTTATCTACGGGCCCATCGAATTACACCTCATCTGGTTATCAACATGTTCGGCTGATGCCTCTTCGTCATCACGGCTTTTCTTTTTCCTTCTCCCTCCTATTTCTCTGACAAATGATAGAACCAAAAACCCTAAATCCAATCATGTTCATCCGACTCCTCAGTTCTGCTGCCATGATGATTATCATTCTGCAAAACCCTACTCGATTACATACGCAACCTTCACTTCATAAATACAACATATCAATCGGTGAAATCCATACTAAATCTCCAAGAAAGAATTTGAGGTAAATATGTTAATTTGAACTGGTTCTATCGTTATTCTACTCATATATTCAAAAGCTGATTTTCGATTTGTATTATGACTGTACAAATCTCTAAATTGAATATAGTTTTGTTTGAGCAGAAGAAGTAAATCATCAATTTCAGGTATGTCTGATTCATTTAATTTTGATACGGTTTTTCTAATTTGACGTAACTATATTATCCAAGATGCTTTTAAGGAATCTAAAATCCTAATGCATAATGTAAATTTTTCAATAATTATATAGGCAATGGAGCAAACTTCCGAAAGTGGTATCATACACATTGACGGCTCCGGACTCGCAAATGCAACTGTCAGGGTAAGAAGTGTTACCTTTGTTAATCTATTTTGTCAAACGGGTTTAAAAATGCAACTGCACAAGTACACTACAACGACAAGTATAAAGGTAATCAACATGTTTAAAAATTGAATGTGGTGTTGCAGATAGGAAAAGTGGAAAACAAATTGTATGACCATGAGAACCACTTTATCTAAACACTAAAATCATATTAGAGTCTCAATACAAAGAAAATTAGTTTTGATTACACATTCAAACAACTGAATCTGGACGCTACTTCATTGTGGTTCCAAAAACTATCTCCCAAACATAAACCATACTTCATTGTTGTATGTATTCATTTTTTAAATACTTCATTGTTATATAATTTCTAACTTAATATTTTTCATTAAATTGCAAGAAGCATCACTTTAGGATGGAAGATGGAGATGTACATGTTTATGCAGCTGATTGACCTATCAAGGCTAATGGTCTTCATGTTTATTTAATACAATATGACTATATTTAAATTTAAATTTTTAATGTCTTATAAATATACCATTTATGATCAGTTGCTTATAAAATTATATTTTGATAATATGATTGAATTAAAGTTTCACATATTATTGCAGAAGATGCAAATGATGAACGGGCTGCCCTGAAACTTATGTTTGACGCGTTTGCTTAGTGTTTGGCTGAACCTAAAGTGAGTTTATTATTGTATCTTGTTGATTATAGGTAGCAATTTTGAAGCATTTACTTATAAATGGGTCAAACTATGTTGTATCTCTTATGGGTCAAATGGGATAAAACCAGAAAAAATAGTTAAAAGTAAATGGGTGATTAAATGATTAAATGCCCTCAATGAACTTATTAAATTGAATTAATACTGAAATAACGTATTTAAATATGTAATGGTGTTTTTCATACTTATATTTTGTACAAAATTGAAGTAAATTTTGGACATGGGTTTAAGACTTTTGGCCATTCGGGTCAACTATATTGTATCTCTAATGGTTCAAATGGGTAAAAACAAAATGGGTCGAAAGTCACCCAAAATCCTATTTTGAAAACATTACTACTGGATTTTTTCAATTTATGCATCGACAATGTGACGTTTGTTTGTGTTGTAAATGAGGAACATTGTGATTATGGACACCTGTAACTTACAAATACATATGTAGCTGTGCAGTTTTTTTTCCTAATTGAATTCCAGATGAAGATTTTGATATTTTATTATTGTGGTTTATATTTGGTGAAATGGGAATCTACAGGGAAGTAAACGTTTGCGGTTTTGGCGAAGATTGATCTTATGGACAAGTATATTGATGCAGTTGATGTAAGTTGGGTTTGTAAGTAATAATTTAAAATACTTGTTTTAGGTATGATTTAATTAAAACAAAAAAATGGAGATAAATGTTTTTTTTAATCTTATGCCCATTTTATTTTGTTACACTTGAAGATCTAACAATAGTGGACTTTTACTTTTTTTTGAAGAAAGTCAAAACTGTTTATGTAAACTACTTAACGATTTTAAATCAATATCATGACATGAAACTTGATGGGTATGCTTCAATTTCAAGCTTTTTAGTTTTTACACTTGAAGATCAATCTAAAGTTACTTTTCTTACGTATAAGTTAAAACATTTGTGTAGAAGGTATGCTTATGACAATGAAGGTATGATGGGAGCTCAGTGTTGTTCGGGTTTATTTATTTGTAGAATGCTTTTGTAGAAGCATAAATTGAAACGAAGTTTAAAAGGAAACAACAATGGGAGTGAAGGGGTTTCAAAACAACAATTGGCGCTTTTGTATTTCAACATGTATGTATCTTGTAACAAACTTTCTAAACCTTCCTCATAATCCCAACTTATCAAGATTCAAGCATATTTAATTCACTGCTCATCAGAAGTCTTAAATGGTCGAAATAAGAAGCAAAACAATAAATGCCTTAAAAACCATGTATAGGAGACTTATGAAAAAGATCACCTGAGTAGAAAGAATATAACTCCAAATAATGTGAATAGTAAATCAAGTTGATGTCATGAATAATAATTGAGCTGTGTTTGATCTCAAATGGAGAAAAAATAGCTTAAAAAGAAAACATAATTGTGTTTATTTAAAAGGAGAATTGATTTTGGTACCACAACTTTTAATGGTTATACCACACAATTATAAATTGTTCTTGTGACTCGGGATGATATTAGACGACATACTAACTGGATTTGCTAAATGCATGATCTTTTCTAACTTCTGTGTGTAATTTCCAAATCAATTTAGTGTTGTTGCTTCGAATGTTGAAGATTGGCTTAAGATGACATGCTACCATCGAACAAAAGTTGTTGGCCATAAAATATAGTTTCATGGTGTCCGCCGCCGCATTGCGCGGGTACCAGCTAGTATTATTATTATGAACACAAACTTGAATAGGCACCATGAGAGTATGCAAGACCTTAAAATCTAATAGGAAATTTAACATCACAGGACCCAATGATGTTTTAAATCTTGAAATCCTACAATCATCATTATATAATTTATATGTTGCATTAATGTAGACAGAAAAACCAATGAAGACTACATTTTTGATTCAATGGTTATTGAAAAATCGGTGTTATTATCTTGATTTACCTTTTGTGCAGCAAGTTTTGACTTTTCACTCTTTGCTCCCCAACAAACCTGAAGCAGTAACCAAGCATTTTATTCTAGTTTTATAAGGTATTTTGTTGTGGTATGATCACTTATTAGAGAAAATGAAAGTTTTAATCAGCAAAATATGACTTTAAGGGAAATATAGAATATTATGTTAAAAAAACTTACCATCTTCCCAGAAGCAAAGATTAAAGAAGTTGTATTTTGTTCCCTTATTCTCATGCTAACAGCAGCAAAACGCTGAATTAACAAAATTAAAATGTGGTAATCCAGATTCAAAATTGATTTTTCTGAAGTCAAAATGCAGAGATTTTAGTCCAATAAGGTTGCTTCAATGCACTGTGAAATAATTGAAGAAATTGTTCTAGGGTTTAGGTATTCAATTTATCATTTATTAAGAAATACCCAATTCAAGTATGTTGACATTTGTTCTTAGTTCAAGATTCAATTTTTACAGATACACAATTTCAAAGAAACCCAAATTTTAAAATTATTACTCACATTTTAATCACTGAATCGTGAATAGAGAGGAAGAAACTTAATGTGTTGAGCTATCAAATCCAAGAAAAAGAGCATCTTTTGGGAGAGAAAGATCCACCAGGGAAAATGATCAAATATAGCTAATAAAACCCTAATTTCCTGCATCATAAACAACAAAAAATTATCCTTTTATTAACAACATACAAGTAGCTTTTTCTAATTCACAACATACTTTAACCAGTCAATCATAATGCTCGATTGGTCATCTGAGTGAAATTTAAACTACCAGTATCTTTTTCTCTTGTAATTTAAACATCTCCCAATTGTTGGAATCATCATCTTGAGAGCCCTGCAACATATTCATAATGAATCTTTAAATACCGCATCCAAGGAAATTAAAAGAAATTCAGTAATTCCACACACCTGGGTCGATTTCGAATAAAGCACCGCATCCAAGCAAAAATGATTACAAAAAAACAAGACAAAATGAAAAAGAGGGAATGTAACAAACCTGTAGTGAAATTTGACGGAGAAGGATGTGGTGGCGGAGGGGGGCGTCGGCGGAGGCATTTGTTGGAGGTTAAGAATCTAAACGAAATCGACCGATATAGGGTGAAGATTTGTGCAAGTTTTAACGAATCGAGGAGGCGTTCTTGCAGAAGGATACTCATTGTTTAAGGAATCAAGGCATATACATAAATTCATTGATGAGGCTTGTGAGAGGGACCAAGGAAATTGAAAGGCCGATAATGAAAGAATGCATGGAATCGAGGAGGCGTCGATCCATTCAATGGTGGATTGATTCAATCGAAGAGTCATATTCGTTTCGGAATGCACCCTAGCACAGATGCCCATTACTCTGTTGTCGTGCTAGCCGAAGCCCACATGCCCAAAATGTTTATCTTTATTAAAGACATATTAGTCAAAATAACCAATTGATAAACAGATCAGCTGGTTTGGTTATGGACATGTAAATGGAAGGTCGAGGGTTCGAATCCTGCCCGCTCGACTTTTTTTAAACTAAAAATGCTACTTTCCATAATTAGCAAGAATTTGGCTGAATTTTCAGCCTGCTATTTAGGGAAAGATATAAATGCTTTATAGATAGTAGAGATAGAGATACCGTGTGCTCGTTACTTAAAGTGGCATACGCCTATTTTTGGAGAGTCTCTTCTTTCATTGAAGAGCTCCAACGATTCTCTAGTTAAACTTTTATAGGCATATCTAATTAGTTGTACAATTTGTGATAGTTAGACCTTTTATATTCGTATATCTATGTGTTTGCTATAGTTACACCTTTCATATGTGTACTAGCAGGGAACCTGTGTAATGCGGCGGCGGGTACCCTGTGACTAGGGCTGTTGAAATTAACCGAAATCCGTTCTACCCGCCCGACCTGTTTCGAATTTGGGTAGATCGGGTCGGGTAGTTCGGGTATCGGGTAGAAACATTCGGGTATCGGGTAACCCGAAAATATAACGGATCGGGTATCGGGTAATATATTAAGTCAGCGGGTATACCCGAATACCCGAATTTTTTTAAAAGGGTTTATTTAGCAGGTAAATCATAGATAAATGTGTTACAATTTTTTTTATACAAATCGAAATTATTGATAGTGCATACCTCATATATGGCGATTTGGATCTCAACGTGTCCCGGTAATTTCTTTTAATCAAATTGCATGAATCTTCACATTTATTGGTATTTGTAATACATAATTGAAACTTAAATATATATGATCATGATGTTTTATATATATTTTAAAGACAAACATGAATATGTTTGCCCATCAACGTTTCTTTTCTATCTAGCAATTTCACGAACATGAATCTATTACACGTTAGCTAATGTAGATACGTATGCTTACCAATCTTGGATTGAAAACATGGTTTATTTACTACAACATCTTGGATTGAATACATGGGTTTATTTACTACAACAATTTACTATCTCTTACGATTATATATTCTAATCAAGTTTGCACTAATCATATTTAATGTACACTTCTTTTAAAATTTCTAATCTTTCAATGAATATTCAAGATAATTTTAGTTACAATTATATAATTTTCACATTAATGGATCATGTTGATGACACTGTACTTACATGGTTTACTTTTGTTTGCAAGAGCATTAAATGTTTCCGTGGACAAGTCCACATCGACGAATGATGTGTTTACACGTCGATTACCTTGTGGACAAAGGAACACGGATCTTGGGCTATATGTAGAGACGTAAATGCTTGCATTTATAGACACCTTTTAGAATTCATAGCACAAGAACATTCTCTGAGAGTTGTTATTGTCTGGTATTAACTTCTTCATAGTTATTACTCAGACATTCAATATCAGCTGTTAGTATCAGCTGATATAAAACTCTCCTTGCATATTCTTCTAGTTTGAGCGAACAAAAGTGTCATTTCAAGTAGAAAGTTTTAGTTAGTGTGTACTATCTATTTCCGCAAACTTTGTACTGTATTAAGTTGTTTTAATAAACTCTTAATCATTGAAATCTTGTGTGTTCTTTATCTTATCTTCGTTACTTGGTCAAAACGCAACACGTTTGTGTTGTTGGGATCCAACAGATGATATGCATTTGGGATAGTTAGACATTTTATGTGTTTATCTAGTAAGTCGGATAATATAAGCCATTATTTTCTCGGCTTCACAGAGATATTTGCACCAGGAGTTCCCGAAGGCTGGCTTTTTAACTTTTACTAAAGAATATCGTGTGTTTGCTACTTAAAAGTGGCATACACTTATCTTTTAGAGTCTCTTTATCTTTTACAGAGCTCAACCAAATTTCTAGTTAAAAAAGTTTTAACTGAATTAGACACTTAGTTTTCTAGTTAAAAAGGTTTTAGCCGATTTCACCAATGTTTGTAATCTGTTGTTTTAATAATGGTTTTTTCCCCTTATAAAGCTTCAATTATTTGTGGGTGCCACTGCAAGCAATTAGATGTAAATAAATTAAGATGAAAAGAATCAGACGCAGCAGGTTTGGACCTTTGGTTTTCATCCCACATTGGCTGCTATAAGGAAACAGAAGGTAGGGAAGCAACTATAAAATGCATGCAGTTGGGAAGTTGTAAAAGCACGCAGCCATGTGGTGAGCACAGAGCGAACTATTCTTTCGCCTTTTACTAAAGAATACCGTGTGCTCGCCACTCAAAGTGGCATACGCTTATTTTTGGAGAGTCTCTTCTTTTATCAAAGAGCTCCAACCAATTTTTTAGTTAAGCATTTACCACTTTCACTAGCAGGTACCCGCGCAATACGGTGACGAGTACCTGTGTAACAATGTTTTGTGGCGGGCAAATTTGGGGAACATGCTTTCCTTCCTAATTTAACAAACATCTCACCTACCATAATATTTTGTAACAACACATGAGATGTCTACGACATATCTAATCTCCCCAACGACTAAACCAGAAGTTAAGTCAAAGGGTCCATTGTGTTGTCCTTAATGCAACCTTTGGATCACCAAGGTTAATAGATAACATAGTTTTTTCAGCTTTTTCAAGTACCAGCTACTGATTTAAAAAAAACAGAAAGATATCATAGTTCTTTCCTGTTGCTAGCAGTCGTTTACACTTTGTCAATACCCAGATGTGAATCAATATCAACATCAACTTAGGTTTCGTCAAGCAATGTATCTCCCTAGACAAACAAATAAAAATATCACAAATGACCTTCGAAACTTCCATCTGAAGGAAAACAATGTTTACCATTGTTGACTGTTGTGAGAGTGAAAGTATTGTTGACTTTGACAATTTCCTCACCTTGATCAATTTCCTCACTTAGTCACTAATCTTTGATCTGCAGTAGCATCTCAACCTTGTAAAATATGTATCTTAATTCTAACTATAATTCCCTCACCAAATTTATCAAACAAAGGTCTACCAGCTCGCCTGAAAATTTACATCACAACATAATAGAAGGGTTAATACAAAATTTAGAGCTCAATAAGCTGAAAATAAATCAGTGAAAACATCTACTTTTCAAAAAAAAGTTATTATATATTAACTATTAAAAAGAGAAAGAACTAAATCGATGGTACTTGCATAAAGTCTAGAAGATCAATACTACCATTACTGTCAACGTAAGAAAGGGACATTCATTTACTGCAGAGATGATCATCAAACTTCAAACAAAATTCAATAATGAGTATGCACCGTGAAAAAGTTAACCACAACAATATAGAAGCTAGCCAAACAAAACATTTTTGTGGAAAAGTACCTCCACAAGTAATCTTGGTTGTAGCAGCAATATCAACACTTATATGTTCTTGAAACAATTTCCTTGCTCCTTCCTACAGATGTTACATCAAAATAAATTAATTGAAGAATCAATACATATTTGCATAATTGTGCGAATATACATATATCATGAACAAAACAAAAACTAAATCTGAAAACCTAATCGTTCATGTTTTCAGAAATGAAAAACGCAATCTGATGTCTATGATTTCAATTAAACACGTACCAGTCACAAACTAAAATCAACTTCAATCAATGCGGCAATTTGGAGTAACTGTAAGTCCGTAACCTTAAAAAATCACATCAATACATTTGTGTGTGATTGTGCATATACACAAATATTTTTAACAACTAAAATTGACCAAATCTGAAATCAAGCGAAGTAAATCAAAGCTTACAGAGTCGCAGAAAGACGTTTATTGCAGCATACGCGTGTGCAAAAACTGGCAATGATTCGACTGCATATAAGATTAGGGTTGTAAGAACAAACCCCATAGTTAAGATCGATATCACCAATCAAATTCGAAATGATAAGTCTGAGAAATCACAAAAAACAAATCGAATTAGATCGAATATATCAACCAAATTTTGTATATGTTAATCTATTATCGTGTACTAAAGCTCGGATTATCATGTATAACGAAATAACAAATCCAAAAAAAATTCTCGAAACAGGAATTGATAAAAATCAGAATTGATTAAACTGAAGAAATAAACGATGAAGGTGTACCACGCTTGCAGGCTGCAACGATCGTCCGTTTATGCTGCGCCTTGAACTCAAACTTATGAGAAAGAAATTAGGGTTTGGTCGGATTAAAAGCATTGGGCTGTCGTTTAAATTTCCAATTCAATTTCCCAATCGGCGGTTCCATTCCCAAGTCGTCGTTTACAATTCCCGTCGTTTCCATTTCCCCCGTTCATGGTTTGGAACGATTAATAATAAGCATTGGGTTGTGCGCTAAACATATGATATAGTTAATAATAAGGCTTTAGGGTTTAATATTTGGAGATATTAACAGACGCAGGCTTGTCCCAGCGGTTGTTGATGCAGCTTAGTAACCAGAGGTGGTGGTGGGTTCGATTCCTGCGTAGTGTGTTTTTTTCCAAAAAAATTACAATTCTATAATTAGCAAGTGTGTTGGCTGAATTTTCAGCCTTGCTAATTATAGAAAGGGTAAACTCTTTATAATATAGTAGAGATAATTCATAAGGCTGAAAATTCAGCCAACAAACTTGCTAATTATGGAAAAAAAAATTATAGCTAAAAAAATACAAGGAAAAGCATGTTTCGAACCAGCGACCTTCGGGTATCAACTCTATGTCCAAACCAGCTGATCTGGGCATCGAATGGGGTAAACATCTTAAACATATCTTTAATAAAGCGAAAAGAGGTCACCGATGTGGGCTTCAACCCAACATAACTCTAAATTAGTGTGCATCAACCACCCTATCTGACACAACACACATTTCCAGCTCCGTTAAGTCACAAATAATCATCACCATTGAACGAATCGACCGACCTTTCAATTGCCGACCTTTCAATTGCTTCATCCTTCTCCCACGATTATGCATTAAACGAATTTGAGGTTGGTTTCAAAAACACAGACCCCTGATTCGAAATTACAAGCAACGAATTTGAGGTTGGTTTCATATTCATATATGGTTACTGTTTCAAACACAGAGACTCGACGCTTTATATCAGTATAAAATAATTCGAGTACCAGGTGTAGGAGCTAATACCAATTTTCATTAATAAAATACAATTACAATAAGGGAAATTGACGAATACGTTTACAAAAGATTGAAACAAACTAAATAGAACAAACAAGTACAAGGTTTTGGTTGAGTCTCGTGAAATTCACGATCCCCTTAAAATAGATTCGTTGTCTATTTCCCAGGGTAAAACAACCGAGTAGTTTTACACTACCGGATATAATCCAAGCCAGAACACTAACCAAGATTAGAGTGTTATCTTTAAGAGAGAAAGCTGTGAAAGAAGAAGTAGGTGTTGAAGGTGTATTTACAAATGAGACCCAAGGTCTCCTTTTATAGTGTAGAATGCCAAGTGATGTTTAATCAAAACATTAAATGCATTCAATACAATTAAACAAGAAATTAAAACAGTAATCTGCACTAATTGCAGAATTTTCGTAACTGTTCTGCTCAGTCCTTCTGGTCAGTCCAGGAACTCAGTCCGAGAACTCAGTCCGAGAACTCAGTATCAGAAGTCAGTATACGAACTCAGTATTGGAAGTCAGTGCAGCAGCTCAGTATCAGACTGATGCTGCGCAGGTCAGTATCAGACTGCTGCTGCGCAGGTCAGTATCAGACTGCTGCTGTGCAGGTCAGTATTGGAAGTCAGTATCAGACATCTGCTGCGCAGATCAGTACTGCAGGTCAGTATGAGACTGCCTGCTGCGCAGGTCAGTATCAGACTGATACTGCGTAGGTCAGTATCAGACTGCAGCTCAGTACGCGTCGAACACTCAGTGCGAGGAGGTCGGTATTGATCGGTTCAGTACTGAGGTGGTCAGTATGAAAAAATCAGTACTGAGGAGGTCAGTACGAGACAACTGCAGTGTCGATGAGGTGCAAAAATTGACCCGCACGAGCCCGGAATTTCGGAGCTGCATTCGTGCCCGCAGGTCGCTCGGGCGTACACGAGTTCAAGCTATTTCGGGCAACTCAGTCCAAATTATTTGCACCCCCCCCCCCCGCGCGTAGGCGTGCGGGTAAAACCCATGTATAAGGATTTAATCTTCCATACAACTTCCAACCTTATAAACCAACAAATGGTTTCATCTTTTTCCTATGTGGGATACTCTCCCACATCCCCCACTTCCAAGATTTCTTGTATCAAACACCCTACTTTGAGAGTCGATATCTCATTCACCACAACTCGACTTTGGACACGCTATATACCGTTGCGTAGCTCTCATATAGGAGAACACATAGCTACCAACCAATAACTATATATAACACATATATATATAATTATATAGGTCCAAAGTTGGTGAAAAATCATTTTATCACAACTTTTTCCAACAATCCCCCACATGAATAGAGATCGATTGAAAACACCACAAAACATCGATAAATGTTCAACAGTCAAGTCTTGCAAAGGATGGGTAGGTGTTAGCCTTTGAACCCTCCCTTGAGAAGCACACTTAGTCTCCTAGCAGTCAGTAGACGCGATGTCCTTGAACTGAGTCCGCCTTTTGTGTAGACGACGGTATACATTCTCACAAGACTCTCCCTAACTTGTTCATATCCTCTTATCGTGCCCGTCTTGGTCATGGACACTGCCTGGTTCTGCGAGAGCTACTAAGAATTGTGCCCAACAATCCCATTCGAAGCGACCCCACTTCTCTCTCACATAGGTGATTCTCTACCACGAATCATTAAAAGCCATAGTGCTTATCCTCATTGTCACTGAACTAGGAATGGACTAGGAAGTAGTACAATGTACTCCCTTTAAGAATGTATGGAGGAATTCCGTTACCCCCACAGTGACATCCCTTCGTTTATACAATTAGGTTGTCCTATTGAACCTAGATCTTGGGATCTCCAGTCAACTAGGTTAGGTTTCCTTCGCATAAACTTTTATTCCAAGGGCTTTAGTCCCATTCCATAACTAACTCTCTACTTAAGTCTTTTTCATAAGCGGATCCGCAAGTTTATCATTTAACTTTTATAGTCAATCATGATAACTTCACTTGAGAGTAGTTATCATATCATATTTTGTCTCACCATTATACATTGTACACTTGACTAATGTAAATTTGAGACAATAATATATACCATCAATTATTTAGAATATCTTCTTTAATTGATGTTAATTTTCTATTAAGATGAATTAATACCTTAGCAAGGTACCCCCACATTCGTAAGTATTTATTAGATGATTTTCTTTCAAATCAAAATGCATACGATGTTTCATCTTATCTTCACGGGTTATCTTATAAAAGATAAGTAGTCGACACACGACTTACCCCCACATTTGTACATATTAATGTATCAATCACTTCATATTTACTTTTCTCTAAAGTAAAGTTACACTCTTTCGTGTACATCAAGGAGTTTTGGTTATTTCTTTCAACCAAATGGAAGGATGTATTCGTTATATTTGTGAATTTGAATCGATGTGGAATGTATTTTAAAGTTAATTTAAATAAAATAGGACTTTAAATTGAAATTTATTGACATAAATGTAAGTAACACAAGAATAATAAACATAATAAAGTTTTATTCATAATAATCATTTATTCAAATAACATTTAATTTAAACGACATTTAATTTAAACATGCCGTTAAGGGCATAGCCCTTCCCCACAAACATTCCACTTTTTGTTAGCACAACCTTGTCCGATTCAAACACTAAACGAAAATCAAACTTGTTCAACAACCACCCGGAAACAAGATTCTTACGAATCTCCGGCACATACAACACATTGCTCAACACAAGTTCTTTTCCCGAGGTCATCTTCAAGACCACTTTTCCTTCTCCTTTCACATCGGCCGTCGCCGCATTCCCCATAAACAACTTTTCACCATTGTCAACCTCTTTGAACGTGGTGAATCGGGCTCGATCAAAACAAACATGACGGGTAGCACCCGTATCAACGAACCAACCAACATCATTAGTTCCTACCAAGTTTACTTCCGAGATCATTGCCGTGATATCGGATATCATTGCCACAAGTTGCATATGTTCATCACTATGCTCCACCACATTGACTTCATGTGCATTTTCTCGTTTCGGTTGCTTACAATCCGAAGCCCTATGACCCTTTTGGTCACAATTGTAGCACGTACCGTTGAACTTGTGAAATTTCTTTTTCACAATCCCATCTTTTGGTTTCAAATGACCATTCTTGTTCTTGACCACATCTTTGCCTTTGTTTCTCCTAGAAGATTCCCCATTCTCAACAACATTAGCTTTTGCCGACTCGGGCAAGTAACTAATCTTTTGAGCAACTTTATTGTCTTCTTCAATACGAAGGCGAACAATAAGATCTTCCTAGAAGTTTGGACGTCGTTATTTTGCAATACACGTTGTACAAAGAATCAATCAAGCCATTCAAGACATAATTTCGGCATATGTAATCCGAATGCTTCCATGCATCTACCGCGTTCACGGATTGAACATCGGTCTCCCCATCAACGATCGTAGGAGCGGATTCGGTCAAGAACCTTGCAAGGTTCAACGTGGTCAAGTAGAAGAACATCTTTTGTTGCCATCTTTTAAAGTTCAAACCATTGAACTTTTCGGGCCTTTCGGCATGGTTGGCAACGGTGTTCACGGCTACTTGAGTTCCAACCAAAGGAATAGCATTCACAAAAGGTGGAGTCAACACGGTGGATGCCGGCGGCGTATCCATTCCACTTTCCATCTTTCAACTGAAAAGTACAAAATAAGACAAATTAGTCTTAATCCAAAATTATATAAGTTTCTCACATACAACTAGCTAAAAGATATATTTCAAGTAACATCCTTATAGGAATCAACTCAAGAAGTCAAAGACTATCTTGTATCTTTTCAACTAATGTAACTTTCGAAACTTTATAACTATCAACTACAAGTTTCATAAGAAACTCCAAAATTCTCAACTTTGAAAGCAAAATTCTAGATGCCAAAGCAATCCATAGATAAAAATCCCGAAGAATTTTAGCTTTTCACAAGTATGAGAAAATCAAGTAGCCAAAGCAAACTTGATTACAAAAAAATTTTTAAATCCAAAATTGTTTTAAACTATATATCAAGTTATTTAAAATCAAACTTTAAAAACTTGATATAATAAACTTTAAATCCAAAAATTTGATTCAACAATTTAAACAAAACAAAATTGGAAATTTTTTTTTTCTAAAAACTCAATTGAACCTTTTTGTTCTATATAAACGTTTCAATCACCACTTTTCCGAATCTATGCTATTAACGAGCAAAATCCGGAAAAAAAAATATGTATTTTCCAACCGGTATTAGCTAGAGAGGAAAATCTATTTTAAGTTTGTAGGAGATAATACCAATTTTCATTAATAAAATACAATTACAATAAGGGAAATTGACGAATACGTTTACAAAAGATTGAAACAAACTAAATATAACAAACAAGTACAAGGTTTTGGTTGAGTCTCGTGAAATTCACGATCCCCTTAAAATAGATTCGTTGTCTATTTCCCAGGGTAAAACAACCGAGTAGTTTTACACTACCGGATATAATCCAAGCCAGAACACTAACCAAGATTAGAGTGTTATCTTTAAGAGAGAAAGCTGTGAAAGAAGAAGTAGGTGTTGAAGGTGTATTTACAAATGAGACCCAAGGTCTCCTTTTATAGTGTAGAATGCCAAGTGATGTTTAATCAAAACATTAAATGCATTCAATACAATTAAACAAGAAATTAAAACAGTAATCTGCACTAATTGCAGAATTTTCGTAACTGTTCTGCTCAGTCCAGGAACTCAGTCCGAGAACTCAGTCCGAGAAGTCAGTATACGAACTCAGTATTGGAAGTCAGTGCAGCAGCTCAGTATCAGACTGATGCTGCGCAGGTCAGTATCAGACTGCTGCTGCGCAGGTCAGTATTGGAAGTCAGTATCAGACATCTGCTGCGCAGATCAGTATGAGACTGCCTGCTGCGCAGGTCAGTATCAGACTGATACTGCGTAGGTCAGTATCAGACTGCAGCTCAGTACGCGTCGAACACTCAGTGCGAGGAGGTCGGTATTGATCGGTTCAGTACTGAGGTGGTCAGTATGAAAAAATCAGTACTGAGGAGGTCAGTACGAGACAACTGCAGTGTCGATGAGGTGCAAAAATTGACCCGCACGAGCCCGGAATTTCGGAGCTGCATTCGTGCCCGCAGGTCGCTCGGGCGTACACGAGTTCAAGCTATTTCGGGCAACTCAGTCCAAATTATTTGCACCCCCCCCCCCCCCCCGCGCGTAGGCGTGCGGGTAAAACCCATGTATAAGGATTTAATCTTCCATACAACTTCCAACCTTATAAACCAACAAATGGTTTCATCTTTTTCCTATGTGGGATACTCTCCCACATCCCCCACTTCCAAGATTTCTTGTATCAAACACCCTACTTTGAGAGTCGATATCTCATTCACCACAACTCGACTTTGGACACGCTATATACCGTTGCGTAGCTCTCATATAGGAGAACACATAGCTACCAACCAATAACTATATATAACACATATATATATAATTATATAGGTCCAAAGTTGATGAAAAATCATTTTATCACAACTTTTTCCAACACCAGGTTGGTTGATGACTATTCAATTGTTTAATTAATGTATACTTGATTTGATTTGATGTGTTGCTTGTTTATTGTTTCTAATCGTTTCCAATTCAGCTGTGTTTTAATTGATTTCGATAGATGTTTTTGTTTAGTAGTCATGGCTACTGCTATTGTCACCTGGAGCTCCACAAACATGTGGTTAAGGATTGTGAAAAGCCTTATCTACACCAACGGTGTAGTAGTTAAAGGAGTTTGCTCAGACTTCATGTGTAAGAACATATCTCTCAACTTGTTGGTTACTCATATGATTATGGTTGCTGATTTCATCCTCTTATTTTTTTTTTCACGAATCATGATCCTAACACGTGATTGATTACTAATAAACATCTACAATTGTAGCTTGCAACACAACTTGAATTGCTCCCCTCCCTTCGTTTATGTCAAAAATGTTCTTTGAGAAGCACAATGACTATCAGGTACCGTTGACTTGGATAAATCTTGTTTATTATTTTTTTTGTTTTCGATTTGATAATGTACAACCTATTTCACTTGATATTTGAAATTGTGCAGCTGAAAATTTAATTTTATTCAGTTAAATGTTTTTTTTCGAACGGCAAGTTCTATTCAGTTAAATGTAAACCCATAATATCTTTTGTCCCGTTTCTAATTTTAAGCAATTGTGTGTCAATTAACTAATGTCTCTGTTTTGGCATTAAAGATGCAACTCCAATAGCATTATCAATGAAACTGATGCTCCAACATGACTTCATCGACGTACTCGAGGGAGGTATTAAACTTTTCTAACAAATGCACCTTAAGCACTGAAATCGACCCTTTCGAAAGTAAGTAGAAGGAAAAGCAGCTAAATCTCACCATCACACCATTTCAATCTAATAATTTGTTGACTTCTAACAATTGGTCAAACATTCTTTTCAAAATGGTCATTACTTTCTAAAAGAGTTCAATCAGTTGATTATTTCCATTATACAAGGGTCTATAAATATACAAAGATAGACCACCATCATACCTACAATTAAGCTAGTATTGACTACCTACCATATTCTAATATTGACCAAATATATTACATTTATTTTAATATATTCTAACACTCCCCCACAGTCGAAACGGGAGAAGGATGAACAGTGAGACTGTGACGAAAGTCCTCGAACAAAACTAATGGAAGGCTTTTGGTAAAAGTGTCCGCAATTTGATACCGTGACGGGACATGTAAGACACGTACCAAACCACGAGCGACTTTTTCTCGTACAAAGTGGATATCCATTTCAATGTGATTGGTGCGTTGGTGTTGAACCGGATTCCAGATATATATATATATATATATATATATATATATATATATAATTGCACTAATATTGTCACAATAAACGAAAGTCGCTTTTTGAATTGGGCAATGTAGTTCCAACAATAAATTGCGTAGCCAACATGATTCAGCTACCATATTTGCGACCCCTCGATATTCGGCTTCGGCACTCGATCGAGAGAGAGAGGGTTGGCGCTTAGCCGACCACGATAGGAGATTGTCACCCAAATAAACACAATACCCGGAGGTGGATCGCCGAGTATCGGGGCACCCACCCCAATCCGCGTCGGTATGGGACGTGAGTGTAGAAATAGATGATTTTGATAATTGTAACCCATATGTCCTAGTATCTTGTATGTATCTTATAATACGTTTGAGAGCGGCCATGTGGACATCCCGTGGATCGTGCATAAATAAACAAACTTGTTGGACCGCATAAGAGATGTCGGGGCGGGTGAAAGTGAGATATTGAAGTGTCCCGGCAAGACTTCGGTATAAGGCCGGATCCGAATAGGATGGGCTGGCGTGGGCACTAAGTTTCGGTTTGGTGTCAACCGGTGTAGATGACGGTTTGCAATTTGACATTCCGGCTCGATCAATGATATCGGATGCGCAAGAAGATTGTGTCAAAAATAAACGGTTTGATTGTCGTTTAACCGAAATTCCCAAGAATGAGGTTAAGGGGCCCAAATCCTTCATGGCGAAATCCTTTGAAAGTGTAGAAATGACCGTGTCGATCAATTGGTTAGATGAACCGGTAAGAATGATGTCGTCGACATATAATAAAAGATACGCCATTTGATCGCCCTGTCTAAACACAAACAAAGAATTATCCGATAAACTATGTTTAAAACCAAAATTGGACACATAGTCGGCAAACCTTTTGTACCATGCCCGGGGAGCTTGTTTGAGGCCATATAGTGATTTTTTAAGCAAACAAACATGATCGGGATAATTTTGGTCACGAAACCCCAAAGGTTGATGCATGTATACCGTTTCATCCATGTTGCCATGAAGGAAAGCATTTTTAACGTCAAATTGGCGTATTGGCCAATCTTTTGATAGTGCTAGAGTAAGAACCGTCCGAATGGTAGCGGGTTTGACTACCGGACTAAATGTTTCACCACAATCGATCCTCACCCGTTGTGTTTTCCCATCACCCACAAGACGAGCTTTATGTCGCTCAAAAGAGCCATCGGCTCGAGTTTTATGTGTCAAAATCCACATACACCACATAATGTTAACATTTGGTGGTCTTGGTACCAAAACCCATGTGTTATTATTAATAAGAGCTTGATACTCATCGTCCATGACCATCTTCCAATTTGGATCTCTAAGAGCGTCAACCGGGGTTTTGGGTATAGGTGAGGGATTATGTTGAGTGTGAAGGTTGAAGAGGGTTTTTGGTTTGAAGATACCATTTTGGCTCCTTGTGGTGAGTTTTGACCGAACAGGGGGTGGGGGTTGGGGATTCGGAGCCACTGTTCGAGAATTGTGGGCCATCGTAGGAGTATTGTTTGGTGGAGATGCATTTGTTGGGGTTGGGATAGAATGTAGTGGTGGAGGTGGGCTTGTAGGTGGCCCATCAGACAATCCAGTGGAGTGTCCATCAGAAAGGGGTGACGACATGTGGTTTTGTTGTGGGGTCATTTGGTGAATTTGTTGTTTATTGTACAAACTGTGGTCATCAAAAATTGTCACCCCTAGTTTTGGTAGTTTCTTTTTATTAATTCCATTTTTTTTCTTTTCTAAAGCTGCAAGTAGGATCCAAAATAAAGGGATTAGAAAGAAGAAAAATGAAGTTTGGGTTCCATAGTTGCATCCCATATTGGCTGCTTATCGAAGACATAACGCTTGAAAGTTATTATATAATGAAGCATGTGGATATGAAGAAAGTCACGCAGCCATGTAGTAAGCACAAAGCGAATTATTCTTTCGCCTTTTACTAAAGAATACCGTGTGCTTGTTACTTAAAGTGGCATACGCCTATTTTTGGAGAGTCTCTTCTTTCATTGTAGAGCTCCAACGATTCTCTAGTTAAACTTTTAGATGCATATCTAATTAGTCGTATAATTTGTGTATTTGTGATAGCTAGACCTTTTATATGTGTATATCTATGTGTTTGCTATAGTTACACCTTTTATATGCGTATATTTGATAACTTGGATGATATGTATTTACGATAGTTAGACCTTTTATATGTTTATCTAGCAAGTCGGATAATATAAGCCATTCTTTTCTCGGCTTCACAGAGATATTTGCACCGGGAGTTCCCGAAGGCTGGCTTTTTGACTTTTACTAAAGAATATAGTGTGTTTGCTACTTAAAAGTGGCATACACTTTTTTTTTAGAGTCTCTTTTTCTTTTAAAGAGCTCAACCATATTTCTAGCTATAAAGGTTTTAACTGAATTAGACACTTAGTTTTCTAGTTAAAAAGGTTTTAGCCGATTTCACCAATGTTTGTAGTCTGTTGTTTTAATAATGGTTTTTTTTCCCTTATAAAGTTGCAATTATTTGTGGGTGTCGCTGCAAGCAATTAGATGAAAATAAATTAAGATGAAAAGAATCAGAGACACCAGGTTTGGACCTTTAGTTTTCATCCCACATTGGCTTCTTAAAGGAAACACAAGGTGTGAAAGTGACTACAAAATCCAAGTAGCTGTGTAGATGAAAAGGCACGCAGCCATGTGGTGAGCACAAAGCGAACTATTCTTTCGCCTTTTACTAAAGAATACCGTGTGCTCGCCACTCAAGGTGGCATACGCCTATTTTTGGAGAGTCTCTTCTTTTATCGAAGAGCTCCAACTAGTTTTTTAGTTATAATTTTGAAATAGGTATGCCATTTAATGTGTATTCACTACTACAGATCGCATTTGTTGTTGCAGACGTATAAATTTATATATTGCGGTTGGATGATAAAGCCGCAACATCAAACGACTATCGCACCCTAAAAGAAAGAACCGCAACAACAATTCCATTTCTTGTTGCGGCCACGCAAGACCCGCAATAACAATTCAATTTGTTGTTGCGGTCATACACTACCCGCAACAACAACCATATTTGTTGTTGCGGCCATACTTTACCCGTAACAACAATCTAATTGGCAAACAAAAACAAATTTCATAAAAATAGAACCATTACAAACTATTACAAACCAAACCAACCGAAAACAAGGACAACCAAAACCTAAACACAAAGCTAACAAACATGCATGTTGAATTCAGAGAAGAGTAACGTTGAAGATAACTCCAACACCATTGTTTTTTGCTTCGAGATCAAGGGTGCACATGACATGTTGGCTCGTGCGGATGCCCATCTTCTATTTGAAGTCGACCATATCACCATTGATAGTCATATGGTCTATAAAACGAACATTGGACCTCCTTCGATCACCGTGGCGTTTTAAATTGAAAACTTTACCGTATGGGGGACTCATCTCAAGGTTTTGCAAAGCACACAAATGACGCTCATCCCAAAGTTGGTGATCCCTAACAAATTTTGCTGGAATAGTCTGATGAAAGAAATGAAAATTAAATTTATACTACAAATTATAATAGCAAGAAATTATTAAAAAGAAAAATCATACAATTTTTTTTGTCATGGACGCACACCATTTTACGATGAAGAAATTATTAACTTGTACTTCATGATCACCAATATGCAGACTGCAAGAACTCATATTAGAAACTTACAAAAGATCGCTATATTAATCTTACTTTGAAAATTTTTTCTTTGAAATGTTCTTGTAGGTTTAAAAATGAAACGTTTTTTAATATAACAAATTAAAGGAATGCATGAAGTCTGCTTATATATATATATATATATATATATATATATATATATATATATATATATATATATATATATATATATATATATATATATATATATATATATATATATATATATATATATATATATATATAATATATATATATATACACTTAATTATAGAAATTAACTTACAAACCCAACTAAAATTTTTGGCGGGATTGGGGATTTGGCGCGCATCACAACTGTACAACCGCATCTCCAAACAAGTAAATAGTCATTTTGATTTCTGTTGCAGCAGCATCAAGATTCGCGTGAGAACAAAATCTGCTGCAAGATGTGAATCTTGATGATGCAGCACCAGTAAGAAATGACTTAATAAACCTTCATATATGAAAATTAAGTTTGATCCATCAAAATAATGGCAATTAGAGTACAATATATAGAGCTGATATTAATTAGTTCTCTTTTAATTTCAAAGAAACTATCATCACGTATATTTTACAATCTCAAGAAAATATTTGATTCTCCTGCAACACTACCTTATGATGTGGTAAAAATCGAGGAAAAACATTTGTTGTTGCGGTTTCCAGATTTGTTATTGCGGTTATGAGCATAAGTTTTAAAAAGTAGCTGCAACACTAGCTGTAACTTCCATCCAACTTGATCTGCAGTATTTACTCGATGCATTTAATTTAAATCCCAAAATATTAATTAAAATAAAATTGATGCAGTTACACTGTTACATTTGTTATTGCGGTTTTACATATTTATTATAACGGTTTCACTATTGCTACGCGCTTGAATTCTAGATGACGGTCAATTTTCCCTCTTCAATTTCGACGCCCTTGGTTATTATATATAGTTAACCAATATTATTCTGAAATGCAGTTACAAGAAAACTATTAATCAAAAACCTTTTTTGGTTATTAACATCATGAGTTCCCAAAACGAAAATCTTCCACAAGAGATAATTGATATCGAGTCGTCTACCGACGACGATATCAATAACTACTGAAGCGAGGATCCTCTATAGCACAGCCATTACTTTGCTGTGAAATTGTCCTCGGAAGTTATACAATGGAGGGAAATTGTAAGCATTCTATATTGTGGTTTTTTTTTAATGTTTACTGTTTATGATGATGAAATATTTTTTTGATTTCTTAATTTCAGACTATACCAGCAAAGCTGGTTGAGGATGTCAAACTCTACAACTATGGCACATGTTGTGTCTTCGAGATGGGAGAGAAGAGTTCAAGGTTCGTGTTGGTTGATGTCTATCGTAATCGAAAGAAACCAATCGAAGAAAGACCCTATGGCCCGATCACCATCCATGGGGATTTTGATGAGTTGAGAATGGCTTGGGGCATCCATTGGAACCAATGGGTTGTTTTCACCATTGATCTTGAGAAAATGAAGCCCCAAGGCCGAGTTTACATGAAATTAACTTTGTTTTAATTAGTTTTTGGTTGTAAATTTTGTGACTTTTTAATTTCCCTTGTAATGCATGCGCGTTTGTTAATATTATCTTAAACTTTTTTTAGTTAACCATCTATATATCTTCAAAGTCTCCGATAAAATAATTAATTTATCTTCCAATTTAGAATGTATAATTTCAAAATAATTAATTTATAATATAAATATATTAATATTAATATTTTAATTGATTAATTTATAATATTAACAGAATAATATTAATATTTTACTTGTCTAACGTTATTTATTGTAACGGCTAGCATACATTTGTTATTGTGGTCTTATACTTTTGTTGTTGCGGGTTGTATGTTTGTTATTGCGGTTTGACCGCAATAACAAAACAAATTTGAATTATTTAATATCCAACGGACATATTTTGAAATAGTTGTCTTTCTTCTTCGTTGAGATCCTGTTTTCGTTCTGCTACTCTTTTTAAGGTAATTTTGTTTTCTTTTTTTTAATCTCATGCTTTGAAGTAGACTTAGAAATATAAGTATCTTCCAATTAGTTGCCAAAATAGACACATTACATTCATAAAATAGAGAATACAGTAGATTATGCAAACATTGAATATCCTATGAAAACTATGCAAATCCCTATCAAATACGATTTCATTTTCCTTAGCATTAAGTCACGTTCCTCCAGCTTCCTTTTAAGATTGTTCTTCGAGTTTATTAATCCTGGAATGATTTGTTTGGATCTTTCACACATAACAGGATCAAACCACACAAAAAACCTACATGTAGAACCCTATAAAAAACAATATTATACAATAGTTAATAAGTTGAATTCTAAAATGGTTATATATTAAATATCTTCAAATTAAAGGCCTTACATTTGTTGGACATGTATAAAACCTTCGTCCTAGGTTTCTGGCTGTCCATGAAGTGCGAATCACTGCTTGTTTGCCGCATGATGAACAAAAAACCATCTTGTAGCTAGAAAGATAATGTGTTCGTTTTTTTAGGTTGATAAATGGCTGAATATATATGAGACTTACTTATATATCCTTCAATTACCATTTAAATATATAATATTAATTAATTTTTATTGTCGTTTTATTAATTTTTAGATGGAGCGTAATTATTGGATGTATCATGCTATACGTTCGTCCGCCGATTATGTCATTGGTGTTGGAAATTTTATTCGGTTTGCTGAATCGAATCGCGTTAAGAACGCAAGTCCTTCGATCTTATGTCCTTGCAACGTTTGTAAAAACTCTAAAAGATTCACAAACACCGCTGATATAGAGCACCATTTGTTTCGCCATGGTTTTATGTATAATTACACTTGTTGGTCAAGTCATGGAGAATCACGACTTAATTGTAACACATCTTCGAGCAATGTAAATAGTATAGTAGTGCATATACAACACTGAACAATGACTCATACCACGATAACGATCAATACACTTCAAATGACCGTTTCGATGAAAGTATTAATGGATTGGATACTAATATGAGTGGTGACGTTGGTGAACAAGATGAATTACATCGCTTATTTGATGAAGCCGAAACACCGTTATATAAAGGTTCTAAATTAATGAAACTTGATGCTGTGTTGAAGTTAATTAACTTAAAGATGAAAAACGGATGGAGTGATACAAGTTTCACAACCCTATTAGAGCTTTTACATCATGAGTTGCTTCCGGAAGAAAATGAATTACCAATTTCTACATATCGAGCAAAAAAATTAATGTGTCCAATGGGATTGGAAGTAGAAAGAATACACGCATGTCCCAATAATTGTATGTTGTTTCGGAATAAGTTCGCAAATTTGCATAAATGTCCTCATTGCAAGGCATCGAGGTATAAACGGAAAAAAGATACGGATGAAGTTAACGATGATGTGACAAAGAATGGACCACCGGCTAAAATGTTGTGGTATCTTCATATTATACCAAGACTGAAAAGGTTATATTCAAACGAGAAAGAAGCCAAGTTACTTTGTTGGCATTCAGAAGAACGTGTGATTGACGGGAAAATTAGACATGTTGCGAATTCACCGCAGTGGAGAAACCTTGATAAAAGGTATGTTGAGTTTGGGAAGGAGATCAGAAACATACGGTTTGGGCTTAGTTCGGATGGGATAAATCCTTTCGGTGACATAAGTAGTCGTCATAGTACGTGGCCAGTTCTCTTATGCATTTACAATCTCCCACCATGGTTATGCATGAAATGGAAATACATTATGATGTCCTTGTTGATTCAAGGTCCGAAACAACCGGGTAATGATATTGATGTTTATTTATCCCCTTTGATTAATGACATAAAAACTCTTTGGAGTGATGGTGTAGATGTATACGATGCTTATAGAAAAGAACAATTTAAATTGCGGGCCATGGTTTTTTGTACTATCAATGACTTTCCAGCATACGGTAACTTGTCAGGATACAAAACGAAGGGTAAGAAAGTTGTCCTGTTTGTGAAGATGAGACAAGCTCGGTATGGTTACGAAATTGTAAAAAAACTGTATACATGGGACATCGAAGATTCCTTACCAAGAGTCACCCGTTTAGGAAGAAGACGATTGAGTTTGACGGAACTGTCGAGGTCAGGACGGTGAAGAAACGATTTGATACATTTTCACGAGTTGAAAATATTAATGTTGTGTTGGGTAAGAGATTCCGTATTGATAATGATGCCATATGGAAAAAGAAGTCCATATTTTTTCAATTGCCTTACTGGAGACATTTAGATGTTAGACATTGTCTTGAAGTTATGCACATAGAAAAAAACATATGTGAGAGCTTGATAGGCTTATTATTGGATATGAAGTATAAAACTAAAGATGGTATTAAGGTTCGAAATGACATGGTCGAGATGAGAATACGTAAAGATCTTGCTCCCGTACAACGAGGCACTCGTACTTATCTTCCACCCGCATGTTATAATACAACGAAAGAAGAAAAAAAAAGTTCTGCCAATGTTTGCACGATATTAAGGTTTCGTCATCTTATTCAACAAACATTCAAAGATTTGTATCAATGAAAGATTATAAATTGCTTGGGATGAAGTCTCACGATTGTCATGTTTTGATGACACATATGATTCCAATCGCAATTCGTGGAATTTTACAAGATGATATCCGACATACAATCACAAAGCTTTGTTTGTTTTTCAACAATATTCATACGAAAGTTATTGATGTCGAAGATTTGGGCAAATGGGAGAAAGACGTTTATGTTATCCTTTGTGAACTAGAGATGCACTTTCCACCATCATTTTTTGATATAATGGTTCACCTAATATCTCATATCGTACAAGAGATTAAGGCATGTGGTCCTGTATTTCTACGTTACATGTACCCTTTTGAAAGATACATGGGAATATTGAAAGGTTATGTAAGAAACCGTAATCGACCAGAGGGAAGTATTATTGAAGGGTATACTTCTGAAGAGGTGATTGAGTTCTTCCAAGGTACGTATGTAATATATATGATCAACTATAGCAAAAATTAATTTATTATATATTTTGTTTTTCTTAGGCTATATGGAAGGTGTCAAAAGTGTTGGCGTTCCTAAAAGTCGCCATTCAGGTCGACTTGAAGGAAAGGGAGGAATAGGTTTTAAGATAATAGTGCCAATGCACGGAGAACTACAAGTTGCTCATTTAGTAATCTTAAAGCACATGACATGCCTCACTCCATATGTTGATGAACAAATGGATATGTTAAAGTCAACGAACCCGGGTAAACAACAAGTGTGGTACATAAACAACCAAAACAAGGATTTGGCAAGTTGGTTGAAAGAGAGGGTGACAACAAGTGACGACGTTGATGACACTGTCAAAAAATTGGGACAAGGTCCAGATGCTAGAGTAAGAACTTACCAAGGATATTAATGGTTATACATTTTACACCAAAGATCAAGATAGAAAAAGTACAGTGCAGAATAGTGGAGTTACAGTAATAGCATCAACAACCAAAATCGATAGGCGTGATCAAGATACATTGATAAGCATCGCAAAAGATTCTTATTACGGTGTGATAGAAGAAATTTGGGAATTGCAGTATTTCGATTTCATAATCCCAGTGTTCAAGTGTAAGTGGGTAAATAACCGTACGGGTGTTAAAGTTGACGAATTTGATTTTACACTTGTTGATCTTGAAACTAATGGCTACAAATCCGAGCCATTCGTTCTCACAACACATGTATCACAATTTTTTTTCGTCAAAGATCCAAGCAAAGCAAAATACCACATTGTGTTGCAAGGTAAAAGACGTATTCTTGGGGTTGATAATGTTGTGGATGAAGAAGAACACGACAACTTCGATGATTTACCACCATTTTCTGTCGGTATCGAACCCGGGAATTTTGAAAACATGAATAGAAGCTCATATGTACGAACTGACAGAGAAGGAACATATACTTAATAACTTGATCTATTATATATTATTGAAAATTAATATTTGTATTATATATGTGTTTTAGTACTATGCAAATTTATAATTAACCTACTGTTTTATTCATGTGTAACATTTTTTAACAATTTGAATTTGTTACTATGCAACGTTCTTGTAGGTGTAAAAATGAAACTCAAAACCGCAACAACAAATTAACAAAACCGCAACAACTAATTCACCAAACCGCAACAACAAAAAAACCGCAATAACTAATGGACATAAACTGCGGTAACAAATAGAATAAAATAACCCGCTAAAACGAAATAAAGACCCGCTAAAACGAAATTGTTTATTCCAAATTTTCAAATCCCAAAAGATAAGTTATCCAAACATCGAATTCTTAATCACTTTTGCACAAAACCTTAATCGACCAAACCGTCCGTTTTCTTCACCATAATCACTCTGCACTAGTTCGCCGGAGTTTGGATTCACCGTCGTTTTCTTCACCTTGGATAGTAACCGATGTTGCTTTCACCACGTCGTATCCTTAATTACTTTTCCAAAAACCTTAATCACTACTTCTCGTCGACCTAAACCCTAGTTTACCGTTACATCGCCGATATTCCTTCACCAAGATAGGTATTAAAGTATTCTGTTTATGATTTCTTGTGTTTGTTATGCATTCGTTCGTAATCATCTTTTTCTGTTAACGTATTATGTTCACACATTTGTGTCGTAATTCTGCAGAAATGGCCGATAATCCAGGACGTAAGAGACGTAGAGGCGAACGTGGTCCTGCATCTTTTGGGAAGAAATATAGCAAAGATGTATATAAAACTGAATTTGATGAAAATCATATCCCTCTGAGTAAAAAACTGACGTCATGGTTTGGGATGCCGGTTCAACATCATTTCCCGCTAGCAACTGATATGGGGAAAATGGACAAAGACATATATGAACAACTATGACTGGATACCAAGGTATATATTTATTAGAAATATGAAATAGTTGTTAAGTGATGATAGCATATAATTTATTTACTCTAAATTGTAGAATATGTGGAATATCGAGAACGATGATGCAAACGAGTTAATGAGGAAGAAAGCTGTGAAAATTGGTACTAATTTTAAATCTAGGCTTGTTAAACATTTTGTCCTTACAGGTAAGGATGCTTGTGAGAAGTATAAGTTTCTTAAAAGGCATGATTGGGAAGCATTTAAGGCACAAAGAAGCACCCCAGAATTTATGGTATCTCTTAATTATATTATATGTTTAGTATTGTACAATATTTTATTATTAACAACTTGTTAATTTGTGTAGCTAAAAAGGGAGAAAGCACTGGCAAGCAATGCAAAGAGACAATTCAAGGTCCGCGTGGGCCAAAGCGGGTGGACCCGTTTTAAAAAAAGTAAAAAGGATGCAGTTTGGTCTCAACTTCTACAAAACCACAGTGTTCTTTCGGAGATTCAAAATGAACGGTCTAGGTTGTTTTTGATGGGTTGTGCAGTAAAGAATAGTGAAGGAAAGTTTGAACTTCCTAACGAAGCGTTGGACAATTTCCAAGTTTTGGTATACTAAGTTTTATTTAATTGCAGATTTTTATCTTTTTGGTAAACAAATACTTTTTGTAGCTCGCGGAAGAGAAAAAGATGATAGAGGATGGTACTTATGCATTAAATAAAGAGGATCCTTTAATTCGTCTTCTAGGACCCGAGCACAGGGGAAGATCTCGGACCGTATCCGAGGTAATTGGATACACAAAGGTTAAAGGTGGATTGATTAGAAATGTGATCCCGCAAAGTACCCTAGCGGTCAACACAAGCCACCATTATTCATGTGGGTCCCGTGGAACGGTGGAACACTATCCACCTATTGAGGTAACATTTTAAAAGTTTTGCAGCCTATACTATCCAGCCTTATAATTGTATCTGTTTTTACAGGTGTTGTCACCATGTGAGTTGCTAATTAGGGTGGCTGATGCCCATTTAGTCAAAGTTGGTTCTGGACAAGTATGGCCAACTGTTGGATTCCAACTGTTACATAATAAACCGATTGCGGATGGTTGTATAAAAGTCCAAGTTCATGCGATCGTGGAAGGAAAGGAGGATTTGCCTGTACATCCTCTCACAAAAACAGATGATGTTCAATTGGTTGAGAATTGGCCATATAATATAGTACAGTGGCCAAGATATGCAGTGAAGGTATATTTTAGTTTTTTTTATTGTTTGTGAACGCTTTTATCTAACTTTGTAGAAATGTTTTAGCTTATCGGCGATGGGCTTGTCAATTCCACGGAAAGGGACTTGAGAGAATCCTCTCCATTTGATTTGTCAACAAACAATGTTTATATACCAGAAATGCCTGAAACTTCACCCTTCCCTTTAGACCAAGACTTTTATGGATATGCACAAATGGTTAGTCTTATCATTATCATTATTTTGATCATTATTTTTAGAGTAAATTACGGTTTTTGTCCCTGTGGTTTGGCCGTTTCAGCGTTTTCGTCCCTGTGGTTTTTTTTTCTGTTTTTTTGTCCCTGAGGTATCCAAATTTCCGTTTTTTTGTCCTTCCGTCTATTTTCTGCTGTTAACTAACGAGAAATGCTAAAAAATCAAGGGTATTTTCGTCTTTTCTTCATGTTCTTCATGTTCTTCATGTTCTTCATATGTGTTCTTCAAATTGATGAACCCTAATCCCCAAATCCCAATTTCTTGAACAAATTGATGAACCCTAATCCCCAATTCCCAATTTCTTGAACCCAAATCCCAATTTTGCCTGACAATCGAATCCAGTTCCATGGATTGGAGCAAAATCAGTAATGTTTACGGAGCTCATCATCTTCAGAATCAGAGTCTGAACCCAAATGCTTCTTCACTTCTCGCCGGAATCGAAATACCGAACCACCCAAGCTTTACCGGCGTATCGCCGTCTTCTTCAGATTGCGATTTCACCTCGCCGGAGAAAACAGAAACCGCAAAACCTTTACTTTATTTCTCTCGGTATTTAATACTACTAACTACTTAAAAGAAAAAAGTACCAAGGGCAACATGGTACTTTGAAGACAGTCAAACGTGTTCCTCAGTGGTCAACATTCGACGGTCATCGGAATCAACGGTTGCTATTGAATCTTCCGAAATCAGCGAGTTTTCTTGATCTGCTGGCGCAGAAGGACTTGGTGTTGGACAGGTGAGGCTTCACCGGAGCTCTGATCTCGCCGCTGTCCGATTAAACCGATTTGGGCAGAAAATTCTTCCTCATCACGCCGGTCGTTGAAGTCTCGTTGAAATCAAACGCCTGTTTCTTCCGACTAAACCGGACCTCATTGTCAGGCAAAATTGGGATTTGGGTTCAAGAAATTGGGATTTGGGGATTAGGGTTCATCAATTTGTTCAAGAAATTGGGATTTGGGGATTAGGGTTCATCAAAATTGGGATTTGGGGATTAGGGTTCATCAATTTGAAGAACACATATGAAGAACATGAAGAACATGAAGAAAAGACGAAAATACCCTTGATTTTTTAGCATTTCTCGTTAGTTAACAGCAGAAAATAGACGGAAGGACAAAAAAACGGAAATTTGGATACCTCAGGGACAAAAAAACAGAAAAAAAAACCACAGGGACGAAAACGCTGAAACGGCCAAACCACAGGGACAAAAACCGTAATTTACTCTTATTTTTAAATACTAATGTTTTTATCATTACTTATTGTAGCTGCAATCGGTGGATCCAACATTCCCCGCAGCCCAAACTGTCCCCGCAGCCCAAACCGTCCCCACAGCCCAAACCGTCCCCGCAGCCCAAACCGTCACCGCAGCCCAAACCGTCCACGCAGCCCAAACCATCACCGCAGCCCAACCCATTAACCCAGCCCAAACAGTCCCCATAGCCCAAACGGTCACTAAAGCCCAACCCATTATCCCAGCCCAAACCATCACCGAAGCCCAACCCGACAGCCCAGCCCGAACAGTCCATAAACCCCAAACACCCATCGCAGCCCAAACCGTCACCACACCCCAACCCGACAGCCCAGCCCGAACAGAACCCGAAGCCCGAACATTCCTTGAAGCCCAAACAGAACCCGAAGCCCAAACAGAACCCGAACCCGAGAATGTTCCTCTAGATCCTCAGTAAACGAGCATTATGCGATGGTATTGGCCGATGCTCCCCAATTTCTCCCACTACTTGATGAATTTTTCAGATTTAACAAATATGGTCTTAATCTTTCTTCCCCTCCGGGTACGTATCCGGAGATATATTCAGAAGGCATCCAAGCCACCGAGGTTTTACAATTTGCTCGATTCCATTGGGTTGATAGTAGCATGATACATTGTTTGTCAATGTAAGCTTAATATTTTAATATTTGGGTATAATTGTATTTACTAACTTTATGTTGTATATTTAAGGTATTATTATGAAATGGCGGGCAACAATTCACAATGTGCATTTTTCAATGCACACTATATTACCGAGCTAGAATGTCGCACCAACAA
The DNA here is from genome assembly GCA_963853835.1 of Calendula officinalis. Taxonomy (NCBI): domain Eukaryota; kingdom Viridiplantae; phylum Streptophyta; class Magnoliopsida; order Asterales; family Asteraceae; genus Calendula; species Calendula officinalis. The sequence continues at coordinate 36,921,765 of OY970828.1, forward strand.
TAACCATGTCAGAAAACATATCAGGGATGTTTTAAATCATCATCCAAGCAAGTCATACGTTCTTGCACCATACTATCAAGCGTAAGATTTGATTTTCCATAATACAAGCAACACTGGATGTTTTAAATCATCATACAAGCAAGTAACTTTGATTAATTGCTTGTGTTTACTTACAGGCAACACTGAATGCTTTTTATCCTCTGTCCTAAAACGAATATTGCATATATTGTTGATTCTCTAAAGCGTGGATCGGGTCCCGATTACTACACTCTTGTATGAGTAATCAATGATATATTTCCCCGTAGATTTAAATGGATAAAGACAACTGTATGTTTTCAATTTCCATTTTTTACCAATTTATTTAAGATGTATAAAATATACAATTGAAATATTACAGTGCTGGAAACAAGATCAAAGCTGGGAATGTGGTTACATTGTTGCTCGACATATTGAAGAATTTTTACAGACCATACACTTTAACATCAACCAATCCGTAAGTTTATGTTATAGTTTTAAAATATTACTCATTTAGATGTAAAAAAATATTGATATTAATTGTTTTTCATGAGCAGATGTGGAAGACTAATAAGAGTTTTGAAGCTTCTATGATTCATGAATACATTGCAAGGTTGTTGCCCCCATATCTCGAACGGATGAAGAGGTGCAAGATAAGTGATGCCACTTATTGAAGGTTAGGCCTTAAGCAAATGTAAATTTTTGAATAGTTGTAAATTTTTGAAACATGGTTCAATACACTGATCACAACCTCCAAGTGTACATTTTTTGACATTAATTTACTGTGCGGTAGTACGTTTTTGGGTGCTATCTATAAATATATAAGAGCTACATTTTAAATATAATATAATATAATATATATATATATATATATATATATATATATATATATATATATATATATATATATATATATATATATATATATATATATATATATATATATATATAGTGAAGGATTATATTGAGAACCCTGATTTCAAAAAGAACTCTAAGAACTATTTCAATCAAATCTGGTCCATTGATTTTCAAAATTAACGCTTAAGATCTTGTATGAAATTTTGTAAAGAGAAAAAATCTAACTTTTGATAAGTTTTAATTAAAAGGGTAAATTGGTAATTATCTTTTGAAAAATAAAACTAATTATATGCGTAAATCTCTCCCTCAATCTTAGCTTTACTTTTCTCGCAAGTTGAAACCTCTATCCTCAATATTCATATTCTAGATCCAAAAACCATTTCACACCTTTTTTTCTACCAGAGCCGCCGATCGCACAAATACATAAAGGAACCGCATACCGGAGCTGGCGGCAGAGATACACAGAGGAGCCCAGAACTGGATGATGATGATGATGATATGCTTGTCATCCTTTGAATTATTTTATATATGTTCAGATCTAGATTTGTGTTTGTACTCTGTACGATGAATATGGGTGTTCTTCGAATCCAAACTAAACCCAGGGTCGGCGGCTAGTGATTTTGTGTATGACCATATCCAGAAGTAGTGCATTAATATATGGTTGTACTTTGTACAATGAAACTTGTAAGTTGTTTGAATTTCCCACTTCCTGATTTAAACCCTAATTTGTTATGTTAAATATTAAACTAATTAAGTGATTATCATCTTGTTTCTGGATGGTTAATGCATGTGCATGTTTTCGGTGAAAGGACGTATGGTGGACCTTTGTATTTTGCTTTTTGATTCACATGGTTGGTTATTAAATACAGTATTAGGATTTGCGTTTCGCATTTTAAATAATAGGAGTTTCATTTTAACAATTATGAAGATAGTCATGTTCATGTTCTATACTTTTGTTAGTTTTCTTAATTTCGTTATTAGAAAACTAATCATGACCTTTTTCTTTTAATTTTTAACTGAATTATGTCATCTTTTGCACTTGAGTAATTTACTTCTACTTCTTTTTATTGTATATTGCATTTTAATTTGTGTTGTTTGAGTAGTTTTTATATTTTTTTTCCAGCAAGCAGTTGATGGAAGCTAAATTCTGGATTTATCAAATACAACTATGGATAAAGAGAAAGACGCAGTTAGCTTTGAGACATATGTGTTATTCAATTTTTTTCTTTGCATATGTGTTATGTTATTGTTGGATGTGTAAATGTAATTCGTGCATTTTCTATACATTGTTGTTTGTTACATATATGTTATCGGTAGTTTTCTCAAACACATATGCTCAAAAGGTTTATAACATTGATGTACCATAATTTCCAAAAATTAACGTTTGCTACCGTAAAAATAATTTATATGCACAATCATCTCGACATATATGCACAACTTACATTTAACACTAATTATTGGGAAAAAAAAATATATACGCACAACCGACTCTACAAAAACGATACAATAAATTTTTTAAAATAATTCCTAAATTTTAGGTAATTTTCAAAAAGGAAACAAATTATTATTTTGTAAAATGTCGTAAATACCCTTGCATAATAAATATTAATTAAATAAATCAAAATTAATATACTAAATTCTGATTGGTTAATAAGAGTTCTCAGAGTTCTTTTTAAAATCAGGATTCTCTATATAACTCGACCTATATATATATATATATATATATATATATATATATATATATATATATATATATATATATATAAGTGAGATCCTGTGAGGACTCTTTTTTCGGTGAGGACTCGCGAAGACACCTCATAAAAATTTCAAAAAATTCCGAAAACTATATATATAACCCACCATGATTATTACTACATTTGACAAAAAAAAAATTAAAAAAAAAAAAAATTATGATCCACTTTTTTTAGCGAATCATAACAATGATCCAGATTTTTTTTGTGGATCATTATTATGATCCATATTATTTTTTTTTGGATCATTTTTGAAATTTTTTTTTTTTTGGATCTTATACATAGCGATTTTAATGTTTAAAAAAGAAATTTTTTGAAAAAAGTTTGTTTTGGATCATTTTTAGAGTTTTTTTTTGGAGTTCTCACAGTCCTCGCGAGGAAAAGAGTCCTCACCGGATCCGGATCCGGACCCTATATATATATATATATATATATATATATATATATATATATATATATATATATATATATATATATATATATATATATATATATATATATATATATATATAGAAGTGGGATCCTGTGAGGACTCTTTTTTCGGTGAGAACTCGCGAGGACACCTCATAAAAATTTTAAAAAATTCCGAAAAAAATATATATAACCCACGATGATTATTACTACATTTGACAAAAAAAAATTCAAAAAAAAATTATGATCCACTTTTTTTAGCGAATCATAACAATGATCCAGATTTTTTTTGTGGATCATTATTATGATCCATAATTGTTTTTTGGATAATTTTTGGATTTTTTTTTTTTGGATCTTATACATAGCGATTTTAATGTTTTAAAAAGGAATTTTTTGAAAAAAGTTTATTTTGGATCATTTTTAGAGTTTTTTTTTGAGTCCTCACAGTCCTCGCGAGGAAAAGAGTCCTCACCGGATCCGGACCCTATATATATATATATATATATATATATATATATATATATATATATATATATATATATATATATATATATATATATATATATATATTGTGGAATGATTTTTTTTTGTTTATTTTGAATGCCTAATATTGCGGTTACTTTATCATGTGTGCGAATAACTAATACTGCGGGTATAACATCTAGTGTAGCGTGCGAATAACTAATAGCGCGTTTTATGCTTTAATATTGTGGTTCCTTTCTTATTGTGGTCTCCACGTTTGATATTGCGGTCTCTCTTTTGTTGCGGTGTTAGCTTTAATATTGCGGTTTCTTTCTTGTTGCGGTCTGTGTGTTTGATATTGCGGTTTCCCTTTTGTTGCGGTTTGTTTGTTTGATAGTGCGTAGTTTGTTAGTGTGTTCCTTTCCCCGCATTATCAAAGCGTTTTCCCCGCAACAACAAATCGTTTCTGTAGTAGTGATTGGTGTACTTAAGTTTCTGCTAAAAGTTGAAATCTGTATGCATTTTTGTGGAATCATATTTTTATTACATTAAACAGTCAACTTTAATACAAAAATAATTCAGATTTGTGAGGTATACACAAAATAAATCTGTATGTAAAGTGAATGTTGATTGAATGGCGTGTGTTGGTGTCTTTGTCACTTCTTCCTCTCCTCTTCCGTTGATTAATTGAAGACGAGAGAGATAAAGCGAGGAATTGACCATTACATTATGCAATACATTTTGTACTTTGTCAAAGATCGAAAGAAGTAAGAAGTGTTAGTAACCAAATAAAAATCAAAGTACATAGTCTACAACGAGAAAATAAACTAATAAAGTGCAATTTTTAGAATGAGAACCGACTCAAAAGTAAACTGTTATTATGTACAAGTCAACAACGCATTGATGCTTAATGTGCACAAGGTAAACGTACAAGTCAACAATGCATTGATGCTTAATGTGAAAAAGTTAATCGTCGAAACGCCACAGAAATACCCTAAACTAATCATAATTTACAAAAAAAACATATTATTTTACGAGCGTTAAACCATTGGCACCGGGCCTTTAATCGGTGCAATTGCCCGTTCCTATGCGATGTTAGAGCATCTCCAACCATAAACTCTATAAAAATCACTCTATATCTATAAATTATGGGCCCATCCACGCTAAAGAGGATTTAACACCCCTTTAACATGCACATACCGTGCCCTCTATCAAATGGTTCTCTCGTGTCTTTGTTGATGGTTTTTCACTGTATTTCTTGTGGTTGAACTGAGTTCCAGTCAAAATGGAGCCATCCATGGATCTGTTCATTAGATTTCTTCAATTTCAGGGTATCATTGTAGATTTGTAGTGAACTTTGGGGTGACAATTAAGGCTGGGTTCGTGTTTGCGGATTCGGGTTGGCATGTCAAAAACATTCAATTAGAAGCGGAGTTGTTTATATAAATGGGTCAGATATCTCAACCTTAATATGTTTTTTTTTTCAACATGAAGACGACCCATATAACCCGATTAATTAGACGGGTTAAACAAGTCAACTTTTTAAATATGTATACAGAACCTACTAAAGTATATTGATTTTTAAATTTATCCCTTTTTTTAAATATATGTGAAAACTAATAAAGTATAAATATATCTATTTTTTAAACATGTTTAAATATATTAATCGGGTTGACGGGTCGACTATTTAAAATCATTTACCCGAACCTAACATGTTTAATAAACGATTCAGTTGAGTCAACCCAATACTGACCTGAAACTTCTTTGTCTCAACCATAACATGTTTATTTTCGTGTCGATTTTAGGTCGGTCAAAAATTATCACCCCTAGTTTTGGTAGTTTCTTTTTATCAATTCCATTTTTTTTCCTTTTCTAAGGCTGCAAGTAGGATCCAAAATAAAGGGATTAGAAAGAAGAAAAATGAGGTTTGGGTTCCATAGTTGCATCCCATATTGGTTGTGCCTATAGAAGACATAACGCTTGAAAGTTATTATATAATGAAGCATGTGGGTATGAAGAAAGGCACGCAGCCATGTAATAAGCACAAAGCGAATTATTCTTTCGCCTTTTACTAAAGAATACCGAAGTGGCATATGCCTATTTTTTTTTTCGAGCCCCTTCTAATAATGAAGGGCTCCAACCAATTTTATAGTTAAGTTTCATATATGTATGTCTAATAAGCTTGATAATATTTTAATTCAGGTAACTATCTATATGTTGATGAAAAATTTCTTGTTGACAAAACAAAGTTAACACATTAAAACTAGCGAGAAGGTTAAACATTACACAACACAAAGTGGTTTATTAACCAATCAATTCAACTAATATTATAATTTTTCCTACGATGACAAATCCAAGGAAAAGCCTATTCTTTAATCAAATCTACAATTGGCCTTGCCTTATCTTTTTGTTCTTAAAAGTAAAGGCATATTTAAACTACCAAATCATCAAAACAAATTATCTAGTTTCACCAAGATTGCAGTATCCTTGTTACCTTGTAGAGTGTAGACTGTAGTAGGTCATTCAACTAATGTTTTTTTTTTCTTTTTAAGGAGAAAAGAATGAGGTTTGTTTTCGTCCCACATTGGCTCCTTAAAGTAAACAAAAAGTGTGAAAGGGGCTATAAAATGCAAGAAACTCGGAAGATGGAAAGACACGCAACATGTGGTGATCACAAATCAAACTATTCTTTCGCCTTTTACTAAAGAATACCGTGCGCTCACCACCTAAAGTGGATATGCTTATCTTGGGAGAGACTCTTCTTTTATTGAAGAGCTCCAACCAAACTTTTAGTTAAAATTTTGAAATCTTAATCTTACTCTTTTATAATGTATTTTTTTTTTGGAACGGCAAATCTAATCTACTCCTAAATAACCACCTATGTCCACTATGGGACTCGAACCCTCAACCACTAGGTTGGAGGGCAAACACCTTACCGCTAGGCCATTTATAATGCATTTAGCACTACTAAATATAACAATTCCTTAAACTTAAGGAGATTTCTACTTTTAGTAACATATTCAACACTAAAAAAATAAAAAGGTGTTGCTTCCAGGATTCGAACACAAGACCTCTTGTAAGTACTGACTGTGTGTTAACTAATTGCTCTAAATGACACTTTGTTTTATCCCAAAAACCCAAAGTACATATCACTGCAAAACCTCGCATTTGTCCCTCATTTATTTCTAATACAATTTAATTTTTCGGAAACGTCTTGGCTATCTCTCACTTATTCAATACTAATTTTTCGGAAACGTCTTACCACCCAATTAATTTACTTCCTAAATTGACTATACTACCCATAACGCATATCTTAAGAAATGTGAACTTTTGATCATCTTCGTACTCCTTTATAATGTGTTTAGGACTACTAAATATAGAAGTACTTAAACTTATTTAAACTTTTAGTAACATATTAAACACCACAATAATAAAAAAAAATGTTGCTTACAGGATTCGAACACAAGACCATTTGTGAGTATTGACTGTGTGTTAACCGATTGATCTAAATGACACTTTGTTTAATCTCAAATAAACAAACAACATAACACTGTAAAACGTCAAAATTGTCCCCTATTTTATTTCAGATACAATTTAATATGTATTCTAGAAGGTCTTACCACCCATCTTATTCAACACTTATTGAAGGCAACGTCTTGACTATTGCAACAACAAAAAAAAAAAAAAAAAAAAAAAACTCTACAATTTAGTTACGGGTACCCATCGCCGCATTGCGCGGGTACCCTGCTAGTGTATTTCTATGTGTATCGTTCATGAAGTTTTCTGATAAAAGTTTGAATCTGTTTGCATTTTTATGTCTATTGGCGCCATAAAGTTTTATGATAGAAGTTTGTAATCTGTATACACTTTGGTAGAATAATATTTTAATTACATAAAATAATGAAACTTTATAAAAACTTACATTTTATAAAATGGATGGTAAACAAGCATGTTGTAAATTTATGTAAAATAATACCTTGCTTAACATTAAAATTGACAAAGAACAAGTTGTCATTGATTGTATTTAACCCTATAAAAATCAAAGTACATCTCCTATAACTAGACAACAAAATGCAATTTTTAGAATGACAACCGACTCAAAAGTAAACTCAAACTGTTAATATTTGCATTAAAAGATGTACAAGTCAACAATGCATTGATGCTTAATGTGTACAAGTTAAACTAGCCATGTTAATTTATTTAGATTTAGTCTAAAGGTTAATTAATATAACTCATGTCAAGAGCATAAAGCATTATAAGAGATCAATCTAAACTAAACAACATCTGCAGCAAACATCAAAAAGTGGGTTTGTGTTTTATTTGCGGAAAGTAAAGTTGTTCCGTTGATCCCATGATACAACATATACCAGTCCAAAAAACCAAGGGTAAAAAAGGAAAATTCTCAAACGTTTGATCCAATGCTTCTAACACTAAACTGAAATTTTGAAAAACTTCTCACGAGAGCACTTTTTGGACTTGTTTTGTCACCTCTTGCGGTGGTTTTTCTGCATCAAGTTTTGCAACAATCTTCTTCTTGTTGTAGTAATCAATAACCTAAAACATCCACACCAAATTAAAACCAAATTCACAAATACTAATTATGAAACAAGGTAATTGTTGAAGGTATTCCTTAATATTCTTGTAGTCCCGATGGACAAATTTCAATCATTAATCAATAATAACTAACGGTCAAGATTAATCACACATTTTATACATGGAGGGGTATTTTGGTCATTTGACACACACAAATTCTAATCCATTTTTTAATTTTTTTTTATTATTTTTTTGTTAAAAAAACAATATTATGTGATAATCACATGTTATTATATACTTAATCACATGTGATGTTTTTGTATAATTACATGTGATTGTATACTTGATTACATGTGATATTTTTGTACAATCACATGTGATCAACTAATCATCACATAATATTTTTTAACAAAAAAAATAATTATGAGTGTCAAATGACCAAAATACCCCTCCATGTATAAAGTATGTGACTAATTTTGACCATTGATTACTATTGATTAATGGTTGAGATAAAAAATTAAAGACTACCTTGAACATATCTCTAAATAATGCAGATTTTTTTTATATTTAATAAATAATAAAAAGTTATTGTCTATATTTTTCTACATTTTTTATAAATAACTAATGCAAATTATGGTTATAAAAACAATATCATTACAATATAATCTAAATATCGAATAAAAACCACTTTTGGAAATTCTGTGCATTCAAATTAGATTTTGGCCAACTTTTAGCCCATCTGAACCCTTCACCTTTTAGCTAAATAAATATATTTGACCCGTATGAGATATAAAAAAAACCCAAATCAACCCATTAATAAATAAAAGGAATAAAGAAAAGATAATAAACATACGGGCTCAGTCTGTTTATGGAATGCTTCGAGTCTTGACTTAAGAACAGCTGCAGTGTCATCTTTTCGTTGAATCAAAGGTTCTCCAGTTACCTTTAACAAATTAACAAACCATGAATTGATAACAGTTAGTTAGTTATTAACGGTTAGTTGAAGAAGAAAGATGTTTTATAGGATGAATCTTACATCATCAATTTGAGGAACTTTAGGTGGTGCAAATTTTGAGTGATAACTACGACCACTAGATGGATGAATCCAACGGCCAGTAATCCTTTCCTCCAAAATTGCATCATCTATTGCAAAGTTTAGCACTTTGTCAACTTTCACCCCTCTCTTTCCAAGCATCTCATCAAGCTGCATTGCATAACATACAATTATTAATGATTTTATAATATATGAGGTAAATATTAATTAAAATTATAAAAGTAAATACTTTTTGTGCTTGAACAACTGTTCTTGGGAATCCATCAAGAATGAAGCCTTTTTGGCATGAAGGTTTCTTCAGTGCTTCATCAATTATCCCCACAACTAAGTCATCAGAAACAAGTTGCCCCTAAGAAATAGATAAAAAAATAAGTAAAAATAATAAATAAATTGTTTTTAGATAATATATGCAGAATATACATACATTATCCATAGCCTCTTTTGCTTTGATTCCAAGAGGGGTTTTAGCAGCAACAGCAGCTCTTAGCATATCACCAGTTGCCAGGTGGCACAAACAATATTCATCTTTGATAATTGGTGACTGAGTACCTTTTCCAGATCCAGGGGGGCCTGGAGAATAAATTATATTATAATATTCAAATGAGATGAAATTAGTAGTGAGAAATCTATGAATCTGTACTTCTGTAGCACTGGAAAACATCTATACGAATATAATTATGCGAGTGAAATAGTTCCTTTTTGGGGATTTCTGTAGCTAAAATGGTTCTATTTTTACAGATACAGCCATCTGCAGTAACTATAAAAGTTGAGTACTCTTTCAATCAGCTAGAAATACATTCTCTTCTGTTACATACAATGCATTCTATTCATTTCAAAGACTACCAGTGTTCGATGTATAACACAAATAGGATATTAGGATCTCAAATCCAATTATCCAATCCAAAATCGAGTCCTCAATTAGTTGGAATTGCATGCGTGAAGCATTTTCAAAACATAAATCCGACAAATTCAATAGAAATGAAGCATAAGAATTCCCAACATCAAAAGCATAGAACCCTAATGTTGACTAAATCACATCGGATCTGAGCAAATTCACAACTTTATGACACAAAATTGAGACAAAATTTGATTAGATAAAGAGACAAAATCGAAGGAGGAAGAAGAAATGACTAACTTACCGACGAGAATGAGACGTTTGTCAGGTTTTGTTGAGCATTTCATACGACGGAGGAGCTCCGTCATTAGATCTACCGATTGGACATCCTCCAAATTCACGGCCGCCATTTTAGGATTTTTTTTGGAATTTGATCTTGGTTCAGAAAATTGATGTGTGGAGTTGTGTCGGACCGAAGAGTAGTAGTTGGTTTGATTTAGGAGCTTTTAGATATGCTTCGATTTTAAGCATGGTATTCAACTTCTCTAGAAAATGTACCACAAAATTCCTATTTTGCCCTCAATTCCTCTTTCTAGATTAATTATTAGATTAATTAAGAGATAACTTGATGTTTAAACCAAGTGTAATTTAAGTATTTAATTATGGGGTTGTCTAACAACTTGATAATCTTTAATCATAATCCGATAGATTATGTTTACAGAATTGTATTCTAGGAAGTCCAAAGGATTTGTCAAGTCTCAAGGGACAAATCCTAGCCATTGGATCAAGATGGACAAGATCAAATCCCCCACCTACAACCACCGCCGGCCGCCGCCTCCGGCCACCTCCGGCCGCAGCCCGCCGCCCGCCGGCGGCGGCGGCGGTCGGCGGCCGGCGGTGGTGGTGGTGGCTGACAGTGAAGGTGCTGGGCTAATGGGGGTGGTGGTGGTATTGATGTATCGAAGCACATGTGCTTCACTAAATATAACATATTACTTCAAAGCACATGTGCTTCAGGTCACGAAGCACATGTGCTTCAAGTCACTAAAAACATGAGTTTCTAACACACACAAGGGAGCATACGAAGCACATGTGCTTGACGTTATGAAGCACATGTGCTTCACTACACGGAAAAAAAAATCAAAACAAGTGACGAACACATCATTATGAAGCACATGTGCTTCATAAAGCCAATGCTTCATAAAGCCAATGCTTCATAAAGCCAAACACATGTGTTTTTGTTCCTGAACACATGTAACTTACAAACAAGTCATTTGTGTTTGAATCACGAAGCACATGTGCTTGACGTTATGAAGCACATGTGCTTCACTACACGGAAAAAAAATCAAAACAAGTGACGAACACATCATTATAAAGCACATGTGCTTCATAAAGCCAAGCACATGTGCTTCATAAAGCTAAGCACATGTGTTTTTGTTCATGAACACATGTAACTTACAAGCAAATCATTTATGTTTGAATCACGAAGCACATGTGCTTGACGTTATGAAGCACATGTGCTTCACTACACGGAAAAAAAATCAGAACAAGTGACGAACACATCATTATGAAGCACATGTGCTTCATAAAGCCAATGCTTCATAAAGCCAAGCACATGTGTTTTTGTTCCTGAACACATGTAACTTACAAACAAGTCATTTGTGTTTGAATCACGAAGCACATGTGCTTGACGTTATGAAGCACATGTGCTTCACTACACGGAAAAAAAATCAAAACAAGTCACGAAGCACATGTGCTTCCAGTCACGACTACCACCACCGGTCACCACAGCCGGCGGCCACCTCCGGCCGCCGTCCGCCGCCGCCGTCCGCCGCCCATCGCCGCCGTCCGCCGCCCATCGCCGCCGTCCGCCGGCGTCTCTGGCCGCCGGAGAAGCACATGTGCTTGTAGTGGTGGTGGTGGTTTTGAATCTTGATCTTGACCATTAATTTTTTCTTGATCCAAGGACTAATAAATATCTTTTGGGACTAGATAAAATTAATGAACTACCTCGAACATTTCACTATGTTTACATGTATCTTAAGAGCACAAATTATTGTTGGGTATTAATCCCATATTAAATTCGCCTCTTTAACATTATTTTAACACTCACATTAAAATTATCATCTTTCATTTAATATTTATAAAACATTTATATTAAACCCACACAAAATATCTCAAACTAATCACAATATAGAAATTATAATTGGCACAATAGGTTTACCAAAAACTCTTTAGCATAAGTTTAACATGACATCGTATCTCTAAAGTATTAAAAGCTTTTTTTGTTTTTCATTTGAATACTCTATAACTAGATGAGGTACTTTTAACACACAAACCTATATCATATATCCAAAAACGAAAATAGATTAGTACTTAAATGATAAATTTGTTATATCATATTACTTATAAAGGAAGAACTCATGTTATTAACCTATATATACATTTATCATTCTATTTTTACTGTTCATAAATCTTTTTAATATTTTTTCTATTATTGATATTTTATATATAGTTATGGAGAGGAATTTAGAAGCAAAAGTTGCCTTGATCAATTGGTGAGCTGGAGAGTTTCTATACAGAAGGTGAGAGGTTCGATTCTACCCAACCACATTTTAAATAATATTTTTCTTATCTCAAGAAACTCAAAAACAATAATGTCAAGAAGTCAATTTCTATTATCAGTTTTTTAATAGATAAAGCCACATTTTATATATGTTTTTTTTTTTAAAGTGATGGTAATGAGTAGGTTTACTTCTTTCTTTTATAAACACAAAACAATAAAATAGATAAAACTATAGTTAAATATGGATGTAAAAAATATATGTTTTAAAACCCGCAACATCGCGCGGGCATCACAATCCTCGTTTAATATACATTTGTCATTATAAAGTTACTATTCATAAAGGAAGAACTCGGGTTATTAATATATATTTATAATATGTGAGAAAGATAATCTCATAGTGGTTAAAAGTGATGGCCTGAAGAGTGTTCCTTCTAATCTACCAGCGTTCGAATCCCCTACTCCTCACCATTTTTTTACCTCCATTCCATTACAACTTTTTGAAACGACCGGCAATCTAAGTCCCTGCCATTTTAATTTTCTTTGATTTTAATATTTTATTTAATCCTAATTAATTTTTTATATTAATTATATGTGACTAGGGATGTGTTTGGACAAACTGAACCGAACCGAACCGAACCGAGCCAACCGAAATCAAAAACATGTAATCGATTCGATTTTGTCATAACAATATGTTAATTACATAACCTCACATGTAATCGATTCGGACTTGACAACACTCGTACACATTAATTATAACACAATGCTACTAATAACTAGGGGTGTGCGAACAGTTTAGTCCCAAAGAGCCGTGAAAGGACTCAAACTTGCGGTTAGTGGCTTTAGCCTAACTTTTCACCAAAATGACGTGGTTAGAAAAACCCAGGTTTGAAATTTGAGAAATACACGTACCAAACTGTACTGTATCATATATATATACGAATATATTTAGAAGTTTAGCAACACATATACATCTAATCGCAACTTCAGTCTACCGATTTCTTCTTCTTAGATACCTTCCATGCTATTTTGGCACTACCAACAATTACACACCAATCCAATGCAAGTGAATTACCGACTAATGTAGATCACCATTAGATACCTTCCAAATGACCAAAATGTCCATTTTCTTAGTTAAAGGTATTTAAGGTTAAATAAAGGGAGATGATTTATGTACCACATAAGTACATCACTCACCATAGTATATAAACATTAAAGCATGCAGTACAAACATACCAAAATACAGGTTGTGGTGCAGTGCAAACATGACTTGTCAATGTGTCTTCGCGTTGCTTCATTAGTTGAAACCATTAATGTTCATAATTTTCTTAGTGGCCTATATTTTTTTTTTCTTTTTCGGTAACCTGACTTTTCCGACTGGCAAAAGTGAGTCAACTAACCCAAAGGCGACTACCCACTTGCAAATAGGTTTTCTTTTTTTGTTGCTCCTACAGAAGTGATACTTTATAAAGTAGTTGCCTTAATGAAAGCTTTTTCATACTATGATATAGTCTTCTACATTATCCCCTTAATACAACAATCAAAGCATAACATTTGATTTATTAAAATAAAAAAAATTATTAAGAATATGTAACAAAAAACCTTGAAAATCACAGAAAATGCATATTTATTCAATAATGTTAAAATCCCACAACATTTTTCAATTCAAATTCAAGAACCCTAACAATAACAATAAAAGATGTTACCTTTTTCACTTTTTTACTTTTTACCCTGCTCCCTTTCAAGCATAGCCCTAACTCTCATAGGCAACCCATACAACCTAATAAACCCAGCCGCATCCGCCTGATCATAAATCTGCCCGCTTTCAAACGAAGAAATATCCTCCCTATATAAACTAAACGGGCTCTTTCGGCTAGCCACAACAACCGACCCCTTATACAACTTCAACCTAACCGAGCCTGTTGTCGTCTCGGTGATCTTCTCCATAAACGAGTCCATTGACTCACGAAGCGGGTCAAACCACCGCCCCGCGTAGACCAACTCCGCGTATTTTAGGGCCATTGAGTCTTTGAATTGCATGGCTTCTCGGTCTAGGGTTAGTGACTCGAGCTCACGGCACGCGGCGGCTAAGATGGTCCCACCGGGTGTCTCGTACACCCCTCGGGATTTCATCCCGACTAACCGATTCTCAACCATGTCGATTCGCCCGATCCCGTGGCGACCCCCGGTTTCGTTGAGTTTGGATAAGAGGTTTGCGGGTGAGAGTTCTTGCCCGTTTATGGAAACCGGGATTCCCGAGACGATACCGATTTCAAGATACCTAATTCCAAAAAAAAAAGAGTAAATTACACAAATGGTCCTTTAGGTTTGTGCCATATTACATTTATGGTCCTTTAGTTTCATAAATTACACCGGTAGTCCTTATTTCTGAAACTATTGACACATTTGGTCCCTTACCTAAACAGACGGGTTTTTATGGGTTTCAAATTGGTGAAGGAAAGGGAAAAGGACATATTTACCCCCTCGTGCATCACATGTGACCATACTTAACTCGAAAAATAAACGTTTGTATAGGTAAAGGACCAAACGTGTTAATGGTTTCAGAGATAAGGACTACCAATGTAATTTATGAAGTTAACTGCTAAAGTAAAGGACCAATTATGTAATGTGGTACAAACCTAAAGGACCATTTGTGTAATTTTCTCAACAAAAAAAAAATATCAACAATTTATTGGGTAAAAATTGATGTGGAAAAATTGGCTCATTTACTCGGGCTTATCGGGTGCATCTTCTGGGTCAACAGACATCATGTACATATCCTTCTTGGGCTCGTTAGCAGGGTCTTCCAATATGTCCCCCTTTAATTACACACAAACAACAAAGATAAATAAAAATCCAAAAAGCCAAGATTCGTTCTTCTTGAGGTGGCAAGATGGAACGGGTTGTAACGGGTTAAAACTACCCAGATCGGGTTGGGTTGACCCACAAACACTTTTTTATTCAAGTTTCAATCTTTTAACAAATAACTAATGTTGCAGTTATCTTGAGTATTTACATTAAAATTAAAATTAAAATCCATGATTAAAAACATACCTCATGACTAAGATGCCAAAGATTCCTATCTCTGCTATAAATGGATTTCTTAGTAACAGGAACGGGCACATTGTGTTTTTTGGCATATTCAATAGCATCTTCTCTCCCTGTTATATCCCATTCCCTCCATGGAGCCACAACTTGGAGATCGGGATTAAGTGAAAAAAATGTCAGCTCAAAACGCACCTGTAAATTAATAAAAAAAATTAGTCACATTTATATTGTATTAATATTGGAGGAAAAAAAAAGCAGAATTTGAAACCGTGCCTGATCATTTCCCTTTCCTGTACATCCATGAGCAACAGCATCTGCTCCAACTTCTTTCGCCACATCAACCATTGCCTATTATCATGTGCATAAATTATTTGTTAAAAACTCTATTATTATTTGAGATAATAGCAATTATATCTTTGTAAAACTCATAAATTATTTCTATATCCTTCTCAAATTCATAAATTATCTCTATATCCTTTTAAACTTTGTAATTGCCTCTATATCCTTTTAAATCTTTAAAACTCTCTTTTATGTCCAAAAACTCTCTTTTAATATTTATCAAAAATATCAATAATTATCAAATAAGTATGCAATAAATTTGTTGATTATGTATTAGAAATCATGTTTATCTGCATGTATTATTGATATTATCAAGATTTAATAAATAATAAAATAGGTTTTTCGACATAAAAAGAGTTTTAAAGGTTTGGAAGGATATGAAGGTAATTATAAAATTTAGAAGGACATAAAGATAATTTATGAGTTTTACAAGGATATAAAATCAATTAACCCTTATTATTTATTAATATAATATAATAATCTTTTTTTAATAAGTATTTGAAATTGACCTTTGCAATAACGGGGCGGGCCATTGAGGTTCCCAACAAGTACTTCCTTTCATAGACTGCACCAGCCCGCAAACAAGGGTATACATAATCTTTCACAAATTCTTCTTTCAAATCTTTCACCACCAGCTGGCAGGCCCCACTTGCTTTAGCCTTTGCTTCCAACCCGTCCAGCTCAGATATTCCCTACAAAAACAAAATAAATAAATGAAAAATAATTCAAAAGTCAAACTGGATATCAAATACACTGTATGTATTACTTACTTGACCAACATCTGCAGTAAAGCACACAACCTCACACCCATAATTCTCCCTGCAACATTAAAAGCAAAGTTAGTACCTCAGATCTAGTAAAGTACAAAATAATAATTATTTAAAAAATTACAGATACCAGAATTAATTTTGACATTGTACCTTAACCAAGGAACAATTACTGAGGTATCCAAACCACCACTATAAGCTAGAACAACTTTGTTCAGTTTACCACGAAGACCTTTTCCATTAGTACCAATGGATGAATCTGTTTCCTTATCACTTGCCATAACTGCTTCAATTGCTGTCAATTAAAAGCAAAATTACAGGTATAGCATGTTATTTGATCAGTAATTACCACGAAAATGACCGGAATACTAATTGTAATATTAGAAAAGAGTACCTTTTGTTTCAAATCCCTGAGATAGATTCCTATTAATGCTATGATGAACAAATGTAACTCCACGAAACTCACTTGCTTTAGCTCCTACTTTAAATTCTATCATAAAAACGAACAACGAATTCACGAAAACTGTTATACTTTATCGGAACAACAACAATCACAACGGATTAAAATTTAACAACAATGGTGCAAAAATCGAACACAATATTCGATCGTGGAAGCATGCAGATTCAATACCTCGACTTGGAGCAGGAATCAGGGGGTTCGTTGAAGGTGTGATGACCTGCAAGTGAGCCATTTGCTTGTTAATGGAGGCTGCGCTTTGTATCTTTTTCTCCTTTAATGCACAAAGGGTTTATCGGAAACAAAAACTAGGGTTTGAAGTGAAATGGTGTAGTTAACATGTGACAGAATCCAGTTTTTAATTAGGGAAAGTACATGAAATGTCAATTTCTTATTCATTATTCATAACACAATCTTCTTTTTTGGACAATGTATTACTACCTCTGTATCATAATATGTGACTGGGATGTTTTATTATAAGTAATACTCCGTATATTTTAAAAGTTAACTTATTTGATAAAAAAATGGGATCCTCTTCTATTAATTATCTATTTGAACAAAGTGAAATTATCCTTTTACTTTTACTTTTAAAACTTATTAATATTACTTTATTCAAACAAAGTGAGACTCAACCTCTATTAACTATCTACTTTAATACTATTATAACTCCTACTTTAAATTTGTTGCTTAAAAAACCGTTAAACTCCAAATGTATCACTTATTGTGATACGGAGCTAGTATTACATACCAATTTAGATTATAACTTGTATTTTTCTTATAACAAATTACAATTTGTAATTTTTTATAAATTTTCTATCTACAAATAAAAGTATAAATGTAAATCTAGCTTTCTCACGCCACCGAATATCGCTGTTACAATTTGTATTGTTTCAAGTATTTATTAAGATGAACATTTGTGTCATCTATAAGATTCAAAGTGTTACAAATCAATCCATTAGATGATTTATAAAAAAAATATTAACAATCTATACACAACTATAATTGACATCATACGAGATGTGTAACTTATTCATGTATACATCAAATTTTAGTTAAAGGGAATAAAAGAAAATATGCACAAGATTGATATACCATTTTACATCTATCCCAATTTATATCCAAATAAAGGATGGTGGAGAAACACAACCAAAGCTGATGCAACCATCCCAAGAAACATTAAGGAAGGCTACTCATGCCTTTATGCCAACCATCTCAAAAAGACTACTACTTACATCAGAAGATACATTTTTTTTGCAATTGAATTTGCTAAAAAAAAAAAAACAATTTGCTATACTTGATTGTACAAACATGATATGATGGTTTTGTTTTGATTTACAAAAAACCATCATTTTCTTCAGTGTCACATGAAGTAACTGAGAGCCTTTTTCTTTCTTGATCCACCTTCTCCATAGAGTTCGTTCCATTGTATAAGTGCGTCCATGTTTACAGATTCTGAGGCTACACTCGCACAAACCTGTTTCACAAAATCATCGTTTTTCCTTTAATTAATTAATTAGAAGAAAAAAAAAACGTCATATCACCTTTTATTTACATTTTTCCATAATATTAATGAGAGAAAATTTCTCAAAATTGTAATCGAGTCGGATGTTGGAGTATATTTTTCTTGATATGTATTGTATTTTGCTTATAGTTTTTATTCATGACTTATATATAAATTTTAATTAAAATATGTGTTGTTACCTGTTGATGGGCAAATTTGAAGTCGTCTAAGTTTAAAGGCCGAATATCAGAAATTTTACTAAGAGGTGGAGCCGGTTTGCCTTCTGCTATAGCTGCAGCACGCTCCTAAATATCACAAAAAAAACCACAATAATTAATAATTACAAATGCCTTCACAACAACAAAGATTTAGGTCAACGGGTCAGTTGTGTTGACCTGAAAAACCTTTTTGTCCATAAAGTTCAAGTAACCATAAAATGATTTAAGAGGTTTTATGCATACTTTGAACGATTTTCAAAACATTTGACAGCTTTCTTTTAAAGCTAATTATTTTGACTTTACCCGTTTGACCGTTAAAGATAAAGAGTCAAAATTGCCGCCTCTACATTTTGGGGGTAATTAGGCATACCTTTTTTTCCTTCTTTATAATCTCTCTAATTGGACAATGTGCAGCAGTTACACATAGATTCTGCAAAATAATATATCAGGAGACATTTCAAAAACCATATAATTATATAATTAAATATTAAAAAAAAAAAAAGAACCTTAAGGTCACTTCCGGAATATCCTTCTGTCATGTTTGCCACCTCATCCAAATCAACATCTGGAGACAATTCCTCTTTTGCTAATATAACCTTCAATATCATTGCTCTATTTGTCGCATCGGGTAAATTCACCATCAATCTGCAAAATTATAAAACAAATCTACACGGGTCATGGTTTTGTCTCTAACGGGCCAACTAAACCCGACCCGACCCGCCTGTTTTGCCACATGTACAAATATATTACCTTCTGGGAAGCCTTCTGATAACTGCTTCATCAAGATCAAAAGGTCGGTTAGTGGCTGCAAGAACAAGAACCTGTTCTGTGTCTTTTGTACGCAAACCATCCCAATTCACCATAAATTCATTTTTAATTTTACGCGTCGCCTCGTGTTCTGCATTTTCTCTCCTACCCAGCATGCTATCCACCTTTTAAAATTAGAAAAAATAAGTAAATTAAAATTTAAAAATTAATGAATATAATAATAAAGATATTAAAATACGTACTTCATCCACAAAGACAACACTGGGAGAAATTTTGCTAGCCAGTGTAAACACAGCCTTGACGTACTTCTCACCCTCACCAAACCACTGAATTAAAAATACATTAAAAATTAAAAGTGAGGAAAAAAAAGTTCTTTAATTTAAATAGTTTGTAAAAAAAAGAAAAAAAAAGACCTTAGATGTGATGCTTGACATGGATATATTTATAAAATTGGCACCAGCTTCAGTAGCCACAGCCTTAGCCAGCATAGTTTTCCCAGTTCCAGGTGGCCCAAACAGAAGAATACCTTTGCATGGCTGTAGTAATTTCAAAACTAATATTTTATTCCAAGTATATACACAAGGGTAAAAAGGTAATTTGAGGAGGCAGTAAAAATTGAAAAACCTTGGCTAATTGGCCCTTGCAGAAAAGCTCGGGTCTTTGTAAAGGAAGCATTACTAACTCCTTCAATGTATCCTTAACCTTTTCAAGAGCTCCAATATCATCAAATGTTACTCCAATATCACTAGCAGGAATCACATCCTCTAAAAGCCTTTTTTCATATTCATTTTCCGTCACAACATCCTATAAATAAAAAGATAAAATAAATATTTAAATAATAATAAACATAAAAAAAACATCTCGAAAAGGTAAAAATCACCTGTAGAGACTTTTTCAAGCTCTTGGATTCGTTCTCAACGGATTGGAGAAGTTTAACACCGAACCGTATGCTGCCAGGTGGCAATGTTACAAATTAACAATTACATACTACCAAGTACAAAAATGAAATAAAATAAAAGTAATATTAGAGTTTTATTTATATACATACGTCTTATTTGAAAGAACTGGTGTTACATCTGGATCAACTCGACAGTGTAGCCTTACATGAATGCTTAAAGCCCACCCAATAACTTTCTCAGCACCTTTGATATAATGCCAAAATATTTATTTATTTTAAATAATAATTTAAAATATGACTAGTGTTAGAAGGAAAGATTAAACATACTTTCGTTTGTAAGCAACAGATCCTTGATGCACAAGGTATCCAGCTCCTCACATTCTAAGTTAGTCTTACTAAGGACCTGTTTATAATAAATTTTCAGATATTAATTTACCATTATAAAAAATAAAATATGTAAAAATTAGTATTAATTAGCAATTATTTTAAAGATGCTCACATTTCGTAGATTATTCCTATTTGTCATCATCTGTAAAGTTTCAGCATCTTTGTCCAGTTGCTGCTTCCAACTGGCAAGTACTTTCTCATCCTGTACAAAATTATAATATCTAGAAAATAAAAAAGGAGCCAAATATGATGATTATTTTTTAAAATATGGCTTTGTAATCTTATTAAATACATTAATTGTTTATATAACTAAAAATTATGAAGAAAAAAGTAAGTGTTAACAGGTTGACTTTTATCTCCAATGGGTTGACCGGATCGAGATTTTTTAAATGCTTAAATCACTTCATTAGAAAAAGGCTGTTAAAAACATGGCTTTATAATCTTATTAAATACACTAATTATAATTATTTAAAAATATAAACCTGAGGCAAGTGAATGGCCACTTTATTAGGAAAAAGTTCTGTTAAAAGATTAGTAGCTTTAGGAACTTCTTTCGCCCTTTCACGTAGTCTTTCAAAGTTATCCTGAAATCAGAAATATTCAACACCATATTAATATATAATTAATTAATTATATAATAATCAAAGAAAAAAAGGAAGTCCTTACCGGAAAAGTCAAATCAATCAGAGCAGTTTGGTTGCTGCCAAATTTTGTGAAAAGTAAACCAGCAGGATGTGACTGCAAAAATAAATAAATAATTAAATGATATCTAATTACCGAAAAAGCATGCAAAATAATCAAAAGATATATCTGATAAAATGTTAAATTATTAATTACCTTTTCTTTGTGATTATCAGTGTAAGTTTCTGAACCAATTACAACAACATTATCTGGTAGTTCTCCAAGCCATTGTTTAACCATTTTGTATAATACTGAATTCCCAACAATCGATTTCTCTGCATCTTTCATGAATAGAATAAATGCATCATTTCTACTCTCATTGGATACAACCTGTTGTTAAAGTCAACAAAAAAAGGTCAAAGTCAAACAAGAGATAGATACGAGAGCTGTAAGTAATAGATATTAATTAATTAGTTACCTCAAACAAGGTGTCGATGAGTAATTCATCAAGATCTTCTACACTACTTAAATCCAACCGAATTTCATTAGGAGAGCAAAAGTATCCATGAAAATTATTGCAAATTCCACCAAAGTTAACCCCATATGGAATACACATATCAAAATTAACACCAATTTTTGAAAGTGGGTTGTTTTCAAAACCTAAGAGAACTCTCCCGCGCGCCCCACGAGCTGGACCCCTAAAGTCAACGAAAGTCAAACTTACTATAAAAAAATAAAAATCAATTTTAGGATATTATTAACTAATTTAGTTATTTTGTTATGAACTTGTGGTTTTTATTTTTAACATTGTTGTACAGTCAACGAAAGTCAAACTTACTTTAAAAAATTTAAAAACCAATTTTAGGGTTTTATTGACTAATTTAGTTATTTTGTTATGGACTTGTGGTTTTTATTTTGAACATTGTTACCTTTTTTTGCATGGTTGTTGACTAATTAGTTATTTTGTTAGGATAGTGCTAATATATTTATTTATATAAAGATAAATTCCTTTGTATTTTATGGTACCCGCCTAAAAACCGATTAATCACTTGAAGGTGGTAGACAGATTTTTACAACCTTTAAATAAAGATGAAAATATATGGATAAAATGAAAAGAATTTCGACCCGTGTATTTATGAATTGGTAAATTTGGGTTATGTTTTATCTCAAACGGGTTGAATCTAAAAATTTAGCTAAAAAGAAAACCGGTCAAAAGAATTTGCATGTAAAAGAAAATTCTAGGTTATTAATGTAATAAATCAGTTTTCTACTTTTTCTAATTAACGAATTGATTATCTAACAACAATTTATAAATAAATATAAAAACCAGAATAAAAAACCATAAAGAAGATAAAGAACCGAATTGTACCTTGAAGTAGAACCTATATATTTTACTCTATCACCTACACATTTATATTTTCATTTTATCAAAACCCTAAATAATCAAAGATTAAGAAAATCTCATGTACCAACTGGCAATATTTAGCATACCCTGTTTAAATGGTGTGCTTTTTGAGGTTCCTGCAACAGGTGGAATAAAGTCAACCTCCGTTTTCGGTTGGTCAACGGGAATATTTTCACTTAGTTTAGAAACATTGCTAGTGTTACCTTCTTTCTGCTGCTCAGCTTTTAATGATGTGCTCTAAAAAAATTCAAGAAAATTATTTTATTAGGTATAAAAAGTTACAGGAGTAAAATGCCAAACCAGTGAAAGTTTGAGGACTAAAACATAATTAACCCATAATAGAAATGCAGAAATCTTACTTTCATAAATGAATTGCTATCGAATGTAAGAAATTTGGCACCATAATAATGAGCAAGTGCTTTTGCTAACGTCTCCTGATAAATATCAGATCCTGAAAAACAGAGTGATAATTATAAGATCCAAAGTTCCAAACTTTAATCCAACAAAAAACAAAAAATTAAAAAAAATAAAAATAATAAACCTGTGGGACCAGAAAGCAAGATTCTAGGGTCCAAAGTAGGAAGACCAGAAGCATATTTAACTTGATCACTACGCTTCAAGTGTAAATAAGAAGCTGCAATAAGCACAATTTGTGTTTTCGCGCTGCATAGAAAGGGCAATTTAATAATATATTGTACAGAACTGAAAAAAACAGTTAATTTAAAGAATAAAACCTTAAATAATATGGGAAATTATCAAAAGAAACTTCAATTTCTCGCCCATTAATAATCTTTGCAATAATTTCTTCTCTCAACCTTGCATTTCTTCCACACACTGAATCTGGGGCCTGTTAACAAAAATAATCTTTTTCTTAGGCCCAATTATATGTATGTATATATATGTATATATGTATATATGTATATATATATATATATATATATATATATATATATATATAAACATACCAGCTGAATAGAAGCACCAGCAACTGCTGATGGATCCCCTGTACGCCTTTCAAAATGCACTGGTTTTAGGGTTTCACCACTAGTAGATGAAGGATAATATAACAGGTACTCACTCGATATTTGCTGGTAAATCTGTTTTACAAAATTAAGATAAACAAATTGTAGAAAAAATAAATAATTTTAAATTAAAAAAGAATGGATACATAAGCGTGATTCCCGGGAGGACCAAAAACGACTTCATCTCCTGAATTCAAAGTATATCCTGTATTCTTTTTAATATATTTCCCATTAACATGCACAGATCCTTTGCTTCCTTTGCATTCAAGAAATGCAAAATAACTGTTTTCCCGCTGATCATGTCGACAAATAGTAAGTATTCATACTGCAAGTATTCAACAAAGTTATGGAGTTCATCTCCAAAAACCCTAAAATGTGAAACCCTAAAATGAAAGAATTCTTACCAAAATAACCCTAATAATGCAAAGAGTCGCACTTATATCCTTGATTATAAGATTAGCATTCTTGCTTGATCCAACTACAAAGGCTGTTGTATTAATAGGCAGTGTTTGATTCTGCATCAAGCAAACGATTTTCAAATTTTCAGTATTAAAATAATCATTTGTTTTTATAATAAAATTAAAATTAAATACTAACCAGTGAAGTTTGAGGAAGGAGCTTGCACAGAGGTGTATGTGCCTCACTTTGGTTTAGAACTGGCACTGATCCTTCATATAAATTAATAAAATAATTCAGCATTAAATTCTTTAATTAAAGAAATAGATATAGATTTATACGAGCAATTAGGCGTATATGTTGGCATCTGCTCTGTGTGCTATCTAATTTATCTGTACCTAATTCTTTCTAAACCCTTTGATTCACCAATGCAGAACGACGAACATTTCCAGAAATTCACATGCAATAGATTTAAAAAACAGAGAAATCACAACTTACCTTGAACGATCGGGGTAGCGACGGAAGCAGCCGGAGCGGCTTCCGTCTTACCGATGGCACTAGCAACCTCGGCTTCACCGTTTCCATCTTCCCGAAGAAAACTCTCGGCAGCATTTTCCGGTGCATCCACTGCCGCCGGCGAACTCAGTTCTTTAGAACTTTCCACAACGGGCGGTTGTGTTGGTTCCTGTGGCGTCGATTTTGTACCTCCATTGTCAGCCTGAAATTGAAACGTAAACAAATCAAGAACAGGAGAAACTAGACAAATTTCAAACAATAATCCGTGAAAGGGAATAGGGGAAGAACACATGGGACCTTGTGGCGCTTTGGAGATGGAGGTTTGTTTTCAGAAGACGGTGGTCGCTTACTGTTATTGCTGGATAAAGATCCACTTCGACGTGTAGATACCATATCTGCGTGATTGTTGGTTGTGTTCTTCGTTCACTCGAAACAGAGCGAGATAGATACAGAGAGAGAGTTTTATACAGTATAAGGAGAGAGATATAGAGCGTGAAATGATAAAACGTTTTTTTCCAGAAAAAGAAAAAAAATTCAAGGGAAATATATAAGCAATTTTTAAGTAGTAGACGTTGGATTTACTAGTTTTGTTTATCTTGCATTTTGCATGCCTTAGAGCAAGGGGTGCCACTTCGCCACATCTGCGCCACTTATGTGCCACATCACCATTTCACATTTCACATTCAAAACTCTCAAATACCTCCTCTACCATCACTTAAGCCATTTGGGGCCCACCACCATTTTTTTCTTTTTTCTTTTTTTAAAAACATAATACTTCATTAAAATAAATATTACAAAATACAAAATAAAAATACCTAAAAAATAAAAAAAATTACCGAAAATAAAAAAAAATACCGAAAAAATTAAAAAAAATACCGAAAATTAGGAAAAAATACCGAAAATTAAACAAAAAAAAAAAACTACTCGTCGTCCACGTCAAAGTCATCTTCGTCGACGGGGTATTTTTCGCGGATCGCCTTTTTTTCTTTGACGATTATCGCCTTATCTTCGCGCCCCAAACCGTGGGTGTTAGTGCTTAGGAATCGCAATTCTTCCAACCGCACGACCGGTCATCCCGCGCCTTTGCCCTTTCGTAAGCCGATTGAGCGGCTTCACTTTTCCGCCTAAACTCGGCCATCATAGCCTCGCCAAGGTCCGGCGATGCGGCACTTCCGGCGGTGTTAGCGCCGGATGAACTTTCCGACCTACTTTTCTTTGCCTTACGAGACTTTCCCGCCGGACGTGGTCTCGTATCTTCCCCGAAAAGTTCTTCGTTATCGGAGAGCGAAATGGGTGCGGGGGCGTCCCATTTCGGGCAATGGCGCAAAACTTCCCACACACCTTCGTTGTTAAATTGTTTTTTTGACCAATATAACAACACTGAAACTTAACACTTTATACCGAAATATAACAACACTTTTATTTTGACCAATGTAGACATGTAGTCTTAAAGTATAAAATTCAAATTCATCTAAACTTAACATTATATAACACTAGGTTAAAACCCGCGCAATGCGGCGGGCTGCGAATTACATATTTCTGACAATTAGAAGTCCATTGGTTACTAATTTTTATAACGAATACAGTACATAAGCATGAAAACTATGTATAAAATAGAGAAAAAAGTTAATAATTAGCATTGGCGTTGAAATGTTGTTCGATTACATGTTTTGATATATAGTATGGTACCCGCGCAATGAGGCGGCGGGTACACTGATACATCTTTTCCGCGACGATGTTGATGGTGTTCGTTTACATGTTATTTTATAATGATTATTATACAAATGACTGATAGTTGGGAATGAAATATGTATAAAGATTACATTGAAAACTTATCGGCGTTTAAAATTTGTTAAATTACATGTTTTGAAAAAAAAAAGTTCAGACATGGCGATGAATTAACACGTATATTATTCATCATGTAAGACCTCTCGATACACCACATTTGTTGAAATTCCTCTTGACAGGGCAACGTAAAGTTGCCCATGCGAGAACACTGATTCCGGAAGATAAACGCCGACGTTTGGAATTGTTTGTCCTTGGGCTTTGTTGATTGTCATAGCAAAACTTAGCCGAACCGGAAACCGTTTTCTTTTCAACTTGAAAGGGAACATGTCGGATTCAGACGGACATAGAGATATTCTTTGCAAGAAAACCCTTTTTTGCCAGCATGCTGCCCAACAGCTATTTCTGCATCAATCAGATTTGACTCAAACTATCTGCATATAAGTCTCGTGCCAATGGTTGCAAGCAACGGTTGGCTTTATTCTTAACCACTTGAAAACATACAACGGTGTGAGAATTTGACGTTTGATTTTGTAACAAATTGAAGTTTGGATAACCATAATAAACATTTTAAAAACAACGCAATTTGCTTATTGTCCGTAACTCTCTACATTGTTCAAAAAATGGACAAGTGAGATTTAGATGGTAATTAAGAACATATAAGCAGTACACATTAACATGAAAATAGCATTTAAAAATTCATGGATTTCATATCAGCACTTTTCTCAAAGTTTTCTTCACTATCTTCCAACCTTGATGATCAATAGTATGACAATACCCATCCAATGATTTGCCAGGTGCAGAAACTTCACACGCATAACAATAATATACAGATTAATCAACAACTCAACTTACTGTGATTGATTTCAAAAAGTTGATGTACAAATCACCAAACTTAATCCACGAGGCAGTCTTTCATTGTTTAGATTTGTGTAAACCGTTTAGCATCCAAAATAATTAGAAGCATTAGGCTATGTATATTACACGCAATCAACTAATAAACACTTACAAACGCAATCCCCTTAAAGCCCCAAAATAAAAATTCCATTCACAAATAAAACTTGTGAATTTATTATTTTTTAAATTACCAATTTACAGTAGCTTTCACGGGATGTCTTCTCAAATGAATACTTCACGTATTGAATGTGTGTAATCTCTAAAAGCCACCTGCAAACAAAATTTACCAATTAAAGAAACAAAACCCCACATAACTGTATATAGAAATGTCCTAAATTAGGGTTTAAAACGATAGAATAAGAAATATATAAACCTCTTCTTTTTTCAGCAACCATGAAAACATAAGGGGAATTTATTTTTTAGTGATCGAATTACTTACTAAATTGCATTCCATTTGTTGTTCTTCGATTGTGTTTTTTGGTGGAATCAAAAGATGCCTAAAAATGGAGATTGAAGTTAATAGATGATGACAAAGGATAGCAAATTTGGAATACAACAAAAGGATGAATGCGTTATAGCGTGTTCATAGCGTGCTCATAGCAAGTATAAATAGTGTATGTGATCGACCAGTTGATTCCAAAATCGCAGCAACATTTATAGATAAATAATTGGGTTGTGGAAACTCAATTCTTAATCTATGGCTTGAATCATGGTAACTACATACTTAATGGGATCCGGATTTAGATTGTTTAAATGATATGGGAACTTTATATCGTTATGAATTGCAATTATAAATTGCGTTGAAACTTCGTGTGGTGAGATTTCAAATGCTATAATCACGTGATACCATTTAAAGATAATAGTGGGATCCGTTTTTTGTTTTTGGGAAGGCTTCATTTAAAAGGCTTCGTAACCGATTTAAGCGGTTGAATATCGCCTAAAAGGAAGGAATTAATTAGGTATACGTTTTTATTTAATATAGTCAAACGCGTTTCGGGACAGTAATTATATAAAGTTTAGGAAACATAGTCATCAAGTTGCTTATAGCCTAGTGGTAAGGTTCCTGACTGGGATACCTGCCCACCCGGGTTCAAATCTTGGCAGCAACAATTTTAAAATTTTAATTTTAACGTGAGTTTGGACATTATTAAAAACGGAAAAGTTGAAATTCAGACTTTCCTCTTTTATAAATGTGCAATCTGCATTTTAAAGTAGTATAGAAAGAAGATGGAAAACGTATGTTACAAAATGTCGTAATTTTATTCAGAAAAATAATAGTTACCTAAAATGAAAAGCAATCACTAACGTCTTTTGTTATTTTGTGAATTAACATTATTTAATAAACAATATGTCTACCACTGTATAAAGAAGTCGAAGTATATCGAGTTGCGTTCAAGGAGGTCCACTATTTTTACGAAGTCTCGAGGAACAAATCTTAATCAATAAGATCTAATGGTTAAGATTAATCATATATTTTATATATTGAGAGGTATTTTGGTCATTTTTAAAAAAATAAAAATATTTTTTTTATTTTATTTTATTTTTTATTTTTTATTTTAGAATTTTATTTTTTTACTTTTTTACTTTTTTATTATGAAGGGGTATTTTGGTCATTTGGCACTTAAAAAAATTTCAATTTTTTTTTTTTTATTTTTTTATTAATTTTTTTCATTAAAAAATAATATTTATTTGATAATTACGTGTATGACCTGACCAAATGTGATTTTAGTGTAATCACATGTGATTACAGATGCAAACGGGTACGGGTAATAGCGGGTACTGCAAAACCGGTACCCGTACCCGCCCCGTACCTGGTCAAATACCCTTCGGGTTCGGGTAGAAAAATACCCGCCGGGTACGGGTAACCCGACGGGTACCCGTTCAATAAAAAAATTAAACAAAATAGGTAAAATATTTAAAACTCTTAGTTCGTTCAGGCTTATTCCGTTCAATACGTAATGGACTAACGGGAGACGAGTCAAATTTTAACCATTATTAAATTGGGCTAATGAGAGATTAAGTGTTGGGTTAAGTTTGAGTAGTGACTCGTGGGCTAAACATATACTAAAAAAATTACACATTAATATATATATATATATATATATATATATATATATATATATATATATATATATATATATATATATATATATTCGGGTCGGGTATAAACGGTGCGGGTATTATAAAACCCGTACCCGACCCGTACCCGACCTCGGGTATGAAATTTAAACTCATCCCCGACCCGTTACCCGTTTAGACGGGTAATACCCGCCCCGTAAGACTCGGGTACCCGCGGGTACCCGCGGGTACCCAAACCCGCGGGTTAAATTTGCATCCCTACATGTGATTACAGTAATCACATGTGATTTTAGTGTAAAATCATATGTGATTCAGAATGTAATCTTGATTTACTATGCAATCACATTATGTGTTATTAACAAAAAAAATAATTATTTTTTTAAAAATAATAACTTTTAAAAAAATAATAATAAAAAAATAAAAAAAAATTTAAAGTAAAAGATTTAAATAAAAAATAAAAAATATTTTTTTTTTATTTTTTCCAAAATGACCAAAATACCCCTCAATTAAAAACTAAAAATAAAAATATAAGAAAATAAAAATAATTAAAATAAAAAACAAAAAATAAAAAAAAAATCAAATATTTTTTAAGTGCCAAATGACCAAAATACCCCTTTATGTATAAAATATATGATTAATCTTGACCATCAGATCTTATTGATCAATGGTTGAGATTTGTTCCTCGGGATTTGATAAAAAAGATGGACCTCCTTGAATGTTTCCCTATATTTCACAGAATAAATTGCGCAAAACTTCCTTATGGTTTAAATGAAAGTAATAGTAATAATATTAAATGGTATAATCTAAAAATATAATCCAAAATTATCTAAACACTTTTAATATTTTCAACTTATTCTTAAGGTATGAAAAAATTATTATTTTTTGCGATTTACATTATTACATCTTTATTAATTAAAAATAAAATATATATCATCTAAATTAGTAATTATATTAACCCTTTAAAAGTAGAGGTTTTAATACAGTAATAAATTATTGATATGGCACAAAAGTATAACCTCGTCGAGAAGATTAAAATTGTAAAGTCATTTTTAATAATTAAACAAAAAGTAAATAAAAATCGTTTCATTGATATTTGATAGTGTTTATGGTTCTTGTGTGGGACAAGTTAAAATTGTCACACGCACAATTCGTCACTCTCTCAGTTGGCTTTGCACATCATCTATGTTTGTGGGCTCAATAATTATCTCTACTTTTTAACATTGTAAAGTCCTTTTAAATAATTAAACAGAAAAGTAAAGTTTAACACGTCTTATTTTTTTAAAAACTTGTTGAGCTTGAAAAATTAACCATTAGGACCTTTAAGTCTCAAATGTGATGATTTTGACACTTAACTACTGTTTTTTTTTTTTTAAATCTTACATATTGACCAACTTAGGTGAAAAAAACAAATCAAACTAATGGCAAAATGGTGTGCTTTACTTGCAAGAAGCAATGTATCTTAGCTACATTATAAAAAAATTCATAATAAGTTAGACAAAACAGTTCAAATTTTCATTCTGATTTAGAAACAACAAATTATTTCATGTGTAAATAATACTTGATTTTTAGTATTTATTCTTTAAAATTACTCCCTATTTCAAGGAGTGTACGCAAAAGTAATTCCAATATAACTACAACATGATATGAAAATCTTGTGCTGAAATATTCTCACAAAAGATGATGTCATTCATGATGCAGTAAATTTCAAGGTAGTTACAAGACAATTATCAATCATGTTATTGGACTCCAACAACAACCCAAAAATAAAAATGTAAACAAAACCTCATCAAACTACAAAATAGTGGGACCCACAAGTTAGGCTTGGTTCTTGGTCTTTCTAGGAGCCAACTGAGTCTCAGGCTGCAAGATAACACAAACGATTCAAAGTTAATAAAAAGTCAACAAGTAAATGGGCGCGTCGGCTGAGTTGGGTTGACCCGAGTCCCCGACCACCAAGTTACTCTGTTGTCCTTTAATATACATCTTTTTATATACTAGCATTATACTCGTACGAAGTAGCAGATGTTATTCTACTTCGTATTTATTATATAAGCGTCTTAAACTGAACATATAAGATTAAGATATGTATTATATGATAATGAGATGTTTACATTGTTGTATTTTTAATAAATTTCATTTGGTTTTAGTATGTAACTAGCCTATAACCCGTGATAAATCACGGGTGGCTTATAAAAAAATTCATAGTATTTTACTTCCTTAAAAATACTTAATGTATTGAAAATTTTGTACCTTTGAATAAATTTAGTAGTAAAACATATATTCATAAATATTTAAGAACATCTTTCAAATGAGAAAAATTATACAAATTACACAATGACGGGTGACTTGTTCAATTTATTATTTCAGTGTGTGTTCGTAATAATTTACTTCTTTGATAATACTTTATTATCCAAATTATGTATACCTTTGTAATAATTGTATAGTTAATATATATTCTTGAGAAAGTAGGATATTGAGAAACAAAATAATTGAGCTGACTAATCAGATTATAATCAATTTCAAACTAACTTAATGCATGTTCAAAAGATGGTGATGTAATTCAAGAATCTTATAACACACTTGAAATTACGAAACACCTGAACCATTAGGTGTTGGTAGATAATCAAATTTAGGATCACATTATGAAGTAACACGTGCAAAATCCATACAATTTCCAAACTCTAATTATTACCAAAAAAAAAAAAGAAGCAACAGTATTTTACAGACCAAATAAAGGGTCTACAGTTTAGATGATTACCACAAAACTCTGCTATCCAAATCCATCTTCTAATTGATTCAAGATCGACTATATACAAAAAAAATGGGGGGGGGGGGGGGGATGGGATATGAAGGTACTAGGGTTGACCACACAAACATTTTTTAAGCTGAACAACATGAGCTCCAATCGCAAATTTCTTCTAAAGCATCACCGAGATTAACACGTAAATAGAAAATCAATAAAATACCTTTAGCTGATCAAATAAAATTTCTAAAATGAAACCCAACAGAAACATGGAACCATATAGCTAATCAAATGAAGGGTCAACCCATGATCAAATAAAGTCAATGATAGTAGTTGGATCCATAAAGTCTAAATGAACCTTTGAATACATACTCTGGATTAATACAAATTACCATTAAACATTACTTTAATAAAGATGATTTGTGTGTTATTAAGAAAGATTTATACAAAAACCAAACATATTCATCTATTACCTTCTATACTTGGGATCAGATTGTTATGTTTCTTCATTACGTGCTAATATAAATTTGAGAAATTTTCACCCCTTCACGCATTGTCTCGTCAAATGAGTCAAAGTGACTTTAACTTTACTTGAATCTTCGGTATCACAATTCAACCTTAAATCATGAATCAAATGAGCTAGATACAATATAAAATTCTACGTTTCTAGTAAGTTTAGGCAAGAACATTTTATACAAACCAAGAGTGAAACCAAAAGATGTAATTTTGACTTTTGAGGTCAATTGAGCTAATCTTAAAATTCAAGTTTATATGCAATTTAGTCTACTTCCTCTTTTCAAAATAAGTGATACACTTTCTATTCTAAGGTGTTAAAATAAGTGATACACTTTGAAAACTTTCCTTATTTGGCAAAAAGTAGTGGGACCCACACCCACTAACTACTGCACTAAATAAACAGAAATGACATATTTACCCTTCTTTTACGTTAAACATCATTAAATCTACTTTAATCAAAATATGTGGGACCCATCATATACTGACTATCCAAATTAATTTCATTAACCTATTTTGCCTAAAAAAGCGTGTACTTAGAAATGTATCACTTATTTTGAAAGGGAAGAAGTATTTTTTAGGAAACAAAGCAGTAAAATACATGTTTACTATGCTCAGTATCGAATGAGATGCATATATATATAAACTCAGTCAACCTTTATTGCATAAATAAAAAATAGACCAATTATCTGCCAATATATAAAAGAAAGACGAAAATTAGCAATGTGTACCTGAATTTTATCAAGATACTCCATGGCTTATGTTAGTGTAGCTGTAATTTCAATCGATTTTCCATGAGCAATAATGGAGAAATTTTAATGACAGTAGGTGAATTCCCCATGTGGTTAAAGGACTCTATGTCATCTCCTTGTCCAAAGAAACCAAATTTCTAATATGTTATGATAAAATAACTCTTGTTTAGTACAATGACAAGGATAAGGTTTTCATTTGTAATTATTGATACATATTATCCGTGCCCTCTCATATAACCCGTCAAAGGCAAAGCATAACCAAATGTACCAATAAATGGGTTGAAAATTGGTTATCTGCAACTCAAATTATTTCTTCGTTCTAGAGTCAGAATACGTTTACTTAAAACACTTGTAGAACCATGCCATCTATTCTTTTCTTAAAGATGACAACATGTGGCTAATGCTTCTTCTGAACAAAAGTTATGTCAAATAAAGAAAAGATCATAATGAGCAAAGTATATATAAGTTTAACAGGGGACTTCATCTATCAAAGTACATACCATCTCTGTTTGTAAATAATGATCCCAACTTTACACAAGTCAAATTGGAAGGCTTACACGTGATTGAACATAGAATCACGGGTGATTACCCATATCTGAAATGATAATGACACCAGCGCAGCATTAGCGAATCGGATCGTACAAAAATCACGAACAAATAAGTGAAATTGGGTTGATTTCGGCAGCTAGGGTGTTCGTATTAGATCAAGAAAAAACCGTCGTATTGAAATTATGATTGATAAAACAGCTAGCAACAATTAATGGGCTTGATGAAGGAGAAGGAAGGGGATGCTAAGCAAAGATGAGCTGGGAAGGAAGCAATGCTAACGTGAGATGGCCTATGGATGAGCTGGACTTATACCCGTCGGCCCATGATGATGCAAAAGAGAATTTCTTATTATTATAAAAATAAATAAAAATAAATAAAAATGTTGCAAAAGAGAATTTCTGAGTTTCTAAATAGGGCAGTTTGATGATGTATGTTTTTATTGGAGTGTCCTGTGTCTTGAACAATTTATTTTGGTCAAAACAAAAGCTAATAATAATAAAAACTGGTCTAACCAAACTGTAACATGGTTGTTTTGGTTTTTGAGGTAGCTTGAATAGTTCGGCCCATGTTTAGAAACCGAAATCCAATTGAATTCACATCTAAGCTCACATGTGTAAATTTGAGGGGAAAAAAATTGAATACAATTGTGGTAAACAAAAAATAGTTATTTGTTCTAAACATGAGCATGTGCATATGTTTCACATTAAGTTATAAATATACATATCATATTTATAAACCAACATATGCGCATCACGATGTTTATTAAAAAAAACCACTATATATGAACAATTATTAATAGTAAAATTTATCTTTAAAAAATATTATTGTAGATAATTATAGCCTTACTCTTTTTCCACTATCGGTCTTATACTCCCATCTTACAGTCCCATACACACATTCATGTTATACGGGCTTCTTGGAGTGCTTGAGCTTATACTTGTAATGTATGGAACATAATTATTGTTGTGATTGTATTCGAATATTTATCTGAGTATCGGGTAAATGTTTATCCAATAAGAAATCAAAACAGAGTTAGAATCTTGCAATTATCAAAATGAATTTTGTTCAAGTTCTTTATTTTATAATTTGCAATTGCAAAAACAAAAAAAAAACCCAAAAGGTTACAATCTAAAACAACCGTCACAAATTCCATAGGACGATAGTTACTTGTAAAACCTTGTGCGTACGGATATGCATCAAATCCTACTCAATCCACGTCACCATCAGATGCATACAAACCACCCGGCGCATGTTAGATGCGTCAGTCATGATACTGAACATGATTAAAGTTCGGATATGTGTTCTCCCATACTTTATTTTTCTAAATATCATAATATAAATATCGGATCAAGGTCCAAATGGATAAGCAATAACAATATTATTCAACAATATTGACTGGCATCGTCACCCTCCACGTGTAACCAACTACTCATCAACGGTCGATATCCATAACTGTAAAATAACACCGGCAGCAGGGGATCATACCCCATTCCCCTGCGCCAATAATACAAAACGAACTGTTGTCACTTTTTAGTTAGTCTCAGTGATCACGTCAAGCGAATTATAGAGAGAGAAAGTAAGAAAGATTTAGAGAGAGAGTA
Source organism: Calendula officinalis (assembly GCA_963853835.1). Taxonomy (NCBI): domain Eukaryota; kingdom Viridiplantae; phylum Streptophyta; class Magnoliopsida; order Asterales; family Asteraceae; genus Calendula; species Calendula officinalis. The sequence goes on from OY970828.1 coordinate 36,957,509, forward strand.
ATGGTGATGGAAGAAGGAAGTCCAGAGGCGAAGTTAGGGATGTCAGTGGAGGAGCTCTGGGACGTCCAGGAAGCTCAGCTCACACCTACAGAGAAGCTCAACGCTTGTTTCGAGAGTATTCCTGTTTCTGAATTTCCTCATGCTCCGCCTTCACAAGGTATCGATCGCTTGTTAACTTTTGAATTTTGATCGGTTGTACTGATTTCTGATCGAATTGATCCTAATACTCCGTAATTCGTTGATTAAATCATTTTTGGATATCTCGATCAATTATTTTTCTCATCTCAACAACGATGAGCGTTTTTTCTTCTTCTTCAGATATTAGTTTGATTATCTACATAATCGGTCTCAGTCTCATAATCACGAAACTTAATCAGTGAGCTTCTGATCGTTCCTGATGTTATTGAATTTACTTCATACTGGCCGAGAGACACTTATTGTAATTAATTATTCGTGTAATTGTGTGATTCTGATCGTTCTGGATGTTAGAAATTTGACATTATATTGATTTCAGATTATGTCAGATAATTAATTGATCAGACACTTGTCAAAGTCTCTATTGTTTTTTATTGACATGATTGGTGTAGTAACTACATAATTTAACTAGATGACTCTTAGCTATGTGCTTCTGATTGGTACCGAGATTAGTAAACTGGCTTCCTAATGAGCACAGATTAATTCCTGACAAAACAACCGGTTTAATTGTGTTTACTGTTAGAAATTTTTAGCCAATTAGTAGTACCTAATTTGCTTTTATATGTCATCCATAACTGTTGAACTCGACCGAGTCACAACTTGAGTTAAATTAACCTCAAAATGAATCTGACTCCTTACTTTGACTCAAAAACAAACGCGACTCATACATCGATTCATGAGTTACTCACCGACTCAAGTCGAGCCAACTCGGCGTGTTAAAATCATGCAAATGTCAAGCAGTCATCATTTATTTCCTGATGATTTATTATATTCCTCATTATTTAATTATAACAAATTACCAATCATCTGCAAATTTCAGTAATCGAGATAAAATCAGATGCAAGTTTGGGTGAAGCTGTCAGGTTGCTATCCCAAAATAAGATTCTGAGTGCACCTGTTGTGGATGTGGATGCACCAGAGGATGCAAGTTGGATAGACAGATATCTTGGGATGGTGGAGTTTGCAGGCATTGTTGTCTGGATTCTGCATCAGGTAATCATTTTCTTAAATAATTCATATCTGATATAATCTGCTTCTTAATTACCAAATTAATTAATTACTATTTAAAGTTTAATTCGTGTTACATGTACAGTCAGAAAAGAATGATGGGTTAGATGCATCAAACATATTTTCAAGCGCATTAGATTCAGCCAATGGGGTGTCTTCACCAAGATATAGAAGTTCACAGCCTGAATCTCCCAAAACTGCTGGAAACTTTTTCGAGTTGTTAACTTCCTCTGATTTCTACAAAAACACAAAGGTTTTACTTCTAACTTTTAGTAAATTACATAAATGGTCCCCGTGAGTTGTATGAAATTATGGATTTCGACCCTGGACCTTTTCTTCTACATGTAACAGTCCCTAATTTTGAAACTTGTAACACCATCGGTCTCTAATTTTGAATTTTGTAACATCAACAACCCCTAATTTGAAAGCTTGTAAAAGCATTATCTAAATAGGAACTATTCGTCTCATAAAAAAGTTGAGGGATAAAATCCATATTTAATATAAACTATATGGACAATATGTAATTTACTCTTTTAACTTTTTTACACGAAATTTTCACATATTTTGTTTTTCATTTTGCTCAAAAACGTTACAAAAACGCATGCAGGTTAAAGATATCGTGGGATCATTTCGTTGGGCTCCATTTCTGGCATTGCAGACATCAAACTCGTTTCTGACCATGCTTTTATTGCTCTCAAAATACAGAATGAAAAGCGTCCCTGTAGTTGACCCCGGGGACCAAAAAATAGACAACATCATAACACAATCTGCTGTAATTCACATGTTGGAAGAATGTGCAGATCTCCAATGGTTCAAAACTTTGGGATCCAAAAAAATATGCGAGATTGGTCTTCCCCTGATGAACGCTGATAAAGTTATTAAGGTACTCATTTTTATAATCTATACATTAATCCGGCTTTCATGTTTGACCATTTGTATATGAACTTTAATCCTTCTTTTGTAGGTTGATGAGGATGAACCAGTGTTGCAGGCGTTTAGACTTATGAGGCAGAAAGGAGTTGGTGGATTACCGGTTGTTAGTGGTGGAAACAAACCGGTAGCTAATATAAGCATCAGAGATATTCAGTTTCTCCTAATTGCCCCCGAAATTTACAAAGATTACAGGTTAGTTTGATAAAAAACTTTCACCATATATTTCTAACTCGGTCCTATTAGAGAAAACACGAGACATAAAAACTGATAATTTTTAGTACTCTAACTAGGTTCTTTACTGTCTTGGTGTAGCATGGTAACCCGAACTTGTTAAAATGGTCGATTTAATGTGGCCTTGATTTGCTTCTAATATCAATATACTGAGATGAACGTATATTAATGAGTTAGGGTACTAAATCGACTATTTTGTCAAGTTCAGGTATCATGATGCACTTTTAATAGTTCAGGTAGTAGAATACCTAGTCAGCCAAGTTCATATACTAAAATATATTTTGGCCTTAATGTATTAATCAGTTTCATCCAAATACTCAAAATAAATGATCCTCTATATGAAAAAGCAATAGTGAGATAATCGGTTCATAAATACAATCCCAAACACTGAACACTTTAGGAGGTTGTAAAAATTGGCGCGAGTTTCAACCAGTTTAACCCGGTCAAGTCGTGAGGAAAAGAAATAAAAAAAAAAACAGAACCCAAATTTGACTACGGTAAATATGGGATATTGACTGCAGATCCATCACAGCCAAGAACTTTGTGACGTCAGTTAAAAAGTATTTAGAGGAGAATCAAAAGGCATCACCTTTAGTAAGTGGGATGGTCACTTGTAAAAAAGACGACACTCTAAAAGACGTGATCACAAAACTTGATTCCAAAGAGATTCACCGTATATATGTAGTGGACGAACAAGGGAATCTTGAAGGGCTGATAACACTAAGAGATATAATCTCGAGGATTGTACATGAACCACGTGGTTATTTTGGTGACTTTTTTGATGGTGTGCTGCCGTTACCTGCCAACAGCCGTGTTTAACCCAACTGTTATCTGTTTGCTTAACTACTTGTATTATTACTTTGCCCTTCTTTTAACAAGATACTGTTTTAAATTTTGAGTTTGTGTTATATATTCGAATAAATCAGTTTGTTCTGTACGAACTTGATTGTTGTCAAGTGAAGTTGGAACTATGCGAAATGATATTTCTTCCTACATTTTCTTCCTACCACAAGTCTACTAACTTCTAAACTTGACATGTGTTATCAATTAATTATTTTTCCTCGTATCATCCTTTGATTTGACACTTGTCATGATCAAAATGAATATGAATATGGTAGGAAGAAATACCATTACTCTGAAATTATTAATTTCTTACTATTTTTTGCCTTGTCAAATAATTGTACTTTTAGTATTAACATTAGATAAAATCATACACAATAACAACATTCGATCTCTTTAGGTAAGATGTAACTTCCAGAGAGACATCCAACAAAACAGTGAGTGAGTGAAATCATTCACATCAAAAGTAAATTATCGAAGAATATAAGTTTGATTATAGGCATACGAATTTTAGTACCATTTTTCAGCACTTAATGCATGATAATGAACACATAAACCATTATATATAGGTTAACATATAAAAAAGCATCACCAACACATGAACCAAATTATTAACAGTATATAGAACTGAGCAAGTTCACAACCTTCAATCAAAACCCTAGTTCTCATGGGTTTTATGATGTGTGCAAGCAGAACAATAACCGAAAAACATACCTGCCAAAAGCCACGCTCCTGAATTCCACAAACCCTAAGAATTTCTCCGTCTCATATGATTCATAACCACCTGTTTCCCTTCAAACAAATCTGACAAATAATTCTCCAAATCATCAGGATAATACTTTATATACTTCCCACCATGTCTTCCACTCTCCAACAAACTCCCAAATCTCCCCATAAAAGCACGATAAGCAGGAAGAACTTTCTCCGATATAGAAATCCTAAGTTCTTCACGAAGCTGTTCATCCGGAACCTTCCAGAGTGTTTGTATCCTGTAAATATCTTCAAAACACGCGTTGAAGTTTTTGAATCTTTCTTTCAGAATCACCCTCGATGCACTACTTGAACTCCCACCAATTCCTTCATCTTTCAAGAACAGCAATGGTTTCCCCCATGCTGCTCTGAGATAACTCGTGTGCCATTGACGAATTTTACCACGATGTTTACGGATCCATTGATCGCCCATTAGGGTTCTTAGCTCTGATTCTATGACTTTTTGGATAATGTAAAGAATATTATTCATCAAGAATATGTACCTCATCGCAGTATCTTCATAAAGTTTTGATTTCTCATCAATGTTTGACTCTAATGAAGAGATTAGTTCCTGCACACGAAGTGCTATAGGGGATATAGAATCGATACAATCACCATTTTCTAGTTCTGAAGGATCTAGGTCATAATTCTCATTTTTTGGTAACAGTGTGTTTAATGTGTCACTATAATCCACCAGTAATTTCAAATAATTCATAACGTAACGAGTTATTGGGTGAATATCACCACCTTGTATAGCTCTTGAATTTTCACCTTTTACAGCATTCTCAAATTCAACAAAGGTACCAACAGCTGCCATGCCTAACTCACTCATAACTCCCTTTGCTTCACTGCAAACTAATTCTCCAGATTCATTTGTGTATAAAGCTTCTAAATCTTGTAAAATATCAACAAGAACTTCATACATGTCAAGAATTCGAAACAGCTTTTCTGATGATCTTTGACTAACTGCAATAGCTTCACCGAAATTCAACAATTGCATCACACAGCCTTTAGTTGTTTCAATGAAACAGATTTCTTGAATAAGTTCTGAACCGTTAAATATCTGTTCGCATAAATGTTTTTCCCCAAATAATAGAACCCTAACTACAACTTTAATAGCTTCAATCCATTTCTTCAATTTTTTGTCCAAAATTTTCCATTCAATTCTCTGTACTTCCTCGATACTAAGCCTTTCAACACTCAGAATCGATAAGCATTCATCTAAAACATCACGACGAACATTAGTGTATACCTGACAACACTCCTTTTCGTAGCCTGACCTAATCATCCGATCAGCGATGTCATTAAGCTCGTCTATAGCTTCAGGATGAATCAAATCAACACATACATCACCTCCGATGCTTGCACCTCTTTCGTGACGATAACTGCTTCCTTCTGGATCATCGTCATCACCGACGCTTTCTGATTCCTCTTCAAATTCGCCGTCGTTCGCCGTAAATGTACGTGAAGCCGAACGGATAGATCCGTACAGCCGATCTGCATCCAGAGGAACTGTGTTACGGATCAGAATATGACGAAATTCATCCTCGAGCCTCGACATAGCCAACTGGAGCGCATTCTCAGCTCGATCCATAAGCTCGTCGTCTCCTTCCGATTCAACATTCAGGTTTTCCGTCAACTGTATAATCTGATCAACGGCGCCGAGATACTCCGACGCCTCTTCCGGAGACTCCTCCCACGGCAACGAACTCCTTGACGACGGTTCGCCGGCACCGCCTGAATCATACTGGAGAATAATCTTCTCCGCCTTTTCGAATTGATCATCAATTTCGCCAACATCGGCACCGGTTCCCAACAAATTGATGTTAGATAAACGATTATCAAACTGAGAAAGGATTAACATCATATCCTCCGTTGCTTTTGTATTCATGTTTAGACTCTTCACAATTTGCTGAGCTGTCGCTAAAACTCTATCTTCTCCTTCGCTTGACGCCGCCATCACCGGACTTTGTATAAAGCGTCCGTTCTACGGCGGAGGACGGCGAACGAGTGTGTGTTTTTGTGTGTGTGAAGATCTGTGTGTGTGTTTGTGAGTTATCTTAAAGCAATTGTGAAACGAATCCTTTCCTCTCCCCACCCACTGTGTGCGTTTGTGTTCCGGGATTCCTTTCCTTTTTGGCCGGCCTCAATGGTGTATCGTCACTCAATTTGCTAAATGCGCAATTATGTATATTTGTAGATAAATAAAAATAAATAAATAAATTACAGTTTTTGTCCCGGTGGTTTATCTGATTTTACGTTTTTATCTTTGTACTTCTTTTCTGTTTTTTTATCTCTGAGGTATGCAAAATTCCGTTTTTCTGTCCTTGCGTCCACCCTCCATTTCTTTTCAGCAGTTAAACCCCTCACGTGCTGAAAACGTGAGGGCTTTTTGGTCTTTTTTCTTTCTAATTTTTTATCACTTTTTTTCCCTTTCATCTTCATCTTCTTTTTCAAAATTCTAAGAACTTAATTTCCTTCAAACTAAAACTCAAAAAATCAAAATCAAAAGTTCAAAATCAGTAGAAACCTAAAAATTAAAAAATCCCCCAAAAATCAAAACCTTCTTCAGCCATCGGTTTTTTTACAAAAATGAAGGCCTCCGTCCACTTTTCTTCTTCTTCAAGCTTCAATACACTAATTGAATTAGGTTTTCATACATCACTTTGAAGCTAATTAGGTATCAACAATGGCAAAAACTTCTGGTTCAAGCATTTTTAACTTTTCTCCTTTCTCTTCTTCACCATCACCTTCACCTTCACCATCGCCGGCTGATTCTCAATCATCTCCGCCGCAAAATGAGGCATCGGATCCACCTCCGCGTGTTCGTAACGCCACACCATGCCAGAAAACAACCGTTGCCCACCTAGTGCCGCCGCCTTCATCTCTGCCTTAGGTCGTCACACCGCTGGTCGCCGACGCAGCTCTGCCCATCGTCTCCGTCGCCGCCTTCATCTTCAACCGATCCACCCATCGTTTCCACAACCCTTCAGCACTTCATCTTCTTTGTTTGGATATGTGATTGAAGTTTAGGGTTTCAAATGATTTTTATCCAAATGTCAGAACCCAAATTTGGGGTTTGCAACTCGGGGGTGGAGAAGACAAAGAAGAAGGTTTTGATTTTTAGGTGTGGAGAAGACAACGAATAGTAACCTTTGCAGCTTAATTTTCATGCCCTCACGTAAGCTGGTTCAGATTTGGGTGTGGAGAAGACAAAGAAGAAATGAAAGAAAAAAAAGTGAAAAAAATAAAAAATGAAAAAAAGACCAAAATACCCTCACGTTTTCTGCATATGAGGGGTTTAACGGCTAAAAAGAAACGGAGGGTGGACGGAAGGATAAAAAACGGAATTTTGCATACCTAAGGGACAAGAAAATTAGAAAAAAAAAGTACAGAGACAAAAACGCAGAATCGAGAAAACCACATAGACAAAAATAGTAATTCACTCTAAATTAATATAAATTAAGTCGTTCCGGAAATTCAACAAATTCTATTTTAAACTGAATAAATGGCCTGTATTTAAGATTTTAAGGCGAATAGCATAGAATTTTAGTATTATACTTATAAGGTTTATTTTGTTTATTACTTTCTTTTAACCTCTCTTAAATTTACACTAAATTTGTCTACAAAGGCTTGAGTGTATGATCTTAGGCTATGAACAAAATCAAATTAAGTATCAATATCATTAGACTACACCAAAGTAACCCACTTGTTTTTTTAAATGATTTGCTTGATGATTATATCGTTAATAAACTAAAAATATAAAATATTTTCTTTTATCATCAAAACAGGTCGTTTAATACTTTTAATCTAATTACCTAATTATCTCTACAATATATTTACTATTTTATGACACTTAGATTTTAAGGTTCATTTCCGGCTTATACTATGTCTGTTATGCAATATTTTATGGCTTGTATTTTTATTTAGGGATAATTGCTTTTATATCATTGTAAAACTCATAAATTATTTCTATAGTCTTCTTAAATTCATAAATTATTTTTATGTCTTTCTAAACTTTATAATTATCTTTATATCCTTTCAAACATTTGAAACTCATTTTTATGTCCAAAAATCTATTTTATTATTTATTAAATTGTGATAATATCAATAATACAGACATATAAACATGATTTCTAATACATAATCAAAAGATATATTGCATACTTATTTGATAATTATTAATATTATAATGATTTAATAAATATAAAAATAAGTTTTTGGACATAAAAGATTTTTTAAAGATTTAGAAGGATATGAAGGCAATTACAAATTTTAGAAGGATATAGAAATTATTTACGAATTTAAGAAGGATATAAAAATAATTAATGAATTCTATAAGGATATAAAAATAATTATCTCTTTTATTTATTGTTTAACTATGTTAAATTATAAAGATCCATATAGTTGCTTTCTGAAAATGTTGTGACATACTGACATTACAAAGATATTAGATATTTACATTATAACCAATCTTCTAAGCTTAATATAACCAATGAATTACATAATATATTTGTAAACATGTTAATAGCTTTGAACATTCGCTTTTATTGAGTTCGCATGCCAAAAGTTATATGATTTGAAAGATAATTTCAACTTAAGTTTTATGTAATATCTTTTTAATGGTTTTTATGAAACATTAATAATTTATACAACAATTGTAGGTTTAGGGTTTTAAACATACAATATTTTTTATTTTTTTTGAACGACAATTTTATTACTAGAGTCTAGCAATGAGCTAGACTAAAACAAAAAAAAAAACATTACAAAGGAAATTTAACCCAATCGGTCCATGAAATCTTACATATAATATTTTAGTTAATATTATTTTTATTTACCTATAAATATGTATTTTAAATTAGTATCTAAGGTGGTCCCTTTAGACAATCAAACTATCTTGTTTCATCTTATAAAACATTTTCTTATGGTGTATGTTTTGAATTTTAATGCGGGCCACATAGCATTTCATAACATTTTCTTATGGTGTATGTTTCATCATACATGTGTGTTTGGGTTGTTAATTACTTATAAAATAAAATAATTATTAAAAAGAAAATTAATTAACAAGCTATAACTTATAAACTCAACTAAAATATGGGAGTCAATACAAATGAAAAAAAGTCAGGTGTATTTGGGCATTTTGTAACTTGACAGTTATTATAAATTTGACTAGTTTCATAGAATTAATAATTAAACGCTTATTTCATAAATAGATACATATGGTTTTAATGTTTTATACGATTTCATTTTCAGTATAAAAATATTTAAACCGAATAAGTAAATATCCATAGTTCGGTTACACGTTATTAGTATACAAATATGTATATTTCCATAGTTACACGTTATTAGTAAATATCCATAGTTACACATTATTCATTCAGGTTATATGTAAATTTCATTTTAAATAGTGGATAGTTTCTGATTTAAATATGTATACACATATATATTAGTTACCAATTTAAAACTCCACTCGTCTCTTCTTAAGGAGAACACAACTTATAGATAATTTATTATCTTCTCTACTATTTAACATTCTCTAAACCAACCTGATTGAACAAACATACCTATATTCTTTGAACCAACCTGATTGAACAAACATGTCCTTTTGACCTATTTCAATTGTCGGAATTTCTTTTAACCACCTTCATATAATTACATCATCGGGTTGCCATGTTTAAGCCAAATTAGGTCCAAGGCCATAAGCCATAATCAACCCCGACTAGAAAGAAAAAGTATTTTAACCGATCTCAAACTATTATCAAACGGACTTATCATAATTTCTAAATGATTAAAGTTTTAGCTTATCATTATAATCAACTTATATTTATAACGAGGAACAACCTGGGTTTGCCATGTTTAGCTTAATTAGGTCCAAGGCGAAAACATTGGCTACGCCAAAATCAACTCCAAGTAGAAAGAAAAGCTAATTTAACCGATCATAGTTTTTAATTGATTGAAGTTTTAGTTTATCCTTATAATCAAATTATTTTATAACAAGTAATATTTGTTTGTGCTTCATAACAGATTTGCAAAAACACGCATTATGTTTTAATTTTAAAAACTATTATTCATGTACTTTATATTTATTCTGATTAATATTATATAGGCGGTATAAAGATAATGTTAAGACTAGCTAACTAATATACCATGGTGTAAGGGAATTTATTTAATTTCATATTTAAGAAAAATTGTTATTAACTTTTTAACTATAGAATCAGAATTAAGATATTCAGTATAATTAAGACAATTTTCTCATGTAACGTCAGAAAGGCAGACATCTTGCAAGAAAGCAGTATCAGACGAACTCCTGCTCCACAGTCCACACCAACAGATCTTACACTCGATCGATCGGAAAATTGGAAGCCGGTGCCGGCAATGGAGGTGGAATTGAATGCGATGTTAACCGATCTCCAAAATCTCAAGACTTCATTGTCGGATCCAACTCACCAGGCTTCAATCGATCAAGTAAATCTCTAAAATTTTGAACTAATTGATTCATTGATTCGTGTGTAGCATGTTTGTTCCTGATGATGTTTGGATGAAATCGATCAATCCGCTGGTGTTTTCGTGTTTAAAATTATGCAAATTAAGTGGTTTGGTTAATATCGATGCTTACAAAACCCTAAATTTTTATTTAGGATCTTAGGTTTTTCATTAATCAGCTGATGAATGATCTTTTGGATCGGAGTAAGCACAATTTTTAAACTCGTAGCTATTCAATTTCGTTGTTTGTGTGAAATTAGTGGTAGTTTTCGGTTGATCAATTGTTTGATTGTTGTTTCTGTAAGTTATTTACTAACCACACTGACTTAATCAATACTCATTCCCGTTAAATTTAGGGTTCATAAATGGTTCTGCTATCAAAGTATCAGATCAATAGACAGAACAAAAAGTCAAAAACTATAATTAAGAACTTGATATTCTTGTTACATGCTACCTTGGTTATTAATCATGACTTTTGTTTGCAGATTCAGTTGCGTGTAGAAAATCTCTCCAGTCTTGCAATAACTGGACCAACTCGTCGTTCAAAAGTCAAGGTTTGTCTATACATATACCAGATGCAGTTAATTATAATAAAGTGTCGTTTTTTGTCAGTAAATTAATAAATAATAATATTATTGATTTAATTTCAGGATATGAGTGCTGAAGTTGTAGATAGCAACCCTTATAGCAGACTCATGGCATTGCAAAGGATGGGTATTGTGGAGAATTATGAAAGAATTCGAGACTTTTCAGTTGCCATAGTTGTCTGTACTAAATCCATCTTTTTAATTTTTTATTATATTTTATCGTTCTAAATTTTATCACTAATATTAAATTAAAATATACATTCTTCTTTGAGTTTATCAATTTTTTGAGGCTTATGTTTTGTTACATCATTTTTGTATATAGCATATTGGAACCCTAATTTTGATTATATATTTTAACATAATGTTTATTTTACAGGGTATTGGTGGGGTAGGGAGTGTTGCTGCTGAAATGCTTACAAGATGTGGTATAGGCCGTCTTTTGTTGTATGATTATGACACAGTGGAATTGGCCAACATGAATAGGCTATTTTTTCGTCCTGAACAGGTGTGATTAAAATTAATTATTAAATAATTTAAAATGATTTTCATTTTCCCGTCTTTCTTTATAGGTACGTAAAGCACTTTTTTATAATGTTTTTATATTTTCTCAGGTTGGTATGACCAAAACTGATGCTGCTGTCCAAACTTTATCAGAAATTAATCCGGATGTTGTTCTTGAGGTAATATGTTACACTTACTTACTCACTAAGGAATTAGTAGGGGTAGTGTAGTCTTTTACCTAATAGTTTGTTAAATGGTTGTTAGCCTTAATAAAGTTGTTAGTCTTAATAATGTGAGTATAAAAGAGAGTTAGAGGGGGAGGTTTAGGCATTGATTGCTTGGTAAGAAAAGTTGTAAACTGGGAGAGTATTTCCCCCTCTCAAAAGTGGGAATCCATTGTTGGTGATTGAATTGTTTTGATTCATCACTGTTCTTGTTCATTCGTGTTCTTAATCTCTGTTTCTATTCACTATATTCAATCTGTTTGTATCATAATATTACATCCAAGTTAAGAAAAATCATTGGAAAATACGAGTTATTTATTTATTTTATTTTTTTTCTGACTTTTTCCCAATATTTTATTTTTTTCTGACTTTTTTCCAATATTTTTATTTTTATACCATTTTTTCAGAGTTTTACCCTGAATATAACAACAGTGCAAGGGTTTGAAACTTTTGTTGCAAGTCTCACAAATAAATCTTTTCGCAAAGACAAAGAAGGCACTGGTGTTGATCTTGTTTTGAGCTGTGTGGATAATTATGAAGCAAGAATGGTTGTAAATCAGGTATCGAATTTTTTTTCTATTTTTAAATTTTTAATGGATTATTGATATTTTTTTAGTGGATTATAGTTGTAAATCAACTGCTTAATTTCTTAATTGGATTGTTGATATTTTAATTTTAACAGGCTTGCAATGAACTGAATCAAACTTGGATGGAGTCTGGTAAGTAGATGAATTTGACTACCAATTATTAGTGTACATGTGACCATTATATGCATTCATGGATGAAATTGTTTATCTATACAGTATTCAGAATAAATGGTTCCCAAAATTTATTTCTTTTTTTCCCCCAATTTCATATCGATTAAATCTATTTTTTGTTTTTGAGGATTTTGGTTTGTTTTTTTTTGCAGGTGTGTCTGAGGATGCTGTTTCTGGTCATATACAGTTATTGATTCCAGGAGAAACTGCTTGTTTTGCTTGTGCACCTCCTTTGGTAAGTGTCATTAAATAAAAAAACTTTACATTTTCATTTTTTTTTAAATTTAAAATACTGTATGTAGCCAATAATTGAGGTATTTATGTTATGTTATTTTATTTTATTTAATTCTGTTGATTAGGTTGTTGCATCTGGGGTGGATGAACGTACACTTAAGCGTGAAGGTGTTTGTGCTGCATCTTTGCCTACTACTATGGTCAGTCACACTTTTTGTTAAAAACAAATGCGTCAAATATGTATAACAAAATGTATGTTGTAATATTAAGTTATCAAATCTAAATATTCGTCTTGAATAAAATGATTTAGGAGATTTTTATGCTTTATGATACACTCTAAGTAATTTTCGACTTGTTTTCTTTTAAGCTTTCTTATTTTTTTATTATTAATATATTTATATATATATATTATGTTATTTTAGGGGGTTGTTGCTGGACTTTTAGTTCAGAACACACTGAAATTCTTGCTGAAATTTGGGCAAGTTTCACCATACTTGGTAAAGATTCCACAAAGCTCTCTCTCTCTCTCTCTCTCTCTCTCTCTCTCTCTCTCTCTCTCTCTCTCTCTCTCTCTCTCTCTCTCTCTCTCTCTCTCACACACACACACATACACACACACACATCATAAATTAATCATTTCTTTAAATTAATCCTACAGATATGCATTATATATACCAAGTTATGTAGGTTTCTGGCACTAACTATATGAATAAGGATCAAGAAAGAAGCATCCTTATTTGAAGAAGAGATGCATTTTCGTAACATATACATATATGTATACATATACATACATATACATAAATATTTATACCATAAATATATGTTTTCATATTCATACCATATATATGTATATATATACACACATATATATGGTATGCATATGCATTTTCGTAAATGAAAATGCAAGTTTCGATTGAACATGCAAGTTCCGACTGAAAATGCAACTTACGTAAAATGCATGTGTATATATACATATATATAGGACATGAATATGCACATATGTATATATCTATGGTATAAATATATATGTATATGCATGCATATATGTATATCTTACGGAAAAGCTTTTTTAGCTTCTTCAAATAAGGACCCTTTTCTATTGATCCCTACCCTTAACTATATTAATTCTGCTTAACACGAGTAGTAATAATGTGCACATTTTTTGAATTAACACATATTTGCTTACATTATAAATATCAGGGATATAATGCTCTAAAAGATTTCTTCCCAACAATGGCAATGAAGCCAAACCCTCAATGTTCGAATGGTCCTTGCCTACAACGTCAGGTAAATTAACATTATCCTCTAAATCATCTTATTCAAAAAGTTACATTAAAAATTGAAACAATAGTTCTTGTAATTATATTTTTCAACTTTTTTTTTTTAACAAAAAGTGTTTTGGATCAAACTGACCCGTACAAAATGACGTGTTTTGACCCGTTACTCAACCCGTTTGACCCGTGCAGAAAGAATACATGGTGATAAAGCCTGCAAGGGATGCTGCTGCAAAAGCAAAGATGGAGGAAGAACTAGCAACAATAGAGATCCCAATTCATGCAGATAATGAATGGAATATTAGGTATAATATTTAATTAATTACTTATTATATTAAAAATTTGTTCTTTATCTATATAATATTATTTTTAATATGGTATATTTATTGGTTTTCAGTGTTGTTGATGATGACGAGGTTGTTGTCACAAATGGCCAAACTTCAGGTTAGCTCATTCTACAATCATTATGACCTGTTTATTAAACGGGTTTGGTTCTGTCAGTGATAATTTAAAAGGGTCGACCCGCCAACCTGTTTAATTATTAAAATATATATATTTATACTTAGTTTATAGTTTACTACTTTAAACATAATAAATAGTTACATAAAACTAAACGGGCTACTTAGTAATTTCATTTTTAGACGGAGTGACAAAAATAGGGAAAATCTGAAAGTTAAGGGGAAAAAACGAAATTAAAAGTATAGGGACAATTTCTGTAATTTAGTCTTATAAGTTAATGATGATGTAATTTGTGTTGATTACAGATGCACTGCCAGAAGGGCTTGTTCATGAGCTTCCAAATGCAGATGCATATCAGCAACCAACTGAAACGGTTGACACTGTAACTGTAGATGATCTTGAAGATCTCAAAAAGCAACTCGAGGCTCTTAATGCCTAATACTTCAAAAAAATATATTATAATTTACAAGTTACTGACAAGAATTTTGGCCAATTCCTAATTTTCGTCTAGGAACTTGTTTTAATTTATATCAAGTTTTCGGATTTATGACATTTTACTTTGTCTTTTATAAATTGGTACTACTACATGTGACAATTTGCATAAGTTAGATGGATCATATGAAATAGGTGATCTGCAAATATATCGATACAATGAAAAGTCAATATACTGTATGTAATTAGGCAACAAAAGTATGTACCTACAAGAGTGAAAAAAGAAAAAAACCAAACCACAAGCGTTTTCTAAAATCATACCATGTATATATAGTGATCTACACACACTTACATTGGTTCCGGTTTTGATAACCTGATTTTTTGCAAATGATGGGCTGACGTTTAATTTGATAATAATTTGGCACTATCCGGTTGGGTCTGTTGGAGTTTCAAAATATAAAAACTATCATGCAACCCGTCTATAAAAGGAATAAGGTTGGTTGGGTTTGAGTCTATTATGCTCACCGGCGGATCTATGCCCAACCAAGTGGGGTGCATGGCCACTATTTGGTTGGTGATCCTTAGACTGTCCGTAACGGTGACCGAAATTTCGGTCGTGACCGGCCAAATAAGCATGCCCGACGCGTCCCCCTCCGTTACGGGCAAAACGCCCGACGCGTCGACCCTCCCCCAACGGTCGACTAATCGACCGTTCGAATCCGAACGTTGCAAGCCTCCAACGGCTACTTTTTACCCCAAATAAATTTAATTTTTACCCCCTTTTTTACCTTATAAATACCCAATTCTTTTACCAAATAATTCACAACTCTCATTTCTTTCTCCACTCAAACACACACTCAAATCTCTCAATCACCCTCTCTAAAAATGTCTTCATCCAAGAACAAAGGAAAGGCTACAAAATCTCGACGCGGAGCACCCTCTACTACACCCTCTCAATCACCCTCGATCAACTTTCGACCACCCGGTTTCGTACACCAAACAAGTCACCAAATCCCACAAGGTTATCAAAATAATCCATTTGCTCCCCCTACTTCCCACAACCATACCGACCACAACAACAACCACCACAATATCAACAACTACCACAACAAGGTTATCAAAATTATTTTGGTGGGGACCAATACGACCACCAAAATTTTGATCCTTTCGCCGGGCTCGACCAATACGACTACCAACCACGAACACAAAGTGGTTCCCCCGCCACTCCAGCCGCGCCCCTCGACGTCGAGTCTTCCGAGTCGTCCGACGAGCCCGAGCCCGTTGAAGCGCCAAAAAAGGTAGCAAAAAGGCGTCAACCACCGACAAAGGGGGTGACCGGCGGAAGCGCGTCATGGACGAAGCTTGAAGAGATAGGCTTATGCAAGGCTTGGATCGACACTTCCGAAAATGTCATCAAGTCGAACTCCAGGGCTAAATGTGGATTTTGGCAGGATGTGTTAGTTCGCTTTGCGAGCGAAATGGGTGAGACGACCCGAACATATGACGCACTAAACTGCAAGTGGAAGAATAGGCTTCGTCCTAAAATTACAAACTTTTGTTCGATTTATGACAACCTCGTACAAAGAAACCCAAGTGGGGCGAATGACCAAATTTTGTACGAGCGGGCTTGTGGTGAATTTAGTGCTGAACATGCAGGGGAGTTCACAGAGGTGGAGTGCTGGAGAATTTTGAAGGACCATCCAAAGTGGAAGGATGTTGAATACCCAAAACAGTTGGCGATGTTCGCGAAGGCTAGGGGGAAAAAATCAAGGACTTCGTCATCATCAGCTGCGCAAGGTTCAGGGGTTGGTCCAGAAGATGAGGATCAATATGATGAAGAAGTGGAAGTTCCACCCCCTCTACCAATGGGGCGGGACAAGGCGAAGAAGAAAGCAGCGGCATCGTCATCAGCTGCTCAAAGTTCAGAATACGGTGCCCCCCAGCCATCATCGGCTCAGGAATTAGTCGGGCATTGGAAAGACGCCACGGACGAATTTTTTGACTTCCGCAAAGCAAACATATCTGATTTCATGGAGATACAAAAAGATACCCAAGAGCTCAAGCACATGGAATTCTACAATTCATCGCATGATCACCTCACCGGCAGAACTCTTGAGTGAGTTTTGGCAAACAAGGTGAAAATCAGAGCCAAATATAATTTGGACTGATAGTTTGTTTTTTTAGTATTAATGTAATGTTTTTTTTATTTATGTCTTTTTTTCAATTATTAATGTAATGTTTTTATTTTAATATTAATGTATTTGTTTTTAATTTAAATTTAAAAAAAAAATAAAAAAAATTTCCGAACGGTCACCCATTACGGGCATTTGGTCGCTGTCTGGTCGTGTGTTTGATCAGGAGAGAGAAAGCTGATGTGGCGCAGATGTGGCAGGGGTGACCAAACTGGGTTTGGTCACCCATTACGCATAGTCTTATGTGAAAAAAATTTGATTAAAAAATTAGTGTATAATGTTCCCACTTAAAATTTTATGAAAGCCCCGGTTGAATTTAGTCCTGGATTCGCCACTGTCGGTTTACAATAAATCAATAACTTCTCTAGTATCTTGTACTCGAATCTACTGGGTTACGGATTGGCCAATATGTTAGAATTATGCTTAAATTCAGAAATTTCTTGGATTTTGGTTATAGTAGTTGTAATTTACAACTGCGTCTGCCATCAAATTGTAATGCAAATACAATCAAAATGTAAACATCCGTTATCATTAAACTAAAATAAGAGTACATTGTCTTTCGTTGTTTTTCTACATAGAAAGTACATGATTTTATTATATCCATCTAATCTGTTTTATATATAGTGAGGAGTTATTTGCATAACCTAAATTTTGAGTAGAACCCAGCAGAACTCAATCTAAACCATTAATTTTTTAAATGAAATGATCATGGAAGACACATGAAGGGATTTGATGAGGGATCCCTAAATATTAGTTTACATGTATGTTATTTATGCATGTATACATAAATGTTAATTGTACATTATTTGTGCATATACTCCCTCCGTCCCTAAATAAAGTTCTCATTTCACCTTCAAGTATTGTCCCTAAATAAAGTTCTCATTTCTCAAACTTAAGGGGCCCACTTAATATAATAATATTATTGCTAATACTTTCACCACTAACTATCTCCTAAAACACTTTCTCTCTCCAATCAAACCTTATATTTTAATCAAAAGTAATACCAAATACCCCACCACTAACTATCTCCTAAAAAGTTGTGCCCAAGAGAAATGAGAACTTTATTTAGGGACGGAGGGAGTATGTTTTTTAGTATTTTTGATATTTTTCTTAAAGTATATGTTTGATTTGGGTTAAATGTCATTAGTTTGCATATTTATTTACTAAATTTTGATTGACTTAGATGGGTTCTGTTAGATTTTATCCAAAAAATGAGTTCTACAAATAACTCTACCATATATATCACAAATTTTGTTATAAACGAGTATTGTGGGATGCTGCGTATAACATACGTTTTATAAAGTAGATATTCGTTTTTATTGGATTAAATTTCTTTATTTTATATTATAAACAAAAATAGTGTATAAATATATATATATATATATATATATATATATATATATATATATATATATATATATATATATATATAGGGGAGGGTTCCATTGAGAATTGAACGGGCACCCGTCGGGTAACCCCTACCCGGCGGGGATTTTTCTACCCGAACCCGACGGGTATTTGATCGGCTACGGGGCGGGTATGAGAATAACGGTCGGGTACGGATACAGGTTTTGCAGTACCCGCTACTACATGCACCTGTTTGCATCTCTAGTCAAGAACACCATCCTAGGGCATATATATCTTGTCAATTGTCATAAATCATAATACCGAGTTTGTGCATGCCATTTTGCACGAGTAGAAAGGGCAGTTTGGGGATTCCCTAATGGGTCTTATAATTTCTCTATCACCATGGTCTCCAGTATGGGTGAGCATAAAAATCGAAAAAACTGAAACCATTCCGTTAAAACCGCCAAAACCAAACCATTAAAACCGAAACCATTTCAAAACCGCCGGTTCGGTTTTAGATTTTGGAAAAACCGATGGATTTGGTTCAGTTTCGGTTTTAACTACAAACCGCCCCATTAAGAAACCGCCCCATTAAGAAACCGCCCCACTAATATTTAATATATTATATATATATATTTTTTTATAGTTAGTAAATAAAAGTCAACCTGTTTAAATATTAGAAAGTCCATCTACTACGGTTTATTAATGTTTATATTATTATTATATGCTACAAAATACGTTTATAGTTTGAATTTCGGGCTAAAAATGGCATTCATTGTTGAATTAGTGCATGAAATTATATATTTATTTTCAAAACAAGGTGGATTCGGTTTTAAAACCGAAACCGAACCATTAAAGGCTAAAACCCGTTAAAACCGATACCGATAGAAACCGAAACCATTGGGTTTGAAAATCCTAAAACCAAAATTAGCGGATTGGGTTCGGTTTGAACCTAAAACCGCCTAAAACCGCCCTATGCACACCCCTAGTCTCCAGTACTCTCCATCAGGGATGAGAATCAGGTTGAGTTCGTATTGACGGGTTTTACTTGTTGACAGGTCAGAAATATTTAACTTAAAATCGACATTTTTACATAAAAAGGTAAGATATCTCAATCTTAACATGTTTACCTTTAACCTGAACCTGACCCATATAATCGGTTTTAATTAAACGGGTTAAATAAGTTAGTAGTTTATACGAGTCAAACATGTCAAAATATGTTGTTATTTCACAAATTCATAACAAAATTACTAAGTAGCCCTTTTGGTTTTTATCTAACTATTCATTAGGTTTGAACTAGTTAACTATAAACTAATTATAAGTATATATGTTTTTAATATATATTAATAATTATACGGGTTGGTGGGTTGACCATTAAATGATCAATAATCTAAATATAACCTGTTTAATAAACGTGCCATTTGAGTCAACCGAGACTGACTCAAAATTTTTTTATTTTAACCTAAACTTATTTATTTTCGTATCCTTTTCAAGTTAGGATTTATATCGGATGAGCACCTTTGATTAATCAAGACATACATGCTCTCATCATCATTTTTTTGGAGGTTTCCTTGAATTAAAGTCTTTTTACACAAAAATATAACTGTAAAATCTAACAACTTACTTTTGTTGTGGTTATTAAAAAATGAATTTTATTAATCACAGTTTTTAAGATTGTCTCTAATATACATAAAATGTTTATACATTGATGGATAGAGTAGTATTCCTAAAATTCAAGAGGTGGTTTTATATTATTTTGTCTTTTTCGACAACCCTCACGTTATTATCATTTTTCTTGTAAAAATCTATTATCTACTTCATTTAAATATTTTAAGTTATAATTATTACGACTTTCGATAATAGTAAAGAACTAGGATTATATATAGACGTACAATACGGCTCTCCTTTCGCCACCACCTTCTCATTCTTCCCTATCAAACAAATGGAAAATGATCAGAAGGAATTACACTCCTCCCAATACCATGCACCCCACCCTCCTACTCACGTGCCTCACCATGGCCGTCCGATCTCATGACTTTCCTCTCAGACGATATCCAAAATCCGTTGGATGGTGGTGCAGGTCTTCCTTCCCTGGACCTCCAGCTCTCCATTAGTCTCCGGCCAATCAAACCACCGCTTGCGGCGGAGATAATGAAATGTCAAGCGACGGACCATATTCAGACGGCGGCGATGGGGAGGGCGTACGTCGAGCGCGTGATGGAGATGACGCGGCGGGAAATAGAGATGGCGAGGTCGGAATTCGCACGTGCAAGGCAGACGTGGGAGAGGGCACGTGAGGAGGTAGAGAGGGTGGAGAAGATGAAGGAAATGGCCACGCGCCAAGTTGATTCGTGTACGGAAATTACTTGTCAAGCTTGTAGAAGAAAATTTAGACCTTAATTAATACTTCGTTCGATTCAAAATAAATGTTATTTTCACGATTTTTTAAGTAAAATATTATAATGATATTTAAATTAAATTAATTGAATGGTTAGTGTATAATGGGTCCCATACTTTTTGAATAAAATGAGGTTAATGACATTTAAAAACAAAATGTAAGGGTAAATGAGTCATTTCATTTTTTAAAGTAGATAGTTAGTGGATGTATGTCCTACTATTTTTTGCCAAATAAAGTAATTTTTCAAAGTATAACACTTATTTTGAATCACTTATTTATAGAAAGTTTAGCACTTATTTTGAATCAGAGGAAGTATATGTTTCTCTTAATCTTATTATTACCAATTTATTACTTAAATTTAGACCATCCGTGTAATTAACTCTAGTTAATAATATGCAATTGATTTTAGAGAAATGATATTTGTACCTATCATTTGTGCATATCTATATATATCTACTCACTTCTAAACTTGACATGTATCATCCATTAATTATCTCTCTTCACATCATTCCTTGATTTTGACACTTGTCATAATCAAATTGGTAGACACAAATACCATTACTCTTGATTTTATTGTAATCAATTTTGATGAAAATAAATCTCGGGCGGTCAGGGAATAAGTATAAAAACAACCACGAGAATGTATCTTAGGTTCAAATGAGTAGTGATTTGCTCAAGGAATGTATTTATTCATATAAGGAAATATAAATCAAATGGAAAATTCTATTTCTAAACATAATTTTATTCCAACATAAAAATGTCAAATTTAAGGGTAGGATTGTCCACTTCCTTTAAATTTCTTTGGAAAAATAAATTCCTTCCTTATGTAAATCATCACCCGGTTCAAATACATCTGAGTCAAAACTCTTACCATTGCCGGGTGACCCGAACTAAGAATTAAAACCCTTATTTGTTTAGTTTTATTATGTAAATAGCTTATTAACCGGTTAAAGTTAATGATGGAACAAGATTATTAGCAACTTAACTCAACCAACATTTTTAAATATATAAATCATAATTTGTATACCACAGTTTTTTTTAAATACATCACAAATATGCTTATATATATAGTGTTGTACCACATAGGGTCCGGATCCGGTGAGGACTCAAAACCCGGTGAGGACTGCGATGACTAAAAAAAACTCTAAAAATGATCCAAAACAAACTTTTTTCAAATTTTTTTTAAATATAAAAATCGCAGCCTATAAGATCAAAAAAAAAAAAAAATTCAAAATTCAAAATTTATCCAAAAAAATAAAATATGGAGCATAATTTTAATGCACAAAAAAATATGGATCATTATTATGATCCACAAAAAAAAAGTGGATCATAATTTTTTTAGTCAAATGTAATAATAGTCATGAGAAGTTATATATATTTTTTCGGAATTTTTTGAAATTCTTTTAAAGTATCTTACCATTTTTTGAATACTCACGGGATCCCACTTCGTACCACATAAATGCATTGGTATAGTGATTGCGTGGTGTTTGCATATTTTTCGTGGAATATAATTACTTCCATTTTTAAATATTAAATAACTTACGTCAACACGCAAAATAATAATTTTAATTAGATATTATGGCCTAATTGTTTTCAGAACCTAACTATATTGTTGATGTAGAGTAAAAAAAAAACAAGAATACATATTGAACTAGCTTGTTAATTCTTATAATACTTTTTGACAATCAAATTTAAACCACATTGATTTAAAGAATTACACAAATCTAAACAAGAATACATATTGAACTAGCTTGTAAATTCTTATAATAACTTAAATTTCATCTTCAAAAACTATTCAACTTAATAACACAAAGTTTAAGAGAAAAATCAACTCATATAAAAATTAAAACTAATTCAAGTGTTGGAAACAACTTCTATATAAGATCTACATTTTCAAATGAATAACTTTTTTTAACTGAGGTTGATTCGTTGTTTCCCACTATTTCTTGAAAAATGGTAGTTTATTTGCAGTAAAAGTGTACGTATGAAATTCATACGTTGAAAAAAGTCTATTATTTTTGTAAAAGTTTGAGGGACAAATCTCAGTTTTTGGATTAATCAACCTTCAAATCATTACCACCATTAACATTACATGTGATTCAACATATCAACACCACCACCACCCCATATGTATAAATCACATGTGATTGCACATCGACCACCACCACCACCCCATATGTATTAAATCACATGTGATTCAACACCGCCGGCCACCATCACCACCACCAACCTCTGCTAGCCACCTCCTTCATCGCATCCTTTGCCAGGGTAGAGTGATTGAAAGGGAAATAGGAGCTTACTCAGCCAAAAAGTCATCTCCAACACCGGCAACCCCCTCGCCGCCGTCGGCCACTTACAATCACATGTGATTGTTTATCCAGTCACATGTGATTGTGTATCATGTCACATGTGATTGCGGAGGTCGGTGGCCGTGGACAGCGGCGGTCGGCAGCAGCGGAGATCGGCGACAGACGACGGCAATGGCCTGCGGCAGCAGTGGCCGACAGTGGTGGTTGTATATTAAATCACATGTGATTTGATGATGGTGGTGGTTAAGAGATCTTTTGTTCAAATGGTTAAGATTTTTCCTTTTGACACTTCATAAAAATCAAGGACTTCCTTGAATACGACTTGTGTATGTATACATGATGACTTTTTCTTTTTTTATGAACGACAATCATAATCTACTCCTAAATTCACATATGTCCACTATGGGACTTGAACCCTCACTGTAACACCGAAACTCGGTCTAGTAGTTTTGCCTTTAAAGTATTATTGAATAATTATTTGATTATATGTTTAATGAATTGTTTAGTTTGTTGTTCTTTTGCGATATTATAATCAAGGGATTAAAATATTCAATTTCCGAAATGTCTAAATGATTATGTGATTTTAATATTTTCCGATTTGCTTTAGAATTACGATTCCGGAAATATATTTGTTTTTTAAAACGGAGTCTGTTTGCTATTTTAAATAAATTAATTGCGAACCGGATCGTTCATAAAATATTGTTAAAAGTTAGAAAAAGCCAAAAAGGGGGACCCTTTCCCCTTTGCCCGGTTTTGGCTAGGAGGGGCCCCTCCCCTTTTCTTATTTTCCCTCTTCTTATCCATACTATTCCATTGATTTAAGATTTGAAAAACCATTTTCTCTCCCAAAACCCTTAGTTCTTGAGCTTGTTCTTGGTGAAGCTTAGTGTAAATCCCGAAAATCTTGTTGATTCTTGTGTAAAAGAAAGCTTTGAAGTAAGTTACTCATTCTCTTTGACTTGTTCTTGAAGTTCTTGAGTTTTGTTTAAAACTGGGGTTTATGATTCTTGAAGTTTTGTTGATGAATCTTAGGTTAGATGTTATATTATATGTTTATACAAGTTTTTACATGTATTGTGTGGTTATTTGGTGAAAGAAACTAAGTTTTTGGTGAAACTCACCTTCAAGCTCCATTAATAGAGGTTTGGAAAATATGGATTTTACCAAACCTTGGATTACTTGAGGTTTTGATGATTTTTTTTGGTTGTTATGTTAAGAAAACATGTTTGGTAAGTCGTTTATGTTAAAAATCAAGTTATGGTGGGATTTGGGTTATGAATTAGTTAGTGTTTGGATGTTTGGGTCAAAAAGATGAACTAGTGATTTTGGGGTAAAATACTTGGTTATGGAAGTTATAAACTTGTTGAAATGGTTAAATAGTTATGATTTGCTAGATGTGGTGATTATGTGAAAGTTAATTGAGTTTTGATGGTGTAATAGCTATATTCGGTTACCGACCCCTTGGGCAAGTATAAGTGGTTTGACATGTTTATTTATTAGTGTTAGTATTGGTAACACTTGGTAGAAAGTTGGTGATTAATATTGGATATGATTGGTAAAACCGATTACTAATTCGGTGTTCTTTGGTGTACAGATACCGAGATCGAAACTCAGAGACATTAGACTTCTGAGTTTGGCAAGTTGGGAGTAAACGTGAGTTGATTTAACCTTCAACTTGTATTATGGTATCAATTTGGTTGTGGTTGCATACTTGTGGAAAAAATGCAAGATCTTGAGATGTCTAGGCAAGTTCGTGGCGCGAACATTGATGTTCGTGGCAGCATGAACAGTGGACAGAACTTTCAGATTGGGATCGCGGAAATCTTCATGGGCGCGAACATTGATGTTCACGACGCGAATATTGACGTTCGCAGATTTTCGAGGCGAGTTTTTATAACATGCTTTTGTTGTTTATATAATTAATTGTGGTATGATAATTATATGATATGTGCACAAATTTAAGAAGTCAGCAATGGTGGTTATCGGCTGGGCATATGTGTATCAATGGTTCAAGGTATTCGGACCTTGGGTATATTTGTTGTACCTAAGGGGGTTTACTGGGCTGTGTGATACATGGCTATTGGTTACCATGGTTAGGGCCAACCATGGTTTTAGGTTCGGCAAAACCACCGGTCTTCTCATATACGGTGGTTATGTGGTTTTATGATTGTGAAAATGTTATTACTTGCGGATTGTACTTTACAGAAATTATAGATTATATTCATTTGCTTAGCTTTGTGTTAATCTCTCCCTCGTTGACTCTTTTCAGGTTAATTGGTTGGTGCTTTGGACGGGGTGATTGACCAAGCTCAGTACTTGAAAATGTGTTTTGTAATTTGAGTCATGTCGCCTTTAACACCATATTAAAATATGTTTTATTTTGGGACTATTACCGGATGTTAATTGTAACTTAAACTTAACTACTTTTAAACTGCTTCCGTATTTGGCCATATAAAAAAACGGTTTATAAATATTACGGTGTTACACTTAACCTCAAAGTTGGGGGCAAACACCTATAATACCGCTAGATTATTGGCCTTTTGATGTACATATGATGACTTAACTAACGAATTGTTCTATTAAATAACGTTACGTGAGAAGAATGGGAAATATAGCAGTGAAGGTAATGCAGAAATAAATGAATTTTGAAACTTGTACAAAAAACAACGAGAAATAGAAGTGATACGAATTATGGCAACGTGTTCACTTTGGACCTTTTCATATGCTACTTGAATATTGATGAAATGAAATTGTTGTACTTGATTCAACATTGGAATTAGAATCATGATGAATTCAATTACTATCATTGTACTTCTTTCTTAGAAGAATAAAATACACGTCTTTTAAACTATTATTAATCTAAATTATATTTTTCATAACGAGACAATTAGATTCAAATCTATAATCACAAGTTAATGAAGAACACATTTTAATATTTTATACTAGTATACAATCACTTTGGTATCTTTGGGCTTCTTACTTGCTAGTAAATGACGTAAGCATTTTGTGGGTTTTATATTCTTATTTATTTATATTGTTCAACCTCAAATGCAATAATTTTTTGGAATAATTTTATATATTTTTTTTTGCGAACTTTCAGTATTAGGTATATATTTTCGTAAACTTCATTATTACGTATATATTATTTCAAAACCTCGACTTTAGTTCACGGTTTTTACTAAAGTTTCATGAAAATAAAAATGTTTTATTTATGTTTTCAGTATAATTGTTAAACCTTTTATCTGCTTAATAGTTTAGACTTTAGATCTCTCGGTTATATTTCGTATATAGTTTTTTTGTTATTATAAACATGAAGTCATTTATATAGTTTACAACAAAAGTTTTGCATTATAATATGTGAAATAACTTTAGGATATAAAATCACCATATTTGAGCAACATCTAAGCGGTGGAACCCATAAAGTTAAAAAAAGTTTCACATAAATTACTTCCTATACTATGATTTATGTTTTGATATATTATATAGTTTGCTTTATTTTTTGTATAATATTGTATGAAAAGTATTTTTTATGGTGTAAATATCTCTAATGAAAATATTAACATATGAATAGGAGCAATGATTGACCATTTGACTGACTTGTATCTTGTCACTGCCATCTATAACCTTAAGTTCCACTAATTCATCATTGTACTTTCTTAATAAAAATCAATAATAATAACACCAATAATGTGAATCGTAAAGATAAAATTAAAAATAAAAATAACAGTAAAATTAGAAAATTAGGAGTTAAAAATTGTTGAAACATGAATAATTAGGTTGGGTGTAGGCTCAGTTGAATTGTGTTCAAATGTAATGCATATTAGAGCCTATGGTATATCACAGTGGTATGCACCGCGGTGGGCTTGATAGCAATCCCGGTGGTGTAGTGACCACACCGGCCTTCTTGCTATCATTTCTATATACAAATTTGATATAAACTTATACTCCGTGTAAATTTAGGTGGTTCTTTTTTTGGTTTTGGCCTGTTTAAAGTTGGACCGAACAACTGAATTGTTTTTTGTCGTAATTAAGAACTATAGACCGAACCGTATGACCGGTTCAGTTCTGTTTCCAGCACCAGTTCCAATTCGGTTCACTGGTTCCAACCGATTCGGGTGCAATTTGGACACTCTTATTGATTCTTTGAGTCAAGAAGGTTTTAGATTCATCATCACAACAAAAAGCAAACACAATCTTTCAATACACTTTTTATATACACATTGTTAGCTTTTAGCACCACCCGGCCATCAATTCAACCAAACACCCACTACCCTTGTCTCCTTCAGTTTGACTCCGATCCAAACACTAAAAGATACCCATCATGTCAATATCTTCTATTTACATTCAGAGGTAATTATTTGTACAAAATTTATTGGTACAGAAGGTACCATATCGAAAACACATGGTACCACATAACCACAATATATATAAGTTTTAATGGCGCATCAGTTAATTTTATGATGTACAAATCACATTCCAGTTATGAAGTATATTATATTTCATAAGTACAAATTTGGTTTTTGGGATTCTGTTTTCGGGCCGGTTCTTGGTTCCCATTTTTTTTCTTTTTCTTTTCCGTTTCTTGGATTTTCGGTACCGGTTTTATTGATTCTGGTTTTTCCAGTTCTACAACCTAATTTTGACAATTTTGATTTTTTAACTCAAGATGTAATTTATGTTGATGATGTAGTTTATGGTTCTAAACCCGAAATGATCGGGACGGACCGCAACCAGAACCATTATTTTGGTCCCGTTCTTGGTTTTTGTTTTTTGTATTTTTTTATTCGTGTTTTTTGGGTTCCGATGCATTTCGGTTTCAAATCAAACACATCCCTATTATAGATTACATTCAAGTTATTTTTATAAATGGAATTTAATCCATTTTATAGAGAAGGAATTGACATCAAATCAAGAAGATAAATAACGGTTTAGAGAAAAACAAAGTTTATGTGTGTGAGGTGTAAGAAGTCATACCGAGTCCTTAGTTAGGACTAAAAAATAACTCACCGTTTCACAAATTAAAAGCTTGATGGATTCTGTGTATAAATTATTTTTTGAACCAAACATTAGAATATGATAAAATCAAATTTCAATTCCCACAAATTTTGTTCGTTCCCAACTAATCAAATAGAATCTTAGAGTTTTTTAGGTGGAATGTTGGATTGATGTTTTTGGTATGTTGCTCTTAACTCGTGTTTCAAAGATTTTAATAATTCATCTTTTTTTTACTTTATCTTAGTTTTAAAAATATAATTTTAATTCATACCATAGACATGCACAAAATGGAGTTAGTTATGATGGGTGTAGATATAGAGAATCCAAAAACATCACCAAATTTCAAGAAGAAGCTTTCCTTTGAAGATATGGATAGCCAAATGTAAAATTGGCTTATTCATTTGTCATTATCACTCCACAATAGGGGTGAGTATTTGGACCAAAAAATCGAATCGAACCGAACCGAAACCGATAACATTTTATCGGTTCGGTTTTGGTTTTGAAAATTCATCGTTTTCGGTTCTATCGGTTTCGGTTTGGTTCGATTCGGTTCGGTCTTCGGGAAATGATGGACATTTGACCTAAAAAAACCGAACCAAAACCAAACCGGACCGAAACCGAACCGAACCAAAACCGATAACATGTTATCGGTTCGGTTTCGGTTTTGAAAATTTATCGTTATTGGTTTCGGTCCTATCGGTTTCGGTTTGGTTCGGTTCGATTTTTGGAGTGAGCTCACTCCTACTCCACAATATATGTGGTCCCTATATCATCATTTGGTGGTTGGAATTAAACCTTGAAATTATATGTTTCTAATTATATGAGAAATGAGATTATTCCAATACATTTTGATATATATTAACACCAATAAAAATATATATATTTATAATATAAAATGATAATCTATTTTTGCAATGTTTCACCTAGGTTATTGTATCCTTTTCATACACAAAAGGACACCAAACTTTGGAAATTCGTTTATGTTGAACCCAAAGACAACTAAATATTATTTTTAGCTAATAAATTAATTAACAAACGATTAATTAATTTGATTAATTAAATCAATTACAACAAGAGTTTAAATAGAAAACTAAAGAAACTTGGAATTAACTAATTACTAATTATACTAACAACCTTCTCGAACTCACAATGCTACATTGAGAGTTTGCTAAACTAAGACTCAAAATGAAAAATACCATTTTTCTATATAAAATGTTGGAAATAGTGTCCAACACATCAAATAAACCGGTATTCCGGTTCGGGTATTTTAGAGACCTATTCGGGTTGCCCTCGAGGAATCAACGAACACGAGAAATAACGTAATGTTTAATTAATAGTTTAATTAAATGGACTTACGGGCTAGACGGGCTAAACTAGTTAATGGTAATTAACTAGTTATCGGTATCGGGCCAAGTATTAATTAATGGTTTAATTAAAGTACTTGCGGGCTTAATTAAAGAGTTAATTAATAACGGGCTTGGACCAATTGTGGTGTTACCATAATTGTGATTAAGGAAAGTATATATTAAGGTTAAGGGTTTAACCTAATCATAACATTCAATACTTCCTCCCTTGCCTCTCTCCCCATTCGGGCGAGCATCTCGACCGAACACCACCGCCGTCGCCACACCACCGCCGGACCGCCATCGCCGTCGTGCCGCCGCCGGTCGAATCGAGAGGGTTTTCAAGTTCGGTTTTTGGTGCTTGTTTCTCCAAGGTGTTTTATACTACAATGTGGTATATTGTCCTGTTCGTGATAACCCTTGGGTGTGAACCAATAGAGGGATTCTTTCTTGAATCCTAGGCTTTCTGTGATAACCTGACAAGAACGAGATCACAGGGTTTGTCCAATTCGCCAAACTACAATCAAGTAAGATTTCGGATCTATCTATTTAATTATATTAAATTGATCTAGTTGCTTTAGAGTTGTAAACCTAACGGTCCAAAAGTTTTATCGGGTTGATGTTCTAACCAAGTTACTTTTGATTTCCGCCTTTAGTAAACTGTGGCTAGATGCATAGAAAACCCAACAGTGGTATCAGAGCGCCATTGGTTTACAAGTCTAATAATGCTAGATAGTATATTCGAAATCCATAAAATTGTTGTTATGATTTTCGGAATTTCCGAAAATTGTTTTTGGGGTTTCCGAAAATTTGAAAATACATTAAAAATAGGTTTTTATATTTTTCGGTATTTTATAAAATTGTTTTAGTAATTACCGAAAATTAAAAATATGATTTTTAATATTTCCGAAAATTCGATAATATTAATTTAATAATTAAAAAAGTTTTTTTATTAAACTAATTAATTATGATACTTTCAAAAGTTGGAATTATCAAGAAATTTGAACTAAAAGATTTTGTTAAGTATCTAGACTTATTTAAAAAAGATTTGAAAATATCTTTATATATATTTATATATTTTTCCGAAAATATATAAAAGATTATATAAATATATTATTTAATATTTAAATAAAAGATAAAATCATGTTTATGGATATATGTATTTTTCGGAATACATGTATGCCATAAATAGATGATTTGATAATATCTAGATAATTATTTGAAAAGTTTCAAATAAGAAATGAGATTTTATAAGGGTTTAAATTTAAGGATATATATTTTGTATATATATCCGAATTTTCTGACGATCTGCATTGATGTATATGTTATATTTACGGATCTTCATTGATGTATATATTATATTTTCAGATCTGCATGTATGTATATATACAAAATAACATTTATGTAACTAAAAAACATTGATGTTATTGTATAATAAATAACACACATGCACATTCTACACCTATATATATAAAAACTAAAATAACACCTACATACAAACATATGTGTTTATTTCTAAATTATCCTCTTCATCTTCATTTTTGTAGAGTTTTAACAATCTTTACGGTCTTCATATTCATAACAATATTTAAAACTCTTTACCCATCACCCTGCAAGCTGAAAAACATGAAATAACCTCATATTAAACATAATGTTCAATTTATACATGTGTGTATGTGGAATAACATCGATGTATATAGATACGGTAACATTGATGTACCGTATCTGTATACATCGATGTTACTCTACATACAAGGGTGCTTAAATCATAAGTTTCATCAATTTTGTCTAGAAATAGTATAACAATGTACAGCGGTGTTTGGATGCACTTAACCAAACATAAAAATTAGATGACGTATTCAAACATTCTTGAGATGAACAATAAATTCACAATGTAATAGATATTCAAGCAGAAGACGTCCAAAAGCTAGAGATAATCCTCGTAACATCACCAATGCCCCAAATATATCCTTAAGAAATCTATCAGCCATGGATTATTAGAAGCATATGCTCATACCACCTACAAAACAGAACAATAACATTGTTAACTTATTCAAATTAACAACTGAGCATTCTTAGTTCATTTAGTTTTAAGAATATTTTCTACTATACAACTTTCTCTTTTCATTTGGTTTAATCATCAAATTTTTTTCATAACAAAAGAATTTGCATTCCAATTTCAAACCAAAATCTACAATATTCTTCGATCGTTATACATTATCATGTTTTTTTTTAATTCAACCTCAAATGCATCACGATCTATGTTTAAAAAGAAGATTTTTAAAAAAAGATTTGTTTAGAAATCTTGGATTTTTAAAATCTTGAATTTGATCTTGGAAGTTGAAACTAATCCAAGAAGAAGACGACACACAGCTTCAATATTTTTTTGATTTATTAAACCAAACATTTTCTCAAATACAAAAACCTATCAAGAAAAAACAAATATCGACACGATAAGCCATCACAAAATCAATCAATAAAATCCAAATAGTTAGCAGAAATTAAGTAAAAAACTAACCACTTATATCTCAAGAAATGGCCTTAAATTGGAGAAGATTCAGAAAAATCATCGGTCGAAACATTTTTATCATGATGACGAATGAGAACAAAGGGCGAAAGTTCGCAACCCACAATCGGAATATCAGACGGAAGATGCACTCTCAGCACGCTCAGCATGCTCTTAATCAACACCAAAAGAACAAAAACTACTAACTTCAACAGATCATAACCCTAATTTAACAAATAATGAAGATGAGAGTAAAATTATATTGACTTCTTTGTTGCTAACCTCAAACATATGCCACTATCAAAGGTTCAATTTCTCCGGTAGCATCTGTCGTAGACTACATTTTCTATGTTTGATCGTTCTCCGGCCACTAGATCTGAAAGTGGTAGTGATGCTGACTTTTCTCCGGTATAAAATCGATCGAGAGATAGAGAAGAGGGAATGAGACGGCTAGGGTTGAGGAAACAGAGAAGAGGCATGACCGTATGAGAGAGAGTGGGCATGACAGAGAGATGATGAATGAGATAAATGGGGGACGGTTATTAAGGGTTTTATTTTGACAAATACCCATTTTACCCTTTTATTTATTTTATTACTAAAAAATAAAATGTTTTATTTACAAAAATGCCACAATTAATCTTGACCGTTAACCTTAAAATCTAATGGTCTAAGATTGAGTTCTGCGGTTCTGTAGCTTAAATGGGTTCTGCGTTGAATTGTACACTATATATATATATATATATATATATATATAATTTCGAATTCCATTATATATCAAATATGATTTGATATTCCTCCCTTATATGTATATAATATTATGTAATAATAGTTATTAAATATTATATAAGATATAGTTATAATAGTAATTAAAACGCCGCGTCCTCGCACGTTTATATAATTAATTATACTATATAGAACTTTAGTAAATGTAATTAAAAGGTTTTAATTAACATAATATAATTATATACTTCCTCCGATTCAAAATAAGTGATACACTTTGCATTTCACGGATTTTGAGGCAAAAATTTATAATGATGATTAAATTAGATTAATTGGATGATTAGTGGGGAATGGGTCCCACACTTTTTGAATAAAGTGGAGTTAATGATGTTTAAAAGTAAAAGTAAGGGTAAAGAGGTCTTTTCACCTTTTTAAAGTAGATAGTTAGTGGGTGTGGGTCCCACTATTTTTTGCCAAATAAGGTAATTTTCAAAGTGTATCACTTATTTTGATACACCCCAAAAAGGAAAGTGTATCACTTATTTTGAATCGGAGGAAGTAATAGTTTATATATATTATAACTAAAGTTAAAAACATCGTCGTTTATGTCATTACTAGACTCACCCATAGTCTAAGGCATCTAAAGGATGAAAAGGAAGAGATATAGATCTCTAAACGGGGTTGCGTTTTTAACACGCCTTGCGCTGACCTTCCCCGCCGCTTCCCTTATCTTAGAATGGAGCTACCGAATGGACATAATAGGATGATGTCAAGATTAAAAGTATAATCATAATATTAAACAAATCCTTCCCGTTTAATATAAATGTGAACATTGTGTGCTCTCCATAGAATGACACGCACTCGTATCATAGTCTGATTAACGGAACTCGTGTGGTTAACCGGTACGTTAATTGTGAGATTATTTTATGAGTGAAACGATTCTCGCGATACTCAAGCGAACTTGAGCCGAGAAGTCCACGTGGGTGTTCCATGGTTGCTTCACCTTCTAATATATGATCCACGGTATCCCTGTCATATAGATTAGAATGAGCATTGATTCGAGATTAACATGCCATTCTCCCTCGAGAATGAATCTCAAAGAACTAGGGATTTCATAAGATTGAAATTGACAATAGTTTGCCTACGACATGAAATTATTCGGTTTGAAATACGGCATCCCTCTTCACATCGTATAACTAGTGGTCGTATCCTAGCCTTATGAATAAAGATTGGGAAAATTATTATAAGGATTAATTAATGAATACACTAACAAAGAAATTGTTTCTTTTGTAGATGGGTTCCAACAACAATAACAATACCAATCAAATCCCACTTCCTCCACTTCCGATTGTACTCGCGCTACCGTGTTCACCAAAGTCATCTCCAAATAAAGTTTAGGCTTGAAAAAGAATTGGAGGTTTTGACTATGTGGAATATCTCGGTTATACTCGTGCTGTTCATGAAAACATGAAACTCATCAAGAATTGCAAAATGCAAGATGGAGAATCAGTGTGTAACTTCATCTCGAGGATGAGAGAATACATACATTACTCAGAAAGTCTGGGTATGCCTATCTCTAACGAGTTAGCTGTTGATATGATCTTACACAAACTAACTCCAGAATATTCTTCATTCGTATCAGAATACGACAAGAATAAGAGGGAAATCACAACCTTGGAATTGTACGAGGAATTAAAAGTTGTTGAGAATAACTTGTTAACTGCCTGCAACTGTGATTTTGAATCTCCAGTCTTGGGCATTGAGTCGAACGATGCTGAAAGAGGTGAACCTTCTCGTCCTAAAAGGAAAAGAAAAGCTAAGGCGGGACATGCCCAACGGAAGCTTAAAAGGAAGAGAACCTCTTTAATAGCACCTAAAGACTCTATATGCTTTCATTGCGATGAGGTGGGTCACTGGAAGAGAAATTGTCCAAAGTACCTTGATGATTTGAGAAATCACAGGATCCAACAGTCTGGAGTTCTAGGTACGTTTATGATTGTACTCCATAATACGTCTATGTCTAATTCTTGGGTTCTAGATAAAGGGTGTGGTACTCACACTTGCACTGATGTGCAGGGACTTAAGAATAGTAGGAAGTTGAAGCATGGAGAGATTAATCTGATCATGGGAAACAGAGTCTCGACTGCTGTCACCAAGATAGGAGATTACGAGCTCATGCTTGGGAATGGATGTTCTTTACTTTTATTAGATGTTTGTTTTTCGCCTTCTATGGCACGCAACATTATTTCATTTTACGCATTGTTTAAGGATAGTTTTAATTTCGTTTTTAATGAGAATAGTTCTATTTAGTTTATAAAAATGATGTGTTTTATTTTAAAGCTAATCCTTATGCTGGTGTATATGAAATTGATGGTTGCGTAAACAAGAGAAATCTAATATTAAATGTTGATTCATCCAAAGGTGTATTGGATAAGTCATGTCTATGGCATTGTCACTTAGGACATATAAAAAAGAAACGCATAGCTAAACTCCAAAAGGATGGAGTGTTAGAATCATTTGACCTTAGGTCGAATGATGTGTGTGAGTCTTGTTTACTTGGCAAGATGACAAAGGCGCCATTCACAGGGTCATGTGAAAGAGGCAAAGACTTGTTGGACCTCATACATACTGATGTGTGTGGACCGTTCAAGTCTAACACTAGACATGGTGAACGATACTTCGTCACGTTTACTGATGATTTCAGTAGATATGGATATGTTTATTTGATTAAACATAAGTCTGATACTTTTGAAACATTCAAAGAATATCAGAAAGAAGTAGAGAATCAACTGGGCAAGAAGATTAAGATGCTCCGTTATGACAGGGGCGGAGAGTATCTTAGTCAAGAGTTCATCGACTATCTAAAGAGTTGTGGAATAGTATCCTAACTCTCACCTCCTCGAACTCCACAACTTAATGGAGTGTCGGAAAGGAAAAATCGAACCTTGCTTGACATGGTACGATAAATGATGAGTAGATCGACACTTCCAGTGAGTTTCTGGGGATATACCTTAGAAACTGCAGCACATATCGTGAACCTTGTACCAACTAAGAAGGTTGCCAAAACTCCCTCTGAAATGTGGACAGGGAATCTTCCTTCCCTCAAACATTTGAAAATTTGGGGTTGTGAAGTTTATGTAAGACATGAATCTCACGACAAGCTAGATAACAAATCAGAGAAGTGCTACTTCAGTGGCTACCCACAACAATCTTTTGGATATCGGTTTTATAATCCGAAAGAGAACAAAGTGTTCGTATCTCGAAGAGGATTCTTCCGAGAGCTATTATCCAAACAAGACAGTGGGAGCAAAATTGATCTTGAAGAGTGTCAAGAGTCAAGCAATGAAGATGTAGTGGAGCCTATAGTTGACACTAGCACTCAACCAGAGGATGAGACTCCTGTTGAACAAAATGATGTAACTCCTACCGTTCCACGTAGATCCTCTAGAACTGTTCGCCCTCCTGAGCATTTTGGTGATTATTATGATTTCCGTATTGCTGAAGGTGATGCATCTACTGTTAATAGTTTACCAGTTGATGACGATGAGCCATCGAGTTATAAGGAAGCTATGGAAGGCCATGAGGTCGAAAAGTGGAAAAGGGCTATGGAGAGTGAGATTCAGCCCATGTATGACAATCAAGTATGGAACTTGATTGAGACTTCTCCCAGTATTAAAACCGTTGGATGCAAGTGGATCTTCAAGAAGAAGATCGACATGGATGGGAATGTGCACACCCTATAAGGCTAGGTTGGTTGCAAAAGGTTATACTCAAACTCATGGGATTGATTTATGATGAAACCTTTTCACCAGTAGCCAAGATAAAATCTGTCAGAATATTGCTTGCCATAGCTGCGTTTCATGACTATGAAATTTGGCAGATGGATGTTAAAACTGCCTTCCTTAACGGAAGACTTACTGAGGATGTCTATATGGCACAACCAAAAGGTTTTATCAATAAGTAATATCCTGATAGAGTGTGCAAGCTTGAGAAATCCATCTATGGATTGAAACAAGCCTCTCGAAGTTGGAATCTTTGCTTCCATGAGAAAGTCAAGGAGTTTGGTTTCTCTAGGAGTGAAGATGAGTCCTGCGTTTACATCAAAGCTAGTGGGAGCGTTGTAGTCTTCCTAGTACTGTATGTGGATGACATACTCCTTATTGGAAATCATATTCCTACACTGCAAGATGTGAGGTCTTGGTTGGAAAAATGTTTCGCAATGAAGGATCTAGGAGATGCAGCGTACATACTCGGTATAAAGATATACAGAGATAAACAAAAACGTCTAATTGGATTGAACCAGAGTACATACTTGGATAAAATACTAAAACGATTTAGTATGGTTGATTCCAAGAAAGGGTATCTACCCATGAATCATAGCATAACATTGTCTAAGAGTCAATGTCCCAATACTGAGCAAGAACTGGAGAAAATGAGTCGAGTCCCTTACGCCTCTGCGATTGGATCGATCATGTATGCCATGATATGTACTCGCCCGGATGTCTCATATGCTTTAAGCATGGTGAGTCGGTTCCAGGGCAATCCTGGCAACGATCATTGGACTGCGGTGAAAACGATTCTCAAGTACCTAAGGAGAACAAATGATATGTTCTTAGTGTATGGTGGGAAAGAGGCCACATGGTTGAAGAACTTCATTGGTGATCTTGGTGTCGTAACAAGCATCAAGGAACCAATGAAGATCTTCTGCGACAATGAAGGTGCAGTTTCTTTGACTAAAGAATCCAAAGATCATAGTCGAACCAGTCATATACTCAGAAACTTTCACTACGTGAGAAAGCGAGTTGAGGAAGGGGGCGTGATAGTGACAAGAGTATCGTCGGAAAACAACCCGGCTGATCCGTTCACGAAAGCAATAAGTCGTGCCAAGCATGATGCTCATGCGAGGACGATAGGAATTAGATTTCATAGTGACTTATCATAAAATTGTTATTCATTTGAAATTGTAGCGAATATTAAATTGTATGAATTGATGATTTATTTATGGAGATTAAATAATTTGCAAGTGTTCTATCATTCATATAGTATTTAATTATTCCATTTCAACCCTTTTGCATGTTTAGAACCTATTCCAAAGTAACCTAAGAGATTACTTAAACGTCCACAGTCAATCGTTCTTATGGGAATAAGAACTGAATTAAGATGTCATGGGAGAGTTAGTAGATTGTTCAAAGGTATGAACATTGCATGGAGATTGCTGCTACTCTCATGAGCATTTAAAAGGTGTATTTAAATGTTGGACTATCTCACGCTCAGAGTATTACCCCATGAACTTTATCATGGGTAATAGTGAGGCGATAATATCGTATGAGTCTTCAAACCAAGATGCATCATTCCCTAAATACGATTTCGTGATACATTGGTCTAACTCCAACGCTATTCGTAACTGGTAGCTATACAGATTAGTTCCATGTATCATGTGATGACTATGAAGGAGATGGTGGAGTTAAGGTTTATTCGTTCCCTCTGATCAAAGTGATATAGGAGGTATCCATGGGCCCCATGTTGATTTGATGTGACACCAAATGTAACACCTCAATTTTTAAAACACTTTTTAAATCATATTTTTAAATAAAAATATTACAAGTTCGATATTCCCAAAATACGGTTTAACAAAAACCTTAAAACATTTATCAGAGTATTAAAACCGGTGTTACATTATAATATCATAACCATAGGATAAACGGGGTCTACCTACGAGCTCCCGAGCTAATCAACACTAGGCCACTTCTATCGCGACCCTCTAATCCATTGATCTCGAACCTGAGTACATAGCCAAAAACAAAGTAGTACGTGAGACAAAATAGTCTCGTGAGATACATGGGTTTTCGACCCATTCTCAAATATAATAAAAGTCATTACTATTCATTTATTTTCTTTATTCACTTATTAATTATTATCTTATATTCTTACCACTTATTCGTATTTACTAGTAAGTTATCCGTAAGCTTACCTATCACGTAGTCACATACTTGTAAGCTATTCATAAGCTTACTAGATCTTTATCACATATGCTACGGACCTCTCCGTAGCAAACTCCCCCGATGTGGGTAAACTAGGTGAACTCCCCCGTTTCCGGGTTAACTGAAACTCCCCCGATTTCCGGGTTGACTATTTCTCCCCCGATTTCCTGGTTGACTATTTCTCGACAGTCTACTCTTGCGCAGGGTGGTACCTCCC
This sequence comes from Calendula officinalis, assembly GCA_963853835.1. Taxonomy (NCBI): domain Eukaryota; kingdom Viridiplantae; phylum Streptophyta; class Magnoliopsida; order Asterales; family Asteraceae; genus Calendula; species Calendula officinalis. The sequence continues at coordinate 36,996,426 of OY970828.1, forward strand.
CAAGTAGGTGTCACTAACTCCCCCAACTTGTGTGGGTTAACTATGATCCGAATCCTTTTCTCAACACATATTGAAATCATCAAATACAGGTCTATGCCCAAATAATACATACTCAAACATAAATTAGAATACATGTATTATAATTATCATATTATTCTCATTTCTTATTCAATTTCAATATTGACTTTATCAAGTCCTTTATTAAATAAAACATGTTTATTATGTATCAAAATCATTTACTCTAACTTCTCTTTGACTAGAATACAGATCTATTTCTAGTCACTTTATATTTATTTCTCCGAGCAATTCAATCTCTACTCTTATTAGTATAATATACTAATCAATACTTGATACTTGAAAATCATCGTCGTTAGCTTTATTAATATATATATTATTAATAAACCAAATATCTTACTTTCTAATTCATACTCTAAACCATATATCATATTAATAAAGAAATATTAATCACTTTTTCATTATCATAATCCCTTTCAAAATCATTAGTCATTAAGACATACTTAGATAGTCTAATATCGGTATTTTCATATCTTTTCAATCGTATCTTTATTAAAACATTTAATTGGTAAAGACTCATAAAACATTATATTTTTCCAAATCATTTGCTATGTACTCAGTAACAGTCTCATGTACTCACCTTAGCCAAGCTAAATCCGAGTCGTGTCTAATAACACGGATCCTTGAAATCCAACTTGTGACATGTCACCAATCTTTAGGTCTTCTTGACCTACCATCAATATCATCACAATAAGTAATTATTATCCATAACTAATCACTAATCAATCCATATTCACATTCCTAACCACCAAGTTCATCCAACTTGGTGGAATCTCAAACCCTAGTTCAAGATTTCCATCAATAAACTCAAATCCAACTTGTACACATCGATCACAAGCTTACAATGAGTGTTCTACACCCATGTTTAGTCATCTTCTCCAAAGATGACATGGAACCAAAACCACCATTTTTACCCATATAAAGCTCATAATCAAGGTAGATAAGTAAAATAGACAAGAATCCTTACCCTTGATGATTCAATCCTTCAAGATGGTGAAAATTTGAGCTTCAAGACTCCAAAATCGTCCACTTCTCTCTAGAAAACGGCTGCACTATGTGTGGGGTTGAAGATGAAATAAAACTCTAGCTTACACACAAGTTTATATACTCCAGACGATCCTCGCGCCCCGCTCGCGCCCACCTCGCGCCGCGAGGTGACGCGGCTTTGCCTACTGGTTGCCGCTGAAACACAGACCTCTCGCCCCGCTCGCGCCTGGCTCGCGCCGCGAGTCCAAACGCGAGCTCGACGCGAGCCCTTCGCGTCTGATCTCCGAAGTTGCTGTTTGAACTCGCGCCTACCTCGCGCCTTCCTCGCGCCGCGAGGGCTGTCTGGGTCAGTTTCTTGCCTTTTAAACTTGTTTCCATCCAAGTCTTGACCCATACTTGGTTACCCCAAGGCCCAAACATTCAAACACTCGACAAAACCCAATGGAGACTCGATTAAATTTTTTACCACCTTTATTCCTTAATATTTCCATTTAATTCATTAACCGAAAATTCCGGTCGTTACAACTATCCACCCCTTAAAAAGGATTCCGTCCTCGGAATCAACTCAAGGATTTCCAATCCTCATTCCACTTCCAAATTATGATCCAATAATACCTATGCATTTAATTGCCCACTTAACCCGTTATACCCAAACGGGTCAAAAACCAAACTTGAGTTTCTAATACCCGAACGGGTCAAAATTTCATGATTCGACCTTAACACTCCCAATCATTTAACCAATCCCTTTATCCACATTGGGATGGTATGACCCAATCATTACTAATAGCCAATTGACCCAAACGATAGTCAGTGCCTAGCTTTGACCAAATTGTCAACATTTCCAAATCTTTGACTTAAGCACAAAGTCAACCATATCTTGATAATTTCTTTATCCACTAGTGGTTCCATTAACCATCAATCCCTTAACAATCGACCTTACATTCATGGTCCAACAACAATCATACTCGATTCCCAATTTCAACTCGAAATACCCAACGGTCAAAGTCGCGCCCTTTGACTACAATTATCTCAATTTAATTCATTAACCACCATTATACACATGTAGATGACCAACCTTGACTTATGAATAAAGTCAAACTTTTCTAAATTTCACATATTCTTTATTACTAAGGCATCGCTTCCCAAACTTTTCATTCCCGAATTCAATATCTAAATTTCCTTTCTCAATTGTTTCTCTTTTCTTCGATTTCAATTTTCTACAATCGATTAACAAATTTCCATCTAAATCGATACCGATTTCTATTACTCTTTAACTTTCATTCAAATTCCTATATCATTTATAATTTCCTTCAAACATCCTTATACCATACTTGAACTTCCCGATTACCGGCCTTAGAGCCTCGATCAAAGCCAATTGTGGCCTAACCACCCATTATACATCTCTCACCACTCATTGGCTACTAACAATCCTTGTTTCCTAAAATCATTCCTTTTTCATATACTATGAACTTGTAGGCATTTCCTACATATACTCCTACTTAAACACGACCCATGTTTTCAACTCAAGTTCTCACTTGCCATAAAGTCATGACAATAATTAACCATACGGTTCTACATGCATCCGATACAAACATCATATCCTCTAAATAACAAATTATACTTTGACTATCTTATCGAGATGATCGGAAGGCCTCCAATCCATCACGACTCCAAACTATCACAATGATCGGAAAACCTCCAATCCAAAGCGACTCATCTAACCTCGTTAATCGGAAAGCCTCCGATCTAACAAGACTCAACCACTACTATGCCATCTTGCATACAATTCATGCATGCATCATGCTATCATTTTCTTTCATAATTGACCTTCAATTTTCCCGCTTATACATTACACCACACGGTATACCCATAATCGTCTCTAGTGCTTTCCACCGATATATTCATTTACCAATCGTCTTTAGTCGATTCATTTTCTCGTTATCAAAATTTTCCAATCTTTCTTTCAACACCTAGGTAACCACCATTGCATCTAATCATCCATATTTTGACTGAATCGCCCGGTCAACTCGAGTCAACTAATTGACTCCGATCCATAGTCTATACATAAGTTATCGCACTTTTTCCTATGCCCTTTCTCCAACAATTAATTGTCACCCTTGACTTAGCATACCATATCTAGGATATTTTACCATTAATTAACCTTTTACACTTAGCGTCGCATCCATCATCCATGATACAACCTTTTGTCAACATTCAATCAATCATATCCAATATCTAAGTTCCATTATATATATATATATATATATATATATATATATATATATATATATATATATATATATATATTATTTTATTTTGTACTTCACGATTCTCACTAGCACTTATTACTTCATTGTACTACTATCCTCTTGTTGAAAACGTTTACCACTCTCGTGATTCACCTTTAAATAATCCATGATAAAATAGTCCTTCTTATCCTTATTTCTCGCGACATATCGGTCGCTAACCCATTCTAATATACACATAATTACCCGGGGAGACTATCTCCCAACCTTATTCCGTTTCACATTACACATTTCATCTATAATTATTCTTATAATTAGATCACATAAGCACCAATTTGCGCGACATAAAAGCAATTAAATCCTAATCATATATCAAAACTTCATAAACGAATTACCTGAAACGGCTCCATGAGCTTCCTTCACCCAGTTCTCGTTGGCGGTTGATACTGACGTGTCAGTTCTTTTCCTCGGGCACACACTACTATAGTGCCCCAGCTCATGACAAGTGAAGCATTCCACTTCCTCGAGGTTCCTTACTTTGCAGTCATTCGCCTTGTGCTCAAATCTTCCGCATTTGAAACATATAGCCGTGTTTGCTTTGCATTCTCCATGGTGATTCTTACCACAACTTTGACAACTTCCAACACTACCTTTCTTTGACGAACTCGATCCAAATCTATCTTCCTTTGTCGATTTCAAGCTACTATCGAACTTCTTCTTTTCCCCTCCTGACGATAACTCTTGTGCTTTTCGCCGAATACCCCTCTTGACACCTCGAGTGGCACAAAACTTTTCCTTTAATTTACTCGTGAACTCTTCCCACGACATCTTATACAATGCTTTTTTACCCAAAGTATCATACATGGCATTCCACCATGACAACGCTTCATCCTTCAACTGTCGGGATGCATAAGTGACCATGTCTTCTCTCAAACACTTGCTACTATCTAACACTTGCTTAGTCTTCCGAATCCAACGCATCGTGACCTTCGGTTCCGAACTTCCATAATATGCACCGGGGTTGCACGCCATGAATGTCTTGTACGAACATCCTTCCCTTTCCTCCGACCCCGAGTCATCACTCTCTTCGGTCGATGGCTTCTCGGTACGGGTCTTGCTACCCGAACACTTACTCCCCCCACGGGACTTAGAATTATCATTCTTCTCTTCATTGAACCGGTTAGTCATGATCCGGTTAACATCCTCATTCACCACTTCCCTAATTAGGGTAAACAATTTCTGGACAGTTCCCATGGTTACAGGGGTTTGGTTTGCATCCAAACCGGAACCCTCTCCATTATTACCGGGATGAGTCAGGATTCGATTTGAATCCACATCATGATCTCGTGGAATTTCTCCACTTCTTGGGTTCACCATTTGCTATACCAACATATTAAACCGTTAGAATTCAAAGATTGACTTAATAGTCAAACATAACCCATAAAGCTCAAAACACTATCTTCCTTCTTAGGGATCAACCCTAATGTATCCATACTTTACGGTCTCAAAAGACTAATCATGGACATCCTATGGAAAACATATGGTCCTACTTAGCATAGCTTAAGACTAGGGAGGTCAAACCTACCTAATTCACTTAAACTATAGCTCTGATACCAAGTTGTAACAACTCAATTTTTAAAACACTTTTTAAATCATATTTTTAAATAAAAATATTACAAGTTCGATATTCCCAAAATACGGTTTAACAAAAACCTTAAAACATTTATCAGAGTATTAAAACCGGTGTTACATTATAATATCATAACCATAGGATAAACGGGGTCTACCTACGAGCTCCCGAGCTAATCAACACTAGGCCACTTCTATCGCGACCCTCTAATCCATCGATCTCGAACCTGGGTACATAGCCAAAAACAAAGTAGTACGTGAGACAAAATAGTCTCGTGAGATACATGGGTTTTCGACCCATTCTCAAATATAATAAAAGTCATTACTATTCATTTCTTTTCTTTATTCACTTATTAATTATTATCTTATATTCTTACCACTTATTCGTATTTACTAGTAAGCTATCCGTAAGCTTACCTATCACGTAGTCACATACTTGTAAGCTATTCATAAGCTTACTAAATCTTTATCACATACGCTACGGACCTCTCCGTAGCAAACTCCCCCGATGTGGGTAAACTAGGTGAACTCCCCCGTTTCCGGGTTAACTGAAACTTCCCCGATTTTCGGGTTGACTATTTCTCCCCCGATTTCCGGGTTGACTATTTCTCCCCCGATTTCCGGGTTGACTATTTCTCGACAGTCTACTCTTGCGCAGGGTGGTACCTCCCCAAGTAGGTGTCACTAACTCCCCCAACTTGTGTGGGTTAACTATGATCGGATCCTTTTCTCAACACATATTGAAATCATCAAATACGGGTCTATGCCCAAATAATACATACTCAAACATAAATTAGAATACATCTATTATAATTATCATATTATTCTCATTTCTTATTCAATTTCAATATTGACTTTATCAAGTCCTTTATTAAATAAAACATGTTTATTATCTATCAAAATCATTTACTCTAACTTCTCTTTGACTAGAATACAGATCTATTTCTAGTCACTTTATATTTATTTCTCCTAGCAATTCAATCTCTACTCTTATTAGTATAATATACTAATCAATACTTGATACTTGAAAATCATTGTCGTTAGCTTTATTAATATATATTATTAATAAACCAAATATCTTACTTTCTAATTCATACTCTAAACCATATATCATATTAATAAAGAAATATTAATCACTTTTTCATTATCATAACCCCTTTCAAAATCGTTAGTCATTAAGACATACTTAGATAGTCTAATATCGGTGTTTTCATATCTTTTCAATCGTATCTTTAATAAAACATTTAATTAATAAAGACTCATAAAACATTATAGTTTTCCAAATCATTTGCTATGTACTCAGTAACAGTCTCATGTACTCACCTTAGCCAAGCTAAATCCGAATCGTGTCTAATAACACGGATCCTTGAAATTCAACTTGTGAAATGTCACCAATCTTTAGGTCTTCTTGACCTACCATCAATATCATCACAATAACTAGTTATTATCGATAACTAATCACTAATAAATCCATATTCACATTCCTAACCACCAAGTTCATCCAACTTGGTGGAATCTCAAACCCTAGTTCAAGATTTCCATCAATAAACTCAAATCCAACTTGTACACATCGATCACATGCTTACAATGAGTGTTCTACACCCATGTTTAGTCATCTTCCCCAAAGATGACGTGGTTGGTTCCCCAAACCACCATTTTTACCCATACAAAGCTCACAATCAAGGTAGATAAGTAAAATAGACAAGAATCCTTACCCTTGATGAATCAATCCTTCAAGATGGTGATGATTTGAGCTTCAAGACTCCAAAATCGTCCACTTCTCTCTAGAAAACGGCTGCACTATGTGTGGGGTTGAAGATGAAATGAAACCCTAGCTTACACACAAGTTTATATACTCCAAAAGATCCTCGCGCCCCGCTCGCGCCCACCTCGCGCCGCGAGGTGACGCGGCTTTGCCTGCTGGTTGCCGCTGAAACACAGACCTCGCGCCCCGCTCGCGTCTGGCTCGCGCCGCGTGCCCAAACGCGAGTTCGACGCGAGCCCTTCGCATCTGATCTCCTAAGTTGGTGTTTGAACTCGCGCCTGCCTCACGCCTTCCTCGCGTCGCGAGGGCTGTCTGGGTCAGTTTTGTAACACCTAAAAAGTATAATACAAAAACATTTGCCCAAAATAAATCATTTTTCATAAATAGAAGAACTATTCCAAAATATGGATTTACAAAAACCTTTGGTATGAAAATCAGAGTATAAAGTTTGGTGTTACAAAATAGATCAAAACCAAAGCTAAGCATAAATCCAATCTAAAGTTCTTCTACTCTAGGCCCCTCATCTCTATCCATGCGTAAACCTTCGATCCCAAACCTGAGTACACAACAAAAAAAACAAGGAGTACGTGAGACAAAAACGTCTCGTGAGCTACATGGGTTTAGACCCGACAATAATAATCATAAGGCATATAAATACATATACAAGTAGTTCATCCACCTATCTAGTCACCCTATTGTGACTCTATGAACCTTGCTTCCCTAGCAATCATATCTAGTTATCAGGACATCCCCAACTAACTAGAACCACATTAACTCATTAACCGGGGATCCCCCGCATTAACAAGCTTCAAGGTAAAGGCAAGAGGGAATCGCCCAATCTACCTATACCTGCCTTACTCGCCGGACTACTTCCAGTTAGCAAGACTACTATCATGGAATGGGCCGATGGGGATCCGCCCAAATGCTCCCCATTCCATACCTCATGACCGGGGATCCCTCGCGTCATCACATCGTCTCAACCTTACTATAACTCGACGGTTATATCAATCAAAGCCTTTGGCTATCACATCAATCATCAACAAGTTAGTTAACTATATTTAACAATATACACTAACTTTATTCACTAAATTCTACACAAACGTCAAATAGACTCGACATATATAATAACAAGTATTTTCATGGCTATGTACTCAATAAAGTCCACACGTACTCACCTTAGCAATCTAGTGCTCCAACCGTATTCTTTCCGCCGGTTTCCTCGTTCCAACAATTTGTTCAAACTCCAAGACTTCACCGGAAGCCTAATTCAACAATCATACAATGTTCAACATCACATACTACTAATAATGTATCCATTAATCACTAGATACCATCAACTAACACTTCCCCCAATTATGGTGATTTACCAAACCCTAGGTTTAACCAACCCTTAAGATTCTTACCAATCTTAACCATACACTTGATTCCTTTGTTAATATACCATCTATTAAGTGTATATACCATTTATTCACCATAACCCATAACCCCCAATATCTAGGGTTTCAACCCAAGCATCAAAATACATAGATCTAAAGCTACAAAGATCAAGGAGTGAAGATATACCTTTAATCTTCACTTAGGAGTGAAATCTATCAAGCTTTGATGAACAAATCGACCAAGATCAGCACTTGCACTCAAAAATCGTCAATGGAAGAAACTAGGGTTTTGAAATGCATTAAATGAGCCAAAACCCGACTTTAATGCTGCACGACCAAAGTTCACGACGCAAACTAAGTTCGCGTCGCTAACTCTGCGTAGCATGCCAACTTCGCGATCGCTAACTACTCGTGAACTACATCACGCTCAAAAGCCAAATCCGCTGGAGACAGTTCCCGATCGTTATCCATAGTTCGCGGCGCTAACTTTCAAAGGCAGCAGGGCTGCATTTTTCGGTTGTTGTCTCGACCCGGTTTCGTCCATAACTTTCTCATACGGTCTCCAAACGACACGAAACCAATTCCTACGCTCTTTAAACGATTTATCCATATTTATCATATTTTTGTACAATTTATTTATATACAAATTTCGGGTCGTTACAACTATCTACCCCTTAAGAAGATTCCGTCCTCGGAATCTCATCATAGTTCACGAAATCCGGGTACCTCTTCTGAATCTCGTCCTTGACTTCCCAAGTCAAATTCGGCCCAAGTGAATGCTTTCACTTGACCAACACCAATTCGATCTCTTTATTCCGGAGCTTCTTCATTTTCGTTTCTAATATTGCCTCGGGTTCCTCAATCAACCGGTTCGGGCCGTCAACCCGCAACTCTTGCAACGGAATAATATTTTCAACTTCCCCGATAAACTTTTTCAAATAACTCACGTGAAAGGTGTCATGCACACCTTGAAGCTCGGGTGGAAGTTCCAACTTAAACGCTTGAAGCCCGATCCGTTTCAATATCTTAAACGGTCCAACATACCTTGGACTTAACTTTCCTTTCTTACCAAACCGCATCACACCTTTCCAAGGTGACACTTTCAACATGACCATATCACCGACATCCAAGTCATACGACCTTTTCTTCAAACCCGAATAACTTCGTTGTCTATCTTGGGCGACTTTCATGTTGGTTTGAATAATACCGATCTTTTCATTCGTCACTCTCACGATCTCGGGACCCGTGAGTTTCGTTTCTCCCGCTTCTAACCAACAAGATGGAGTTCTACATTTTCTTCCATACAACGCCTCATAAGGCGGCATCTTGATAGTCGAGTGATAACTATTATTGTACGAAAACTCGACCAACGGTAAATGTTCATCCCATTTACCCCCGAAGTCTAGCACACACGACCTCAACATATCTTCAACCGTTTGAATCGTTCTTTCACTTTGACCGTCGGTTTGCGGATGATAAGCCGTGCTCAACCGCAACTTTGTACCCAATTCTTCTTGTAAAGATCGCCAAAATCTCGAGGTAAACCTCGCGTCTCTATCGGACACAATCGATAACGGAACCCCGTGGAGTCGAACCACCTCATCAACATACAACTTAGCCAATTTCTCAAGTGGCAACGTTTCCCGAATGGCTAAAAATAACGCACTCTTGGTCAACCGGTCAACTATGACCCAAATGGCATCGTGACCCTTACTCGTCTTTGGTAAACCTACTATGAAATCCATAGTTATGTCTTCCCACTTCCCGGCCGGTACAACCAATGATTGAGCTACCCCATACGGTACTTGATGCTCGGCTTTCACTTGTGCACACGTGGCACACTTCGAGATGTACTTGGCCACTCTCGCCTTCATTCCGGGCCACCAATAAACCCGTTTCATATCTTGGTACGTCTTTGTACTTCCCGGGTGAATCAAATACTTTGACTTGTGCACATCATACAACAATTCTTTTCGGATGCCACCGAACTTAGGAACCCAAATACGACAACCTACGGTTTTCAACCCTTGTGCATTTTCGAGAAAATGTTGGTTCTTGCCTAACCGTTCTTGTCTTAACTCATCTTCTCCCATAACCTCTCGCTGGGCGTTCTTGATTCTTTCAATAATACTCGAGACGACTTCTATACGTGATAAAATTCCTCGGTTCGGCTTTTCATAGACCTTTCGGCTCAAGGCGTCGGCTACTACATTAGCCTTTCCCGCGTGATACACAATCTCACAGTCATAATCGGCAATCAACTCGATCCACCTTCTTTGTCGCATATTAAGATCTTTTTGAGTAAACACGTATTGTAGACTTTTATGATCCGTGTACAACGTACACCGAGTACCATACAAATAATGCCTCCAAAACTTTAAGGCAAATATAATCGCCGCCAATTCCAAGTCGTGTGTCGTGTACCTTAATTATGCGTTCTTCAATTGTCGCGAGGCATACGCGATCACTTTACCTCTTTGCATCAACACACAACCGAGCCCTTGATTCGAAGCATCACTATAAACCACAAAATCTTCCATACCATCCGGTAATGTAAGAATCGGCGCATTACATAACTTTTCTTTCAACAATTTAAACGCCTCTTCTTACTTCTTCTCCCACACAAACTTCTCACTTTTTCTCGTTAACTTCGTGAGTGGAATCGCGATTCTCGAGAAGTCTTGTATAAATCTTCGGTAATAACCGGCTAATCCAAGAAAACTTCTAACCTCGGTAGGAGTTCTCGGAGGCTCCCAATTTGACACCGCTTCAATCTTGGACGAGTCAACCTTAATACCATCACACGTGACCTAAGAATTGCACTTCCCGCAACCAAAATTCACACTTCGAGAATTTTGCATACAACTTCTCCCGTTTCAACACGTCTAGAACGAGCCTCAAATGACCTTCGTGTTCTTCTTCGGTTTTCGAATAAATCAAAATGTCGTCAATAAACACGATCAAAAACTTATCAAGGAACGGTTTACAAACCCGATTCATCAAATCCATAAAAATAGCCGGCGCGTTTGTAAGACCAAACGGCATCACTAGAAATTCGTAATGACCATAACGTGTACGAAAAGTCGTCTTCTCGGTGTCGCCTTCTTTCACCCGAACTTGGTGATAACCTGACCTCAAATCAATTTTCGAGAAATAACTAGCACCTTGCAAATGGTCGAATAAGTCGTCGATTCTCGGCAACGGGTAACGGTTCTTAATTGTTACCTTATTCAACTCTCGATAGTCGATACACAATCTCATCGAACCGTCTTTCTTTTTAACAAATAACACCGGTGCACCCCATGGTGACGAACTCGGACGAATAAAACCTTTGTCTAACAAATCTTGCAATTGAGTCATCAATTCCCGCATCTCGGTTGGAGCTAAACGGTAGGGAGCACGAGCAATCGGCGTCGCCCCCAGAACTAAATCAATTTTAAACTCGACTTGTCTCTCCGGTGGCAAACCGGGCAAGTCATCGGGAAATACTTCGGGAAAATCCCGAATAATTTTGACGTTATCCATCGTCTTCTTTTCTTTTCGGCCATCTAATACATATGCAATAAACGATTCACAACCTTTCGATATACTTTTCCTCGCCTTAATGGCGGTAATCACATTAGGCATGTGATATCGTTTCTCCCCATACACATACACTTTCTCATTCTCGGGTGTCCTAATCGACACTATTTTCTTTCCACACAAAATCTTGGCTTGGTGCATACCCAACCAATCCATACCGATAACCACATCAAACGCCCTAATTCCCATGGGCAACAAATCCACCTTAAACTTTCTACCGTCTATTTCTATTTCACAATTTCTATAAATACATTCAACCATAGACGTTTTCCCGTCGGCTACTTCTATCTCATAAACCTCATCTAACATCTCGGACGGCACATTCAATTTACAACCGAACTCATAAGACACAAACGAATAATTGGAACCCGAATCAAACAAAATATGAGTTGGCAAGGAGTTAATGAATAAAGTACCTGACACCACATCGTGTGCCTCCTTCGCCTCCTCCCGAGTGAGTGGGAAGGACCGCCCCTTCACCTTCGCCGGTTCCACTTTTTTTGAGCCGTGGACACCATCGACTCGTTTCCCTTCTCCGGGCACACATTGCTATAGTGCCCCTTTTCGTGGCACGAGAAACATTCAACCTCGGCCAAAGATTTGGACTTGCATTCTCGGGCCATATGCCCCGGCTTCCCACAATTAAAGCAAGTTTTCGACTCTCCTCGGCACACGCCGGCATGGTTCTTCCCGCACTTCTTGCACTAGCCAACACTACCTTGCTTAGAGAAGCTCGAAGTGAACTTCCCTTTCTTCAACGAACTAGAGCCGCTCTTGGCCTTCCTTTTCTCGCCCACATGGGCCCTCTCGGCAACACGTGCCTCATTCACTTCCTCGACACCCCGGGCGGCACTAATGGCCTCATCAAGTGTGAGCGCCCTCTTGACCTCCAATTGGTAGTCCCACGGTAACCCACTAGCATACCGGACCACCCTCAACCTCTCATCCGAGTAGGTTTTAGCAACAAACGGGAGCAATCCCGTGAACTCTCTCGAGTATTCCTCGATTGACAAATCACCCTTCTTAAGGGTCACGAACTTCTCGTGCATCTTTTCCAAATCCCTTTCGGGACAAAATTTCTTTTTCAATCTCGTGGTGAATTCATCCCACATCATTTTCTCAACTACCTCCCTCCCGAGGGTTTCATACACAATATCCCACCAAACCATAGCATCTTCTTTTAACAATTGTGACGCATACGTCACCATATCGGCATCCTTACACTTGCAACTACCGATAACCCTCTCGGTTTCTCGGATCCACCTCATGGTTACTTTCGAGTCCGAACTACCCGTATACACATTTGGCTTACAAGCCATGAAGGATTTAAACGAACAACCTTCTTTCACAACGGGCTTTGCCCTAGCATCACTTTGGCCACCCGTGGAGGACTTCCCTTCACCGGTGCCACTTCCCCCGGTTCTCTCATCCGATCTAGCCTCGGATTCACGGTCTCCACCCGACCTCTCACGGTCTCCAATAATTCGGTGCACTTCCTCGGCCACCATCCCTTTGATTTGATCAATAATAGTTTGGAGATCCGCCATGGTTACCGGAGTTCTATTTGCTCCAACCTCTGACTCACCCATTCGATGTATCAACGGTTGACTTTCTTGTTCAACCACAACCTCAACATGAGGTATCTCCTCCTCTCGGCCCTCCGGGGCTCTACCACTTCTACGCGTGGTCACCATTTCTTTCAATCAAGACTATACGAAAGACATTAAACATTTAGTACCTTATGTACAACCCATTAGTCGTATAAGACTCAATATCCATAATCATATCAAATTTCATCGGTCCCCTAGGTTCAACCCTAAACTTAATATAAAGTCTCAAGGTCAACCTATGATCTTAAGGAATCTTATATTCCTAATGCTACAGTCTAAGACTAGGATGGTCATCCAACCTAATCACTTAAACCTGGCTCTGATACCAAGTTGTAACACCTCAAATTTTAATACAAAACATTTGCCCAAAATAAATCATTTTTCATAAATAGAAGAACTATTCCAAAATATGGATTTACAAAAACCTTTGGTATGAAAATCAGAGTATAAAGTTTGGTGTTACAAAATAGATCAAAACCAAAGCTAAGCATAAATCCAATCTAAAGTTCTTCTACTCTAGGCCCCACATCTCTATCCATGCGTACCTAAACCTTCGATCCCGAACCTGAGTACATAGAAAAACAAACAAGGAGTACGTGAGACAAAAACGTCTCGTGAGCTACATGGGTTTAGACCCGACAATAATAATCATAAGACTTATAAATACATATACAAGTAGTTCATCCACCTATCTAGTCACCCTATTGTGACTCTATGAACCTTGCTTCCCTAGCAATCATATCTAGTTATCGGGACATCCCCAACTAACTAGAACCACATTAACTCATTAACCGGGGATCCCCCGCATTAACAAGCTTCAAGGTAAAGGCAAGAGGGAATCGCCCAATCTACCTATACCTGCCTTACTCGCCGGACTACTTCCAGTTAGCAAGACTACTATCATGGAATGGGCCGATGGCGATCCGCCCAAATGCTCCCCATTCCATACCTCATGATCGGGGATCCCCCGCGTCATCACATCGTCTCAACCTTACTATAACTCGACGGTTATATCAATCAAAGCCTTTGGCTATCACATCAATCATCAACAAGTTACTTAACTATATTTAACAATATACACTAACTTTATTCACTAAATTCTACACAAACGTCAAATAGACTCGACATATATAATAACAAGTATTTTCATGGCTATGTACTCAATAAAGTCCACACGTACTCACCTTAGCAATCTAGTGCTCCAACCGTATTCTTTCCGCCGGTTTCCTCGTTCCAACAATTTGGTCAAACTCCAAGACTTCATCGGAAGCCTAATTCAACAATCATACAATGTTCAACATCACATACTACTAATAATGTATCCATTAATCACTAGATACCATCAACTAACACTTCCCCCAATTATGGTGATTTACCAAACCCTAGGTTTAACCAACCCTTAAGATTCTTACCAATCTTAACCATACACTTGATTCCTTTGTTAATATACCATCTATTAAGTGTATATACCATTTATTCACCATAACCCATAACCCCCAATATCTAGGGTTTCAACCCAAGCATCAAAATACATAGATCTAAAGCTACAAAGATCAAGGAGTGAAGATATACCTTTAATCTTCACTTAGGAGTGAAATCTATCAAGCTTTGATGAACAAATTGATCAAGATCAGCACTTGCACTCAAAAATCGTCAATGGAAGAAACTAGGGTTTTGAAATGCATTAAATGAGCCAAAACCCGACTTTAATGCTGCACGACCAAAGTTCACGACGCGAACTAAGTTCGCGTCGCTAACTCTGCGTAGCACGCCAACTTCGCGATCGCTAACTACTCGTGAACTACATCACGCTCAAAAGCCAAATCCGCTGGAGACAGTTCCCGATCGTTATCCATAGTTCGCAGCGCTAACTTTCAAAGGCAGCAGGGCTGCATTTTTCGGTTGTTGTCTCGACCCGGTTTCGTCCATAACTTTCTCATACGGTCTCCAAACGACAAGAAACCAATTCCTACGCTCTTTAAACGATTTATCCATGTTTATCATATTTTTGTACAATTTATTTATTTACAAATTTCGGGTCGTTACAAGTTTCTTGCCTTTTAAACTTGTTTCCATCCAAGTCTTGACCCATACTTGGTTACCCCAAGACCCAAACATTCAAACACTCGATAAAACCCAATGGAGACTCGATTAAATATTTTACCACCTTTATTCCTCAATATTTCCATTTAATTCATTAACCGAAAATTCCGGTCGTTACACCAAAGTACCTGCGCAGGTCATGACTAAATTGAAAGTTCAATTATGTAGTCAAATCGTCATCATAAATCTCGAATCAGGAAACATAATCGTAACTAGAGTGATTGACATGTCCATGTCACTAGTTACATGATATCGCGCAACGAATGACATATGATCACTTATCATAGGACTGTTTCTGATAGTTCAGAGTTCAGCAGCTGCACATGCCATGCACACTCTAAAGGATACACGAACGCGTACCGTTTATAGTTGATGAGATGTCCAAGTGGGAGACTGTTGGAAATAGTGTCCAACACATCAAATAAACCGGTATTCCGGTTCGGGTATTTTAGAGTCCTATTCGGGTTGCCCTCGAGGAATCAACGAACACGAGAAATAACGTAATGTTTAATGAAATGGACTTACGGGCTAGACGAGCTAAACTAGTTAATGGTAATTAAATAGTTATCGGTATCGGACCAAGTATTAATTAATGGTTTAATTAAAGTACTTGCGGGCTTAATTAAAGAGTTAATTAATAACGTGCTTGGACCAATTGTGGTGTTACCATAATTGTGATTAAGGAAAGCATATATTAAGGTTAAGGGTTTAACCTAATCATAACATTCAATACTTCCTCCCTTGCCTCTCTCCCCATTCGGCCGAGCATCTAGACCGAACACCACCGCCGTCGCCACACCACCGCCGGACCGCCATCGCTGTCGTGCGCCGCCGCCGGTCGTATCGAAAGGGTTTTCGAGTTCGGTTTTTGGTGCTTGTTTCTCCAAGGTGCTTTATACTACATTGTGGTATATTGTCCTGTTCGTGATAACCCTTGGGTGTGAACCAATAGAGGGATTCTTTCTTGAATCCTAGGCTTTTTGTGATAACCTGACAAGAACGAGATCACAGGGTTTGTCCAATTCGCCAAATTACAATCAAGTAAGATTTCGGATCTATCTATTTAATTATATTAAATTGATCTAGTTGCTTTAGAGTTGTAAACCTAACGGTCCAAAAGTTTTATCGGGTCGATGTTCTAACCAAGTTACTTTGATTTCCGCATTAAGTAAATTGTGACTAGATGTATAGAAAACCCAACATAAAACCCCCTAACACATGTAAAATTATGATATTACATGTCACATGTAACCCCAGTGTTTGTCTTATACACCCATATAGGTAGATTCATGTGATAGAATTACAATTGAGGCACTTAAAATAACTGAAAAGAGTCTTTTTAAGGAGTAAAGCGTTTGCATGGCACGTTTTCTTTGGATAAAAAAATGGTCAAAGGGATGCCAAGAAGTAAAGCCAGGGCAGGGCACCTTTGTCTTTTTATATATGGACTCTTTTTCGCCATGGTAATTAGTGTTTTGTCTCAATATTGATAGAGATGGATGGAGATACAAACACTTACCACAATGATTGAATCGGAGGAAGTAGTATAAATATTTTTTTATACTAAACCATATATCTATCAGCCACTCCAATGGTGTTTCAAATATACATGTTAATAAGGTTTACTAAAGTAAGAGGCTTATATTCTTCTTATAATACATTTATGATAGTAATTCTACTGTTCATAAAAATAACAAAGATTCGGAATATATACCACTTAAGTGAAATATTTGCCAAAATTGATTGTTATTTGAGTGGCTGTGCACTATGCTTTAAAGGCGTTCTCTTCCTGTTGACCCGGGTTCAATTCTTTCAGCCACCAAAGTTACAGTTTTTTTAATGGGCCGCTAGCCACTGTTTGTTTAGTCACATGCAATGCACATTTCGATATGATATTGTATAACTTTTAGTTTACCAGAATACATACATCTTTTTGTTTAGTTATATTTATTTACTTTAAATTCATTCCTTTTCTTTTAAAAATACATCCGTATCATACTAAGTATACATAGTACATTTTTTTAAACACAATTACCAAACAACTTTCAGACACTAAATTTTTGCTAAATCACAACTTAGAAACATAAAGTCTTATTAAAACATGTATTTAAACATATTTCAATATTTAAAAATTTTCAAAAACCAGCCATAATATTTTTGTAACTACAATCAATATGAACATACATTATCTTTTTGTTTATAAATACAAAATAATAAATTAAATAAACTGAATCTAAATATTAATATAAAAAGTATATATTTTAAGTCCCGCAGCATCGCGCGGGGAAGTATAATACTCGTTTCCTACATATTTATTAACATTTGTATTAACCTAATTAATATTAAGTCATATTGTTTATAGCGAGATTTATAGTCATACAGTAACAAAAGAAAAATTAGATTTTCTTTATTAATAAATTCTAATGTTTTTAAGTTTTACGGCCTATTTCTTTATTTATGAATGAATGTGGTTCTTGGCGGATTTAATAGAGGAGGTGGTTGTACACAATTTTAAGTCCATACATATCGCTTGTATAGTTTAGTTCGGGCTGGGCAACAAATTCTGGTCAAATTGGGTCAAATAGGTTCGATAACAAGTTGTATAGATAATTGAGTTTTGAGTTTTGATAAATGATAATGAAAATCCTAAAAGCTGTTATTAAGTGCGTAAATTATTGTACATTAAAGGGAGTATTTTCTAGAATGCAGTAGTCAGTTATAATGAATGTATAAATTTGTTATGCATTCTTAAGATCCCAAATAATTTAGACAAAACAAGTTGGGTGGTTTGGGTATAAAATTTAGTCAAAACAAGTTGGGTGGTTTGGCCGTTTTGGTAGAAAATTCGGTCAAAATAATTTGACCTAAACATTACTCAAGACATATTTTAAAATCTTTTAAAATGACAAGTATTAAAATTACTAACATAGCACTACAAATTCAATAAACACAAAATAATTTTTGGAAAAAAAGTAAGTCAAAATAAATTAAAATTTTAGTAATAAATCATTGAAAAAAAAAGAGAAATAATATTGATACCTACTTATGTGTCTATCACTTGATTAAAACAAGTGTCAAATAATAAATGATTCACATATAAATACATGTAGAATTTAAAATGTAAAGTTATAAAGTACAAGGACTAAAGTAAACAAACATTGAAAGAAGAATAAGTGGTTATGAAGGAATAAGTGTTAAGACTACTTTAAAAAAAAAAAACTAATATTTTAATGGTAAAAAGCTATTCAAAAACTTATCCAAATAGTAATAAATCTTTGAATAAACCACGATTAAAGATGCTCTAAGTAATAACATGATATAAACATAAATAGTATACATTAATATGCTTTCTCAAAACAAAATCAAATATAAATCAAATATTATCTTATGTTAAACAAACATTATAAGTTATAACTATCAAGTCATGCAATCAGTTTTAATTCTCAAAATAACACTGTAACTGTCGCAGTAATGTAATCAGTTTTTAATTTCAAAATATTGTGAAAGTTTTGAATATGACCGAAAAACAATTACCAAAATCGATAGACATTAATGAGCACAATTTATGTCATTTATATACTAAAACAGAAAGCAGTAAATTTTCGTTTGTACATCCTAGTATAACATAGTAATATAAAACCAGCATTTACGGTTTTGATACATATTAAGCGTGTTGAGGTTATCTAGGTCGACTGTAGCACAAATGAAATGAATAGTTATATTTTGGTAATTCAACATTATATAGTAATTATAATTTATTATCTCATTAAAACCAACCAATTCCTGTTTAGCTAACATAAAGGCAACTTTAGCTCTCTAACCATAAAACAAATCCTAACCAATTGACCAAAAGCTGCCTCTAAAGATGGTTCAAGCCATGCCTCCACTTGTTGCGGTGCGAATTATCTGAAACAAAGCTGGTAAAAACAAACCATAATCAATTAGATAATTATATTAACAAAAAAAAACATTTATAAAGTGTCATGGGGTGAATATAATATAACGTGCTTTTACATTTGTACATTATTAGTTATTTTACAAAAATTCTTTCCAATTACAATCTCTAAATGGGTTTTTAGTTTCAGTATGAAAATAATATTTGAACTGTCATGGGTTTTGTTGCTCTTATATTAATCTGATAGTGTGCATGTAGCTGGCCATATATAAATTAGCAGGTTGGGTTAACATCTCCAACCCAGTAATAATAAACGGGTCAGCCCGTGTAGCCGTCTAACCCATTTACTGAATTAGTTTGGGTTGGGTCAAAATTCTTTACATGTATTTAAATATACTGTATATATATTTTATTTTATGAATAATAAAAATAATGTTATTTAATTGTTGTATATTTCATTCTTTTTTTACCATCTAATTTTGCTTTTTAGGATGTAAATAAGTAAATTACTAAGTTAACAAACTATAGCATGTGAATCATTGTGTTATGTGTATCAGTGTATCGTGTATTGTGATTTGTGAATTTAAACATGCACAAATTCAAACTTCGAGATTATGTTATGTCTTTTGTCATTTGTTTATTGGGTATTAACATGTACAAAGCCATTTATTAATAATCCAAATTGGATGGAAATTTTAAAAAGTGACAATTGTAAAAGTACGTTATTATTTTAGACAAAAAAAAACTCCATTTTATCATGAAAGATAAGGAATGTTCATCAAATTATGAATAACAAAGCCATCAATTTCCCTAATATATCCTTCTGATGAACAAGATAGTATCTAATTAGATTAGTGTTGTAAAACTCGGTCTTACTATTATTATTATTAATATTATTATTATTATTATTATTATTATTATTATTATTATTATTATTATTATTATTATTATTATTATTATTATTATATACTCCCTCCGTCCCACAAAAAAATTCTCATTTCTAATGGGCACAAGTATTTAGGAGAAGTTAGTGGTGGGGTCCATAATGATATTTTTGATTAAAATATAAGGTTTTTTGGAGAGAGAAAGTGTTTTTAAAGGATAATTAGTGGTGGGGTCTATAATTTTAATATTATTTTATTAAGTGGTCCCTCCTTATTTGAGAAATGAGAACTTTTTTGTGGGACAAAATTTAGAGGGGAAATGGGAACTTTTTTGTGGGACGGAGGGAGTACAATATTAGTGTGATACAACTTACTAGAAGATTTTACAATATGTTCTACTTTTGAGAACTAGGGAAATTATATGTATAATATATAATTTTATACAAATTTATATACAAAAAACCACAATCCGAGTACTCGCCAAGTAACCGATTACACGCTTAACGAGTAGCAAGTTTTACAGCATTAAATTAGATAGAGTATATATCCAGATGTTATATAACCCCTAATAAGAACTCTATAAGTCTTCACTACCAATTATAAAAAAATAACCAAACACTTCAATTTTGTGATATCAATCAGCATGAAAATATAAAAAAGATAAGTTAAGTTATAAAAAGAGAAACTTACAGGATCCAATCACAACAAATATGAAGAAACCGAGAACAATGGGGCCCACAGGGTAAGAGTCTTTCTTCTTTGTTGTGGTTTCAGGCACTGAACCACGTTTCTTGATGTTCTTCTCAAACCTTTCTACCTTTCTATCAGCCAAACGCTTCGATACAGTCTACAGATTTCATCCCAAACATGATAAATCAGTTATCACACAACAAGAAAAATCCATCCATGAAAGAAAAAAAAATACTGTAATATTTTTTTCTCTATATTGTCCTTAAATTGTGATCCTAAATGCTGACTAAAACACAGAATGTACTCTATGCAGCTCAACTAACCCAAAACGAGAATCAATACTGAATCAGAAAGTACAAGGTCTGAATTTGAATATCAAATGTTACCAGATCAATATATTTATATAATTTCCAGTCACCAAAACCATATGCTAAAAACTGAGAGAGCATTAGAAATCACGATATATAAACGATTTGATCCAACAATTAACGAATTACATGTTAACAGAGATTAAAAGTGAAAAAACCCTAAGTTGTAGTTAAAACTTAAAGTTACATAATTTGTGAACAGATCTGATCAGTGTTCACAGATATGCCCTAATTCACATAAAATTCATCAGATTCACGAATCGGAAAGCCCTAATTCACATGAAATTCATGAATCGTAAATCCCTAATTCGACATAAACAGTTATTGACTAGAGATAGTAACGAAATTGAAGATCAAAAACACCAAAATTACAATAAACATGAGGTGAACAATTACCATTGTAGCTTTCAAAGATCTGATCTGCAGATCGTCGATCGATTAAGAGAAATCAGAGAGAATTTCCGAACACTCTTTCAGAAACCAGCGCCTGCGATTTAGAGAAAGCTCTCACATGCGGTGAACCGTCGTATTATAACGCTTTACCTCACGTACAGAGACGTAATACGACGGCGCATTGTCAAACCAGTTTCTACACGTAATTACATAAATAGTCCCTGGAATATCTTTCACCTCATTTTTGGTCCTTCAGAATTTTGTAGAACTACTGATCTAAAATTTCTAGTATTTTATAACAATGGAGCTTCTTCAGTTTTACCAATGTTTTTTTTTTCAATTACTTGTAGTAGGGGTGCCCAACGGGTCAACCCGACCCGACCCGGCTCTTATCGGGTCGGGTCCATCGGGTTTGAGGTTAAAAAAATTTAACCCGAAACCCGACCCGATAAGGATTCGGGTTTGTCGGGTTCGGGTTGGTCGGGTTTCGGGTTTGTCGGGTTGACCCGATCAGGTTAGTCGGGTTACACTTGAGTTAAGAATTTTTAGTAAAAACTATAGAAATTATTTAATATATTGAATTTCGTGAGTATTTATTTAACACTTTTAATTGTTAATTGATTTTTATTGAATACTTTATCATATAATTTGATAATTAATTGATTTAATAGTAAAAATATGTTAATTTTTATAGGAAATAAAATACTTAAACTTTAATCAGGTCTAATCGGGTCAACCCGAACCCGACAAAGGTAAGAAATTCTAACCCGAAACCCGACCCGATAACGAATCGGGTTGGTCGGGTCGGGTTTAAAAAACCCGATAACAACATGAAACCCGAATAGACCCGACCCGATAAGCGTAATCGGGTTCGGGTTCGGGTTAGGGTCGGGACGGGTCAACCCTTTGGGCACCCCTACTTGTAAGTTGTGTTTAGATAATGTACAATTTATTTTTTCTTCCAATTTTAGAAACAGTCTCTATAATTTTGATACATATATAATTATCTACATTTTATTTTATTTATATCTTTAAGTTTAAAAGAATTAGATGTTGTTGTTGTTGAAGCTTATTTGGGTTTTGGCTAGGGGTGTTTGTTTGGATAATTTGGATTTATCCGAACCAAATAGGTGAATCCATATAGATTTTGGAATTTAAATATTCAAACCGAATCGTCCAAACTAATTTAAATCCAAACCGATCCAAACCAAATTACAATTTGGATGGTTTGGATTTGTCCAAACCAAACTATTTTTTTCTTAATAAAAGTGTATAACGTAACTAATATTAAGTTTAGTATATACAATTTTCAAAACGATAAACTACTTTATACATAAAAACAAGGCCATGTATTTTGTTTTCTGGAATTGGATTATGAATGAGCCAATTAAGAAGTTAATAGCTTTAAAATTATTTTGGGCCTTAGAATACTTCGTTCATTTACATAGTCCCTATATTTGGTTTTCTAGAATTGAGCTAGAATTATTTTATATATTTAAGTATATATATACATATATATATATATATATATATATATATATATATATATATATATATATATATATATATATATATATATACTTCCTCCGATTCAAAATAAGTGATACACTTTCCTTTTTGGGGTGATTCAAAATAAGTGATACACTTTGAAAAGTTTCCTTATTTGGCATAAAAAATGGGACCCACGCTCACTAACTATCTACTTTAACAAAGTGAAATTACCCATTTACTCTTACTTTTTACTTGTAAACATCATTAACCTTACTTTATTCAAAAGGTGTGGGACCCATTCTCCACTAACCATCCAATTAATCTAATTTAACTATCATTATAATCTGTTGCCTCAAAAACCGTGAAACCTCAAGTGTATCACTTATTTTGAATACGGAGGAAGTATATATATTAACCTCATTTTAAAAAAAAAAAACTCCTTCAAAACCTAGATACCTCCTGATATCTCTCTCTCTAAGAATAAGCCAAGCCGCCTAATGCCACCGGAAAACGTTGTCGGAGAAGAAGGAAACTGAAATTAAGAGCGATCTTCAGGTTATATTGGGCGACTTTTTGCGTCAACCATTGTTGTATCTTCAGGTTAGAATTCCAACTTCTTCTTTTGTTAGATCCGGCGACTTTCAGATTAGATCCGGTGACTTTTTGCGTCAACCGTTGTTGTATCTTCAGGTTAGACTTTCAACTTCATCTTTTGTTACATCCGGCGACTTTCAGGATAGATCCGACGAATTTTGCGGCATCCGACAACCAGGACCAACTATAATTATGATCGCAACACTTCAGATCTGGTTACTAACAAGGAGATGAAAATTCTTTTTGTTACTAGAAAATAGATCTAGTTACCCCGCAGATGATTATGGTTTGGGATGTGAAAGCCAACTCTTCCTAATCTTCATGTGTCCTTTTGGTTTTTATTTTTGATTTGATTAAGTGATTAATTAATTATATGTAGATTTTGGGGTATCATCGGAGGAACGCCAGAATACATCTGCTTTTAGCGTAAAAGAAAGACTTGCATAAGGCTAGTGAGTATGGGCACCACATGTAGTGGTGCCCTTTTTCGCCACATCAGCGCCACCTCATACACCACACCACCACCACACCACATCATTTGGTGGAAATACCCACCACACCACACCATACCATTTTATTTTCCATCTCATCATTTCATTTCCATTTATTTTTCACACAAATAATATTTTATATAATTTAAAATTACATTACATTAAATAAAATTAAAATGACAATACTTTAAATTAAAATGAAAATACTAGAAATTAAACATTAAAATACTAGAAATTAAAAATTACAATAATTAAAATAAATTATTACTCTTCAACGTCTTCATCGTCTTCATCGTCGGCATGTGCGTTGTTGTAGAGATAGTCCGCCAAGTCCTGTCGAAGTCGTTCGTGTGTTGTTTCGTCTCGAATGTCGACAACCATGTGCAAATACTCTGCACTTCCCGGTACATACAAAGCATGTCGGGGACCGTCCGGCACATATGGAGAAATCATCCGACCAGTATCTTCGACAACCATATTATGCATTATAACACATGCATACAAAATATATCTTAATCTTTCAAGGTCATATGAACGGGCCGCGTTTTTGACAATGTGCCACTTCGCCTTTAAAACTCCAAAAGCCCGTTCCACATCCTTACGTGCGGATTCTTGTTTTTTGGTAAACAAGACCTCTTTTGGATCAACTGGATGTCGGTAGGCTTTGACAAACGTGGCATGACGAGGATATATACCATCGGTAAGGTAGTAACCCAATCTATATGGATTGCCATTCACCGTGAAAGGAGCATCGGGTGCCTTTCCTGATAACAAGTCGTTGAATATTGGTGACTGATCAAGCACGTTCATATCATTATTAGAACCCGCAACCCCAAAGTAAGCATGCCAAAACCATAAATCTTGGGAAGCAACAGCTTCTAATATCAACGACGGTACTCCATGATGTCCACCGGTGTACTCACCTCTCCACGATTGTGGACAGTTTCTCCAATCCCAGTGCATACAATCAATGCTACCAAGCATTCCAGGAAAACCATGTCTCTCTTCGTGTGCCTCATATAATTTTTGAACATCGGTTACTATTGGTTTTCGCAAATAAAAAGGTCTGAATATTTCCAAAACCCCTTGTGAAAATCTATACATACTTTCCCTAGCAGTTCTTTCAGACATGCGTAGGTACTCGTCAAGAGAATCAGGGGATGACCCGTAAGCCATAGATCGAATTGCTGCAGTACATTTTTGCAAAGCAGTGAATCCCCGCCTACCTCTAGCATCGTATCTCAATTGAAAAAAGGATACCTGTTTTCTAATGCGGTACATATGCGCATAAATAAATGTCTGGACAGACGAATCCTTCGTTGGAAATTGTTGTCGTCGTAAACAGGATCATCCGCAAAATAATCTCGGTATAGCATGTCGTGTCCAGCTTCTCGATTTCTATTTAGCTTCGCGGTTCTAGTGTCAAAGACTTCTTCACTTTCATCGGAGGATATATCATCGAGGAGTTCTGAGTATATTGTTAGCATAAACGCGTCATCGTCGTCAGATGATGAACCAAGATAATTCATTATTTGTGAGTTGGGGTATTTTGGTAGCGTTGTGGTGTGTTTTGGTAGTGTTTTGGTAGTGTTTTGAGTGTGTTTATATAGGAAATAAATAAATTAAATTAATTAATTTTTTTTTTAAAGTTCCAACGGCTATAATAGCCGTTCAACGGCTATATTTTACGAAAAAAACGATCAAACAACCGCGTGGAGGGGCGTTGCCCGTTGCGATTTCCGGCCACGCCGACCCCCAACGGCGTGGGGACGGGGCGGTGTTTCTGCTTTTTGCCACGGCGTGGTGGTCTAGTCACCACCCCACGCTCATGGGGCGTGGACCCATTCCGTCTAGTCTAATAAAAAAAAACATTAGAAAACAAATCACTTTTGTAATTTTTAAAATTAAGTTGTACATGATGCATCAATAAGTTGTACCTAATTTGGTGGAAGATTTGGTGGAAAAGTCGAGTTGCCTATAAACATTATTAGGTCTGGTAGACTTCCAAAAAGTAATTTTTCTTTGCATATATTTGTTGTTTATGATGTACAATTTTAAGAATTAAGTTGTACATGATGGATCAATGAGTTATACACAATTTGGTGGAAGATTTGCATCAACGAGTTATACACAATTTGACGAAAGATTTGGTGGAAAATTACAGTTACATTTATGTGTTTAATTAGTTTATTGTAACTGTTTTTTTTAATTTGGATATGTATTTCGTTTATTCAACATGTATGTTTTATGTTGCATGTATGTTTTATGTTACATATATGTTTTTGGTAAACCAATTTTTACCGTAAAGGACGATATGTGTATGTTACATATATGTTTTCAGTAAATCAAATTTTTATATGATAACAAACTAGGTTAAAGTCCGTGAAAAATCACGGGTTGTCAGTTTTTAAGTTTCGTATAATTAAAATAACATACCAAAATTAATTGTTAATTTTATGATGACTAAAATGACTTAATGAAAATATACATAAAAACAAATAAAACATTACTAAATTTACGGTAAATAAATCAGCTATGATGTCAAATATTTGTATGAAAAATTGTCATAGTTAACTTACAGCCACATTAAGCAATCTAACATATGGATATGATGAAAACATATTTAGAGTTTTAAGTCTTCTTTTTTATCTTCATATTACCATGATAAAAACTAAGCATCTTGTCAAATACCTACAAGCAAAATATACAAATTATAACACAGAAAATAGAATAAAAACCACATTTTAATTATTTTTCGAAGTCAGTGCAGATGAATCAGTACAATAAAGAGATCATAGAAAAAATTGTAATATGGTATTGAGCATCGACATACCTCAACTACATTTCTTTTTTAAGTTGGGCCTTTCAAGATATCAATAAACCTTCGTGTATATCCGTCAACTGCATTATCATCTATGATATACATAGTACACAATTCTAGCCCTTTATTATCTCAAACTGCAACTATTTCTGACCCCTCAGCTTCTGCACAAGTGGCACATAGTTTGACTTCCTGGTTTAAACTTGTTCCAATCATCAAATTTTTGGGTGTTTTTACAACTTTGATGCATAAAATTTTCATTGAAGCATTTTATCAAACACTTGTTATGCATCTCATCATACACATGTTACTATGTTAGGTTTTGGGGCAGCAAACCTGCTGGCTGCATCATCTTCTTCGTCATAGAGCTGCACCATTTATGAAATATATAGATGCATTATTCATTAAATTGTCCCCTTGCATACAATACGCACTTGCAATTTTTGTACATAAATTAAGTTTTGTACATGTACAACTTGTGATTTTTCATAAGAAAAATGGCCTATCAAATATTGCAAATTATTTATGGCCCGTGAATTAAATTGTCATCTACAAATTACATACAGAGATAAACAAATTAGGGCCATCAAATTTGCATCCCTTTTAATAATGGGCAATGCCATTTAACTTCATGAAACCTGGTCTAACGTTTTTTATTAATTTTACTCATCTAAGAATAATAGCATCCATTATCAAAGGTGGCAAAATAGAAATTAACTAAAAGGGTTAGACCCCAATATTGGGTCAAACTAAAAATTAACTATAAGGGGGGACGGGTCAAATGCTTTAAACAAAGTCAAATTACATGCTCTAGCTCTATCGCTATCTCAACATCACTTCCTTTTGAAAAATATGAAGCGTTGGTAACAAATTTATAGCATCTAACAAAGCTCTAAAAATCAGAAATAAATAGTTATTTAAAAGCAAGAAAACAGTTGGAATTCCATGGGTTAATTGCATCAATCTACACAAAAAAAAACTTCAAACTTTATATCGTCAGCAAGAAAACCGTACCTAATCAAATGTAGGAAGCGAAGCAGTTATAAAGATTGAAGCAGTACAAAAAACCTACACTTTAACCATGGAAATCATAAGGAAATAAAACCTGAATATCAAAATCAAAGCTTAAGACTTAAGAAATGTTACTTGAAGATGTTCTTGTGCCCAAAGAAAATGTGAAGAAGACCGTACAAAGCTAGAATTGCATCGTAATAAAACTCAGAATAGCCTGCGTCACCATTTTAAAGATTAAAACAATTAAAAACATGCATAATCTTTAAAATAAATTAACT
The DNA here is from genome assembly GCA_963853835.1 of Calendula officinalis. Classification (NCBI taxonomy): domain Eukaryota; kingdom Viridiplantae; phylum Streptophyta; class Magnoliopsida; order Asterales; family Asteraceae; genus Calendula; species Calendula officinalis. Next base: position 37,024,718 of record OY970828.1, read on the forward strand.
ACCTCCTATAGTCAACATCATAAAGCTCAGCAAAAAAATTAAACAGGTTGGGTTGACCTGCCCACCTATATTTGTCCATATCTTTTTAGATATCATATACAATAAACGTATTGAATATGATTATAGAGGTTAAAAATTGATCAGCTTACAGGTTCGGGTCAATACGGGTTATTTTTAATAAATTAGAGAATGTTACCCGCTTAGGATCTTCATCATAATCATAACATAATGTTGCAGACTTGCAGCTGCTTGTGCATCAATACTGTTATGAACAGACATATTACCCTAGAAAAAATAAAAATTATTAAGAAAAATAGTATTATGAATGAATATTGAAATACCATGCATTTGTTGTCCTTTTTGCCAAGTGTTACCCAGATAGACTGCAAGAAAATGTTCTAATCCAGCAAACAAAAAACATTAAAAAATTCATCTAATGAGAATCAAACACCTGTAATCCTGTATTATCAGTAATTCAGTATGTAACAAAAAAAAACCTTGATGAATATGGAATTTTATAATTTAATTTTTAGAAAATGTAATTTGGAAATGGATACATGTTCTTGAACTGTTCAATAAATCAGTTATTAATGAAGAAGATAGTGGGTATAATTACTTTCAAGCATTTGATTGAACAATTTATAGACACACATGAATGAAGATGGGGAATCATCATCACGTGTTTAAGACTTTAAGCCAAATTAATTAATCCAAGTGAGTCAAAACAAACAATAAATACCCATTATTAAATAGAACAATATTTAAGGGATTTACCATATAGAGTGATAGGGATTTACCATTTTGTGGATTACGTCATCCTGAAATGCTGAAACTTGACCAAACCACTGCTCCATAAACAGAGTAACAAACACAAATCGGATTAAAATCTATTTCTTTGAGGCACTAAAACAAACAGTTGGAATTCCATGGGTTAATTGCATCAATCTACACACAAAAAAAACTTCAAACTTTATATCGTCAACATCACTAAACTTCGTGTCAGGTAAATAAAAACATGATATTAAACGCAATCAAAGTACTAACCTTGCAATTGAAGTTCATATATTTTAAAATAAATAGCATTGAAATTACTAACCTTACACTGCAGTTCTGTGTAATAGCATTGAAATTACTTGCATTCCTAGGTAAAGGTCCAAAATTTATATATATCATAGAAGGGAGTGGAAGAAATACACCTGGTTATCATGCATAATCGGTGATCAATAACACGTACCAACGGTATCGTATCTTGGGGAAATAGCGATAAATGTGCTCGACAATATCTCTCGAAACGGTACCACTCGATCATCGTATTGCTCATTAGCGTGAAAATAACCGGCAATACTTAGTCCCTCCGAGCTGTAATTTTTTTCAATCTGTTAAGTAAATGAGGAATTCAGAAAAATGATAATCATCCTCAGAAAGTTGAGCATAAAAGGGGCAAATACCAAAATTAATGAGAAGATGAAGAAGGAGAAGAAGAAGAATGCCACAAAATTCGTTGCCCTAGACTTTCAAATTCGAAATAGACATCGTCTTTAGCCATGATCTCCGAAGATTTAGCCATGATCTCCTAAAAAATGTGGTTTCCTATTTTTTCAGTTTTTCCAAACTGAAATAGGCATCGTTGCTGCACAACAGTTTTGAGAAAAATCTCTGAGAATAAATAAAAATAAAAATATGGGTATTTATGAAATGATGACACCTGTCTCTCTGTCTTATTAAGGGATCCACGTGGCCTTTAGAAGGCTTTGCTTTATTATAATTATAGATATACAAAATTGTAAAATAACATATATGCAACAATGTATATTGAAATAACATATATGCACAATCTAGTATTACTATTTACCAAAAAAATAAAAAGATGCAAAACTAGCTTGACCGAAATATTAAAATAATAATAAATTTTCGAAAATAATTCCTAAATTTTAGGAAATTTATAAAAAAGGAAATATTTTTGTTTTTGGTAAAATGTCCTAAATACCCCTTAATAATTAATATGAATTAAATAAATCAAAATTAATTTATTAAATTCTGATTGGTTAATAAGAGTTTTCAGAGTTCTTTTTGAAATCAGGGTTCTCAATATAACTCGAACAAATTACAATTTGGATGGTTTGGATTTGTCCGAACCAAACCATTTTTTTTCTTAAAAAAGTGTATAACGTAACTAATATTAAGTTTAATATATACAATTTTCAAAACGATAAACTACTTTATACATAAAAACAAGGCCATGTATTTTGTTTTCTGGAATTGGATTATGAATGAGCCAATTAAGAAGTTAATAACTTTAAAATTATTTTGGGCCTTAGAATACTTCGTTAATTTACATAGTCCCTATATTTGGTTTTCTAGAATTTGGATCAAGTCCAAACCGATCCAAAAAACCATAAAACCAATCCAAACGATCCAATCCAAATTAACCATTTGGACAATCCGGATTTATCGGAATAGTGAACACCCCTAGCTTTGGCTATGGTTAATAACAGTTGTTTAATTCCATAAAACACATAATCAGAATTTATGTGATTTACCTATTTTGTCCATCATAAAGTTGAATCTCTTAATAGTTCAAACAAAACTTCAATTTTATAAATAAATAAATAAAAAAAAGATATCTAAAGTGGGTAGAATTGGAAAATAATTTCTTCAAGGACTAAAGACGTATGTCAATATATTGTCCATGAACATTTTGCGCAATTAACCAGAGCTTCAAGCTAACTTAAACTATGACAAGTTTGTTGCTCTAACAAATCTAATTCAAACACCTACTTTTTAATGTTCATATCAATTTTGTGACAAGTTGTTAGAACAAATTATCCTTTATTATTGTTCTCTTTATGTTTACATGTATACCCGTTTACTTATTTTGTCATTTTCGTTAGTATCACCACTTCTATTTTTATTTTTTTTAAAGTATCCTCGTTTATAATATGCTCTCGCAGGTTGGCTGAACTTTGCTCATGATGTACGAGACCTAAATGTTGCAACGGTTGTTTCCAAATCATCAATTTACTATCTTGTAAATGTTTATATAGGAAAATGATTGAAATGGTTGTTCTTAGGAGACCATTTAAGCGCCTAATTTACCTATATAACATCAACAAGATAGTATAGTACTATCACTACTATGTTGAATACTATTTTGTGATTAATTGTGTTTTGCAAATGCGATAATCTGATGATCACTTGTTACAACGCGTACAATTATACAAAAATAATGCAAAACGGGTCGGGTATAAAATTTGACCACTTTACATAAAAAAGGCAGAAACTTGCAAATTTCAACTGCACATTGTATGATGTTTAAAGGATGTTTTTATACAGAGATCTCTAACACTCTAACTGCATATTTAAGCATTCAAACTATCTTTTTTGCTTTTTTTTCATATCATAATTTACAGGAATTACTACACCGGCAATCTGATCTTCATCAACAGGCTGCTTCTTTTCTTCTAGCAATCGCCTTTTAGCTGCAATTAAAAAAATACAAAATTACCTATCTTTTAAGTAGTTATCACACAAGATTTATGTTATGATCAAGAATATTGTTAAAAAAAACACACAAAATGTTAAAGTTTCGATTTTTATGCCTTGTTCGTTCATTATATTTTTTTTTCTCGTTTTGTGGATTTTTATACCAACAAATTGCATATATCGGACCAAAATCCTAAACCGAATTTAGTTCTACCAAAAAAAAAAACAACTTTCAAGAACATAATTTCACATTTCAGAACAATCCCATAGATGAAAATGAGGTGTATAGGGCAGAATTTCACATTTAGAGATCAACCCCAGAAAATTCAAGAATTGTGGGAAATAATTTCACATTTAAAACAAGTTCATGAAGAAAATTCAAGAATTGCATAATTTCACAAGAAGGACAATCACATAAGAGCAATATACAAGAATTGTGGAACATTATCTCACAAAAAACATTAGTCACGTAAGGGAAAATCAAGTTTTTGCAAGAACAAATGTGATTAACACATTCAAGAAAACATGTTTTTGTTTATTAACCAAAAATTATTATGCAAACAAGTTTTTTCCTCCTAAAAAGATGAAGACTTATAACAATTGCACAAGAGATTACAAGATTTACTAAGAGCAATAATGGCAAAAACACATTCAAAAAACATTAAAACACCAAATTTTGTTCATACAAAAAGTGTGAGTCATTCAAAAAGTTCAAATTTTGATTATTTTATCCCATAAAAGCACAAAATTCAACACAAAATGTTATTCAAAATCCCTATACAAAGATAAAAGATAAGGTTTTTATTGGAAATAACAGTAGAAAAAAGACAACAATTGTATGCCTAAAAACAGAAACTTGTTGTGAAGGGATGTAAAAAGACAAACTTACCCTTGGCCGTCGATACCGCCTTGTCCGGCGCTCCCTCCACTTCCATACGACCCATCATCGCCGGTATGCCACACAGACTGCCACGCTTGCGACGGAGGTCCATACATTCCGGTAGGATCCACCGCCGGCCTTCCCATCGTCACACCAGGAGCCACCACACCGGCCGCCGCAGGCTGCCCCATCGGAGGATAATAATACGGCAACCCACTAGCTGCCGTAGACCCCACCATCACACCCAACCCACCACCACCGCCTGAAACGGACACGTCATCCTTAATCTCCTCGCGCGGAACAATGTCGACGAGAAAATCAAAGATATCCGTCCGCGTAATGGCGGCGGCGATGTCGTTTTTCTGTAGGGTTCTTCGTTTGTTTTCTTCGGCGTGAAGCCATGAACGGATCGTGAGTTCGAGGATGAAAAGCTCGCAAGCTTTTGCGAAGAGGATCGGAGCTTCGGCGGAGATCATACGGACGTCTTCATCGGCTTTCATGATTTTCTTAATCCGAGCGAGAGGGAGTTGGTGGTTTTTGAAATCGTTGACTTGTTCGATTTCTTGGCGTTGGTAATTCCAGAACATTTGGAGCTGTTGGTGTTGTTGTTGGAGGAGGTGGTGGTAGGGTGGTTGTTGGGGCGGTGGCGGTGGCGTGGTTGCGGCGGAGGGGTGGTGGTTTGTGGGGGTGTTTTCCATTGCGGGTTCTTTGTTTTTCTGAATAGAAAGAAAAGAAATGAAAAGGTGATGGTTTGTAAAAATACAAGGAGAGGGAGGATAAGGTGTGGTGGGGTGCACTGATTATGATGCGAGTCTTCCTGGGTTGCTATTGGACGGAACGGGCATGGGCTTGATTTTGCTTATCCTGCGCACTCTGGGCCATAAGGGTATATTTGTAAATTTAGTTGAAATTTATGAATGAAGTTCGGGACTTGAACCTATAACCTATAATTTGAACTAGGGGTGTTCAAAATTGGGTACTCGGATTTTCGGATACCCGAATTTCGGGTATCCGAAATCCGGGTATCCTGCATCCAAAAAAACAAAATATTCAATAATTTTTTGAATATTTCGAGTATTTTTTCGGATATTTCGGGTATTTTTCAGATATTTCGGGTACTTTTCAAATATTTTTGTGTATTTTTTGTATATTTTTTATTTTCAGGTAATTTTTCGGGTATCGGGTATCCGAAAATCTTGAAAAACACTACTCGTATTTGGTACCCGAAATTCGGGTACCCGAATTTTTGGATATCCGGATTTTCGGATACCCGGATTTCGGATATCGGGTAATTTTTCAGATACCCGATTTTTCGGATATTTTTTAACACCCCTAAATTGAACTCATAACTCATAGATAATGTGCAACATCTTACATTAATATTACTAGATTATATATAAGGTTATATCTAGAAGGTGATTGTATATGGAAAAAATAAAACGATACAAATGTACAACCCTTAGTTGCTTTATTACAACTTACAAGTTAATGGTGCGTGTGCATATTATTAGGGAGCTGGTCCGTACAGAGCAACTTTTGTCAATCTAGAGCAATTTTATTTCAAAAGATAATTATGCCCTTTTCACTTATTTTACCACATTTTTTTCATTTTACTGATTACCATCAAAACCCTTTCCTCCTCAAAACTTTTGATTCGTCTAAAGCTTTCAGATTCCTTTATTTACGCACCAAAAGCTTTCTGATTTCCTTATATCCCCAATTTACCCATGGTTGAATTGATTTTTGATTGTTGATTTTGGACGAAAATTAGGGCTTCTGAAAAGTGGATCCTCGTCGATGGGAGTTTGCGAGCGAGTCAATCCTGAGAGGACAAACACATTTACTGAATAATATAGAGAGGAATAAATAGATTCATAATTGGAATAATATGCGAGGTGAAGAAGATGATGACATGGCAGACATGCGGGCAATGACAATGGAGATTCCTAAATTTAACAACCAGAAAGATTTTTGGAAGAAAATGATTCAAAAAAGAACATAAACATTTTGGGAAGATAAAGCTTTTGGGGATGGTTATGGAGATTGCAGTGGGAGTAACTAGTAATTTGGGTGGTGGCTGCGTGCGTATTGTGTTCTTAGGTTAGGGGAGTTTTGGCAAGAAAGGGTTTTTGCTGAGTGGTTGGTAATTTATAAGAGGGGGTATAATTGTCCTTTGTTATTAAATTGCTCTACATGTATAAAAGTTGTTCTGTATGAATCAGCTCCTATTTTTTTACATACCCGTTCTCATTGATAAGTAGTAAAAAGATAGAAATGCCAATTAATTAGTCTCGTGTCATAATAGTATAGATATCTCTTAAAACTTTACAAAAATGATAGATTTACTTTGAATGTTTCTATATGTTACGTTGATATTTTTAGTTGTTTAGGAAATTTAAAATAACGGACTTAATCCGACACATGATTCCAACATGCCTCTTCTTTTTCTTTTCGTTTGACATGCTTATTGTGCCACTTTTATGCGTACTAATTATTTTTTTTATTTATGTTCAAAAAAGTTAACTTTCTACTATTTTTTCTTGCCTTTATTCAATATTCTTTAATCATGTTTTATTTTGTATGTTGACCAAGTTGTCTTTATATTATTTCCTTTATCAATTAAAAATTTATAGGAAAATAATTATTATATTGACAGTGTTAGGAATATTTCTATAATATTCATTAAAGATTTGATGTGTCAAAACTTATAAAGTACAAGGACCTAAATTGAAGATATGGAAGTCAATATTTGAATAAAGATTTAGGAGATAATCATAAATGTAAAAGATATAGTATATCTTTATTGATTTAAAAAGATATAGTATTATCTTTTCCTTGTAAATCTCTAGGTTTTCTAGTATATAAAGAAACCTAGAGGTATAGAATTAGTCGTTCTTGAAACCCACGTTTTAACGTGTATGTGTGTGTACTCTAAGCCTCAAGGTCGTTTGATCCTGTTAACCAAAACCGTTTTACATATTTATATGTAGAATTGGGGCTTTTAGTAATCATTGTATATAAAGATGATGATGAAACCTTGTTTAGCTATACAAATATGTTTCTATAATTCCGCAAGTTTGTTATTTGTATATGCTTATTCCAGATCAAGAACTAACTATTCTTGAGCCTAAAGATCTACGGTTATGAAGAGTTGTTCTAAACTCGGCAATTGGTATCAGAGCACGGTGGCTCAGATCTGGAATGAAACAAGGATGGTTCGATGATCACAAGAAAAATCAAGCATATTTGGTTCGACGGTGTTTAGTAAATGATGCAAATGATGTATCAGAGATTTGTAGAATATCATTATTTGATTGAAGAATCTGGAAGGAATACATGTTTTGTTTTAAAGTCAAATAAATTGGTGTTTTGGGGTGAAGTCAAAAAGGAGATAAGAAGAATCAGCCGTGAAAAGATTTGACCTAGCAGTAGTAAATGGAGTTACTACTGATTATCTCCAAAAGTAATTTGTCATTACAAGTTTTACTACTGGTTAGTAATATTTCAATTTACTACTGATTGATAAAAACTTTACTACTGATCACACATTCTTCTTCAAAGTTTTAAATACAAAGTTTACTACTGCCATGGGATAAATAAAAGAAAAGGTAGGTGCACATGGGATAAATAAAAGAAAAGGAGATACTTAATACTGATCCATGTCAACTTTTGCTACTGAACCCAATTCCAATATTACTACTGACTAGTATTTCAACATTACTACTGCTCCATCAAAAATACTACCGATCAGTAGTAAATGGGGAAATTAGCTTATTGAATATTACTACTGATCAATAGTAAATGAAGAAAGCAGTGTTCGAACTTGTTACTGATCAGTACTAAACCGAAGAGTTTTTTTTTTGTTACTAATCAGTAATGAAGAAGAATTTTTGCTAATGATTTCTTCCTAAAAACCGATACATCATATTTTGGAAAACATGACACACACCATGTTCATTCCATACTACGTTTTATTGATTGTATCCAGTTAATCACTTGTTAATTTTTATTCTTGATAAAAAGAGAATAAAAATAACTTGTGATATTAATGTGAAACGAATCACATTATTCACACACACATGTTGAAGGCTTGATGAAGATAAAGGAAGATGGTTTGTTTGTTACATATTTGATCTTCATTGATTGATTATAGAAGAAGAGTGATTATATTTTATTTGAAGAAGAAGTTGAAAGTCTTACTACATAAGATGTTATGTATTGTTGTAACTGCAATTCAACACTCTTAACGAAAAGATCTGTTGAAGGCTAAGATAAGCAAGTCCCTCATACAAGATATGAAGTTGTTGATTACTATATTTAGACGGAATGTGATGCTTAGTTTGAGTTTCTACTTCAACTTCAAATAGAAGATAGTTGGTTTTCAATGTAATTAATATAGCCTTGAAGAACACAGGAATGATATCACACTTTTAGGGGAAGAAAAAGTGTTGATCATTCAAGGGGAAGTTCAAGTTTTTCAGATTTGTATTTGATTATGTCAAAAAGGGGAAGAGACTTGAAGATTCCAAGCTAATTCTATAAGTTTTGTCAAATCAAATAGGGGAAGATTGTTAGGAATATTTCTATAATATTCATTAAAGATTTGATGTGTCAAAACTTATAAAGTACAAGGACCTAAATTGAAGATATGGAAGTCAATATTTGAATAAAGATTTAGGAGATAATCATAAATGTAAAAGATATAGTATATCTTTATTGATTTAAAAAGATATAGTATTATCTTTTCCTTGTAAATCTCTAGGTTTTCTAGTATATAAAGAAACCTAGAGGTATAGAATTAGTCGTTCTTGAAACCCACGTTTTAACGTGTATGTGTGTGTACTCTAAGCCTCAAGGTCGTTTGATCCTGTTAACCAAAACCGTTTTACATATTTATATGTAGAATTGGGGCTTTTAGTAATCATTGTATATAAAGATGATGATGAAACCTTGTTTAGCTATACAAATATGTTTCTATAATTCCGCAAGTTTGTTATTTGTATATGCTTATTCCAGATCAAGAACTAACTATTCTTGAGCCTAAAGATCTACGGTTATGAAGAGTTGTTCTAAACTCGGCAGACAGTCCTAAAAGTTGTCATTATCATGTCAACATATGTATTAAAATTTATATAATAATCAATAATAACCCTGCAGCAATAATATTTTGAACATGATTTTGACCAAGTCAACTGCAACACCTCTTTTGAGCAATAATAATTAATAAAAAGTCTTCTCAAACAGTCTTCAATAAAAGAATTATTGGGCCCAATACAAGTGAAAATGACATGGGCCATGTCATGTAACTGACAATTTCCATATATCCAATATGAATGGTTTCCATTCAATCATTCATCATATCTTATTCCATTATCTATTTCCATTTTGACAAAATTATTCCTCCATCCAATTTAAATATAGTGAATATAACCTAAAAACTATGTAATAATTATGATATTCTGTAACAAAAATTATATTATTTACTATTTAATGCTCAATTTATTATTAAAACAACAATGACTTTCAAAAATGAAGAAACACAGTAATATTAATACAAAGATTACATATTAAGGCATAATTAAAGCAACTGTAATAACAAGAATAATCACAGGATAACATATCTAAATAAATATTAAAAAAAGGCTAAAAACCCACTTAAATCATGCATAAGTATTGAGTAATAATCAGTAAATGTCATGTAGATCAAAGCTTAAAGTGTAGTAAAATTACCTGTACTTTTGTCTCTAACGGGTCAAGTGAACATGTTGAAAGTCAACTCGTATGTGGGTCGGTTCAAGCCGACCAGTTTTGACCCGTTACCCAGCCTGCTCAAATCCACCCACTTCTTAAGCCCCCTGATCATCAACTGTCAATTTTGATGATTTTGAGAAACCCTGAAACAAGTTCAAATTAGCATGCCAAAAAACCAAATGTTTGCTTAAAACAAAAAAAAAAAAGGAAAATAATATTGATATACCTGAAAACACCGATATGTATTTGGCGTAACAGTAAGTGAGTGCGCTTGAAATGATCTCCTAAAGGTCACAGGTTCAATCCATTCCCTGGGTTAACATTTACCAGATGGCTAGTGGAAGGTTCAGAAATAACCGCGACAACTCGCGTACCCGTTGGAAACAACAATACAATTTTAAAAATAAATAGATAAATGCATACTATATTTAATAGCTTCTTATGGTTTATAGTCTTCACAATATAACATTTAATGATAATCTTTTTCTTCTTAAGATTAATGATATGATATCTTGTCATTAAATGGTATATAATCTTAAAAGTTTGAAACACTCATGATTATGAAGTGGAATATGAACAATGATTTAAATCTTTAGAATATATGGTTATTTGATCCTGAGAATTACAATTTTTGAAAACTATGCAATTGTATGTGTAGCATTATATTAGAGGTGACAATATTGACCCGCTTACATGAGAACGGGTAGATTCGGGTTATGTTTATCGATAACGGGTTGAAATGGTAATTTGGGGGAAAAAAAACAAAAAGAGGCTTAAATGCGTGAAAACTCAAAAGTAAGTTTAATACATAAAACCCCTTAAATCATTATATTCAAAAAATTAGATTACTACTGAAATAATATAAATTTTGTAATCACACGAGACACACTAATTAACTTCAATTTTTTTACAAGACTTCAAGAAAAGTGTTTTGGGTCCCCTATTTTGTCCTTCCGTCTAAATTGAGCCTTTAAATAACCTCACGTGCTTAGCACATGAGGGCAATTTGGTCTTTTTACCCTCATGGAAACAAAAAATAAAATGGTAACTAACTACGCACACTCAAAGCAACAAAAAACCAGCATATGCATTTTTACTAACTAACTATAATGCTTCCATCACAAGTTGCTCATATTTCAAGCAGCTAATAACAAAATACAAACATCAATTAACAGAAAGAAAGATAACGATATCTAAATTAAAAAAAGGTCCATTTAAACTAACTTTCATGTATATAAACATGTCCCCATTAACCAGAAAAAAAAAACGTTTTTACAGCAAGGAAAATAGCAAAAAGTAAAAATAACCTTAATTAGCTCCTTATAGTATCTTCAGTTGCAAATCCAAAAATGAAACTAACCTCCAAATCTATCTTCTATCAATTTCTAACCCCACCCCCTGTAGTTTCTTCATTTACCTTATCAGTCCCTGAACTTTCACCTTTTTCCCCTTTTTTCCCTTTTTTCCTAAAATAAGTTATAACTTTCGGTTCAATTTGAAGGAGCTCTAATGGTAATGCAGCAGGATCAAGTTCCAAACAACCTTTTGGAATATCAACATTTTCTTCACCAGTTAGTAAATAAAACGGTATTTGATGCGACAAACGAAACATTTCTTCTTTAGGAATCGTTTTAAATCCCGCCACGTCAGCATTTTGATAAAATATTGACTTAAATCCACCAAGTTTGACCAAATTCGCCACTTTTACACCTCTTTCTTCATTATAATCTTCAATAACTACCACCATATCGTATTTATGTATAATTTCATCCGGAGTGAATTCGTTCCAATCGGGAGACCAGTTTTTGTAAACAGCCCAAATATCGCCTTTTTTCGGGTATATTTGAATAACGTCTTTTTGGCGTTTGACTTTGACTTTGACCCAGTCAACTTTGTGTGAGAATGAATTGAGTGAGGTGGTTATTTCGTGTTTCCCGATTCGGTAATCGCCACTTGTTTTGGGGAAACCCGATGCAATCCAATTAATCGGGCCGAATTCGGTGTTACTTTTAGAATTTAACCAACTTATTTCCATTTTAAACGGTTTTTTTGAAATTAGGTTATGAATCATTGCATAATATCGAGGCATTCCATCATCTTCATCATAAGCAGCCCAAACTTGGTTTTCTTGAAATGAATTTTCGGTTCTGAATTTATCAAAATCATGAAAATCGGGATCAGGAACGCTCATTAATTTTGCTTCAGTTGTTGCATCAGAATCAATTTCATTTATAGTATCTTTTAATTTTAATGATGTTTTTACATCATTAATTTTGGTTATTTTTTCACTTTCTTTCTTGATAATTTCAGCTTTTTCTGCATTCCATTCATCCAATTTCTTGTGAATTTCGGTTCTCGCCTTTTTCATCAACATATTACGAATTTCACCCTGTGTTAATTCTCTTTTACTGTTATCAACTTTGAGTTTTGGAAAAAAGTTGACTTTTTCCACTCCCGACAACACTTTCGCATACTTATTGCTACCGTTGACCACCGAAGACGGGTCACCTACACGTCTCTTTTTTGCAAAAATGTTGACTTTTTCCCCACCCGAAATGTTGACTTTTGGAAAAACGTTGACTTTTTCCCCACCCGAATTTGAAGTTTGAAATCTCATTGCAGCAGCTCTTGCTTCATATCGGCTTTTAAACGGGCCAGAAATGTTAACCGTTGAAGTGTTGTTTACAGTTGGAATCTTTTGAAAATTTACATGATTAACACTTGAAGAATTTGCAGTCTGATTCTGCATTTGGGGAAACAGATTTTTTGTTGCTTTCAGAGGTGGGCCCGCCCGTTCTAAAGCCCAAAACGGTTTATTACAATTCATGCAAACAATTTTCTGGTTCACATAAATGTACGAGTACTCAAAATTCATCAAACAACAAGGACACGAAGTCCAAAATGTGTTGACTTTTTGCGGTTTCGGGATCGGGTCAAACATGTTTATAGGGTTTCTTTTTTGGTCATAAATTTTTCGTTTAATTTTATCGGATAATAACATAAACGCTTCACTAACGAGCTTAAAAGCTCCTTCAGCTCCAAAAGATTTGTTTTTATCAGGATGAAGAGATAAAGCTAATTTTCTGTAATTTTTTCTAATTGTTTCATCATCAACTGTGGGTCCCACATTAAGAATTCCATACCAATCTGACTCACCATTAATTTTTATTTCTGAAGAAATATAAACATCAAGAACTAACAGAAGTTGTTGAACGCCTTCGAGCTCGGGAGATAATTTTTCGGCTTTTTGTGCAAATTTTTTCGCGTTGATAAAATCTTTTTCTAATAGCTTTTTTTCAGACATTTGTTTGGCCCGAATCGCTTCATCTTTGTTACATTCCATATTTTCAATGTTTCATATCCAACTTCACTAATTATATATATATTCTTGTGTTTGATTGCGCAAGCCCTAATAGGAAAAAAATATATATAAAAAAAGTATAACGTAAGAAAGATGTTATGGTCGAAAATGATATCGGGTTAATGACAAGTATATAGCGGATAAAGTAACAACGTGATCGATAACGACAAAAAATGATTCCGAACACAGTTATTACATATATACATACATATATGTATATATATATATATATAGGATTAGGATCCGGTGAGGACTCAAATATCGGTGAGGACTGCGAGGCAATTCTCAACCAATCTTTTAAGAAATATTGGATCTTTATTTTTTCTTCATCCGGTAAAATTGGATCATTATCAGGAAAGTTTGGATCATTACCAGTCCTCACCAAATTTTGAGTCCTCACCCAATTTCACTTTTATATATGTATATATATATATATATATAAAGACACACGCGCACGCGCAAAGCGATTGGAACTACTGAAAACGATTATGGAAAGAATAAAATTATATATGTAAACGTCACGTGTACAATAAGTTCACGAATCTAACACAAAGGATAAACCAACCAATGTAGCGCGTTTTATAGATTTCATACGTTAGTGAAGCATCTAGAAAGTCGACTAACGTTATGATAAAACACATGTATTAGGTTAAATTCATTTGGATAATATAATGAGACCAATTACAAGAACTAAATATCATATGACTCAAGCAAATTATCCTCATAAAGATTCAAAACATTAAGGTGTCATATGAAATGATAATTTAGACATTGTGTAAATTTCCACAATATCCAATCAAATTGTGAATATAGATCAATAATGTAAACAGTATAATAATCATGTTTTGAATTTTGATAGAGGTCAATAATCTTAAGCAATGTATAAACTAGATGTTTGCAGAAGTATGTTGTAACATTAACTTCATTGATTATCATAAACAGTAAAATAATCGCAAATCTATTCAACATTGAATGTAATCAACCTCTAGAATCATGAAAATCATTCCCAAAATTAAAACCTATTACTCATATTTACCTGAATGAGCAAAAATCGATCAAACAGTTGCATCAGATCCAATAAACGCAATAAAAAAGCTAAAAATCCAATCAAAATCAGTAGATTTTTTCTTAAACCCTAGAATGCACCAAAACATAAATGGAAAACATTCAAACAACAATAAACAATCAGCATTCCAAATCGAGCAAAAATCAAACACACTACGTGAATATAAAAACGTATATTGACCAAATTCGTACGAAAAAATGATGAGCATAAACGAAGAAATTACCCTAATTACTGAAGCAATCTAACCGATGACCGCCACTGTAAATTTCCTCCAAAATCGATTTTAATTTTGCGTTCTTGACTGCTCCTGATCAATGAATGATGCTCATAAACGATCAAATTAGTTTCATAATTCTTCCGTAATCCCTAAAATGAACGAATGCATATAAACAAGCAAAAAATTTATATGTTCGTAATTTTCATTGTAGAACTATTGGTGAAGGAAAAACCATAAGTTGTGTGTGTTTTCTTTGTTTTTGAAATGTTATTTCCTTTTAATCTCCAATTTATAGTTCAATGTATTTATTTTTTGTTACCAACAAATAATCGTATCAATTACTTTTATTTTATTCTTTTTACGAAAATTTATACATACTTTTTATTAAAAAGGCATTGTTTTTAATATTTTTCCTTAGACAATTCAAAGTATATATGTTATTTATAGAAATGTAATAATATGTACACAATAAAGTTATTTTATAATTATATAACAATCACAGGTTGTATGTTGTAACATAAGCTATATTTATTTTATTGTAAATAATAATTATGTTGTTATTTTTCAAAAATAAGTAAACCATCTAAAGTTAATTTTAAAAAGGATATAGATTAAGTAAAGTTTACATATTTACCAATTATGAAAAAATAAAAAATAGAGAATTTTAGGCGAAGATAAATATCAAATGTGATAAGAGTATTTTGTATTTATACTTATTTGATGGGTTTATAACTATTTAATGTTATAGACTTTGAATCTTTGCTGTTATTTTGGTATCTGGAACATATATATTACTTATAATAATATTTCTCATGGAGAAATGTTATTATTCATCTTTAATATATGAATAATATTTTTTTTTAATTAAATATAGTGTTATGAATATGTTATTTATAAATATGTTATAAATTTATAGTTTATAAATATACTATGCATCTTTGCAAATGTATCGGGAAATACAGAAGGCGATATTTTTTTTAATAAAGGTGATATTTTGCAAATGTATGAATAATATTCTATTATTCTTCATTAAATACAAGAGCTCAAAAAAAAAAAAAAAAAAAATTGGTATTCTTAATAAAGGTGATATTTTGGTTTTGAATTTGTCACTGTTATTAACATTTTCATTTACTAGATCTTTTACATTTATGTACTATAGAACATGCGGCTAACTTAATTGCATTTTTACACATATATAAAAACTAATTAGACGAGTAGTCTTCAATTGTTCTTTAGTTAAATATCGGATTATTAACGTTAGCAGCATTAAATGCACTAGATAAGGATCTATAATATTAAATAAAATACTCGAGTGGGGTCCTTTATCTCGGTGCTTATGTAATATATCATGTTTTCAGAAAATGTGTATGCACTGCCTATCTTTCTTAAGTTGTAACGTATATCATGTTATGGTCACACGTGTAGATACATAGATGAGTTGTCATTACGAGGCGTACATAAATAGATGAGTTGTCATTACAAGACGAAATATATACACATGCAAATCACCGAACTATGTTGAAGGATGACTTTTTTTCAAAAATCGTGATGAATGCAACATTGATGCATTCTTCATTTTACCTATCTTATTTTTATTTATTCTCGGATTCAAGTAAATAATACGCACAATTACATTTCGTCTACCGCTATATCATATAAATAATGGAAAGATAGTTTGTACAGTTAGCTGCATGTATTTTACGTGCCGCAAACGTGAAACAAAAGGTCAAACATGTAAATATTAAAAGTTTTGACGGTTTTATAAGTTTGATAGATATATAACATATATATTAGAGCTTTTCACACATTCAAAACGATCGTGCTAAATCTAGCATAGATCTCAAGGACATTACGCGCTACTCGAATCTAGTCAAACTTGATCTTAACCCGACATCCTAAAGTTGACTTTGACTAGTTTGAAACCCTAATTCAATTTCAAATCATTAAAATCCCAAGTACATATAGCTCAATGAATTGAGACTTTAGTATTCCTTTTAACAATTTTCTTTTCTAAGTATATGTAAATCCACAAACGGCACAATTTCATTTTCTTTAAAAAATTTATAACGGTTTTTTAATTACCCAAAAATGAATTTCGGTTACCGGATTTTCTTAAAAATGAAAAATGCTAATACACCTAATCCAGCAACTAATGCAGATCCAGCTGCAGCTGCAGTGTATGCAGAAGCCCATGTATTCTCATGAGAAACCTCCCGAATTCCTGCTGCTGATAGATTCGGGCCTTTTTGAGGTTTCCGTGTTCCAGAATATTCCAAATGCAACTTTAATCCCTGTAAATATGAAAATACATTTAGGTCCCTAAACTTAGCTGACTAGGTCTTCTACTACCCTAAACTATTAAAGGTGCATCATGGTACCTTGAACTTGTTGATTTAGTACCCTGACTCACTAATTTGTTATTGTTTTCTCACATGATTTGCTTCTAATATCAACATATTGACATGAACGTATATTCTTTTGTCCGTCAAAAGCTCCAACGAAAATAAGTCAGTTAAGAAAGTGCGACAAAATTAGTGGGTCAGAGTATTAAATCATCCATTTTGTCAAGTTCAGGTACCATGTTGCACCTTTAATAGTTCAGGGTAGTAGAATACCTAGTCATCCAAGTTCAAGGTATTTTGGCCATTAATCTATGTATTTGCCTAAAGCACTCTGGATGGGTGTATTTGCCATTAATCTTAGATTAATCTATGTATTAATCTAAGTTCTTGCCTAAAGTAAAATTTAGTGATTAAAAAAATATACTTTTTGATGAATTTGACCTGTTTTCCACATATCATTAATTTCCTTTATCAATAAATGAAATATTGTATATGAATGATCAACATACCTTCCAACCAGCTAGTCGTGCATGTTCAACAGCTGCAGTGAGATCTTGATCAGATGAAATTACAACTTTGTCCTCGTCTTCATCTTCATACTACAATATGGATATCAATAATAATAATAATAATAATCAAACAATCAATAAAACGTGATATTTTTGACATGAAAAAAGTTGTACCAGAATCTGTGGGAGATTGTTGCGGTTGATCTCACTCCCTAATCTCTGAGTAATTGCAGTTATAAGTTCAGTCAAACTTCGGGAATCTGCCATAACAAGTATATAAGTTTCTAAAAGTCCAAATAATTCTTTATTTATTTTACCTAAATTGATGATATTATCTATTAATTTCTTAAAAAATTAAAAAAAAAAAAAACCATACCAGAAATAAATCTATGCATCCGGCCCCTTTTATCTTGGAATTTAAAAGCAAATGAGTTAGGATTAGTGGGTGCAGGATAAGCAAGTGATTTTCCAGGTTCTCCATTTTCAGAAGCTAGTTTCATGGAACTCTCACTGCAGCCCAATTTAAACAATTAATTGATAATTTAATTAACTAATTATTATTTTATTAACGATTTGTCGAACCTTCTTGTTTCATCTTCATCATCATCAGGAGATAATTCCATTGCAGAGTCCCAAAAGTTTTGCATCATTGATTTTCCTCCCTCGTTATTAACACCTGTAGCATTTCCCACCTACTTTGCAAAACGGACCGGGTCAAAATGGGTCATTTTTTGTATTGGTTATAATGGGCAGGGTCGGGCGGACCAACAAATGTTTTTTTTTTTCTTATAGTAATTGATGTGTTAACTATTATAGTTAATAATAATATATAATTAAAAAAAAGATTTAGGAGGTTGTATACATAGAAAAACAATGTGGGAGACTTTCAGCCCTTTTGACCCATTTAATTAAAAAGGACAAAATGCATTTTAGTACCGTGAATTTGGTTGATTAGGTCATCTACTACCCTGAACTATTAAAGGTGCCACATGGTACCCTGAACTTGACAATATGATCAAATTAGTACCCGACTCGCTAATTTGGTGTTGTTTTCTCACGTGATTTGCTTTTCATACCAGTATATTGTGATGAACGTATATTTTTTAGTTCATCAAAAACTCCAACGAAAGTAAGTCAAGTAAGAAAACATGATCAAATTAATGAGTCAGGGTACTAAATCGACCATTTTGTCAAATTAAGAGTACCATGCTGCACCTTAATAGTTCGGTAGTAGAGGACCTAGTAAGCCAAATTCACAGTACTAAAATGCATTATGGAATATAGATTACACTATATGTATAATGAAATATATAGGTCTAATACGACATGAAATATAAGAAATAAGGTGATATTTTGGATTTTCTATATTTGATCTCGTATAAGTAGTTTACTTACTGTAGCTATTGCAGCATGAGAGATATGGAGGACATCAACAATGGAAACAATAAATCCATCTGCATCAAACCATCTACCAATTAGATGTATTTAATAAATTAAATATATATAAACCGAAATAATAATATAAAATGTTGTATTTACCTCTATCAACAACGGGAAGATGTAGAAACTTTCCATCATGCATGGTATGTAACGCATCAACAATAGGGGTATCAATAGTTGCACATTCCGGATTTGGAGTCATTATCTATTTAATTAATCAAGTATTCACAACTATAAATTACTTGAAAAGATATTACAACTAAAATACACACACACACAAATGGGTTTTTTTTTTTTTTGTAAGTTAAAAAGAAAAGGGAACCAGTTTTAAATTTTAATTACCTTCTCCACTAAGGTTGATTCAACGAGCATATCTTGTGCTATCACCCGTGTCAAGATATCATTTGAGCTAATCATGCATAAAACACATGAACTATACAGTTAGTTATAGAAACAGGTAATTTGTGGTCCGGGTCGGGTTGACCCGAACACTTTTTGTCCAATTTTTTTAAAATTTATTATAAGAAAGTAAGAAACTTACGCGTCAAATATAAAAATAGGAATTTGCAATTAAAGGAGCATAACTACTCAAAGGTGGCTAATAAAATTTAGGAGGTGGGTTTTTTATTAATTAATTTAAGCCAAAAAAAGTTTCGCAACATATGTTTGGAATTTTCCACAAAGATATGATTATGAAAGAAAAATTACTTTAATAATAACTAATTAGATAAATTAAGTGATTTTTAAGAGGTTTTATGCATTAAAACTGAACTTTTAGAAACTTTTGACCTGTTTGACTTATTTCCTTTTTAGCTAATTTTTTATAAAATATTTTAAAGTTTAATAAACTGACGTTAGAATTCCTCGTGGCTTGTTATCAACTGTTACAATGGCAGAGTTACTGCGAAACTCAAGCATCTTTTTTGTTGCCATTACAACTGTATCGAATGGCGAAACGATTACAACCCTAAAATAAGAAATAAAATAATAATTAATTATTTGGAAATTGTCAATATAATGTAAAGTTATATAAGGTGGTATAAATAAATAAATAAATAAAAATGTAAAGGTATTACCTACTTTGAATTCTCCGATATAATGGTAGACAATGTAGGCTTAAACATCCGTTCTCGAAGCGTTTCAGTGGGACCTGTATATCACAATTAGGTTAATTATGTTTCAATCCTCAAACTTTCACTTATTTGCAGTTCTGACCCTTCAACTTTTTTTGGCAATGTTTTATCCTAAACTTTTGTTGACTTGGTGTTTAACCCATAAACTTTTGTTGACTTGGTGTTTTAACCTTTTTGTTGACCTCTTACCCATAAAAAAAGTGGTAATTTTGTATTGAGATGTAACTTTATCTTTACTTTAATATAATAGTCTTGCTATTGCAAATGCAAATCTCGCAATCTTCTTAGGGTTAAGTACTTAAGTATGGTTTGACCCTTAAACGTTCACTTAATTTCCGGTTTAACCCTCAAACGTTTTTCTCAATTTCTGACTGATCTATTAACTTAATAACACTGTTAAATGTTAACTAATACTACTATTATTATTATTATTATTAAAATTGTTATAAAAATGGTATAAATTTGTATATAAAAAATTAAGGGAGGTTTTTTTAAGTAACTAAGTATTAATAAGTGATTAACCTGTGCTAGTAGGTCATAAACTCATAATGGCTTTATTAGTTAACCAATGTTTAGGTTAAAAGGTTAAACCGTCAAAACAATAAAACTTTGAGGATTAAAACATAATTAACCCACCACAATTTAATGAAAATTATACAATCTATTTATAAAGTCTAACCTTCAGCAGCCCGTTCCATTCGGGCAATAGCATCATATAGACATTTTGCAATATCAAGCAAAGCAATAACTTCACCATTTTCTACAACGGGCAAATGTCTAAATTTTCCTGCACACGTGTTTTTATTTGAAATATTAGAAGGATCTAGAAAGACTTTTTTGTCCCGTTTTTTTTCTTGAATTTTGATTAATATAATAAAATTGATTACAATTTACAAACCTTGCACCATTTTTTGCAGGGCTTCCACAGCAAGAGTATCAGAGGATACATAAATTGGATTCTTTGTCATCACCTTTGACAAAGGCGTGCTCATAAGATCAATCTCACGAGCAATAACTCTCGATGCAATATCCTTAAACATGAGTACAAAATCATTTGCATAAACCATTTTAGGAGGTTGTAAGCATTAAAGTTACTATTTTGGGAAACTTTCGATCTTTTTGACCCGTTATAGGAAAATCATAACCGAAATCGACCCGTTCATAACTAACATCTCTATTGTCAGGATTCAAGACAAACCTTATCTGTGACTATACCACTGAGTAGTGCATTTGAGTCAGTGAGCAAAAGAGCATCAACTCTTTTAGCAGCCATTCGACAGCAGGCTTCATAAATGGTTGTTGAGTCAGGTACTGTTAGAGCCCTAGATAGACGCAATTTCTTCACTGTGCGTTCTCCTGTTATGCCCCTGTTTATATTCATTTCAAAAATTCAAACGTTTGTTGAACAGAACAGCTAATTTAGGTCTTTTGATGAAAATTTGGTTTATCAAACACATGCAATTTTGCATGTACAATCCAAATAACGAGAACAAGTCAATGTTAATTGGATTAAATAGCGTTATTATGATGCTAATTCGCATAATAATTCTACATTGATATTACGGAGAATACGTATTACGATTAACTAATAGACAATTTGATAAATAAATAAAAATTCATACTCGGATGAAAGAGGATCATTGAGAGCTTTTCTGCCGGAATCACTTTGGCCGTTTTCATTAGTTTTCGTCTTCCGATGATAGGATGATGTCATCGACATACTTCTCCGGGAAAAAGAACCGTTGCGAGAAGTCATATTCACCAGCAATCAATCAAAATTCCTCCTCCTTGCCCTAAGTGTAATCGCGTAACAATCAATCAATTTCCATATAGACACACAATGACGAAACATGGAATCAATCATCTCAGAGATGATAAATATATTACCTGATTAGAGAATGTCAAATATGAACGAGAATTCTAAGGAATTGAAGGGGAGAGAGTGGTGATTGAATATCTGATCGGAGGAAAATATTTCCGGGAAAATCTAAGGACATTTTCCATGAAAATGCGACCAGATCAGCGAAGAATGTTGGATCGTTAATTTGAGATTGATTGAGGTGAAAACAAGAGAAGATATTTACAAGACTAGGATCAAATTGGGGGATAATCTGTTTCCAAATTTCCAATTTCATCTTTTCATGCAAAGGAAGGATGAATTAGAGGCGTTTTATGTTTCAAACTTTAATTCCTTTTATTTTTATTTTAAATACAAATTTAAATTTAAATTTTGGGATCCGTTAACTTCCTATTATTCGTGTTCACGAATCACAATTTACACTGAATAGTAAAATGAAAGAAAAGAAAAGAAAGAGAATAGAAGAGAAGAGATATAAAGAAGAAAATATTTTTCTTTTTTGTGTTCCCGTAAAGAAAAAAGAAAATCATCAATTCTTGTGTTCTCAAGTTGGAGAGAAAGGAAAAAAATTAGCACATACAATTTTATCCTTAAACTATAAACAAATTAGATAATATCAAGGGTAATTTAGTAATTGGAAAAGTTTTAATTAATTAAATTTATCTTCTCTCCAAATCTTCCCACTTTTGGAAGGAAGATTATGAGAGAAAAAATGCCCCAAATTTCTTTCCAACTCTTTTCTCTTCTCTCTAAATCATTCCTCTGAAACACAGTGTTAATGTTGGGTGTGTGTGGTGTAGAAATCGAATTGAAAATTAATTGAATTTAAATTGAAAATGAACAATTTTTAAAACCGAAATCTAACCGATTACATGTTTTTTGTTTTCTTCAGTTTCGGTTCAGTTTTTTTTAGCCAAAATGTTCATCTATATCCAAAGATCAAATCGAAACCAATAGAACTAAAACCAATAATAATGAATCTTTAAAACCGAAACTGAACCGATTACATGTTTTTTGTTTTCTTCAGTTTCGGTTTAGTTTTTTTAGCCCAAATGTTCATCTATATCCAAGGATCAAATCGAAACCAATAGAACTAAAACCAATAATAATAAATTTTCAAAACCGAAACTGAACCGATTATAAATTTTGGTTTCAGTTCGTTTCGATTTTGTTGGTTGGTTTTCAATTCGCTTCGCTTTTTTCAGCTCTATGCATGCCCCTAATTTAATGTTGGGACGTTTGAACCAGCACCTAATTTATTTTGCAAAGGACATCATTAATTTAATAAATCTATTGTTATCTACAAAATCCATAATAATTAATGTTGTGGTGTTTAATGAAATCCAAATACGCCTGTGTGACATAGAGGTGACAAAATAAACTTATAAGCTAAGAATTAGTTTGTAAAGGACATAAAGGTTTGAGTTAAACCGCATTAAGTCGGGTTAAGCCGGTAATTTTTATATTGCAACAAGCGTATAGATTTGAGTTAAATCTCAATACACTTATAATTGCGGAATAAAAGAAAAAAAAAAAAAACAAACTCAAACATTTAAATTACAAGTTTTAGATATAAAAGCTCACTGTATTCAGTTGGAAAACATACACTAACTAATGAGTATACTTTGCAACAAAACAAGAGTGTAAAAATGAAAAGTGTTGTTCCCTTAAACATCATGTCTTAACTACTTTATTTATAGTTTAGAGTCTTTATTCCATCCTATTGGACCACGTGTCAAGATATCATGCGTAGAGCTATGGATGTAACTAGAATGCAACTCTTGGGGTCGACTTATTTTGGCTTCTAGCCTTTTGTCTTGTTTTTTTGTCTACAAAGGGCATAAAAAGCATGGATATCTAAAAAGCATGGATATCTAAGAAATAATATAAAAAGCATGTTTTTTTTGTCCTTCGCGTAAATTGCTTTGAATGGGTAAATCAATCATTTGTAGGAAGCTAATATCAATTTTCATTATATAAAATACAATACAATAAGGGAAATTGACGAATACGTTTTACAAAGATTGAAACAAACTAAATAGAATGAACAAGTACAAGGTTTTGGTTGAGTCTCGTGAAATTCACGATCCCCTTAAAATAGATTCGTTGTCTATTTCCCAGGGTAAAACAACCGAGTAGTTTTACACTACCGGATATAATCCAAGCCAGAGCAAGTACCGAAATTGAGAGCGTTTTCTAGAGAGAAAGCTGTGATGTAGAAGAAGGATGGGTGAAGGCGTGTCTACAAATGAGACCCAAGGTCTCCTTTTATAGTGTAGAATGCCAAGTGATGTTTAATCAAAACATTAAATGCATTCAATACAATTAAACAAGAAATCAAAACAGTAATCTGCAATTACTGCTGAAATTTCGAAACTGCTCAGTCCTTCTGGTCAGTCCAGGAGGTCAGTACGAGAACTCAGTATACGCAGGTCAGTATCAGACAGCAGCTGCGCAGGTCAGTATCAGACAGCAGCTGCACAGGTCAGTATAAGACTGCAGCTCCGCAGGTCAGTATCAGACTGCAGCTGCGCATGTCAGTATCAGACTGCAACTGCGCATGTCAGTATCAGACTGCAGCTCAGTACACGTCGAACACTCAGTGCGAGGAGGTCGGTATTGATCGGTTCAGTACTGAGGTGGTCAGTATGAAAAAATCAGTACTGAGGAGGTCAGTACGAGACAACTGCAGTGTCGATGAGGTGCAAAAATTGACCCGCACGAGCCCGGAATTTCGGAGCTGCATTCGTGTCCGCAGGTCGCTCGGGCGTACACGAGTTCAAGCCATTTCGGGCAGAGTTGGTGAAAAATCATTTATCATAACTTTTTTCAACAATCCCCCACATGAATAGAGATCGATTGAAAACACCACAAAACATCGATAAATGTTCAACAGTCAAGTCTTGCAAAGGATAGGTAGGTGTTAGCCTTCGAACCATCACTTGAGAAGCACACTTAGTCTCCTAGCAGTCAGTAGATGCGATATCCTTGAACTGAATCTGCCTTTTGTGTAGACGACAATATACATTCTCACAAGACTCTCCCTAACTTGTTCATATCCTCTTATCGTGCCCGTCTTGGTCATGGACACTGCCTGATTCTGCGAGAGCTACTAAGAATTGTGCCCAACAATTCCATTCGAAGCGACCCCACTTCTCTCTCACATAGGTGATTCTCTACCGCGAATCATTAAAAGCCATAGTGCTTATCCTCATTGTCACTGAACTAGGAATGAACTAGGAAGTAGTACAATGTACTCCCTTTAAGAATGTTTGGAGGAATTCCGTTACCCCCACAGTGACATCCCTTCGTTTATACAATTAGGTTGTCCTATTGAACCTAGATCTTGGGATCTCCAGTCAACTAGGTTAGGTTTCCTTCGCATAAACTTTTATTCCAAGGGCTTTAGTCCCATTCCTTTATAACTAACTCTCTACTTAAGCCTTTTCATAAGTGGATCAGTAATGTTATCATTTAACTTTTATAGTCAATCATGATAACTTCACTTGAGAGTAGTTGTCATATCATATTATGTCTTACCATTATACATTGTACACTTGACTAATGTAAATGTAAGACAATACCAATATATACATCAATTATTTAGAATATCTTCCTTAATTGTTGTAACTTTTATGAAGATGAATGAGTACCTTAGAAAGGTACCCCCACATTCGTACGTATTTCTAAGACGGTTTTCTTTCAAACCAAAATTCGTACAATGATTCATCTAACCTTAACGAGGTATCTTATATAGAAGATAAGTAGTCGACACACGACATACCCCATATTTGTACAACTTAGTAAATTAATTGCTTCAATTTTACTTATCATTAAGTAAAATTAACAATATAATTTAATTCGTACATATCACTATGTAGTATAATCATCAATATACATTATGATATACTTGTGACCACCTTTAGAAGTTGATTTCACATCACACACTTTTGTATGAATCATATCATGGAGTTTGGTTATTTCTTTCAACCAAATGGAATGATGAATTTGTTACATTTGTTACATTTGTGAGTTGAATCAAAATGGAATTTTGGTGGTATACAATTAAATTTATTTAAAACCAACTTTAATTAAATTTATATGGAATAACCGACCATGTTAAATATTTAACAAATCAAAATAAATGAACAACTTTATTAGCAATTATTAAAATCGCGGTTAAAAGTTGTCACATTTAATTTTAACATTTTTACCAACCAATTTCACATTTTGATAACACAATTCCATTGGATTCAATCACAACCCGAGTAACAACTTAGTAAGCAACCATCCGGACATAAGATTCTTACGAATCTCCGGAACATACAAAACATTGTTTAATGTAACATCATTTCCGGAATTCATCCTTAAGATAACATTTCCGCCACCTTTGATATATGTGTTAGTCAACATTTCATTAAAAGGTTTTGCTCATTTTCAACATCTTTGAAAATGATAAACAAACTTTATTGAAACACACGTGACGGGTAGCACCCGTATCGACTACCATCCACTTGAATCGGTTCCCACCAAATTCACTTCCGACAAATCGGAAATCATGGCCACTTTATGCACATCTTCCTTCATGTACATTTCCATGTTAGGCATTGTCACTATATTTGTCATTTTTCCAAATAAAATGCAAATTTGACCAATTAGCCTTAACAATCAAAATGTTCCAATTAGTAGTAAGATATATTTCAAGTATCATCTTTTCAATAATTAACTCAAGAAGCCAAAGACTATCTTGTATCTAACTCACTAATATAAACCAGCATTTTTCCCAAGTCTCACAATTTGAAAGTAAAATTCTAGATGCCAAAGCAATCCATAGGTATAAAATCCGAAGAATTTAACTTTTACCAAATTTGAGAAAATTCAAGTAACCAATGTTAACTTGAAAGCTAAAACAATAGAACCTTTTCATTTTCAAAATCTTATAATTTCCAAATATCTCACCTCATGAGACTATATTCAAGAAACCAAAGTAATCTTGATATGTATAAAATGGAAATTAAAATTTTTTCAAGAAAAGTCTATAACCATCAATCTCAAGTTTCATAAAGAAACACCAAAATTTCTCAACTTTGAATATAAAATTCTAGATGCCAAAGCAATCCATAGATAAAAAATCCTGAAGAATTTTAGCTTTTTCACAAGTATGAGAAAAATCAAGTAGCCAAAGCAAACTTAATTACTAAAGTTTTTAAATCCAAAATTGTTTTAAACAATATATCAAGTAATTTAAAATCAAACTTTAAAACTTGATATAATAAACTTAAATCCAAAAAATTGATTTAACAATTGAAACAAAACAAAATTGGAAATTTTTGAAAAAACTCAATTGAACCTTTTTGTTCTATAAAACGTTTCAATCACCACTTTTCCGAATCTATGCTATCAACAAGCAAAATCCGAGAAAACAAAATGTATTTTCCAACCGGTATTAGGTTAGAGAGGAAAAATCTATTTTAAGTTTGTAAGAGCTAATACCAATTTTCATTAAATAAAATACAATACAATAAGGGAAATTGACGAATACGTTTTACAAAGATTGAAACAAACTAAATAGAACGAACAAGTACAAGGTTTTGGTTGAGTCTCGTGAAATTCACGATCCCCTTAAAATAGATACGTTGTCTATTTCCCAGGGTAAAACAACCGAGTAGTTTTACACTACCGGATATAATCCAAGCCAGAGCAAGTACCGAAATTGAGAGCGTTTTCTAGAGAGAAAGTTGCGATGTAGAAGAAGGATGGGTGAAGGTGTGTCTACAAATGAAACCCAAGGTCTCCTTTTATAGTGTAGAATGCCAAGTGATGTTTAATCAAAACATTAAATGCATTCAATACAATTAAACAAGAAATCAAAACAGTAATATGCAATTACTGCTGAAATTTCGAAACTGCTCAGTCCTTCTAGTCAGTCCAGGAGGTCAGTATCAGACAGCAGCTGCGCAGGTCAGTATCAGACTGCAGCTGCGCAGGTCAGTATCAGACTGCAGCTGCGCAGGTCAGTATCAGACTGCAGCTCAGTACACGTCAAACACTCAGTGCGAGGAGGTCGGTATTGATCGGTTCAGTACTGAGGTTGTCAGTATGAAAAAATCAGTACGAGACAACTGCAGTGTCGATAAGGTACAAAAATTGACCCGCACGAGCCCGGAATTTCAGAGCTACATTCGTGTCCGCAGGTCGCTCGGGCGTACACGACCCGAAATTATTCGTAGGCGTGCGGGTAAAACCATGTATATGGATTTAATCTTCCATACTACTTCCAACCTTATAAACCAACAAATGGTTTGTCATTTTTTTCAATGTGGGATACTCTCCCACTTCCCCCACTTCCAAGATTTCTTGTATCAAACACCCTACTTTGAGAGTCGATATCGCATTCACCACAACTCAACTTTGGACACGCTATATACCGTTGCGTAGCTCTCACATAGGAGAACACAAAGCTACCAACCAATAACTATATAACACACACACACACACACACACACACATATATATATATATATATATATATATATATATATATATATATATATATATATAGGTCCAAAGTTGGTGAAAAATCATTTATCACAACTTTTTCCAACATATACTACTGTCGAGTGTGCTTCAATTCACTGTGAAAGGCTATTTGCAAGTTTGTTATTCGAATCCTTGAAATTTGTATTCTAAAACTATCATGGGGATTCGTGAGATTGAAAGAGTAGAAAGGTTATATGTCAAAGGGTCATACTAAAAAGACCCCAAAGATTCTCAAATGTTAACTTTTTACTTGCTTGGGATGTGCGCCAGTTGCTCACCATCATTTACCATCATTTATTTATTTTTATTTTTTTCTTTTTATCATAAATCCTTAAAATATACAAGCATGTCTTTAACATTTTTCTTAGAAAATATATATTGAAACATGTCGCAATTGGCTGTTACTTTCTTTACCAAATGATACTCAATACTCATAAACATAACTTATACTATTATTTATTTATTTTTAATATGTAAATTTTATTTAATTAATATAGTAATAGTAATAGTAGTCTAGTACTTATTATTTCTTCATTTTTAATACATCAATTACTCAAGTAATATAATGTCTTCTTTCTACTTTTTTATATATTAAAGAATTTAGTACATACCTTTAGCGAATTTTGAAAACCGAAACTAAAACAATTACATATTTTCAATTTTGGTTCGGTTCGGTTCAGTTCTTTTTTATCCCAAATGCTCTTCCCTTTTGGAAAACCGAACAGAATTAAAATCGATAGAACCGAAACAAAAATAATGAATTTTCAGATGCAAAACATAACCGCTTACATGTTTTCGGTTAAGTTTCGGTTAGGTTCGGTCGATTTGCGGTTCGGTTTTTTCGGCCCACTTTGTAGGACATATAAAATAATGACATTGCATCTTGATGGAAAGACCCTTTATTTTAGTGTTTTCTAATACAACTTATATACTTCTTTCATTTCATGAAAAAAATCTTATTTTTTCTTAAATATTGTCTCATAAAAAAAATATCATTTCTTTTTAAATTTGTGTCCTACAAAAAAGTTTATATTTCCTAAAAACACTTTATCTCTCTAAACTAACATTATATTTTGTTTAATATCATAGATATCGTAATAAATTAAAACCCGAAACCGAAGCGATTTATTGGAAAAAACCGAAAAAATCAAAACCAAAACCGAAAAAACCGAAACCGAACGGGGTGTAATTCTTAAAACCCGAAGTTTTCGGTTCGGAATTTGGTTTTAGTTAAAAATCGCCCCAAACCGCCACATGCTCACCCCTAGCCGAAATAGTATACGGTTCAAAGCTTCCTATTCGGTTTTTACCCGAATAACTGAACAATAGCAAGTGACTTAATCTATTTATATAAATTATTCTTTTGTAATATAGAAACCGTGAATCAATTTTTTTTTAGAATAATAGGATAATTGACAAAGTTAACCTTATAGCAATAATATAATTAGACTTGTAACAAAAAAGATGAAATATTCGCACATAGTAATTAGCTTACATGTGATAAAAAAATCAATTAGATTAATATATATAAATAGTCATTTAAATTTAGCTAACCAGATTACAAAGAAAATAAAAAAGCAAAAAAAGCAAAGAGAAAAAAAAACAGATCACGTTAACTCATTGGAACTACAAAACTAGTGATTATTACAAAAGTACTTAAGGGTTTATTTAGACTCACCCTATGTCAAAATATTTGTCTTCAAAGTAATCTTCTTTCAGTTGATGGTACTCATCAACTAGTTCTATACCAGCTGATGAAGTATTTTTCCAGCCTAGAATATCTTATATTATTGTATTCAGTTTGATTCATTCAAAAGGCTAACATGTTTAACCGATTTAATTAAACTGGTTTTTCTAAGTCTAATGTTATCAAAATAGTCATGGAGTAGTGCGAGTTACCTTTCTTTTTAGAAAATAACTAGCCAATAACCCGTGATAAATCACGGGTGACTTATAAAAAATTTCATAATTTTATAATCTTTTACTTCCTTAAGAAAATTTTATTTATTAAAAAATTTAAACTTTTACATCTAAATTGATAAACAATTACATAATTACATCTTAACTCCAACATAATACAGTAATCATACTAAAAAGCAAGGTTGCAGAACTCGCTACTCGCTATCCGTTCGTTCGACGACCTTGTAACGAGTAATCGGTTACTCGGTGAGTACTCGGATTGAGATTTTCATATATGTTTTTTTATGAAAATATATATTATACATATAATTTCCCTATTTCTTAAAAATACAAC
Organism: Calendula officinalis; assembly: GCA_963853835.1. NCBI lineage: Eukaryota > Viridiplantae > Streptophyta > Magnoliopsida > Asterales > Asteraceae > Calendula > Calendula officinalis. Next base: position 37,055,552 of record OY970828.1, read on the forward strand.
ATATTTTGGAGAAATTGACCGAATTTTAACCGAGTTTTCAAGTTTTGACCGAGTTTGACTGAGTTTTTGAATTTTGAATGAGTTTTAGAGTTGGACAAGTTTTGACCGAGTTGGCCGAGTTTTTACCGAGTTGGCCGAGTTTTGGCCGAGTTGGCCGAGTTTTAGCCGAGTTTTGACCGAGTTGGCCGAGTTTTGACCGAGTTTTATATTAAACGAGTAATTTGACCGGTTAGGACCTACCCGACTCGGCACACCACCGAGTAACGGTTACCCGGCGAGTACTCGGCCGAGTAGGCCGAGTTTTACAACACTGCTAAAAAGACAGTAGCACATGTTGCAACAATGACAACTATAATATTGAAGAGCGTCGTCTTTATCAAATTGCCCAAAGAACAATCTTTTTATTTTGATTACATATAGGGGAAAATATTTGTTGAGATTAAAAGGCAATGAATAAAATTCTTTCACTTCTTGAATTAGTTTTGAAATAATAAAATGTGTCCCACCAATGTTTATAACGAACTTTTCGTATATGACCGTCTTTTTTGTGAATCGTGTTGTCCAAAAAATATGCAAAAATTCCAGCCACAAATGCTTCTTATGAATGTGCACCATATTGTTTGAACTACAAGTTTCCCACAAAATAAATAAATAAGTGCAAACATAAGGACATAACCCGTTTGACCAGTTTAAGAGATCAAACCAACCTATTCATAAGTAAATTGGTCAAAATTGCCGCCTTTAAAAATGTAGTAATATTTCATAAACGGATCTTTTGTTACATACCCATCTTGCCGTAACCATTAATAGCCTCATACTCATTAAAATATTAGGGCACAGATAACCCCAAAGATATCGAAAATCCGAGATAAATTTTGTTCCAAAATTGTTGTTGCAGAGCTGAATCTAGACAAACACAAAGAAAAATAAATAATAATTAAAAAATCGAACAAATTTATAAGATAAAACAATTTTTTTTTTTGGTGAATTTGAAATTAAATGTACCGACGTAAGCACAAAAAAAAAGGTAATGCAAAGCAGCAACGATTGGTGTGGAACATTGCTACAAATTTACATGCATATCATAATCGATTTGCTTTCAAATTCAACCCATTAACTAATCAATGGGTATATTTTGGTTATGTGTTATGTTTAACGGGTCAAATGGGTAACATCTAACCCTTTGAACTGATTTACAAATTTTTTTATTTTTTTTTTTTAAATTATAAAAGGGTATTATAATATAGTCTTTTACATGGATAAAGAAGGCAAACGGGCAACAAGCTGCGCCGCTATCCCTTTTTGAATGGCAAAACTAATTCTTTTAAAAACAACATTTGTGGACCTCGGTGTCATAACATTGCTATGCATAACACGTTGGACTCTATTAAGAAGCTCCACCGCCTCAGGCGCAAGGAAACCGAAAGTATCAAATGCAAAAGGAATGAACACATGTTGATTTTCAATGCATGCTTTCTCGTGCTTTGTCACTTTACACGAGGCGGCTTTCAAAGCAGCTTGTCCCACTGTAACACCCCGACTGCTCAAACCCACAAGAGGAGAAACTCCAGTTAGATCCACACACGCGTGTTTCCCCCCAACCCATCCAAAAACTAAAATGTCAACAGGTCTAAGTGTGGATCTTCTATCCAACGGATCGGTCAAAAAGTTCACAGGAGCTTCTTTTTTGGCGGAGATCCCGGCACGCCTACATATGTCAAAAAGGACGTCTCTAACCATATCGTGTCGGTACTTGAATCCCGGAAGCTCTTTACAATGAACCGCATGTTCCCCAAAGGAATCCAAACTTGCCTTGCGACAAACAGGGCATAAAGCATCTACCGGAAATAGTGGAATCATGAGACGATACTTAAGGATGGCACGATATTCCACAGGAGACATATGTTGACCTAGCCCGTCTATGGGAATAACTAGAAGAAAATCTTGAGCATGAGGTGCCCGTAAGCAATCGAAAACCGCTTTCTGTCTCACATTCATGTCGAAGCGAACTTCCATATCCTTGACCGTTTCACTAAAAAGGGCACTCGCCAAAGTTTGTTGGGCTTTAGAGGGGGCGGTTTCCTTATTAGTGAAGCCGCTAAAATCAAAGCTTGGAATCATATCATGAAGACAAGCCAAAGCACAACCATAATCGTCGTCCATAAAACATATCCCACTATCACGTAAGATGTGATCCTGAAGCACCCAAGATTGGGCCCTCGAAGCCACAAAAGCATAAGAGGAAACCATTTTTGCCGAGTACAAACCCAAACCACCTGATCGAATAGGTAAAGAGGCGAGTTGCCACTGTAAGTCTCCAAAGAAAGGCCCTCCACATACCACAATGTTCTCAATCGACTCACGCAATCCTTTGTCAAAGACCAAAGATGCCTCCTCCATGTGTACAGGTTGACAAGTTCTTAAACCAAAAAAGAGTTTGGCAATACCCATACATGATCGAAGTAAAAGGAGCTCACTCTGTGGGTCATGTAACTGTGGAAGGAGTTTCATCAAATCAACAGCATTAGTAGCTCTCCTTATAGCCAACCCACTAATAAAATTTGGGTCTCTACTAACAGCTCCCCCAAGAAGCTTAACACCCAAAGACGGCCTTCGAATATCGACAGGGAATAAACCCTCACGAAGTTTCATACCATTACACGAGGGCCAAAATATTTCTGTCTTTTTGATATTAAGTTCAAGACCCAAACTCGGCCCACTAACCCTTAAAATGTCTAACACCTTGGCCACCTCTTGTGCATCTCCAATAACAGTCCCATCATCAAGATACCAAGCATGAAGAAGAAGCTTGCAATTGTCTCTGATCTTGTGTATTAGCGGGTGCAATACAAGAGCAAAAAGAAGGGGTCCCAAAGGGTCACCTTGTTGCACCCCAGTAGCAGACCATATATGAGAGTCTCCTATATACAACCTCGAAGCCTGCCCATATAAGAAATTCACCCATAATGAAATAGAGGGACACCTCACTCTAACCTCATGGAGCAAGGTCGATCTATCCACAAGGTTAAAAGCATTCGAGAAGTCCACTGTAAGCATTGCAAGAGACCCATCCATGTGATATTCACTTAGCACCCTATTGGCACTGTGTAAAACTGCCTCAGCCCCACCTGACACTCCAACTCCAAACTGAAAATCACCAAGGTATTTAGACATTTCTTTACCCACACATTTCATAGCAACCTTGGAAACCAAACGCCTCCAAATAGTGCCTACCGCAATAGGCCGTATCCCGTTATCTGGTTTAAGGAGTGGTGTGAGAGGGGCAGAAGCAATAAACTCGGCTAAAATAGGAGGACACCTGCCCGCTAACCACAAATTAACGACTGAGGTGATTGCCTTTAAGAGGTCTGTGGCGGTAACAGAACCCTCACCACATAGAGCATCCAAAATATGTTGTGCCCTCAAACCATCTCTCCCACATGAAGTACCTTTAGGGAAAGATTTAATGCAAAAAAGGACACTATCAAACTCCGCTGCAAGGGGAGGCTCAGAAAAGGTGTGGCTCGGCAAGGATGGGGGTGGCTTGTAAGGATGCTTAGCCTCCAAGGCTTTAATGGTATCATCATCATATGGAGCAACACCGGAAGAGGATAACACTTTCACAGCTGCTGAAAAATGCCCATCGGTAACCTTGCGAATACATTGCCTAATATTGGTATTACTCGATGTGCTCTGCTGCCGAAAATCACCTCCTCCCTGGCCCAAAAGCCCAGATTCAGAAGCATCTAACAATTTATTTACTAACGTTGTAATACCATCATCTTTCCCCCATGCAGCCAAAGATTCCAAGATAGAATTTTGTTGCAAGTATTTTCTATTACCGGACCTACGTTCTTGTCTATTATTGGGCCTACACACCTGAAGCGTGCAACGTGGAAAAAGTAACAACCTTACCCACGCATCAACAGAGTCGGGTTGGGCAACCACCTTGAAAAGAACATTTTTCAGCGCTAAAGAGAAGGCGAGACGGCAACCATGAGGGATACATTTGATGGTGGAAATAGGCATTTTAAAAACAAGATCAAGAAGCTTAGCATCCAGAACCAACTCCTCAGATACTCTTGCAACAAGCTCCTTATTAGATTATTACTAGGCATTTTACAAAAATTAGATTATTACTATTGTGTGAACCCGGCCCAACTTTTTTCAACGAATTTGGACTCGTTGCCCACTGCTGAATAGGTCAAAAGTCAACTAAGTCGAACGGGTCAAAACCTCTTAAACCATGTTATTCATCATTTTCTGACTATTGTTGAAACAACATTAACTACAATTTTCGACAAAGTGTTTTTGCCAACCCGGCCCGTTGACTGGTTGGGTACCCAACCTGCTGACCCGCCCATGTTGACTGGTTGGGTACCCAACCTGCTGACCCGCCCATTTTGTCATCTCGCTAAACATCTAACCAAGAATCGAAATGAAGATCATGAAGTCAGCTGACATCTGTACCACTCTTTGACTGGCAACACGGGTCAATGCCAAAAGACCAACATCTGCACAATTAGATTTCTATAATTCTGTCTCACATTGAGACAGAATTTCCAAACTTATTCTTAATGTTATTGCTCCCCTTGAGTTGCTCTAATCTACACAAACTATTTACCAAATGAGGGCCCTACAAATTTACTAATTTAGGATTCCAACAAAACTCCATTGTTTGCTACTAAAATTTGTGTATAATAGGCATGACAAAGAAATCAAACTGAAACTAAATACTTAGAAGAGTTCAACATAAACTTTTACACATTTGGACCGAAAGCATCAGAAAATATTGTTTAGTAATTAAACTATCAAAATGGCCACCAAATGACTCAAGTAGCAACATCTACATCAAATAAACTTGAATTATTAATTACCTGACATGATTAACGGAATGGTTACATCAAATATAAAACTAAAATTCGATATTGGGGGTGCATATTAAGGAAACGATGACCATTAACATAAATACAAACTCAAACATGGAAAAGTTTCAACCAAACTCGATAAAGACAATTTAATGGGTTGTATATTGAGATAATATGGATTTTACAGCCAATAAAACCAAAAAATCGTTCAAAAGCATAATTAGAAATTCATCCATAACAAATCGAAATTGCTCATAATATGGATTATACAGCCGACTCTCTTTGCTAACCATAGCATGATCTAATTATTAATCAAAAAGTTTACCGCCTGATAGCATAATAAAACTAAAGTTGCAGCCACTACATTTTGGGCAAAAATTTCAATTCAAAATTAGACTCAAATTTTGAATTCTTACCATTGAGTCAAGTAACAAACAAACACACACACACATCTATATACGAGGCTCTACAATTTGAGGCTAAGTTAACTGAAAAGTTATTTCGTACAACAGATATCTACATATATGCATCTCCATTTGATTCATGCTCAATAGCTCGTGCAAAAACAACAGGAACAATGTGTCCTAATTACTAATTCCCAAAAAAATAAAGACATTATGTACTTCTATTTTCATCCATAAAAAGACAGATTTCGGACCATACCATGAATCCAGAAACATTCTGAAGGAAGACCAGCAGAATATGCTTTAGCTTTTGGTTACCATATATATTATATGCACACATTGTGATGAATTTGGTAACCATATTTTTAATTAACGTATATTTTTAATTAGGTAACGTACCATATTACGGAAAACTATATATATTAATAATCATAACCGAAATCAATTATTGAGCATGAATAATCTATATACTTAGAATGAATTATATATATGTATCCATATATGGCAGGTAATTAACGAAATCAATTAGGTCATATATATTTGTTATGTCAATTAATTAGAATGAATTATAGACACGTCAATTTTAGGAAACTGAATAATCTGATTAGCTATGATGACACATGAAGGTAATGACACATAGCAATCAGGTGGCATCCTACTTGGCGGTGATTTATGACGTCATTATGACGTGGAAAGAGTGACGTGGTGTGATTTCAAAAACGCTTTCTTTTATTATATATAAAGATAAAGATATATATAAAGATTTGTTTTTTAAACTTAAAAAAGGACATGATAACTCTGCAGCAAACAAGGCTCAATAAAAAAGATTTTGCTCAGAGGCGTTTTTTATTCGGTAAATCAAACGGCTGTAATGACCCAACATCACACAAGAAACGCTGTTTCTTCACTGCAAACTCGCGTAATGCACCAGCCGGGAATCAAACCACCGTGGCAGGGTACTATTCTACCACTAGACCACCGGTGCTTCATGCTTCCGTCGAACCAAGTTATGTTAAAATAGGAACTGCCTTCGTGTATGTTGTATGCCTGCGTATTTACTGTTTAGTGTTGCAAAGATTTGAATCTGAGATCATCTATATTCCATTTCCATGTATATATCTACAAAATCAACAGATTGAATTGCAACTCCACTCCATATCATAAATGCATGAATCAACCACATTCAGTTTCATCCTAATATTTTCAATTCCTTCCGATAAAGTAAACATAGAAGATGTTCGTGTTAAGTTTATAAAGATTATTATATTTTTTGTTAGTTGTTTAGTACCACTGTTAACTTGATCGGCATTAAATCTGACCCAATTGAATTGTTAACTTGCTCTGCATTAAATATGACCCGATTATCATTGAGCTCCAAGTTCCATTGTTATAACAATTCAGGATTCGACATGCTTAAACGAGTTCTTTAGACTTGTTTTGGTAAGGCTAGACCAGTCTCGAGCTTTAGTTGTAAAATGCGTCTCTAGGACACCATGTCAATGCTTAAGACAAGTTTTTTTATATAGTAAGGCCCGTCCCAACGGATGTTCTTCAAACTCGTCTCTTACTTGTGTGAAACTCGTCAGTCCACCAACGCAGTTGACACCGGTTCATTGGTCTTCTTGTCGTTGACTCGTTGGAAAAACTCGTATGTTCTGTTTCCGAGAGAGAGAGAGAGAGAAGAGGAGTATATAGAGAGGAGATGGTGATGTTAAGTTTCTTTTTCCTTTTTCAATAGTTTATGTTTAAAAATTTATATTAGAAAAAATTATTTAACTAGATTTTAATATATTAATTGTTTTATTTAATAAAAGAATGGTGATATGATAAAGTAATGAGTTTGAGATGAGATTTTGCTGACATAAATGAGTTTCTTGTTATCGAGGAATACGGTAATGTGACAATCTGACAAAACTGATGAGTTAAGTATGAACACTGATGTGAGAAGGATGGGGAGGGGGGGTAATTTTTAATATATTTTTAAGTGAAGATCGGTTAGTGATGGGTAGCTGTTGGCACGGTCGTGTCAGTAACTCGTCATAAGGATGGGGTAATGTGACGCTACTGATGGGTTAAGTGACGCGTCAGTGTTGAGAGAGGCTTAAAAGAGCGGTTTTCTGATATTAAAATAGTTCATGGAGTATAACGTTTCTTACTATTTATGAGTTACCTTTTTCTTTAAAAGTAATTTTTTTTTTCTAACTTAGAAAAGAACAAACAACCCTATATATATCAGCAAAAAGGAAACAATAGAAAGAAAAAAAAAAAAGAATGCTCAGACGCGTTTTTTATTCGATAAACCGAGCTGCTATGATGACACAACATCACATGAAACGCTATTTCTTCACAGCAAACACATTGAGTGCACCAGCCGGGAATCGAACCCGGGTCTGTACCGTGGCAGGGTACTATTCTACCACTAGACCACTGGTGCTTGATGTCTACATTACACAAAATTAAACTAAAATACAGTATTGAAGCTTAAAATTATTTATGTCCAACAACCAAGTTCCGACTGAGTTATTATATCGGCCTGATCGGTTCATTCCGATCGGTTTTTAACCATAATTTTAAAACATTAGTCTTTTGTACAAGCTTAGTTATCATTATTACCATTGTTATTTAAAAACATATTCATAAGAAAGACATGCAATTACAACACTTTCATTTATGTTACAAAATAAGCTCTACCAATCATATAAGATACACTTTAAAATAATATAGTCAGACTTTTAGCACTTACTATATGCAATTCTTCCATTACAAGAAAGAAGCATGATGAGGCAAGGAATCAAGTAAATGCTACACAAGGGAATAAAAGACAGAAAACACCTCCTAACTATTGTTTGTATTTAGAGAAACCAATAACATTAAATCAGATTATAGAACACTTGAATCATTTCAACTTATAAGACCAAAAATGCTAGATTGGGCACCGATATTGGTAGGATTATTATTGTTCATACTTCTATCACCGGGCCCTATCTTTCAAGTTCCTGGAAACACGCGTACTGTTGAATTTGGTAGCTTCAATACCAACGGAAGAGCTGTGATAATTCACACGTTTCTTTTTGGTGCGTTTACAATACTTATTTTTGTTGGGATTTCTATGCATCTAGCCACAATTTGTTTAAGGCGGAAATAAAAAACAACTTAGTAGAACATTGACCCGATTAAAACTATTTGGACCGTTAGGTTTACAATTCTAACGCAACTAGATATTTAATATAATTAAATAGATCAATTCGAATAACTTACTTGTTCTTCGCGATTAGGAGAACTATGTAAACCCTGTGATCTAGTACGAGCCAGATCAAACAATGCAATAGGATTCAAGGAAGAATCCCTCTATCGTATCACACCCAAGGGTTATCACAAACTGGACGATGTACCACTAGGTAGTACAAAGCACCTTGAGAAAACTTGCACCGAAAGCAATCGAAAACACCTTTCGATTCCGGCGGTCGACGGCGGCACTGCGCCGGCGTGCGACAGCAGGCGGTGGTCCGGCGACGGAGGGGCGGCGGTGGTTGCTTGGTCGAATGGGGTGTTCGGCCAAAGCTTGGGAGAGGCAAGGGAGTATTGAAAGTTATGATTAGGTTATACCCCTTAACCTTAATATATACTTCCCTTAATCACAACTATGGTAACACCATAATTGGTCCAAGCCCACTTTAACTAAACCATTAATTAAGCCCGCAAGTACTTTAATTAAACCATTAATTAATACTTGGCCCGATACCGATAACTAGTTAATTACACATTAACTAGTTAAGCACGTCTAGCCCGTTAGTCCATTTAATTAAACTATTAATTAAACACTACGTTATTTCTCGTGTTCGTTGATTCCTCGAGGGCAACCCGAATAGGACTCTAAAATACCCGAACCGGAATACCGGTTTATTTGATGTGTTGGATACTATTTCCAACAGTCTCCCACTTGGACACCTCATCAACTATAAACGGTACGCGTTCGTGTATCCTTTAGAGTGTGCATATCATGTGCAGCTGCTGAACTCTGAACTATCAGAAACAGTCCTATGATAAGTGATCATATGTCCTTCGTTGCGCGATATCATGTAACTAGTGATATGGACATGTATATCACTCTAGTTACGATTATGTTTCCTGATTCGAGATTTATGATGACGATTTGACTACATAATTGAACTTTCAATTTAGTCATGACCTGCGCAGGTACTTTGGTGTCACATCAAATCAACATGGGGCCCATGGATATCTCCTCTATCACTTTGATCAGAGGGAACGAATAAACCTTAACTACACCATCTCCTTTATAGTCATCACATGATACATGGAACTAATCTGTATAGCTACCAGTTACGAATAGCGTTGGAGTTAGACCAATGCATCACGAAATCGTATTTAGGGAATGATGCATCTTGGTTTGAAGACTCATACGATATTATCGCCTCATTATTACCCATGATGAAGTCCATGGGGTAATACTCTGAGCGTGGGTCAGTCCAACATTTAAATACACATTTTAAATGCTTATGAGAGTAGCAGCAATCTCTATGCAATGTTCATACCTTTGAACAATCTACTAACTCTCGCATGACATCTTAATTCAGTTCTTATTTCCATAAGAACGATCGACTGTGGACGTTTAAGTAATCTCTTAGGTTACTTTGGAATAGGTTCTAAACATGCAAAAGGGTTGAAATGGAATAATTAAATACTATATGAATGATAGAACACTTGCAAATTATTTAATCTCCATAAATAAATCATCAATTCATACAATTTAATATTCGCTACAATTTCAAATGAATAACAATTTTATGATAAGTCACTATGAAATCTAATTCCTATCGTCCTCGCATGAGCATCATGCTTGGCACGACTTAGTGCTTTTGTGAAAGGATCAGCCGGGTTGTTCTCCGACGATACTCTTGTCACTATCACGTCCCCTTCCTCAACTCGCTTTCTTACGTAGTGAAACTTTCTGAGTATATGCCTGGTTCGACTATGATCTTTGGATTCTTTAGTCAATGAGACTGCACCTTCATTGTTGCAGAAGATTTTCATTGGTTCCTTGATGCTTGTTACGACACCAAGATCACCAATGAAATTCTTCAACCATGTGGCCTCTTTTGATGCCTCACAGGCAGCAATATACTCAGATTCGCAAGTTGAATCAGCAACTGTCTCCTGCTTGGAACTTTTCCAAGTGACAGCTCCTCCGTTCAATAAGAACACCCACCCAGTTTGTGAGCACGAGTCATCTCTATCCGTTTGGAAACTCGCGTCACAATAACCTTCCACAACAAGTTCGTCTTTCCCACCATACACTAAGAACATATCCTTTGTTCTCCTTAGGTACTTGAGAATCGTTTTTACCGCAGTCCAATGATCGTTGCCAGGGTTGCCCTGGAACCGGCTCACCCTGCTCAACGCATATGAGACATCCGGGCGAGTACATACCATGGCATACATGATCGATCCAATCGCCGAGGCGTAAGGGACTCGACTCATTTTCTCCAGTTCTTGCTCAGTACTGGGACATTGACTCTTAGACAATGTTATGCCATGATTCATGGGTATATACCCTTTCTTGGAATCAACCATACTAAAACGTTTTAGTATTTTATCCAAGTATGTACTCTGGCTCAATCCAATTAGACGTCTTTCTCTATCTCTGTATATCTTTATACCGAGTATGTACGTTGTGTCTCCTAGGTCCTTCATAGCGAAACATTTTTCCAACCAAGACTTCACATCTTGCAGTGTAGGAATATGATTTCCTATAAGGAGTATGTCATCCACATACAGTACTAGGAAGACTACAACGCTCCCACTAGCTTTGATGTAAACGCAGGACTCATCTTTACTCCTAGAGAAACCAAACTCCTTGACTTTCTCATGGAAGCAAAGATTCCAACTTTGAGAGGCTTGCTTCAATCCATAGATGGATTTCTCAAGCTTGCACACTTTATCAGGATATTTATTATTGATAAAACCTTCTGGCTGTGCCATATAGACATCCTCAGTAAGTCTTCCGTTAAGGAAGGCGGTTTTAACATCCATCTGCCAAATTTCATAATCATGAAATGCAACTATGACAAGTAATATTCTGATAGACTTTATCTTGGCTAGTGGTGAAAAGGTTTCATCATAATCAATCCCATGAGTCTGAGTATAACCTTTTGCAACCAACCTAGCCTTATAGGCGTGCACATTCCCATCCATGTCAATCTTCTTCTTGAAGATCCACTTGCATCCAACGGTTTTAATACCGGGAGGAGTCTCAATCAAGTTCCATACTTGATTGTCATACATGGACTGAATCTCACTCTCCATAGCTCTTTTCCACTTTTCGGCCTCAGGGCCTTCCATAGCTTATAACTCGATGGCTCATCGTCATCAACTGGTAAACTATTACTAGTAGATGCATCACCTTCAGCAATATGGAAATCATAATAATCACCAAAATGCTCAGGAGGGCGAACAGTTCTAGAGGATCTACGTGGAACGGTATGATTTACATCATTTTGTTCAACAGGAGTCTCATCCTCTGGTTGAGTGCTAGTGTCAACTATAGGTTCCACTACATCTTCATTGCTTGACTCTTGATACTCTTCAAGATCAATTTTGCTCCCACTGTCTTCTTTGGATAATAGCTCTCTCTCGAGGAAGAATCCTCTTTGAGATACGAACACTTTGTTCTCTTTCAGATTATAAAACCGATATCCAAAAGACTGTCGTGGGTAGCCAATGAAGTAGCACTTCTCTGATTTGTTGTCTAGCTTGTCGTGAGATTCATGTCTTACATAAGCTTCATAACCCCAGATTTTCAAATGTTTGAGGGAGGGAGGATTCCCTGTCCACATCTCAGAGGGAGTTTTGGCAACCTTCTTAGTTGGTACAAGGTTAACGATATGTGCTGCAGTTTCTAAGGCATATCCCCAGAAACTCACTGGAAGTGTTGATCGACTCATCATTGATCGTACCATGTCAAGCAAGGTTCGATTTCTCCTTTCCGACACTCCATTAAGTTGTGGAGTTCGAGGAGGTGAGAGTTGGGATACTATTCCACAACTCTTTAGATAGTCGATAAACTCTTGACTAAGATACTCTCCACCCCTGTCAGAACGGAGCATCTTAATCTTCTTGCCCAGTTGATTCTCTACTTCTTTCTGATATTCTTTGAACGTTTCAAAAGTATCAGACTTATGTTTAATCAAATAAACATATCCATATCTACTGAAATCATCAGTAAACGTGACGAAGTATCGTTCACCATGTCTAGTGTTAGACTTGAACGGTCCACACACATTAGTATGTATGAGGTCCAACAAGTCTTTGCCTCTTTCACATGACCCCGTGAATGGCGCCTTTGTCATCTTGCCAAGTAAACAAGACTCACACACATCATTCGATTTGAGGTCAAATGATTCTAACACTCCATCCTTTTGGAGTTTAGCTATGTGTTTCTTGTTTATATGTCCTAAGCGACAATGTCATAGACATGACTTATCCTATACACCTTTGGATGAATCAACATTCAATATTAGATTTCTATTGTTTACGCAAATTACATTTTCAATAATGTTGCGTGCCATAGATGGCGAAAAACAAACATCTAATAAAAGTTAAGAACATCCATTCCCAAGCATGAGCTCGTAATCTCCTATCTTGGTGACAGCAGTCGAGACTCTGTTTCCCATGATCAGATTAAGCTCTCCATGCTTCAACTTTCTACTATTCTTAAGTCCCTGCATATTAGTGCAAATGTGAGTACCACACCCTGTATCTAGAACCTAAGAATTAGACATAGAAGTATTATGGAGTTCAATCATAAAAGTACCTGATGGTCCAGACTTTTGGACTTTCTCACTCTTCAGATCATCCAAGTACTTTGGGCAGCTTCTTTTCCAGTGACCCTTTCCTTGACAGTAGTAGCAAACAGCATCTTTCGGATCCTTCGTAGGTGTTATGTCAGAATCAGCCTTCCTCTTATGGCCATGTTTGGCTTGACCTACTTTGGCCTTGCCTTTGCCATTAGGAAGAGGACAACGTTTCTTTTTAACACCTTCAGAACGAATAGACAAGACATGAGCAGTAGGAGCGGAACCTTTAGCTTTCATCAAGCTAGCCTCGGTAGTTTTTAACATACCGTGCAGTTCCATGAGTGTCTTATCCATATCACCCATGTTATAGTTAACTATAAATTGTGAATAGGACGGTGGAAGCGAGTTCAAGACCATATCAGTGGTCAACTCCTTTGGTAAAGGGACACCCAAGTTCGCTAGTCTGTCTATGTAGCCCTTCATCTTTTGGACGTCACTACACACAGATTGTCCTTCTTGTAGTTTGCATCCTACTAGGGAGCTTACCACGTCGAAACGTTCTTGCCTATCTCGGTTTTGAAACATTTGTTTGAGCTGTTCATTGATGTCATAGGCACTCATCTTCTCAAAATTCTTTTGGAGATCAGAAGACATAGTGGCTAGCATCAGGCAAGCAACCTTTTCCGACTCTGAACGATGGAAATTATAGGCAGCCCTGTCTATGTCACTCGAATCGTCAGTCAACTCAGCAATCTCATTATCGAGGACATACTCTTTGCCTTCGTACCTTAACGTGATTCTAAGCGTACAAACCCAATCAATGTAGTTGGGTCCAGTGAGCTTTTCACGATTCAAGGTGGAGATAAGAGCAAAGCTTTGTGGTCCTTGTGGAAGTGGAGGTGGAGGAGGAAGAGGGATTGTGTTGTCATTGATGTTTGAACCCATCTACAAAAGAAACAATTTATTTGTTAGTGAATTCATTAATTAATCCTTATAATAATTTTCCCAATCTTTATTCATAAGGCTAGGATACGACCACTAGTTATACGATGTGAAGATGGATGCCGTATTTCACACCGAATAATTTCGTGTCGTAGGCAAACTATTGTCAATTTCAATCTTATGAAATCCCTAGTTCTTTGAGATTCATTCTTGAAGAGAATGGCATGTTAATCTCGAATCAATGCTCATTCTAATCTATATGACAGGGATACCGTGGATCATATATTAGAAGGTGAAACGGCCATGGAACACCCACGTAGACTTCTCGGCTCAAGTTCGCTCGAGTATCGCGAGAATCGTTTCACTCATAAAATAATCTCACAATTAACGCACCGGTTAACCACACGAGTTCCGTTAATCAGACTATGATACGAGCGCGTGTCATTCTATGGAGAGCACACAATGTTCACATTTACATTAAACGGGAAGGATTTGTTTAATTTTATGATTATACTTTTAATCTTGACATCATCCTATTATGCCCGTTCGGTAGCTCCATTCTAAGACAAGGGAAGCGGCGGGGTAGGTCAGTTCAAGGCGTGTTAAAAACGCAACCCCGTTTAGACATCTATATCTCTTCCTTTTTATCCTTTAGATGTCTTAGACTATGGGTGAGCCTACTAATGACATAAGCGACAATGTATTTAACTTTAGTTATAATATATATAAACTATTATATAATTATATCTATGTTAATTAAAACCTTTTAATTACATTTACTAAAGTTCTATATAGTATAATTAATTTTATAAACGCGCGAGGACGCGGCGTTTTAATTACTATTATAATTATATCTTATATAATATTTAATAAACTATTATTACATAATATTATATATATAAGGGAGGAATATCAAATCACATTTGATATATAATGGAATTTCAAAATACATATATATATATATATATTCTAAATTAAACTATTAATTAATATATATACATATATAATACTTTTAATTATTTGTACCATTATTTAATTCATAAACTATTATAAGTAAATAAGACAAGATAATTAAATATTCAAAAATCCAATCCCTTTTATTTATTTAAAAATTCCGAATAATATTTAAATATATATAAATATATACCGAAATTATTTTCGGATATATCTATATCCATATTTAAAACATCTTTTAATTTTTAAAATCATATCTTTTAAATCTTATTAAAATTTTCGGATATATCTAATATAGAGTTGCGTTCAAGGAGGTCCATGATTTTTACAAAGTCCCGAGGAACAAATCTCAACCATTGATCAATATGATCTCATGGTCAAGATTAATCTAATACTTTATACATGGAGAAGTATTTTGGTTATTTGGCACTAAAAAAATTTATTTTATTTTATTTTTTATTTTAAATTTTTTTATTTTTTTTATTTTTTTTATTTTTTAATTTTTAGTTGAGGGTATTTTGGTCATTTTGAAAAAATTATTTTTTTATTTCTATTTTTTATTTTTTATTTTTTATTTTAAAATTTTTAGTTTTTTAAAAAAATTATTTTTTTAAAAAAAATTATTTATTTATTATTATTTTATTAAAAATTATTAATTTTTCATTAATAACACATAATGTTATTGCAAAGTGAGTTACATGTGATTGCATTCTGAATCACATGTGATTTAACTAAAACCTGATATTACACTAAAATCACATGTGATTAAGTTATACACGTAATTAGCAAATAAATATTATTTTTTAATTAAAAAAATTAATAAAAAAAAGTTTTTAAAATAAAAAAAATCAAAATTTTTTTAAGTGCCAAATGACCAAAATACCCCTTCATAATAAAAAATTAAAAAAATTAAAAAAATTAAAAAAATTAAAAATTTGAAAATTAAAAATTAAAAAATATTAAAAAATATTTTTTTTTAAAAATGACCAAAATACCCCTCAATATATAAAATATGTGATTAATCTTGACCATTAGATCCTATTGACCAATGGTTGAGATTTGTTCCTTAGGACTTCCCAAAGATGATGGACCTCCTTGAACGTTTCTCATCTAATATATCCCTAATTTGAACTTTCAAATTTTATCCTAATTTGAAACACCTTCAAATATTTTTTAGATTTGCCAAATCAATTATTTTGGCATATATGTATTCCGAAAAATACATATATACTTAAATAGGATTTATTTTATTTAATTATTAAATAAATAACCTTTATACCCTTTTTATATATTCCGAAAAATATATAAAATATTTATATTAAATCTTTTAAATAAAAATCTAGATTTGATAAAATCTTTTATTCAAATTCTTGATAATTCCAAACTTTTGTAATTATCATATTTATTTAATTTAATAATAAAAACGATTTTATATATTAAATAAATAATATCTGATTTTTCAGAAATTATTAAAACCCTTTTTAAAATTACCGAAATTAATTAAAAACAATTTTAATGTATTTTTACAATTTTCGGAATAACTAAAAACAATTTTCGATATTACCGAAAATCCCAAACAATACATGGATTTCGAATTTTCGTCTAGCACTATTAGACTTGTAAACCAATGGCCCTCTGATACCACTGTTGGGATTTCTATGCATCTAGCCACAATTTGTTTAATGCAGAAATAAAAAACAACTTGGTAGAACATTGACCCGAATAAAACTATTTGGACCGTTAGGTTTATAATTCTAACGCAACTAGATATTTAATATAATTAAATAGATCAACTCGAATAACTTACTTGTTCTTCGCGATTAGGAGAACTATGTAAACCATGTGATCTAGTACGAGCCAGATCAAACAATGCACTAGGATTCAAGGAAGAATCCCTCTATCGTATCACACCCAAGGGTTATTACGAACAGGACGATGTACCACTAGGGAGTACAAAGCACCTTGAGAAAACTTGCACCGAAAGCAATCGAAAACACCTTTCGATTCCGGCGGTCGACGGCGGCACACTGCGGCGGCAGGCGGTGGTCCGGCGACGGAGGGGCGGCGGTGGTTGCTTGGTCGAATGGGGTGTTCGGCCGAAGCTTGGGAGAGGCAAGGGAGTATTGAAAGTTATGATTAGGTTAAACCCCTTAACCTTAATATATACTTCCCTTAATCACAATTATGGTAACACCATAATTGGTACAAGCCCACTTTAATTAAACTATTAATTAAGCCCGCAAGTACTTTAATTAAACCATTAATTAACACTTGGCCCGATACCGATAACTAGTTAATTACACATTAACTAGTTAAGCTCGTCTAGCCCGTTAGTCCATTTAATTAAACTATTAATTAAACACTACGTTATTTCTCATGTTCGTTGATTACTCGAAGGCAACCCGAATAGGACTATAAAATACCCGAACCGGAATACCGGTTTATTTGATGTGTTGGACACTATTTCCAACAATTTTGGCTACTGGAATGCATATCTATACAGGTAGATCGTGATGAAAAACAACGATTTATAACATTGGCACAAGGTGCTAGAAACTCAATGATTTATATTATGTCGCGTGTCGACTGTCGAGCAATTCGTTTTTCATAGTTTGGCTGCTTATTGTGTTTTTTAGAGTGTATTGTTTCCTTACTATATATGTTCTAACTATGAGTGTTTCCTAACGCATGTCGTATTGTATTGCTTGATTATTCATTATTTTTTTGCTAATGGCAGTTGTTGATCACTACAAATCATAACCAAACTCTTCTTAATAATTTCAATACACTTCAATATTTAAGTACTAGCTTCATAGCCCGCCTGATTGGGCGAACATGTTTCAAAAATTATATTATAGAAAAATATCAACAAGTATTAACAATTTTAAAAATGACATAATAATCGATAGCTGTAACGATGAGTTTGTACAAAATTTGATACATGAACAGATGTTACATAAAATTTATAGACGAAATAAGATTTCCTTGTAAACGACATGTTTGTGTTACATATGGTACAAAATATGCAAGAGATACAAGATAGATTAGAGATGTGTTTGACACAACTACATAACATCCCTACTTCTACTTATAGGGTAGATATTGGTAGACTAATGGATGTACACTTTATGTATAGAAAGTGTACTTATGATTATGTTAAATACTAATCAACTACTCATCAAATATGAGTTACAACAGATTTGACATGATTCTTTTTAGGACCCGTAATTTACTTTTGTTTTTGAAATAGTATTACACGAAAAAAAAACCCTGTGTGCCGTCAACCATGAAACCCTCGACGGCTTCAACCTTGCGTCCAGACAAACTCTTCTTCTCCAAATTCATCACCAATTCACGTTATTTCTTCACAAATATTCACATCCATTTCCTCAATTTCACAATCCCTATTCTCGTCTATGCAGATCGAAGGTATTATCGATTGTTTACATCCATAGTCGTGTGTTTATTTGTGCCTTAATTTCGTATGTATGACATATATTTAAGCGACTTCCGGTTACTCAATTGCTTATGATTTGGTTCAGTGCAGGTAAATTAGCTATGTTGCCATGTGTTTCCAAAAAGATTGTTGTTTTAACCGATTATTACAGTGCTTTCCCTTGTCGCTGCAGCATGGAACCATTTTTGTTCACTTCTTCACAATCATTCAATCCAGAAACCTAATATATCATCAACCAATATTCAGGTATGTGTATTCATTAAATGTTGGTTCTTTGGGTTTGGTAAACCTAGCTAATAAGAATACTGTAGTGATTTTTCCACATTCACATTGTTCAGAATTGGTTTTAATTCATGACCGACTTCTATCATATGTTGAATAGATGTAAATTAATGGTGATAATTAGTATGGATGCGATTTCAACTCATCTGATGTAAATTAATGATTCAGCCAATCCACACATAAAAGTTACCTTTCTACTTGAACCTCCTTACCCGACCCCCCGTCCTATATATGAAACCAAGAATCTTAACACATTTATTTATATTGTCCCAAAACATGATCCTTGCGTATAAATATATCAAATAAATAAAATATGAAGTAATATTTGTTGGTGGTGTATGGTAGTTCCGATATGCAATTGTCTATAGCTCGTAACTAATTTTTGTTTTTCTTATGTTTCAAATTCTTATTTGTCATTAAATAATCAGTTTATCACTGATGTATTGTGGCTTAGGAAAACAAATGGTTAATGAAGTACATTGCTGCACTTGTGTCATTAGTCCATCAAAGAAGTTAAATGATTAAAGTGTAAGCATTTGTTTTACTAAAAACATACTGGCTTGATAATAAACTAACTATACAGAAAGAATTATAGGCATTTTGTTGATAAAAAAAAGGAAGAGTTATGGGCATGCCATTTTGAGAAATTGTTTGACCCAGTAGTGATTTGAGAGTCATGAGGATAGTGGAAAGTAAAGACTACACATCTCTATACAAATAATATGGTTTTATACATAGTGGCAAAGAAATTTATTATTCACTGAATATTGATCGGTTATTAACCATTTTAATTCAGCAAGAACAAATTGAATTATTTAAACCATATTAAGTATTTTGTTCAATTATGATTTTGTTTCTCTGCAAGAGAACACTTTCTTAAAAAAATAATTTGTAACTATAATATTTTAAATTGAAAAATTAAAACAAAATATTACCATGAAATTAAAATTAAAATTATGGAATGTTGCTGAAATTAATAGATTTTTAAAAATAGAGGTTTAAAATTCCAAATTAAATTTTGGTATCTTTATAATATTAAAGACATGACTTTTTTGGACTTGGTATGTTTAATTTTTTTAATATACAAATCAATCTTAAATAATTATTAAATATTTTTAACAGGTTTGTTAAAGGTAATAGTTTCTAAAAGTTCGAATTTTATGGAAGCTATAAATTTTAAAAACTCTGCAATATTTTAAATCAAAAGTTTAAAATATATTAAAAAATCTGTAGTATTTTAAATCAAAAGTCTAAAATATTTTAAAAAATCTGCAATATTTCAAGTCAAAAGTTTAAAGTATTTTAAAAAACGGCATTAGTTTAGTATCGTATTAATTGTTAAAAAAATTACCCCCAAAAATAGCATTCATTGAATTTCCTTAAATGAAACTAAAAATCTGGAGTTTCTAAACCCCCAAAAATACCATATTGCACATCTGTAAACCGAATTGTATGACTGGTATTGCTGTCACATTCTTTTACGAAAACATTCTTAAAAACAGTAGTTTTTATCGAATATTTGGTTGTACACAGTTTGACATTTACCTAAAACTGATGCAGTTCTAAGGTCTGCAGTATATGTTTAATCTAGAGAATATAATAAAAACAGTAAAGAGCAAGCTAACATTTACCTTCTACTGTGGCCGTTCTTTGTTGCAGGTTAAACTGGATGCGTCTGGTTACTTGCAGAGCTTCAATATGTTAGCTTGGTTTTTATAGTGGTGGATGGTCATTGATTTAGCAATTAAGGTATAGATCCCAATAATAAAGGAAAATATTATGTACTGCATTTGATAAATCCCGAATGTTAGTTTATTTTTTTTTTAAAAATTGATTTAATTCCGGATTTAAATATATGCCTTAATTATCGAACTGTAATTGCTATGTATTTTTGGTGGTTGTTAAATATTATTAAAGTCAAGAATAATGCTAATAAAAACGTGTATCTTTGACAGGTTGTTATGATAAAGATGGAAGATATCTACCCCTATAAAACCGGATGGAATTAACTGCTCTTTATGATGTATACGCACGTGTGTGATGAAAACGCTGGCCAACTATTGAATTACACGTGGCATTTGCATCCAATCAAAGAGCTCGAAACAGATGATGTGTCAAAACCAAATCATGTGTAGCTCCATATATAGGGGAAGATTTAGAGCTTATTTAGGAATTGTCAATAAACTGAACTATTGATAAAAATATGAACATAGAAGGGTGTTTAGGATTGATTTTAGAAAAATAAATTATGCCTTTTAAAAATAGAAAATCTAACGCTGTCGGCTGTCAAAATCTTGCACGACACGACAAAAATACACGAAACGAAACGAAATTGGGACGAAATCGAAATTTGAATTTGTGTTCGTGTTCGTGTTTAGATATTAATACAAAATTGACACGATAGTTATGATTTTGAGAACTTTTAAAATTTATGTTGTATTTTTGTCGTGTTTGTCATTTTTTTAGCATGTGCTAAGGGCATGTTTGGAAAACTTATTAAATGGGCTTATTAGCTTATAAGCTTAATAAGCTTGAAATTACAAGGCTTAAGCTAATAAGCTAAGAAGCCTCGTTAATAAGTTTTCCCAAACAACCCTTAAGTTAGAAATTTAATATTTTTATTGTGTTTGTCGTGTTTATTGTTTTTTAAGTGGGTCGTGTTCATGTTAGCAAGATAAAACACAACTTCATATGATGTTGTTTTCGTGCTGAGAACATCGAGTTCGTGTCGTGTTACCCAAAAACACGAAACGGTAGCACGATTTGACAGCCCTAAGATAATCAGATAATCAACGACTATAAAACGTGATTATGAAAAAAAGTGTTTGAATTTGATTATGTCGTTTGAAATCGTATTAATCAAATAATCAAGTTTTTAGTATTTAACAAACTTGATTATATATTTAGGTAATAGGTAAAATGTAAATAATCAATTTCCAAAACATAATAAATATTTCAACATGTACTTTCTCAAAACTTCATTTTAAATGTCCCAAAATATAAATAATTAATTATTTTAAATCTTTCGCCAAAAACCAAGTTCAAATTGTTTACGTTTTCAAAACTAACAAGAAGATAATGTCATGTATGTCGCAATACCAAACACCCCCTTAAGCATAATATAAAAGAGTTTTTTTTTCACTTCATTTATATTTGTTGAATACTTCCTCCGATTCAAAATAAGTGCTACATTTTGGATTTCACGATTTTTGAAGCAAAAGATTATAATGATGGTTAAATTAGATTAATGAATGGTTAATGGATAATGGGTTCGACACCTTTTGAATAAAGTAACGTTAATGATGTTTAAATGTAAAAAGTAAGGTAAATGAATCATTTCACTTTGTTAAAGTAGATAATTAGTGGGTGTGGGTCCTAATTTTTTTGCTAAATAGGGTAATTTTTCAAAGTGTAGTACTTATTTTGAATCACCCACTTATAAAAAGTGTAGCACTTATTTTGAATCAGAGAAGTAGTATTTAAAAAATTCGTAAAATAAAACCCAATCAAAGTTCCCGCTTGAGAAGGAGCACGTGAAAGCACCACGGACCTGCACAAATCAATTTCTCTCGGTGAACTCAAAATCCCCAAACTTTAAAAACCCTAAAACACTCATCGATCTTGACGACTGCACTTTCAATCGTGGTAGATCTGATAAACTGAAGCTCCTTACATCGTCATCAAACTCAAATTTATTCGTATAATCGGAGATGGCGGACTGGGGACCAGTAATGGTAGCGGTGGTGCTGTTCGTGCTGCTAACGCCGGGACTCTTGTTCCAGTTGCCGGGACACAACCGGGTGGTGGAGTTCGGAAATATGCACACTAGCGGCGCGTCGATTATTGTTCACGCCATTATCTATTTCGCCGCCATTACTATCTTCCTCATTGCCATCGGCGTTCATGTGTACGCCGGTTAGGTATTGCCGTTTATTTTGTAATGTTTTGTGATCTTCCGTCTACTGGCATTATATTTACATTTACACCCTTGTATTTTTGGTTGACTCACTTTTTTGTCATCATTGTTTATGTAGACTTAAGGTATTAGATGTGTCCCAACCCCTACGTCGTGAGGCCGTCAACAGCATCTTCAAACACGTCAGGGGGTGACGCCTTTGGCACCACCCCGTCACTAGGCGCTTCAACAAAAACCCGTCGTGGTGGAGACGTGGTACACTGTGCTTCAGTAGCTTTTTTGTGTGTGGGGGAGAGGGTTAAATGTAATATTTTAAGGGTTAGTGATGGGTTATGGTTGGCACGACCGTGTCAGTAGCGTGTCGGTAAGGATGTGATGATGTGGCGCTACTGACGGGTTTAGTGACGTGCCAATATTGGGAGATGCCTTATATGATTATATATGTCATTTAAGAAATAAGAACTATTGGTACAAAAACATACTAGTAGGGTACCCGCGCAATGCGGCGACGGGTACCCTTAACTAAATTGTAGAGTTTTTTTTTTTTTTTTTTTTTTTTTTTTTTTTTTTTTTTGCAATAGTCAAGACGTCACTTTCAATAAGTGTTGAATAAGATGGGTGGTAAGACCTTCTAGAATACATATTAAACTGTATCCGAAATAAAACAGAGGACAATTTCGACATTTTGTAGTGTTATGTTGTCTGTTTATTTGGGATTACACAACGTGTCATTTATATCAATTGGTTAACACACACTCAGTACTCACAAAAGCTCTTGTGTTCGAATCCCATAAGCAACATTTTTATTTTTTATTTTTATGGTGTTTAAGATGTTACTAAAAGTAGAAATAAGTTTAAATTTGAGTTTAAGTACTTCTATATTTAGTAGTTCTAAACCCATTATAAATGAGTAAGATAGTATGATTGTAAAGTTTAACATCAGAAAGTTATTTTCCACCTATTTACAGTTCAAATTAAATGATATATCGTTGGTTTACAATTTTTTATGTTAAAAGATTATAATGAGAGTTATATTAAGTTAAATTGGATAGTTAATAGTCTAATGAGGATTAGTGAAGTTAATGATATTTAAAAGTGAAATTAATTGATAAATAGTTTATTTTATTATATTGAAGGAGATAGTAGGGCACGGGTCCCACTGCTTAATAATGTAAAATTTTGTAGTATATTGCTTATTTTGAATGACAAAAATGGAAAGTATATACTCCCTCCGTCTCACAAAGACTGTCCAGTATATTATTTTAGTTTGTCCCACAAAGACTGTCATTTCTTAAATTTCAACCAATCAAAAAGCATTTAAATGGGAAAGAGAAAATTTTATTGGTAACATAGTATAATTAATGTACTTTTCTTAAACTATGTGTTTTTTTGTAGTGGACAATAAAAATAGGACGAAAGGAGTATCATTTATTTTAAATTACCGACAACCAAAACCTAACCCGTTTAAAAATAGCTCACTTGAATAAACTCAAAACTGACCCAAAACGTGTATGCGACAACCAGAAGTTCATTTTTGTGCTAGTTTCAAATCTGGTTAAAAAATTGCCAATAGGTATACGGTCACTTCAGCACACACAGGAATAAAGAGTAGAAGACACATGATGTATGAAAGTGTGACTACAAGATGTTGCAAAATGAAACATGAATCTTAATATGATTTCTTAAAAGTATGAATTATAAAATTAAAAATTTCCCTTTGTTCAAGTGTCCGTTGACATCCCAACATTGTTTTTGCAACTTAAGTTCAAAGTATATAGTTTCGGATTTTTCAATACTTGTGATATAAGAATAATCGCCACCCTTTTTGTTGCATCACTGGACACAAAAACCATGTAACAAACAACATTCACTCGTTCTTCAAAACATCATAATTTTTTTACAAGTATGAACAACACACACCCACATCGGAAAAACATGGGAGCTCAAAGAAACAGCTCCCAAAACACCGCAACACCGCCCGCCGGAAAATCCACGACGCTTGAATTCCTCTTCAAACTCGATTCAAAAGGCTACAGCAGTCAAAACAACGACAAAACAACAAATTCACCGGATTCTAGAAACGAAGAGCTTCAATCGATAATTATTTATTGCACCGAATCACATTCAAATGATCAAAAATCTGCTTTGAAACGACTCAAACTCACGCAACTTTTATCGATCATAAAAACTTCAATAAGTCCGATTTCTGAGGAAACCCTAGAGAATATGCTTAAAATGGTGGCTTCTAATCTTTTCCGCCCTCTCCCACCACCGTCTTCCGCCGCTTGCTCTGTCATCCCGACTGAAGAAGATGAATGCATCGGTGCACCTTCGGCCGCTTGGCCACACTTACAAATCGTCTATGATATTCTCCTCCGGCTGATAATCAAGAACGATGTTAGATCCCTCCGGGGAGAACAAAGTGGCGAATCAAGAACTTTAAAACAGGGTATGCCGTATTGTCAAAGAGTCACTATATATGAATTATTAAGTGACATTTTTAGAAAATATATGGATAAAAAGTAAGGGAAACCGCATAAAACAGCAAGAAATATTATTAGGTTAGTCCTATTCAATTAGCTTTCAAAATCTTAAAATAAGTAACCGACTTTTAAATTTTTGCAATTTTGAAAACGCTTTGTCAGGAATGACATTAGTTTGTATTTTTTTCAGTGACATAGCTGATTATTTAATTTTTCTCCTTTTATTCCAATTAATCTTTAAAATGATTTGAGCTAGGGGTGAGCATAAAAACCGAAAAACCGAAACCAAACCGTTAAAACCGACAAAACCAAACCGTTAAAACCGAAACCATTTCAAAACCGACGGTTTGGTTTTAGATTTTGAAAAAACCGATGGATTCGGTTCGGTTTCGGTTTTAACCAAAAACCGCCCCCATTAAGAAACCGCCCCACTAATATTTAATATATTATATATATTTTTGAATTTTATATTTATGTAATAGAAGTCGACATATTTAAGTATTTGAAAGTCCATCTACTATGGTCCATTGATGCCTATATCGTTATTATATGCTACAAAATACGTTTATAATTTGAATTTTGGGCTGAAAATGGTATTCATTGTTGAAATGTGCTATTAGACATTAAACATAATGATATAAGTTAGATATTAGTACTAAAATTTGTATCTAATTTTGAAAAAATAAAGATTAGTGCATGAAATTATGTATCTATGCTTAAGATGAGGTGGTTTCGGTTTTAAAACCGAAACCGAACCGTTAAAGGCTAAAAACCGTTAAAACCGAAACCGTTAGAAACCGAAACCATTGGGTTTGAAAATCCTAAAACCGAAATTGGCGGATTCGGTTCGGTTTGAGCCCAAAACCGCCCTATGCACACCCCTAATTTGAGCAATAGTTCTTAATTAACAAGTGCTCCATGTCGGCCTCTTATTCATCTTCTGCAACAAAAGTCTCTTGATTGAAATTATGGTGATCCAATTACAATGATTAAAAATGAAGAACGTACTATCATTTTTATAATGATGATTCGTGTGCTTGAATCACCATGGTGGCGATCAAGAGATTTTGCTAAAATACTAAATATTGTCATTTTTAAAAAAACCTTTCTCAAATTACAAAATTATAAAAGTTAATTTCCAATTAAAATTTTTTGATTGTTGGTTACTAAAATTAGAAATCATCTAATAACATCTTACATATTTTATGCGATTTTCCCTAAAATTAACAATTTTGTGTTTTTCTTGCACCGTTGAGCAAAAAAGTTGTCCCTTATAAACGTTTTTTGACTTATTACTTTAATCTTTAGCGACGATTTTGACTTTATAGCTAAATGAAAATTTTCTTGTAGTAGCATGAAAATATAAACGTGTAGTGTGTTTTAAATGTAGACTCGCTGGTGGCAGAACATGTCATCGGCCGGAATTTCATTCTAAACCTCCTTACTCTCTTAAACTCCGGCGATCCCCGCGAACGTGACGCCGTGAAAAACATCGTCCACCGTATTTACTCCAAATTCACATTCTACCGATCCTTCATGCGGAAAGCAATGACCGAAAACCTCCTCCATTTCATTTACGAAACTGACCACCGGCAAAACGGGATTGGGGAGATTCTCGAAATTTGGGGAAGTATAATTAACGGATTCACGGTGCCGTTAAAAGACGAGCACAAGGTGTTTTTATATAGGGTTTTGGTTCCGTTGCATAAACCGAAGAACATGGCGGTTTACCACCGTCAATTGGCATACTGTGTGTCACAATTTGTGCAGAAAGAGGCGGCGCTTGGCGGCGTTGTGATGAGGAGGATTTTGAGGTTCTGGCCGGTGACGAATTCTCAAAAGGAGGTGTTGTTGATCGGAGAATTGGAGGGGATTGTTGAGAATATTGATCGCCGGGAATACTTGAAGATGGCTGTTCCGTTGTGGATTCGAATCACAAAGTGTATCAAGAGCAACAATTCACAGGTAACTTAACAAATAAATCAGTTTATATGTTAAGTAGGGTGACCTTGGTACAAAAAATAACTAAACCGAAACAAAAAATTATAAAATTTCAAAACCGAACCGATTATATGTTTTCGGTTTTGGTTCGGTCCGGTTTCGGTTCAATATTTTTAGCCCAAATGATGAATTTTGAAGACCGAAACTGATTACATATTTTCGGTTAAGTTTTGATTGATTTTCAGTGCGGTTCAATTCTATTTTGTAGAAAAACTAGTAGATTCTTACCCCGCACGTTGCGGCGGGGTAATTTCATATGATACCTAAAACACTGTATATTAATATTCGTACAAAATACAAAATATTATTTTATATTAAAAAGCAAAAAATACGTTTCAAAATATTTCTTTTCGAAGATATTTCTGATGGCATAACTCTCAAATATATATATAGTAATTGGGTTTATATAACTCATGCCCTAAGGGCATGAGATTAGAAGTGTTTAATGAGCTTCAAGTTTCCTTTTAAAATGAATAAATGTATTTATTACATATCAATGAAGTCTATTTTCAGCAAGAATTAAATGTATTTTCAAATAAAAATGGTAGTTTTGAGATCATTAAACATGCTTATCCCATACTAATTTAAATTAAGGGATTTTGCTAATCATTGCCCTTAGAGCAATAGTTAATGTACAATTAAGGAAGAATTGATATTGGTGAAAATATAAGGTGTTGTCTATGACCAAGGTCATGGGTTCAAGTCCCGTCGTGGACGTGAGGTTTATTCCCCATAGGTGGAAGGTTTAAGGGAAGACATACTGCTCCTTGTGGATGTTACTGTCTATGCTTGAACCACTAACTTACTAACTGGCCGTTCAAAAAAAAAAAAAACCACTAAAGATGGTTATTAAAATTTAATAGGTTAGTGTACAACATTTTTAAACACTAACTTTTTTCTTAAATAATGCCTAAAGACTGTTATTATTATTTTCCTTAAATTAATATATTATATTAAAAGAACCACCGTTAAATTAGTATATCATATTAAAAAACTACCGTATATTATATGTGTGTGTAAATGTAAACTATATTGTATAAAGTTGAAAAGAAGATATGACGTTGCAAAATAATGTATGAAGGCAAAAGTCAACAAAAACGGCAAATAGTATAAAAAAGAAAAAAAAAAAAAAGAAATCACCTGTGTGGTACTATTCATGCGTGATGAAGAATGTTATATAGTGTGTGTAAATGTAAACTATATTGTATAAAGTTAAAAGAAGATATGACGTTGCAAAATAATGTATGAAGGCAAAAGTCAACAAAAACGGCAAATAGTATAAAAAAGAAAAAAAAAAAAGAAATCACCTGTGTGGTACTATTCATGCGTGATGAAGAATGTTATATAGTTAATTTGCAAAAAAGGAACTGTCTTGGAAATTTGAATTTGAGATGCTCAACTTATTTTTTCGCAATTAAAGTATTAAAGAAAACGGACCAAAACAAAGATTCTTTAACATTTTTAGAAAATTTCCAGGTATTCCTAAATGAAATTTTTTCATAGCGTTAAGTCTACATATTATAAAAATAAACTTTGATATTCTATTTTATTTTTGTGAGTTGAACCAAAGTTTTGTGGGCATTTGAAATTGTAGGTAGCCGAGCGGGCTCTATACGTTTGGAGCAACGAACAACTCGTGAGAGTGGTGTCTCAAGATATCGAGATGGTATTTCCGGTTCTAGTTGAAGCCATGGAAACGAACCTTAGATATCATTGGTGTACAAATGTTCAACAATTAACACAAAATGTGAAAATTTTGCTCCAAGAACTCGAGCCCGTTCTCTATATGAAGTGCTTTGAAGGGATCAAGATACATGAACTCACGACACGATTAGAAGAAAACACGAGGAGGAAGAAATGGGAAAGGATCGAAATGGCTGCGGTAAACAATAAATTGTATTAACGGTTATTGTTTTATTTAGGGGTGAGCATCTGGACCGAAAAAACAAATCGTACCGAAACCGAAAACATGTAGTCAGTTTGTTTTCGGTTTTAGAAATTCATCATTTCCGATTTCGGTTCTATTGGTTTTGGTTCGGTCTTCGGATAAGGATGAACATTTGCGCTAAAAAAAGTGAACCAAAATAGAACCGAAAACATGTAAATGGTTCGATGTCGATTTTGAAAATTCATCAGGTTTGGTTTCAGTTCTATCGGTTTCGGTTAAGTTTGGTTCAGTTTTTGTACCGTGCTCACTCCTAGTTTTATAAAAGCTGGATCAATTTTGTAGATATATAAAATATAAACTTTAATTTGTTATCTACTTGATATGTTAGTAAGAGTTTTTAAATATACTCTATCAATTTGTTATCTACTTGATATGTTAGTAAATAAACTTTAATTTGTTATCAAATTTTTAGAGCATTTCCAATCATACTCTATCAACGCTTCTATCTCTATATTTGAAGTTATTTTCTCTCTAAACCAACTCTATCATCAGCTTCAAATATAAAGTGAGAGAAAAACTCCCTCTATATTTGAAGTGAGAGGAATTAACTCTATCCATAAGCTCCACATTTATTTGTGAGTGCAAGACTGCAAGTGTTAGTGGAATATGGGTCCCACTATTTTTAGAGGCTTTTGAAGGGAAGAATAGAGTTTATGGTTGGAGTTGAGATATTGTTTAGAGTGAGTGGTCCCACCATTTATAGAGATAGAGAGAATTATATAGAGTTTATGGTTGGAGATGCTCTAATGTAGAAATGTGCAAAAATAACCGAAAACCTGAACCGGAGCCGCTTGGACCCATTTTTCGGTTTTTTTTTTGTCAATTTTGGTTCTCAAGTTTGTTGGTTCGGATCCAGTCAATTCAAGTTATTTCGGTTCTAGAACTGAATGTGAATAGTCGCCCTACGTGTACTTATTTGGACCATATCACATATCTATAGCAGTTGATACCCTTTTTTTAACAAATTGATTTCAACTCTGCTACTAGTTTGTCCGATCTAGCTTCATAAATCAGTTGTCATCAATAAGAAGTCACATGAGACTCTCTAACATGAACAAATTCCACCACTTTTCAAGTAGACATTTAATCAAACACTTGGCATGCAACTCGATTAACAAAAGCCCCTAAAAACTCCACATGATTTCATTCATTTAGAAGTTAATAGTGTATAGCCCTTCTTCGACGTTGCATGCTACTTTAAGGCATGCATGACGATAAAGTCCCAAACGAATAAATGACGACGTCCAAAGCAAGGCCCGAGGGCATTGGGAAGGTAAGCGGGTCTTCGGGGTCGTCCACATGCGCATTAAATGCGAAGCGGCGCTGAAGCGTGTAGCCAGGTTTTGTCCAACGGACAATAAGGTTTCGGCTAACCAGTTTATCCGGAGGACATTAACAAGACTCGGACTAAAGGACGAACCTCTAGATGTCCCAAAACCTTCCGTCCATAAATAAAGACCCTCAGGTCGGTAAAAAACACACACAAAATTTGTTCTATCACTTCATTACTTCCTCCGCATTTACTCTCTGATTCTCACCAACCAAACCACTTCGCATTCAATTAGCATATCAATTCCGTCTTATAAATACAGATACTGACTTAAGCATCAGAGTGTCTTCGCGAGGATCACCTCGTGAGGCTTCTGACTTAGGGTTTCCCTCGTGTTTGACTTGCAGGTCTTGACGGAATGAAGCGCTCTCCGTCTACGGAGAATCTGGGATTAAACATGTGGCGCCATCCGTGGGACGATGAACAAAACAGTCATCGAATCGACGCCGAAAGGAGGGAATCTCCCCCCATGACATCAGGGGGTGATCCCACTCCTCCATTTTCTGCATCGGCCATTGTTAATGCACAAGTATGCCCACCTCCTTCAGGGTCGGGAAAAGACGACCCTTCAAAAGAGGAAATCGAGGAATTCAGACTCTTTTGCAAATTTAGGAAATTGCGAAATGAAGAGAAGAGTCGGAGAAGGCTCACAGAGGGAATGAGTGGAGTTGGGAGAACTCTAACCTACTCTAGTGAGGAATCTACCCAGGAGGAATCTACGGAGAATGTTTACAAAGAAAAAACCCCTCCAGTCCGAACTCGAAGCCCGGAGTCCGGAAGAGAAAGGAGAAGGGAATGAACTCCAGGAAGAAGGAGAAGACGAACTCCGGAAGGAAGGAGGGAAGAAAAGAGCAGACTCCGGAGAGAAGAAGGGAACGAACCTCAGAGAGAGAGAAAGAAGAACTTCCCCCGCAGCATTCCTCGATTTCTCGGAATTTCCGATCTCCGTTCACAAACGACATTAACGAGATGCCGATCCCTGCAGGCCTCAAGGGACCCCGAGTTAAGTCGTATGATAGAACGGGGGATCCGGACGATCACGTAGCAAGTTTCCGTTGGGCCATCAGAAAGATACTCATGGACCCGAAGCTGTGGTGTTTGTTCTTCGCAGGAACCTTAGAAGGATCAGCTCGATATTGGCTGTCCAGCTTACCACAGAGAAGCATCGTTAGCTTCGAAGAACTTGTCGCTCAGTTCAGCCATAGCTTTATACAGCAGAAGAAATATCAGCAGCGATCTCAATCCATCATGGCCTGTAGACAGCGAGAAGGGGAGTCAAACAAGTCGTATTTCAAAAGGTTTAACGAGCATAGTAGAAAAATGCCCGTCCATGAAGACTCGCTCATAATAGCAGCTTTCACATATGGCCTTCGTGAAGGGAAGTTATTCAGGGAATTGTCCAAAAGAGATTTCGTCAAGGCGGACGATATGATTAATGCTGTGAACAAAGCATTGAAGCAGGAAGAAGAGAGCGCAGAAAAGTTGCGTTTCGAAGCTCAGGAGAAAAAAGGAGGACAGGGCTCTAACTCGTATCGAAGCAGTGATCGCGGAAGGATTATGGGAAAACCACAACAAGCCGGAAGAGGAATGTATGGGTCAAAGGGGGGCGAAGGAAGGTATCGAGGAGAAAGATACAATACGTACAAGCAAGAGGCCTTTGTAGCAGGAGAGGATAGGCGGGTTAATGACGGAAAGATGGCGAGAAAGAAATACCCTCGGGATCCTAATGCCTACTGTGAATTCCATAAAATCATGGGTCACACAACGGCAATTTGTGAAAGTTACAAGAGAGAGAGGGAGGTGAAAGGGAAAGAAAAGGTGGATCTGCATGTTGCAGAAGTCCCTAAGACAGGCGGAGCGGCATACAACGCGGAGATGTTTTCCTTGGAGGAGGAGGAGGGGGTAACGCAATCTTTCCGGGGGAAAAGGAAAGGAGGCGTGGTGGAGTTTGGGAGGTCAGAACCAGTTCCGGAGGGTTACGTCGGAACGGAACCTTTGGTTATATTCAGAATCATAGCAAAGACCATGGTTCGGCGAGTGTTCGTTGATACGGGGAGCTCTGCAAATATCATGTACGATCATTGTTTTGACAAACTACCCTCAGACGTCAAGGCCCTCATGAAGCCTGCAAGCGCTCCGGTCATCGGGTTTTCCGGAGAATCGGTGTGGCCAAAGGGAAAATTACACCTTCCCTTAAGGCTCACGGATTGGGAGAAGCACCATGGCAGAACCATATTGGCAGAATTTATTGTCATAAAAGCCCCCTCGAGATACAACGCCATTTTGGGAAGGACGGGAATGTGGCAACTGCAAGCTGTCCCGTCTACGGTTCATGGTCTATTAAAATTCCCATCAGAAGACGGAGTGGTAACTGTCAGGAGCATGCCCATGCCTCCGTTAGAATGTAGCAGTGCAACTCATCAAGATAGTTGGACGGAACAAGAGGAAGCCCAGGTTATCATTAATTCGGATTACCCGCAAGTGGTGGTGCGAGTTGGAGGAAATTTTCCAGCGGACCTCCGAAGAGATTTGGAGTCATTGCTAAGGAAATATCGAAAAGTTTTTGATTGGGAACCGAAATATATGAGCGGGGTTTCAAGGGAAGTAACCGAGCATCGGCTTAATGTTAATCCGGCATTTCCTCCGGTAAAACAGACCAAAAGAGGAATGGCGGAAGAATGAAACGAAGTGGTTAACAAGGAAGTGGAGGATTTGGTATCTGCGGAAGTCTTGCGAAGTGCGCAGTACCCCAAATGGATATTAAACCTTGTCCTAGTTAAAAAGTCGGACGGAACTGTAACGACCCGAAATTTGTAAATAAATAAATTGTACAAAAATATGATAATTAAGGATAAATCGTTTAAAGAACGTAGGAATTGGTTTCGTGTCGTTTGGAGACCGTATGAAGAAGTTATGGGCGAAACCGGGTCGAGACAAAGTTGGAAAAGTGCAGCCTGGCTGCATGTGAAGTTCACGACGCGAACATAGTTCGCGTTCGTGAAGTCGGGCCAGAGATTTTGATCAAAGGCGTGAAGTAGTTCGCGATGAGATAACGATCGCTAAGTTCGCGTGCAAGGGGAAGTTAGCGACGCGAACTTAGTTCGCGTCGTGAACTTCGGACGAACAGCTTTAAGTCGGGTTTTGGCTCATTTGATGCCATATCAAAACCCTAGTTTCTTCTTTGACGATTTTCGAGCTTAGGGACTGATTGAGGTCGGATCCTTCACAAATCTTTGATTGATTTCACTCCTAGTTGAAGATTAAAGGTATATCTTCACTCTTTGATTTTCGTAGCTTAAGATCTAGTGGGTTTGAAACCCTAGTTCTTGGGGTTATGGGTTATGGTGATATAAGTGATGTATACATTTAATAGATGGTATATTATCAAAGGAAACAAGTGTATGATTAAGATTTGTAAGAATCTTAAGGGTTGGTCAAACCTAGGGTTTGGTAAATCAACATAATTGGGGGAAATGTGTTAATAAGTATTATCTAGAAATAGATGGACACATTAGTAGTAGTATGTGATGTTGATCATGTTGTGATAATTGTATTAGGCTTTGGTGAAGTCTTGGAAGTTGATTGAACTATGAAGCAAGGAAATTGGCGTAAAGAATATGGTTGGAGCACTTTATTGCTAAGGTGAGTACATGAGACTTTTAAACTGAGTACATAGTAAATAGTTTTGAAAATACATATGATATTTATGGGTCTTTATTAATGAATATGTTGATAAAGATAGTGACTGAAAATGTATGAAAGTATGTAGAATGTGATACTAGAGTATGTCTAGTGTGATTGATGAATTTGAAGTAAAATATGATAAATTAAAGTAATTATGGAATCTATGTTAATGAACCATAATAATGAAGTAATTGATTAAAAGAATGTATACGGAGCCTTTATTAATAAATATGTATTAGTAAAGCAATTGGGAATGATTTTATAGTAATGAGTACCTATGGGTAAGATATACTAATAAAAGTAAAGAACGAATATATATATATGAAAAAGAATATGATGTGACTAGTAATAATTGTGTATTATAGTCAAGGAAGAGATAAAAGTATTATGATATCGATAAAATAAGAAATGTATCTTATGTATAAAGTAAGTATGGACCTCATAGGGTTCATAGATGTAGAAGTAAATGTGCTTGCTTATGATCGGGTCCATGGGACCATACAGGTACGTTCACACTGTGTCGAACTAATTATATGTTGTTATTATTAGATAACTAACTTGTTTGATGTTTGATGTGATAAGCCGAGGGCTTGACTGTCGTAACTGTTAGGTTATGATAAGAGATAGATGGTGGTGATGCGGGAGACCCCCGGTCACTGAGCGGTGGTATATATGTTTATACACCGAGTGTATATATGTTTATACACTAAGCACACAGGTGCTTCTAGTACGCATATGTTTGGTACTAGGTATGTTGGGTTCTAATACATATATGTTTATGTATTAGACATGTTTGTGCTCCTAGTACATATATGTTTATGTACTAGATATGTTGTGTTTCTGGTACCTATATGTTTAGGTACTAGATATGTTTGCTAGGGAAGCAAGATCGATAGGGTCGCAATAGGGCGACTAGACGGTATTGATGTAGTATATACATATGTTTATAAATTTATGAATTTGTCATTATTATTATTGGGGTCTAAAACCCATGTATCTCACGAGACTATTTTGTCTCACGTACTACGTTTGTTTGTGGCTGTGTACTCAGGTACAGGTTTGAAGTGTTAGAAGGTTGCACTAGAAGTGGCCTAGAGATGTTTAGCTCGGGAGCTATTAGGTAGATCCCGTTGCCTATGGTTTTGATATACTTGGTGACACTGTATTTTTGTAAACTCTGATATAAGTTTTAAAGTTTTTATTAAACTGTATTTTGGGCAATGTGACAAATATTGGGAAATTGTATTTTAAATGATTTAAACGATGTTTTAAAAATACGGGTGTTACAACTTGGTATCAGAGCTATAGTTTAAGTGAATTAGGTTGGATGTCCATCCTAGTCTTAAACTGTAGCAATAGGAATGTAAGATTCCTTGAGATCGATAGGTTGACCTTGAGACTTTATGTTAAGTTTAGGGTTGAACCTAGGGGACCTATAGAAGTTGTTATGAATTATGAAATGTGAGTCTTTTGAGACCATAGGGCATTGGTATGATAGGGTCGGCCCCTATGAGAAATGCCATGTTTTGATCTAATTGTGTTGTTTTCGATGGTCGAGTTGACCGTTTGAATCTTGTTTGTTGGATACGTTAGTGTGGCGAAAGAATGAATGTGAAAAGTGAATGAGCTCCACTAAATTGGGAAGAGTTATGAATGAGAATGTGAACCAGACGTTTGATAACCGTATGAATGAGGGTAGGCGGAATGATTCCAATACCCGTACGAAGGAAGAGTCATCGAATGGCGAAGTCCGTAGTGGAAGTTACCTACATAAAAAGGTAGCAAGACCTAATCGGAAGAAATTGAAGAATGTTGTATAGGGCCTTCATAGCGTGTAAAACCTATGTGTAATTCGGAAGTTTTGAGCCGAAGGTCACGATGTGGTGGATTCGGTAGATTTAGCAAGTGCTAGAGAGTAGCAAATGAATGAAGAACGATATGGCGACCTTGACATCACCATTATTGAAGGATGAGGTGTTGACACGGTGGAATGTGTTGTATGAAACTTTGTGAAGGAGAGCACGATACAAGAGGTTGTGAAATGAACTCACGAGTGAGTTGGAATGGGGAGTTGACCCGGAAGGGCCACCTCGGAGATCTTGGGTAAAATGAATGATTTGAGATTATGACTTAATTGTTTGATTGTTGCACGAATTGGTGCCTATAGAAATTGTAGATAAGTTGTATGATGTGGATATTTAATTTCGGGAATAGTCTCCCCGGTTAGTATGTGAGTAGAAATCATACATTGGAAATGATTATGGGACGGTGTGTCGCATGTAGTAAGGATATATGGGTTGATGCTACTATGTAGTGTCAAAGGGGGAAACCATGAGAATGGTAGATGTTGTCAACAAAAGAATGATGGTATACTGAAGTACTAAATCTTGGTATGAATTGTTAGTTTGGATGAGAATTATCGAAATATAAACTTCAGAAATGAAACTTGGATATTCGGCGGGAATCCGGATAATTAACGTGATGTTATTATACGTGATTGGTTAAGGGGAGAATGACTAAGGTATAGTGATGCCTTAGAACTCATAAATGGAAAATATGTGGAAAATAATAAATGTCGGGAACGACGAAATTTAGTCGTTGGAATCAATCGAGTAAGAGTTGGCGCGTAGCCATAGCAAGTTATGTGATAGGATCGATGGATTCGACAATCTAGGGTGAGAGGAAGATTGTCGGTAAAAGTATCATAGCAATAGCGTGATAATGTATGACGTAGTGTAGTATAAGACTACGATTGGGAAAGGAATAGTCCTAAGTCCCACGAGGTATGAAAGTAGAAAATCGAGTGTTGGGCCATTGGGTGCTAAGTCATGAGTTGCAATAGTAGACCGGAGTCGATTGGTTGACCCAAAGATGACCGGGATGACCGGTGAGTTATGGTTAATGGAATTGAATGACAGTTACTCCCGTAGTGACAAAAAGATTTAGAAATGTGGTAATGAGGAAGTGAACCGGTTAATGGTGGTTAATGTGTAAGTGAAACGAGATTTTAGTAGTTACCCGCGGGGTACAATGCATGTGCATTATGTGATGGCCTTCGAAGGCATATGACAATGGAAAGGTAATGTCATGTGGATCGTGTGAGTAATATGTCAAATGAGAAACATGTTAGGTATGAAAGAAAACAATAATGTGATATTATGTGAATGGTGCTAGAATGCATGATTAATAATTGGGCGATTGAACGAGTGAGAAAGTAGCAAAGCTACGTGATGTAAAAAGATGGATACCAGATGGTATTGGTGTGACATATACATATGTTTGTATATGTGCACAATAGAGATGTATAGATGGTATTGGTGTGACATATACATATGTTTGTATATGTGCACAATAGAGATGTATAGATGGTATTGGTGACATATACATATGTTTGTATATGTGCACAATAGAGGTGTTTATATTGAATTGGCGTGATATATATGTGTATATATATGTGTGTATATGTTTATGTGTTTATATGATGAATGTAGAACCATGTGGTTAATGAGTATTGCTATTATGTTATGGTAAATGAGAATTTGGTTTGAAATACGGGTTGCATTTAGGTAATGCATGTGTAGGAGATGCCTACGATTCATAGAATAGGAGGAAAGAGAAACTCCTAGTGGGCAAATCATCATTTGCTAACCAAGTTATGATAAAATTGTATGAAATTGAGGAATGTGTCGCGGTAGGAGATTTAATACCGATAATTGAGAATGGAGGTTATAAAACTGATCGATGTGATGCAAAAATTGTTGAAAGAATACTAGATGATGGCATGAGTGACCAAATGAAGGTTATAAATCAGAATGATACTCATGGACCCGAAGCTGTGGTGTTTGTTCTTCGCAGGAACCTTAGAAGGATCAGCTCGATATTGGCTGTTCAGCTTACCACAGAGAAGCATCGCTAGCTTCGAAGAACTTGTCGCTCAGTTCAGCCATAGCTTTATACAGCAGAAGAAATATCAGCA
The DNA here is from genome assembly GCA_963853835.1 of Calendula officinalis. NCBI lineage: Eukaryota > Viridiplantae > Streptophyta > Magnoliopsida > Asterales > Asteraceae > Calendula > Calendula officinalis. The sequence goes on from OY970828.1 coordinate 37,093,611, forward strand.
GCGATCTCAATCCATCATGGCATGTAGACAGCGAGAAGGGGAGTCAAACAAGTCGTATTTCAAAAGGTTTAACGAGCATAGTAGAAAAATGCCCGTCCGTGAAGACTCGCTCATAATAGCAGCTTTCACATATGGCCTTCGTGAAGGGGAGTTATTCAGGGAATTGTCCAAAAGAGATTTCGTCAAGGCGGACGATATGATTAATGCTGTGAACAAAGTATTGAAGCAGGAAGAAGAGAATGCAGAAAAGTTGCGTTTCGAAGCTCAGGAGAAAAAAGGAGGACAGGGCTCTAACTCGTATCGAAGCAGTGATCGTGGAAGGATTATGGGAAAACCACAACAAGCCGGAAGAGGAATGTATGGGTCAAAGGGGGCGAAGGAAGGTATCGAGGAGAAAGATACAATACGTACAAGCAAGAGGCCTTTGTAGCAGGAGAGGATAGGCGGGTTAATGACGGAAAGATGGCGAGAAAGAAATACCCTCGGGATCCTAATGCCTACTATGAATTCCATAAAATCATGGGTCACACAACGGCAACTTGTGAAAGTTACAAGAGAGAGAGGGAGGTGAAAGGGAAAGAAAAGGCGGATCTGCATGTTGCAGAAGTCCCTAAGACAGGCGGAGCGGCATACAACGCGGAGATTTTTTCCTTGGAGGAGGAGGGGGTAACGTAATCTTTCCGGGGGAAAAGGAAAGGAGGCGTGGTGGAGTTTGGGAGGTCATAACCAGTTCCGGAGGGTTACGTCGGAACGGAACCTTTGGTTATATTCGGAATCATAGCAAAGACCATGGTTCGGCGAGTGTTCGTTGATACAGGGAGCTCTGCAAATATCATGTACGATCATTGTTTTGACAAACTACCCTCAGATGTCAAGACCCTCATGAAGCCTGCAAGCGCTCCGGTCATCGGGTTTTCCGGACAATCGGTGTGGCGAAAGGGAAAAATACACCTTCCCTTAAGGCTCACGGATTGGGAAAAGCACCATGGCAGAACCATATTGGCAGAATTTATTGTCATAAAAGCCCCCTCGAGATACAACGCCATTTTGGGAAGGACGAGAATGTGGCAACTGCAAGCTGTCCCGTCTACGGTTCATGGTCTATTAAAATTCCCATCAGAAGACGGAGTGGTAACTGTCAGGAGCATGCCCATGCCTCCGTTAGAATGTAGCAGTGCAACTCATCAAGATAGTTGTACGGAACAAGAGGAAGCCCAGGTTATCATTAATTCGGATTACCCGCAAGTGGTGGTGCGAGTTGGAGGAAATTTTCCAGCGGACCTCCGAAGAGATTTGGAGTCATTGCTAAGGAAATATCGAAAAGTTTTTGATTGGGAACCGAAATATATGAGCGGGGTTTCAAGGGAAGTAACCGAGCATCGGCTTAATGTTAATCCGGCATTTCCTCCGGTAAAACAGACCAAAAGAGGAATGGCGGCAGAATGAAACGAAGTGGTTAACAAGGAAGTGGAGGATTTGGTATCTGCGGAAGTCTTGCGAAGTGCGCAGTACCCCGAATGGATATTAAACCTTGTCCTAGTTAAAAAGTCGGACGGAACTATGCGGATGTGTGTTGATTTTAAAGATTTAAACAAAGCGTGCCCAAAAGACAGCTACCCGCTTCCGGAAATCGAACAGAAGGTGGAGTCTTTAGGAGGATACAGGTGGAAATCCTTCCTCGATGCGTACAAAGGATACCGCCAGGTGCAAATGGCGAAAGAGGATGAAGAGAAGACGGCTTTCCATACGGCGAAGGGAACGTTCTGTTACGTCAAGATGCCTTTCGGCCTTCGGAATGCCGGAGCCACATATCAACGCCTCGTAGATAAGGCTTTTGACAAGCAAATAGGGCGAAACCTAGAAGTATATGTCGATGATATGGTCATAAAGAGCAAGCGAGACACAGACTTGATACAGGACGTAGAGGAAACGCTCCAGCGGTTACTGCAGATCAATATGAAACTTAACCCCAAAAAGTGTTCGTTCGGAGTAAGCGAAGGGAAGTTCCGGAGAAGGTGGAAAGCTTGATAAGCATGAATACTCCAAGAACGGTTAAGGATGTTCTAAGTTTGAATGGGAAATTAGCTAGCCTAGGGCGCTTCCTGGCCAAGTCCGCCGAAAAATCCATACCCTTCTTTAAGGCACTGCACGGGTGCACGAAAGGGGGAAAAGTAGAATGGACCGAAGAAGCAGACGAAGCTTTCGTCAATTTGAAACAACACTTAAGGACCCTCCCTACGATGGCAAGTCCGGTTCGCGGAGAACCTTTGAAAGTGTGAAGGAATTATGTGCACAGTTAGTCAACCTATGATAATACATCCATGCCTACGAAACACTTAAGGGTCACACCGGTGAGTACATGTAATACGAGCAAGTTATGCAACGATATTACGAAGAGGAATGATTCATAATAGTCATTATGAATCAGTTAAGGTTAACTTATTACTAGATTAGTTTAACTAACTAATTAATACAAGTAGTTGTACATTTACTAGTTGAGTAAATATACAATGTGTTAATTAAAGGTTATCCATGATATGATTTAAAGCTATTAAATCATATAGTAATTGGATAATATTATTGTATAAATTATATAAAGGTTATTATACAATTAATTATTAAAAGTATAAATACAAGTGTATAATTTTGTGTATATGGGTACCGAAATTATAGTGTGTTAATACTAGACATTTGATAGTTAAGTGCAATAATAATAAACTAGTTAAACTATAAGGGATTGAATTGTTAAAAGGAAGTTTAATTAAAGTTCTAATATTAATTAAACTAGAAGGGTTCTAAGCGTAACTTATTTGTATATAAATAAGAGGCTTAGGGTAACCCTAAAACCCCTTACAACACCTCACGAATTCCTTGCCCCCTCTCCTCTCAATCTCGGCCGAAACACCAAGAACACAAGTCTTGTGTTCTTCGTGTTCTTCGTTCGTTCTTCGTGTTCTTCAAGTCTTGAAGATCCAAGATCGTTGCAAGTGATCATCTAGAGGATCGTTCGTCGTGTTCATCATCAGTGGACTTATCTTAAGCATTAACCTAAGGTATGATTCATGGAACACTCTTTCTTCCTCTCCTCTTGTTCGAAGTCGAACCAAGAACCCTAGGGTTCTTGGTAGTAGTCGACGAACACACAAGTATGTGTGTGTTCGAGTTCTTCGTACAAGGTTTCTTAATTGTTAACCTAATCTAGTTCTCCAATATCCCAATCCTTTAGGGTTTAAGGATTAGGTTTAATCCCAGTTCCGCATTTAGGGATTAAATCAGCTAGTTGGTTTTAACCGGTCAAGAACAAGTTCATGTTCTTGGTCAGTATGGTCGAACCAAGTTTACTAGGAGGTTGACCCAAGTGGTCGATCAGTGTTATGTGAAACCCTACAGTGGTATCAGAGCGTTGGTTTAGAGATCTAGACTAGATTAACAAAGATTGTTTGTTTACTTTAATTTAAGTTTTTTTTTTGTTTCAAGTATTCTTTCTTCTTCTTCATGATTTTCGAAAAAGGGAAGAAACCCTAGGACCAAGAACATTAAACTAGTCTAAGTTTAATTGGTCAAGAAGGTTTCTAGAATACCCTAGCAATTTTCGAAAATACCTAGAAAGAACCCTAGGATCAAGTATATTAAACAAGATATGTTTAATTGATCAAAAGGATTCTTTCCATAATCCCTTAAAATTTCGTGACCAAGGAAAACCCTGGGATCAAGTATATAAAACAAGATTTGTTTAATTGATCAAAAGGATTCTTTCCTAATCCCTTAGAGATTTCGAAATATCTAGAGGTTACTTGGACACCAAGTTTATTAAACTAGCCTAGTTTAATTGGTGGAAAAGTTTCCTAGCCTTAAGAATTTCGAAACCTTAAAGAACCCTAGAACATTAAACTAGTTTAAGTTTAATAGTTTAAAAGTATTAATTAGGATAATAATCTAAAACCTAGTTAATTAGACAAGTTTATGTCTAATAGGTTTAATTATTATTTTGATAGATTTATTAAAGCTAGTTCTTTAAACCTAGTAATTTAGACAAAGTTTTATTGTCTATAAGGTTTAATTTAAAAAGTTTAAATAAATTTATTAAAAGTTATAATCTATCTTAGAATTTAAACAAAGTTTATTGTTTAAAAGGATTGATTAAAATTAATCTTTTAATTAAAATAATGTCTTTGATCAAGAAAGTCAAAACCCTAGTTTTGATTGGTAAAAAACAAGATTAGGGTTCATCTAAATTAATTTAAGGAATTGATAAAGAGGATGTTAATTTTTAAGTTCTAAAGTTAACAAGGTGTATTTATGTATTTATATATATGTATTTAATTTTTCAGAATTTTTTTAATAATTAGGTAAAATTGAATTTTAAAGGATATAATAAGTTTATACGTATTTTAATTAGTTTAAGTTAAAATACATATGTATAAATTAGATGTAATATTCTTATTAGAATGTTACAAGTTTATTATAAAATATACATATATACGAATACATTAAAATACAAGATAAAATGGAACAATTAAAAAGGGTAATGTTATTTTGATCTTTAAATATAATATTATAACTAGTTATTGTATAAGTTATAAAATAATTAAAACTAGAAAGTACAAAGTTATGATTTCATTATAACTAGAAATTGTACAAGTTGAAATTATATGATTAACTAGAAATATACAAAGTTATATATATTAAGATGTATAAAGTTATAAATTATTATAACTAGGTAATTATACAAGTGTAATATAAGTATTTTACAAGTCATGTAATATACTAGATTAATGATCAAGTAAAAATAACAAGAACCTATATTTAACTAGTTCAAGTTAAATATAAGAAAGGTTTAAACAAACTAAGAATTATTATATATAGTCTTTATATAATAAATTTATTATTTTCACCAAGTATAAACCGGTGATTGTGTTAGCTTAAGTTTCATCATGGTTGTTGAAGCTAGTGGGAGCTACACAAGAAAATCACAAAGTTTGTAAGTGTGTCATCAAGACATAAGTTTTGGTTGAATCTAGTAAGTCAAAAACAAATGTTTAATTTCATTATTAGACATATGGAAAACTAGATGTGTTAAACTAGGTTTATGTTTCAAGTTCATGAATCATAAAAGAATTTAAAAGTTTAATATAAGTTTATAAGTTTTTCAAGTAAGATAAAACAAGTAAGTTTTATTCTAGATAAGATTTTTCACAAAATCTAGTGGAACGTTTTGTACACCTCGTTTTAGGTATACATGTAAGATCGTACAAATTCTTGAAACTATAAGTTTTAAAGAATAGTTCTTAAGTTTTAAAAAGGTGTCTTGTAGAACTCTTCAAATCACAAGTAACACATTTTAAACAAGGATTAAGATTGAAATAAAGGTTTAAGTTTAGTTTAAGACTTAAACAAACCCAAGAAAATCTTAGATCGAAGTACTATCCACCTAATGGAACACCTCACTTGTTAAACGATATTCATATTGTAAGGATAAAGAACCTTAGATATGGATTCAAATCATTGCGAGTGTTAGGGTGCGTAAGGTTCTGTGATAATCGGGAGTCCCGGCGTAGAGCATCGCATTGTCTTAGATGGTCTGATCTACTTTGGTGATAATCGGGAGTCCCGGCCCAAAAAGTACTTGAGTAGAATAAACATACTAGACTTTATTACTAACTTAGAAATGTACAATTAGATTGTACAAGGTTGTAATAAGTTATAAGTCTAAAGATTCTACGACCCTTAGGAATCGTGTCAAGTCTTGATACGATCGGTAAGGAAGTTACCTACCAGAAATAGCATGTCTCGTCGGGAAGTGCCCAAACCTTGCGGCGAGAATGTGATATATGGATCCTAGGCCTAAAATATTAATTATGGGTTTATAATATATTTTAGAGAATGTTTATTGATGATTACTCATTAAACTGGGTTTGATTTGTAGATGGCAGCAACAAACGTGATTGCGACAACAAGTACCAACAATCTCTCACTTCACTCAATCCTCGAAAAAGACAAGTTGACTGGGTCAAACTTTCTCAACTGGGATTGCAATCTTCGTATTGTGCTCAGGCATGAGAGAAAGTGGTATGTCTTGGAGAGAGCAGTACCAAACACCCCTGCTGTTAATGCCAGAGCTGAAACGAGGCAAGCTTATGATAAGCATGTCAGTGATGCACTCGATGTGAGCTGTCTGATGCTCGCCACTATGAGTCCTGAGTTACAAGCGGGACTTATGGATGTTCCTGCATTTGAAATGATCCAGCAACTCAGGGATTCATTTCAAGAGCAAGCTCGCACTGAGAGGTTTGACATCAATCGAGCCTTCAACTCTTGCAAGATGGTCAAAGGAACGCCGGTGAGTGCCCACGTCATGAAAATGAAAGGACACATGGATCACCTCGCTAGACTTGGTCACCCCATACCGTTGCAAATGGCAACAGATACTATACTCAACTCGTTGTCTGATGACTACAAGTGTTTTGTGGTCAACTACAACATGCATAATATGGAGAAATCCATTGATGAGCTACATTCCATGCTCAAGACAGCTGAGTTGAGTTTGGGGACCAAATCTAAGGACGTTCTCTTGATCGGTAACGGCGGTGGCGGTGGGAAGAAGAGAAAAGGGCATGGTGGTAAAGGAAAGGGTAAAACCTATCCTAACCAAGGAGTTCCAAATGGTAAAGGTGTCAAACAAAAGGTCAAGAAGATTAAGCCTAACACTGCGAGGACCGAGAACCGGTGCTTCAAGTGTGGTGAGGCTGGGCATTGGAAAAGGAATTGTCCAAAGGGTGCAAGTGGTAGTGGAGGAAACGCAAGTTCCTCAGGTAACACAACCACACTTCTTAATCACTTTAAGATACTTTTAAAATACATTACGAGTAATCTAACTTTTGAAATCGTTAATTGCAGGAGGAGATAGAAAGTGATGGTGACCGGCGTGAGATGGTGATGATCCCACAAGCACCAAGTTTTCATAATTCAGTATTTTTGTGGATTCGTTTTAAACAATTTTACTTTATTGTTTGGATAATTTTATTTTGTTAAAACAAGTTTTATTTTGGTTTAATTAATCTCGAATCCATGGTTGAATTATATTGTGTGCATGTGTGATAATTACACTAGTCAAGGTTTATGACTAGATTGTAAGTCAAGTTTTGATTTACTTATATTTCATGTTTATATATATTTGTTTGATTGTTGTATAAATAATGTCTTGATAGCTCAAGGTATTTAGATACTAGTAATTAGAATTTTTTTTAATTAAAGTGTTAACCCTTCAGTGGATAACATAGTCATTTAAGGAAATTTCTTTAACTAGTAAGAATGTCTACAAATCAAGTAACTAAAAGAGGCTTTAGTTACAAGGATAATTTTATGAATTCAAGAAACTAAGGAGTTAATTTCCAATCCTCCTATGTTTACCGAATTACATAAAAGGCAAGACTAGAATATGTTCTAGATTGTTGCAAGAACAATATCTAGCAAAGACAGAAGTAATAGTATTCCTAAATACTCGTCTTATGTCTTTAGTTTAATAGAAATGATTGGTTCAGTGATAAAGTTACAATTAAGTTTGTAAGAATCATTAAGTAATCAACACAAACGAAAGAAATAAGTAATGATCCAGTAATAATTCAGTATCTATGTCCAGTGAGGAATATTACATGAGTTAGTATCATTTTTATTCAGACTTTGTATGTTTTACATCATCCATGAATAAAAGTCTATTTATTCAAAAAGATATAAATCCGTGACTACTCGTCTTGGTGGGAACCTTGATGGGACGTAAACGTCATCGCGATATTTGGTGGAAGATTCGAAGTTCTTCGAAGATAGCTACACAAGTTTTGTGTAAACCAAATATCGGTGATATTTTGTTGGAGGCTCAACGAATATTGGATTGACCACCGTGACAATACTTCGTGGTTGAAAAATTCAAAAGTATTGTTCACTAGGATTGTCCTTAAGCCTGAGGTATTTGGTTTAGGATACAATGACTAATGTGCTTTGGTTCAACTCAGACAATTCTGAAATACGTTTGTCATACGAGGTGATACTGGGTACAAAGGAAGTTGTATTTTTAAAATCGAAATATACAAGATGGTAATTGCACCTCCTCTTTAGGAGAGATATTTATAGGTCCTTTGACTTGATAAGAAACTGGCAAGTGCACGGCCGTGCCCAAACGAACTGATCTGTTCTTTGTCGTTTATCACATCAGTTTGAATCAAGAAGTCATAAAACGATTTCGAATACAGGAGTTGATAATTTCTACCATGCTCGTATTCGTTATCACAAATATCGTGCTGCAAGGGATAAGCCTAACAATGTTACCCAAGAAGTAAAGACAGAGTGTTCTTTACTAGGAGACACTATTAAGAGTTTTTCATAAAACTATACCAAGGGTTACATAAGCTGTTTTTATGGGGTTGGTTACCTACATGCCCATCTAGAAAGGCCACTGTAGCTCGTATCATTAAGACAAAGGTTACAAACTTGCACAAGTGGGAGTCTGAAGGAATTATGTGCACAGTTAGTCAACATATGATGATACATCCATGCCTACGAAACACTTAAGGGTCACACCGGTGAGTACATGTAATACGAGCAAGTTATGCAACAATACTACAAAGAGGAATGATTCATAATAGTCATTATGAATCTGTTATGTATTAAGTTAAGTTTAACTTATTACTAGATTAGTTTAACTAACTAATTAATACAAGTAGTTGTACATTTACTAGTTGAGTAAATATACAATGTGTTAATTAAAGGTTATCCATGATATGATTTAAAGCTATTAAATCATATAGTAATTGGATAATATTATTGTATAAATTATATAAAGGTTATTATATAATTAACTATTAAAAGTATAAATACAAGTGTATAATTTCGTGTATATGGGTACCGAAATTATAGTGTGTTAATACTAGACATTTGATCGTTAAGTGCAATAATAATAAACTAGTTAAACTATAAGGGATGGAATTGTTAAAAGGAAGTTTAATTAGAGTTCTAATATTAATTAAACTAGAAGGGTTCTAAGCGTAACTTATTTGTATATAAATAAAAGGCTTAGGGTAACCCTAAAACCCCTTACAACACCTCACGGATTCCTTGTCCCCTCTCCTATCAATCTCGGCCGAAACACCAAGAACACAAGTCTTGTGTTCTTCGTGTTCTTCGTTCGTTCTTCGTGTTCTTCAAGTCTTGAAGATCCAAGATCGTTGCAAGTGATCATCTAGAGGATCGTTCGTCGTGTTCATCATCAATGGACTTATCTTAAGCATTAACCTAAGGTATGATTCATGGAACACTCTTTCTTCCTCTCCTCTTGTTCGAAGTCGAACCAAGAACCCTAGGGTTCTTGGTAGTAGTCGACGAACACACAAGTATGTGTGTGTTCGAGTTCTTCGTACAAGGTTTCTTTCTTGTTAACCTAATCTAGTTCTCCAACATCCCAATCCTTTAGGGTTTAAGGATTAGGTTTAATCCCAATTCTGCATTTAGGGATTAAATCAGCTAGTTGGTTTTAAACGATCAAGAACAAGTTCATGGTTTTGGTCAGTATGGTCGAACCAAGTTTACTACGAGGTTGACCCAAGTGGTCGATCAGTGTTATGTGAAACCCTACATAGTGTAGCTATCCACTGATCATGAAGCAGTTAGCTCAGTACTTATAGCTGAAAGGGAAAAGGTTCAGGTACCAGTATATTTTATTAGTAGGGCGCTCCAGGGGCAGAGTTAACTTATTCGACAGTAGAAAAGCTCATTTTGGCGTTCATATACACTGTCCGGAGGTTGAAAAGGTATTTTCAAGCCCACCCAATTACTGTGCTGACGAACCAGCCTGTTAAGAATATTCTCCTTCAACCGGAGCGGTCCGGACGAATGGCCAAATGGGCAATCGAGTTAGGCGAGTACGACATATCCTTTAAACCCCGAACGAGTATTAAAGGGCAGGCCCTTGCGGATTTCTTGGTGGAAATGCCCGACGAAGAAGCAGTACTGAGCATAGAAGAAGAACTCCGGTCAGGTAGCAAGAACGGGTGGAAGATGCATACTGACAGAGCTGCCGGGGTTGATGGGTGCGGAGCAGGTATCGTCATTGCTGGGCCAAACGAAGAGCGTATAACATATGCGCTCTATTTTGACTTCAAATGCTCCAACAACGTATCGGAATACGAAGCATTACTAGCTGGTTTAAATCTAGCAAACAATCTGGGAATACGAACTTTGGAAGTATACACTGATTCGATGCTAGTCGTTAATCAGGTGAATGGCGATTACGAAGCAAAGGAAGAACACATGAAAAGGTACTTGGAAAAAGTGAAGGAGATGATACGGAAGTTTTAATCGGTCAAAGTCACTCAGGTACCAAGAACGAGGAATAAGGAAGCCGATGCACTAAGCAAAATGGCATCAATGCTGTATTACCACCTCACAAAAAAGGTCCTGGTAGAAATACTCCCTAGACGAAGTATAGAGGAGGGGAAGGAAGAGGTGGCAGAGATGGATTATAGAAGCGATTGTTGGATGACGCCAATTCAATGGTATATTGAATGCGACGTTCTCCCAGACGATGCTCGAGAAGCAAGAAAAGTAAGGATCAATGCAGGAAAGTACACGGTTAGAGAAGGAAGACTATATCGAAAAGGGTACTCCACTCCTTGGTTGAAATGTCTAAACCAGACGGAAGGGGAAGCAGTTATCATTGAGGTGCATGAAGGTTTATGCGGTTCTCATACCGGAGCAAGGGTTCTTACCCAAAAGCTACTCCGTCTAGGTTATTTCTGGCCTAAAATTTCTAAGGATGTGGAGGAGTATGTCAGGAAATGTCCGAGCTGTCAAGCCTACTCTAATATCCCGATTGCAGCACCCGTTAATCTTACAAGTATTCATAGCCCATGGCCGTTCTGCCAATGGGGTATCGATATAGTAGGCCCGTTCCCAAAAGCTCCAGGGGGCTTAAAATTCCTAGTTTTCGCAGTAGACTACATTACGAAGTGGGTCGAAGCAGAGCCAATGGCATGTATCTCAGGAGCGAATATAGTAAAATTCGCCTGGAAGCAGATCATATGCCGATTTGGTCTTCCCCATATGATCGTTAGTGACAATGGTAAACAGTTTGCCAACAATCCGTTTAAGGGTTGGTGTGAAAGGTCGAGCATTCGTCAAAATTTCACTTCAGTGGCTCATCCTCAGGCGAATGGTCAAACGGAGGTTACGAACAGAACAATCGTTAAGGGGATCAAGAAGCGTTTGGATAAGACGAAGGGAAGATGGGTCGATGAGTTACAGAGCGTGTTGTGGTCATACCGAACGACACCAAAGAGTGCCACGCAGGAAACACCATACAACCTGACGTACGGCTCTGAAGCAATCATACCTATAGAGATGATCATACCTTCTCCGCGAGTGGAAACCTTCCGTCTGGAGTGTAACGAAGAAGCATTAAGACACAACTTATATATTGTGGACGAAAGAAGGGAGGAAGCCGCAGCTCGACAATCCATGTACAAGGCACTAACATAGCCATATTACAACAGAAAGGTCCGCCACGTCAGCTGTAAAGTCGGAGATTTGGTGCTCTGAAAGAACGAAGCTAGTCTTTGTCACCCCTTGGGTAAGTTGGCTCCCAATTGGGAAGGCCCGTATCGAGTCAAAGAAGCCCGACGAAATGGCTCGTATGTACTAGAAACCATTGCAGGAATGGTGCAAATTTTTATTTCATATTTTTTATCTTACGACTAAGAAAGAATAGAAATTAAACAACGACTAAACGAAAACACTCATAGCTATGGGCAGGGTCGTGTGAACCGAAAGGTCGCCACGGTCCTGCAACCGGACGAAAACCAGATTAACAAACGAAACTAATCGAAACTTTTCTTTTCAACAATGTGGGGGACGCCCTACTAAGTAAGAAAATACGAAACAACAACATTTTATATAAACGAATGTAAAAGACAAAAGAAAACATCATATTCCAATTGATCATTCTGTTACAAAATAAGGGAGCACACTCCCATTACAAAAAGGAACAAACGAAACAGTCCTAGTACCTAAGGATTAAGATTACGACCGGAGCTCTCCCCGATGTCTTCCGGTCCGGAGGGTAGACCATTCACCAACTTTTTCACCTCATCCAAGCTAACAACACCCTCCTCTAAAGAACGCATCAGGTCATAATCGGAAGCAACCAACTGACTGAAGAGGGTCATAATGTTGTTTTCTGCATTAGGGTGATTGTGCACCAACGGGCGAGAACCAAGAAAGTCCTCATACTCCTTATGAGTATCTAGGTGACCCTGGTAGCGACCCAGGTTCATGCTCTCCTCCTGTAGAACCACGTTACGGTTAACAAAGTCATCGGAAGACAAGAAAACTTGAATCATTCCGGAAATCCCCTTCTGCATTAGCCACAAGAAACTCTCACGATCTGCATCTGCAGACACCCTCTGATCTTCAACTTCACGTTTCAACGCCTCACAATCAGACGAAACCTTAGCACGGTTACGTTCCACCTCACGGAACTGCAAATCCTTATCAACAGCGGCACTCTCCAGCTCAGCAATTCTAGCTCCGGAGGAACTCTGTTGCTCCTCTAACTCCTTTACTCGCTCCTTCAACCTAGTGTTTTCTGCAGAAAGATGCTCGAATGACTCGGATAGTTGTTTTTTGCTCTCGGCCTCCTTGGCATAGAGAGACTTGCATTTTGCCATCAGACTTTCCAAGCGACCCAAATCCAGAGTCTGATCGGTAATTACCCGTTCGCGGCGAACATGATGTTCTTGAAGCACGGATAGCATCTCGACAGTACCCAATAAGTTTTCCTTCATTTTTGCAAAAGTATCAGCTTCAGAAACTCCTCCCAAATCTATAATTGGAGGGGGAGTTGAGGTAGTAACATCAACGACGGGCGTCGGAGGCACAGTGACCACAGGGGGAAATTTAGGAGGAACAACGAAGGAGCTACTCCGGGTAACCGGAGGGTTGGTCTCAACTGCTGAGGAGCTTCTCAAAGGGTCGGAACCGGTAGAAAGGGTAGCTCCTGTTTTGGAAAATCAGAAAAGAAAGCATGTGAGCGTAAAAACCAAAAGGAGCATACGATAAATTATACCACGCACATACCAGTAAACGGAGGATTTGGGAGTGAAATTTGACTCTTGGTAGGTCAAGGGGTATAAAGGCTTCGGGTAGATAATGACGATCCGGCACTGGCACCAAGTAAGCAACTACTAAATCGAGCTAAGGCAGACGACCCGGACGATAAGGGGGGAAGTCTGGGGATTGGCACGGAAATGGGCTGCATGGTATCAACATCAATTACGGGGGAAACAGTTGATGTAGGCCTCCCACCAGAAGCAGCAGCAGAACTCTTCGCTATGATCGAAGTAGAAATCGGAGCTTCGGAAGCAATAACGTCATCCGGTAAATCTGTAACAAAGCATCAATAGGTTAGAATGAGGAAAGTCACCTTTAAAGTAATAAGCCTTTTACCTTCTAAGAGCACCCTTCGACGCTTCGGGGAAGAGGATTGAACATCTTCGGCAACATTTCTCAACCGAACCTTTTTCTCCACAGAATTGGAAGGGTTCGCAGATCGTTTCCTTCGGAGTCTTTGCAAACTCGGTTGCGGTTCCAGAGATGCCGAATCTTCAACCCCAAGTTCATCACCGGTGGTGGGGTCGATTTCAACTCCTTGCACAACCATGTCCCCTTCAGACTCCTGGAGGGACCCAGACGGTTCTCGAGTGGCTTCAGAACTAGCACTCTCCGTAGAAGGAGGAAGAAAAGGGGTTACCCGACCGTCAACCACAGAAATAGTACTTTGTGGGGGCTTACTTTTATCCATTTCCAAACGTTTTAACAAAGACACAGGATGACCATTGATCTACCAGATAGGGCGAATGTTCTGGCTAAGGTAAAACGGACTTAGATCAGCCATGCCCAAAAAGATTTCATCCGGATCATCCCAGACAAACCTCGCAGAAGACAAACCCCCGACATAACTTTTCTCTTCAAGAGTAAGTTCTGGAAGGGGTTCAGAGGGTCTTCTTGTAACCACCCCCACGGCACAGCAACGTCATTAAAGGCAGATCTTTTCACAAAGAGGAACCCAAACTTCCAGTCGTGGATATAATCTTTCAGGCCTGAGACACACTCTACCTGCCCTTGACGGTGAGCGAAGGTGGCCCAGTCAGATCGGCCTGCCACAATATAAAGATACCGAAATAGTTTCACGGAAATAGGAATCCCTAAAGCACGACACAACATAATAAAACCAATAAATTTCCGAAGGGCGTTTGGTGCAAGTTGTGCAATGTGGATACCAAGATCTTGCAAAACGGTGAGAATGAAGTTGTCAACAGGAAAGCGAAGGCCGCCATGCAGGAATTGAAGGTATATGGGTTCATAGCCTTCGGGAGCGGATTTTATGGTATCATCCTCACCCGGAATGCGAAGGTCAAATTGCGGATCAATGTGGAATTCTGAGATGATTTGGGGGAGGTCAGAAGCTTTTAGAGTACAAAAAGTGTTCATCGCGGTTCGTACAGATCGAGCAGATTTGTCAGTTTTTTCCTTTTGTTTGTCTTTCCTCATAACGTCAATAAACCAAGAAAGGCAAAAAGGGGGGAAGAAAGGGGAGTGTAGTAAGAAGGTGTGAAGAGACGGTAATGAAGGAAACGGAGTATATATGAAGACGAAATGTCAAAGGGCGCCTAGGATATCTGAGAAGAACCTAACGGTCGAAACGTCGCTTCAACAACGGTAACTTTTTCAAAGTTCTCTTTCTAACGGTAACTTTCTACAAAGCAATCCGTAACGACGATTAAAGAGTTTAGTCAAAACAATGCAACTACGGTTAAGCCTTGTCTTAACTAGAGGGACTTAATAGTGTATAGCCCTTCTTCGACGTTGCATGCTACTTTAAGGCATGCATGGCGATAAACTCCCAAACGAATAAAACGACGACGTCCAAAGCAAGGCCCGAGGGCATTGGGAAGGTAAGCGGGTCTTCGGGGTCGTCCACATGCGCATTAAATGCGAAGCGGCGCCGAAGCGTGTAGCAAGGTTTTGTCCAACGGACAATAAGATTTCGGCTAACCAGTTTATCCAGAGGACATTAACAAGACTCGGACTAAAGGATGAACCTCTAGATGTCCCGCCAAAACCTTCCGTCCATAAATAAAGACCCTCAGGTCGGTAAACAACACACACAAAATTCGTTCTATCACTTCATTACTTCCTCCGCATTTACTCTCTGATTCTCACCAACCAAACTACTTCGAATTCAATTAGCATATCAATTCCGTCTTATAAATACAGACACCGACTTAAGCATCGGAGTGCCTTCGCGAGGATCACCTCGTGAGGCTTCTGACTTAGGGTTTCCCTCGTGTTTGACTTGCAGGTCTTGACGGAACGAAGCGCTCTCCATCTGCGGAGAATCTGGGATTCAACAGAAGTGAAATCTGAAATTGGGGACACAAAGATTAACACATTCATATGAAATCGCCATTGTACGTAGATGATAAGGTTAATTTAGAAGTGGGTTTGGAAGCTATTACTGGTTGGATTTGTTCTCATTCATTTCAGGAGCTTTTTGGGTTCCATAATGGATTAAGTTTGGGTTTTTTTTTTTTGAAAAAAAGCATAAATTTTCAGTTACCTAGTGTTAAACCCGAAATAACCCGACCCAACCCGGAACCGAACTTGAACCGTTATTCCGTCCGGTTAAGAAAAACAAACAAAAACACCTTTCATGAAATTAAGAAAACTCCGTACTATTTTGGCCTCCCAACGGTTGCTTTTGGCAACGAATAGACGTATAATTTGTTCTTAGTCAATTTTTGAGGGCATTTTATAAACACCAATCAGCTATTTATTACTTATTATTTATAGGATATTTTGAGCAGTTACTTTTTGAATAACAAGAATGGTATGTTATCTCTGCTATATATAATGAGCGAATAATTTCTAATATTAGCAGGTCTTAGATTAGACATTCCATTTGTGCAAGGTCTTAAACCCACAACAAAATTGGGAAAAAAACATTGTGCACGAGTTTCGAAGTTGGGACCTCTACCAACACATATATAAACCTTACCACTACACTACATCCAATATTTGGTAACCAAACTAAACACATAATCCCTATGCTTTCATGTGAGATGAAATTCATCATAGCCATTAAAATTTATGTTTTTTAACATTGATTTATAGAAAGCCTTAAATACCATAATCAGTTATGGGCGGAAACTTATTCAGAATCATTTATTGGCGGAAACAATGTCCACCAATAATACTTACATTTTTTAACATCAAAATCCTTAAACCAATTGCCTAAAACCAATTATTCATTAAAACATGCTTTTTTTTAAATGATCCAGCCACACATTTGATATGCAAAATATGCGGGGTTTTTTTTAATATGATTCAGCCACCAAGATTTTTGTCAACACATCCATAGAATACCAAGATTTCCTCTCTTCTTCCAATCGCATTTCCATGGAATTACTACGACCCATTGATTTCGTCTCACCTGTATATGTAAGTTATCTTCTAATAGTATATATATACTCCATCTTGAAGCATCATATTATTCTTTCATAGCTTCAATCACCCAATATGTACTTCAGTGCTCCAAGTACCACCACGACCGGTTGAAGAAGTAGAGGTAACGTCTATTTGACTAAATTTATTGTTTTAAATTCTTACTTTACAAATCATTAATTGAGTGCTATCTCATATTTTTCGGCTTGTCTTTTTAAGGAATTTGATGGCTATGTTCCCATTGAAAACTTTGAAGACCTCTGCTATCCTCAATATTGGTACAAATGCAGATTTGTGCGCGTTGAATATGTTTGGCTTGACCGAAAACATAACCAACTATATTTGTTTCTGCTTGACATATTTGTAAGTTACTACTATGTTAAATGTGATAATCATTTATTAATAAAATAAAGTGAAATCTATTTATTTGCTAATTATTTTGTGAGATTGTTAATCTAATATTCTTTTATGTAACAATTTTATTAAGCATTTGCGTCTTGACTTAATGATCCAATGTTTCGAGAAAATCTTCTTTTGACTTGAATACATATAAAGTGGAAAACTAAATTATGACTATCATTAAATGAGAATAACTTTTTCATGGTTTATGAGATGTAATTTACGTTTTTTTATTGTTTTATAGAAGGCATTGAATACCATAATCAATTATTGGCGGAAACTTATTCAGAGTCACTAAAATTTACGTTTAAATTATGACTATCACTACTATATTAAATGTGCTAATCATTTATTAATTATATACAGTGAAATTTATTATTCTCTATCTTTTTTTTGTTACTAAAAATCATTTATGTCAGAGGCACATATTTGCAGCGATGATCCCCCCAGGTTAGTTTCTGCATATCAAGAACGAAAATTAGAAGGTTGTGTCTTTTCTTTAAAGTATTTCAAAATTGATTACAACATTGTCGAATACTTTCCACGCTTTGACAACTATAGCTTTGTTCGTAATAAATGGGCAATAATATTCAACACTAAATCCGAGCTTGCCGAGACTACGAATGGAGAAGATGTCTGGTTTCCCAAGTACCCGTTGGTCAGATCTCCCACATGGCTCTTGGAGGATCACACAAGTCGACAAATGTTGATTGGTACATCTACGTTTTGTTTTACCTTTTCCCCTTACAATGGTACATTTTTTTAATGTGTACCTTTTCCCCTTACAATGGTACATTTTTTTAATTACTAACCCTGTCACAGATGTTGCTGGAAACATGTCGAACGGTTGCTTTTTTTTTTACATTCAGTCGGATATCGTGTGCAATGCTGCTGCATGATTGTCGCTAAGTCTTTATACCTAATTTACATGATCACCACACCTAGGAATTAACCCATTTAAAATGTAACATCCGACAAGGGCAACCGGGTAAAGCTCATCTTGTATCATATACCGGCAGGCACAACCACAATGATTGGAAGATCTGCTTCTGAAAACATAAACGTGTACGCAGCTTGCGTGAAACTGATTAGAACACAAACATGTTATTTCCAATATTTCGATATTCATTCTACTTTCCATAATTGGGCATACCCAATTACCTGACATGGTTTTTATCCATAAAATATTGATACCTCTTTTGATTTGGATACATTTCAGTCAACCATCTTGTTTCGACCGACGTTACAAACATTGAGTTCAAAACACACAATTATATATACGTTATTATTGATTTCATTTTATAACTGGCCATTAAATCTTTGTATTAATATTCATTTAATGTGTTAATTTGTAAACAGTATTACCTCCATTCTATATAAAATAGACGTCTCACCCATTTAATCTTTGCATTCATGATACAAAACGCATACTATCTACAAGCACCCGTCGCCGTTTTCATCAAAAATCTGCAAACCATTATAAACAACGGTATTAGTTATCACCCACTCCTTTGTTTTTTCATTCAATTTTTAAACTTTTGATACAAATTTTATTGCTATTGTGTATGACTTTCGTAAATTATGATCTTTTTATAATAGGTATTCTTAACATGTCAACAATCGAATTGCACTTTATAAGAAACATTTAGGATTTCAAGGACAAAATTCACCTCAAGGTCAGGGTTCTATGAATGTGGCCCCACACGAACTTCAACAATAAAAAAGAGATAATATCACTTGTGATGCTGTTACGAGGAGATATTACACTTAATCATATTCGATAAATGATCATTAGGTATAGATATTATTTTTACTAAATTAACTATTAATTAACATCATATGTATTATCCATTTTTTGTAGGGAGGCAAGATTCAAGCTTCTATTTACATTAAATTGATGAGTAGATATAAAAAATATTGAAGGAAGACGGTGTTTACTATATCAGAGGATGTAAGTTGTGGGAGACCAAGTCAAGTTTTACATTTACTGGCCTGAATGAAAAGCTTTCATTTCAATCAAGCACAACGGTTATAGAATGCACTGACTGGTTTGGTCCATTACATGGTTTTGAGTTTGCCGCATACGAGAACATTTTGAATAACTCATTACTAGCCTCGAAGTCAATTGGTAAAATTGAATCCATTTTAGTATGTAGGAGTTATATGTTAAATTAACCTATACCACTACTAATTAGTGATATCTTTTTTAGATGTAATCGGAGAAATTTGCGTCGTTGAAAGTTTTAATTCTACAAGTGAAGACAGGAGCAAGCATGTAACACCTCAATTTTCAAATCAACATTTAAATATCATTTAATCCAAAAATACATAATATTGTATCAATGTCAAATACCGGTTTTACCAAAAACGAAAAGGTTTCTTGTTCGAGATTATCAGAGTTTACAAAAACGGTGTTACAAATTATATCTTAACCATAGGATAAGGACTCTAATCATCAACACCGAGCTAATCTCAACAAGGCCTCTTCTAAACGGGCCTCCTAGATCTTCGATCCCGAACCTGAGTACATAGCAAAAACACAAACATAGTACGTGAGACACAATTGCCTCGTGAGATACATGGGTTTTAGACCCGATAAGCAATTAGTCAAATAATATCATTTAATCTTAAAATAATATTACTAAGTTTGTTTTGGGTCACTTTATCACTTTCATCATTGGCCAATGTCAAGATAATCGGAATGCCTCCAATCTATCAAGACCATCATTTCCACGGTAATCGGAATGCCTCCAATCTACCGGGACTCATAGGTATTGGGTAATCGGAATGCCTCCAATCTACCACTAACCTTAAGGTACCGTAATAACCGGAATGCCTCCAATCTACTACGGCCCTAGGGACATCATCATCGTCATCATTACTTATCTTTTATCGTTATGAGCTTACAGCTCCATCATTTCTCAATCATTCAATCATTTCATCATCATACAAGCAATTCATCATAAATCACATAAATGACTAGATTACTTAAAGACTCGACAAAATTATTTAATCATAAAACATTTACTAGCTATGTACCCAGTTTGAAAGTTCACATGTACTCACCTTAGCCAAGCTTATCCAAGGTTGTGTTTCCTTGAACACCAATATCACTTTCCAAGATTTGAATGCCTCAAATCTTCCAACCGACAATCTATACCAAAACCAATACAATGGTTGCATTAATCATCTATACTAACTACATAATCTATGGCTAGTTAACTACTAGCACCATTTTCCCCAAAATTACCAAACCCTAATTTCAATAATTACCATATTCTCGTGTATTCATAACATGACCACGTTTTTCATAACAAAATACCATAGATCTAAGTTATATTACTTCCCTTTAACCATTCATGAACGATTCCATAACTAGGGTTTGAGATTCAAGCTTTCCCTACTTGAATCTATGGCTAAAAACTCAAGAGGAATGAAGATTTACCTTAGATCTTCAACTTAGGAGCAAGATTCACCAAGATTTGATGAAGATTGAGCTCCAAACGATGCTTCACACTCAAAAACCGTCCACACACTTGAAGAGAGGAAACTAGGGTTTTTGGGAGTGCATTTATGGCTAAAACCCGAATTTATTGTTCTGGTCGGAAGGGCTCGCGCCGAGCTCGCGCCGCGAACCTACCTGTGCAGCAGGGCTGCACTTTTCGGTCTAGGTTTCAACACGGTTTCGTCCATAACTTTCTCATACGGACTCCAAATGACACGAAACCAATTCCTACGTGTTTTGAATGATTTATCCTTATTTATCATATTTTTGCACAATTTATTTATTTACAAAATTCGGGTCGTTACAACTATCCACCCCTTAAGGAGATTCCGTCCTCGGAATCTCATCATAATTCACAAAGTTCGGGTACCTTTTCCGAATCTCATCCTTGACTTCCCAAGTCAAGTTCGGCCCAAGTGAATGCTTCCACTTGACCAACACCAATTCAATTTCCTTATTCCGAAGTTTCTTGGTTTTCGACTCTAGTATGGCTTCGGGTTCCTCAATCAATCGGTTCGGGGCATCCACCCGCAACTCTTGTAACGGAATTATATTTTCAACCTCACCCACGAACTTCTTCAAATAACTTACATGAAACGTATCGTGAACACCTTGGAGTTCGGGTGGGAGTTCTAACTTGAAAGCTTGCAAACCGACCCGTTTCAAAATCTTAAACGGGCCAACATACCTTGGGCTCAATTTGCCTTTCTTACCAAACCGCATTACGCCTTTCCAAGGCGATACTTTCAACATCACCATGTCTCCAACATTCAAATCATACGGTCTCTTTTTCAAACCCGAGTAGCTTCTTTGTCGATCTTGGGCTATTTTCATATTTGTTTGGATTATCCCAATCTTTTCATTGGTCAATCTCACAATCTCGGGACCCGTGAGTTTCGTCTCACCCGCTTCAAGCCAACACGATGGAGTTCTACACTTCCTTCCGTACAACGCCTCATAAGGGGGCATCTTAACCGTCGATTGGTAACTATTATTGTAGGAGAACTCAACCAACGGTAAATGTTCATCCCATTTACCACCAAAGTCTAACACACACGATCTTAGCATATCCTCAACCGTTTGAATGGTCCTTTCACTTTGACCATCGGTTTGCGGGTGGTAAGCCGTACTCAACCGCAATTTCGTTCCCAACTCCTCTTGCAACGATCTCCAAAATCTCGAAGTAAACCTCGCGTCTCTATCGGACACAATCGAAAACGGGACTCCATGAAGTCTTACTACCTCATCCACATACAACTTTGCCAACTTCTCAAGTGGCATGGTTTCCCGAATCGCCAAGAATAATGCACTTTTGGTCAACCGGTCAACAATGACCCAAATGGCATCGTGGTTCTTGCTCGTCTTTGGCAACCCAACAATAAAATCCATTGTTATATCATCCCATTTTCCGGCCGGGATTTGCAACGATTGAGCTTCCCCGTAAGGTACTTGATGCTCGGCTTTTACTTGTGCACACGTGGCACACTTAGAGATATACTTTGCCACTCTTGCCTTCATCCCGGGCCACCAATACATCTTCTTCATATCTTGATACGTTTTTGTACTTCCCGGGTGGATCGAATACTTAGACTTATGAACATCATTTAGTAACTCCTTTCGGGTACCCCCGAACTTGGGAACCCAAATTCGACCACCGACGGTTTTCAACCCTTCCTTGTTTTCCACGAAGTGTTGGTTCTTTCCCAAACGCTCTTGCCTTAATTCATCTTTCTCCATCACTTCCCGTTGGGCATTCTTGATCCGTTCTACTATACTCGATACTACTTCAATACGTGTTAGCTTTCCCTTAATCGGCTTTTCATACACCTTTCGGCTCAAGGCGTCGGCTACCACGTTGGCCTTCCCCGCATGGTAGACAATTTCACAATCATAATCTTGTATCAATTCAATCCATCTTCTTTGCCTCATATTTAAGTCTTTCTGAGTAAAAACGTATTGAAGACTTTTGTGATCCGTATACAACGTACACCTTGTACCATATAAGTAGTGCCTCCATAACTTCAAAGCAAACACTATCGCCGCCAATTCCAAATCGTGAGTCGTGTATCTTTCTTCCGCATTCTTTAGTTGTCTCGAGGCGTAGGCAATCACTTTCCCCCGTTGCATCAAAACACAACCCAAACCTTTATGTGAGGCATCACTATACACGACAAAATCTTCCATCCCTTCGGGTAACGTGAGAACCGGGGCGTTACACAATTTTTCTTTCAATGTGGCGAATGCTCTTTCTTGCTTTTCTCCCCACACGAACTCACTACTCTTTCGGGTCAACAAGGTGAGTGGTGTCGCCACTCGGGAAAAGTCTTGAATAAATCGACGATAATATCCGGCAAGGCTGAGAAAACTTCTCACTTCGGTTGGAGTTCGTGGCGGTTCCCACTTCATAACCGCTTCAATCTTTGACGGGTCAACTTTGATTCCTTCTCGGGACACGACATGGCCAAGGAATTGGACTTCTCGAATCCAAAATTCACACTTAGAAAACTTAGCATACAATTTCTCTCGTTGCAGCACTTCTAACGTTTGCCTTAGATGACTCTCGTGTTCTTCTTCGGTTTTTGAATAAATAAGAATATCGTCAATAAATACGATAAGAAACTTGTCGAGGAATGGTTTGCAAACCCGATTCATAAGATCCATAAAAATGGCCGGTGCATTAGTCAACCCGAATGGCATCACCAAGAACTCGTAATGCCCATAACGTGTACGAAACGCCGTCTTCTCGGTATCTCCTTCTTTCACTCGAACTTGATGGTAACCCGATCTCAAATCGATCTTCGAGAAATAGTCGGCACCTTGGAGTTGATCAAACAAGTCGTCGATTCTAGGCAATGGGTACCGGTTCTTTATAGTCATCTTGTTCAACTCTCGGTAGTCAATGCACATTCTCATTGAACCGTCTTTCTTCTTGACAAACAATACGGGCGCACCCCATGGAGACGAACTAGGACGAATAAATCCTTTGTCGAGTAATTCTTGCAATTGGGACATCAATTCCCGCATTTCGGTGGGAGCCAAACGGTATGGAGCACGAGCTATCGGGGTCGCTCCCGGAACTAAATCAATACGGAATTCTACTTGCCTCTCCGGTGGCAATCCCGGTAAATCGTCGGGGAATACCTCGGGAAAATCCCGAATCACCTTTACATTTTCCACCGACTTCTTCTCTTTCCTTCCATCTAACACATATGCTAAAAAGGACGAACATCCTTTGGCTAAACATTTCCTGGCTCTAACCGCGGTCATAAGACATGGCAAATGGTGTCGTCTCTCACCATACACATAAACTTTTTTATTGTCGGGAGTCCTTATCGAGACTATCTTCTTCCCACATAAAATTTTTGCTTGATTCTCACCCAACCAATCCATACCTATAACTATATCAAAACCCGCAATTTCCATGGGTAATAAATTCACCTTAAACTTTCTCCCATCTATTTCCAATTCACAATTCCGACACATATGTTGAACTATGGAGGTTTTACCATCCGCAATTTCTATATCATAAATTTCATCAAGAAGTTCTAATGGCACATTCAACATCACAACAAAATCATGTGACACAAACGAATAAGTAGCACCCGAGTCAAATAAGATCCGGGCGGGAATAGAATTTACGAGTAGGGTACCTGAAACGACATCGTGGGCCTCCTTTGCTTCTTCTCGGGTAAGTTGGAAGGACCGTCCCTTGACCTTTGTCGGCTCCGCTTTCTTTTGAGCGGTCGACACTATGGTCTCACTTCCCTTCTTCGGGCATGCATTGCTATAGTGCCCTTTTTCATGGCACGAATAGCACTCGATTTCATCCAACGGTTTGACCCGGCAATCCCTTGCCAAATGTCCCGGCCTTCCACACTTGAAACACGACTTTGAGTCCACCAAACATTCTCCCTTGTGGTCTTTGCCACACTTCTTACAAGTACCAACACTCGATTGTTTAGAGAAGGTCGGGGTGAACTTTCCCTTCTTCACCGAACCCGAGCTCCCCTCAAACTTTCTCTTCTCAAACTTTTCAAACTTCGGCCTCTCGTTGATTCTTCTTTGGCCAACCTCTTCAACATTTCTCGCCGCACCGATAGCCTCATCGAGTGTGGCGGCCCTTTTAACCTCCAATTCATACTCCCACGGGAGTCCATTAGCATAACGAACAATCCGGGATCTCTCATCCGGATACAATTTGATCACAAACGGGATTAATCCCGTGAACTTTTTAGTGTACTCATCGACACTCAAACTTCCTTTCTTCAAATGCACAAACTCCTCTTGAAGTTTCTCCAAGTTTCTCTCGGGGCAAAACTTTGCCTTCAACCGTTTCACAAACTCATCCCAAGTCATCTTGTACATCGCCCTCTTTCCCAACGTTTCATACAAAGTATCCCACCACACGAGGGCCTCATCCTTCAACAACCGGGAAGCATAAATCACCATATCACCTTCCTTGCATTTACTAGCTTCAAGGACTTGTTCGGTTTCACGGATCCAACGGATCGTGACTTTCGGTTCGGAGCTACCATAGTAGTTATCGGGCTTGAAAGCCATAAAACTCTTATAAGTACAACCCTTTCTTTCCCTCGGCTCGGGGTCACTTTCTTCCTCAGTTGAAGACTTTTCAGTTTGAGCAACGCTACTCGACTTGCTCTTCGTGCGGGGTGGAGATTCCTCCCGCCTTTCACGTGCCTTATGCTCATTGAGGATTCGGTTCACATCCTCGTTCACTATGTCCCTCATTTGATTGAACATAGTTTGGAGGTGTTCCACGGTGACCGGGGTGTGAGTATTCCTTTCAACACCCGAATTTTCCTCCCCTTCCCAAGGTGGAGGACCAAACACCGGTTCGACAATGTTGTTCGAATCTTGCCCTTGATCAAGTGGGCCTCTTGTACTTCTAGTTCTCACCATTTTGCTATAATAAGACATTAATCATTTAGAAGTCAATTTATCAAAGTAACGGTAACATTGACCGTCCCAAAACCAAACATGACCTAATCCTCCAAGGTCAACCCTATTGAACCTACACTTAAGGTCTCAATAGCCAATTCACAAGTATCCTATGGAACCTACGGTCCTACTAGCTCAGTTTAAGTCTAGGATGGTCAACTCAACCTAGTTCGCTTAAACTATAGCTCTGATACCAAGTTGTAACACCTCAATTTTCAAATCAACATTTAAATATCATTTAATCCAAAAATACATAATATTGTATCAATGTCAAATACCGGTTTTACCAAAAACGAAAAGGTTTCTTGTTCGAGATTATCAGAGTTTACAAAAACGGTGTTACAAATTATATCTTAACCATAGGATAAGGACTCTAATCATCAACACCGAGCTAATCTCAACAAGGCCTCTTCTAAACGGGCCTCCTAGATCTTCGATCCCGAACCTGAGTACATAGCAAAAACACAAACATAGTACGTGAGACACAATTGCCTCGTGAGATACATGGGTTTTAGACCCGATAAGCAATTAGTCAAATAATATCATTTAATCTTAAAATAATATTACTAAGTTTGTTTTGGGTCACTTTATCACTTTCATCATTGGCCAATGTCAAGATAATCGGAATGCCTCCAATCTATCAAGACCATCATTTCCACGGTAATCGGAATGCCTCCAATCTACCGGGACTCATAGGTATTGGGTAATCGGAATGCCTCCAATCTACCACTAACCTTAAGGTACCGTAATAACCGGAATGCCTCCAATCTACTACGGCCCTAGGGACATCATCATCGTCATCATTACTTATCTTTTATCGTTATGAGCTTACAGCTCCATCATTTCTCAATCATTCAATCATTTCATCATCATACAAGCAATTCATCATAAATCACATAAATGACTAGATTACTTAAAGACTCGACAAAATTATTTAATCATAAAACATTTACTAGCTATGTACCCAGTTTGAAAGTTCACATGTACTCACCTTAGCCAAGCTTATCCAAGGTTGTGTTTCCTTGAACACCAATATCACTTTCCAAGATTTGAATGCCTCAAATCTTCCAACCGACAATCTATACCAAAACCAATACAATGGTTGCATTAATCATCTATACTAACTACATAATCTATGGCTAGTTAACTACTAGCACCATTTTCCCCAAAATTACCAAACCCTAATTTCAATAATTACCATATTCTCGTGTATTCATAACATGACCACGTTTTTCATAACAAAATACCATAGATCTAAGTTATATTACTTCCCTTTAACCATTCATGAACGATTCCATAACTAGGGTTTGAGATTCAAGCTTTCCCTACTTGAATCTATGGCTAAAAACTCAAGAGGAATGAAGATTTACCTTAGATCTTCAACTTAGGAGCAAGATTCACCAAGATTTGATGAAGATTGAGCTCCAAACGATGCTTCACACTCAAAAACCGTCCACACACTTGAAGAGAGGAAACTAGGGTTTTTGGGAGTGCATTTATGGCTAAAACCCGAATTTATTGTTCTGGTCGGAAGGGCTCGCGCCGAGCTCGCGCCGCGAACCTACCTGTGCAGCAGGGCTGCACTTTTCGGTCTAGGTTTCAACACGGTTTCGTCCATAACTTTCTCATACGGACTCCAAATGACACGAAACCAATTCCTACGTGTTTTGAACGATTTATCCTTATTTATCATATTTTTGCACAATTTATTTATTTACAAAATTCGGGTCGTTACAAAGCACAAGCCTGCCAATCAAAATAAAAAAAACATAGAGTTCGTTGCAATTATTATATATATAAATAAAACCCATTTGGTGTCAAAAAATAATCCAATATACCTAATTACAGGGGTGCAAAAATCTTTATAACCTTGAGGGGGAACATGCTCATAGTTTACATGATTACATAGACTCCATACAACCAACCGATCGTGTCGTAATAATACTTCAATTTTCCAAGATAGACAATTGGAAGGGTACTTTTGAATTAATAATAATATAATTACGTATTTTCATAACTGATATTTGATTTGTCAATTTTTTATAACTTTACTGCTTGTTTCTTTCTAAATATATAGGTCCAACATCGGTTACCAGTTACTTTGAAGCAACATGTGTGTTCGTCAACAGTGGAATACAAGAGATACAAGATTTCAAACATAAGTAAGTTTCACTTACCATTTGATATATAAACTTTTTAATGGCACGTATATTGTCATAACTATATATTCACGTTTTCCTAACTACAGAATGAATAGGTTGATTGTTGAATCGGGTATGGACACTTCACCATCAAGCATCACCAAGAAGATTACATCTTCTTACTCTTTTAAAGATGATTTTTTAATAAACCAGAAGTTTGTAACTATCGTAGATATCTTGACCCCTGCATGCTAAAATTGGGTGCCCGATAATACATTTACGGAATATCGTCCCTCCCAGGGATTATGTAATGGCATGAGACTTATATGTCGGAAGTTTGAGCCAAACCTAATTGACGCGAAAATAGCCGTTGGCCAGCATGCTGGAAAAAGGGTTTTCTTGCCAAGAATATCTCTATCTCCCGAAGCCGACATGCTTCATTTCAAGTTGAAAAGAAAACAGTTTCCGGTTAGGCTAAGCTTTGCGATGACAATCAACAGAGCCCAAGGGCAGACAATTCCAAACGTGGGCGTTTATTTGCCGGAATCGGTGTTCTCGCATGGGCAACTTTACGTTGCCCTTTCAAGAGGAATTTGACGTGACAATACAAAAGTATTGGTAACTCCAGCAAAAAAATTTAATCTCGGCGGAGTTTACACAGCAAACGTGATGTATCGAGAGGTTTTACATGATGAGTAACACACATAAACAAACATCTTTCCCTGTATTATATACTTAATTAGGTTTATTGTTTTACCTCTATTTTATGCATATTTTTCATGCTAATGTACTGTATTCGTTATAAAAATATGTAACCAATTGATATTTAATCACCATGAATATATAGTTCGCAGCCACCGTATCGCGCGGGTTTTAACCTAGTATCTAGCAATGCACAAAAAATAGTTGGAAAGTGGTCCTTCTTGAGGTACTTGGTCCCCATCTTAGCCAGTAAGTTCCACCCTTAACCGCTTTCAAGTAGGTGTGTGCAGTTTAATCGAAAAATCAAAGTCGACCCAGAACCATTTGGATCCGCTTTTCGGTCATATGGCTAGTTCTAGGTTCCCTTTTCTTTTGTCTTTTTCGGTTCTCAGTTTTTCCGTTACAGTCCGGTTCGGTTCGATTCTGGGTTTTTCGGTTCTAGAATTTTTTTGATAATTTCGAGTCTAACTCAAGATATAGTTTATATTGATGATGTAGATTTCAGTTCTAAACCCGAAATAACCGGAACCGGAACCATTATTTCAGTCCGATTCTCATTCTTGTTTTTTTGTATTTTTTGATTTCAATCCAGTTCGGTCAATTATGAAACGAACACATCCATACTTTCAAGTCTATAAAAAACTTAAAAAGCAAATTGTGCTTAATATCCTATTTAGTTCGGAGAATAAATGATTGAGATATAACACCAATTTGTTAGCATGTTACATTAATTGGAGCCAAAATAGGTTTTCTCAAGATTTATGAGAAGATATGTCCGTGGTTCGCAACGAGTTTGCACCATTTAATATTTATGAAATAACTTATTCACATTACTAAATTTTATTTATAAAAACATTTTTTAAAAATAATTAATGAATAGTAATATTTTCTCCAATTAAATGTTATTTTAGGTAATATATATGTAAAGTTATTATTCTAAAAATTTGTTAGCAGTTGAACCTTCTATTTATAAACTAGCTAGTTGAAAACTATTATTTATATCGTTATCATAATATTAAATTACAATATACTACTTTTTAAAGTTGCATCAACTTTTCACAAACAAATTGGAGTAGGTTTATCAAAACAGCCTTTTTGCCCCCATTACCAAACATTATACACCCCACGAACGGATTGGGCAGAACATATTGTTTTCTGATTTGTTGGACAATCATTCACCATTAAAAAAAACAATATCTTTACAAGAACATATAAAACTCAAAACAACATAGTATATCCTCTTTAACTTCTTTTTCTTTTATCTTTTTGCTAAGTATAATACTGACATGAGATTGTGAGAAAAAAATGAAAATAATTATAGTGAAAAGATAATGTAGACTAAAACAGGATAATCACAAATTAGACTTGTTATTTATACGAATACTAGAAACAATTATTTTAATTATTACTGATTTAATGAAAATATAATCAAATCCAATTTTATAATTTTTTTGGAAACGGCAAATGATATCAACGGAAGCCTACTCGCAATTTTTCAGCGAGCACTCTGGGTTCGAGCTCCTTTACAGGGAAAACTCAGCCCCCATAGGAATTTTCAGGGGAAAAATCCCTTATATTTGGCACAACAAGAGGTGTTTACAGGATTCGAACTCCAGACTTCACGCCTCATATGGGAGTAAAACTCATGCATCAATCCAACTGAGCTAGACATCATTTGCAAATCCAATTTTATATAGACATCCCTTCTCAAAGAATATATTAGTCTTTAAAAAATCATGCATATGATTGTATGATTTATATGCTTATATATTTAGATTCTATATATTTATTTATTGATTGATGATTTTGGTTGATATATGTTATTTACATTTTTGCACACCGTCCTCACATACACGCCACATGCACAAATACACTTATTTATATGTTTTTTGTATCCTCATCATACTAAGACATTCAATTATGTGATTTTAAAGGTGTGTAACTCAACCTCATTGACTTTTTACCTTCCTTATAGGGTCGTATATATCTTATATTTGTGTTTCAAAGATTACATATAATTATAATCATACATGTATATATGTATGTATAGCACATTAGACCCAATTAGATTGAATCTATGTTCTTATATATACACATCTAGATTATATCGAATTGGCTTAATTCAAAATAAAGGTCATATATGTATATGGTATATTGGTATTTGTAGGGTCGACATCCCATGGTGGCTCGTGGGTCACTAGTAATTGACGATTCATTGCAACATGAAGGGGTCCTCTAGTCGAAGTTGTCTTTTAGATGTTTAATGCAACTTGAGGCCCATCCCCATAACCTTGATGGGCGGTACAAAGGTTGAACTAGAAAGTTCCACCAGCTGTAGCATCTTTGCAAGATAAAAAAACAGGGGTCAAAGGGGTTGCGGGGTAGAATCCTGAAATAATAACGAATTTAACATAAGTGACTTCCTGTTTGATTATATACAAAAACAAATCTCCAACAACTAAATTCATAAATCTACTAGACAGTTAACCACCAATTTAATAACTTTAAGAGCTAAAAAAAATACAAAACATCCACTTTGGGTCTTTTTATTTGTTTTAGATTTTAGGTTATTACGTCTTTGGATTTTGACTTGCATGGCTCGCTAATGCTTTTATTTCTTTTTTCATCTATTTGATCGAGTCGAATTTTTTTCTTTTAGCTGAACTTCGTCCTGTTAGCATCATCTATGCCTATAAAAAAAAGCAAAACAATATCAAAGTAGCATGGATTGGCAAGACAAGTGTACATAATTGTGCATTTGAAGTATACCCGATGGTGTATGTAATATGCGCATATTAGTTATCCACACAAAGAAAATTTCAAGGATGTCCATCATTTTTACAAAGTTCCGAGTAATAAATCTCAACCATTGATCAACAAAATCTAATGGTCAAGATTAAATACATATTTTATAATGAAGGGGTATTTTGGTCATTTGGCACTTAAAAAAATTTCGATTTTTCTTTTATTTTTTAATTTTCTTTTATTTTATTTTTAATTTTATTATTTTTCATTAAAAAATAATATTTATTTAATAATTACGTATAGTACTTAATCACATGTGATTTTAGTGTAAAATCACATGTGATTATATATTTAATCATATTCAATATTTTAGTTCAATCACATGTTATTTAGTACGCAATCACATGTGATTCAGTATGTAATCCATTATGTGTTATTAATAAAAAAAATCTATATAAAAAAATAATAATTAAAAAATAATTCTAAAATAAAAAATAAAAAATAAATAATAAATAAATAAATGTTTTATTTTTATAAAATGACCATAATACCCCTCAATGTATAAACTATGTGATTAATCTTGAACATTAGATCTTATTAATCAATGGTTGAGATTTATTTCTCGAGACTTCCTAAAAATGATAGACCTCCTTGAACGCAACTCTATCCACACATGATTGTGTAGATTTCCTATTCAATTCACCCTGTTGGGATCTCTCCAAACAGTTAATTATCAGTTTTTAATTTTATCAATAACTTATCAATTTTATCACATTAGTGCATAGATTTTTGTTAGGACCAAAATTGTAATAGTTTTGATCTTTAAGTCCGTTAGTTAACAAGTTCCTTGTTAAGTGGTAGATGGTATAAATACATGTAACTTTGACTTACAATGTAAGCTTTCCCACACTTTACAGATATACAATTTAGAAAGCTGTTCATCCATCTCGTTCTCTCTCGTTTACACACACTTACACCAACTACACACACTTACACAAATCTTCTATTTCTCACTTGAATCTTCATGAATTAGCTTGATTCTAGTCTTAAACGATCTATCAAGTGGTATCAGAGCAAAATCTCTATTAAGAGAAGATCCAAATCAGCTTAATTCGATCAAGATCTGAGAAAAAATGAAGAAAAGTTTGTTGCGTTCATGAAAATTTAATGTTGTAAATTTTTCGTTGAAATTGAAGATTTTATTGAAGATTCAAACTTCTCCATCGATTCTAATAACAATAGGATCAAGTTTCGTCCAATTCCATCAACATTCGATCCTCAATTTGATGATTTTAGAGAAAAAGTGAAAAAGTTAAAAACTTACTGTAAATCGAAGATTCGAAGCGTATATGTTATGGATTGAAGAAATTGATCGATACAAAGTGTTAGCATTTGGATTTCGAACAATTAGCAAGAAAAATCATTCAATTCGGTGAAGAATTGAACAAAATCAGATTAAAATGGTGAAGAAATCAAGCTGTGTTCGTACGCTCCAACTTCGGCTAGATGAACATGTTCGGCCCGAGGTTTAGATTGCAACAAGTTCGGCCCGAGAATCTCTAAGCCCAAGTAGTTCGGCCCAGGTACAAGTTCGGCCCGAAGTTTATTTGAATCCTAGTTCGGCCCGAGTATTGTTACTAGTTCGGCCCGAAGTGTTGTAACAAGTTCGGCCCATTTGATAACACAGTAGTTCGGCCCATCTCGAACAACAAGTTCGGCCCGAAGTCTAAACCTAGTTCGGCCCATATCACCATTACACCTAGTTCGGCCCATATCACCTTTTCACCTAGTTCGATCAAGATTTCTCCAGCTAGTTCGATACTAAATCACGATAACGATCTTCACCAAATTAAAAATTCAGTATTTCAACAATTAATAATCAATTCACAGTGTTCGTAATCAACTACAACAAACCCAGATTCAATTCAATCTTTGATCTTCACAATCTTCGTCTCTATCAAGTGATCTTCAATTAAAATCAATCGATATAAATTCCAGTGATTTCCAAGATCACTATAAATCTATCGACAGTGATTTCCAAAATCGATATAATCAACAAAAATAGACAATCCAGTGATTTCCGATTTGATTTTTATTAATTCCGACTTCAGAATCCAAAATCAACGAACTTCGGCTCCCAAATCAAAATCAAATTAAAATCAATTCCAATTAAAATCGTCAACTTGATTAAAATCGTCAATTCCGATTATCAATTGATCAGTGTTGGATTGCTTGATTTTTACCTACAAAAGTGTTCGGCTGCGTTCTTGACCAAATTGTGTTTCAGCCAAATTTTTTTTTTTAGCTCAATAACACTCAAAACGACATATTAAGCCCAATTGGACCAAGTGATTTAAGCTCAATATTCTAAGCCCAATATCTCTCGGCAATTTCTCAGCCCAAATGGTAAACCAACATATTTTTTTTTCTTTTCTTTAAATTTTTGTTTAAAACCATTTGACCACAAAATTTTTACGTGTTTAAATTTTCATCAAATTTACTTTTTATCACAAAATTTTGTTTAAAACCAAATTCATTTGACAACAAAGTTTTTGAAATCAAACACCACTTTTTGTCAAATAAATACTTTAATTGCTAGAATTTTTAAGTCCAAAATATTTTGTCATATCACTTTCATTTGATATTTGTCAATTTTGAACATAAAAGAGCTAAAATGGATGACAATTTAATAAAATCACTTCTAAATAAAAATAGAGCGCTAAAAGAGGAAATGTCTAGTTTACAAACTCAACAATTACACTATCAAAAAGAAATTTCTGAATTAAAAGAATCAGTTGAGTTGTGGGAAACTACAAGTACACACAATTATGCTTTATTTGAAAAATCGTTTTATGATAATGTTAAGAATCTCCGATTAAGTAATTACTACAAAGAAAAATTGGAGAAAAGTGAGAAATTAAATGAATATTTCAGAAATTGCAAAGTTGATATTTTAATTAATAAAGTTCAAACTCTTGAATCTGAAAATGCAAATTTCAAATCAAAAATTATAACTATTGAAAAAGATTCTGAAACAAAGCAACTTCAAATTGCTGAATTAACAAACAAACTTCATGACACAAATACTGTTAATATTTTGAACATTGAAAAATATGATTCTGTTTGTGCTGAAAATTGTATTTTGACTGATAAAATCAAACTACTTGAATGTAATTTTGGATCTGATTTACAAAAACAAATCAATATTTTTAATATTGAGAATATAAAATTGCTAGATAAAATTACATATCTTGAAACAGATATTTCTTTGTCTCAAAATAAAAACGAAGGTTTGTTAATTAAGCTAGAAGAAAAATCTAAAATCTTTGACAACGACAAATCAGTTTTACAAACCAAAATTTTTGAATTAGAAAATAAAATTGATGAGTCACAAAAATCTTTTAATGAAGAGAAACTGAAGTTGCAAATACAAATTCAAAATTTAAAATCTAAATCAAAAGAATCTCCTTTAACGGCAACGAATAAAAGTAAAAAGTTCAGAATGTTTTCTCCTGTCATGGCATATCGTGATATATATACTATCAAGCAATCTCAGATTAACAGAGGAAATTCTAAACATAAACCGAAATCTCAAATACGTTCTTCTACCAAACCTAAGCCTAGGAGATCCACGGTTTCACCACACTCTGATAAGAATTTGAATGCTTTCAAACAAGTTAATAGAGGAAATTCCGCACCTAAAACTCCAAATCAATTAGGTTCCTCTTCTAGACTTAAGCATTCTCAAATGGATAAAACTAAACCATCAACCGTGTTGAAACATTCGACTTCGTCAAAGAAAATCTTTTCCAAAACTAAATCTTTCAAATACTCGAGAAAAGATTTACTTTCCTTGGCACCTAAAATGAATTTTACACAAGTGCCACAAACATCTCCTGTTTATGTTTACAAAACATCCTCGATCTTAAAAGCTAAATGGGTTCCCAAAACTCCAATATCTCAAATAATTCCCCGGAAATTATTTGAAATTGAAACATCAAGTTTCAGTTTTTCTTGGAATTCTACATCTTTAAATCAAATCGATACAACTTATCGGTGGTTTTATTCCCACGCTAACATTGTCGGACCCAAACAAAAATGGGTACCAAAGGTTGTTTGATTTGTTTTGCAGGAGAAGGACTTATACACGCATCAGTGTATAACTCGAACCTCATCGTAAATGACTTATACACATTTCAGTGTATAACTCGCGCTTCATCTAAATGACTTATACACATTTCAGTGTATAACTCGCGCTTCATCTAAATGACTTATATACACATCAGTATATGACTCAAACTTCAAAGCAATGGCTTTCAAATACATTAGTTTGAAACCCGCTCTTAACCTTATTTTTCACGTAAATGTAAAAACTCTTTCCCAACTCCTCTATAAACTGTAAATTTTTCATTATTTTGTCGAGGGGGAGAAATTTTAATTCTACGGGGAGAATTATTATTTCCAGGTGGAGAAACTTTCTTATATCAATACTTTTATACCCGTTTGAATTTTTTTTTAATCGAACAATTTTTTTTTATCAAACGACAATACCTTCCTATGGTTTGCTAGAACCGGCATAACCTTCCAAGGGAAATATTTTTTAGCCAAAAGTGGTAAATGTGAGGGTATATGTCTTAGGGTATAGATTTAGGTGAGTGAAAGGTGATGTGAAAACATGATAATTTTAAGAAAACACACCTTTGAGTGCATCCAAACCGAAAATAAACCGGGCAACCTCACTAAATTGTGATCATTCATGTGTTGAATGATTCACCAGACTTAACTGGCCCAGTCAAGCATTTGCACTCCACCACCAACCACTCAGATTCCTCTCAATAGGAATTTGTTTCAATTCATCAGGGGACGTAGCACATAATCTATCGACTGCTCATTCGGAGTATGTTGGTATTGAAATAATTAACCTTCTGCCCCGGGTTACGTCTTCAATTGAATGCACAATGTGTCTAGATCTAACCGATAAATATTTCCAATTTAGGACACATACACTATTGAATATGAATCTCCGTGTATTCATCGGAACACTCATAGTGGCATCACAATCTGGTGTTTCACGAGGATTGAGTGGAAATCCTGCTAGAGCTAAAATCGTGCCAACTCTAACTGCAGGTCACACATTTGAATCCACTGTTGTGCAAACGACTATCGATTCATACTGTGTGTTAACGGTTACTCAATGTGAGTCCGGTATTTCCTCAATTGTTCAAGTTGCTGTGCCTAAACTTTTAAATCATAAAGGCAACAACTTATGCCGGAAACACATACTTTTCCGATGAAAAATCCATGTTATTCTTAAAAAGTAACATCATAAATGCTGAGAATTTGCACATGAGCGTTATAGTTCACTCTCAAATTACTCCTATGATCTGCTATAACCGGCATGATCTTCCCCAGGAGCCACCTACAATATAGGACAATATGTAAGGGTACATAGGTCTAGGTGAGCAGAATCAAGTATCACGGGATCTTGATTGGGGTGCGCAGAGATAAAATTTGAGAGGGGGAATGTAGTATGGGGTGCATTTCAGCTATACATGGTAAAATGAAATGAGGGAGTAGTCGAAAAATTAAAAAGTAAGCTTGAGTGAGGAGGGTGTGACAGGGTTAAAGAAAACGAAAAACCCTTCCCAAACTGATAAAAGCCGGGTTGCCACGTCTCTATCAGATTGCATGTGTTGCTCTCTGATATTGAAATAGACATCATGGACCCAGTGATGCAATGCACAACCCCCCCAGCCACTCAAGTATTTCTTAAAAAGTACTTGTTTCATTTCCACGGAGACTATCTCATATGCTATCGACATCTCACTTGGAGTTTGTTGATATTGAAACAGAGGACAAGTCTCTCCAGTCCTCGCCTTCGTTTGTCCACTAATTGAGTCTAGAACCGCAATACACTTTTAGGACACAAGGCGTAATACCAAGCTTATCTTTGTGATAAAGCCGGAACATTCATAGTGATACCAACATTCTTGGTATTCCACGATGATTGAATGGAAATCCTACCAGTGCTAACATCTATTCCAACACTGAACGTAGGTCACACAGTTTGTGTAACTGTTGTGTTAACGGGTAATCTATGTGATCCCGGTTTGCCCTATTTTGATTCGATATGTGATCCCGGTTTGCCCTATTTTGATTCGATCGTTGAGATTAAATGCCAAATGATTTGATCGGATATCTATATCATCAACTTGGATTCGGTTTTCGATTATACAATGTGATGTATCTTGCTTCATTCAAAAGATGCATAAATCATTCTTCATCACATTTGTATCCATGGGCTTCGAAGATTTTCTTCATTTCTCCTCGACGAACTTCACATTTTTCATGATGATTCCGATAAA
The DNA here is from genome assembly GCA_963853835.1 of Calendula officinalis. NCBI lineage: Eukaryota > Viridiplantae > Streptophyta > Magnoliopsida > Asterales > Asteraceae > Calendula > Calendula officinalis. The sequence goes on from OY970828.1 coordinate 37,130,975, forward strand.
TCTTAATCATCATGAGGGGGAGAAAATTTAATAAGAAGTTCAGTTTATGAAGAAATTGCTTTCAAGACTTAAGAAGATATATTAGCCCAGTTTACTCCACTTCAAAAAGACATATGCACCGATTAAGGGGGAGTTAAACAAGAAACCGAAGAAGATTTGTTAAAGAATAATTGTTTGTTCGAGGGGAAGCGTAAACTTCATCAACATTTTATCCCTAACAATAATTATCAATGATCATAAATCGACAAAGCCACAACTTTGAGAAAAGACTTCCGCTACAAATAACTCTATCTATCCATGGGTCTACATTTTCTTCGATTTACATGAAATAATTTGTGAAGAAAAAGAAACCGACTTATCTTCAGAAATTTCTCACAAATCCTCAACATTTTCATTTCAAATCTTAAACTGACAAATCATTCTATCCAAACCACAAATTCACATCCTTATCCATTTCAAAATTTAACCGTTTAAATCTTTCTTTCCAAACTCCATAACAACCACATACATACAAAAGCTTAACTGTACAAATCTTTTGTTCCATACAAATACAAATTATCCACATTCATCCAAATCCTAAATGTACATATCATTTTTCCATTCATACGAAACTTATATACATACACATCCAAAACTTTGATTGACAAATCATTCAAAAACATTATCATTATATACTCATCCTCTACCACAAAATTCAAAAACAACTTCTCCATTATCTGAAAACCCAGTCAAATCCTTACTTAACTGATTTTCCTTTCCCAAAATTTACAAATCTTTAGTAAATCAGTTATAGGATTTCCTCTCTCAAACATTATCAACGAAAAACATATTCTCTTTGAGTACCTTAAACTTCCAGATTTCTCAAATGTTTTGTTCTTAAAATTACAGAAAAACATTTTCTTGCCAAAGATAGATGATAACAAGAATCTGAAGTTTGAAGACTGGGATGAAGTATTAAAGATCAAAAAGGGGGAGATTGTTAGGACCAAAATTGTAATAGTTTTGATCTTTAAGTCCGTTAGTTAACAAGTTCCTTGTTAAGTGGTAGATGGTATAAATACATGTAACTTTGACTTACAATGTAAGCTTTCCCACACTTTACAGATATACAATTTAGAAAGCTGTTCATCCATCTCGTTCTCTCTCGTTTACACACACTTACACCAACTACACACACTTACACAAATCTTCTATTTCTCACTTGAATCTTCATGAATTAGCTTGATTCTAGTCTTAAACGATCTATCAATTTTTCTTCATTGATAAGAAGACAAACACGTTTATGCCAACATCTCTTTCTTACCTCTTCTGTTTTGTCATAACACCATATGACTTATATTACCATTTTAAATTACATACTGATTTTAATTAGTTTAAAAAAAAATTAAAAACAAATTTAATTATTTATAAAAATTATAAAATTGAAAACCATACCGTTGGTTATCTATATTCTGTGTTTCCGGGCCATGCGTAAACGTGGAAGATCTTTTTGAACATAAAACACGTTGGTGCCAAAATACAACTAGGCATAACTCGAACGATTTATAACGAGATGCAATAAGAATGATGAGATTCTAGACACGAAAATGAAAATTATCTCCTAAAGTTTAAAGGATGTGTAGCTTTTATATGAAACGTTGGAAGACCTTCACATAATTTGTCTGATACACATAATAACCTAATTAATTATATGTATTTAAAAAAAAATTATTTATGACATTTTCATGTAATGCTTGTGATTTAACTTGTTTACTTTATAAAAATGGTAACATACGTGAGCATATTATAAAGTTGTTGAACCAAGTGTGGATGACCAAACCTTGTCCAATTGAACGTTTTCCATGTTTTTCGATCAATTAAATGGTACTTAAATCAAACTACATGTTAAGAAAATTATGTGAAACACCGGAAACATCGAAGAAAATATTCTTTAAACTTTTCAAAGTAAGTTTTAAATTGTGGTGTTAAGAAAAAAGAGGTGAAAAAAATTACTTCTTTTACTACAATATATAAGTTTCAAAGGAGACTATACAAATATACCAAAAAATAGGTTATCATATATATGAATAAGAATAAGAATTTGTGTTATAAAAATAACACCAAAAAGGGAGGATATCATTTCTATGGGTAGTGACGTAGTGTCATACATAGTTATTGCATCTCGTTTTAAAGTAATCCGAGTTACCTTGTTGTATTCGGGTTGCAACGTGTTTTATGTTCTAGCCATGATCTTCGATCTCTTGCCCATGGAAAATAAAGGAATTCAGAAAATTGATAAAAAGTTTTTAGAAAATTGGTGTAGAAAAACTAACTATTCGAGAAGCTATTTATAGTAAAACTATCACAACTTTGCATCTAGAACTAGTCGTTAGAATGTTAAAATAATCGTTTCACAAGTATTAATTTATAGTGAAACTATTCAAAAGTTTTACTTTGCATCTAGAACTAATTGTTAGAGGTTGAAATAATCGTTTCACACCTATTAATAAACATATAACAAAGAAAAATTTATCATCAAAAGTAGTCTTCTTGGACCGTGAACCGATTCCTTTTGTATTTTATTATCTAAAATAATTTAAATAAATAAAAGTCCTTGTGCTAAGCATGACACTTAGCTTGCGTTAACCCTAAAAAGGTCATCTATTTAAAAACTACCAACGTTGAATTTGGGTATAGCATCTACCTTAGTTTCAATTTTTGTATTTCTAGATGGATTTTTTCTAATATACGGATTATGAGCTATGACATATATTAAATCGCATTTTATGGTGTTATTGTCAGGATCGAATAACATAGAATTGTCATTGAATAACAGATCTACTCACAATGAGAAATTACAGCGAATTAACACTATTGTGATTGATTAAGAATAATAAAACTGTAAATTATATAATAATAATTAAGAACACAGTTTCACAAAAAATTTCAATGTATATTATTTTGATCGATCAATACACACATATGTTTACAATTCATAAGGAACTATATATAATAGTCCTTGAAACCTAAAACTTTACCCTAGTTATTCTAAGACTAGATTACAATACAATTTAAACAGATACGAACTTCTAAACAAACTTTCCTAAGATCTCGGACACGATCTGCTCTATAAATGATCATCAGTAGTATTTGCAGCGATCAGTAGTAGATCGTTGATCAGTAGGAAATGCAGCTTCAGTAGTAATTCACATATCAGTATCAAGTAATTACAGTAGCAATAACTCTTGATCAGTAGTACTGCAGATCAGTACTAACTATGATTAATCCCAACAGTTATTATTTCCTTCATATCCATCCAAAAACTAAAATATCAGGCCAAAGTATCATCCGGATCCAAAAACAACTAAAATATCAGCCCAAAGTATCATCCGGTTTAAGTGCGAATCTTTTATCCAACAGATCCTAAATACTTATTTTTTTACATAGATCCGGCATGTCTGCATATATGAAAAAGGACGTCGTAAAGTTTTGTTGAGCTCATACTAAATATGAATCACATGATAATAATTAATAAAATATTTGGGTAATCGTAAATTTGTAATAAAAATAATTAAAAAACGATCAACACAAAAAATGATAAATTTCTACCATACCAAAGAAGCCATTACATAAAAATAACCCAACTACAAATCATAGCTAAACCGAACCAAATCGAATGAAATCTTATTCAAATAACAAACACGTTGAATTAATTAATCTCAACTTCGAACATGAACACTCATTCCCAGTAAAATGGAAGTGTTTGAGGAACTCCATTATCCGGAGATGCATGATGATGAATTCGCATCTGTATCATGTCATTCCCATTCATAATCGATTGAAGACCACCATAACCACCAGCACCTGAATCCATCTGATTCGGTGCACCAGTAAACGAGTTAGGTTGGTGCATCACATGGGTCAATGTTGTACACGATGTTTGTGATGGCGATGATGACAGAAGAGAGAGAGCACAGTCTGACGACTGCACTACCACCGGGGGCACAACCACCCGTGCCCCCGGTGGTTGTGGTGGGTACCCCTCACAAAACAATTTGCCATAACTAATGTTATTATTATTATTGTTAGCCTCAAAAGTAAGAAGTTGTTGTGGTTGTTGACATACTCTTGGCGGTGATGATTGGTGGTTTAGTTTAAGGTGTGAACCCGAGCCCGAACCTGAACCCGAACCTGAACCCGAACCCGAACCGTTGTTATGGAATAAATTGAATTGTTGTTTTGCGGTTACTTTGGTTCCAGAAGATGATATGGGAAATGGGTTTTGTTTGTTGATTCGGGTCGAGTATATGGGTTCTTGTTCGGATTTGACCATGTGGGCCCATAGAGGGTTTGTTGAAGTCGTGGTTTGATACACATGTGGGCTCGAGAATTGTAACATTGTGGTACCTAAAACGGATCGAAAATATTATCAATATTAAAATATATATATATAACTAATATAAAGCTTTTAATTAGTGGCTAATTCGACATGTTATTTATGAATGGGTTGATTTGAGTTATGCTATGTTTTATTTGTAACATGTGAAAAAAAATCGTCCGATGTACTGATCAGAATAAAATCTCCTAAATCGGGTTATTAAATATTTTTTTATTATAATCAAAGTTATATAATTTTTGTAATCATATTTGACACGATAATTATTACAAAAAAATGTATATTTTAAACTAAATAGTGTTTCGGGTCAACCTAATTTGACACGATAATTATAATAAAAAAAAGGAAATATTTTAAACTAAAAAGTGTTTCGGGTCAACCTAATTTAACACGTACAAAAATCATTCATTTGACCCAAACTCATTTTAACCATACAAAAACCACTCACTTTCACACAAACACATTTTGACCCATACAAAAATCATTCACTTTCACACAAACAAATTTTGACCCATACAAAAATCACTCACTTTGACACAAATCTGTTTTGACCCATACAAAACTCATGTTTTGACCGTACTCATTTTGACCGTACTCATTTTGACCCGTACAAAAATCGCTCATAATAACCCAAACCCATTTTGCCGCCAGAACTTGAAACATACCATGGTGACCCAAGAAAAAATTTGCAGCCCGTGAGGTATCTGGTTGAGGCTTTCTTCTCCTTCGATTATGTCCATCGAGACGTTTTCTACAACTTCTTTTTCCCTCATCAAATTCCTCTAATGAATGAAACCTAAAACAATGACAAAATTTAGGTAAAAAAAAGTCAAATGAGAGACATATTGGCAAATAACAAAATTTATTTATGCCTGAAGTTGGTCTCCTATAAAAGTCAAACCATTTCCAATTTATATATAAATCATGACCTTCAAAGCATTATTAGGGGAGTGAAGATCAGGAACTAAATACACATGCAATGTTTAGTCATTAATGTCTTCAAAAATATCCAATTATAGAACAGCATGTGAAAGAATGTACATTAAAGTTGACTTCTAAAGTCAAATGAGAGACTTTTTGATGCATAACCCTTATTGGCAAAAACAAACTGATGAATATTTTCTTTAAATCTGCAATAAAAGTGTGCTTGATTGCAACAAAAACAAAAAGCTACAATTCTGTAATTGACATTTTTTTGAAGTTGTGTTCTGTAAAAGTCAAACCTTATTTCTAGTTATGAATGAAGATCAAGAACTTAATAAACATGTATTGTTAAATCATTAAATGCCTTCTGAAAGTAGAAATAAGCATGTGAAAGAAAGTACAAGATTCTTTAATGTTCTAAGAGATTGAAGTTGACAGCTTTAAATACTTGTGGTTGTTGAGAAAGTTGATTGACCATAACGTTTGACCTTAGAAAATTAAAACCCTAAATCTGTCAAAAGGGGTTTAACCATAAAAGTTCATTATCAAATTGAATTATTTAAAAATGCAAAATCATAAACCTAACTATAACTAACCACCACTTCTATATGACAAATCGGACTTCATTGCAACTTGAAATCAAATTTTATCTATGATAATGAACACCTTGAGCCCGAAACACCACTTCAAAACAATAAAAAAAAAGAACTAAATGATTGTTTAAATGTGCATTTTGCCACAAAAACTACTTCCCTCACCATAGTGTACAAGTTTTATTGCAGACAATACACGTATACCAAAAAAATAAGTTGTGATGTGTAAATAATTTGTTGTGGTATAGATATCACCTCCGTGTATATGATACTAAAATAATCATAATCAAATAATCAACTGTAATAAAACATCACCTAAGAGCTAGTCACTATAAGTTGTATCTAGAAAGTACACTATAAGTTTTTGCAGACAATACACTATAAGTTTTTGCTAACTATGGTAATATTAGAAAGTAATACATACGATAAGGGTAAAATAATGCTATTTTACCCTACCTTTTAATTAATCAGTTTTGTTGCATCCTGTAACAAAGGTGATTATTCAACCCCCTAGTACCTAACCATTGACAAGGGACAAACAAAACACACATCCAAATTAAAACTTACTAACCAAGAAACATGAAGAAACAATACCAACTAACAAACCATGAAAACACAAAAAATAAAACACAATAAAACCGTACCGACTACATTGTTGGCAGAACCGTTGCTTTTGACCATTAATCAAAACTTGAGGAGTCTTTGAATGAACTTCACAAACTTTATGTCTCCTATAATACTCTTTGCAGTTACTAAGATCAGCTTTACAACCATCAACAAGACAAATAACCGTATTACTATTAACCGGTCTTGCTCTTTTTGATGATCCTGAAGGTGATAATGACATTTTTGAATTATTTGTTGTATTTTTCAAACTATCTTTAAATTCATTTCCTGAATCAATTACTTGACCAAGCTTTAAATCAACAGAAAAATTCCCTTTAATCCCCTGCCCTCCATAACTAGTCGAATCAATGTTGGGAATTGTTCCTTGTTCGAATTCTGTGAAATCCCAAGAAGGTACCTTCAAATTCCAGTCCATAATCTCACTTTTTCCACTTTGAAATATACTTTTTCTTTAATATTTTGACTATTTGCTTTTTGGGTCTTTTTCTTTTCTATCAAGATTGTATTTTCCCCTATAATCCATTAATTTAAAGCATACCCACTTGATAAAGAATGAAGGAGAATCAAGAACAACCCAAATTTGGATATGTTTTACTTCAATCTGTCAATTTCGAAAAGAAAACAAGAAAAAAAAACACAGAATGAATGAAGGCAAAAAGCAGTAATTTTTATTAATTAAAAAGAAAAAGCGAAACCCAACTCCCTAAAATAACTTTACAAACTGAAAACAAGAAAACCAATGTAGGAAAATTAACTACTAGACTAAATTGAAATAGATTGATATTTGATAACAATTAGGGAAAATAAAGTAGGTTTCCACTATAAGAACTATAGTAGTAAGATTCTAGAGAGAGAAAGTACTTACATAAAAAGATGTAGAGAGAGAAAGAGTTAAAGACTGCTGATAGCTTTACAGCCTTTTAAAACCTGGCAAAGAATCCATGTAAAAGAAAAATGAAAAAACCCAAAAAGTTTAAAGAAATTGAGCTCCTTCTCTTCTTAAAGGCATTATTAACAAGTTGATATTGGATTTTAGGAAAACAAAAAGCGTACTAATTGATAAATGAATAACATTGGAACTTGGAAAACACACTTGTGGGAGGAATTAGGTGCTTGACTTGAATTACCAAAGAAAGAAAGAAAGATATAAGAGACAGAAAATAGGAGGTTGGTTTTACGAAATCAATGGTGGAGATGAAGATGGAGGTGAGGTGGGTCAGGGGTATTTGTGGTATTATGGACCTTCTTTTTTAATTGAGGTGGGTTCAGTGCTGTTTGATAAAGGAGGATGAAAGAGACAAGGTGTCTCTCAAAGAAAAAGTTAAAGAAAGTTTACAAGTACAAATTACTATGAAGAAAGAGGGAGAGAAAGAAAGAAAGAGATATTTGCATGTCTTTGTTGATATGTTTCTTGTAGTTTTGTGTTGTGTTACACATTTCTTGGGCATGTTTTTTGTTTTTGCTTTTGGGAAGGTATTTTTGTAGATAGAGGTAAAAATACCTTGCATAAAGTTAAGGGCGTTTTATAAAAAAAAAAAAACTTTTATCTATTCTTTTATTTGTATCGTGTTCGAAAATATCATAGATGAGTCATTAATTAAATGTTAGCATTATGTTTCGTTGGAGTCGTGGGGTAACATTATCACCGATTCATTTCGTAAAATTGATGATGTGGTAGATTCTAGTTTCCGAAATAAAAAATAAAATAAAAATATAAAAGAAATTGCGATGCAATCAGGGGGAGGACCTACCATGTTTTACGAGGTTGTTCGTGCAACCTCTCATTTTCTAAGGCCATTGGGTATGGGCCAATGGCGTTGGCATGTGGGGTGATTTGGCAATGGCAACGGCGTGGCCATGGGTGGAACACCATTTCCCCCTAACACCGTGGGGGTTGGCGTGGTGGAGGAAGCATGCAGACCACGGGAGGGCACGGGGTGTCGGGGTTGCTTTTTGATTGATGTTGGCTTGTGATTGGGTGGTGGGTATTTTCATTTTAAAATTTAATGGAATAAAATAGTGTGGTGTGGTGTGGTGAGTATTTCCTAGAGATGATGTGGTGTGGTGGTGGTGTGGTTGTTGAGGTGGCATGAAAATTTGGTGTGGGATGTGGTACCCATACCCCATACCCTAAGTAAATTAAAATTATTATTTTTTAAATGTAGTGGTACTTCTAAAAAAAAGTGCAATGGATGTTGCTGAAACAAATAATAATATATATTCTATTTAAATATTTTTATAAAAATAGCTTAAGAAAATTATCATTATAGTCCAATAATATAGTCATGTCATGTTATGAACGATGTAGTCATATTAACTGTGAATAATGCAGTCATAATGCGTTGTTAATAGTGTAGTCATATCGTGCTATAAATGATATAATCATACTTGTAAGCACGGAATTATGCAGGCCAAAGTTTAGGTCGGGACATGTAAATCCTTATGAGTAGTAAAAAATCATCCACAATTATATATTTATGTGTCTAACAAATACAACTACTAATAATAAAGTCGTGTCGTATTATGAATGATGTAGTCATAATATGTTATCAATAGTGTAGTCATATCGTGCTATAAATGATATAGCCGTACTAGTAAATATGGCATTACAACTACCATATAGTTTGTTGTTAATAATATTGTAAGAATTCAGCCCACTTATCTCCAACCATTAACATTATCTTTTACACTAAAACATATAATTATAGTGTATTAACATTAAAAGTTTCCAACTAAAGACATTATATTAACATTAAAAATAATAATTTTGGTATATTTTTATTATTTTAATGAAATATTAACAGCATATATAGTGTTGCCCAAAATATTTTTGGGCATTATATATAACAAATAATATTTTTGGACAATATTTTTCTGACATAAAGCAACATAGGTGTTGGTTTATTCAATTGCTTTTAATATAGTGTATCAAATCGTGCAAAATTTAGATACTTTAGTTTATTGAAAAAACTAATAAGATTTAAAACAAATACAACATAATAACAAAAACTTATCAACCAAATATATTATAATTACATTTATATTAATTAAATAAATAGTTAGATTTACTATGAAGTAATACCATTACTCTTATTAGTACTACAATCATTTTTCTTGTGAATTAAATCTATTCAGTTAACAAATGCAACTGAAGTCAGAAGCGTGTAAACTCAAATACTTCGAATAAAATTTGTAGTTTATTGAAAATGAAATACGAAGTAGTGTAATTTGTATAAATACCATTTAAATCACAAAGAAACTACTAGGCAACCAAAGTCAGGGGTAGCTGATCAGTGATCACGCACATCATTTCAAACTATGGATCATCTACACTACGGTTGTAAACGAGTCGAGTCGAGCAGAGTTCTGCCAAGCTCGAGCTCGACTCGCCAACTAAAACTCGAGCTCGAAACTCGACTCGATACTCGACGAGCTTCTATTTTTAAGCTCGAACTCGACTCGGTGAAAACTCGAAACTCGACTCGATACTCGGCTCGGCTCGAAAAATTTATATTTTTTTTATAATGCACTTTTTGTTGTAAATATGTATATGGAAAAGGGTAAAAGGTAATTATGTATATGGAAAAAGGGTAAATGGTAATTAAATAAAAGCTCGATAAGGCTCGCGAGCCTAACGAGCTGTGTATTTTGGAACTCGAACTCGGCTCGAAACCCTAATCGAGTAGCTCGAGCTCAAGCTCGACTCGGTTCACAACGAGTCGATTTCGAGTATTTTTCGAGTCGGTCTCGAGTAACTCACGAGCTGTGTTAGGGTCATTTATATTGTATTCAATAGTTAGGGGACTAGTTGTGACATATTGCAACAGTGTTAAACTAGTCATTTGTCTTAATCATGATGATTAGTGAGATATGTATTTAAGGGAAACTTATCTTCACTAATTGTAAGCTTTCCCACACTTAATAGATTTACAATTTTGAAAGCATTCCTTCCCTCCATCTTTCTCTCTCAACAAACACACCAAGAACACACACACTTCACACACTTAAATCTTCAACTTTGATCAATTCACCATGAATTAGCTAGTTTTCTATTGCATTCGATCTATCAAGTGGTATCAGAGCAAAAACTCTCTGAGAGTAGATTCAAATTCGTGGTAAATTTGTTCAGATCTGAGATTTATTGAAAAAAAAAGTTTTGTTCGTCACTGTGATTTTAATTCGAATTTTTTTTTGTTTGAATTGAAGATTTGATTGAATATTAATGTTTCTCCATTGATTCTAATAACAATAGGATCAAATTTCGTTCAAATCCATCAACAAATCATCTCAATTTTGTGATTTTAGTGAAAAACTTGAAAACTCATTTTTCATACTGTAAAATCAAAATCGAGTGCAGATTTGTTATGTTTTGTGTTGTATGATTGGATCAAACTGTTAGGAATTGAATTTCTAACATTTTGTGATTTGAATCATTACATTTGGTTAAGAATTGAAGAATCTATGGTAAAAATAGTGAAGTTTTGAGAGTTACGTACCTGTTGAAGGTTCTCGGCCTCAATAACAGGCTCGGAAGTTCGGCTCCAATTCGTGTTCGGCTCGAACTTCGGCTCAGTGGTGTTCGGCTCGAACAGTTTCTCGGCTCGGTTGTGTTCGGCTCAGTGGTGTTCTGCTCGTACAGGACTTCGGCTCAAATAGTTCGGCTTGGCTTGAAACACTGTGTTCGGCAATATCACCATCAGTGAGTTCGGCCCAATCACATAAATCAATCAATTCCATCAATGTTTACAGTAAATCAATTCCACAATTAAATCAATTCCCGACTTCCTACTTCAACACATAAAACAATTCGATAAATCTCGTCCTAAACCTAATTCGATCAGAATCTAATTCAATCTTGAAAGTCGATCAGAATCGGTTAATCAAAGAGTTCGTAATCTGTTTTTTAATTCTGCAAAATCAAAATCAAGAAATCGAAAATCAAAATCAAGAAATCGAAAATCGGCAGAGATTCAATCCTCTCTGATTTCGGTTAATCAAAGAAATCAAGAAATCAAAGATTAACGTAATCGGTTAATCGGCACAGACTTCGGCTAATCAAGATAACAAAGAGTTCGGCTCATTAGTCACGTTCAAATTCCACAATCAATCATCAATCTGAAATCGTAAATTGTAATTCAAGACTTCCACAGACTCGTAAATCAACAATCTGAAATTTGAAACATCGACTAATCAGAAAAAGTTCGGCTCTCACAAAATCAAAGTGTTCGGCTCAGTTAAATCAAAGAATTCGGCTTAAGGATTTAGGCATTCAAGATCGTTAATTCTGTCAATAATCGTCCGTCGATCTAAACATATAATCATTCTCAGCACGATCTTGATTCTGTGCTTGATTCTGTGCTTGATTCCGTGCTTAATTCCGCACAGACTTGACTCGAGAATAACTTGCTTCGTGTTGCTTCCGTCCAAAACCACAATTGATTTCAATCTTCTCGTCACAGCTTTAACTAAAAACCCAATCTTCTCGGCCCAAAGCAATAAAAGCCCAAAACCAACATACTTAACATTTATATTTCTCATGAGTGTAAATTTTTTGTTTGATTCTGTCAATTCTTTTTGGTTTATTAATACAATTTTTTTTTTAAAAAATCACAAACAACTTGGAATTAGTTTTGACTTAATTGATGTTTGGCCAAATTAATTCCCCATAATCAATTACTTTCATCAAAACCATATTAAGCCCAAAATCTTTAATCTTTTTAATTTTTGGCCCAAATCAATTTTAATTCTTTTAAACCCAATTCCATTTCACCCAAACTTGAACTTTTAAACGTTTATAAAACCCGAAAATTTTTAAATTAATTTTTTTTTTTCAAAATGTAAACTTTTTTAAAACATTTTAATCACTTTTAACGTTTACATTTTTTTTAAAAGGTCTTAAAAGAAAATTTTCACATTTTAAAACACAAGAAGTTTTACCCAAAATCCTAATAATCGCAAAAATGGAAAAGCCAACCATCACACATTTGAATGCTACAAAGAAACCAATCGTTCGTGATTCAGAGTATTATGAACGCAAGATGTTGATGGCTAAACAAATTGAGACTGAAAGAGTATTATTAGATGAAGATCTTCAATGGAAGGAAGATTCAGATCCTAAGGATGAAGAGAATACGGAGGTTACTGATCGATTCAATGAAGAAGCCAACAAAGAAATTGAGGTAATCAGTTCTCTCTTATCAAATTCTGATAATCTCATTGATCCTGATACTTGTTTTGTTAAAACTCAGATATGTGAAATTGATTCTTTAAAACAAACCATTTTAGATGAAAAAGATTTAAATAATCAATTTCAGGAACGTTTAAATGATTTGCAAAATGAAAATGAACAACTTGTTCATTCATATGAACAACTTGTTCAACAGATTAAACAAATTAAAAATGTCAAACTTGAGAATCTGGAGTTACAAAATTAAGTATCAGAATTGAATGTCAAATATGATAATGATATTAAGAATTTGTCTCATACAATTTCTGAGAAAGAAATGGAAATAACAAATCTTAAAAATACCCAAAATTCAATATCAAATGACCGAAATGATAAATATTACAAATTGTATATTGAAACATGGCATGAATATCAAATAACTAAAAACTGGTTGGAACGAAAACAAAAAGAATTCGATGATACTGAGAAACAGTTCACATCGTTAAATAATAAAATAAAAGAACTATCTGCCACCTTACATGAAAACGACATCAAAATATCACGAGAATTAAACAGCAAACAAAATGTCATACAGCAACTTCAATATGATAAAACTCAACTTTCTTCCCACATCAAACACCTAGAAGAAATAATCGTCAAACGAGGACAAACTGATCAAACTATTCATTTGAACAAGCCTAAAGATTTCAAATATTTCAATTCAAGAGAAGGGCTAGGAGCTGATAATCCAAAATATCTTAAAAGGGCGTGTGATGTGCTTCCAACATTATATGATTACAAATACATGCATTTAGATATCTGGCAGAGCTTCATTCGTATGACTGATGAGGATGAAGAGATTGAGACATTCAACAGAGCAAAGAAGGAGAATGCACAAATTAGTTTCAACTATACTGAATCAAATAAAACATATGAAACTAAAAAGGCTAAATTTGAAAATGATGAGTATTTCCCAATTATAAAACCAGAAGAATTTGCAATTAAAGGAAATGATGTTATTCAACAAAAGGTTACACCAAAGATTTATGTACCATCTCTAATTCTAGAAAAGAAAATTTGTCAATTGGAAAATGAAATCGACGAAACACATAAGGCATTTGACAAAGAAAAATCAGTTTTACAAACCAAAATTTTTGAATTAGAAAATAAAATTGATAAAACACATAAATCTTTTGATGAAGAGAAACTAAAGTTGCAAATAAAAGTTAAAAGTTTAGAATCTAACTCATCTAATCTTAAGAAGCTTAAGAAGCCTAGTGCATCTATGAACTTAGATTCTCCTTTAACTGCAAAGAAAAAATGTAATAACTCCAGAATGTTTTCTCCTGTAATGGCATATCGTGATTTATATAAAATCAAGCACTGAGGTTAATAGAGGAAATTCTAAACCTAAACCGAAATCACAAGTAAGTTCCTCTACCAAGCCTAAGCCTAGGAGATCCACGGTCCCACTAAACTCTGATAAGAAATTGAATGCTCTCAAACAAGTTAATAGAGGAAATTCCGCACCTAAAACTCCAAATAAATTAGGTTCCTCTTCTAGACTTAAGCATTCTCAGATGGATAAGACAAAATCAACAACCGTGTTGAAACATTCTACTACTTCAAAGAAAATCTTTTCCAAAACTAAATTTTTAAGATACTCAAGAAAAGATTTACTTTCATTGGCACCAACAACAACTTTTACTCAAGTGCCAAAAACAACTCCTAAAACTCCAACGATCTTCAAAGAAATATGGGTTCCTAAAACTCCAAAATCTCAAATAATTCCCCGGAAATTATTTGAAAGTGAAATATCAAGTTTCAGTTTTACTTGGAATTCTCAATCTTTAAATCAAATCGATACAACTTATCGGTGGTTTCATTCCCACACTAACAATGTCGGACCCAAACAAAAATGGGTACCAAAAGTTGTATAATTTGTTTTGCAGGAGGATGATTTATACACAATTCAGTGTATAACTCGCGTTTCAACAGAATGGTTTATACACAAGTCAGTGTATAACTCGCATTTCAATAAAATGGCTTTCAAGTACATCAGCTTGAAACCCGCTCATAATCTGTTAACCACATAAATGTAAAAACTCTTTCCCACCTCTCTAAAAATGTAAACTTTTCACTACCTTTATTTTGTCGAGTGAGAGAAATATTAATTCTAGGGGGAGAATTAGTATTTCAAGGGGGAGAAAACTTTCTTATATCAAAACTTTCATACCCGATTGAATTTTTTTTAAATGATAATTTTTTTTTCTCAAAAGACAATACCTTCCCATGGTTTGCCAGAACCGGCCTTACCTTCTAAGGGAAATATTTTTTAGTCGATTGGTAAATGTGAGGGTATAAGTCTAGGGTATAGATATAGGTGAGTGCAAGGTGATGTGAAAACATGATAATATCAAGAAAACACACCTTTGAGTGCATCCAAATCGTCAATAAACCGGGCAACCTCACTAAAATGTGTTCATTCATGTGTTGAATGTTTCACCAGACTTAACTGACCCAGTCAAGCATTTGCACTCCACCACCAACCACTAAGATTCCTCTCAATAGGAATTTGTTTCAAATTCATCAGGGGACGTAGCACATAATCTACCGACTACTCATTCGGAGTATGTTGGTATTGAAATCATTAACCTCCTGCCCCGGGTTACGTCTTTATTGAATGCACAGTGTGTCTAGTTCTCACCGTCAAATATTTCCAATTTAGGACACATACAATATTGAAAATGAATCTCCGTGAATTCATCGGAACACTCATAATGGCATCACAATCTGGTGCTTCACGAGGATTGAGTGGAAATCCTGCTAGAGCTAAAATTGCGCCAACTCTAAACGCAGGTCACATATTTGAATCACGTTGTGCAAACGACTACCGATTCATATGGTGTGTTAATGGTTACTCTATGTGAGTCCGGTATTACCTTAATTGTTCAAGTTGCTGTGCCTAAATTTGATATCTTAAAGGCAACAACTTATGCCGGAAACACATACATTTCCGATGAAAATTCCATGTTATTCATAAAACGTAACATCATATATGCTGATCAATTGCACATGAGCGTTATAGTTCACTCTCAAATTACTCCTATGATCTGCTATAACTGGCATGATCTTCCCCAGGAGCCACCTACAATATAGGACAAAATGTAAGGGTACATAGGTCTAGGTGAGCAGAATCAAGTATCACGGGATCTTGATTGGGGTGCGCTGAGATAAAATTTGAGAGGGGGAATGAAATTTGGGGTGCAATTCAGCTAAATACATGGTAAAATGAAATGAAAAACCCTTTCCCAACCGATTAAAAGCCGGGTTAAAGAAAACGAAAAACCCTTTCCCAACCGATTAAAAGCCGGGTTGCCACGTCTCTATCAGATTGCATGTGTTGCTCTCTAATATTGAAAAAGACATCATGGACCCAGTGATGCAATGCACAACCCCCCAGCTACTCAAGTATTTCTTAAAAAGTACTTGTTTCATTTTCACGGAGACTAGCTCATATGCTATCTGTTAGTGATTTACGGTTTAATCAAAGTAAAACGCAGCGGAAATATAACATAAATCACCAATCAAGGATCTACATATTGACAATCTAATTAAGCAATAAATAATCAAAAGTTAGGATGAAGATCATACCCTTGAAGCCTTTGATTACACCAATGAATGAAGAAGCATAACTCCATGAATTCAATGTAGAATTCCTCTAATGGTATCCACACTACACCATATCAAGAACACCAATTGGGATGCTAGTCCCTTGAACAAGCAATCAAAAGAATTCGTGCGTACAAAAAAAAAAAAAAACAAATCAAAAGGAATCATTTGTTGGCAAATCGTTTTGTGCGTACGTAAGGAAAAGGAATATCAACAACTTCCTTTTCTTGTTTCTTTTGTGTATGTCAACAGTCGAACAAAACAAACCACACACTAATCATTTTTGTGATATGCGGCCGTCAAGGGGAATAAGGAGGGAGTATTAGGGTTAGTTTTTTTTCTCCCTAATATGAGTACTTATCTTCTAATTACAAGTTAGGAGATATGACACTTAGCCCTTGTACTTTTGATTCTTTATGATTACTCACTAATTCTTTTTTTAACTTAACAATTAATTAAAACATAACTAGCCAAGTAATTATAGTTTATATAAATAATATAATTACCCTAATTATATTATATATATTAGATGGTGTTTGGTGTATAAGTGTGTGACCCTTTAGGCTCACATACGTTTAGCCATATAACTATATGTCATGAACGTGAAACATATTGCAACAGCTCCCACTTGCGCACGTCATAACATCAAGTAGTTATTCAAGCAAAGGTTAGAGTCTAGCAACCCGTCAATGCCCCTAAAAGTATATGAGTGAGTTTCAGGAAAGTCCAGGTTCAAAGTTTTTCAATCAGTTATCATTTTGTTACTGATACCATGTTGAATTTTAGA
This sequence comes from Calendula officinalis, assembly GCA_963853835.1. Taxonomy (NCBI): domain Eukaryota; kingdom Viridiplantae; phylum Streptophyta; class Magnoliopsida; order Asterales; family Asteraceae; genus Calendula; species Calendula officinalis. Next base: position 37,148,119 of record OY970828.1, read on the forward strand.
CATTGATTAATGTCAATCTAAAATTTCAATGATTCTGTTTCTCGATCTTTACATTGAAGTGGATTACCAAACCAATCAAGATTCATCTTGATTACCTTTGGGTACGGCCGTACAAGCATCTATTCAAATCATCGAGGGGCCCAGTAGTATCTAATCCAAACATGTGGAGGAACAAATTCTTTATTGACTACATGTGTTTGATATATGCTTAATATCAAACCTGAAGATGGTTGTTATAGCAGCCTTATTCAGGTGAGCGTTTAACCACATCAAAGAGTGGCACTCCACACACACAAACCAACTTGCATCTCAAGTAAGAGGATAAGCGACAAAGCCTTTGTGAGATTCACTTGTGACATAAATCCAGGAAGTGATTTCTCATAGGCTGGGTCAGTCCAATTGTGCATCATAATGAACAACATGTGAGTTTGATTTCATAATCCTTAGTCATACTAAGATCATGTCATCAATGCCCTCAGATTTGTCTTAATAATATTCCCATATTATTAATATGACAATGGACAATTTAGAATATACAACACAGTAAATATTCAAGGATATAAACATGCAAATATAGAACACAGTAGATATTCATATAAAAATGATCATATCAAATATATCAATTTATTCCAATAAAAACTGCTCAACGTTCCATTATTCAAATACTAAAACAGATTTACATGAAACTACTAGCTTGTCGAAGTCCAATGTTCCATTCATATTCAATATGTTTGGCACAAGACATTGAGTTCGATAAAGTGTCAGCTAGTTAATTATATGTTTGAACTTTAAGAGTACGAATTTCACATATCTCGATAAATCATTCGAATGTAGTGAACCTTCGTAAATAGGATCTGGCGTCATCACGACCTATTTCAAAACCAGCATAAGTATAGCAAGTATACTTAGTTTCAGTTTGGTATCTCCACCATAACCAAGGAACATATATCCAGTATTTCAAAAATACTTCAATGTGTTCTTAACAGCGATCAAGTGACTCTCTCGTGGATTCTGTTGGTATTTTCCAGTAAGATCCCTTAAGGACGTTACGTTTAGCCTAGTGCTCCTTATAGCGTACATGATGAATGGAATAGCCGACTCATAGGGATTACATTCATTCGCTTCACCACATCAGGTGTGGAAGGTCCTTGAGCCTCACTCAAGTTTACATTGTATTGTATACGAGGACTTCCTCGTTTGGGAGCATTCATTCTAAACCGTTTTAGAATTTTGTCGATGTAAGCACTTTGACTTAAACCAATTAACCGCTCTGATCTATCCCAATAGATTCTTAACTTCAAGTATGTGTGTCGTATTTCTACAATCCTTCATGTCAAAACATTTTCCAAGCCAGGATTTTGCATCTTGTAGCATTGGTATATTGTTTCACATGAGTGACATGTCATCAACATGTATGACTTGAGAAACGACAATGCTCCCACTAGCTTTCATATATATACATGCTCAGTTTTGGTTTCCGGTGAAACAAACGTTTTGATTTCATCATTAACCAAATCTCATAGTCATAGTACACTACCTTGGCTATAAGAATTCTAATGTCATTAGTAACAGGCGAGAAGGTTTCATCATTGTCAATCCAGTAGGATTGAGTGTAACCTTTTGTTACTAGAAGAGCTTTATAGATGTGTATATTTTTATCCATGTCAACAGTCTTACTGTTTTGAGAAAGATCAACTAAGTTCAAAACTTGATTGTCTCTCATGGATTTCATTTTCGCATTCATAGTTTCAATTCATTTTTCGAATTCAAAATTCGATAATGCAACTTGATAGTTAGGGGGTTCATTATGATCCTCGAAACTTTGCTCCTCAGCATCGACATAAATCTATATCGTTCAGGTGCATGAGGTGTCCTTGCGGACCTACGAATGGGAAAAACATCATTTTGTGGTCCAACATCTATATGTCCAGCCTCAGAATGATATTTTCTAGTGTTACCAGAAGGTTGTGCATCTTCGCTTTGAATCTTGTCAAAGTCTATAGTGCTCCCACTTGCTTTGTGAAAAGAGACTGTTCTCAAGAAACTCAGCATACCGAGCAACAACAATTTGTTCTCAGGTGGGTAGTAAAATAGTAACGAAGATACATTTGATAGATATGGGCTCAAGTTTGTTCGGCATGTCTCGTTCCACGAGATCCTCACAACCCCAGATCTTCAAGTAAGACAAATTAGGGACTTTCCCATGCCATATTACATATGATGTCTTTTTTTTTTCTTTTTACCTTTTAGTCGGAACCATATTAAGTATTCGAGCAGCACACTTCAGTGCATGCCCCTCAAAAGGATAGAGGAACAGTAGTAGGACTCATCATAGATCGAACCATGTCAAGCAGGGTCCGATATCTCCTTTCAGACACACCATGATCTTGTGGAGTGTATGGAGAAGAGAATTGTGAGACAATCTCACGTTGGGTTGGATGATCCTGAAACTCTTGGCTCATGTACTTTCATCCTCGATCAGGACTGAAAGCCTTTGATGTCTTGCCGAGTTGATTTTCTACTTTACATTAGAAAGCTTTGAACATTTCAAAGACTTCATGTTTATGTTTAATCAAGTAAACATAACCATAGCGACTGATATCATCAAATCTTTCATGTTGATGTTTAATCAAGTAAACATAACTAAAGCGATTGATATCATCAGTGAAAATGATAAAGTAGGTGGCACCTTCCCTAGTATTAGTTCTAAAAGGGCCACATACATCAGTATGTATGAGTCCAAGTAGATTTTTAGCTCTTTCGCCAACATGGGAGAAAAGCTTTCTTGTTATCTTTGCAAATATACAAGAGATGCATTTAAATGATTCATAATCATTTGTTTAAAAGTCCGTCGTGTTGTAGTATCAAAATGCGTTTCTTGTTTATGTGGAAAAGATGACAATGCTCTAGGTATATGGAATCCAACCCGTTTTGGATTCTTGAGTGCTACATTTGTATATAGAACTATCGTTTGAATTAGGATTATGCATATTAATTTCAAATATACTATTACAAAGAATAGTTATAAAATACGTTATTTTTCATAAAACAAAATATCATAATCCATAATAGTTTGAATAAATCATTATTCAACAAACGATAAAGCTAAACAATGCATAATTTACAATTGTTCAAAACAATAATTAACGCATTATGAAGGATTAGATCATAGCTTCCATTCTTTTAGCTTTCTACTTCACTTTTAATCTTGCACATTTGTGTAAATGTCAGTTCCACAACTAGTGTCATACACTCAAGATTTATTAGTAAAAGTACAGAGTTCTATAATGAAGATACCTAATGTGCTAGCCAGAACACATTTGCCCTTCATCAACTCTGCCAAGTAGGCAAGACAGTTCATCCTTCAATGGCCGGTTTCATCACAATGATGGCAATAAATATCCTTTGTAGGGTGCTCCTTTTTAGCATGTGGGGGAATCGTAGGTTTGGAAAAATAAACTAGTTTACCCTTACCTAGACTCTTGCCTTGTGCTTGTGGTTTTACCTTCCTTGATTGCTAGAAAAGAATTGGGTAACCTTTGCTCAACCAGTTTTACTTTAGCATGTTATTCACTAATTTTCTTCCCCATGCTATGTACTTTAAAACTCTTTTCAAACTGGTTATAGTCCTTGGATAGTGAGGTAAGAATCAAGCTCATTCCAAGAACTTGTGGCAATGGGTAACCAAGAAGTTCTATTTGATCAAGATAGCATTTCATATTCAAGATGTAAGTGCTAACTGATTGGTCGTCCTCCTGCTTGTAAGCGTGGAATGCTTTAACTGTTTCGAACAGTTAATGTTCTGCTTGTTGTGAAATATCGTTTTCAACTCGCTTATCGTGTCATATGCTGTGAGTTCCTTGAAGTTCTTTCGAAGCTCGGGGTTCATGCTCACAAGCATAGGAGTAGCGACTTCTTGGTGTTCGTTAAACGTTTCGGTAAAGGCTTGACGAACAGCAGCAGAATCATTCGCAGGGGGTGCCTCGGGTAAGGCCTCTTATAGGTGTATCAACTTGTTCTCATCTCTAAGGACAATCCTTAGAGTTCGATATCAGTCGATAGATTTGATATTAGTCAGTTTCAGTTTTCAAGAACTGATTTTAGAGTGGAGATACTTAGGTTTTGATTTGTTGTTGTTATCTGTATAACACACAAAGTTCAAGAAATCAGTATTTTCAATAATAATTTCTTTTAATCAATTAACTACCCAATTAATTGTAATTAAAAGCTAAGATCCCATTGAGCTTCTATCACCGCATCAGTTGATCTGTTAGAGATGATAGATCCAATAGGTAGGTGACGATCAACAATTGCATTACAAGTGCAACTATTAGAGGTATGGGACTTCATGGCACCTAGTGAACAAGCATCTAGGGTCAAGTGGCATGTTTGTCGCATCTTCGCCTCGAGTCAAGGTCTCACCGTTAACTCGATTAAGTCATCCAATGTGAAATCATGTCAAAATATATCTAGGTCTCACGCGTAGAGAATAATGACCTCGGATCTAAATTCAAACCACGTCTCACGTGAATTCAAAAATAGAAGCAAGTGATTATCAACCAATTGGACGGCGTGACTTCAATTTTAGGTATGTTAAATTTTAATGAATAAAATTTTATTAAGATATGAATGAATCATGTACTTCATTCATACCACTTCATAAGTCGTTTAATACACGGTAAAAACATTTAACGATTATTAAGGGTTAAGTTTCAAACCATATTTAAACTTAGTTTAATCTCAAAACAATTTTAGATTAAAGATGAATCATTAATGATTAACAAGTAATCATAGATGATAAAAGGTTTGGATGTTTTAATGTTTGTGTCTAAAATCATATTTTAATTGTTTTATTACTTGTATCTAATAGAAAAGAAAACAACCACAAACATAAATAAAACATGCAACAAATTTTGTGCAAACCTCGACCGATGAAATCCTAGGTTCGGTCACGTGAGTCATCACGACGGACCGAAGGGTCAAACTAGGGACGGGCCAACATGAACCCAAACGGGCCTACATAAACCCAATGGGCTCTCAATTGCCCCATGACATTCATGGGCAAGTAGAAACCAACATTTTGTGAAAAAAATGCAATCTGCCAGAAAATTCAGACTGACTTCAAGGCCCGAAAAGTCACTGAAAGAATCTTCGGTGGTCTTCCCCGCCTTCGGTAAAGTTGTAGGTCTCTGAGTTGCGGAAATTGTGGCGGTGGTTTCAGGTCCAACGGAATTGTCAATCTCCGGGAAAGTCTGTTTTCGTGCAGCTGCGCATGAGGTGTCGAAAATTATTGTTTTGTCCTCATCTTTTCTTCACCTTTGGTCAACAAATTACATAATAAAAAGAAACAAAATACAACTATTCTAATTACTTTTACAATTGAAATTTGCCCCAAAAAATGGCACCAAAAATAAAAGAAAAAAATGAAAAAAATTACAACAATTTAAGCCAAAAACACGGCTTTCCCAAATCAACCAAAAAACCAAACAACCAAACAACAAACACATTCATTCACAAACGGTCTAGGCTTTCATCGGTTTGCACAAACAAGCAACATTTGACAAGGCTTCGGCTTGGGATATGGCAAAAATACATGTTTTGCCATATCAAAAAATTAAATTAAAAAATTAAATTCCAAGCCAAATAATCAAAAAATACAATAACTAGATTACTTTTTTGATGTTGTTTTTGTAACAAATAGCAATTAGGGTTCCAAAAAAATCAAATTTTTAACCAAATTTTATAAAAAAAGTGCTACTTTTTACAAAAAACTTGCTAATTAAATCATCAATATGGTGGCTCGTGATACCACTGTTAGTGATTTACGGTTTAATCAAAGTAAAACGCAGCGGAAATATAACATAAATCACCAATTAAGGATCTACATATTGACAATCTAATTAAGCAACAAATAATCAAAAGTTAGGATGAAGATCATACCCTTGAAGCCTTTGATTACACCAATGAATGAAGAAGAATAACTCCATGAATTCAATGTAGAATTCCTCTAATGGTATCCACACTACACCATATCAAGAACACCAATTGGGATGCTAGTCCCTTGAACAAGCAATCAAAAGAATTCGTGCGTACAAAAAAAAAAACAAATCAAAAGGAATCATTTGTTGGCAAATCGTTTTGTGCGTACGTAAGGAAAAGGAATATCAACAACTTCCTTTTCTTGTTTCTTTTGTGTATGTCAAACAGTCGAACAAAACAAACCACACACTAATCATTTTTGTGATATGCGGCCGTCAAGGGGAATAAGGAGGGAGGATTAGGGTTAGTTTTTTTTGCTCCCTAATATAAGTACTTATCTTCTAATTACAAGTTAGGAGATATGACACTTAGCCCCTTATACTTTTGATTCTTTATGATTACTTACTAATACGTTTTAACTTAACAATTAATTAAAACATAACTAGCCAAGTAATTATAGTTTATATAAATAATATAATTACCCTAATTATATTATATATATTAAATGGTGTTTGGTGTATAAGTGTGTGACCCTTTAGGCTCACATACGTTTAGCCATATAACTATATGTCATGAACGTGAAGCATATTCCAACACTATCGACATCTCACTTGGAGATTGTTGATATTGAAACAGAGGACAAGTCTCTCCAATCCTCGCCTTCGTTTGTCCACAAATTGAGTCTAGAACCGAAATACACTTTTAGGACACATGCAAAATACTTAGCTTATCTTTGTGATATAGCCGGAACATTCATAGTGATACCAATATTCTAGGTATTCCACGATGATTGAATGTAAATCCTATCAGTGCTAACATCTAAGCCAACACTGAACGTAGGTCACACAGTTTTTGTAACTGTTGTGTTAACGGGTACTCTATGTGATCCCGGTTTACCCTGTTCGACTCTATGTACATTTTTTATGACTGTACTCCAACGTTATCAACAACAGTTGGGATTTCAGATTATAAACACGAGACTATTCTTTTATGTCATCTACAACGGTCATTGAGATTAAACGATAAAAGATTTGATCGTATTTCTTCATCATCAACAACTATATGGTTTATCTGTTAAAATGTGTTATATACTGATTCATTCAAAAAATGAATATATCATTATTCAACACATTTTTATCAATGAGCTTTGAAGATTCTTTCTCCTTACAACTCGAAGAACTTCCACTTTTACACGATGATTCCGATAAATCTTGTTTATCATGAGGGGGAGAAAATATTACAGAAGTTCTTATTAGGGGAGAATATATTAGCTCAGTTTACTTCGCATTAAAAGACATATGCACCGGTTAAGGGGGAGTAAACAAGAAACCAAAGATCAGTTTAGAAATAATTCGTCGTTTGAGGGGGAGCATAAACTTCATCAACATTTTACCCTAACAACAATTATCAATAATCACAAATCGACAGAGCCACAACTTCAACAAAAGACTTCCACTACAAAACAAATCTATCTATGGGTCTACAGTTTCGTCGATTTACATTTGTGAAAAAGAAGAAACCAGTACATTCACAGGAATGTCAAACCGCAAATTCACATCCATTTCAATTCGAAATCTAATCGTTTAAATCATTCTTTTCAAAAGTCCATAAACAACCATATCCATACAAAAGCTTAACTGTTCAAATCTGTTGTTTCATTCAAAATACAATTTATCCACATTCATCCAAATATTAAATGTACATATCATTCGTTCCTACATACAAAACATTCACATTTCAATTCAAATTTTAACCGATACAAATCATTCTTACCAAAAGTTATACACACACATCCAAAACTTACTTTAGCTTTCAAATCATTCTTTTCATAATACAAAACATTATTGTAACACCGCAAATTTAAACCCGGTTTTTTTTAAATAGCGAAAGCGTAATATTCAAACCATATAAAGTTAAGTCATTTTAGAAAATACAACTTCAAATATAATATTAATCAAAACATCGAATCGGTTTAATGTGTTACTACAAAACGGCTCGATTACAAAATACTATCAGAGCATCCATTGGTCAACCATTCCTAACAAGCACCCCTTGACCCGCCCAACAACCGAACCTGCAAAAGAGTCAACGAGGGAGGGATTAGCTAAAAGCTAAGTGAATGAACTTAAACAACCAATATATAATAGAACAACCGATATAAATTCACACTTTCCCGATTAGTTAATTTTGAAGAGTAACGGCGGTTCGGCCGAACCTTAAATCATTGTCGGCCTAACAATGATAACCGATGGCCCTTTACTCAAAGGCAGTGTGTACCCCCTTAGAACAACCAGTGCTTCTAAGGGCGATACACCTTGTCAATAGTAAACTTCTGCCCAGTAGAATGTTCCGATTACTAACCTCTTCCCCAAATGTGCACATAATTAATTACCGAATTATTTATACCGAAGTGTGGGCTTGCAATAAACATTGCAGCCAAAAACCTACACCCAAAAAGGTTCGCGTCGCGAACTACCCAAATACCAAAATCCTGCACTTTTTACCAAAGTATCCAATTTCTATCCAAATTGTACACATATAGATTGAAGGCTAAATCCACTCACCCTACAACCGCAATCATTCCAAACTCAGTTGTCTAATATCACTGAGTTTGCTTCCCAATTCCTGTACATAAAATGAATACTGAATTAGAACCGAATTCCACCAATTAAAGATAACAAGACAAATATGGTAAAAGGTTCTTAATTGCATAATTTTAACATGACCAATACACTTGTAGCTTATCCAACTAAGAAATGGTCATACCAACATCTTCCAAATCAAAGACTATCAAACTTTATGCATTTATCCCAATTATAATTCAAACGGGTCAAAATTACCAAATCGACAACCAATTCTCACAAGTCTCAACAACTAGTTATAGAATACTACCATATCATATATAATGACCAACTATCATTCTCATGCTTCCCAAATATCATAATTATACTTCTAAAGTCAAGTGTATACCAAATAATGCATTTTTATTCCAACTTTAGCATATAGGCCCAAACGGGTCAAACCCGAGAACAAGGTTCTAATACTTCAAATACATAATTTTTTAACATTTCTTAAACATACAATCACCATTTTATGACAAACCTCATGTTTACATATTATACATCGAAACACCCAAAGTTTGCAATACATACTTGACCCGAAAAAGACACATACGACCTCTTGTACTAACTCAGAAATCTGAACACTTTTATGACCATATCAGTTCAGGAAAATATGATACAGTTAATGTAGACTCATAGACCTTCAAAACGACTGGTCGGACGCCCAAAACGGAGTTACGATTGATTTTATATGATTTTTGCAAGATCACCAAAATTTGGCCAAAAGCTGTCATTTTTTTATGCTTACGGGTTTTTACCAATAACTCACCCAAACACTAATTTAATCATGCTAAATACTTCCATTTTAAATCACAATCAACATAAACAACATTTATAACTTCTAATATGTTATTAAACCTAATCCTACACCTTTTGATCATAAAAATCTCATACATGCAAAAATCTAAGATTTGACCACAAACTCCATTGATGGAGCTTGAGAGCTCTTACTCAAAAACAAGGTTTCATACAATAATTAGACATCTTGTACAAGATAATCAAACTTAAGCATCATTCAAAACCCATGGATTCACCAATTTAACATTTTATGCAAGAAACCCACCAAAACTCATAAACCCTAAATAAAAACTTCAAGAACACAACTAAAAGATGAAAACTCACCTAAGTCACGCTTCAGTCACGAAATCAGAGAGAAGAGGGCGAAAGATTAGGCTTTGATCTTCAATTTCTCCAAGTATTCTTTCAAAATGGTTTTGTGAAACATGTGTGTATGTGTGTCAACGGTATCAGACAAAGAAGAGGGGAAAATGACACCTAAAGGGCACGTGTCTAACACAAGGAAAAATAAGCTCTTTTCATTTAACACAGTGTAAAATATCTGTTATCTAATTATACGCTGATAAATTTTAAGGCCTAAACGAACTCTGATTTACACAACAAAAATATATTCGGAACCTTGGTTCAAAAGGGAATCTAGATATATTAATATCACTAATTAAACAAAACATTTCAGTTTTCACTAATTTTAACCCCTTGGTTAAAATACAATTAAATCAAATAAAATTAAATAAAATATTAAATAATAGAATATTATTTACCAAAAGTAATAAAATAATAGGCGGGTCTCAGGATGTTACAAATCTACCCCCTTAAAAGGATTCCGTCCTCGGAATCACATCGCTTACATATAACCCAAACAAATATTTTCTTGACTCGGTCTTAAATTTTCTTGACAAATTATAATCCAACTATTTCTCTACTTTGTCAACATCTTCGAATCACCAATTATATTATCTTTGTAACAATTTCGTTGTATCCATAACTATCAACTATTTCAAGTCGTGTCAATTATATACTGTCCATAATTCTCTTGCAATCCAAAGCATAGGCATTAATAACGTTTTCGACTAGGTTCCAATCTACACATCAAATTATAACCCACCAGTGTTCTCATTCCCACCGGATAATCTGTAACTGCTTCAACTACCCAAATGACATCCAACACTTTCTCTAAACCGGTACACAATTATGATCTCATCCATCAAAATATGTAACAACTATTTTCATCGTGGACCACTAATAAAACTGTATCTGAAAACTCCAAAGTAATGGTACCCAATAAGAGATTGATAAATCATTAGTCCTCTAAATTATCAATTAAATCCGCTTTTCTCTTAGTCGTAATTTCAAACTCAATGTCTTGCCCAACAAATTCCCTAGTCTTATAGTTTTTTTTTGGTTTATCCACTTGACACTAAATCATTTTCATTCGCATACAATTCGTATTATTCTCGGAAATTACATATTATAAACTCCTTCGGTTTGTGAAATTCGCACATTTTATATTTAAAAGTTAATAATTTCGCAAATTTGACGCAAAGTTATCAATCACAATCTCCAATTTATGGTTCGGATAACTGTACTTATAAGGTTCAAACCATTGCAAAGCATAGGCAGTCTACTTTATTTTAGTGTATTATGACATATCCCACTTCTGTAAGGTGAATGCCGCAACATATTACAAAATTCGTCATGTTCATCAGGTCGTGCAAGGACATAAATTAAACAAAATATTTGTCTCTAAGTCTCAAATACCCTTTTATGTTCATTATCTCATCGAAATCTCATTCTCTTGTACAGTTTAACTTGCTAATGTACCCGCAATTCAAAATCGTCACTATTAATTTACGGTCATAATCCACTAAATTTTAGAGAATACACATCTCACAATCTAATTCCCATCAATTTTATAACAACTCGGGATATCATCCATCAATGTAATCGCAATTAAACTTAAATGGTCATTACACTTGCTTCTTTATGTCAGTTTTCAATTTCACATACAACACGTGAGATAATCTAGATACCTCCATCATATAACATTTCAGGCCATATAGAAATCATTCATTGACATTCTTTCATATTTAACATTCATAGCATAGGAAAACCAATCCACACACATCTGTCTTATACTTTTAATCTTCACTCCACAAACTACTTCACGAGACTCGACAGACCACGGCCAAAAATATCATTTATTCTTATATTTAATAGTAGTCCTACTCGGACTACCTAGCTTACACCTAAGATTACATCAATCTTATCTAAAGGCATAACATTCAAGAAGGTTACTACAATCACTACCCAAAATCAAATCGAACTTCAGGCACATACGTTGTGACTTAATTCGGTTTACCATCAATCATCTTCACTTCCCATGAAGTAAAGGAACAACAAAAACAATCAAATTCATCTTATCACATAATTTTACCAACATAAATGAGCTATTTGCTCCAATATAACTAACTTACACGTGTAAAGATAGTATTGATCAGAAACATACCGGTAATGACGTCGTCATCTGAAATGGCCCACCCTCAAATGGGGGTGATTCTTTCTTTTCTTGCTCGTCAACGATAACGATCCCCCATCCGACCCGGAACCCGACCCTGTCTTCTTCACCGAAGGGCATTCACACGAACTATGACCTTCCTTTGACAATTCTAACATACATCGAATCATAGACTTTGAGATCACCGCCAATCTTAAGATTTCATGTATGTTACGATCTATCTCAAATGAATTGCAGTACTAATCGCAAAAAAAATTCATTAAACCGATCCTACGTGATACTACCCATACGTTCCTTTGTCAAATGTCCGCTCAATAAATCCCACAAAATTATAACATTTCCTTTCAGATTTTGGGTCGTATACCTCACCCTTAACTCATCTTCACCATTTCTACGATCTTGCATTAACCTTCCAACATTTGTATGTACTCTTGATTACTCATCTGACTGAAGGCCCAACATCATCAGGATTTCCGATCAGTGGGTTCGAAGGGTTTGATTTATCGTTATCCGTGATATCTGTAACAATCACAACATCTCACCATTGGGTTAGTTTAATCCGTTAGTACCTACATACTAACCACTAACCTCTAATGGTCCTTACTAATCCTAATCCCCGCACTTTAGGAATGTTCGACCAAACTCGAGCCAAGATTTGGGAATGTTACACCTAAATGTGCAAACATCGCCAAACCAAGGCTCTGATACCAAATTGTAACACCGCAAATTTAAACCCGGTTTTTTTTTTAAATAGCGGAAGCGTAATATTCAAACCATATAAAGTTAAGTCATTTTAGAAAATACAACTTCAAATATAATATTAATCAAAACATCGAATCGGTTTAATGTGTTACTACAAAACGGCTCGATTACAAAATACTATCAGAGCATCCATTGGTCAACCATTCCTAACAAGCACCCCTTGACCCGCCCAACAACCGAACCTGCAAAAGAGTCAACGAGGGAGGGATTAGCTAAAAGCTAAGTGAAAGAACTTAAACAACCAATATATAATAGAACAACCGATATAAATTCACACTTTCCCGATTAGTTAATTTTGAAGAGTAACGACGGTTCGGTCGAACCTTAAATCATTGTCGGCCTAACAATGATAACCGATGGCCCTTTACTCAAAGGCAGTGTGTACCCCCTTAGAACAACCAGTGCTTCTAAGGGCGATACACCTTGTCAATAGTAAACTTCTGCCCAGTAGAATGTTCTGATTACTGACCTCTTCCCCAAATGTGCACATAATTAATTACCGAATTATTTATACCGAAGTGTGGGCTTGCAATAAACATTGCAGCCAAAAACCTACACCCAAAAAGGTTCACGTCGCGAACTACCCAAATACCAAAATCCTGCACTTTTTACCAAAGTATCCAATTTCTATCCAAATTGTACACATATAGATTGAAGGCTAAATCCACTCACCCTACAACCTCAATCCTTCCAAACTCAGTTGTCTAATATCACTAAGTTTGCTTCCCAATTCCTGTACATAAAATGAATACTGAATTAGAACCGAATTCCACCAATTAAAGATAACAAGACAAATATGGTAAAAGGTTCTTAATTGCATAATTTTAACATGACCAATACACTTGTAACTTATCCAACTAAGAAATGGTCATACCAACATCTTCCAAATCAAAGACTATCAAACTTTATGCATTTATCCCAATTATAATTCAAACGGGTCAAAATTACCAAATCGACAACCAATTCTCACAAGTCTCAACAACTAGTTATAGAATACTACCATATCATATATAATGACCAACTATCATTCTCATGCTTCCCAAATATCATAATTATACTTCTAAAGTCAAGTGTATACCAAATAATGCATTTTTATTCCAACTTTAGCATATAGGCCCAAACGGGTCAAAACCGAGAACAAGGTTCTAATACTTCAAATACATAATTTTTTAACATTTCTTAAACATACAATCACCATTTTATGACAAACCTCATGTTTACATATTATACATCGAAACACCCAAAGTTTGCAATACATACTTGACCCGAAAAAGACACATACGACCTCTTGTAGTAACTCAGAAATCTGAACACTTTTATGACCATATCAGTTCAGGAAAATATGATACAGTTAAAGTAGACTCATAGACCTTCAAAACGACTGGTCGCACGCCCAAAACGGAGTTACGGTTGATTTTATATGATTTTTGCAAGATCACCAAAATCTGGCCAAAAGCTGTCTTTTTTTTATGCTTACGGGTTTTTACCAAAAACTCACCCAAACACTAATTTAATCATGCTAAATACTTCCATTTTAAATCACAATCAACATAAACAACATTTATAACTTCTAATATGTTGTTAAACCTAAAAACGTAAACATAAAAATGAAATTTTGAGAATTGATGCACCGATGAAACTAAATTTTTGCTCAAAAGATGAATTTAGTTGATTAAAATGTTCTTATAAATTGAATTCTAATCTCATCTAAAACCTAAGTCATTTATGAAGATTAGTCAGTTTTATACTTGCTTAGATGTTGACTTCGATCAATGATTTAGTATAAAAAAGTTTGTAAAATACATACATTACAAAGTACTACTATTATTTATATCGATCTTTGGTGGTTATAAAATAAAAACATTAAAGTATTTGTTACTCACACGTTTGCAGCTTTAATAAAAGTACATGAATTTGATATCACTATCTATATTTCATGTCATGTTAGCCATGTCATAATAGCACCTCAATGCCTTGCCACATCATACGCCATGTAGACTTCACTATATTTAAGACTATATCTTTGAAAAATATATATTTATATGTATTAAATATTGTTATTAATGCATTAAATATATATTTGTACATGCAATTAAGAAACCATTTTAACCTTTTTATTTTTGTAAAATTATTACTTATATACAAATCGATAAAATCGTAAAATTAATCTTTTCATTTTTATGTCTAAATGGTGTTTCTTTAGGAAATACTCCGTAATAAGAATAATAAAATTTTTGGATAATATCATAAAAAGTTATACTTAACTCAATTTCTTTACATTAAATACATTTTTGTAGACATTTATACTTGCATATAATTATTTCACTAATATAATAAGCCTATTTTGAAATTTCTTGATTGTCATAATAGCACCTCAATGCCTTGCCACATCATACGTCATGTAGGCTTCACCATATTTAAGACGATTTCTTTGAAAAATATATATTTACATGTATTAAATATTGTTATTAATGCATTAAATATATATTTGTACATGCAATTAAGAAACCATTTTAATCTTTTCATTTTTGTAAAATTATTACTTATATACAAATCGATAAAATCGTAAAATTAATCTTTTCATTTTTATGTCTAAATGGTGTTTCTTTAGGAAATACTCCGTAATAAGAATAATATAAATTTTGGATAATATCATAAAAAGTTATACTTAACTCAATTTCTTTGCATTAAATACATTTTTGTAGACATTTATACTTGCATAAAATTATTTCACTAATATAATAAGCCTATTTTGAAATTTATTGATTGTCCATATTTATGGTTATTAATAAATCAGATTCATTGCAAATAGATAATTGATTTGTGACATTTTTGCGTGGAAATTTGTGTTTTTAGTCAATATATTGTTAATTAGACGATTCATGAAATAAAGTTTATTAATTTCATTTTTTTCATTTTTTTTAAATGAAATAAAATTAATCTTTTCATTTTAATGTTTAAATGGTGTTTCTTTAGGAAATAATAAGAATAACACAAATTTTGGACAATATCATAAAAAGTTATAGTTAACTCAATTGCTTTGCATTAAATACATTTTTGTAGACATTTATACTTGCATAAAATTATTTCACTAATATAATAAGCCTATTTTGAAATTCCTTGATTGTCCATTTTTATGGTTATTAATAAATCAGATTTATTGCAAATAGATAATCGATATGTGACATTTTTGCGTGGAAATTTGTGTTTTTAGTCAATATATTGTTAATTTGACGATTCATGAAATGGAGTTTATAAATTTTCATTTATTTCATTTTCTTTAAATGCATATTTTATGCAAATGCAATGCTAGAACGACTAAGAAACTGCGGATTAGTATTTGTTGGTGATTCGATGAGAATCCTTATTATGTTTGTTATCAACTGATGTTACAAATAAATTCATCAATCTAAGAAGTCAAAGGGAAATCGATTACAAAACACACGGGTTTTTTGGTGTTCAAATCTTTTGGTTTTTATTGCACAATTGAGTATTGTCGGGCCCGTATTTGGTGGTTCAGGGCTGACCGCCAGCTAGCGCACCAAAAAATGTTAGTTTTACTTTAAAACTAGACAAAATGGATCGGGGCTCAGGAAAATGGAAAGATGCTGATGTGCTCGTGTTAAATAGTGGGCATTGGTGGAATTCTGAAAAAGCGATACTCGAGTAATTGTTGATTTTTTTTGATGAATTTGTTTGAATTATGATATAAAAAAGTATTTGAATTTTTCTTTCATCTTGTAGTTTAATTAATGTGGCAACTTTAATGTATTTAATAAAAAACGGGTTGGTTTGGATTGTCTATTGTTGGTAACGGTTCAAACGGGGTTATACTAAAAAAAATAGGCATAAAAAATGGCTGAAATGGTTATTTGGTAATTTAAAGATTTTAATTTTTGAGCTAATATTATATACAATTACAAGAATACTAAGGTAATTTGGATAGATACACTTAAAAAAATTTAGGTTAAAAAGTTGTGTGGTTATGTATATGTTTTAGTAATATAGTAATACCCAATTGACATTTTTAAATTCTTTTCATAATAAACATAATTATAAAACATTCTTTCGAATATCTTGACCTGCATATTCATTTTTCATGATAAACTGAATTATAATTCCGATAAAGTGATGTATTATATTTTAGTAATTAACTTATAGTCTAAGCGACTTTTCACCAATTATCTAACTTACTTTATTATCTATTTGGCCCGTTAGAGTTCAAAATTCAAACACTTAGCTTGAATGGGCTCATTCTTAGTAAACGGGTCAAAATTGTAATTGCATCTGTAAATAAACATCCTCGGATTATTAAGAATTTTATATATTTGCATGTTCTAATATATAACAATCATATAAGTAACAATATACATTTTATCCTATATAAATTTATACATTAATAAAAATTAGAGTAAATTACATGGATGATCCTTTAAGTTTATAGCAAATTTCACCAATGGTCCTTTAGTTTTCAAAAATTACACTGATGGTCCTTAATTCTGAAAGGTTTTTCACTGATGGTCCTTTACACTAACTGGCGTTAATTTATTTTGTTAACTCACCCCATGTGCAAATCACGTGAGGGTAAAAAAGTCATTTTTAATTTCTTTTCATTCTTAAATTAAATTTTTTTATCTTAAATAAAAGTTTTTAGTTTAAGAATAATAATAAATGAAAATGAAAAATGACTTTTTTACCCTCATGTGCATTGTACATGGGGTAAGTTAACAGTTAAAATTAACATCTGTTAGTGTAAAGGACCATCGGTGAAAACCTTTCAGAATTAAGGACAGTCAGTGTAATTTTTGAAACTAAAGAATCATTGGTGAAATTTGCTATAAACTTAAAGGATCATCCGTGTAATTTACTCTAAAAATTATAATACAAAAAGTAATGCTCATTTAAAACCACTTGGGCGCTGAACTTTGTGTTTTTGGCGATTATTGCATTTGTAATTTCTATAGCTCATATTTAGAAACATATATGAAAATATGTTTAACTACAAAATTATTTTAAATGTACAAAATTTTTAATGAATATATGTAAAGTATGAAAATATTCTCAAAGAAGCGAGGATTATTAAAGTTATGGACATTTTTATAAGCCGCACGTGATTTATCACGGGTTATAGGCTAGTTTAACATTATAAAATAATAAAATACATAAATTTATAAATGATATACGGTATAAAATGACTCTTAATAATAAATTAGAAACTAAAATTTAGAAAGAAAATAAACAAAATTATATACGATAGATCATATTTAAGTAGAGTTGTATTCTAGGAAGTTTAAAGGATTTGTCTAGTCTCAGCGATGAATCCTAGCCATTGGATCAAAATGGTCAAGATCAAATCCCCCACCTACAGCCACCGCCGACCGCCGCCTCCGGCCACCTCCGGCTACCTCCGGCCGCCGTCCGCCGGCGGCGTCCGCCGCTGGCTACCGCCAATCTCCGCCGATCGCCGCCGTCCGCCGCCGGTGGCCGGCGGCCAGAGGTGAAGGTGGTGGCTACCAGTGAAGGTGGTGGTGGCATTGATGTATCGAAGCACATGTGCTTCACTAAAACACAGCATATTACTTCGAAGCACATGTGCTTCAGGTCACGAAACACATGTGTTTCAAGTCACTAAAAACATGAGTTTCTAAACACACAAGGGAGCATATGAAGCACATGTGCTTGACGTTATGAAACACATGTGCTTCACTACACATAAAAATATCAAAACAAGTGACGAACATATCATTATGAAGCACATGTGTTTCATAAAGCCAAACACATATGTTTTTGTTCCTGAACACATGTAACTTACAAGCAAGTCATTTGTGTTTGAATCACGAAGCACATGTGCTTGACGTTATGAAACACATGTGCTTCACTACAAGAAAAAAAATCAAAACAAGTGAAAAACATATCATTATGAAGCACATGTGCTTCATAAAGGCAAGCACATGTGTTTTTGTTCCTGAACACATGTAACTTACAAGCAATTCATTTGTCTTTAAATCATGAAGCACATGTGCTTCCAGTCACGACCACCACCACCGGTCACCACCGTCGGCAGCCACCTCCGGTCGCCGTCCGCCGCCGCCGGCCGCCGCCCATCACCACTGTTCGCCGCCGCCGGCCGTCGTCTCCGGCCGCCGGAGAAGCACATGTGCTTGTAGTGGTGGTGGTGGTTTTGAATCTTGATCTTGACCATTGATTTTTTTTTTATCCAAGGGCTAATAAATATCCCTTAGGACTAGATAAAATTAATAGACTATCTTGAACATTTCACTATTTAAGTATTTGAAGAAAAACATAATAATTATGCGAACGGGCCTAGCATAGCATGTGGTTGATGGTCTATTTGAAGAAAAAACATAATAATTATGCGAACGGGCCTAGCATAGCATGTGGTTGATGGTCTGCTTCTAAAAATTGGTAAAATAGATAAAAGAAAAAGGAAGCAACCGGAATTGATCGATCCTTGGTCTCCAAGGGAATATGTCTCTTGACTCTTAAGTCTTACGGATCAAAATAGAGCCAATTAGCACACAGCGATTTTATATAATAGAGGAATGACTAATAAGATAAAATTATATTGCTCATCCAATTTGCAAAATGTATTATACGTCATATTTAATAAATATGTATAGAAGCAAGTCTAGTTATATCAGTTTATATACCTTATTAAAGTCAAAATAGTGTCTTCCATATATATTTTCATATTGTGTATATATAGAATGTTATCCGTATAATGCGACGATGATTACCTTGTAACTATATTTTGTGGTGACGATAGCGATAGTGGTCGTGTCAATTTTGATGGTGGTGGACTAATGGGTGGTTGGACCTAGTGATCGTGAGCGGTTGTGCATGGTAATGGTGGGTGGGTGGTGGTGGTTGTAATGTTTGTAGTGGTGGGTGATGGTGGTGTTGTGTGGCGGTGGTGGGTGATTGTGGTGAGTAGTGATGATGGTGGTACGTGGTGGTCAATCAATAGATTTGTGTTTAAAAATTAATAAAATCAATATGGATTGCAATCAAGTAATTAGCATTATCATAGTAGCTTAATTGGTTAAAATCTATTGTTAATACTATGGAGGTCACATGTTCAAGTCTTGCATGATGTATATTTTAAAAAATATAAATTTGTGCCGAAATAGTTGTATAATGAACATGTAGTATGTTAGCTCAGGTGGTTAGGACATTGTGTTAATCATATAGGGGTCACATGTTCAAGTCTTGCATGATGCATATTTTATAGTTTTAAGAGATTAACAAAAATAATTATAGTTGTTTTATGAATACGTAATCTTTTAGTTCAGGTGGTTAGAACATTGTGCTAATTATATAGGCGTCACATGTTCAAGTTTTGTATGATGCATATTTTATATACATGAATTTATATTTAAATACCAAATGTATTAACTGACAAATAAATTTATCTATTTGTAAGGATTCCAAATATGTTATGTATAGTTCCCACTATTAATCTTTATTATTGGTCATATCAGATTTCAGACCAATCAATAAGAGTTAAAACTAAGATTCTAGGCCCAATTATGTTCCGACTATCAGTCTTTATTATTGGTCATATCAGATTTCAGACCAATCAATAAGAGTTAAAACTAAGATTCTAGGCCCAATTATGTTCCGACTATCAATCTTTATTATTGATCACATCATATTTTCAATACAATACTTAAAAACAGTGTTTGTGATTGTGATTTGGAATTCGTTATTTACTTATTGCATTTTGAAAATGCATTTATCTGAAATTAGTGTTTGGTAAAAAGATTTAGAAAATCGGTTATTTGCATTATGAAATCCCCAAAACAAAGTTTTTGAAAAATAGGAGGTGTTTATTACGTTTTGAAAATTGATTATTTGCATTTTACCTGTTATTAAACAAATAATCAGATTTGCTAATAGCTAAAAAATTTAATTATTTGATTATTGTGTTTCCAAACAGCATAATCAGATACAAAAACTACTTTTTTAGAATCACGTTTTGTAACCGATGATTGTTCATTTTAAAACACATCATCTATTTTTTATAAGCAAACTCAATCAACCCTTAATTGCCTAGTTTGAATATAGGTGATGACTTTTACACCACATGTAAAAGTATGCAGATTTAGTTGTACAATGTGGTATAGGTATCAAAAATTGTGGTAGCAATATCAATTCCCTTTGAATATGGTTGATGATTAAACCATATACCCGGATTTAGTGAACACAGATTAAAGTTAGGATACATGTCTCCATAAGATATTTACGCATAACCCAAGCGATTAGGGCTTTGAGGTCCTCTTAGGTTACAATATATTGTATCTCATAAGCCAAAGAATTCTTTAGGGCCAACAAAGTTACTTAAATGAAATATTCTGGATCATTTTAAAATATATACGCCCCATCAATATTAAGAAATATAATTTAGTTGGACATATCATATATGATAACATAAAAGAATAGCATAAGCGTTCCAATGGTATTGAAATGAAACATTTGAGATTTGACCATTATACTTCGTTAAAAAGGCCCAATAAATATAGGCTTATAGGGACCGTTGATATAATATTGGGCCCATTACTTTTTAACTAATATAGATACAACCAAGACTACTAAAATAAATAAATAAAAATTGGTAGAAAAAAAAAATCTTTTACTTCGTAAATAAATTTTGAATTTAATTTACAGAAAAATTATATATCTTGTTAGGAATTTTTTCTCTCTTAATCTCAAATTAGCCTATAGATGCATAGTTTCTCACATATATTGCCAGTAGTCTCATATGTTTTGTCAGTCTTTTACGCTCTCATCTTTAATATGGTAATTTTAGTAGTATCCTAGAATAAAACCAAACATACATTTTATTTTTGAATGACTCTATCTTTTTCTTATAGGGACTTGAACGCATAACTTTGAATAAAACTAAACACATTTTGGTGAAGTTTTTAAAATGGTATATTGTCAAATCTTTGGGTTATAAAATTTGAAAAAATTAGAGATTTGAGAATAACTAACGGAAAATTGTATTTAAAAACAATAGAGGAGGGTAAAGTAGGTATTCAAGATTTTAGCAAACCACTAATAAGAAGTAACACGTATAAAAGAAAATTATGGAGTATTAAATGTTTGTTATTGTATGTCTAAAAGCATACAATATAAAAACTCATTTATTTTAACACATGAAAGAAAAAAACCATAGTGACTTTGTAAAATAAAATAGACACAAGAAAATTAATCAAATTGGCTAAAACCATGGACGGAATTTGAGGTGCAATGCCATGTTTAATTATAAAACAAGCAAAAAAGGTTAGGCCACATTATTTTTAGTAGGGTTCCTTTCTCCTTTACCTGTTTTCAAATTTCATTGGGTAGGCATCAAATTTTGCAACTATTAGAGATATTTTTCAATTTCAAGAATATAATACATTATTTTATCAAGTGACAAAAACAAATCTAACAAGGTTTAGTGTAACCGATGGATGATTCCATACACTTGCACAATTGATTTGAAGAGAAATGTTTACACATGTCACCTATTTGATGGTAAGAACTCTCAAATGATTTTTTATAGGTTACATATTTGATTCTCTTCTGTAAAATATTTACCTGGCGACTAATGAAATGTTCGAAAATAGCCACGACAACAATCAAGTTATGTACGCCAAAAGCATAAATTCAACCACCCTACGAAGCCTTTAGAACCAAAACCAGATACAAAATCATTCAAGAAATGTTACCAAATAGAGAATCACTAAATGATTATATAAGTATTATACAATATTTTCTTATTCAAAAAGAGGCGTAATGGACTACCTCCAATAAGAGTGGTAGGAAATCCTATGCAACTCAAAAGGACTTTGAGTAAAAGCAAAAGCACTTCAATAATTCACCACTAAACAATCAATCACCCCCTTAACTTTACCAAAAGTAACACAATTACCTAAGGCTATGAGGTATGGGTCTAACCACCACTTGAAATTTTCTGCCACGTCATCTGCCACCTCAGCAACCACACCACACCATACTACACCACTTTATCCAGAAAATACCCACCACACTACACCACACCATTTTTTTTCCATCTCATCATTTCTTTTCCCTTTATTTTTTAAACATAAATCCTTTTTAAAAGTATGATTTTTTCTCCAGCCATATTATTAAAACATCATGTTATTTTTTAAAATAGATTATGTGATTAAAACAATACAAAATCAATTAGTAAAGCCCAACTAAATAAATAAAAAATATATATTAGCCCAAAAGGCTTGGCCCAATAAATTTTAAAGTAGGTTTTATATAATTACATAAACACGTCTTCTTCCCTCCAACCGCCGTCTTCTTCTTCTCCGGCCAACACAGCCTTCTCCAGCCAAACGCAGCAGTTTCTCCGGCCACGGTCTGTCAAAATGACCGTTCAACGGTCATAAAATGCTCGAATCCCTCGCTCCCACGCCGTTGTCTCTCGTGCCCGTGCCCACGCCCTTCCACCACCCGCCCCCACGCCGTGTAGGGGGGCGGTGTTGGTTTCTCCCTCCACGCCGTTGCAGTACTCCACCTCAGCACCACGGTAACACCATTAGACCCATACCGTTCAGCCTAAAGAAATAACTAAAAGCCACATGTGATGGAAAACCCACTAAAATAACCCTCCTTTTCTTCCCTATATATACCAACACTACCATTTGCCCTATGGTCAGCCATACAATGTACAAAACCATCGACAAACCATCATAACATTAACACACCACCTTCAAATCTTTCTTCAAAAAACATTTTTTTATCGTTCTATTGAACCCGTAAATAATTGATTCCCCGAGGATGTATGCTTACAAGACGCGAGCGATCAAGAAACGTAACGGGCAACGATTCTTGAACGATTTCATCTTGTATTCGTTAACCGCATTAGCATGTACCTCATTTTGTTCTAGCCCGTTTTGGTATCCGCCATTTTGCGCCACTTTCAACGTCTTTTTTTCCTTCTGTCTACCGAAGATAACTTCGTTTTTCTTCACTAGCAAGGCTTTGTTCATCATGGGAAACCTCATTATCATGTTCTTATTAGGAGAGTCTAAGTTTTTTGATCATGATTATAAGTATGCATGCAATCGCCAAGATCGACTTCAAATTATATCCCCAACACACGAACAAAAGCGTAAAAAAACCGTTAAGGAAACACGCAAAAATGTGCATTTGATCCTTGAATCAAAAACTCGTGATAAAGAGAACGATCACGAGGAGTTTTTCGAGTTGAGTAACGAAGAAGAAACTTGTGAACAACTTATCGGTCAAATGGCCGAATCATTTGGTCATGATCATGAGGACGATTTGAGTTGTTGTTCGAAACAAGAGATGAAGGAAGAAAAATCCGAGGGATTAGAGGGAGATCACGAGGATGTGAGTTATCCTCCTGAAGATTTGAACAAATTGGTTGATGATTTTATCGCTAAAATCAATAGACAAAGAAGGCTTGAAGCAGAATTTTTTAGGGGTTAAAATTGTCTAGAGAACGATAGAAGATGGTGGAGAGTGCAATTTTTAGACCTTCTTGAGAGAATGCAAAAACGATATAAATTAGTCTCTTGTTTTTTATATTGCACTAAAACAAAAAAAAAAAAAAAAAAAATTGTAGTCTGCTCTTTTATATCATAATATTATTTTCTTTATACATATATATGAACACACTAGGTTCATGCTAAAACACTTTTTTTTTTAGAATTACGAGAATATTTTGGAATCATTAGCCGGGGTATGTGCCTCACCTTAACATCATTTTTCTGACACATCATCTGCCACCTGAACAACCACACCATCAGGGGAGGACCTAGTATGGTGCCCGGGGTTGCCCCCTGAAACTTTTCCGAATAGTGTAAAAATAAAGTTAAAATTTTTAAATTTTCTTTTTATTAGTGTAGATGCAACCCCTGAGAAAAAAATGTGCAGCCGGTGACACCCTGAACTTTTTCTCTGGGTCCGCCACTGCACCACACCACTTTATCCAGGAAATACCCACCACATCACACTATTTCTTTTCCATTTAATTTTAAACATAAAATAAAATTTTCACTAAAATAAAAATTTAAACATTACAATACTAGAAATTAACAAAAAAATACAATACTTGAAAAAAAAAATTAGCTTAGATAAACAACGTAATTGTGTATTGTATTGTTGTATTGAATAGGTGTAATACAAGGAGTATATATAGATTACATAATTACATGGTAAACCCTCTAATATAAACTATTTGTCTAATATTCCCCCTCAAGCTAAGGCCGTGAACGAACTCTTAGCTTGGACTTCAAACTGAGAAAACGATCAGAGGTTAACGGCTTTGTGAAGACATCTGCAATCTGATCGTGTGTAGAAATGTGTTGAACCGAAAGTCTCCCTCTAGCAACCTTTTCTCTGACGAAGTGAAAATCAACTTCCATGTGTTTTGTACGTGCCTGGAAGACATGATTGGCAGATAAGTGCGTGGAAGACATGATTGGCAGATAAGTATGTGGCTCCCAAGTTATCACACCACAAGATAGGAGTTGATTTTACCGTTGTGTGGAGTTATCGTAGAAGTGTTTC
The DNA here is from genome assembly GCA_963853835.1 of Calendula officinalis. NCBI lineage: Eukaryota > Viridiplantae > Streptophyta > Magnoliopsida > Asterales > Asteraceae > Calendula > Calendula officinalis. Next base: position 37,173,370 of record OY970828.1, read on the forward strand.
AAGCCATGTTACTTCAGCAACTGTATCTACTAAAGCCTTGTATTCAGATTCTGTAAATGACCGAGAGACAGTTTTCTGTTTTCTAGCAGACTATGAGACCAGATTGTTACCAAGATATATTGCAAATCCCCCCGTGGAACGACGGTCATCTGGGCAGCCGACCCAATCCGCATCGTAGAAGGCACTCAGAGAGTTGAATGTATCATCAGTGTAGGCATGTACACCTGAGGCTGATGACTGAGACAGTAGAAGGCCATGATCTGAGGTGCCGTGTAGGTATCTGAGAATACGTTTTACTGCGGACCACTGATTTATAGTTGGTGAGTGCATGAATTGACAGACTTTGTTGACTGCAAATGTGATGTCTGGTCGAGAGAGAGTAACATATTGAAGAGCACCTACCATTTGTTTGTACTTGACCGGGTCTTCAAACGGAATACTGTCCCCAATGGAGAGGGTAGCTGTTGTCGTGCACGGGGAGGGTACTGGTTTGGCTTGAGAGGGATTTGCTTTCGTTAGGAGCTCTTGTACATATTTTCTTTGAGAGAGAATAATGTAGGTGCCATGTCTGATTACCTCAATACCAAGAAAATAAGATAATGGACCCATGTCTTTAAGTGCAAAGGATGTACTCAAACTCCGGATGACATGATCAATGGCTTGGTCGTTGTTCCCTGTCAGTATAATATCATCAACATATACGAGCATATAAAGAAGTGTACCGTGAGCAGAGTATATAAAGAGAGATGGATCCGTTTTGGAACCACGAAAACCGAGAGCTAAGAGAGCAGTGGATAGTCTGTGAAACCAAGCTCGTGGTGCCTGTTTGAGGCCATAAAGGGATTTGTGGAGACGGCAAACATGATTCGATTTACTGGGATCTACAAAACCTTAGGGTTGTTCCAAATAAACTGTTTCTTTTAAATCATCGTTTAAGAATGCATTTTGAACATCAAGTTGTTGCAAAGACCAATGTTTTGTAACTGCAAGCGATAAAACAACACGTATAGTGGTGGATTTCACCACCGGGCTGAATGTCTCTGTATAATCGATCCCCGGTTGTTGTTGATAACCGTTTGCCACAAGACGCGCTTTGTAGCGCTGAATCGCCCCGTGTTGATCTCTTTTAATTTTGTAAACCCATTTAGATCCGACAATGTTTGACCTGGGAACCCGAGGGACGAGTGTCCATGTACCATTACAGATCAATGCCGAGTATTCATCCACCATAGCCTTACGCCAATGACAATCTTTGTTAGCATCGGTAAAAGTGGTAGGTTCATGAATTGTGGTGTTGGTGTTAAGGGCGGTGGGATGAAAAGGTTTGGTTTGTTTTGGATTTTGGCGAAGATGAGCGGGTATCGGAAGACGAGTGGGTTGAGATGTAGGGGCTGTGGAATGAGTTTGTGTTGGCTGATTTGTAGTTGTTTCAGGGCTGTTTTGAGCAGGAATATCTGGGCCCGTTTGCGCCGATGTTTGAGCTGAATTTGTGGGCATGTTTTGGCTGATTTGGGTAGGGTTTGGGGCTGAAATTTCGGGATTGTTTTGGCTGATTTGGGTTGGGTTTGGGGCTGAATTTTCGGGACTATTTTGGCTGTTATGGGTCGGGTTTGAGGCTGAATTTTCGGGAATAGTTGTTTGGGCAAAACGGTCGAATGCAGAAGTAGGAATAGAAGGGTTCGTCATATGGGGACGTCGAGAGTAGGTGTGTATCGGGTTGTTAGTAGGTAAAGGAGTGTTGGGTGTATTGATAGGTGGAGGATTAGGGTATGATGATGTGTAGGGTTCGGTTGTAGTAGTAGGTGAAGGGTCGGTTGATGGTGTGTAAAAAGGGAAAAAATGTTCATTGAACCGAACGTGATGGGAAATATATATGCGTTCGCTGGTAGGGTCAAAGCATCGATAACCGTGATGGATAGTGCTGTAGCCTAGAAAGACGCACGATATTGATCTATAATCCATTTTGTTAGGATTGTACGATCGTAGATGAGGGTAACATTGACATCCAAAAATGCGAAGAAAAGAAAGGGCGGGTTTGTGTTTGAAGAGGTTTTCAAAAGGAGAGATTGTAGAGTTTTATCGTGAGGGCATGCAGTTTATTAGGTAGGTGGTGGTTTCAAAAGCACAGTGCCAAAAACGTTGAGGAACATGAGCTTGTGTCATGAGAGTGAGGCCGGTTTCAACAACGTGACGGTGACGTCGCTCGACAATACCGCTTTGTTCACTAGTGTGGGGGCACGAGAGGCGGTGTATGATACCAATCGAAGAGAAGAAGGTGGATAATTTTTGAAACTCACCCCCCAATCGGTTTGGACAATTTTGAGTTTTGTGGAGAATTGGCGTTCAACAGTTTTGGTAAAGGTTTTGAAAACATTAAAGACGTCTAATTTTTGTTTTAAAGGAAACAACCACATAAATTTAGAAAATGGTCAACGCATTAAAGAAAGTAGAAGTGGCCATCAAAGGAAGGGACGGGTACGGGACCCCAAACGTCTGAAAAAACATGATCTAAAACACGTACATACAGCTCTCAAAAGATAAAAAGAGAAAGAGCTATGAGTTCAAGTAAGAAAGTGAAAGTTTAGTAGCCTTCCTTATCGCCAAAGAAGAATGATAATTGATAAAGTTTTCTTGGGGTTTTTCGCTTCAATAGCAGAAGCAAAGAAGTCAAATCAATGCAGCTTTCGTGCCCAGCCTAAAGATCCTATCCTCTTGCAGCTGGAGCTCTTGATGGCACGTTCAAGCGAGTTTATGAATGAATGAAATCAGTTGAAGGAGCGGCCAAGGACGAAAGCTTTGATTGTGTTCTGCTATGGTCGGCTTTTTTCCTTGCCTAAAACAACTCTATTCTCTTCGCGAACGGTTAAGAATCCTCTTTGTATGCGCGTTATCTCTTGTTTATTATTCTAGTTTTTGCTTCTTATGCTTATGAAAAACTGGGTGATACTCCGTTTCTTCTTAGGTTGTCTGTAAGTGTAGTTCGTGGTTCACGTGTGAGGTTACCTGGATAGGTGGGCAGTTCCTATCGGTGGAGATAAGACACCTTCGAGAGATATAGCTGTAGCTCTTGATGGCACGGGCAAGACAATTCATGAATGAATGGCGAGTTTTCTATTTACTAGAATATCTTTCCTGCGAAGGAAGCTTCTTTTTAGAATTTATTGCTACCGGTGGTGAAGAAATTGAATCAACTGCATCGAATGCAAGCTCTGATAAAGTTTTTTTTTCTTATTTATGGACTACAACGACCTAAAGTAGCTGAATAAGTAGTTAAAGTAAGCTCCTGGCTAAAATGAGTCTTGGTTCTACCCACCGGCAATAATTTTTCGACCTGATTAAAAGTTTGATTGTAGATTGGCTATTTCGTGGTTCCATGCCCATGGATTGCCTTATTATAGCTTTTTTGATTCGTCGGGTATGCCGGCTAAGAGAATCGCTTCTCGCCTTGCTTGCAAGAGTATAAGCAAGCCGTAGCATTTTGACCCTATATGAGATAGAACTCTTTTAACTGAACGAGAAGTATTTTTCCTCTCCTTGTCATGCTTAGTTATTCTGCATTGCTCCTTCTTCTGATCTTGCTTTCTTGCCTTATAGAACTGACCTTTGTCCCCTCCTTCCGGTTTTAACTCACTTAAAGTCCATTCCTTGCTCTTGCCTAGTTCTAGGCTTAGACGAAAGAGCTCATTCATAGATTCCATCTTTCTAGCATTTCATGTCTTTCTTCCTTCAACTCTAATTCATGCCATGAATTGTTAAGTCCTTTTATAATAGCTATTGGCTCTCTTCTCACCTCCCTTAGAGCCTATTGAAGAAAAATCCGAGGCTCACTCGCTGCCCTAAGCCCTACAGTTCCTTCGCTTACCGCCTAAGATGAATCTATTGCCTCCCCTCCCTCCACGAGTAGATATTTAGTATTGAATACTGTCAAAGCCAATCCCAAGCAATAGTCAAGAAGAAAAACTCAGGACTAGGAAAGAAAGGCAGAGACAGGGAAAGCTAGGGTGATAGCCCTATAGATGAGTAATAGGATAGGGAGCACTCCGCTACACTCATTAGGACAACAACCTCCTAACTACTATGAGTTAAGCAACTAATGGACAGACCAGACCGCATAAGACTACTGGAATAGAAAAAGAGACGTACTTTTATAAGAAGAAGATGATAAACTAAGTTTGTATAATTTTCCAATAAAACAAGAATTACAACGAAAATTAAAACCTTTATTTGAAATAGGTAAACAATATCTAGAAAGTATAGTTTGAAAAAGTTGTGAGTGACGATGTCCAAGACGTTGATCCCATGTGGTTGTGGTTGCACGAGTTGTTGAAAAAATGACTTTTGGAAGGGCTTCCGGAAGGTTAATAAAGTAGAGTCCACCGTCACTTGGACCCGTGAGGAGGGTAGTGAGAGTGGCCGAATCCTTGATAACAAAAAAAAGAAGAGTGAAATTCAAAATAAACATGATTATCAAGACAAAATTTTTGTACCGAAAGAAGATGTTTGTTTATGTCGGGAACGTGAAGGATGTTAAATAGGTGAAAGGTTTTGTTTGGAGAGTAAAGTTTGGAGCACCCGATGTGTAAAATAGGGAGAGCCTTACCGTTACCAACATGAAGATTGTCATCACCATAATAGGACTCGGCGGAAGTGAAACCCGTCATATCCAGTGAAACATGGTTGTTGGAGCCTGTATCCGGAAGCCATGAAGTAGAGGCTTGTGACCTATGATCAGCGTAGTTTGCAGATGGTTGTTGTCTTCCACGTATGGCGGATGGATCACGATTAGGGCATTGGGATGGAACATGGCCGATTCCACACCTGTTACAAGAACCATAAACAATATTTTGGTTAGATGCCCAAGAGAACTGACTGTTGTTGTGGTGTCTGCCACCGCGGCCTCGATTTCCACGTCCACCTCGATTATGATAGTTGCCTCGGTTACGGTTACCGGTAGGAGATCCTGAATTGTTTGTGTAGAACGCTTGTGGAGGTTGTGTAGTTGTTGCATTCGGTGCCGGTTGTAGTTGAAAACCGAGTTCAGACATAAGTTGTTGTAGGGCCTGTATGGTATCTGTTGGAAGAGAGGTACCAACGACAGTGGTATTTGCTGTAAATGCCTGAGCCGGAGCAACTTCCCGGACTGTTTTGTGAATCAGAAACTCGTGATCGACTAATAATGCCGGAAGTTCGGAGAAGACAGTTGTAAATTGTGACCCCATTGTATTCATCTCGAAGACCTGCAACAACTAACATCACAATATCTTTGTCTGACATAGATTGACCAATGTTGGCAAGAGCAGTGGCATACTCTTGTGCCCTAGCGAGGTAAGCAGTAGATGTTTCATCACCTTTCATTTGTATTTTTAATAATTGTGTTTTCAAGAGAAATTCTCTTTATGAAGTGTTAGGAGCATAAGCACGTTCAAGTGTTACCCAAAGATCACGCGATGTTGTACCTTGTACATGTTGGAAAGAGGCTTCAGATATGGTAGACATGAGTAGCATTCGAACGTGAGCATCATTGGAGATCCATATTATATGATTAGGATTATTCGTTGATGTAAAGGGATCACCTTCTTTACCGGCAGGTGTTGTGACCAACGGTTGAGGGCACGGAATTGTGCCATCAACGTACCCAAAGAGGTTGTTGGTGATAAGATACGGTTGAATCATGGCTTTCCAATAACCATAGTTTGTGGGTGAAAGTGTAAAGCCAAACTTATGAGAGTCGTGGGTTGTCTTTTTTATGGATGAGAAAGCGACAAGAGAAGACATTGTGATTACCGGTGATTGCTGGAATGGAGGCAACACGTAACGATCTGTTTAGGTTTGGTGATTACCGATGATTGCTGCTGGAATAGAGAAAAGGTGTGTGACAGCTGATACCATGTAAGTTTGTGGGGTTCCATCTTAAAACCAATTGGTTGTAAGAGGAGTATCCCAGGACCTTTTTAAGCACATTACATGTTTGTTCTTTGTCCAATGTGGGACATTACTCAACACGCCCCCTCACGTGTGGCGTCCTATTTTTTCGTGCCTAACACGTGGATATTTATGGGTGACGTGGAGTCCGTGTGGCCGTGTGACCAACTACGGGTGAGCCGTGGCTCTAATACCAAGATAAACAACGTAATTGTGTATTGTATTGTTGTATTGAATAGGTGTAATACAAGGAGTATATATAGATTACATAATTACTTGGTAAACCCTCTAATATAAACTATTTGTCTAATAAGCTTAAATTGCGGAAAGCGGCCCCCGCCTTCGCTTTCACTTCCCTCAAAATCTCTAGATCCTCCCCATCCAAATCGTCCTCTTTATGCTTCAACATGGAGATGATATTGAGCATTATTGTTTCTTCTGTAGCGGTAACCATTTTTCCCTCCTCAACTGAACCTTCTCTTTTGACATCACACCATGGTCGGCCAACATCTTTACCACTTCATCCATCTTATTGTTCGACGATGACTGCTGCGCCGCATGGCGTTGTGCTCGTTTGGTCTTATCTCTTCCTACCGGTCGGGTTGGAGTGGGAGTTTCTTCGAATTCATCGAATATGTCATCCGGGATGTTGTCGTCCCTGGCATTAAGGCCGATACACGAATTAGTTGTATGACCATCAGAAATATTCACCTATTGGGAACTACGAGACTGCTTTTATTGTTGTTGTTGTTGTTGTTGTTGTTGTTGTTGTCTTTGTTGTTGTTTTTATTGCTCCTGTGCAGTAATTGTACCTAACCATTTTGGTCATCTTTTACAACCAACCACTGCTTTTCTACCTCCCATATGTTAAGGCAAAAAGCCTTGCCCCTTTGGATCTTAAGATAACAAAAACAACCTAGACTAGCTTTGATTAATATGTAGAATAATATAGCTAAGTTTAGGTCTGATACTGAGTGATCAGTATTGGAACTCAGTATCAGTACTCAGTATCAGATAGTGATACTGAGTTCAAGGACTGAGTAGAAGGACTGAGTGATACTCAGTATAGTAACGGACTAAGATCAAATCCCTTGATCTTAGTCATTTCCCTTACTTAGTCCTTCGGTTACTCCTTTGCTCATCATGTAAGATCTCTATAACATTATAAATAGAGATCATCTTGCAAAGGAGTACTCACCAATTCACTTTACACTTTCATATCTTTGTAATTGATCAGTGGTCTTGTTATTCCGCAACAAGCCACACTTAGTGGATTTATACATTGACTATATTCTTGTGTTATCACGCTAATATTTCTCTAAGCATAATATTCTATCAATTAACACTAAACCAGGGCTGTTGTGACCTAACAACTGGTATCAGAGCTGGCTAAATAAACTCTTATTTAGTCGATCTATAACCCTGGCAGCCATCCCTTATACTTATTCTTCCCATACTCCAAAATTAAAAATGTCCACCATTGTTGCACCAGTTATGTCTGGAAAGGGAGTACCCATCTTTGATGGAAAAGACTTCCATCAATGGAAGCTAAAAGCTCAGTGGTATCTTGAATCCATTCATCATGAAATGCTCACTGTGCTATATAATGGTCCCATCATTCCACAAACTGTGGAACCTGTTGCTGCTACTGATGATGCTCCTGAGAGCATAAGAACTGTACCTAAACTAAAGCACAACTGGACTGATACTGACCGTCAGTTGTATGCTTTAGACTCCAGAGCTAAAGGGGTGATTGGTAATGCTGTTACCAAAGAGATACTTAATGCAATTATGAAATTGCCAATAGCAAAGGCTATGTGGGATAGCCTATCAGTCACCTATGAAGGCACAGCAAAGGTGAAGTTGCAAAGGAAAAGCAACATGAGAAGGAAATATGAAAACTTATTCTCAACTCCTAATGAAGACATCACCACTCTCTATAACAGGTTCAATACTGTTATCCATGATTTAATCAGTGTAGGCATTGTGAAAGAGGAAGGAGAACTTGTTCAAAAGTTCCTGGATAGTCTTCCTCAACAATTTCTTGACATGACAAACTCTGTCAATGCTGCTAACAACATTGAGTCATACACTCTTCAAACTTTGTATGGTCTAATGTTGAATCATGAGGAGAATAATGCTGCAAGACTGATCAACTGGAAGAAAACTGACAAAGCTTCCACTGGAATGGCTCTAGTTGTGCAACAGGCCTATACTGTGACTGAGCCAGATGAACCAGAAGTTGATCTAGCTGATGCTGAGGCAGAAGAGCTTGAAACTCAAATGGCTCTTATGTCTATGAAGCTGGATCAGTTGAAGAAGAAGAGGCTTGGTGTTAGCTCTTCTAATACTGACCCAAGATCAGGTCTGTGCTATAGGTGTGGAAAGCCTGGACATATTGCTGCAAATTGTCATACCAAGTCTTCTGAGACTGACCAAAATGACAAGATTGCATACCGAGCTAAAAGGTATAGAGACAAATATGTCAAGCTGAAGAATTGGAGCAAGGGCAAGAGGGCAGAAGGGAATGGAGCACCTCATCAAGCACTTTACTCAGAAGCCTGGATGGATGAAGACTTAAGTGATGATGAGGAAGAGATTGAGAATAAAGCCTTTATGGCTTTCACTGAAGATGATTTGAAGAGCTCCTTTGAAAAGGATATCAAAGAGGCTGAGAGGATGAGTGTTCATACTGATTGGGATTCCACTCAGTTGTACAAGGTAAGTTCCTTTCAAACTTATTCAGTGAATGAAAAAACTAAGATTTTTGAGTATATGCTTGTTGATCTTAAAACTTCTGTACAAAAAGAAAAAGCTTTAAAATTAACAATTCAAGAACTTGAAAGGGTAAATAATGAAAACTTAGATAAACTAGCAAAGTATAAAGATTTAGAATTAAATTTTTCAGATTTAAAAGACATTAACCAAAGACTAGCTGATAAAGCTCATTTACACAAACTTGAAAAAGAGAAATTTGAAAAACAGTGTAAATCTTGGGGAAATGCTTCAATCAAATTAAATAAATGTTTAAATGAACAATTTCCAGAAAATGTGAGGGCTGCACTTGGTGTTGATCCTCAATTTAAAAATAGGAATAATTTTGCTGATTTATTTGAAGAATTTTCCAGTATGAACCCTATCAAATTTATAAAAGCCAAAACGTTTTGTGAAGTTGGATGTCAAACCGAGTCAGATGATGAGGAAAATGAAATTTTAGAAAAACCTATTGGTCCCTCCATCTGCTCAAAGTGCTATACTGAGCTACAAGAACCCAGTATTGAATTTTCTATAAAAGAAATTTCTGATACTGAGCTCTCAATAGATCAGTATGACACTTCTGCTGTTCCACCTTTTGAATTATTATTTAATACAACAACTTTTGAATTATATAATGATAATAAGACAACTTCTATCTCCAATGTTTCATCTAATACAGAAGTTGCAGGAACAGAAACATCATATACTAAGAAATCTAAAGAACCTGTTAAAGTTGTTTCTTCAAAACATGATAAACAAAAACCAACTTTAACTAGGTCCTTAGTTGGCAGAAACCAAAAGTCTACCACTAATAATATTAGAAAGACTCCTCTGTCAAATAAAAAGAAGCAACCAGATCCACCACCCTTTATACCAGTAAAACAAAATGTTAAAATACATATTAAAAATGACAAAATTAACATTTTAAAAACACTTGGTGATCAGGTCAAATCTTTAAGTAAACAATTTGCAAAACTTATTCATACTGACCTACCAAAAGTGAAACATTTTTCTAAAATACCTTATGAAAATATGTTTAGAAATAGACCTAGAAAATGTTATAGGTGTCATCATACTGGTCACACGGGAGATGAATGCTGGACTGATCTCTCAAGTCCTAGGTACTCAGTACCAAAGAAAAGGAGAGAATCTAAGTCAGTATCACCAAAGAAAACTTCTAAGGTTTCCCCCGAAGTGATACCGACCTTTCCATATAAAGAGATCAAGTCAAAATATGTTTATCCCACCAAAGGTCCCATTCAAAAATGGGTTCCTAAAAAGAACTAACTATTATCTTGTGTCTTGTGCAGGGTGACAGAAAATGGTATTTAGATAGTGGCTGCTCAAGACACATGACAGGCAGTATGGAATACCTTCTCAATTATACTCCAGAGAAGGGTCCTTCTGTTAAATTTGGAGATGTCTCGGTGGGAAAGACAAGAGGTTATGGTGTGATCAAGGCAGGCAACATAACTTTTAAAAGAGTTGCCTATGTAGAGGGTCTAAAACACAATCTGCTCAGTATCAGCCAGATGTGTGATGATGACAATGAAGCTCGATTCAGGAAGGTTGCAGGAATCATCTACAATGATAAAGGCCAGCCTGTACTCATTGCTAGAAGAGAAAAAGATGTATATGTGGTCAACCTATCTGAAATAGACCCAACTATTCGAGTATGCCTGCTTTCTAAAGTCAAGCCAGAATTGCATTGGCTATGGCACAAGAAACTCTCTCACATCAACTTTAGAAATATCAACGAGCTCAGTATGAAGAAACTGGTGAGAGGGTTGCCCACAATTACTTATTCAAAAGATAAGTTATGCTCAGCATGTGAAATGGGCAAGCAGAAGAAGAGTTCATTCAAGTCCAAAGTCAATCATTCCATTAATGAACCTCTTACTATGATACATATGGATCTTTTTGGCCCCATCAGCACACCATCTTTGGCCAAAAAGATCTATACTCTAGTCTTGGTTGATGAATTTTCAAGATATACTTGGGTCATCTTCCTCAAGACTAAGTCAGATGCAACAACAGAAATCATTGCCTTTATAAAAAGAGAGGAACTTCAAAAAGGCAACAAGGTCAAGCAACTTAGAAGTGACCATGGTACTGAGTTTAAGAACTCAGTATTAGCTGATTTCTGTGAAGAAAAAGGAATCATCCAAAACTTCTCTGCAGCTTACACACCACAACAAAATGGTGTTGTAGAAAGAAAAAATAGAACACTGATTGAAGCTGCAAGAACTTTATTATGCCATGCTGGACTGGCACTGAGTTTCTGGGCTGACGCTGTAAACTGTGCAAACTTCACTCAGAATAGAGCCACTATAGTCCAAACACATCTGAAGACTCCATATGAGTTATACAATGGCAAGATTCCTAATGTGGAATATGTCCACATCTTTGGGAGTAAATGCTTTGTACTCAGTACAAAACAAAATCTCAACAAATTTGCTCCCAAAGCAAATGAAGGTGTGTTCATGGGCTACTCTCCACACTCTAAAGCTTTTAGAGTGTATATCATCTCAACCAAGATGATTGTAGAATCCATTCATGTCACATTCGATGAAGGTCAGAATGAGCATTCTACCTCAGCAAGTGAAGACATAAGTGGCATAGATATTCTATGCAATCCAGAACACTCCATTGCTGAACAGCCTAAGTTTCATCCACACTTTATTCCTAATAAGTTTAATGAAACTGATCAAGTTCAAACTCAGTATCACTCAAATGAGACTAATACTGAGGTTCCCATAACAGAGGACCTCCATACTGAGTTTCAAACTAGTGATCTGAACCACTCTATCTATGAAGAAGGTGAAACATCCAACACTTCACAAGAATCCACATCAACTCTGCAAAATGAAGATGAACAGCAACCTGCACTGTCTAATACTGATCAGAATTCCACTCAGTATCAGACAGACAACACACCAAATCAACAAGATATTGTTGATCCTATTTCAAATGCTCCCTTAGGAAACAATTTAAGGGAACACATAGACCATCCACACTCAAACATTATTGGTCCTATTGAAGAAGGTGTCCAAACAAGAAGAAAATTAGAATTTCCAACTCAAGCAATTGCAAACTTTTGTTTCTTCTCAAGTTTTCTATCTACCATTGAACCAAAGAAAGCTGATGAAGCTTTATTAGATGAAGATTGGGTAGAGGCTATGCAAGAAGAGCTCACAGAGTTTGAAAGAAACAAAGTTTGGAACTTAGTACCACCTCCTATTGGCAAAACTATTATTGGTACTAAGTGGGTGTTCAGAAACAAGATGGACAAGGATGGTGTTGTCATAAGAAACAAAGCAAGGTTAGTTGCTCAAGGTTACAGGCAAGAAGAAGGCATTGACTATGATGAAACGTTTGCACCAGTTGCAAGAATTGAAGCAATTAGGTTGTATCTTGCATATGCAGCCTTTAAGAATTTCAAAGTTTATCAGATGGATGTCAAAAGTGCTTTTCTAAATGGAAAACTACAAGAAGAAGTTTATGTTAAACAACCTCCAGGTTTTGTTGATCCCAAATTTCCTAATTATGTTTTCAAGCTTGATAAAGCTCTATATGGGCTCAAACAAGCTCCAAGAGCCTGGTATGACACCCTGTCTGAGTACCTTATTGAAAATAAATTTACAAGAGGTAAAATTGATAAAACTTTATTTTCAAAAAGGAAAGGTTCTGACATCTTACTCATTCAGATATATGTAGATGATATTATCTTTGGTTCCACTGACAAGTCAATGTGTGACTGGTTTGCTAAGATAATGTCAACTCAGTATCAGATGAGTATGATGGGAGAACTTACTTATTTTCTTGGTTTACAAGTTGAACAAAAGCCTGATGGCACTTTTATAAATCAAAGTAAGTATGTGCATGACATGTTAAAGATATACAAATTTGAAAATTTATCTTCCATGCACACTCCTATGGGTACTCAGGATAAGATAAGTAAGGATGAAACTGGTAAACCAGTATGTCAATCCACATACCGAGGTATGATTGGATCCTTACTTTACTTAACTGCTAGTAGGCCTGATATCATGTTTGCCACATGTTTGTGTGCTCGGTATCAGACTGATCCTAAAGAATCACACATGAAAGCAGTTAAGCGCATCTTTAGATATCTTACAGGTACTCCTAACCCGGGTCTTTGGTATCCCAAAGACTCAAACTTTGACCTTGAAGGGTACGCAGATGCAGATTTTGCAGGTTGTAGATTGGACAAAAAGAGCACAAGTGGAGGATGTCAATTCCTAGGTGGAAGACTAGTTGGCTGGTCATCCAAGAAGCAAAATTCGGTAGCAACTTCCACAGCAGAAGCAGAATATGTTGCTGCAGGAAGTTGTTGTGCTCAATTATTATGGATGCAGTATCAACTCTTAGACTATGGGTTCAACTTTCATAAGACTCCCATTCATTGTGATAACAAGAGTGCTATTGCTATCACAGAGAACCCAATCTATCACTCTAAAACCAAGCACATTGATATCAGACACCACTTTATTCGAGATAATGTGGAAAAAGGTAAGGTTGAGGTAGATTATGTAACAACCGATCAACAATTGGCCGATGTGTTTACTAAACCTCTCCCTGAGGAAAGGTTTATGTATTTACTAGGGCAATTAGGTATGTTAAATCCTTAATTTTCCTTAATTTTCTTTAAAACTGAATGCTCAGTATCACTTCTGTTGATACTGACCACTCAGTATCACTAGTCTGATATCATCAAAATTTAAAATTTTTATTTTTTTATTAATTTCAAGAGTAAATTAATTGTCTTTATATTTTTTAATATATTTTTTAATTAATTTTTTTTACTCAGTATTGGGTTATGACGGCTTTTACACCGAGCTTAATCCTCATACTGCTCAACAGTAACCTTTCTTAATAGGAAAGTTACCGTTGGCAGAGGATAAGGCAGTCAAATCAGCCGTTTTTACTTCCCAATACCTTAATTACCTTTAAATAACCTTTTTTTTAACCTTCAAATATTTTTACAACAGTTATTTCATTCTTTCATCTAAAATTCTCTCCGCGATTAACGATTTTACTCTTTCTTAGCAAGCACAAACACTTAAATCAAAATCACAGATGGCAAATTACACTTTCGTCGCTCCAGAAGTTGAATCGGAAATCAAATTCCGAAACGATGAACTGCCCAGGTTTGCAAGGAACAACATAACAGCAAACTTCAATATTCCTCAAGCCTGGGCATGCCAAGAATTCACAAACATTGTGATTTTTCTGAAGAATTGCCCAATTGCTCGTGCATTGACCTTGTCTCCTCGAGCAATTTACCCAGAAATGCTATGCGAGTTTTGGTACTCTGCTACACTCGATTCTCCAGATATGATTGCTGGGTGGGTAATTAGAGATCAAAGAAGGGCATTTGTTTCTACTGCCATCATTCGTGAAGCACTCAGGCTTCCCGCCCAAGCTCAGTATGATCCATTCGTTGATAGATCAGAGGCACGCTCAGTCTTACCATTTTTGGGTCGAAGAGGAACAACGGGCACAATCAAAAGACATGAATTTGGTCCTATGTGGGGTATTCTCATTACAACAATAATTCGGTGTATGACTCACAAGACGGGAGCTTTGGACCAAATAAATGAATTTGGGATGCAAATAGTACATGCCTTGTACTATGGAAGAAACATTGATCATGCACGGCTCATTTTCAATGAATTAGCTGCTCTGGTTCGGGCAAACACAAGGGAATGCAATGTCCCTTTCTGCAGATTTTTATCACTCATCTTTCAACACTCAATGCCCACACATATTTATGATGAGTTTCACAGTCCAAGGGTTGATCTTCCTCCTCTTAGTGAGAAGATTTTCTTTTACAGGCCAAGAGAAGGAGAACCTCTTCTAAGTCCTCCTATGTGGGCCATTGTTCAAGAACACATAAATGATGAAGAAGACATGTCTGATACTGAGTCAGACAATGATGATGATGATGATAATGATGATAATAGTGGTAATGGAGCACAGGCCGGTCCAGAAATTGAGATGCAGGATGTTCCACAAGTTCAAGAATCTACTCAACAACATATCTCTCCACCTGCACAGGATCTTGATGCTCCTCATATTGAAACAGCTTTTGATACTGAGTCCTCCGAAGACACATCACTGGTTCTTCAAAGAAGAAGAAGGAATCTGTCTCCTATTGTTATGGGAAACTTATCATCTGAGGAGGTGCAGCCTGCAAATGTTCCATCATTAACTGCATCTCTTCAAGCCTAAAGCCTAGTTGCAGCCACCGCCGATCTTCCAGGTCCAGAACTAGTTTCAATTGCTCAACCAATTGAGGAACCTCATGTTCCTCTTGATGTGGAGATTCTATATGATCAAACTACACTGGAAGGTGCTCAGCAAGAAAGACAAGTCGGTATTGAAAATGTTGGTGCTGCACATCAACAAACACATGATCCTGCACCGACCTCTGCAGATGCTAGAAGGGAATCTGACAGAGTCTCAGGTATGAATTTCTAAAAAGCCCTTAAACTTATATATATATATATATATATATATATATATATATATATATATTTCATTCCCAAATAGAGACTAAGTATTGGCCAGTACCAACTCAATACTGACCAAAGTCTCACACGATCTTTCAAATATATATCCTTTTATGGCCAACATAGCTAGCCCACTGCTGCTATGCAAAATTCATATACTGAGCACACTATTGATCATTGTCAGTCTACAGCTGTCTCAACATTTAAAGAGACAATGGTGGTTGATGTCACACTGACACCCACTGGTGCTGCTTGAATCATGTCCAACTTATTTTTGAGTTGGATAGCATGACTCAAGAAATGATCACAAACCCTTAAGCCACAAAATCCAAAAACTTTTCCATGGGGTTTAGCCACATTTCTGTTATCACTCTAATACCGAGTGATAAACATTGAAAATAACAAGAAGCACATCCCAGGCTTCGAATACCGAAACCCAAACCTTTTAGTAAATGTGACTTATCCTATACTGAGCTACTTAAATTTACACACTCACTTTTACTAAAATCTTCTTACACATGCTATGCACAAGTCCACAATATTTCATCATAAACTAGATGAAATACAGACTTCACAAACTCTATTTATATGATTATAGAATTAAACAACACCACAATTCTATTTGATAAACCTTTCTTTCTAACCAGTTTTCTATTTTTTGTTTCTTTAGCACCATCTGTGCAGGGCATTCAGGCATCTCAGGCTGCAGCAGACCAAGTGACTCTGCAAGCAATCATGCAGCACATTCTGGCCATCCAACAAACTCAAAATATAATACTAGCCAGAATGGACAAGATGAGTGGTGACACTCAATAAAACAGTCAGTCTCACTACTTCAACAACCACATCAGCCTCCACCAACTCCACCATTCTCCCATGGTGACCACAATGAAGAAGGAGAAGGAGAAGGAGGTGCTGGTGATACTGATGCTGCAACTGAGCCCATGCCCTCCCCTACTCTTGAACAACCTGAAGGGGACATGGGTGGTGATACTGATCCTCTTCCCTCCTCATCAAATGATAACAAAAAGGGGGAGAAGAGACAAATTAAGAGATACTGAGGTTGATCAAACTGAGCCATCTGCTCAGGGGGAGAAAAGAAGAAGATTAAATGAAGATCAACCTCCACAACAAGAACAACAACATCAGCAAAGCCCTCATACTGAGCCACTTCGGATTCAGTATGAGAGAAGAAGACA
Organism: Calendula officinalis; assembly: GCA_963853835.1. Lineage (NCBI taxonomy): Eukaryota > Viridiplantae > Streptophyta > Magnoliopsida > Asterales > Asteraceae > Calendula > Calendula officinalis. The sequence goes on from OY970828.1 coordinate 37,189,784, forward strand.
AAGAACTAGGTTAGCATTACAAGTTCAAGACCCACTTGAGCCATCTGCTCAGGGGGAGACTCACACTGACCAACCACAGCAAGCTTATACTGAGCCACCTGTTCTAGAAGAAAACAACTTGCAAATTGTGGTCTATAGGCCTTTTGTGTGGCCCATTGCTGATGATGAAGATGAAGAACATCCAGTGGCATCAGAAGAATTTTTAAACTTTGCACTGGATGAAGCAAATAAAGAAACCTCTTCATCATCATTCTCAGATGATGAAGTGCATACAAGAAATCTCACCTCATGCTGAAGGACCTTGTAGAATTCCTAGAAGACCAATAACTAGAAGAATGACAAATGTGGTTATGTCCTCAGAATCTAGTGAAGAACAAGATCCAGCTCCTCTGATCTCAAGACCTAGGAGATCTGCTCAGTTTACTGAGGAAAAGAGTGAAGCTGATGATGAGATTGAGGCCTAAAAATTCTTCCCTGTTAAGGAAGAACCTGAATCTAAGTCTGAAGATGTTCCAAGAAGATCTCATACTGTAAGAAGAACTGGAGATGAATTACTTGAACAGTATTGGAACATTGTGGCACAAAGAACAAGATATAGGGAAACAAGGATGGGTATGCTGAGGAATAAATCATTTCTAAGTGTAAGAGACATATACTGGCTAAATGAATTTGTCAACAAAATAAAAGTCAAAACTGTTGATAGATCTATTGTTGCAACTTGCACTGGGCCAGTCAGTCCTCCAATGAAGTTTTTCCTCCATGACATCCAAAATATGGGACTTCAAGATTGGATAAAGATTGCTAGACTGATAAAGGAGATGCCCTCAAGATCCTCTGAAGCCCAAGTGATGATGGATGAAATCTGGGCTGTATCTGCCATATGCTATGAAAAAGGAATTATTTATGCAGCAGAATACAGGGCACTCAGTGTGATGACTGAAGCTATGAAAAATAACAAACCTGAGTGCCTTAATACTTTCAGAATAATTCCCACATATAATGTTCCCTCTAACCTTATCTTTCAGGATCAAAAGAGTACCATATATCCCACATCTGGATATATGTATACTGACTCAGATGACAGGGAGTGCTTCATTACTGAAGCAGATTTGGCAACAGCTCCTATCAGCCATTTGGTGGGCCTTAAATGGATGATAACCAAGAAAGAAGATGCTTGGTTTAGAAAGAAGATAGTTGCTGTACTAAACAACAGGCAAGATGAACTGAAGAAAAGAGAAGAGTTCATCCATGTGAAGAAAGAAGTCTTCTACGAGTTTGAGTCGATCAACAAAGACTAAAGAAGAAGACTTTGCAGCCTGTAGATTATTTTGTGTAGTTTCTCTTTGTAATTGTTTTGTTATCTTTAGATAGGGGGATATTGTTAAGGCAAAAAGCCTTGCTCCTTTGGATCTTAAGATAACAAAAACAACCTAGACTAGCTTTGATTAATATGTAGAATAATATAGCTAAGTTTAGGTCTGATACTGAGTGATCAGTATTGGAACTCAGTATCAGTACTCAGTATCAGATAGTGATACTGAGTTCAAGGACTGAGTAGAAGGACTGAGTGATACTCAATATAGTAACGGACTAAGATCAAATTCCTTGATCTTAGTCATTTCCCTTACTTAGTCCTTCGGTTATTCCTTTGCTCATCATGTAAGATCTCTATAACATTATAAATAGAGATCATCTTGCAAAGGAGTACTCACCAATTCACTTTACACTTTCATATCTTTGTAATTGATCAGTGGTCTTGTTATTCCACAACAAGCCACACTTAGTGGATTTATACATTGACTATATTCTTGTGTTATCACGCTAATATTTCTCTAAGTATAATATTCTATCAATTAACACTAAACCAGGGCTGTTGTGACCTAACACCATAGCCCTTTCGTTTTCTTGTTATTCCCATCCTTTGGGTCTTTTGAGGCGGTGCACCAAGCTTTGCACAAAACGACTTCTTCTTCAGTGGTCCAAGTCATTGGACCCTCAGTATCAACAACTACTTTTTCCTTGGCTTTCCCATTTCCTTTCTTTTTTGCTCTGCTACCGCCAACCTCTGTTTGTTGGAACTGTGTACTTTGGAATTGTGCACTTTGAGATTGACTTTGTTGAAATTGAGTTGGTTGGAATTGTGGGTTTTGGAATTGTGGTTTTTGGAATTGTTGGTTTTGAAATTGTGGGTTTTGGAATTGTGTTTGTTGGAATTGTGGGTTTTGGAATTCTGGGTGTTGGAATTGAGGTAGTTGGTATTGGGGATTTGGTGGAAGGGGAACTCCTGTGTTGAGCAAATTAATATATTGGTTGAACTGGGCAAATCCAAGGGAACTTTGGTCATTGGTGTTGTGACCTAACACCATAGCCCTTTCGTTTTCTTGTTATTCCCATCCTTTGGGTCTTTTGAGGCGGTGCACCAAGCTTTGCACAAAACGACTTCTTCTTCAGTGGTCCAAGTCATTGGACCCTCAGTATCAACAACTACTTTTTCCTTGGCTTTCCCATTTCCTTTCTTTTTTGCTCTGCTACCGCCAACCTCTGTTTGTTGGAACTGTGTACTTTGGAATTGTGCACTTTGAGATTGACTTTGTTGAAATTGAGTTGGTTGGAATTGTGGGTTTTGGAATTGTGGTTTTTGGAATTGTTGGTTTTGAAATTGTGGGTTTTGGAATTGGGTTTGTTGGAATTGTGGGTTTTGGAATTCTGGGTGTTGGAATTGAGGTAGTTGGTATTGGGGATTTGGTGGAAGGGGAACTCCTGTGTTGAGCAAATTAATATATTGGTTGAACTGGGCAAATCCAAGGGAACTTTGGTCATTGGTGTTGGAGATTCTAGGGGACGATTCGGTGAGCTTTGGTTGGAAGCCATTTGTGTAAAGCTTTGGTTGTGAGAATAATAAGATTGTAGAGTTTCTAGAGATTGTGTGGTTGTGGTTGTGTAAAACAATGATGTATATTGTATGTATATATAGGGGGAAAAAGAAATTAATTTTTTTTATATATTCAATTGGTCATAGAAGTCCCTCCCAACGGTCAAATTTATCACCCTCCACGCCCGTTGAGAAGCGTTGCCGTGACCCCGATCCTTCACCACCACACCTCACGCCGTTAAGGGGGGTGGTGTTCCTCGATGCTCCACGCCGTTGCGGGCTTGCCACCTCACCACCATGGTAACGGGTGGTGTCCCATACCGTATAGTCTTAGATTAGGAGAAACGTGGCAAAGATGAGGGATGACATATTCATTATTAAGTGAACAATCAAAATTTAAAAAAGAAGGATTGAAGGGCAAAAGTATAAAAGACCTACCCTATTAATTACGCCCTCCATCCTAATGTTATTGTCACAATTTTTAATGTTTAGCGAAGAGAATTCATTTTTGTGCTATAATTTTTAATGTTTATATAAAAAAGTACAATTTTTATAGTTAATTGTACAACTATCTAAAGTAATAATTATGGTATATCCACTAAAAGTTGTGGTGTATTTATCACCACCTAAGGTACATTAATTACATTATATTATCAATCAAATTTTCTTTTTCTCACTTAAATGTTTTTTATTGTTTGAAACTTGAGTGTAGATAATTATTTTTTAGGACAAATCAAAAATAAAAATATGAATAACAAAATTGTGATGAGAGATTATAATATTGAAAAAAAATATTATTAGAAACACACATACTTGTATGTGTTTTCACTTTCTGTCACGTGTTGTTCTTCTTCAGAAAAATGGAGGACACACACTTGGGTATGTTTTCAGTTTCATTTCTCGTGTTTTTGTTCTTCAACAAAGAGCCACCAGCGATAATGGGAATAACCAATAGCCGCCGTCAAGCGCCGTAACTGCCCGCACTACCGACGCCTCGCGAACCCTTTTGTGTGAAAATTATTAGAACTATAAAATTATATGTTAATTCAAATATTTTAAAATTCATTGACAATTTATAGGGCTAGGTATAGTTTCTAGAAAGATATCGTTTGACCATACTATTATTAGTTAAGTAGGATTCAAAGTTTTATGCGTTTTCACTTTCTCTCACATGTTGTTCTTCTTCAGAAAAATGGCGGACACACACTTGGGTATGTTTTCAGTTTCATTTCTCATGTTTTTGTTCTTCAACAAACAGCCACCGGCGATAATGGCAATAACCAATAGCCGGCGTCAGGCGACGTAACTGCCCGCACTGCCGACGCCTCGCGAACCCTTTTGTGTGAAAATTATTAGAACTATCCTCACCTATATATGAACCTACATCCGATTATGCTATGCCAACTCATCACAACGCTCGCTTCTGATTGGACGAAAATGCCACGTGTAAATCGTTCATTGGTCCAACAATTCTTCAACAACTACACAATATGATAAAGATTCACAGTTATTTTTGGCCGAAAATTCAGGCGTGCAAATATGGTATTAGCGATACCTGCAGCCTGTCAACGCATCCTTTTTTCAACATATGCGAAGAATGATATTTACTCCCAACTAATTACGCCCAAAATATATTCCGGAAAATCAGGCGAGGATATCTTCGTCTTCACCATACAGCCTGTCAATGCAAAGGTTTTTTTAGCAATCGAGATCATTCCCTAGTATTATCAATCGAAATCTTATGTTCGTGTGTTTCAGTTTGTGTTTTCTTCCATCATTTTGACTATCGCTATCCCTATTTGATTGATTCATTTGAGTATCGAATGGAGAATAGTCCTTTCCGAAGACGATGACAGGGGTTCCCAAATCGATCGATCACAATCATCATCATTATCACCTCTTAGTGAATGTCAACATGGCGATTCCGCTATTTGCCCTCATCATTGCCCTGGTACGAATATATTATGCATTTAATTTAAAATTATGTCTAATTTTATCGATTCATTCCCATTGCGTATATGTGATGAATGACGATCATTGAATTTGATTAGCCTTTAATTTGTACATAAAGATTAGGCGTTAATATGTACATTGAATTTGTTATTTCTGGAATTGAAGCATGTGTTAGATAATTCATAATTTTATCACATCTACTCAATTACCGTGTTCTTATTGGTTTGTTATATTATGCAGTTGTCGAGGTGATTGGAATTGGAAGTATGAATGATGCGCTTCTCAATTTTTTCTGAAGTTCTTCATTGCTTTCAAGACGCTTACAATTCTGGTATGCAGAAGTAGAATTCAATTGTAGCAATTATTTGTATGTTCAATGTGTAATCATCACTTAAAATGCATTTTTTTTTCTGAGACAATTTTGAAATTTGCAATTGTTTGCGACCTTTCTTATTGTTATTTTATAATTTGCTTTTGGTGAATGGAAAACGATTTAGGTTTCATTTGTGAAACGATTTTGATGAAGTAAGTTAATTCGATAACCATAAATCAACGAGGTATTTCTATCAACTCAAATTATTTTCATGAATATTTCCTCTAACTTTACTTCAAAAAATACGTCTGTTTTGTCTATCACTTGCAGACTCTCTTCTGAATGTACATCATCAGTGCAGGCTCTCTGCCTTTAGGCTTTTGTGGAACACAGTTGAAACCTTCCTTGACCCAAAGACTACATCTAAGGTTACTATAAGTTCACACCATCTTTTTACCATAAAATCAAGATCACACGGGTAAGACCGGTTGACACAATTTAGATCAGGTTGACCAAAAGTTTATAAGTTTCTTTTCATAGACTTAAGTGTCAAAACGATTACAAATCATCACTCTTTCAATAACAATCTACCATTGACCTTTTGTTAGCTAATTCTTTTTATATTGTTATTTGACATGTTATGTATATAACTTAATCCAAATCGCCCCATTTATAAGTAAAGGGCAAATTTTACCTATAATATTTTTGTTAATTTAATCCTGTTGATAAATCTTTTTTATGGCCTAGGTTTTGGGAAACCAGTTTCACCAAAGTCTCTTAGAAATCATTGATGCAAGTTACTCATACAAAAAAGTGGTGCTACTTCACTGGATATTAGGTAAAATTAACCGTTTGCTACTTACCCACATACTTAATATATAGCAGATTTATAAAGTAAAAAAAAAAAACAGAAAGGGGTTGTACTATCGTGGGCATTTAGGTACTATCGATAGATTTTTTACACCCTCAATCTGCTTTCAAGCTTCAAACAGGTAATAGCTTTATCAATTCTAACTTCTATTTTAATTACTGTAGTGATTTAAAAAAATATAAACCATGAATACTTTTTGTACTTTTTAAATCTGCAGGACCACTTTTTTTTGCATCCGCTCTGAATTCAGTAATCCAGGCTCACCAGTATTCATTTTTCAAAAGAGGTAATGTTATAAAAAGTACTTGATGCCTCCAGAGTTTTTGTTAAAATGAGTTCTTTTAACAAATATAAAATTTATTTGCCTCCCTAAACAACATAATTCTTTTAACAAATTTAAAAAATAATAACAAATTAGTAGGGAATGCAGCCCTAAACGGTGGCCTGCTCTGATGGCTTATGGTTTCCATTATTCAGTTTTCTCCATTGAACAAAATAATAATAAATTACCTTTGCAACCCTATAATAGGAAAAGATATTGTGGGAAAAAGAAGGCAGTACGAAATTGGTTTGGATTTAACTTATGTGCAGATTCCTGTAATTGCCGCTAACCCTAACCATTACTTTCTGGATTTTTTCTGGGATTTATTGATATTTTCTAGAATTTTTTGGAATTTCTTGAAGTTTTTCGGGTAAAACGGACTGTTTTCGGGACCTGCAGTTGTTTGGTTATTCTGATCAGGCTAAAATTTTGTGGAACGCCTGGGATTATGAATTCCCATATTTCATAATTCTTTGGGATTTTTTTGAATTATTTCGGGAAAATTCTTCACTATCAGAGGGGTATTTTCGGTATTTTTGGTGGTCTGATCAGCCTGCAAAGTTTTATACAGTGTTGGAACAATGGTTTATATTTTCAGGGACTTTATGAGATTTATTGCGATTTTTTCTGGATGCTATTGACCACTTCAAGACTGTCCCTAATTTACTTGGAAAATATTGGGTCAAAATGGACTGTTTTGACAGTTTTCGGCAGTTATGTTGCTTGGATTAAGTTGATTTTTTGTGGAAGACTTAGGATTATGATTTCCCATTTTTCAGATTGTTTTGGGATTTTTCTGAATTTGTTCTTGAAAACGGGCCGAATGGGTTTTTTCTGGACTGTTTTAGACAGTTGGGGTGGATTTTTGAAGCTGGATTTTTTTGTGGGCCTTAGTTGCATAAATTCCCATTTTTCAGGAGTTTCTGGGATTTTTCCGATTTTTTTCTGTTGTTGTTGGTGTTTGGTGCATATTTTCGGTTTAAAAAGGCAGCAGAAGGGCAGATTCGGTTCCAGTGGGCCGATCATCTTGAAAATTCTGGAGCTGATTGGAACTATTATTTCTGAATTTTGGAGAATTTATGGGATTTTTCTGTTTTTTTTAGGTGGAGTTACCCTATGGGGTAACTTTGCATACTAATTTGTAGCATCGCTTTTTGCTGACAAAACTTCAGCAGTTGTGGGCAACAGGTTAAGGAAGAAAAATATTTCATTAGTATGGGGTTGAAGTGTAAGAAAATGTTTTTTAGTTGGACATAAAAAAAAAGTTGTAATTTTTATGGTTATGTGTGAGTGTGAGTAGGTAGAGATTCAATCTGGTAGACCCCACCAAATGAAACTCCATCTTTCCTTCATTGGACATCCTTTGATAGATAATGTTTTTGAGATTTAGTTATATATTTAATTTATGGATTTATCAATTATTGAGAGAAGAAATAATATAGGTAAAAAGAGATTATAAAATTTTGTACAAACTCATCATTACAGCTACAACATTATTTGTCATTTTTAAAATTATTAATCTTTGTTGGTATTTTTCTACGTACTAAATTTTGAAGCATACCCGTCCATCGGGCGGGTTATGAAGCTTGTAAAATTATATGTTAATTCAAAATTTTAAAATTCAATAACAATTTATAGGGGTAGATATAGTTTCTAGAAAGATATCGTTTGACCATACTATTATTAGTTAAGTAAGATTCAAAGTTATTTACTTGGTTAGCTTATATTTGTATATACTTGATAATCACTTTTTGTTAGTCCTAATTTGAAGCAAAGGAAATCTATCAATTTCGAGCACGTTTTCCTTTAGAGCATAGAAAAGCACGTCCAACGTTAAAGTTGATTAATTATTAATCACAATTGTTATGTTCGAGCGGTTGATTTGATCAATGAAAGGTGAAATTTCCAGGAGATTTCAAATTTAATCCATAAGAGGAAAAAATATTGTGTTCTAGCGATGAAGGTTCACCCGTCGATTGCGGGCTTTTCGCAAAGTGACGGGTCGTTTTGTGATTAGTCGCCTCGTAAAACGAATTGAAATTGAGGTTTAAAAAAGAGAGTTAAAGTTGATTAGCGGACATTTCTTTAGTTAAATAGAAATCTACAAAAGATCGGGCGGACAGAAAGTCAAAAAGTGGTCGATTGTGACCAAAAAAAGACTCAATGAACAGAGACCTAAACTAACTTATTTGATAATACAAAAAGTTTGAATATTTAGTTTTCCATAAAAATGATGTAACAAATGATATCCAGATTATACTTTTATGTATCTGGTGGTAAATTTTCAAATGTTAATTATAGGATGGCTGAAGTAGGAGGTGTTTAACTATTTTTGGGCTTTTGTTTATGTTAAAACTCTTTGAAATAAGCACTTTCAATGTTGATAAGTGTCCATTTTAGCCAAAAATAAATGAATAAACATAAGTTGTTATTTTCATTCGATCAAAAGTGTTGATTATGTTTTAAAAAAATGCATTTAATTCATCCGCTAGGTACATCTAGGGGTGAGCAGAAAAAGAGGGTAATCGGAATTGGAATCGGAACCGTCTTGGATGCCTGCTTGGTTTCAGGCCAAGAACCGGTTTGACGGTTCCGGTTCCTAAAATCAAGGAACCGGCCTAAGAGGTTCCGGTTCTTAAAATTTAGGAACCGTTAACCGGCGGATAACCGGAACCGGTGATTACACGATATCTTTTTGCTAAAAAAATATTATATATATATATATATATATATATATATATATATATATATATATATATATATATATATATATATATATATATATATATATATATATATATATATATATATATATATATATATATATATATATATATATATATATATATATATATATATATATGGGAGGGTTCCATTTAGAATTGATATATTAGGTGAGAATGTGAGAATTAGGCAAAAAGACGCGCGGTGACATTTTTGTAATTAAGTCCAACTTTTCATTAATCATCGATGATTAAACTGGGTGTAGTGTTTAATCATCAATTATTAAACTTTTGAGATTGTATTTAATCATCGATGATTAAACTGGGTGTAGTGTTCAATCATTAATGATTAACAGAACAATTTTGTCTTTAAAATCAAAGATACTGTTTAATCATCGATGATTAAACTTGTCTCCGTTTTTTAGATTCTTAATTCTTTATAAGATGTTGTTTAATCATCGATTATTAGCGTGTCTGCTTTCTTTATTATTTGATTAAACTTTTCTTTAATCATCGATGATTAAACTGGGTGTAGTGTTTAATCATCGATGATTAAAGTTTAATCATCGATGATTAAACTTTATCTGTGTAATAATCATAAGATGCTCTTTAATCATCGATGATTAAACTTTATCTGTGTAATAATCATAAGATGCTCTTTAATCATCGATGATTAAACTTTAATCATCGATGATTAAACTTTAATCATCGATGATTAAACTTTATCTGTGTAATAATCATAAGATGCTCTTTAATCATCGATGATTAAACTTGATAATGTGTTTAATCATTAACGATTAAACTTGGGGTTAGGTTTAATCATCGATGATTAAATACAAATCTCAAAAGTTTAATAATTGATGATAAAACACTACACCCAGTTTAATCAGCGATGATTAAAGAAAAGTTGGACTTAATTACAAAAATGTCATCGCGTGTGGGACAAAAAAGTTGAACTTTAATTACAAAAACGCCACCGCGCGCGTGAGGGCTGGAAGAAGATGAGAGGCTGAGATCTATTTTCACATTCCCACATAATATATTAATTCTCAATGGAACTCACTTATATATATATATATATATATATATATATATATATATATATATATATATATATATATATATATATATATATATATATATATATATATATATATATATATATATATATATATAGAAGTGAGTTCCATTGAGAATTAATATATTAGGTAGGAATGTGAGAATATATCTCAGCCTCTCATCTCCTTCCAGCCCTCACGCGTGCGGTGATATTTTTGTAATTAAGTCAAACTTTCCTCACGCGCGCGGTGGCATTTTTGTAATTAAGTCCAACTTTTCTGTCCCACACGCGGTGACATTTTTGTAATTAAGTCCAACTTTCTTTAATCAACGATGATTAAACTGGGTGTAGTGTTTAATCATCAATTATTAAACTTTTGAGATTGTTTTTAATCATCGATGATTAAACTCAACCCCAAGTTTAATCGTTAATGATTAAACACATTATCAAGTTTAATCATCGATGATTAAAAGAGCATCTTATGATTATTACACAGATAAGGTTTAATCATCGATGATTAAACACTACTCAGTTTAATCATTGATGATTAAACCCAAACTCAAGTTTAATCATCGACGATTAAACATATAGTCAAGTTTAATCATCGATGATTAAAAAGAGCATCTTATGATTATTACACAGATAAAGTTTAATCATCGATGATTGAACACTACACTCAGTTTAATCATCGATGATTAAACCCAAACTCAAGTTTAATCATCGATGATTAAACATATAGTCAAGATTAATCATCGATGATTAAACAGCATGTTATAGAGAATTAAGAATCTAAAAAACGGAGACAAGGTTAATCATCGATGATTAAACTGTTTAATTATCGATGATTTAAAAAAAATGTCAAAGATTAATCATTAGTAGTTAAAGTGCATTTTATAAAAAATTCAGACTAGTTCAATCATCGGTGATTAAACCCAAACTCAAGTTTAATCATCGATGATTAAACATATAGTCAAGCTTAATCATCGATCATTAAAAACAATCTCAATAGTTTAATAATTGATGATTAAAACACTACACCCAGTTCAATCATTGATGATTAAAGAAAAGTTGGACTTAATTACAAAAATGCCACCGCGTGTGGGACATAAAAGTTGGACTTAATTACAAAAATGCCACCGCGCGTCTTTTTGCCTAATTCTCACATTCTCACCTAATATATCAATTCTCAATGGAACCCTCCCCTATATATATATATATATATATATATATATATATATATATATATATATATATATATATATATATATATATATATGAGTTCCATTGAGAATTAATATATTAGGTAGGAATGTGAGAATATATCTCAGCCTCTCATCTCCTTCCAGCCCTCACGCGCGCGGTGACATTTTTGTAATTAAGTCCAACTTTCCTCACGCGCGCGGTGGCATTTTTGTAATTAAGTCCAACTTTTCTGTCCCACACGCGGTGACATTTTTGTAATTAAGTCCAACTCTCTTTAATCAACGATGATTAAACTGGGTGTAGTGTTTAATCATCAATTATTAAACTTTTGAGATTATTTTTAATCATCGATGATTAAACCCAACCCCAAGTTTAATCGTTAATGATTAAACACATTATCAAGTTTAATCATCGATGATTAAAAGAGCATCTTATGATTATTACACAGATAAGGTTTAATCATCGATGATTAAACACTACACTCAGTTTAATCATTGATGATTAAACCCAAACTCAAGTTTAGTCATCGACGATTAAACATATAGTCAAGTTTAATCATCGATGATTAAAAAGAGCATCTTATGATTATTACACAGATAAAGTTTAATCATCGATGATTAAACACTACACTCAGTTTAATTATCGATGATTGAACCCAAACTCAAGTTTAATCATCGATGATTAAACATATAGTCAAGATTAATCATCGATGATTAAACAGCATGTTATATAGAATTAAGAATCTAAAAAACGGAGACAAGGTTAATCATCGATGATTAAACTGTTTAATCATCGATGATTTAAAAAAAATGTCAAAGATTAATCATTAGTAGTTAAAGTGCATTTTATAAAAAATTCAGACTAGTTCAATCATCGGTGATTAAACCCAAACTCAAGTTTAATCATCGATGATTAAACATATAGTCAAGATTAATCATCGATGATTAAAAACAATCTCAATAGTTTAATAATTGATGATTAAAACACTACACCCAGTTCAATCATTGATGATTAAAGAAAAGTTGGACTTAATTACAAAAATGCCACCGCGTGTGGGACAGAAAAGTTGGACTTAATTACAAAAATGCCACCGCGCGTCTTTTTGCCTAATTCTCACATTCTCACCTAATATATCAATTTTCAATGGAACCCTCCCCTATATATATATATATATATATATATATATATATATATATATATATATATATATATATATATATATATATATATATATATATTAACATGATGTAGGGTTAGGATCCGGTGATGACTCAAAAATTGCTGAGGACTGCGAGGTCAACTCTCAACTAATCATTTTTAAAGATGTAACACCCCAATTTTTAATACAAAATATTTCCGTTAAAATCATTTTAAAAACATTAGAATAATTGACCCAAAAATATGGATTTACAAAAACCTTTGGTATAAAATAAAAGTCAATAGTTGGTGTTACAAAATATATCATGACCAAAGCCAAACATAAATCCACCTCGCTATCTCTACTTTAAACCCGTGCGCCTTCACTAGAATACACACCTAATCCTTAGCTACTGAACCTGAGTACATAGCATTACAAACAAACATCGTACGTGAGACAAAATTGTCTCGTGAGATACATGAGTTTTAGACCCAACAATCATATATAAATAAGCACACATATTATATATATATATATATATATATATATATATATATATATACTTTAGTTACCTCCTCGGTAACCCTAACACATTCAATCGTACATTGGTTACCTCTTTGGTAACCCTATCACATTCATTTATAGCCTATTCGACCCATGAAGTTGATCAGAATGCCTCCAATCCAACGAGATCTCATTTTTATCCTACTAACCGGAAAGCCTCTGATCTAGTAGGACCCCATTTGCCACAGTGTTCAACCAAAGTGACCTATTTTATCTTACTAATCAGAAAGTCTCCAATCTAGTAAGATCCAACATTTTGTTTGGTGATTGGAATGCCTCCAATCCATCAGTTTAAAGATATCGTGATAACAGAATGCCTCCGAATGTATCACGTACCTGTCCTATTTCAATCTACACTAGTACAAAAAACATCAATCGCCACTACAAAAAACTGTGGCCATAAATCATTTGCCACGGTTTTATTTTACATCAAAAGTGTAGTCTATTCTCCCGCGTTTTAAAGTGCATATATGGCTACGCTAAATTTTAGTGGCCATATCATATGGAAAAGTGTAGCGATAGCATAATATCGTGGCTAATGGTTACCATATAGTCATATGTAATTAAAACGACAATAGTTGTATTCCTACTTTTAGAGACACAATTTATTGTAAATTGTGGCTAATGGTTACCATATTGCCACATATCGTTATATTGGTGGTGACTACAAATTCGATTTTAGACACATAGTTTTATATACAATGTGACTAATCTATTATGTATTGTGACATGTAGTTATGTTGAGCGTGACCATAGAGTTCTTATAAACACATACATAGCCACATTAAAAACTTTTTTAATCCGTGACTTTTGATATCATTTGGCCACACTAAAAAAATACCAACATGGTTATAATTTCCTTTTTGACCTGTCAAACCCGATTGGTAATAGTCAAACCCTAGTAGAAAACCGAGTTAAATCGTTAAATTGTCGGCCAAAGAATTGCACTGCACCGAGCCTTAATTCAAATGGCCACAAAACCTGAAAGGCATAAGGGACTCAAGCTTTAATTTCTTCAACATAGTGTTGGTGCACACTTTTTTTTATAGTGAAAGTAATTCCCTAACTTTCATACAAATAGCAATGTGGGATAACATTTAGCCACATTTAAACCAATTAACGTTACAATTGGTTTCTTTTAGACACATAATCAATTTAACTGTAGTCATAATCTTGTTAAGGGGGGGCGGTGTTCCCCGATGCTCCACGCCGTTGCGGGCTTGCCACCTCACCACCATGGTAACGGGTGGTGTCCCATACCGTATAGTCTTAGATTAGGAGAAACGTGGCAAAGATGAGGGATGACATATTCATTATTAAGTGAACAATCAAAATTTAAAAAAGAAGGATTGAAGGGCAAAAGTATAAAAGACCTACCCTATTAATTACGCCCTCCATCCTAATGTTATTGTCACAATTTTTAATGTTTAGCGAAGAGAATTCATTTTTGTGCTACAATTTTTAATGTTTATATAAAAAAGTACAATTTTTATAGTTAATTGTACAACTATCTAAAGTAATAATTATGGTATATCCACTAAAAGTTGTGGTGTATTTATCACCACCTAAGGTACATTAATTACATTATATTATCAATCAAATTTTCTTTTTCTCACTTAAATGTTTTTTATTGTTTGAAACTTGAGTGTAGATAATTATTTTTTAGGACAAATCAAAAATAAAAATATGAATAACAAAATTGTGATGAGAGATTATAATATTGAAAAAAAATATTATTAGAAACACACATACTTGTATGTGTTTTCACTTTCTGTCACATGTTGTTCTTCTTCAGAAAAATGGAGGACACACACTTGGGTATGTTTTCAGTTTCATTTCTCGTGTTTTTGTTCTTCAACAAAGAGCCACCAGCGATAATGGGAATAACCAATAGCCGCCGTCAAGCGCCGTAACTGTCCGCACTACCGACGCCTCGCGAACCCTTTTGTGTGAAAATTATTAGAACTATAAAATTATATGTTAATTCAAATATTTTAAAATTCATTGACAATTTATAGGGCTAGGTATAGTTTCTAGAAAGATATCGTTTGACCATACTATTATTAGTTAAGTAGGATTCAAAGTTTTATGTGTTTTCACTTTTTCTCACATGTTGTTCTTCTTCAGAAAAATGGCGGACACACACTTGGGTATGTTTTCAGTTTCATTTCTCATGTTTTTGTTCTTCAACAAACAGCCACCGGCGATAATGGCAATAACCAATAGCCGGCGTCAGGCGACGTAACTGCCCGCACTGCCGACGCCTCGCGAACCCTTTTGTGTGAAAATTATTAGAACTATCCTCACCTATATATGAAGCTACGTCCGATTATGCTATGACAACTCATCACAACGCTCGCTTCTGATTGGACGAAAATGCCACGTGTAAATCGTTCATTGGTCCAACAATTCTTCAACAACTACACAATATGATAAAGATTCACAGTTATTTTTGGCCGAAAATTCAGGCGTGCAAATATGGTATTAGCGATACCTGCAGCCTGTCAACGCATCCTTTTTTCAACATATGCGAAGAATGATATTTACTCCCAACTAATTACGCCCAAAATATATTCCGGAAAATCAGGCGAGGATATCTTCGTCTTCACCATACAGCCTGTCAATGCAAAGGTTTTTTTAGCAATCGAGATCATTCCCTAGTATTATCAATCGAAATCTTATGTTCGTGTGTTTCAGTTTGTGTTTTCTTCCATCATTTTGACTATCGCTATCCCTATTTGATTGATTCATTTGAGTATCGAATGGAGAATAGTCCTTTCCGAAGACGATGACAGGGGTTCCCAAATCGATCGATCACAATCATCATCATTATCACCTCTTAATGAATGTCAACATGGCGATTCCGCTATTTTCCCTCATCATTGCCCTGGTACGAATATATTATGCATTTAATTTAAAATTATGTCTAATTTTATCGATTCATTCCCATTGCGTATATGTGATGAATGACGATCATTGAATTTGATTAGCCTTTAATTTGTACATAAAGATTAGGCGTTAATATGTACATTGAATTTGTTATTTCTGGAATTGAAGCATGTGTTAGATAATTCCTAATTTTATCACATCTACTCAATTACCGTGTTCTTATTGGTTTGTTATATTATGCAGTTGTCGAGGTGATTGGAATTGGAAGTATGAATGATGCGCTTCTCAATTTTTTTTGAAGTTCTTCATTGCTTTCAAGACGCTTACAATTCTGGTATGCAGAAGTAGAATTCAATTGTAGCAATTATTTGTATGTTC
The DNA here is from genome assembly GCA_963853835.1 of Calendula officinalis. NCBI lineage: Eukaryota > Viridiplantae > Streptophyta > Magnoliopsida > Asterales > Asteraceae > Calendula > Calendula officinalis. Next base: position 37,206,070 of record OY970828.1, read on the forward strand.
AATGTGTAATCATCACTTAAAATGCATTTTTTTTTCTGAGACAATTTTGAAATTTTCAATTGTTTGCGACCTTTCTTATTGTTATTTTATAATTTGCTTTTGGTGAATGGAAAACGATTTAGGTTTCATTTGTGAAACGATTTTGATGAAGTAAGTTAATTCGATAACCATAAATCAACGAGGTATTTCTATCAACTCAAATTATTTTCATGAATATTTCCTCTAACTTTACTTCAAAAAATACGTCTGTTTTGTCTATCACTTGCAGACTCTCTTCTGAATGTACATCATCAGTGCAGGCTCTCTGCCTTTAGGCTTTTGTGGAACACAGTTGAAACCTTCCTTGACCCAAAGACTACATCTAAGGTTACTATAAGTTCACACCATTTTTTTACCATAAAATCAAGATCATACGGGTAAGACCGGTTGACACAATTTGGATCAGGTTGACCAAAAGTTTATAAGTTTCTTTTCATAGACTTAAGTGTCAAAACGATTACAAATCATCACTCTTTCAATAACAATCTACCGTTGACCTTTTGTTAGCTAATTCTTTTTATATTGTTATTTGACATGTTATGTATATAACTTAATCCAAATCGCCCCATTTATAAGTAAAGGGCAAATTTTACCTATAATATTTTTGTTAATTTAATCATGTTGATAAATCTTTTTTATGGCCTAGGTTTTGGGAAACCAGTTTCACCAAAGTCTCTTAGAAATCATTGATGCAAGTTACTCATACAAAAAAGTGGTGCTACTTCACTGGATATTAGGTAAAATTAACCGTTTGCTACTTACCCACATACTTAATATATAGCAGATTTATAAAGTAAAAAAAAAAAACAGAAAGGGGTTGTACTATCGTGGGCATTTAGGTACTATCGATAGATTTTTTACACCCTCAATCTGCTTTCAAGCTTCAAACAGGTAATAGCTTTATCAATTCTAACTTCTATTTTAATTACTGTAGTGATTTTAAAAAATATAAACCATGAATACTTTTTGTACTTTTTAAATCTGCAGGACCACTTTTTTTTGCATCCGCTCTGAATTCAGTAATCCAGGCTCACCAGTATTCATTTTTCAAAAGAGGTAATGTTATAAAAAGTACTTGATGCCTCCAGAGTTTTTGTTAAAATGAGTTCTTTTAACAAATATAAAATTTATTTGCCTCCCTAAACAACATAATTCTTTTAACAAATTTAAAAAATAATAACAAATTAGTAGGGAATGCAGCCCTAAACGGTGGCCTGCTCTGATGGCTTATGGTTTCCATTATTCAGTTTTCTCCATTGAACAAAATAATAATAAATTACCTTTGCAACCCTATAATAGGAAAAGATATTGAGGGAAAAAGAAGGCAGTACGAAAGTGGTTTGGATTAAACTTATGTGCAGATTCCTGTAATTGCCGCTAACCCTAACCATTACTTTCTGGATTTTTTCTGGGATTTATTGATATTTTCTAGAATTTTTTGGAATTTCTTGAAGTTTTTCGGGTCAAAACGGACTGTTTTCGGGACCTGCAGTTGTTTGGTTATTCTGATCAGGATAAAATTTTGTGGAACGCCTGGGATTATGAATTCCCATATTTCATAATTCTTTGGGATTTTTTTGAATTATTTCGGGAAAATTCTTCACTATCAGAGGGGTATTTTCGGTATTTTTGGTGGTCTGATCAGCCTGCAAAGTTTTATACAGTGTTGGAACAATGGTTTATATTTTCAGGGACTTTATGAGATTTATTGCGATTTTTTCTGGATGCTATTGACCACTTCAAGACTGTCCCTAATTTACTTGGAAAATATTGGGTCAAAATGGACTGTTTTGACAGTTTTCGGCAGTTATGTTGCTTGGATTAAGTTGATTTTTTGTGGAAGACTTAGGATTATGATTTCCCATTTTTCAGATTGTTTTGGGATTTTTCTGAATTTGTTCTTGAAAACGGGCCGAATGGGTTTTTTCTGGACTGTTTTAGACAGTTGGGGTGGATTTTTGAAGCTGGATTTTTTTGTGGGCCTTAGTTGCATAAATTCCCATTTTTCAGGAGTTTCGGGGATTTTTCCGATTTTTTTCTGCTGTTGTTGGTGTTTGGTGCATATTTTCGGTTTAAAAAGGCAGCAGAAGGGCATATTCGGTTCCAGTGGGCCGATCATCTTGAAAATTCTGGAGCTGATTGGAACTATTATTTCTGAATTTTAGAGAATTTATGGGATTTTTCTGTTTTTTTTTAGGTGGAGTTGCCCTATCGGGTAACTTTGCATACTAATTTGTAGCATCGCTTTTTGCTGACAAAACTTCAGCAGTTGTGGGCAACATGTTAAGGAAGAAAAATATTTCATTAGTATGGGGTTGAAGTGTAAGAAAATGTTTTTTAGTTGGACATAAAAAAAAGTTGTAATTTTTTTGGTTATGTGTGAGTGTGAGTAGGTAGAGATTCAATCTGGTAGACCCCATCAAATGAAACTCCATCTTTCCTTCATTGGACATCCTTTGATAGATAATGTTTTTGAGATTTAGTTATATATTTAATTTATGGATTTATCAATTATTGAGAGAAGAAATAATATAGGTAAAAAGAGATTATAAAATTTTGTACAAACTCATCATTACAGCTACAACATTATTTGTCATTTTTAAAATTATTAATCTTTGTTGGTATTTTTCTACGTACTAAATTTTGAAGCATACCCGTCCATCGGGCGGGTTATGAAGCTTGTAAAATTATATGTTAATTCAAAAATTTAAAATTCATTAACAATTTATAGGGCTAGATATAGTTTCTAGAAAGATATCGTTTGACCATACTATTATTAGTTAAGTAAGATTCAAAGTTATTTACTTGGTTAGCTTATATTTGTATATACTTGATAATCACTTTTTGTTAGTCCTAATTTGAAGCAAAGGAAATCTATCAATTTTGAGCACGTTTTCCTTTAGAGCATAAAAAAGCACGTCCAACGTTAAAGTTGATTAATTATTAATCACAATTGTTATGTTCGAGCGGTTGATTTGATCAATGAAAGGTGAAATTTCCAGGAGATTTCAAATTTAATCCATAAGAGGAAAAAATATTGTGTTCTAGCGATGAAGGTTCACCCGTCGATTGCGGGCTTTTCGCAAAGTGACGGGTCGTTTTGTGATTAGTCGCCTCGTAAAACGAATTGAAATTGAGGTTTAAAAAAGAGAGTTAAAGTTGATTAGTGGACATTTCTTTAGTTAAATAGAAATCTACAAAAGATCGGGCGGACAGAAAGTCAAAAAGTGGTCGATTGTGACCAAAAAAAGACTCAATGAACAGAGACCTAAACTAACTTATTTGATAATACAAAAAGTTTGAATATTTAGTTTTCCATAAAAATGATGTAACAAATGATATCCAGATTATACTTTTATGTATCTGGTGGTAAATTTTCAAATGTTAATTATAGGATGGCTGAAGTAGGAGGTGTTTAACTATTTTTGGGCTTTTGTTTATGTTAAAACTCTTTGAAATAAGCACTTTCAATGTTGATAAGTGTCCATTTTAGCCAAAAATAAATGAATAAACATAAGTTGTTATTTTCATTCGATCAAAAGTGTTGATTATGTTTTAAAAAAATGCATTTAATTCATCCGCTAGGTACATCTAGGGGTGAGCAGAAAAAGAGGGTAACCGGAATTGGAATCGGAACCGTCTTGGATGCCTGCTTGGTTCCAGGCCAAGAACCGGTTTGACGGTTCCGGTTCTTAAAATCAAGGAACCGGCCTAAGAGGTTCCGGTTCTCAAAATTTAGGAACCGTTAACCGGCGGATAACCGGAACTGGTGATTACACGAAATCTTTTTGCTAAAAAAATATTATATATATATATATATATATATATATATATATATATATATATATATATATATATATATATATATATATATATATATATATATATATATATATATATATATATATATATATATATATATATGGGAGGGTTCCATTTAGAATTGATATATTAGGTGAGAATGTGAGAATTAGGCAAAAAGACGCGCGTTGACATTTTTGTAATTAAGTCCAACTTTTCTTTAATCATCGATGATTAAACTGGGTGTAGTGTTTAATCATTAATTATTAAACTTTTGAGATTGTATTTAATCATCGATGATTAAACTGGGTGTAGTGTTCAATCATCAATGATTAACAGAACAATTTTGTCTTTAAAATCAAAGATACTGTTTAATCATCGATGATTAAACTTGTCTCCGTTTTTTAGATTCTTAATTCTTTATAAGATGTTGTTTAATCATCGATTATTAGCGTGTCTGCTTTCTTTATTATTTGATTAAACTTTTCTTTAATCATCGATGATTAAACTGGGTGTAGTGTTTAATCATCGATGATTAAAGTTTAATCATCGATGACTAAACTTTATTTGTGTAATAATCATAAGATGCTCTTTAATCATCGATGATTAAACTTTAATCATCGATGATTAAACTTTATCTGTGTAATAATCATAAGATGCTCTTTAATCATCGATGATTAAACTTGATAATGTGTTTAATCATTAACGATTAAACTTGGGGTTGGGTTTAATCATCGATGATTAAATACAAATCTCAAAAGTTTAATAATTGATGATAAAACACTACACCCAGTTTAATCAGCGATGATTAAAGAAAAGTTGGACTTAATTACAAAAATGCCATCGCGTGTGGGACAGAAAAGTTGAACTTTAATTACAAAAATGTCACCGCGCGCGTGAGGGCTGGAAGAAGATGAGAGGCTGAGATCTATTCTCACATTCCCACCTAATATATTAATTCTCAATGGAACTCACTTCTATATATATATATATATATATATATATATATATATATATATATATATATATATATATATATATATATATATATATATATATATATATATATATATATAGGGTCAAGTTATATAGAGAACCCTATATATCATGTAGAACTCGTAGAACCCTTTAATTTCAATCTCATCCGTTTAATTAGTAATCAAATGGCTGATATGCGCAGTGGCATTAATGTAATATGTAGGTTCATGTTTCGTTTTTTTTAATTAAAAAGGGTAAATCAGTAAACTCAACAATAATATTTACGATTTTTTTAAATAAAAAAATAAATTATTAATTGAAGGTTGTTTTCTATAAACGGTATCTCCTTAAATGGCGTGATTACACCCCATTATCCTAAAATACGTGTGTTTTTTCAAACGAGGGGATTCGATCGAAAATGAAATAATATCTCCCAAATCCGGTTAATTTGGTGTTCGATATTATCAAAAAGAAGGTGAATATTGCTCTGATGCAAGTTATATAAAAGGATAACGACCGTAATCAACGAATTTGGAGTTTAAAGTTGTGAGCGGAGCTTCAATAGAGACGAAGAACAATCAAAAAATTATTAAAGAATGTCAGGTAAAATGTTCTTATAATACGCTATTTATGAAACGCATAGGTGTATATTTGTTCGATTTTATCAATTGTGAATGAAAAATCAAGTGTAAAATTCATGGGTGCAACTCTGGTTTGAATGTACAAAAATCACATATGTTTTGAAGGTATTGATGAGGTACATCAAATCCATACGGTACCCGACTGTTTTTTGGTATGAATGCATGTGTGGAACCTCAAAAAAAAAAAAAAAACCACCGAATGTGAGGGTGGTTTAAGTCATAGCTGTGATGAAACGCATACGAGTTTTTTTGTAAAAAAATTGTAATGCAACTCTGGTCGATTTAAGTCATAGCTTTGATGTACCTCAACAATATCCACCGAATGTGGTATATTTGTTATGAAATAAGCATACAACATCCACCGATTGTAGTCAAATCTTTAATGTACCTCAATTTTATGATCATAAATCTTGAATTAAACTAAAATGTAGTGAATTTTACTAAAGTTGATATACAAAACTGCATATTAGGGTTTTTTTTAAGTAGCCCTATATGGAGTACATAACTGTAAAGAATGTAACATTACCGTGGCCCAGTTAATTGTAAGATTTATTATTTTGATTTTATCAATCCGGGCTGCATTTGTGTACTTACATATGTTTTGTTTTTAACAGAAAACAGTATTTGCCAAATATGTAACAAAAATGAAGCATGTCAAGGCACAAAAATTTACCGTATCTGAGTTAATAATTGGAGAATTCAAATGGCATAGTACAAAACAAAAGAAGATATCAGGAGTATATGTGATGAGATGCACGGAGACATACTATGGGGAGGACTTACGGAAATGGGACAACGGGTTGTGTGGTGGAGCAACAAAAATTGGAAAACAGATCAATATGCTGAAACATAAGTATGCAACCCGGTTGCTCCTGAGTGAATGCAACACCCGAAAGGACATGAACAAGAAAAATTTGGATGCAATTAAGTGAATTTGGATGATTTCCTTTTGAATATTTTGGTTTTAAATTAGTTAAAAAGACAACGTGGTATCGTATTTTAAGTTTTAGGTTTGCTATTTATGGTTGCTTTTTTTATAACATGCATGGTTGCATGTTTTGACTATCGTTTTTATGAAGACTGCAAGTTTTTATTTTGGTTACATGGATGTTATATATGCTTTTTTATGTTTGAATTTGTCTAATCAGTAAATAATGTTAAAAACTATGACAAGGACACATGTGTTCATGCTCGATTCATAATTTCACATCAGTTTAAATATATGCGATGGTGGAATAACTAGTAGTACAAAATTGGATACACGTATAGGTACAGATGTGCACCTAAAAAACAAAACCCGATAATACATACATGTATTTTGGTAAACCACACTGATGTGGTCCTCGTTACTGAAAATCATGTATGTACTAAAGTCTAACTATTTAATTACACTTATGTATTAACATCAAAAAGACTATTACAATATCATTAAATAAAACTTCTACGACCATTGATTATAAAGACCTGTAACTTGAACAAAATAGTAGATGTATCAACACCACAAATTCAATAAAAAACAGAAACCTGAGTTCAATAAAAAAACAAATCTGAATAACATAAATGCAAACACATTTAACCAGTTCAAAAGAAATTTAAAAAAACATAACAAATCAAATATAATGTGTGAATTTATGAATCCTCATCAAAATCACTATCTCCCCTGGCCGAAACGTCCTCCACATCATCGTCTTCATTATCATCATATTCCACTTCATCGACATCGGTTTATCAACGATATGGACAAAAGGGAACCAATTTTTAGTTCCTCCGGGCGTTGATAAAACATCTATTTCATTGTTAATCACATTAAAATTGGATTCCTCTGCACAAACAAAGCACTGTTACCGTCAAAAAAAAAAATAAAAATTAGGAACTAAACAAAACGAAAGAAAGAATTGTGTGTTTTTTTATTCATACACGTATACAATGAAAACCACAGCTTTTTAAATCAATAATAATGCATGTGTGCAACACGAGGATTTCGTTTATAAAATAACTTTCTGCATAATACACAATTGATAAAACCTAATAACTTTATGCATTATTAAACGAATGCTCCATCTTACAACATATTCAAAAGAAATTAATCAAGAATATTGTTAACTGAAAATAAGATATTAACAGCCACAACTTAAAAATTACAAAAACCCGATTACCGTCTTGATCGACTATAGTATCTTCGAAACAATCATCCATCAATTCATCTTGCACTTCAATCAGGGGGGCGTCTACCAATTGATTATTGACTGTGACATCACTCGAACAGCCAGGCTCCTCTGTTTCTACCATGACGATATTCGATCAGTGCAGAGGTTGGCGGAATTTCTAAAGCTATGTGAAGAAGAAATCGGCTGCCTGGAAATCGAAAGAAACTATGAACGTGATTAATGGGTTATAATTAATTGCGTTCAATCTTCTATAATTCGGAGAGATATGGGGCAATCGGTTTCAATAGACAGTTACATTAGATAGAATCAAATATCCTCCCATAATTGTAGGAATAAATTAATTATTTCCTAATTTCCGAAAATTAGTAAACTACCGGTTTTACCCTTATGAATTAAATAACCAGAAAATATATTACTAATTTCTTATTGGTCAATAAGGGTTCTACGAGTTCTGCACGATATATAGGGTTCTCTATATAACTCTCCACTATATATATATACATATATATATATATATATATATATATATATATATATATATATATATATATATATATATATATATATATATATATATATATATATATATATGAGTTCCATTGAGAATTAATATATTAGGTAGGAATGTGAGAACATATCTCAGCCTCTCATTTCCTTCCAGCCCTCACGCGCGCGGTGACATTTTTGTAATTAAGTCCAACTTTCCTCACGCGCGCGGTGGCATTTTTGTAATTAAGTCCAACTTTTCTGTCCCACACGCGGTGACATTTTTGTAATTAAGTCCAACTTTCTTTAATCAACGATGATTAAACTGGGTGTAGTGTTTAATCATCAATTATTAAACTTTTGAGATTGTTTTTAATCATCGATGATTAAACCCAACCCCAAGTTTAATCGTTAATGATTAAACACATTATCAAGTTTAATCATCGATGATTAAAAGAGCATCTTATGATTATTACACAGATAAGGTTTAATCATCGATGATTAAACACTACACTCAGTTTAATCATTGATGATTAAACCCAAACTCAAGTTTAATCATCGACGATTAAACATATAGTCAAGTTTAATCATCGATGATTAAAAAGAGCATCTTATGATTATTACACAGATAAAGTTTAATCATCGATGATTAAACACTACACTCAGTTTAATCATCGATGATTAAACCCAAACTCAAGTTTAATCATCGATGATTAAACATATAGTCAAGATTAATCATCGATGATTAAACAGCATGTTATATAGAATTAAGAATCTAAAAAACGGAGACAAGGTTAATCATCGATGATTAAACTGTTTAATCATCGATGATTTAAAAAAAATGTCAAAGATTAATCATTAGTAGTTAAAGTGCATTTTATAAAAAATTCAGACTAGTTCAATCATCAGTGATTAAACCCAAACTCAAGTTTAATCATCGATGATTAAACATATAGTCAAGATTAATCATCGATGATTAAAAACAATCTCAATAGTTTAATAATTGATGATTAAAACACTACACCCAGTTCAATCATCGATGATTAAAGAAAAGTTGGACTTAATTACAAAAATGTCACCGCGTGTGGGACAAAAAAGTTGGACTTAATTACAAAAATGCCACCGCGCGTCTTTTTGCCTAATTCTCACATTCTCACCTAATATATCAATTCTCAATGGGACCCTCCCCTATATATATATATATATATATATATATATATATATATATATATATATATATATATATATATATATATATATATATATATATATATATATATTAACATGATGTAGGGTTAGGATCCGGTGATGACTCAAAAATTACTGAGGACTGCGAGGTCAACTCTCAACTAATCATTTTTAAAGATGTAACACCCCAATTTTTAATACAAAATATTTCCGTTAAAATCATTTTAAAAACATTAGAATAATTGACCCAAAAATATGGATTTACAAAAACCTTTGGTATAAAATAAAAGTCAATAGTTGGTGTTACAAAATATATCATAACCAAAGCCAAACATAAATCCACCTCGCTATCTCTACTTTAAACCCGTGCGCCTTCACTAGAATATACACACCTAATCCTTAGCTACTGAACCTGAGTACATAGCATTAGAAACAAACATCGTACGTGAGACAAAATTGTCTCGTGAGATACATGAGTTTTAGATCCAACAATCATATATAAATAAGCACACATATTAATTATATATATATATATATATATATATATATATATATATATATATATATATATATATATATATATATATATATATATACTTTAGTTACCTCCTCGGTAACCCTAACACATTCAATCGTACATTGGTTACCTCTTTGGTAACCCTATCACATTCATTTATAGCCTATTCGACCCATGAAGTTGATCAGAATGCCTCCAATCCAACGAGATCTCATTTTTATCCTACTAACCGGAAAGCCTCTGATCTAGTAGGACCCCATTTGCCACAGTGTTCAACCAAAGTGACCTATTTTATCTTACTAATCAGAAAGTCTCCAATCTAGTAAGATCCAACATTTTGTTTGGTGATTGGAATGCCTCCAATCCATCAGTTTAAAGATATCGTGATAACAGAATGCCTCCGAATGTATCACGTACCTGTCCTATTTCAATCTTGCTACCTGTCATAACCATTACATGTGACTTTATGTCACATCTATCAACAGTGTCGTATGACCATCATACAATCTATCCATATACTAATCTTAATTAGTATTCACACAACCAAACCAACTAGTTCATATAAAAATAAATAACTAGTTTATCATTAATTGTCACATATTAAAAATATTTCTTCATCACTATGTACGAAGTTTTTAAAGTTCACATGTACTCACCTTAGCCAAACTTAATCCTCTTGTGCTTCTTGAACAAAATCTTCACTTCCCAAGACTTGTAAATTCCATGTCTTTCAACAAATGCCCTAATCATGAAACCATACAAGGTTTAACATCAAACATCACCATTGACCACATATTTTACCACTAGTTAACTACTAGTATCATTTTCTCCAATTTTACAAAACCCTAATTTCATAAATCTCAATAATATCATAAACCCATATTATGAACGTGTTTTCCTTGTTAAAATACCATAGATCTAAGTTAAATAACTTACATTTCGTCATTTATGGTAAACCCTCCAACTAGGGTTTACATACTCCACCACTTACCCCAAATCTACCATCTACAACTAGTACACCATCTACAACTAGTACACGAGGAGATATACCTCAAACATCAACAAGATGGCAATAATCTTTAAGATTTGGTGAATAAATCAGCTCCAATGGCTTCCTTACACTTAAAAATCGCACACACACACACTTGGGAGAAAACTAGGGTTTGTGTGTGGAAGAAATGGCTGAAATCTGCTTCTTATCGTGTGTATGCGCCATATATCGTGTCACTAATCCATAAATCGCGTCGCTAAAAGGGTCTCCGCGTTAATTCGCGACGGAGATAGCGTCGCTATCTCCGACACTATTTCGTCCAAGTCTCGATTTCGCGACACTTCTTGACGCTAAAATGGGCCGCCGTTTGAAACCCAACACATTTCGCGACGCTATGCCCAGATAGCGGCTATCTGGGCCTGACAGTCAGGGCTGCATTTTTCTTTGTTCTTTTCGACCCGGTTTTGTCCGTAACTTTCTCATACGATGTCCAAACGACATGAAATCAATTCCCACGTGTTTTAAATGATTTATCCTTATTTATTATATTTGTATATAATTATTTATTTACAAAATTCGGGTCGTTACAAAAAAGTTGGATCATTGTCAGAAATTTTGGATCTTTATGAGGATTTTTTTTTTTTGACAATGATCCAAATTTTTTGAAAATGATCCATATTTTGAAAATGATTGGTTGAGAATTGTTCTTATGGTCCTGACCAAAATTTGAGTACTCACCCGATCCCACTTCATATGATGTATTATGTTGAATAAAACCATTTAACTTTACAAAAATAAAATATTTAATCCATGCAATTTAAATTCAAAACTGAAGAGCAGAGGATGTACAATTTAAAACTTCAAAACCGAAAGAGCAGAGGATATGAAATTTAAATATGATGTATTACATATTTGAAAAATGCTTCTCAGCTCTCCTTCATATGCATATGGTTTTATCATAATAAGTGAATAATCTTTAAATATATTTGTAATCATTGGTTTAGTGAATTATTATCTTGCTCTTTTAGTTAATAATAGTTGAACTTTTTATTTATGATTTAAAAGACAGGGTAACCGGAACCGGCATTGGAACCGACGGTTCCGATTCCGAAAATTGAGGAACCGGTATTAGAGGTTCTGGTTACGAGTTTCCAATAATCGGCGGTTCCGGTTCTGGTTCCGGTCAGAACCGGCGGATACCCGCCTATGCTCACCCCTAAGTACATGTGCAAAACAATTAATAATTATATTGCTTCATTTTTAGTAATTTAAGTGTTTAATTAGATATGTATATGTTTGTCGATTTGGGTTACACCTTATTTGGTTTATTTGTTTCGGTTTAATTCCAAATAATTTTAAAAGTAAATTACATGGATGGTATATGTGTTTTGCCAAAAAATTTGAATTTTATACCTAGGTATCAAAAAGTGGACAGATAACACTAATTCTGAAAAAAATGTCACGCTTTTGATCTCTGAATCCGATACCACTAAAATTGGTTGTTAAAGTGTGTGATATAGAGGGTAAATTTATATTTTCATGTTGTCTTTCTTATCAACTATTAACTATTAACTATTAATTAATCGTTAATTGTATTTTAATGTTTTTTTAAATTAATTATATAAAATAATTAATTTATTACGAAAATGATTTATCTATACATAGAAAAATATTGATAAAATTATCAACGGTGGAAATCTTTATGAAGTGTCGCAACAAAGTGTCGTAAAATGATTTTCCACTTTTTAAGCGTCACTAAAACTTTTATTACTCGTAAATAGTATTACTTTTTTCTGTTGTGATGGTTATTTGATGGTGTCAATCGCAACCAAGCCGTCAATTTTTGCCACATAAGCTGATACCCAAACTGATATACTTATGTTTACAATATTTATTTTCTTCAATTCTTTGGGCTCTACATTTTTAAATTATACACACAGAGTCACATACACACAAAATATGAAATACCATATTAGACTACTCTCATTGGGACTTTTGAAGGTCGGGTCACTACAATATAATAAATTAATAATGAAAAAATTGTTGGGGCTCACCAAAAGAGGTGACCTAGGTTGATGGAGGATATCAATGTCACATGAGAGTCACCTATTATTTTATTATTTCTTTTTATTTTTAAGGAGAGGTGGAATTTTGTAATTGGTTGTTTTGATTTTAATAAGTAATAAAAATTTAGGTTAACCCAAGGCTTGTAGCCTAGTGGTTGTGAAGATTGATATATAGTGTTGCCCATGACCTAAGCCATGGGTTCAAGTCCCGTCGTGGACAAAAAAGGAGTAGATTAGGTGGCGTTCCAAAAAATAAAATTAGGTTGGGTTGGGTTTGGTTTGGTTGTTAATGTGTGTGAAAAATAAAGGGGGTGATTTTCACATCACAACTTTTATGTCATCTACCACAATTATTGCATGACATGCTTGTACGTTAGCTGTAAAACTTGTACCGTGTGGTATAGGAAGTAAAAGTTGTGGTGCAGAAATGAATTCCCGAAAAATAAGGTTGGGTTGGGTTAGGTAGGTGAAAGAGAGATATATTATTTTTTAATGAAAAAGTTAGGTTGAGTTAAGTTGCTAACGAGTTTGTCTTAAAATACATTTGACCACACCTTTCCTCTTTCCTCTGTCTCCACTCTTCCTCTAACTAAATGAAAAAACCGACGACATCAAAGAGACGAGCCGCGTCAATTGTGCGTGAAAGCTAACGGCCGTCAGTTTACACACTAACGAGATGTTAGCAGGAGTAGTTTGAACCATATATCTAAAGTTTGACCGTTTGAAATTCAAAAGGGCAGCAAGGTAATTAATTTAAAAATGATTAAGGAATGGCATAAACATTGTTTTGGTTTTCCGGGATATAAACTATTGGGGATTGGTTTATACCACGCATTTTGCACTGCCACAATTAAGGAAGAACGAAGGGAAAATAATCCTGATTTGTTGTTATGGGAATTGGTTTGGAACTTCTAGCTTAAGCGTATATAAACATTAGACACTTTACATATTTATCCTAACTATCCATTATTAAAATTGTCGCTATAGTGACAAAAACAGTGTTACTAAAAGTTAAAAAATAAAGGTGTGCACATGTGTTACCTATACATTAAAGTGTGTATACAGATGTCGGTTATTAAAATGTTTAAAACTGATATTGTTTTTTTTTACTCATTGTTATATTTACAAGCCATAAAAATCAATTAGCTAAAAGTGTTTATACTCTAGTTGTACTTAGGCTATAGACTCTAAATTGCAATTGGCGTACTTTAGGCTTTCAACAACTTCTCTATCCCATCAATATCGTAGCTCCCTATCCCTACTTGCAGTATATGGTTTTGAAGGAAAAGTAACTCATAAAGGCTTTGTAGCGTATTACAACTTACAAGGCTTCAAGGAAAATATTTTAGTTTTTGTTAAATCATTAACACATAAGTTAATACTTGACTGACACACGAATGCAAATAATATCCTTTTCCTTCTACCAACCGTTACTTTTTTCTTCGCCAGACCGACTGAATTCACCAACGGCAAGAACTGATCGAGCCATGCCAACGATTTCGGTAAACCGATGCCCGTTGGTTGCCAACCGAAGTTGCCATCGGTACCGTTCTTAGCCACCCCGCTAACAACATATAACTTGGAGGTTGTTAAATGATGTGTAGAACAGATCCAATAACTGTAGGAGCTAATATCAATTTTCATTAAATAAAATACAATACAATAAGGGAAATTGACGAATACGTTTACAAAAGATTGAAACAAACTAAATAGAACAAACAAGTACAAGGTTTTGGTTGAGTCTCGTGAAATTCACGATCCCCTTAAAATAGATTCGTTGTCTATTTCCCAGGGTAAAACAACCGAGTAGTTTAAACTACCGAATATAATCCAAGCTAGAATATTTACCAATATAGAGAGTGTTTTCTTAGAAATAAAGTTGTGATTTAGAAGCGAAGTGAGTGAAGGTGTGTCTACAAATGAGACCCAAGGTCTCTATTTATAGTGAAGAATGCCAAGTAATGTTTACTCAAAACATTAAATGCATTCAATTCTATTAAACAAGAAAACAAAACAGCAAACTGCATTTACTGCAGAAAATTCGTAACTGCCTGCTCAAGTCAGTCCAGGAACTCAGTCCGGGAGGTCAGTATACGAACTCAGTATACGCATGCCAGTATTGGAAGTCAGTATACGCAGGTCAGTATTAGACATCAGCTGCGCAGATCAGTACTGCAGTTCAGCGCTGGACTGCAGGAACTCAGTATTGGAAGGTCAGTATGAGACTGCCTGCTGCGCAGGTCAATATGAGACTGCAGGTCAGTACTGCAGCGCAGTACGTGTCGAAAAACTCAGTACCGAGGTGGTCGGTATTGACCAGTCAGTACAGAGGAGGTCAGTATGAGACTGATCAGTACTGAGGCGGTCAGTACGAACACACTGTAGTGTCGACTAGATGCAAAAAGTTGACCCGCACGAGCCCGGAATTTCGGAGCCGCATTCGTGTCCACAGGTCGCTCGGGCGTACACGAGTTCAAGCCATCTCGGGCGTACCGTTACGTAGCTCTCACGAAGGAGAACACAAAGCAACCAACCAATAACTATATACTTCCTCCGATTCAAAATAAGTGATACACTTGGGGTTTCACGGTTTTTAAGGCAAAAGATTATAATGATGGTTAAATTAGTTTAATTGGATGGTTAGTGGGGAACGGGTCCCACACCTTTTGAATAAAGTAAGGTTAATGATGTTTAAAAGTAAAAAGTAAGGGTAAAGGGGTCATTTTACTTTGTTAAAGTAGATAGTTAGTGGGTATGGGTCCCATTTTTTTTTGCCAAATAAGGAAACTTTTCAAAGTGTATCACTTATTTTGAATCACCCCAAAAAGGAAAGTGTATCACTTATTTTGAATTGGAGGAAGTATAACATATATATATATATATATATATATATATATATATATATATATATATATATATATATATATATATATATATATATATATATATATATATATATATATATATATATATATATATATATATATATATATATATATATATATATATAATTATATAGGTCCGAAGTTTGGTGAAAAATCATTTTATCACAACTTTTTCAAACAATCCCCCACATTAATAGAGATCGATTGAAAACACCACAAAACATCGATAAACGTTCAACAGTCAAGTCTTGCAAAGGATAGGTAGGTGTTAGCCTTTGAACCTTCCCTTGAGAAGCACACTTAGTCTCCTAGCAGTCTGTAGACGCGCTGTCCTTGAACTGAGTCCGGCTTTTGTGTAGACGATAGTATACATTCTCACAAGACTCTCCCTAACTTGTTCATATCCTCTTATCGTGCCCGTCTTGGTCATGGACACTGCCTGGTTCTGCGAGTGCTACTAAGAATTGTGCCCAACAATTCCATTCGAAGCGACCCCACTTCTCCCTCACATAGGTGATTCTCTACCACGAATCATTAAAAGCCATAGTGCTTATCCTCATTGTCACTGAACTAGGAATGGACTAGGAAGTAGTACAATGTACTCCCTTTAAGAATGTTTGGAGGAATTCCGTTACCCCCACAGTGACATCCCTTCGTTTATTCAATTAGGTTGTCCTATTGAACCTAGATCTTGGGATCTCCAGTCAACTAGGTTAGGTTTCCTTCGCATAAAATTTTATTCCAAGGGCTTTAGTCCCATTCCATTCGACGACTTATTAACTAACTCTTTGCTTAAGCCTTTCGTAAGCGGATCCGCGATGTTATCTTTTGACTTTACATAGTCAATCGTGATAACTCCAGTTAAGAGTAGTTGTCGTATCGAGTTATGTCTACGTCGAATATGCCCATTATACATTGCACTCTTGGCTCTACCAATAGCCGATTGGCTATCACAATGTATACAAATGGATGACAAAGGCATAGACCAATTTGGAATACATTCCACAAATTGGCGTAGCCATTCCGCCTCTTCACCACTTTTATCCAAGGCGATAAACTCGGATTCCATTGTGGATCTAGCTATAACCGTTTGCTTGGACGATTTCCAAGATATAGCCGCACCTCCAAGGGTAAACACATAACCACTTGTAGATTTGGAATCCTTTATATCCGATATCCAATTTGCATCACTGTATCCTTCGATCACAGATGGATATCGAGTATAACGCAATCCATAATTTCTAGTGTACCTCAAGTACCGAAGTACTCTAGTAATACTTTTCCAATGTTCAACACTTGAATTACTAGTCTACCTACTTAGCCTACTCACAGCATAAGCTAAATCCGGTCTTGTACAACTCATTAGGTACATTAGACTACCATTAATCCTTGAGTATTCCAATTGATTAACACTTTCACTTCTATTTTTATGTAGATGGTGAGATGTGTCAATCGGAGTACTAACTTTATTAGTGTCTCCCGCACTAAAATTCTCAACAATTTTATCAACATAGTGTCTTTGAGTTAACACAAGTCCATCATGGGTGCGTACAATCTTGATTCCAAGAATGACATCCGCCAAACCATGTCTTTCATGTCAACCCTTGACTTCAACATATCTTTTGTAGATTGAGTCATCTTATCATTGCTTCCAATGATAAGCATATCATCTACATAAAGACATAAGATGACATATCCATGACTTGTGTTTTTCACATAAACACATTTGTCACACTCGTTAATTTTAAAGCCACTTTCTAGCATGACATTGTCAAACCTTTGGTGCCATTGTTTAGGAGCTTGTTTCAATCCATACAATGATTTAACGAGTTTACATACTTTTGCGTCTTGACCGGGAGCAATAAAGCCTTCCGGTTGTTCCATATAAATCTCTTCTTCTAAATCACCATTTAGAAAGGCGGTTTTCACATCCATTTGATGAACCTCTAGATTTCTTATGGAAGCAATCGCAAGTATCATCCGAATTGATGTTATTCGCGTTACCGGTGAGTAGGTATCAAAGTAATCTAGACCTTCTCGTTGTCTATATCCGTTGATCACCAACCTCGCTTTGTATTTATCAATGGAACCATCCGCTTTCATCTTTTTCTTAAAAATCCATCGGTAGCCTAAAGTTTTACAACCCGGAGGAAGATCAACTAGCTCCCATGTATGGTTTTGTAAGATAGAATCTATCTCGCTTTTAATGGCTTCTTTCCATTGAGGTCCTTCCGAAGAAGTTACCGCTTCACGGTAGGTGTGGTTCACTTTCTACCATATAGGTGACAAAGTCCGAACCAAAGGATTTTTCAATCCTTGCCCTTTTACTTCTTCTAGGCTCACCCTCTTCTAATTGAGGTTGTTGTTGTCTCTCATCATGGACAACTTCGTCTATACGTGTATACAAACTTCCTTGTTCTTTGTCTAAACAAGGAAACACATTTTCAAAGAATGACACATTCCTTGATTCCATAATCGTATTTTTGTGTATATCGGGAATCTTAGATTCATGCACAAGAAAACGATAGGCACTACTATGATGTGCATAACCAATAATTAAATATGCAATCAACCGTTTTAGACCCAATCTTTTGTGTCTTAGGAAGGGGAATGACTACCTTAGCAAGGCACCCCCACACTCGTAAGTACTTATACGAAGGTTTTCTTCCAAACCAAAGTTCATATGGTGTTTCATCCCTTTCCTTACGTGGTATCTTATTTAAAAGATAATTAGCCGACAAAACGGCTTCCCCCCACATTTCGTGGTTTAACCCCGAACTTATAAGCATGGCATTAACCATCTCTTTCAAGGTACGATTCTTTCGCTCGGCAATACCATTTTGCTGTGGCGAATAAGGAGCAGTGAATTCATGTCTTATTCCATTTTGAGAACATAATTCCGCAAAAGGAGAAACATATTCACCTCCTCGATCACTTCGTACAACTTTGATTTTCTTATTAAGTTGGTTTTTAACTTCATTTTTATACAAAATGAATTTCGCAATTGCTTCATCCTTACTTTTGAGTAAGTACACATAGCAATATTTAGTACAATCATCAATAATCGTAATGAAGTACTTGTTACCACCCATGGTAGGAATTGATTTTAAATCACACACATCCGTATGAATCATATCAAGTGGTTCGATTTTCTTCCAACCGATCGAAATGATGTTCTCGTAAGTTTGGCTTCAACACACGTGTTGCATTTGTGATTCGAATCAATATGGAATGTTGGTATGCTATTTAATTTAATTAAACGACGAATTGAATTAAAATTTACATGGCCTAAACGACCATGCCATAATGTAACATTTTTATTAAAATTTCGTTTAAAAATTCTCAAATTTAATTTGAACATACCATTAAGGGCATAACCCTTACCAACATCCATTCCACATTTTGATAACACAATTTTATCTGATTCAATCACAGCTCGAAATCCAAACTTAGTAAGCAACCATCCGGACACAAGATTCTTACTAATCGCCGGAACATACAACACATTGATTAATGTGACATCATTTCCGGAAATCATCCTTAAGATGACATTTCCTTCACCTTTGATATCCGCGGTAGCCGAGTTTCCCATAAAAAGTTTTTGTCCATTTTCAACATCTTTGAAAGTGGTAAACAAACTTTTATTGAAACACACGTGACGGGTTGCACCCGTATCAACATACCATCCACTTGAATCGTGTCCCGCCAAATTAACTTTCGACAAATCAGAAATCATAGCCACAATATGCACATCTTCTTTCATATGCATTTCCATATTAGGCATTGTCGCAACATTTGTCATTTTTATCAAATAAAAAATGCAAATATTTGACCAATAAGCCTCAACAATTATACTTATTTCAATTAGAAGTAAGATATATTTCAAGTATCAACTCAAGAAGTCTATGACTATCTTGTATCTTACAACCAATGTCAACAAATATAAATTTTTAAATCCAAAATTGTTTTAAACAATATATCAAGTTATTTTAAAACAAACTTTAAAACTTGATATAATAAACTTTAAATCCAAAAATTTGATTTAACAATTTAAACAAAACAAAATTGGAAGATTTCGAAAAACTCAATTAAAGCTTTTTATTCAATGAAACGTTTCAATCACCACTTTTTCCGAATCTATGCTATTAACGAGCAAAAATCCGAAAAAAAATGTATTTTCCAACCGGTATTAGCTTAGAGAGCAAAAATCTATTTTAAGTTTGTAGGAGCTAATACCAATTTTCATTAAATAAAATACAATACAATAAAAGAAATTGACGAATACGTTTACAAAAGATTGAAACAAACTAAATAGAACAAACAAGTACAAGGTTTTGGTTGAGTCTCGTGAAATTCACGATCCCCTTAAAATAGATTCGTTGTCTATTTCCCAGGGTAAAAGGTGTGTCTACAAATGAGACCCAATGTCTCTATTTATAGTGAAGAATGCCAAGTAATGTTTACTCAAAACATTAAATGCATTCAATTCTATTAAACAAGAAAACAAAACAGCAAACTGCATTTACTGTAGAAAATTCGTAACTGCCTGCTCAACTCAGTCCATGAACTCAGTCCGGAAGGTCAGTATCAGACATCAGCTGCGCAGATCATGTCGCTCGGGCGTACACGAGTTCAAGCCATTTCGGGCAACTCAATCCAAATTATTTGCACCCCCCCGCGCGTAGGCGTGCGGGTAAAACCCATGTATATGGATTTAATCTTGCATACTACTTCCAACCTTATAAACCAACAAATGGTTTGATCTTTTTACAATGTGGGATACTCTCCCACTTCCCCCACTTCCAAGATTTCTTGTATCAAACACCCTACTTTGAGAGTCGATATCTCATTCACCACAACTCGACTTTGGACACGCTATATACCGTTGCGTAGCTCTCACGAAGGAGAACACAAAGCTACCAACCAATAACTATATATAACACACATGTATATATATATATATATATATATATATATATATATATATATATATACATATATATATATATATATAATTATATAGGTCCAAAGTTTGGTGAAAAATTATTTTATTACAACTTTTTCCAATAACATGGGTAGGGTTGATCCATTTGACACTTTATGTTCCATTTTGTAAGTTATATATAATTATTGTGCTAAACGTGTTCAAGAAAGCTATATATATTTTTGTCTTTTAAGAGATGGTCAGATACTCATTCTTAGTATAAACACTATATTATTACATGTATGACTATTAAAAAGCCTATTTTACCCGTAAGTTTTTCGATAAGCATTTTAAGTGCTTATTCGAAAAAGAAATATTTCATTTACAAATAAAAATAAATAGTTTGAATTGGGTTACTCAAAGTCCTTCATGAGTATTTTGGATTTGATTTGATTGGATGACGCAGAAAATAGACAAATATGAGATGACATGCTAGATGAATTATAAGTGTGACAATTTTAATGTATATATATGTTCTAAACTGTAGAAGACAATAACTCTCTACGTATGATGATTTGTACTTCGGTATTACCCTATACATCTCATTACTCAAGATAAACAACCAATGTTAACGTCTAGGTATTGCATTTCATGTACATAATCAGACTGTGATCAATAATTCAGATTAAGTTAGCAATTTCAATGTATGTTTGACAAATGCCATCCTTATAAAGATCTATGAAGATTCACTTATTGATTGGTGGGGTTGTTCACAAATTGAGTAAATAGGGCTTCTTATTTAAGCAGGGTCGGTCCGGAGTTTTTTGAGGCCCTGTATATTTTCTAAACAAATTAGGTCCATAAAACATAGTCAATCGAAAAATATAATTAAAAAACTATAAAGTGTGGTTTACCAAATCGCATATGATACCCGTTGGCTGTTAATAATATAACATAATATTACTTGTGCCAATAATGAACATAACATAATGCATATGCAAGAAAAATATCGGGCCCCTTATTTTGGTAGGCCTATTTAAATGCATATTTCGAACACCTTTTGGACCGGCCCTCTATTTAGGTATGTTGGAATATAAATGACTTATTACTGATACTACATATACTACTGATCAACTACTTATGGTTGCTAAGGAGTTGCTACCGAAGAACAAAAGATACTACTGATGATGCAATTCCTACTGATCAACGATCTACTACTGATGGGTGCAGATACTACTGATGATCGTTTATGGAGCAGATCGTGTCCGAGATCTTAGGAAAGTTTGTTTAGAATATAATATCTTTTGTAATTCGATTGTAATCTATTCCTAGAATAACTAAGGTATAATGTTAGGCATCAAGGACTATTATATATAGTTCCTTATGAATTGTAAACATACATGTGTATTGATTCGACAATATTAATATTCATTGAAGCTTTTTTGTGAAAACTGTGTTCTTAATTATTTTCATATAATTTACAATTCATTGTTCTTGATCATCACAATAATGTTAATCCGCAAGTCTATTCGTGAGTAGATCTGTGTTTCTAATAACCAATACTGTGTTATTCGATCCTGACAAGTGGTATCAGAGCCTAAGGTTCTAGATGTACGAATCAAGAACATCAAAAAGTTTTCAATACATTCAAAACAAAATTGTTCATCATGTCTGATAACAATGAAAGCACACATGCAAACAAGATTCCAATTCTCAATCCCAACAACTTTGGGATGTGGAAAAACAGAATTAAGAAGTACATGCTTATTACTGACTATTCCATGTGGGAAGTGGTTCAAGAAGGCAACAAAACCATCCCGATACAAAAAACTAGCACATCAACCGAATCTGACAAGCTCAGAAGTGATAAGGAAAAGAAAGACAGAGGAATTGAACTGAAGGCTTTAAGCACACTATTGCTTTCAATACCTAATGACTATCAACATCTCCTTGTTGAATACAATGATGCTAAGAAACTGTGGCAAGCACTGGAAAAACGGTTTGTTGGTATAAAGAGTACAAAAAGAAACATGAACTCTGTGCTGAAACAAGAGTTTGAAAACTTTAAAGGACAAAAGAATGAATCTTTGTCACAAGTTTTTGATAGATTCAATTAACTTGTTGGTGAACTCAATCAGGTAGGAGTTCAACCAGAGAAAGATGATGTCAACATGAAGTTTCTCAGATCTCTAGGTGAAGAATGGTCTATGTATACAGTGATATATAGACAAGGAGATGCATTAGAAGAGAAGGAGCTTGATGAACTTTACAATGACCTAAGAGTCTTTGAATCTGAGGTAAGTAAGAAAACTCCAAGTTTAAATTCAAACAATGCTGCTTTTGTCTCTACTGCAGGTACAAATCAGGATATTGCAACTGGTAATCCTAAAGAAACTGAGGACATGGCCAGAGAATCCTTTTTTACTAGTCATGTGCACACTGCACTGATTAGTGAAGATTTGGCACAAATCAATCCTGATAATCTAGAAGAGATGGACATAAAGTGGCAGATGTCTATGTTAACCTTGAAAACAAAGAGATTTCTTCAAAGAACTGGAAGAAAGGACTTAAACTTCAACAAAGGTGAAAGGGCAAGATTTTACAAAACCAAAGTCAAATGTTATAACTGTAGTAATTTTGGTCACTTTGCTAGAGAATGATTGGAGCTTTCAAGCTGTAGAACATGCTCAAAATCAAGCACTCATGGCCTTCACTGATCCTAACACTAGGTAGATTCTAAATCTTGCACTCCTGAATGCATTAAATCATATAAAGAACTTGAAAAAATTAATTAAGAAATTTGAGATGATTTAGTAAGAAACAGAAACAGAAGAATAGAATTCAATGGTTGTATAGCTGATTTAGAAAATCAAATAAAAGTTTATCAAATAACTGATAAAAAATGTAAAGAAGAATTATTACAAGCAGTTTATGATAAAGAACATGTTGAATTAAAGGCAAAAGAAGCTATCGCTAAATTAGAGGAATGTCAATTAGAACTAGAACACAATAAATTAACAATTAAAATTTTTGAAAGAAGTTCTAAAATAATTGATAAATTAACAAGTAATCAAACCACTGAAAAAGTTATACATGGAGTTGGATACCATGCAGTTCCTCCTCCAACAAACTTTATTCCGCCACTTAAATCTAGTTCAGAAAAAATACTAGATGAATTAAAATTAGAAAACCAAACTGAAACAAGTGAGGAATCCTCTGATGAAGAAAACAACATTAAATCAACTGATACAAGTTTTCACACCACACAGAGTCAAGAATCTCCTAAATGTAATGCTGACAATATACCAACTATATTAAGAAGGGGAAATCAGAGAAACTTGAATCAATTAAAAGAACAAAGAAAATCTAATCTCTTTTTGTGATCTTAAATGTATTGACAGGCAGTACAGCTCTCCAAGAACTCCACAACAAAATGGTGTAGCTGAAAGAAGAAATAGAACAATCATTGAAGCAGCCAGATCCATGCTTGCAGATTCAAAATTACCAATAACTTTTTGGGTTGAAGCTGTTAATACTGCCTGTTATGTTCAAAACAGAGTATTAATAGTCAAACCACATTTTAAAACACCTTATGAACTGTTCAATAAAAGAAAACCTTCAATAAGCTTTCTAAAAACATTTGGTTTTCCTTGTACTATTTTAATTACAAGAGAACAAATTGGTAAGTTTGACTGCAAATCAGATGATGGAATCTTTATGGGATACTCAACTCAAAGCAAAGCATATAGAGTATTCAACAAAAGGCTAAGGATCATTGAAGAAAGTGTTGATGTATCCTTTAATAAAAATCTAATAAATGAAAAAGGAAATTGTCCAGATTGGTTATTTAATATTGACTCACTAACCAAATCGCTTGATTTTAGCTATGATTTTAATGCAGGTGGAATAGATAATCAACCTCCTAAAGGAGGATCAATATATCTAAATGGTAGTCAAGATCAAATGAAGTATATCCTAGTTAATATTGCTCCCACAGTTAATACTGAGGACAATAATAACTCTTATAACACAAGTAATCCTGATGCCAGTAATAACTCGAACTCTCAAGATACTACTGACACCAGTAGTAACTCAGAGACTCAAAATGATGATGTTGAACCAAACAATATTGATGTCAGTACTAACACAGAAACACATGGTTTCAATGAAACTCAAGTTAATACTGATGTCAGTATCAATGAAGAAAATCTAGAAAATTCAGAAAATCAAGAAGATAACTGGACTGATGCACAATTCCTTGAATCCCATGAATCAAACCTTGAAAGTCAAATGGTTGTTGATAAAGTTCCCACCTCAAGAGCTCAAAAGAACCATCCTTTAGATTTAGTTCTAAGTGATGTTCACTCAAATATGCAGACAAGAAGCCAATTTAACTCAAATATTTGTAATATCAGTTTAATATATAATGAATGTCTGTTTGCATGTTTTCTTTCACAGGATGAACCAAAGAAGATTCAACAAGCAATGAAAGATTCAAACTGGATCGAAGCTATGCAAGAAGAACTTCTTCAATTTAAACTACAAGCTGTTTGGACACTTGTACCTCTTCTAAAAGGTAAAAGACCCATTGGAACACGATGGATCTTCAGAAACAAGAAAGACGGAAGGGGAATAGTGATAAAAAAAGCCATACTTGTAGCACAAGGTTACACTCAAGAAGAAGGAATATACTATGATGAAGTATATGCTCATGTTGCACGAATTGAAGCAATAAGAATATTCTTAGCATATGCATCATTCAAAAAGTTCAAAGTCTACTAAATGGATGTAAAGAGTGCTATCCTGTATGGAAAGATTGAAGAAGAAGAAGTCTATGTTTGGCAACCTCCAGGATTTGAAGATCCTGATCATGGTGATTATGTGTACAAACTAGACAAAGCTCTATATGACCTTCATCAGGCACCAATAGCTTGGTATGATACATTATCATCATATCTGTTGAAAAATAACTTCAAAAGAGGTGCAGTTGACAAGACACGGTTCACAAGAAAAGTCAAAGATGATATTATATTGGTTCAAATATATGTAGATGATATCATCTTTGGATCAACAAATGATCAATTGTGCAAAGAATTTGAAGAACTGATACAGATTAAATTCAAGATGAGCTCAATGGGTCCAATGAACTTCTTTCTTGGAATCCAAATCAATCAAAGATCAGATGGAATTTTGATTAATCAATCAAAATATGTCAGAGACATTTTGGAGAAATTTGCAATGAAAGACTGCAAAAGTGCAAGCACTCCTATGGAATCTCATAAACACCTACATCCTGACATTGAGGGGGAGGATGTAGATGAACACTTGTATAGGTCAATGATAGGTTCTGTAATGTACTTAACTGCATCAAGACCTGATATTATGTATAGTGTTTGTGTTTGTGCCAGGTATCAAGCACGACCAAAGGAACTTCAATTGCAAGAAGTCAAACGAATCTTTAGATATTTGAAAGGAAAACCATCACTTGGTCTTTGGTATCCACATGACTCACCATTTGAGCTTATAGCTTACACTGATAGTGACTATGGTGGTGAATATCAAGAACTACTAGTGGATGTCAATTCTTTGGATCAAGACTAGTGTCATGGCAATGCAAGAAACAAACAAATGTTTCAACATCAACTGTTGAAGCAGAGTATGTAGCTACATCTGCATGTTGTGCTCAAGTGCTATGGATTCATAATCAGTTAATGGAATTTGGTGTCTCTATTCTTAAAACTCCTATTTTTATTGATAATCAAAGTGCAATTAGTATTGTGAATAATCCAGTAAAACATTCAAAAACTAAGCATATTGAAATCAGATTCCATTTTATAAGAGATTGTAATGAAAAGAAATTAATTAAAGTGGTTAAAATTCATACTAACAATCAACTAGAAGATTTTTACAAAAGCATTTGATGTAGGAAGGTTTAGCTTCTTGGTTAGCAGTATTGGAATGATTTTAATAAATTAATGTCATAATTATTTCCTATGTAAAGTTTTTGTACATTATTTTTCTTTATTTTTCTTTGTTATTCTACTGATTATTCTTTAGTACTGATTGTGGTTAATATTCATAAGTTACTACTGATCTGTTGTTACTGAGAATTTGGTTAAGTATAAAACAACAGTTACTACTGACGTTTTTACTATTGATACTTACTTACTACTGACCGACCGTTTCTTATGAAATACGCATTTTTACCGAACTAACCCCCATGAAAGTAGCCGTTATGCTATGATCCGAAGGGTATTTCAGGCTTTTTGCAGGGAATTCAAAAATTATAAATAGCAGAAATCGATTAATCAAGCATTATCCAAACCTCGATCTGCTAAGCCCTATGATAAACCCTAAGTCTGAAATCAATCAAAACCGTCAATCAGTAACAATTTCATCCGTTCACTTCCAAAATTCTTACTCTAAAAAATATCTTCAATAAAAAATGGCAATGCAAAAAACACTCGTTGTTCAAACTGATCTACTATACTCTGAATTCCACAATATGCTTGCTTTTCTAAGGAATCCAGATGGAACCAGAGAGTTTAGACCTATAGTTGTGTTCCTTAAAAACTCTCCAATCAGATTTGCACTCACTGTAAATCCTACAATATGTGAACAACATATTGTTCAATTCTGGTAAAAGGCTGAAAGAATAGAAGAAGGGAACATTGTAAAAATCAAATCAGTAGTAGATGAAAACTCTGTAATAATCACAGAACAATCAATCAGACAACATCTACAACTCAATGATGAGTCAGGTACATCTCTTCTCTCGAAGGAGGAACTTGTTGAAAACATTTTAAAAATGCGGTATGAAGGAAGAACTGACATATTGACTTTTCAAAAAGGTCTTCTTTCACCTCAATGGAAATTTTTTATTCACACAATTCAACATTGTATCTCTCCAAAAAAGAGTACTTGGAATGAGTTCAACAAATCAATAGCATCTGCTGTTGTATGTTTGTGCATAGATCAAGTATTCAATTTTTCAAAAATGATTTTTGATGGAATGCTTGGAAATTTATCTCCTACAAAGTTTTTAATGTATCCAAGATTCTTGGGTCATATATTAGACTGTGAAATTAAAAATCAACCCTTTGAACCCTGTTAGGTCACGACAACCCTGGATTACTTATATAATTGATAGATTAATTATGCTTAAGACAATTAAAGTGATTAACATAGTATTAGAGTCAAATGTATAATTCCACTAAGTGTGGCTTGTTGCGGAAAAACAAGACCACTGATCA
Organism: Calendula officinalis; assembly: GCA_963853835.1. Taxonomy (NCBI): domain Eukaryota; kingdom Viridiplantae; phylum Streptophyta; class Magnoliopsida; order Asterales; family Asteraceae; genus Calendula; species Calendula officinalis. Next base: position 37,234,007 of record OY970828.1, read on the forward strand.
ATTACAAAGTATGAACGTGTGAAGTGAATTGGTGAGTACTCCATTGCCAAGTGATCTTTATTTATAGTGTTATAGAGATCTTACAAGATAGGCAAGGAGTAGTGGAAGGACTGATATAAGGAAAGTGACCGAGATCAAAGGGATTTGATCTGGTCAGTTAAACTTGGAAAGTTTAACTCGGTCCTTCCACTCAGTGTTGGGTTCCAATACTGAGTTCCAATACTGAGCAACCAATTGTTGGAATATGCTTCACGCGTATAACATATAGTTATATGGCTAGTTGTTTGTGAGCCTAAAGGGTCACACACTTAAACACTAAACACCATTATATAAATAGTGTAATTAGTATAATTACATTAATTATTAATATATAAGCTATAAGCTTGTGTATAATAAGTTTAATATTAATTGTTAATATTGAAACTTTATTGTGAGCAAAATGGAAGAAACAAATGACTAGGGACTAAAGTGCAAATGGAACAATGGTTTATGGAAATCATTGATGGGTCTTTATGGCACCATTAAGAGTGTTGAATGGCTCCATAAACTCATCCTTGACCACCCATTTTGGCGATCCCCAACACACACTTGTATGGGTTTTTTTTTTGTTTCTTTTTGCTCTCAAGATTCAAGGACTAGCATCCTCCATTGGTGTTCTTGCTTGTGTTGTGTGGATTTCTTTTAGAGGTATTCTAATTGAATACTTGGTTTCAATCCATCATCAAATCCATCCGAATCCGCAACAAGATCAAAGGCTTCAAGGGTATGAAATGTTCATCCAATCTCTTTGATTTTATTATAGTTTAATTGTATGATTGATATCAAGATCCGTTCATGGTGATTAAATCTTTCCGCTGCGTTTTGTTACTTGTAATAACCGAAAATCACCATTAGTGGTATCACGAGTCATTATATTAATCATATAATTAGCTAGATTTTGTAAAAAGTGGCAAAAATCAATCGGTTTTGATGTATAAAAATCCCGATCGGAAAGAAAAAAAAAAAACCCTACGGTTTTTTGTTTTTTTTTCGGTTTTTTTTTTTTAATTTAAAAGATGGGTTAAAACATGTATTTTTGGAACCCTATTGTCACTTGTTACAAAATCATATCAAAAAATTAATCTTGTTATTGTTTTTTTGATTATTTGGCTTGGAATTTAATTTTTAATTCCATTTTGTTGATATGGCAAAACATGTATTTTTGCCATATCCCAAGCCAAAGCCTTGTCAATTGTTGCTTGTTTGTGCAAACCGATGAAAGCCTAGACCGTTTGTGAATGAATGTGGTTGATGTTTGATTGTTTGGTTGTTTTGGGAAAAGCCTTGTTTTTTGGCTTAATTGTTGTAATTTGTTTCATTTTTTTTTTCTTTTATTTTTGGTGCCATTTTTGGGGCAATTTGTAATGTAAAAGTAATAGAATAGATTGTACTTATTTTATCTTTTTATTGTAAATTGTTGACAAAAAATATTGAAGACTAATGAAGAAAACAACAAATTTCCGTCACAAAAGCGAGGGCTGTACGAAAACAGGTTTTCCAGAGGCATACGGACTCCGTTTTGGGCGATTCAAAAGCCTAAAATGCTTGCAAAGTCGTGGGCTACAACTTTCCAGAAGGCCTGGAAGACCAACGACGACTCCTTCAGTGACTTTTCGGGCTTCAAAGTCTGCTGGAATTTTCTGGCAGATTACACTTTTTCACAATTTTGGGTTCTACTTGCTCAAGAATGTCTTGGAGCAAGTGGGAGCCCATTGGGTTTATGTAGGCCCGTTTGGGTTCATGTTGGCCCGTCCCCTAGTTTGACCCTTCGGTCCGTCGTGATGACTCACGTGACCGAACCTAGGATTTCATCGGTCGAGGTTTGCACAAAATTTGTTGCATGTTTTATTTATGTTTGTGGTTGTTTTCTTTTCCTATTAGATACAAGTAAATAAAACAATTAAAAATGGTTTTTTGACACAAACATTAAAACATCCAAACATTTAATCATCGATAATTACTAGTTAATCATTGATGATTAAACCTTTAATCTAAAATTGTTTTGAGATTAAACTAAGTTTAAATATGATTTGAAACTTAAAATAATAGTTAATCATTGATGATTAAACCTTTAATCTAAAATTGTTTTGAGATTAAACTAAGTTTAAATACGATTTGAAACTTAAACCTTAATAATCGTTAAATGTTTTTACCGTTTATTAAACGACTTATGAAGTGATATGAATGAAGTACATGATTCATTCATATCTTAATAAAATTTTATTAATTAAAATTTAACATACCTAAAATTTAAGTCACGCCGTCCAATCGGTTGTAAATCACTTGCTTCTATTTTTGAATTCACGTGAGACGTGGTTTGAATCTAGATCCGAGGTCATTATTCTCTACGCGTGAGACCTAGAGCTATTTTGACATGATTTCACATTGGATGACTTAATCAAGTTAACGGTGAGACCTTGACTTGAGGCGACGATGCGACAAACATGCCACTTGACCCTAGATGCTTGTTCACTAGGTGCCATGAAGTCCCATACCTCTAAGAGTTGCACTTGTAATGCAATTGTTGATCGTCACCTACCTATTGGATCTATCACCTCTAGCAGATCAACTGATGCGGTGATAGAAGCTCAATGGGATCTTAGCTTTTAATTAAAATTAATTGGGTAGTTAATTGATTAAAAGAAATTATTATTGAAAATACTATTTTTTGAACTTTGGTTGTTATACAGATAACAACAACATCAAAACCTAAGTATCTCCACTCAAAAATCAGTTCTTGAAAACTGAAACTGACTAATATCAACTTTATCTTCTGATATCGAATTCTAAGGATTGTCCTTAGAGATGAGAAAGTTGATACACCTATAAGAGGCCTTACCTGAGGCACCTCCTGTCAGTGATTCTGCTGCTGTTCGTCAAGCCTTTACCGAAACGTTTAACGAACACCAAGAAGTTGCTACTCATATGCTTGTGAGCATGAACCCCGAGATTCGAAAGTACTTCGAGGAACTCACAGCATATGACATGATAAGCGAGTTGAAAATGATATTTCAACAAAAGGCAGAACTTGAACTGTTCAAAACAGTTAAAGCATTCCATGCTTGCAATCAGGAGGATGGCCAATCAGTTAGCACTTACATCTTGAATATGCAATGCTATCTTGATCCAATGGAACGTCTTGGTTACCCCTTACCACAAGTTCTTGGAATGAGCTTGATTCTTACCTCACTATCCAAGGACTATGACCAGTTTGAAAAGTGTTTTAAAAGTACATAGCATGGGGAAGACAATCGTTGAACATGCTATGGTAAAACTGGTTGAGCAAGGGTTACCCAATACTTTTCTTGCAATCAGGGAAGGTAAACCGCAAGCACAAGGCAAGAGTCTAGGTAAGGGTAAGCTAGTTTACCTTTCCAAACCTACGATTCCCCCACCTGCTAAAAAGGAGCACCCTGCAAAGGATATTTCTTGCCATCATTGCGATGAAACCTGCCATTGAAGGAGGAATTGTCCTGCCTACGTGGCAGAGTTGATGAAGGACAAATGTGTTCTAGTTAGCACATTAGGTATCTTCATTATAGAACTCCATACTTTTCGTGATAAATCTTGAGTGTATGACACTAGTTGTGGAACTCACATTTACACAAATGTGCAAGATTGAATGTGAAGTAGAAAGCTAAATGAATGGAAGCTGTGATCTTATCCTTCCTAATGCGTTAATTATTGTTTTGAATAATTGTCAATTATGCATTGTTTAGCTTTATCGTTTGTTGAATAATGGATTATGATATTTTGTTTTATGAAAAATAACATTTTTTTATAACTATTCATTGTAATAGTATGTTTGAAATTAATATGCATGATCCTAATTCAAACGATAGTTCTATATACAAATGTAGCACTCAAGAATCCAAATTGGTTTGGATTCTACTTACCTAGATCATCGTCATCTTTTCCACATAAACAAGAAACGCATTTTGATACTAAAACTCGACGGGCTTCTTTACAAATGATTATGAATCATTTAAAATGCCTCTCTTGTATATTATGGAAAGATAACAAGAAAGCTTTTCTCCCAAGTTGGCGAAAGAGCTACAAATCTACTTGGACTCATACATACTGATGTATGTGGCCCTTTTAGAACTAAGACTAGGGAAGGTGCCACCTACTTTCACTGATGATATCATTCGATGTGGTTATGTTTACTTGATTAAACATCAACATGGAAGCTTTAATGATATCAGTCGCTATGGTTATGTTTACTTGATTAGACATAAACATGAAATCTTTGAAACGTTCAAAGCTTTCTAAAGTAAAAGTAGAAAATCAACTTAGCAAGACAACAAAGGCTTTCAGTCCTGATTAAGGATGAAAGTACATGAGTCAAGAGTTTCTGGATCATCCCTCACATCGTGAGATTGTCTCACAATTCACTCTTTCATACACTCCACAAGATAATGGTGCGTCTGGAAGGAGATATCGGACCCTGTATGACATGGTGCGATCTATGATGAGTCCTACTACTCTTACACTATCCTTTTGAGGGGCATGCACTGAAGTCTGCTGCTCGAATACTTGATATGGTTCCGACCAAAAGGTTAAAAAGACACCATATGAGATATGGCGTGGGAAAGTCCCAATTTGTCTTACTTGAGGATCTGGGGTTGTGAGGATCTCGTGGAACGAGACATGCCGAACAAACTTGAGCCCATATCTATCAAGTATATCTTCGATTACTATTTTACTTCCCAACTGAGAACAAATGGTTGTTACTCGGTATGCTGAGTTTCTTGAGAACAGTCTCATTTCACAAAGCAAGTGGGAGCACTATAGACTTTGACAAGATTCAAAGTGAAGATACACAACCTTCTGGTAACACTAGCAAATATCATTCTGAGGCTGGACATATAGATGTTGGACCACAGGATGATGTTGTTCCCATTCATAAATCCGCAAGGACACTTCATGCACCTGAACGATATAGATTTATGTCGATGCTGAGGAACAAGTTTCGAGGATCATTATGAACCCCCTAACTATCAAGTTGCATTATCGAATTTTGTATTCGAAAAATGACTTGAAGCTATGAATGCGAAAATAAAATCCATGAGAGACAATCAAGTTTTGAACTTAGTTGATCTTTCTCAAAACAGTAAGACTGTTGACATGGATGAAAATATACACACCTATAAATCTCTCATAGTAGCAAAAGGTTACACTCAATCCTACTGGATTGACAATGATGAAACCTTCTCGCCTGTTACTAAAGACATTAGGATTCTTATAGCCAAAGTAGTGTACTATGACTACGAAATTTGGTTGATGATGAAATCAAATCGTTTGTTTCACCTAAAACCCAAACTGAGTATGTGTATATATGAAAGCTAGTGGGAGCGTTGTCGTTTCTCAAGTCATACATGTTGATGACATGTCACTCATGTGAAACAATATACCATGCTACAAGATGAAAATCCTGGCTTGGAAAATGTTTCGACATGATGGATTGTAGGGACACGACATACATACTTGAAGTAAAGATCTATAATGATAGATCAAAGCGGTTAATTGGTTTAAGTCAAAGTGCTTACATTGACAAAATTCTAAATGATTTAGAGTGGTACTCCCAAACGAGGAAGTCCTCGTATGCCACACAATGTAAACTTGAGTGAGACTCAAGGACCTTCCACACCTGATGTGGTGAAGCGGATGAATGTAATCCCCTATGAATCGGCTATTGCATTCATCATGTACGCTGTAAGGAGCACTAGGCCAAATGTAACGTCCTTAGGGGACCTTACTAGAAAATACCAACAGAATTCATGAGAGGTCACTGGATTGCTGTTAAGAACACATTGAAGTATTTTAAAGTACTGGAGATATGTTTCTTGGTCATGGTGGAGATACTGAACTGAAACTAAGTATACTTGCTATACTTATGTTGGTTTTGAAATAGGGCGTGATGACGCTAGATCCTATTTACGAAGGTTCACTACATTCGAATGATTTATCGAGATATGTGAAATTCGTACACTTAAAGTTCAAACAGATAACTAACTAGCTGACGCTTTATCGAACTCAATGTCTTGTACCAAACATCTTGAATATGAATGGAACATTGGACTTCGACAAGCTAGTAGTTTCATGTAAATCTGTTTTAGTATTTGGATAATGGAACTGTGAGCAGTTTATATTGGAATAAATTGATATATTTGATATGATCGTTTTTATATGAATATCTACTGTGTTCTATATTTGCATGTTTATATCCTTGAATATTTACTGTGTTTTATATTCTAAATTGTCCATTGTCATATTGATAATATGGGAATATTATTAAGACAAATCTGAGGGCATTGATGACATTATCTTAGTATGACTAAGGATGATGAAATCAAACTCACATGTCGCTCATAACGATGCACGATTGGACTGACCCAAACTATGAGAAATCACTTCTTGGATTTATGTCACAAGTGAATCTCACAAAGGCTTTGTCACTTATCCTCTGACTTGAGATGCAAGTTGGTTTGTGTATGTAGAGGGGCAAACTTTGATGTGGTTAAACGCTGACCTGAATAAGGCTGCTATAACAACCATTATCGGGTTTATCATTAAGCATATGACAGACACGTGCAGTCAATATAGAATTTGTTCCTCCACGTATGTGGATTAGATACTACTGGGCCCCTCGGTGATTTTGAATAGATGTATGTGTGGCCACACCCAAAAGGTAATCAAGATGAATCTTGATTGGTTTTGGTAATCTATTTCATTATATAGATCGAGAAACAGAATCGTTGAAGTTTTAGATTGACATTGATCCTTGTCTAAAATTCAACATAGTATCAGTAACAAAAGGATAACTGCTTGAAAAACTTTGAACAAAGATTTTATGAAACTCCTCATATACTCCTAGGGGCATTGGCGGGTTGCTAGACTCTAACCTTTGCTTGTATAACTACTTGATGTTATCACGTGCGCAAGTGGGAGCTGTTGGAATATGCTTCACGCGTATAACATATAGTTATATGGCTAGTTGTTTGTGAGCCTAAAGGGTCACACACTTAAACACTAAACACCATTATATAAATAGTGTAATTAGTATAATTACATTAATTATTAATATATAAGCTATAAGCTTGTGTATAATAAGTTTAATATTAATTGTTAATATTGAAACTTTATTGTGAGCAAAATGGAAGAAACAAATGACTAGGGACTAAAGTGCAAATGGAACAATGGTTTATGGAAATCATTGATGGGTCTTTATGGCACCATTAAGAGTGTTGAATGGCTCCATAAACTCATCCTTGACCACCCATTTTGGCGATCCCCAACACACACTTGTATGGGTTTTTTTTTTGTTTCTTTTTGCTCTCAAGATTCAAGGACTAGCATCCTCCATTGGTGTTCTTGCTTGTGTTGTGTGGATTTCTTTTAGAGGTATTCTAATTGAATACTTGGTTTCAATCCATCATCAAATCCATCCGAATCCGCAACAAGATCAAAGGCTTCAAGGGTATGAAATGTTCATCCAATCTCTTTGATTTTATTATAGTTTAATTGTATGATTGATATCAAGATCCGTTCATGGTGATTAAATCTTTCCGCTGCGTTTTGTTACTTGTAATAACCGAAAATCACCATTACCAATACTGCCTACTCAGTATTGCTAGCCTAGGTTATCTTGTTATCTTAAGATTCCCTAATGGGGTAAGGTTTTTTGCCTTAACAATCTCCCCCTATCTAATGATAACAAGACAATATTACAAAGAGAAGGAATAAAGCAAAACAAGACAAAAATAATTAAGAAGACTGCAGAGTCTTCTTCTTCATCTAAACAGCTGAATCTTCTTAATCATCTGTTGTTGATCTGCTCATAGAAGACTTCTTCCTTGATGTGGATGAACTCTTCTCTCTTTCTCGGTTCATCCTTCTATTATTGAGCACGACAACAATCTTCTTTCTGAACCAAGAGTCCTCCTTCTTGATTGTCATCCATTTCAGTCCAACCAGATGCCTGATATGGGCATTAGACATATCTGCTTCAGAAATAAAGCATTCCCTATCCTCTGAGTCAGTATACATATATCCAGAAGTTGGATATATATATATATATATATATATATGTATATATATATATGTATATATATATATATATATATATATATATATATATATATATATATATATATATATATATATATATATATATATATATATATATATATATATATATATATATATATATATATATATATATATATATATATATATATATATATATATATATATATATATATATATATATATATATATATAGTCTGATTCAGCGCATAACCGTTTAAAGGTGCAGAACCGCAGAACCATCCTGACATCCAATATTTTCTATGCTATACATAAGGAATACATTTTCATACACGCTGTAACACATTTATACATTCAATGTTTCTAATTTTTTACATACATAAGATCTACTAACAATGAGAAGTTGCAGCGGATCAACACTCTTGTTCATTGATTAAGAACAATGAATACTGTAAACGAATATGAATAAGAATAAGAACACAGTAATCACAAAAAGCTTCAATGTATATTGATATGCTCGAACAATACACACGTATGTTTACAATTCGTAAGGAAGTATTTATAATAGTCCTTGAATCCTAAATTATTAACCTAGTTATTCTAGGATTCGATTACAATCAAGATACATAAAGATATACATTCTATAACAAACTAAGCTAGAATCTCGGACTCGATCAGCACCATAAATAGAATCAATAGTAATTGTTGATCGTCAGTAGTAAGTCCAAGTTCAGCATCATCAGTAGTAACTTGCTTTTCTGCCCCATCAGTACTAACTTCAATATACGTTGATCAGTACTAACTGCAGCATCAGTAATAGAATGTTTATCTTGTTTTATAACCCAACAATCTCCCCCTAAACTTATTAATTCACTTTGAATTAATTAAGTTTCTTCTCTTCTTCATTTTTCTTTTCTTGTTCTTCTAATAATTTTGCTCTTCTTTGTCTACCTTCAATTGTTCTCTGATTTTGCAATTTTCTTTGAGCTATTATATATTTGCTGTTTCTTTTGACAAAGTAATTAAACTTTTCTTGAAACATTACAGCATCATAAGGTTTCATGAGGGTGTTTGTGAATATCTGATACATAGTTTCTTCTGATTGCGGATATTCTTTTTCAAATAAGTACAATTCACAGTGTCTACTGGCTCTTTCAAAGAAATACATGTTTACAGTGGGGAGCACATTCCATGCATAAACATTTTCTTTGTTTGTGAATATTTCAGGATAGTTTTCTGGATAAAATGCAGCATCAATCATCTTAGTTAAATATCCAGCTCCTGAATTCTTCCATGATTTCTTAGCCATTCTTGGTTTGCCAATGATCAGGACTTTAATAATGTCAGCTCTGCTATAGGACATAACCATTGGTTTCCATCCAGTGAATCTCTGAGTGGTTTTGTCCTCTCTTATAACTTCTAGGACATTATCAACAACCCTCCAATTTATAATCGGATTATCTTCAATAGGAGCAACAGGAACATCAAAGACTTGTATTTCTTGTTTCCTTTTCTTTCTTAATTCTGTTTCAGGTTCAGTTCCTTTCCTCTTCTTAGAAGGTTTTGAAGATTCACCAGATGTTGGTGTTCTGGAGAGAATGATTGTTGGATCTATTTCTACTAATACCTTTTCCTTTTCTTCTTCTACTTCAAGTTCTGTTAATTCTCTCTTTTTGGCAGTACAATATTTGTCTACTAATGTTATCATTTTCATTCTGCCAAAAGTCTTAGCACTATGACCTTTAGATTTCAAGAAATCAGTCATTTTTGCTTTTTGTTCAAAAATTGCATCTGGTAGATCAGCCTTTTCTCTTTTGCATTCTGCTACTAGATCTTCAAGGCAATTGAGATGTTCTTCTTCTATTTTTCTTTGTCTTTCAAATTCTACCTTTTGATCATCTACCAGGACTCCTTGAATTGTTACCTCAGCTGCTTGAATTTCTGGATTTTTCAGTCTTTCTTCTTCAGCCTTTTTCTTGTCTTCAAGAGCCTGAGTCTTAGCAACTTTTCTTAAATACCTTATCCTGTTCACCTTCCATTTGTCTTGTTTAGCAGGTCTGACATGGTTCATTTTGTTTACCATGTAGTGACCTAGAGCTCTGTTTGGATAATCATCATCAAAATTTTCTTTTCCTTTTCCAATACAGGCTGAAAGTGGAGGTGGTACTTCATATCAAGAACATGGGTAAATATAATTGATGGAGAGAATAAATGAATTTTATTCTGTGGAAGTATTTTGGGGTGTGGAGGAAGTTCACATTCATCAAATTCATACCAATTAACATTATCATCAATGTCAGGTATGATAAGTGGTTGATCTGGAGTTGAAGGTTTTGTTACAATTATAACCTGTTCACGTTCAAGAACTTCTGGTATTTCTTCATCTTCATCTTCAGTAGTGACCAAGGTGGTTGCTACTGGTGTAATTTCTGGTTCAAATACCACTATCTGTTGATTTTCATTTACTACTGGTGAGGTTGTTGTTGGAGTTACTACTGCTAGGGCATCATTAGTATCCATGATTTCTTCTTCTGGAGCATTTACTACTGGTGTATCTACTTCTTCAACACGATCAGTAGTAACAACCTCTTGATCCTTTGCCTCAGTAATATCCATAGGATCAGTAGTCTCTATGACCTCAGTAGTAACTGGAGAGTTTATTTGTTCTGCTGTTTGAGATTGATTTGTAGACACAAACACATCCTCATCCATACTTTTCATTACTTTATTCAGGTCTTCACCAAAACTCTGACCTGTTTCACCATGGACCTCTTTCAGATTTAGGAGGGCTGCTGCTGCTATGGATTGATCAATCATCCCTTGAATTTGATCTTTCTCCCCCTTAGTGATCTCAACCTGTTGAGCCTCACTATCTGCAATCTTCCTTTGTAATATTCTGATCAAATTTGATTGCCTTTGAAGCTTATACTCGAACCTCTTCTGTCTTCTGTTCAGAGTATTGATGTAGTGCTTCATGTAGGTCGTGGTTTTCCCTTGGTTACTCAGCCCATTTGGGTGGATCATTGGGCTCATTTGGTACATTGGTTTGAAGGTTTTCCATCCTAATCGTCAATTCGAGTTGTTTCTTTCTACCCTTATCACTTCTTGGTGATAAATTGGGTTGTTTGGACACTCTCTTCTTCCTAGAAGAAGCAGTAGTGCCCCCCCTTGTGGTTTTTTGGCACTGGGGTCCTCTTAGTGCTGCCTCAAAAGATGAGTCATCACTTAGAGTTGCCAAGGTCTGGGTCTTAATGATGTTCTCACTAGCCTGTGCACACACCTTTGGGGCATCAGTAGTGAGAGCCCTTTCCTCATGCCCTCTCTCCTCCTTGGAGGATAACTCTTGGAGTCTGGGGTTTGACTCAATTGGTCCCCTGGTGTCCTTTAAGGAAGTTTTCTTCTTTTTGTAAGTTTTAGAAATTTGTTTGGCTATGGTCTGGTCTTCCTCAGAGTGAAGAGTAGAACTCTAGGGATAAATTTCATGTACCTGGGACACATTCAGGACATCTGTTGGTTCATTTATTTGAGTGGACTGAATGGGTTGTGTTTGGGCTGTATTTAGTGGTGGAGTTGGTTGGGGTTCAATGGGGTGACTTGAACCTTCTCCTGTTGGGGGTTGATCATAGATCATATTTTGAAGCAGAGGAGTAACCTTTCCAGAAAATTTATAATGTTTTCTCATATTAGAATACACATTTTTATTTAATTCTGGTGTAACAAAAATGTTTTTAGGTGTTGAATGATTTTGAAGTTCACAGTTAATAATATGAGTTAGGAATCTTGGATACATTAAAATTTTTGAAGATTATAGATTTCCAAGCATTCCCTCAAAGATCATGTTTGAAAAATTAAATACTTGTCCTGTGCTCAAACAAACAACAGCAGAAGCTATTGACTTGTTGAACTTATTCCAAGTACTCCTTTTAGGAGAGATACAATGTTGAACAGTATGTACTAGAAATTTCCATTGAGGTGAAAGAAGACCTTTTTGAAAAATAACTATATCTAGTCTTCCTTCATACTCCATTTTTTGTAAAGTATCAACAAGATCTTCCTTAGGTAAAGAAAACATACCTGATTCATCATTGAGTTGAAGATGATGTCTGATTGATTGTTCAGTGATGGTGATTGACTTTCCATCTACGACAGATTTGATCTTGGACATATTGGAATCTTCAATCCGTTTAACATTTGTCCAGAAATCAATAAGATGTTGTTCATATGCCCTGGGATTGATTGTTAAAGCAAACTTGATGTGAGAGTTCTTCAGGAACATAACTATAGGACGAAAGTCCTTTGTGCCATCAGGATTCCTTAAGAAGGCACACATATTGTGGAATTCTGAATATTTGAGGTCGGTTTTGACTGTAAGAGATTATAGGGTTGCCATTTGAATGATTTTGATCTTTGGAGATGAGAATTTTTCAGAAAGTTCAATCGTTTTTGCAAGAATTTGTGATTTGTGGAATGAATTTAGTTGATACTGATGCATGGTTTTGATCGGATTTTGCAGAGATTAGGGTTTAGCGTAGGGTTTATCGAATCGAGGAGAAGATAATGCTAAACTAATCACAATCCGCTATTTATATTTTTCGAATTTTCCTGCAAAATGACCGAAATGTCCTTCGAATAATAACCCAACGGCTATCTTCATGAGGGTCAGTATGGTAATTTATGTATTTTTCAGATAACGGTCGATCAGTAGTAACTAAGTGTCAGTAGTAGCAACTTCAGTAGTAACCATTGTTTCTATACTTAACCTAATTCTACTGAATAACCCTATCAGTACTAAATTGTTGTAGTAACACACGATCAGTAGTAATAAATAACCAGTAGTAAAACATACTTATAAAGATAAAATTTTTACAAAACTTTACATTTGATTTTCTTTTGTGAATTAATTTATTAAAATCATTTCAATACTGCTAACCAAGAAGCTGAATCTTCCTACATCAAATGCTTTTGTAAAAAGATTTGCTAATTGATTATCAGTATGAATTTTCTCTACTTTGATGAATTTCTTTTCATTGCAGTCTCTTATGAAATGGAATCTTATTTCAATGTGTTTTGTTTTTGAATGTTTTACTGGATTATTCACAATACTGATAGCACTTTGATTATCAATAAAAATAGGAGTTTTAAGAATAGAAATACCAAAGTCTAGGAGTTGATTTTGAATCCATAGAACTTGAGCGCAGCAAGCAGATGCAGCTACATATTCTGTTTCAGCAGTTGATGTTGAAACATTGGTTTGTTTCTTGCATTGCCATGACACCAATCTTGATCCAAAGAATTGACATCCACCAGTAATAGATTTCCTATCTTGGCATTCACCACCATAGTCACTATCTGCGTAGGCTATGAGTTCAAATGGTGATGCATGTGGATACCAAAGACCAAGAGAAGGTTTTCCCTTCAAGTATCTGGAGATTCTTTTGACAGCTTGCAAGTGTAGTTCCTTAGGTCTTGCTTGATACCTGGCACATACACAAACACTATACATAATGTTAGGTCTAGATGCAGTTAGATACATTAAAGAACCTATCATAGATCTGTAAAGGTGTTCATCTACATCCTCCCCCTCAACATCAGGATGTAGGTGTTTGTGAGTTTCCATTGGTGTGCTTGCACTTTTGCTGTCTTTCATTGCAAATTTCTCTAAAATGTCTCTGACATATTTTGATTGATTGATCAAAATACAATCTGATCTTTGATTGATTTGGAGTCCAAGAAAGAAGTTCATTAGACGCATTGAGCTCATCTTGAACTTGATTTGCATCAATTCTTCAAATTCTTTGCACAGTTGATCATTTGTTGATCCAAAGATGATATCATCTACGTATATTTGGACCAGTAGTATATCATCTTTGACCTTTCTTGTGAATAAAATTTTGTCAATGGCACCTCTCTTAAAATTGTTCTTCAGTAAGTATGATGATAGTGTGTCATACCAAGCTCTTGGTGCCTGATGAAGGCCATACAGAGCTTTGTCTAGTTTGTACACATAGTCATCATGTTCTGGATCTTCAAATCCTGGAGGTTGACATACATACACTTCTTCTTCAATTTTCCCATAAAGAAAGGCACTTTTCACATCCATTTGGTAGACTTTGAAATTCTTGTATGAAGCATATGCCAGAAATATTCTTATTGCCTCAATTCTGGCAACAGGTGCATATACTTCATCATAGTCAATACCTTCTTCTTGTGTGTATCCTTGGGCTACAAGTCTTGCCTTGTTTTTGATTACTATACCTCTTTCATCCTTTTTGTTTCTAAAGATCCATCTTGTTCCAATGGGTCTTTTTCCTTTTGGTAGAGGTACAAGAGTCCATACAGCTTGTAATTTAAATTGAAGAAGTTCTTCTTGCATTGCTATGATCTAATTCGAGTCTTTTATGGCTTGTTGAATCTTCTTAGGTTCCTCCTGTGACAGAAAACATTCATACATGCATTCATTAGATATTAGACTTATGTTACAAACATTTGAATTTATTGATGAATTAAATTTGCTTCTTGTTTGCATGTTTGAATTGACATCACTTAGGACTAGGTCCAAAGGATGATTATTTTCAGTTCTGGTTCCTGGAACTTTATCAACATGAATTTGACTATCTAGGTTTGACTCATTGGATTCAGGAATTTGTGCATATGTCCATGTTTCTTCTTGATTGTTTGTATTTTGTGGAGATTCTTCATTGCTACTGGTGTTAGTAGTAACATTTTCATCATTGAGTTCAGCAGGTTCATTGTTTTTACTGACATCATTGTTGTTACTGATATCATTGTTGTGTAGTTCATCATCAAAACTCTGAGGTTCAGAGATACTACTGGGATCAGTAGTATCTTCAGAGTTGGTGTTGTTACTGGTGTCAATGATACTAGGTTTATCAGAGTTACTACTGTCCTCAGTATCAACTGTGGGATCAGTATTAACTAAGATATATTTCATTATTTCTTGCCTGGCACTTGATGATGTTCCTCCTTGTTGGCTTTGATTGTTTGAATCTCCTGTATTATACACATAATTAACATCAAAAGATCTGGTTAGATTATCAATGTTAAACAACCAATCTGGACCATTTCCCTGTTCATTCATCAGATTTTCATTAAAGGATACATTTACACTTTCTTCAATGATCCTTAGCCTTTTGTTGAATACTCTGTAAGATTTGCTTTGAGTTGAGTATCCTACAATTCCATCATCTGCTTTGCAGTCAAATTTACCAATTTGTTCTCTTGTAATTAAAATAGTACAAGGACAACCAAATGATTTTAAGAAACTTATTGATGGTTTACTTTTATTGAAAAGTTCATAAGGTGTTTTAAAGTGAGGCTTAACTATTAATACTCTGTTCTGAACATAACAAGCAGTATTAACAGCTTCAGCCCAAAAAGTTCATGGTAACTTTGAATCTGCAAGCATAGATCT
Organism: Calendula officinalis; assembly: GCA_963853835.1. Classification (NCBI taxonomy): domain Eukaryota; kingdom Viridiplantae; phylum Streptophyta; class Magnoliopsida; order Asterales; family Asteraceae; genus Calendula; species Calendula officinalis. Next base: position 37,249,527 of record OY970828.1, read on the forward strand.
GGCTGCTTCAATGATGGTTCTATTTCTTCTTTCAACTACACCATTTTGTTGTGGAGTTCTTGGTGAGCTGTACTGCCTGTCAATACCCTTAAGATCACAAAAATCAATTAGATTAGTATTTTTAAATTATGTGCCATTATCAGATCTGATTGCTTTCACTTTGAGATCTCTTGTATTTTCCAGCTTTACAATTAGATTCTTTATAATCTCACTTGTTTCATATTTGGTCCTAAGAAAGAAGACCCAAGTATATCTGGAATCATCAGTAATAACAAGGCAGTATTGTTTCTTTCCAATACTCATTACATTTGTAGGTCCAAAAAGGTCCATATGTAAGAGCTGCAAAGGTTTAGAAATAGAGTTGATTGCTTTGGAATTATGAGAAGTCTTGTGTTGTTTACCTTTTAGGCAGGCAACACAATGATGATCACACATAAATTCTTTTTGTGGTAAACCAACTACCAAATTCTTTTTGACTAAATTGTTCATATTTTTAAAATTTGTGTGACACATCCTTATATGCTAGAGTTCTGATTCATTTGTGTTTGCCTTAGATATAAAACAGTTGATCTCATTTGAAGAAATGAGTTCTCCCCCTATATCCAGGCAATACACATTGTTTCTCCTTGGTGTTCTTAAAACAACAAATTTTTCATCTAAAATAAAATCAGGAGAAAGAATGATGCACTCTACATCTGTAAAAAGAATTTTGTTCTTCTTATCACAGACTTGTGAGACACTAACCAGATTATATTTAAGCTCAGCAACATAAAATACATCATCAAAAGTGATCTTACCATTTGATACTGTACCTTTACCTGTAATCTTACCACCTCTTGGATTTTCTCCAAAAGCAACATATCCTCCTTCAAAAGACTTAAAATCTCTAAGAATTTGAAGATTTCCAGTCATGTGTCTAGAGCATCCACTGTCAATATGCCATGTTCTACCTTCTTCAGGGATCTGAATGCTCTGCACATAAAGTAAAAGGATTAGTGAATTTTGGGAACCCAAGCTTGTTTTGTCTTAGGTTCATCCTTTGAAGAGTAAGTTTTTCTAACTGAATGAGCTTTGTATGCAGTTTTTTTCTTAGGTTGTTGGTTAGTACTGGTGTTCTTGTTTGCTACTGATCTAGGTTTATACCCGCAGTGTTTAGCTTTTGAGTATTTTACTACTGATGGACCAGTAGTGTTTGGGTAATATGAGTTTTTTGCATAGTCAGTAGTGTTTTTGTAATTATACCAGACAGCATTGTAATTAGGGTTTTTATCAGTAGTAAACCTGGAATAGTTCCTACTGATGTTTGAAAACTTTGAATATTGAGGAAATTGATTTTGTTTTCCATTGTTTTTGAAATAATTACTTCTGTTTGGATTTTTATACCTGATATTTTGCACAAATCTTTGTGCAGTTCTTCCAAATTTGGGAGTTTCAACATGTGATTTTTTAAGTTCTTTTGCTTTTGTTTCTTCTGTTTGTTTTAATTTTAAAGCTTTCTCCTTTTCTTTGTTAACTTTAAATTCTTTGAATTCTTGGCTGTTAATAGGATTGAAGTGACAATTCTTTGCTATGTGGTTAACCTTGTTGCAAATTAAGCATGTTAATTTTTGTTGATTTAGAACTTTCAGGTTTTCTTTGTTCTTTTAACTGGTTCAAGTTTCTTTGATTTCCCCTTCTTAAATTTTTTGGTATATTTTCTGAGTTATATTTTGGGGATTCAATTTGACTTTGTGTGGTATGAAAACTTGCATCAGTTGTTTGATCATCATCAGAAGAATCAGTTTTAGTTTCAGATTGATTTTCTATTTTTAATTCAGTTAATGTTCTTTCTGTATTTGATTTAAGAGGAGGTATAAAATTAGTTGGAGGTGGAACAACATGATATCCCACCCCATGGACAACTTTTTCAGTAGATTGATTACTGGTTAATTCATCAATTAGTTTAGAACTTCTTTCAAATTTTTTAGTAGTTAGTTTATTCTGTTCTAATTCCATTTGACATTCTTCTAATTTGATTAAAGTTTCTTTTACTTTTAGTTCAGCATGTTCTTTTTCATAAGTTGTGTGAAGAAGTTCATCTTTTATCTTTTGATCAGTTATTTTATAAATTTAAATTTGATATTCTAAATCAGCTATGCAACCATTATATTCAATTCTTCTATTTCTGTTAATCATCTCTTCAAGTGTTTCTTTGTTAAGTTTTTCTAATTCTTTATAAGCTTTAATGCATTCAGGAGTGCAAGATTTAGAGTGTACCTCAGTAGTGGACTCAGTGAAGGCCATGAGAGCTTGGTTCTGTGCATGTTTCTCTGCTTGAAAGCTCCAGTCATATCCTTGTCCTTCTTGAGATACTAATGCAGTTGAATTTGAAGTGATGTTTTTGTTGTAGTTTGATCTTTGGTCTTTGTTTGGACATTCTCTGGCAAAGTGACCCAAATTGCTACAGTTGTAGCATTTGACTTTGGTCTTGTCAAATCCAGCACGATCACCTTTGTTATAAGTCAGATTTTGCCTTCCAGTTCTTTTAAGAAACCTTTTTGTTCTTAAGCTTAGCATTACCATCTGCCACTTGATGTCCATCTCTTCCAAATCATCAGGATTGAGTTGTTCCAAATCCTCACAAATCAATGCAGTATGCACATGACTAGTGAAAAAGGATTCTCTTGCTACATCTTCAATGCATGCATTCTTTATAGCTTCTTGACCTGTTCCTGCACTAGACACAAAAGCATCATTGTTTGAAGGTAAATTATGAGTTTTAGTACTTACCTCAGATTCAAATACTCTCAGCTCATTGTACAATTCATCCAGTTCTTTTTCTTCCAAAGCATCACCTTGTCTATATATCACTGTATACATAGACCATTCTTCACCAAGAGATCTAAGAAACTTCCTGTTTACATCATCATTGTCTGGTTTGTAGCCAACTTGATTTAGTTCACCAATAAGTTTGTTGAACCTATCAAAGACTTGTGATAATGATTCATTCTTCTGGCCTTTGAAGTTTTCAAAGTCTTGCTTCAGAACATACTTCATGTTTCTTTTTGTGCTTTTGGTGCCAACAAACCTCTTTTCCAGTGCCTGCCATAGCTTCTTTGCATCATCATATTCAACAAAGATACGTTGATAATCATTGGGAGTGGCAAGCAGAAGAGTGCTAAGGGCTTTGAGTTCAATTCCTCTGTCTTTCTTCTCTTTTTCACACTTGAGTTTGTCGACTTCAGTTGAGGAACTTGGTGCTTGAGTCTGGATGGTTTTGTAGCCTTCAATAACAACTTCCCACATGGATTAATCAGTAATAAGCATATATTGCTTGATTCTGTTCTTCCACATCCCAAAGTTGCTGGGAGTGAGAATGGGAATTTTGCTAGCTTGAGTGCTTTCATTGTTATCAGACATGATTAACAATTTTGAGTTCGAAAGTATGAAACTTTTTGCTGTTCTTAATTCGTAGATCTAGAACCGTAAAGCTCTGATACCACTTGTCAGGATCGAATAACCTGAACAGATTATTTAATATAAGATCTACTAACAATGAGAAGTTGCAGCGGATCAAAACTCTTGTTAATTGATTAAGAACAATGAATACTGTAAACGAATACGAATAAGAATAAGAACACAGTAATCACAAAAAGCTTCAATGTATATTGATATGCTCGAACAATACACACATACGTTTAAAATTCGTAAGGAACTATTTATAATAGTCTTTGAAGCCTAAATTATTAACCTAGTTATTCTAGGATTCGATTACAATCAATATACATAAAGATGTACATTCTATAACAAACTAAGCTAGAATCTCGGACTCGATCAGCACGATAAATAGAATCACTAGTAATTGTTGATAGTCAGTAGTAAGTCCAAGTTCAGCATCATCAGTAGTAACTTGCTTTTCTGCCCCATCAGTACTAACTTCAATATACGTTGATCAGTACTAACTGCAGCATCAGTAATAGAATGTTTATCTTGTTTTATAACCCAATATATATATATATATATATATATATATATATATATATATATATATATATATATATATATATATATATATATATATATATGAGCTGTAGGATTTTATAGAAATTCATACCTGAGACTTTGTCAAATTCCCTTCTGACATCTGCAGATCTCGGTGCTGGATTATTTGTATGCTGATTTGAGCCTGCAGCACCCTCTTGTTCTCTATTCTGAGCACCTTCCATAGTGTGTTTCTCATATGATATCTCGACATCAAGAGGAACATGAGGTTCCTCAATTGGTTGAGTAATTTGTTCCGGTTCTGGTCTTGGAAGGTCTGCAGTTGTTGCAATCAGATACTGCTCTTCAAATGATGGAGTCAGTGTTGGAGCATTTATGTGCTGCACAGTATCTGATGATAGAGCCCCCCTGATTACTGGAGTCAAACTTCGTCTTCTTCTTCTTCTTGCAAATAGGGACTGCGGAAGTGACTCAGTATCATAATCTGATGCAGTATGAGGAGCATCAGGATCCTATTCAGGTTGTGAAATGTTTGGTTCTACTGCATCTGGTTCTGGTTGAGCATCCATCATCTCAACTTCTTGATCAACATTTCCTTCACCATCATTATCATCATCATCATTATCACTGTCTGCATTTCCACCACCATCATTATCAGTATCAGAATCATCTTCATCATCATCATTTATGTGAGCCTGAGCAATGGCTAACATAGTGGCACTCAGTGGTGGTTCTTCTGCCGTTGGTTGATGAAAGTAAATCCTTTCATGAATAGGAGGAAGATCTGCCCCTATGCCTTCAAAATCATCATACATATCTACAAGCATAGAATTCTGGAAGATGATGCAAAGAAACCTGCAAAATGGAACATTTGGAGCTCGGAGTCTGGCTTGAACAAGTGAGGCCAACTCATTGAATATCCATCTTGCATAGTCAATTTCCCTGTTGTGGTACATGGCGTGTACCATCTGCATTCCAAAATCATTAATTTGATCAAGAGCCCCTATTTTGTGGGTCATACACCGGATTATTGTTGAAATCATAATCCCCCACATCGGCCAAATTCATGCCTCTTGATAATACCTGTTGTATGTTGTCTGCCTAGGAGAGGCGATACTGATCGTGCAGTATCACGATCAACAAATTCTTCATATTGGGCATGTGCAGGCAAACGAAGTGTTTCTCTGATGATTGTCGTTGATATAAACGCCCTTCGTTGATCTTGAATAACTCACCCTGCTACCATGTCAGGATAGTCCATTTCTGCAGTGTACTAGAAGTCACACAACATTGCAGGGTATATTGCTCTCAGGGACAGTTGGAGAGCGTGTGAGATTGGGCTATGTCTGAGATAAGTAACCATCTGCCGAAATGGAAGACATACCCAACCTCCAGGAATGACGAAGTTTGCTGTGATGTTGTTATTCGAGAATTTTGGAAGTTCATCACGTTGAAAGTTCTTCGCCTGTGCAGCATTCGGCGCCACGAATTGGAAATTCGCCATTTTTATCTGTGATTTACGAAGTAGAAAAGATTTTGCTTGCAAAGAAAGAGTAGAATTCGTTAATCGCAGAGAGAACTTAGAGAAGAAATAATGAAATAACAGTTAAAAGGTTTTTAAATGAAAAAGAACGGTTATTTATAAGGAAGATAGCAATAATCACGGTATTGGGAAGTAAAAACGACTGAAATGACAGCCTTATCCTTTTCGAACGGTAACTTTTCTATTAAGGAAGGTTACCATTGGGGAGTATGAGGGTTAGAATCAGTGTTAACACTCCAGAATATCTAGTACTGACAAAAAAAATTAAACAAAAAAAATTTAAAATTTATAAAAACATTTAATTTAACCTATGAATTAATTAAAAATAAAAACTATTTAATTTTGATAAAACAGACGAGTTATACTGTGCTGGTCAGTATCAGAAAAATTTGGGAAGATTTAAGGATTTAGCATGCCCAATTGCCCTAGTAGATACATAAACCTTTCTTCTGAGAGAGGTTTAGTAAACACATCAGCCAATTGGTCCTCTGTGGGAACATAATCTACCTCAACCTTACCATTTTCCACATTATCTCGGATAAAGTGGTGTCTGATATCAATGTGCTTTATTCTTGAGTGATGGACTGGGTTCTCAGTGATAGCAATATCACTCTTGTTATCACAATGAATGGGTGTCTTCTGAAAATGGAACCCATAGTCCATGAGTTGGTACTGCATCCATAAGAGTTGATCACAACAACTTCCTGCAGCAACATATTCTGCTTCTGTTGTGGAAGTTGCTACTGAATTTTGCTTCTTGGATGACCAACCGACTAATCTTCCACCAAGGAATTGGCGTCCTCCACTTGTGCTTTTCCTATCCAACCTGCAACCTGCATAATCTGCATATGTATACCCTTCAAGGTCAAAATCTGAGTGTTTGGGATACCAAAGACCTATGTTAGGAGTACTTGAAAGATATCTAAAAATTCTCTTAACAACTTTCCTATGTGATTCCTTAGGATCAGCCTGATTCCGAGCACACAAACATGTTGCAAACATGATATCAGGTATGCTAGCTGTTAAGTAAAGTAAGGAACCAATCATACCGCGGTATGTGGATTGACATACTGGTTTACCAGTCTCATCCTTACTTATTTTGTCTTGAGTACTCATAGGGGTGTGCATAGAGGATACATTTTCAAATTTGTATTTCTTCAGCATGTCATGCACATACATACTTTGGTTTATAAAAGTGCCATCAGGCTTTTGATCAACTTGTAAACCAAGAAAATATGTAAGTTCTCCCATCATACTCATCTGATACTGAGCTGACATTACCTTAGCAAACCAATCACTCATGGATTTTTCAGTGGAGCCAAAGATAATATCATCAACATATATCTGAATGAGTAAGATGTTAGACCCTTTTCTTTTTAAAAATAAAGTTTTTTTTTATCTATTTTACCTCTTGTAATATTATTTTCAATTAAGTACTCAGACAGGGTATCATACCAGGCTCTAGGAGCTTGTTTGAGCCCATACAGAGCTTTATCAAGCTTGAAAACATAATTAGGAAATTTAGGATCAACGAAACCTGGGGGTTGTTTAACATAAACTTCCTCTTGTAGTTTTCCATTAAGGAAAGCACTATTGACATCCATCTGATAAACTTTGAAGTTCTTGAAAGCTGCATATGCAAGATACAGCCTAATTGCTTCAATTCTTGCAACGGGTGCAAACGTTCCATCATAGTAAATTCCTTCCTCTTGCCTGTAACCCTGAGCAACCAGTCTTGTCTTGTCCCGATTACAACTCCATCTTTGTCCATCTTGTTTCTGAACACCCACTTAGTACCAATAATAGTTTCGCCAGAAGGGGGTGGTACTAAGTTCCAAACTTTGTTTCTTTCAAACTCTGTAAGCTTTTTGTTAAGGCAAAAAGCCTTACCCCTTTGGAATCTTTAGATAACAAAACAACCTAGACTAGCTTAATATTCTAAGTTTAGGAGTGATACTGTGTTTGGCCAGTATTGGCCACTCAGTATCAGCACTCAGTATTGGAAATCCAATACTGAGTAGAAGGACCGAGTTACAGTCAGTATTGTAACTGACTAAGATCAAATCCCTTGATCTTAGTTATTTCCTTAGTTTAGTTCTTCGGTTACTCATTTGCCCATTATGTAAGATCTCTATATCGTTATAAATAGAGATCATCTTGGAAAGGAGAACTTACCAATTCACTTTACACTTTCATATCCTATTGTAATTGATCAATGGTATTGCTATTCCGCAGCATACCACACTTAGTGGAATTATACATTGACTAAAATCTTGTTCTAAACATTATTTGTCTTAAGTATTAATAATCCAATCAATTAACTAAGTAATCCAGGGTTGTTGTGACCTAACTACTGGTATCAGAGCAGGCTAAATAAATCTTTATTTAGTTGATCTATTACCCTGGCAGCCATTCCCTATATTTATCCCTCAAACACTCAAAAATCCAAAATGTCTACAATCATTGCACCTGTTATGTCTGGAAAGGGACTGCCCATCTTTGATGGAAAAGATTTCCATCAATGGAAGCTTAAGGCTCAGTGGTATCTTGAATCTATTCATCATGAGATGCTCACTGTGCTGAATGATGGTCCTATCATTCCACAAACTGTGGAACCCGTTGCTGCTACTGATGATGCTCCTGAGAGCACAAGAACAGTTCCTAAACTGAAACACACATGGACTGATACTGATCGTCAGTTATACAGTTTAGACTCCAGAGCAAAGGGGGTGATTGGTAATGTTGTTACCAAAGAAATACTCAATGCAATTATGAAATTGCCAACAACAAAGACTATGTGGGATAGCCTGTCAGTCACCTATGAAGGCACACCAAAGGTGAAGTTGCAGAGGAAAAGCAACATGAGGAGGAAGTATGAAAACTTCTTCTCAAGTCCAAATGAAGACATCACCACTCTCTATTAGGGGTGTGCATTTCGGATTATTCGAAATTTCGGATATTCGAAAATCAGATATTTCGGATATCCGAAATTTCGGATAGTAGATTTTCGCTATTTGAATCCTAATCCGAAATTTCGGATATCCGAAATTTCGGATACAAATATCGGATAATTCGGAATATCCGAAAATCCAAAGTTTCGCAATTCGTTGAATGATATTACCAGTAAATTAAGTCAATTAGCACAATTATTTCAATATTTATAAACTAAAAATAAGATCTTTAACTATATGGAACCTGAAGCTATCATAAACATATTAATATAGACAAAACATATCGGTGTATTCTTGATATTAGATAATATTAAATTTTTACAGAAAAAAATCCACAAAAAAATCGGATATCGGATATCCAAAATATCCGAAAATTCGTAATATTGGTATTCGAATCCGAATCCGAAAATTCGGATATCCGAATTTCGGATATCCGAAATTTCGGATATCCGAAATTTCGGATAATTCCGGATCGGATTTCGAATATTTTTTTCAGATTTTCGGATACCGGATATATTTGCACACCCCTACTCTCTATAACAGGTTCAACACTGTTATTCATGATTTAATAAGTGTTGGCATTGTGAAGGAGGAAGGAGAGCTTGTTCAAAAGTTCTTGGATAGTCTTCCTCAACAGTTTCTTGATATGACAAATTCTGTCAATGCTGCTAACAACATTGAGTCATACACTCTTCAAACCTTGTATGGCCTGATGTTGAATCATAAGGAGAATAATGCTGCAAGACTGATCAACTGGAAGAAAACTTACAAGTCTTCCACTGGCATGGCTCTAGTTGTGCAACATGCATATACTGTGACTGAGCCTGAAGAACCAGAAGTGATCTTGCTGATGCTGAGGTAGAAGAGCTTGAAACTCAAATGGCTCTTATGTCTATGAAGCTGGATCAGTTGAAAAAGAAGAGGCTTGGTGTTAGCTCTTCCTATACTGACCCAAGATCAGGTCTTTGCTATAGGTGTGGAAAGCCTGGACACATTGCTGCTAATTGTCATACTAAGTCAACTGAAACTGATCAGAATGACAAGATTGCATACCGAGCTAAATGGTATAGAGACAAGTATGTCAAGCTAAAGAACTGGAGCAAGGGCAAAACTGCAGCAGGGAATGGAGCTCCTCATCAAGCACTTTACTCTGAAGCTTGGATGGATGAAGAGCTTAGTGATGAGAGGAAGAGGTTGAAAACAAAGCCTTTATGGCTTTCACTGAAGATGATTTGAAGAGCTCCTTTGAAAAGGATATCAAAGAAGCTGAGAGGACGAGTGTTCATACTGATTGGGATTCCACTCAGTTGTACAAGGTGAGTTCCTTTCAAACTGATTCAGTGAATGAAAAAGAAAAGATTTTTGAGTATATGATTGTTGATCTAAAAACTTTAGTACAGAGAGAAAAAGCTTTAAAATTAACAATTTTTGAACTTGAAAGCGTAAATAATGAACATTTATATAAATTAGCAAAATTTAAAGATTTAGAATTAAACTTTTTAAACTTACAAGACATTAACCAAAGATTAGCTGATAAAGCTCATTTACACAAATTAGAAAAAGAAAAATTTGAAAATCAGTGTAAATCTTGGGGAAATGCATCCATTAAATTAAATAAATGTCTAAATCAACAATTTCCAGAAAATGTGAGGGTTGCACTTGGTGTTGATCCTCAGTTAAAAAATAGAAATAATTTTGCTGATTTATTTGAAGAATTTTTTGGTATGAACCCTATTCAGTTTGTAAAAGAAAAAACTTTTTGTGAAGTTGGATGTCAAACTGAGTCAGTTGATGAGGATAAAATTATTTTTGAAAAACCCATAGGTCCTTCCATCTGTTCTAAGTGTTATACTGAACTACAAGAACTCAGTATTGAATTTCCTGAAAAGGAAATTCCTGATACTGACCTCAAAATTGTTCAGTATGATACATCTGCTGTTCCTCCATTTGAATTATTATTTAACACAACCACTTCTGAGATATATAATGAAAATAAAACCACTTCCACTTCTACTCAAAATGTTCTATCTAATACTGAGGTTGTAGGAACATAAAAGTCAACTACTCAAGAATCTAAAGAACCTGTTAAAGTTGTCATTCTAAAACATGATAACCAGAAATCAACTTCAACAGGATCTTCAAGTGGCAAAAACAAGAAGTCTAATATTAAAAAGACTTCTCTGCCAAATAAAAAGAAGACACCGGATCCATCTCCTTCTAAACCAGTTAAACATAACATTAAAACACCAATAAAAAATGACAAAAATAACATTTTAAAACCTATTGGTGATCAGATCAAAGTTTTAAGTCAAAAGTTTGCTAAACTTACTCATACTGATCAACCAAGAGTCAAACAATTTTCTAAAATTCCTTATGAAAATATGTTCAGAAAGAAACCTAGAAAATGTTATAGATGTCATCATACTCGACATAAAGGAGATGAATGTTGGACTGATTTCTCAAATCCTAGGTAATCAGTACCAAAGAAAAAGAGAGAAACTAAGTCAGTAACACCAAAGAAAACCTCCAAGGTTTCTCCTGAAGTGATACTGACCTCTCCAATAAAAGAGATCAAGTCTACCCCTGTTTCTCCTACCAAAGGTCCCATTCAAAAATGGGTTCCTAAAAAGAACTAATCCTTATTTTGTGTCTTGTGCAGGGTGACATAAAATGGTACTTAGATAGTGGCTGCTCAAGACACATGACTGGCAGTATGGAATACCTTCTAAATTACACACCAGAGAAGGGTCCTTCTGTCAAGTTTGGGGATGATTCAATGCGAAAAACAAGAGGGTATGGTGTAATCAAGGCATGCAACATAACTTTTAAAAGAGTTGCCTATGTAGAGGGTCTCAAACACAATCTGCTCAGTATCAGTCAGATGTGTGATGATGACAATGAAGCACGTTTCAGGAAGGTTGCAGGAATCATCTACAATGATAAAGGGCAACATGTACTCATTGATAGAAGAGGAAAAGATGTCTATGTAGTCAACCTATCTGAAATAGACCCTACTATTCGAGTTTGCCTGCTTTCTAAAGTCAAACCAGAACTGCACTGGTTGTGGCACAAGAAGCTCTCTCATATAAATTTCAGAAATATTAATGAGCTCAGTATGAAGAAACTGGTGAGAGGGCTGCCCACTATTACTTATTCAAAAGATAAGTTATGTTCAGCATGTGAAATGGGCAAGCAGAAGAAGAGTTCATTCAAATCAAAGGTCAATCATTCCATTAATGAACCTCTTACAATGATACATATGGATCTTTTTGGCCCCATCAGCACACCATCATTGGCCAAAGAGATCTATACCTTAGTCTTGGTTGATGAATTCTCAAGATATACTTAGGTCATCTTTCTCAAGACTAAATCTAATGCAACAACAGAAATCATTGCCTTTATCAAAAGAGAAGAACTACAAAAAGGCAACAAGGTCAAGCAACTAAGAAGTGACCATGTTACTGAGTTTAAGAACTCAATATTAGCAGATTTCTGTGAAGAAAAAGGAATCGTACAAAACTTCTCTGCAGCATACACACCACAACAAAATGGTGTTGTAGAAAGAAAGAATAGAACATTAATTGAAGCTGCAAGAACTTTGTTATGCCATGCTGGACTGGCACTGAGTTTCGGGGCAGAAGCTGTCAACTGTGCAAATTTTACTCAGAACAGAGCTACAATAGTCCAGAGACATCAAAAGAATCCTTATGAGTTGAACAATGGCAAGGTTCCTAATGTGGAGTTCTTCCACATCCTTGGGAGTAAGTGTTTTGTACTCAGTACTAAACAAAATCTCAACAAGTTTGCTCCCAAAGCAAATGAAGGTGTGTTCATGGGCTACTCTCCACACTCTAAAGCTTTCAGAGTGTATATCATCTCAACTAAGATGATTGTAGAATCCATTCATGTCACGTTTGATGAAGATCAGAATGAGCCTTCAACCTCAGCAAAAGAAGACATTAGTGGCATAGCAATTCTATGCAATCCAGAAAACTCAATTCCTGAACAGCCCAAGTCTCACCCATACTATGTTGAACATGGTATGAGTGACACTGATCAAGAAAGAACTCAGTATAACTCAACTGTATCAAATTCTGAGGTTCCCATATCTTAGAACCCCAATACTGAGTTCCCAATACTTGATCTGAACAACTCCACCTATGAAGAAGGTGAATCCTCCAGTACATTTCAAGAATCCACCTCAGAACCGCAAAATCATGAAGAACAGCAACCTGAACTTTCAAATACTGACCTGAATTCAGCTCAGTATCAGGCAGACAACACATCAGTTCAACAAGATATTGTTGACCTTGCGTCAAATGCTTCCTTGGGAAACAATCTAAGGGAACACAAAGATCATCCACATTCTAATATTATTGGTCCTATTGAACAAGGTGTCCAAACAAGAAGATGATTAGAGTTTGAGCCCCAAGCAACTGCAAACTTTTGCTTCTTTTCAAGCTTTTTATCTACCATGGAACCAAAGAAAGCTGATGAAGCTTTATTAGATGAAGACTGGGTAGAAGCTATGTAAGAAGAACTGACAGAGTTTGAAAGAAACAAAGTTTGGAACTTAGTACCACCTCCTGCAGGAAAAACTATTATTGGTACAAAGTGGGTGTTCAGAAACAAGATGGACAAGGATGGTTTTGTCATTAGAAACAAAGCCAGACTGGTTGCTCAGGGTTACAGGCAAGAAGAAGGCATTGACTATGATGAAACTTTTGCACCAGTTGCAAGAATTGAAGCTATTAGGCTGTATCTTGCATATGCAGCTTTCAAGAACTTCAAAGTTTATCAGATGGATGTCAAGAGTGCCTTCCTCAATGGAAAACTACAAGAGGAAGTTTATGTTAAACAACCACCAGGTTTTGTTGATCCTAAATTTCCTAATTATATTTTCAAGCTTGATAAAGCTTTATATGGGCTCAAACAAGCTCCAAGAGCCTGGTATGATACCCTGTCCGAGTACTTAATTGAAAATAAATTTATCAGAGGTAAAATTAACAAAACACTCTTTTCAAAAAGGAAAGGTTTTGACATCTTACTTATTCAGATATATGTAGATGACATTATCTTTGGCTCCACTAACAAGTCAATGTGTGACTGGTTTGCTAAAATAATGTCATCTTAGTATCAGATGAGTATGATGGGTGAATTTACTTACTTTCTTGGTTTACAAGTTGATCAAAATCCTGATGGCACTTTTATAAATCAAAGTAAGTATGTGCATGACATGCTCAAGAAAGATAAATTTGAAAATTTATCTTCCATGAACACTCCTATGGGTACTCAGGATAAAATAATTAAAGATGAAACTGGTAAACCGGTATGTCAATCCACATACCGAGGTATGATTGGTTCTTTACTTTACCTAACAGCTAGCAGGCCTGATATCATGTTTGCAACTTGTTTGTGTGCTCGGTATCAGGCTGATCCTAAAGAATCACATATGAAAGCTGTTAAGCGCATTTTTAGATATCTTTCAGGTACTCCTAACATGGGTCTTTGGTATCCCAAAGACTCAAACTTTGACCTTGAAGGGTATACAGATGCAGATTTTGCAGGTTGTAGGTTGGACATGAAAAGTAAAAGTGGAGGATGTCAATTCCTCGGTGGTAGACTAGTTGGTTGGTCATCCAAGAAGCAAAATTCAGTAGCAACTTCCACTGCAGAAGCATAATATGTTGCTGCAGGAAGTTGTTGTGCTCAACTCTTATGGATGCAGTATCAACTAATGGACTATGGGTTCAATTTCCAGAAAACTCCTATTCATTGTGATAACAAGAGTGCTATTGCTATTACCGAAAACCCAGTCCTTCACTCAAGAACAAAGCACATTGATATCAGACACCACTTTATTCGAGATAATGTGGAAAACGATGGCAAACTACACTTTCGTCGCACCTGATGCTGCACCGGTGACTCAGTTTAGAAACGATGAATTACCCCGGTTTGCGAGGAACAATATTACCGCTAATTTCAACATTCCTCCAACTTGGGCCTGCCCTGAATTCACACACATAGTCACTTACATGAAGAATTGTCCAATCACTCGAGCTCTAACACTCTCTCCTCGGGCAATTTATCCAGAAATGTTGTGTGAATTCTGGTACTCTGCTGAACTCGACTCTCTAGATATGATCACTGGATGGATTATTCGGGATCAAAGACGAGTTTTTGTATCAACTGCTATTATTAGGGAAACGCTGAGGCTTCCTGCTCACGCTCAGTATGAGCCTTTTGTTGATAGAACATAGGCCCGATCAGTATTGCCCTTGATTGGTCGCAGAGGAAACACAGGCACAATTAAACGAAATGAATTTGGTCCAATGTGGGGTGTTCTAATTTCCACAATTATTCGATGTATGACCCACAAAACTAGAGCCTTCGACCAAATTAATGAATTTGGGATGCAGATAGTTCATGCCTTGTACCATGGAAGAGGTATTGACTATGCCCGACTGATATTCAACGAACTAGCTACTCTGGTTAGGGCAAAGACAAGAGAATTCAATGTTCCCTTCTGCAGATTTTTATCTCTCATCTTTCAGGGTTCAATGCCTGCTCATATTTATGATGAATTTCACAGTCCAAGAGCAAATCTCCCTCCCCTAAATGAGAAGATTTATTTTTACAAACCAAGGGAAGGAGAACCTGTACTGAGTCACTCTATGTGGGCTATTGTACAGGCACACATTAATGATGAAGAACATTCTGATACTGGATCAGAAAATGATGATGATGATGATGATAATGATGATAATGATGATGATAGTGGTGATGGTGGAAATCCTGATCAAGATATTGAGATGGTGGATGCTCACCCAGAACCGGCACAAGAACCACCACATATTCCTCCACCTGCACAGGATCCTGATGCTCCTCATACTACAACTGATTCTGATACTGAGTCCACAGAAATGGAACCATTAGTCATCTGAAGAAGGAGAAGAAGCATATCCCCAGTGATAATGGGTGCTTTATCTTCAGAAGAGGTGCAGCCTACTCATGCTCCATCACTAATTGCATCTCTTCAAGCACAAAGTCTAGTTGCAGTCAATGCTGACCTTCCAGGTCCTGAACCAGAACCTATTGCTCAAGAAATTGAGGAACATCATGTTCCTCTTGATGTGGAGATTCAGTTCGAGCAAAACATACTGGAAGGTGCACATGATCGAAGAGAAGAGGCACCTGAAGGTGCTGGTGCCTCAAATCAACATACAGATGATCCAGCACCGACCTCTGCAGATGCTCGAAGGGAATCTGACAAAGTCTCAGGTATGAATTTCTAAAATGCTCTCAAACTTTTATATATATATATATTTTTCCCAAATAGAGACTAACTATTGGCCAGTACCAACTCAATACTGACCAAAGTCTCAACCGAACTTTCAAATATATCCAATTATGGCCAACATAGTTAGCCCACTGCTGCTATGCAAAATTCATATACTGAGCACATAATTGATCATTGTCAGTCTACATTTGTCTCAACATTTTAAGAGAAAATGGTGGTGATGTCATACAGACACCCACTGGTGCTACTTGGATGATGTCCTACTTATTTTGAGTAGGGTCACATCATTCAAGAAATGATCACAAACCTTTTAGGCCACATAAGCCAAACTTTTCCATGGGTTTAAGCCACATTTCTGTTATCACTCTGATACCGAGTGATAAACATTGAAAATACCAAGAAGCACATCCCAGGTTTCGATTACCCAAACCAACAGCTTTTAGTAAATGTGACCTATCCTATACTGAGCTACTCAAATATTCACACTCACTTTTACTAAATACTTCTTACACATGCTATGCACAAGTTCACAATATTTCATCATATACCAGATGAAATACAGACTTATAAATTCTGTTTACATGATTATAGAATGTAACAACACCACAATTCTATTTGATAAACCTTTAATTCTAACCAGTTTACATTTTGTTTTCTTTAGCACCATCTGTGCAGGGTCAGAGAGCACAAGCAACTCAGTCTCAGGAAGTGCAAGGGGCTCTCCAAACAATTCTCAACCAGATCCTGGCCATGCAGAACACTCAGAATAATGTTCTGGCCAGGATGGATGCAATGAGTAATGAGATAGACTCATTAAAACAGTCGGTGGCACTCCTTCAACAACAACAACAGCCTCCACCACCTCCACAGTCTCCACTTGGTGGTAACAATGATGAAGAAGGCCATGATACTGAGCCCAGAAGATCACCCTCCCATACCAATACTGAGGGTGAATATGATGCTGCTACTGAACCTATGCCCTCCCCAACTCCTGATAATCAACAGGGGGACATAGGTGGTGATACTGAACCTCTTCCCTCCCCATCAAATGATAACAATAAGGGAGAGAAGAGACAAAGAGAAGAAGAGGTTGATAAACCTGAGCCATCTGCTCAGGGGGAGAAAAGAAGAAAGTTAAATGAAGATCAACCTCAACAGCAACAACAACAACAACATCAGCAAACTCCTCATACTGAACCACTTAGGTTTCAGTATGAAAGAAGAAGACAAAGAGGAAGGTCAGTTCTGGAATTACTTGAAGAGTTATCTGAGCCATCTGTAGGGTTTCACAACACTGATCGACCACTTGGGTCAACCTCCTAGTAAACTTGGTTCGACCATACTGACCAAGAACATGAACTTGTTCTTGACCGGTTAAAACCAACTAGCTGATTTAATCCCTAAATGCGGAACTGGGATTAAACCTAATCCTTAAACCCTAAAGGATTGGGATGTTGGAGAACTAGATTAGGTTAATAAGAAAGAAACCTTGTACGAAGAACTCGAACACACACATTGCTTGTGTGGTTCGTTCGACCATCAACCAAAGAACCCTAGGGTTCTTTGGCCGAATTCGTCCAAGAGGGAGAAGGGAGAAAAGGGTTTCCCGAAACATACCTTGTTGATTGCTTAAGATAGATCCACTGATGATGAACAAGTCGAGCGATCTTCTAGTTGATCTAAGCAATGAACTTGGATCTTCAAGACTTGAAGAACACGAAGAACGAAGAACACAAAACTTGTGTTCTTGTCTAGTTTCGGCTGTAGCCAAGGGAGAGGAGGAGAGGGATTTCGTGAGGTGGTGTAAGGGAATGATTAGGTTTAAATGAAACCTTAAGCCTTCTATTTATAATAGAATAAGTTTCATTTAAGTCCTCCTAGTTTAATTAAGATTAATCTCTTAATTAAACTTATCTTTTTATACTTTCATCCCTCATAGTTTAACTAGTTTATTATTGTTGCACTTAACTATTAAATATCTAGTATTAACACACTAATAATTCGGTACCCATATACACGAGTTATATACTTGTATTTATACTTTCAATAATTAATTATATAATAACCTTTATATAATTTATACAACAATATCATCCAATTACTATATGATTTAATAGCTTTAAATCATATCATGGATAATCAATAATTAACACATTGTATATTTACTCAACTAGTAAATGTACAACTGCTTGTATTAATTAGTTAGTTAAACTAATCTAGTAATAAGTTAAACTTAACTTAATACTTAACTGATTCATAATGATTATTATGAATCATTCCTCTTCGTAGTATCATTGCTTATCTTGCTCGTATTACATGTACTCACCGGTGTGACCCTTAAGTGTTTCGTAGGCGTGGATGTATCATCATAGGTTGACTGACTGTGCACATAATTCCTTCAGACTCCCACTTGTGCAAGTCTGTAACCTTTGTCTTAATGATACGAGCTATAGTGGCCTTCTAGATGGGCATGTAGGTAACCAACCCATAAAAACAGCTTACGTAACCCAGGTATAGTTTATGAAAAACTCTTTAATAGCGCCTCCTAGTAAAGAACACTATGTCTTTACTTCTTGGGCAAACTATGTTAGGCTTATCCCTTACAGCACGATATTTGTGATAACGAATACGAGCATGGTAGAAATTATCAACTCCTGTATTCGAAATCATTTTATGACTTCTTGATTCACACTGTTGTGATAAACGACAAAGAACAAATCAGTTCGTTTGGGCACGGCCGTGCACTTGCCAGTTTCTTATCAAGTCAAAGGACCTATTAATATCTCTCCTAAAGAGGAGGTGCAATTACAATCTTGGTATATTTCGATTTAAAAATACAACTTCATTTGTACACAATATCGCCTCGTATGACAAACGTATTTCAGAATTGTCTGAGTTGAACCAAAGCACATTAGTCATTGTATCCTAAACCAAATACCTCAGGCTTAAAGACAATCCTAGTGAACAATACTTTTGAACTTTTCAACCACGAAGTATTGTCACGGTGGTCAATCCAATATTCGTTGAGCCTCCAACAAAATGTCACCGATATTTGGTTTACACAAAACTTGTGTAGCTATCTTCGAAGAACTTCGAATCTATCACCAAATACCGCGATGACGTTAACGTCCCATCAAGGTTCCCACCTAGACGAGTAGTCACGGATTTTTGTATCTTTTTGAATAAATAGACTTTCATTCATGGATGGTGTAAAACATACAAAGTCTGAATAAAAATGATACTAACTCATGTACTATTCCTCACTAGACATAGATACTGAATTATTACTGGATCATTACTTATTCCTTTTGTTCGTGCTGATTACTTAATGATTCTTACAAACTTAATTGTAATTTTATCACTAAACCAATCATTTCTATTAAACTAAATACATAAGACGAGTATTTAGGAATACTATTACTTTTGTCTTTGCTAGATATTGTTCTTGCAACAATCTAGAACATATTCTAGTCTTTGCCTTTTTATGTAATTCGGTAAACATAGGAGGATTGGAAATTAACTCCTTAGTTTCTTGAATTCATAAAATTATCCTTGCAACTAAAGCCTCTTTTAGTTACATGATTTGTAGATATTCTTACTAGTTAAAAAATTTCCTTAAATGACTATGTTATCCACTGAAGGGTTAACAACTGTTAAGGCAAAAAGCCTTACCCCTTTGAATCTTAAGATAACAAAACAACTTAGACTAGCTTAGAATAAATAGTAGAATAAAATAGCTAAGTTTAGGAGTGATACTGAGTATGGCCAGTATTGGCCACTCAGTATCAGCACTCAGTATTGGAAATCCAATACTGAGTAGAAGGACTGAGTGACAGTCAGTATTGTAACGGACTAAGATCAAATCCTTTGATCTTAGTCATTTCTTAGTTTAGTCCTTCGGTTACTCCTTTGCCCATTATGTAAGATCTCTATACCACTATAATTAGAGATCATCTTGCAAAGGAGTAACCACCAATTCACGAACTTACATTCACATACTTTGTAATTGATCAGTGGCCTTGTTATTCCGCAACAAGCCACACTTAGTGGATTTATACATTAACTATATTCTTGTGTTATCACTTTAATATTTCATTAAGTATAATTATCTATCAATTAACATAATAAACCAGGGTTGTTGTGACCTAAAAACTGGTATCAGAGCAGGCTAAATTAATCCTTATTTAGTCGATCTATTACCCTGGCAGCCATTCCCTATACTTATCCCTCCAACACTCAAAAATCCAAAATGTCTACAATCATAGCACTTTTGTCTGGTAAAGGAGTGCCCTTCTTTGATGGAAAAGATTTTCATCAATGGAAGCTTAAAGCTCAGTGGTATCTTGAATCTATTCATCATGAGATGCTCACTGTGCTTAATGATGGCCCTATCATTCCACAAACAGTGGAACCCGTTGCTGCTACTAATGATGCTCCTGAGAGCACAAGAGCAGTTCCTAAACTGAAACACACCTGGACTGATACTGACCGTCAGTTATTCAGTCTAGACTCTAGAGCAAAGGGAGTGATTGGTAATGCTGTTACCAAAGAAATACTTAATGCAATTATGAAATTGCCAATGGCAAAGGCTATGTGGGATAACCTATCAGTCACTTATGAAGGCACACCAAAGGTGAAGTTGCAGATGAAGAGCAACATGAGAAGAAAGTATGAAAATTTCATCTCAAGTCCAAATGAAGACATCACTACTCTCTATAACTGGTTCAATACTGTTATCCATGATTTAATCAGTGTAGGCATTGTGAAGGAGGAGGGAGAGCTTGTTCAAAAGTTCTTGGATATTCTTCCTCAACAATTTCTTGACATGACCAATTCTGTCAATGCTGCTAACAACATTGATTCATACACTCTTCAAACTTTGTATGGTTTAATGTTGAATCATGAGGAGAATAATGCTGTAAGACTGATCAACTGGAAGAAAACTGACAAGTCTTCCACTGGCATGGCTCTAGTTGTGCAACAGGCATACACTGTAACTGAACCTGAAGAACCAGAAGTTGATCTTGCTGATGCTGAGGCAGAAGAACTCGAAACACAAATGGCTCTCATGTCTATGAAGCTGGATCAGTTGAAAAAGAAGAGGCTTGGTGTTAGCTCTTCCAATACTGACCCAAAATCATTTTTGAAAAACCAATTGGTTCTTCTATCTGTTCTAAGTGCTATACTGAACTACAAGAGCTCAGTATTGAATTTCCTGAAAAAGAAATTTCTGATACTGACCTCGAAGTTGTGCAGTATGATACTTCTGCTGTTCCTCCATTTGAACTTTTATTTAACAAAACTACTTTTGAGATATATAATGAAAATAAAACCACCTCTACTCAAAAGGTTGTATCTAATACTGAGGTTGCAGGAACAGACAAGTCAACTACTCAAGAATCTAAAGAACCTGTTCAAGTGGTCATTCTAAAACATGATAACAAGAAAACAACTTCCACAGGATCTTCAAGTGGCAAAACTAAGAAGTTGAATATTAATAAGACTTCTTTGTCAAATAAAAATAAGACCTCAGTACCATCTCCTTCAAAACCAGTCAAACATAAAATTAAAACTCCATTAAAAAATGACAGAAATAACATTTTGAAATCTATTGGAGATCAGATCAAAGTCTTAAGTCAAAAGTTTGCAAAACTTACTCATACTGATCAACCAAAAGTCAAACAGTTTTCTAAAATTCCATATGAAAACATGTTCAGGAACAGACCTAGAAAATGTTATAGATGTCATCACACTGGTCATAAAGGAGATGAATGCTGGACTGATCTCTCAAATCCTAGGTACTCAGTACCAAAGAAAAGGAGAGAAACAAAGTCAGTATCACCCAAGAAAACCTCCAAGGTTTCTCCTAAAGTGATATTGACCTCTTCAAAAGAGATCAAGTCTACCCCTGTTTCTCCTACCAAAGGTCCCATTCAAAAATGGGTTCCTAAAAGGAACTAATCCTTATTTTGTGTCTTGTGCAGGGTGACAGAAAATGGTACTTAGATAGTGGCTGCTCAAGATACATGACTGGCCGTATGGAGTACCTTCTAAATTATACACCAGAGAAGGGTCCTTCTGTCAAGTTTGGAGATGATTCAATTGGAAAAACAAGAGGGTATGGAGTAATCAAAGCAGGCAACATAACTTTTAAAAGAGCTGCATATGTAGAGGGTCTTAAACACAATCTGTTCAGTATCAGTCAGATGTGTGATGATGACAATGAAGCTCATTTCAGAAAGGTTGCAGGAATCATCTACAATGATAAAGGGCAACCTGTACTCATTTCTAGAAGAGAAAAAGACGTCTATGTAGTCAATCTATTTAATAGACCCTACTATTCGAGTTTGCCTGCTGTCTAAAGTCAAGCCGGAACTTCACTGGTTATGGCACAAGAAACTTTCTCACATAAACTTCAGAAACATTAATGAGCTCAGTATGAAGAAACTGGTGAGAGGGTTGCCCACAATTACTTATTCAAAAGATAAGCTATGCTCAGCATGTGAAATGGGCAAGCATAAGAAGAGTTCATTCAAGTCAAAGGTCAATCATTCCATTAATGAACCTCTTACAATGATACATATGGATCTTTTTGGCCCCATCAGCACACCATCATTGGCCAAAAAGATCTATACTTTAGTCTTAGTAGATGAATTCCCAAGGTATACTTGGGTCATCTTTCTCAAGACTAAATCAGATGCAACAACAGAAATCATTGCCTTCATCAAAAGAGAAGAATTACAGAAAGGCAACAAGGTCAAGCAACTAAGAAGTGACCATGGTACTGAGTTTAAGAACTCAGTATTAGCAGATTTCTGTGAAGAAAAAGGAATCGTTCAAAATTTCTCTGCAGCCTACACACCACAACAAAATGGTGTTGTAGAAAGAAAGAATAGAACATTAATTGAAGCTGCAAGAACTTTGTTATGCCATGCTGGACTTGCACTGAGCTTCTGGGCAGAAGCTGTCAACTGTGCATATTTTACTCAGAACAGAGCTACAATAGTCCAGAGACATCACAAGACTCCTTATGAGTTATACAATAGCAAGGTTCTTAATGTGGAGTTCTTCCACATCTTTGGGAGTAAATGTTTTGTACTTAGTACTAAGCAAAATCTATACAAATTTGCTCCCAAAGCAAATGAAGGTGTGTTCATGGGCTACTCTCCACACTCTAAAGCTTTCAGAGTGTATATCATCTCAACCAAGATGATTGTAGAATCCATTCATGTCACGTTTGATGATGATCAGAATGAGCATTCTACCTCAGCAACAGAAGACATCAATGGCATAGAAAATCTATGCAATCCAGAGAACTCAATTGCTTAACAGCCCAAGTCTCACCCATACTATGTTGACCATGGTTTGAGTGACACTGATCAAGAGATAACTCAGTCTAACCCTAATATATCAAATTCTGAGGTTCCCATAACTGAGAACCCCAATACTGAGTTCCCAATACTTGATCTGAACAATTCCACGTATGAAGAAGGTGAATCTTCCAGTACCTTCCAAGAATCCACCTCAGATCTGCAAAAATCAAGAAGAATAGCAACCAGAATTGTCTGATACAGACCAGAATTCAACTCAGTATCAGACAGATAACACATCAGTACAACAAGAAATTGTTGACCCTGTTTCAAATGCTCCCTTAGGAAACAATCTAAGGGAACACAGAGATCATCCACATTCTAATATCATTGGTTCAATTGAACAAGGTGTCCAAACAAGAAGAAGGTTAGAGTTTGAACCCCAAGCAACTGCAAAATTTTGTTTCTTCTCAAGCTTCTTATCTACCATGGAACCAAAGAAAGCTGATGAAGCTTTATTAGATGAAGACTGGGTAGAAGCTATGCAAGAAGAATTGACAGAGTTTGAAAGAAAAAAAGTTTGGAACTTAGTACCACCCCCTGCTGGCAAAACTATCATTGGTACTAAGTGGGTGTTCAGAAACAAAATGGACAAGGATGGTGTTAGAAACAAAGCTAGACTGGTTGCTCAGGGTTACAGGAAAGAAGAAGGCATTGACTATGATGAAACTTTTGCACCAGTTGCAAGAATTGAAGCTATAAGGTTGTATCTTGCATATGCAGTTTTCAAGAACTTCAAAGTGTATCAGATGGATGTCAAGAGTGCCTTCCTCAATGGAAAAATACAAGAGGAAGTTTATGTTAAACAACCACCAGGTTTTGTTGATCCTAAATTTCCTAACTATGTTTTCAAGCTTGATAAAGCTTTATATGGGCTCAAAAAAGCTCCAAGAGCCTGGTATGATACCCTGTCTGAGTACATAATTGAAAATAAATTTATAAGAGGTAAAATTGACAAAACATTAATTTCAAAAAGGAAAGGTTCTGACATCTTATTCAGATATATGTAGATGATATTATCTTTGGCTCCACTGACAAGTCAATGTGTGACTGGTTTGCTAAGCTAATGTCATCTCAGTATCAGATGAGTATGATGGGTGAACTTACTTACTTTCTTGGTTTGCAAGTTGATCAACAGCCTGATGGCACTTTCATAAATCAAAGTAAGTATGTGCATGACATGCTAAAGAAATACAAATTTGAAAATTTATCTTCCATGCACACTCCTATGGGTACTCAGGATAAAATAAGTAAAGATGAAACTGGTAAACCAGTATGTCAATCCACATACCAAGGTATGATTGGTTCTTTACTTTACTTAACAGCTAGCAGGCCTGATATCATGTTTGCAACTTGTTTGTGTGCTCGGTATCAGGCAGATCCTAAAGAATCACATATGAAAGCTGTTAAGCGCATTTTTAGATATCTTTAAGGTACTCCTAACATGGGTCTTTGGTATCCTAAAGATTCAAACTTTGACCTTGAAGGGTATACAGATGCAGATTTTGCAGGTTGTAGGTTGGACAGGAAGAGTACAAGTGGAGGATGTCAATTCCTCGGTGGCAGACTAGTTTGTTGGTCATCCAAGAAGCAAAACTCAGTAGCAACTTCTACTGCAGAAGCGGAATATGTTGCTGCATGAAGTTGCAGTGCTCAACTCTTGTGGATGTAGTATCAACTAATGGACTATGGGTTCAATTTCCAGAAGACACCAATTCATTGTGATAACAAGAGTGCTATTGCTATCACTGAAAACCCAGTCCATCACTCAAGAACAAAGCACATTGATATCAGACACCACTTTATTCGAGATAATGTGGAAAAAGGTAAGGTTGAGGTAGATTTCGTTCCTACAGATGATCAATTGGCTGATGTATTCACTAAACCTCTCTCTGAGGAAAGGTTTATGTATTTACTAGGACAATTGGGTATGTTGAATCCTTAATTTTTCTTAAAATTTTCTGATACTGACCTCTCAGTATTGGTTCCAATACTGACCTGCTCAGTATCACTCGTCTGATTTATCAAAAATTATAAATTTTAATTTTTTTATTAATTTATGTTTAAATTAAATGTTTTTATGATTTTTAATATTTTTTTTTAATTTAATTTTTTTTAACTCAGTATTGGAGTCCTGGAGTGATAAAACTGACTTTTAATCTTCATACTCCCCAACGGTAACCTTTCTTAATAAGAAAGTTACCGTTGAAACAGGATAAGGCTGTCAAATCA
Source organism: Calendula officinalis (assembly GCA_963853835.1). Classification (NCBI taxonomy): domain Eukaryota; kingdom Viridiplantae; phylum Streptophyta; class Magnoliopsida; order Asterales; family Asteraceae; genus Calendula; species Calendula officinalis. Next base: position 37,274,904 of record OY970828.1, read on the forward strand.
GCCGGTTTTACTTCCCAATACCGTAATTATCTCTAATTAAATATAAATAACAGTTTATTTCTTTTCTTTCGAATTTTCTAACAGTTATTTCATATTTTCACTTTCAATTCTCTCTTAACGATTTCACTTTCTCCTTGCAAGCAAATTACTAAATCACAATCGTAGATGGCAAATTACCGATTTTTCGCACCAGAGGCTGCTCCTGCAATTCAGTTTCGGAACGACGAAGTGCCCAAGTATTCGAGGAACAACATACCCGCAAATTTCAATATTCCTCAGGCTTGGGCGTGCTCTGAATTCTCTCACATGATTACGTATCTGAAGCATTGTCCGATCACGCATGCGTTGATTCGTTCCCCTCGAGCAATTTATCCGGAAATGCTCTGCGAATTCTGGTACTCTGCTAAACTTGACTCTCCGGACATGATTACCGGTTGGGTTATTCGAGAACAAAGAAGGGCTTTTGTCTCCACTGATATAATTCGGGAAACACTGAGGCTTCCCGCTCACGCTCAGTATGAGCCCTTTGTTGATCGAACAGAGGCTCGCTCAATGTTTCCACTCATTGGACGCAGAGGAACCACATGAATTATTAAAAGAAATGAATTCGGTGCAATGTGGGGTCTTTTAATTTCCACACTTATTAGGTGTATGACCCACAAGACAGGGGCTTTGGATCAAATAAATGATTTTGGGATGTAGATTGTTCATGCCATGTATCATGGTCGAGATATTGATTATGCTAGACTGATCTTTAATGAACTAGCTTCTCTGATTCGGGCTCAAACCAGAGAAATCAATGTTCCTTTCTGCAGATTTCTTTCTCTCATTTTTCAAAATGGCATGCCTGCTCATGTTTATGATGAATTCAACAGTCCAAGAGCAGATCTTCCTCCTTTACATGAGAAGATTTATTTTTACAGGCCAAGAAGAGGAGAGCTTGTACTGAGTCACTCCATGTGGGCTATTGTACAGGCACACATTAATGATGAACATCATTCTGACACTGAATCAGAAAGTGATGATAATGATGATGCCAGTGGTGATGGTGGAAATGATGATCAAGATATTGAGATGATGGATGCTCAACTAGAACCGGCACAAGAACCACCACATATTCCTCCACCTGCACAGGATCCTGATGCTCCTCTAATTGCAACCGATTCTGATACTGAGTCCTCATTAGACACACCAGTGGTCATCCGAAGAAGAAGAAGAAACATATCTCCAGTAATCATGGGTGCTTTATCATCCGAAGAAGCGCAGCCTACTCATGCTCCCTCATTAAGTGCATCTCTTCAAGCATAAAGTCTTGTTGCAGCCACCGCTGACCTTCCAGGTCCTGAACCAGAACCTATTGCTCAACCAATTGAGGAACCTCATGTTCCTCTTGATGTGGAGATTCAGTTTGAGCAAAACATACTGGAAGGTGCACATGCTCGAAGAGAAAGAGGCTCTTGAAGGTGCTGGTGCCTCAAATCAAAATCTAGATGATCCAGCACCGACCTCTATGGATGCTAGAAGGGAATCCGACAAAATCTCAGGTATGAATTTCTAAAAAGTTCTCAAACTTTAATATATATATATATATATATATATATATATATATATATATATATATATATATATATATATATATATATATATATATATATATATATATATATATATATATATCTTTCCAAAATAGAGACTATGTATTGGCCAGTACCAACTCAATACTGACCGAAGTCTCAGCCGAACTTTCAAATATATCCACTTATGGCCAACATAGTTAGCCCACTGCTGCTATGCAAAATAGAGACTATGTATTGGCCAGTCCCAACTCAATACTGACCGAAGTCTCAACCGAACATCTCAATGATCATTGTCAGTCTACAGTTGTCTCAACATTTGAAGAGACAATGGTGGTGATGTCATACTGACACTCACTGGTGCTGCTTGAATGATGTCTTACTTATTTTGAGTAAGGTCACATAATTCAAGAAATGATCACAAATCTTTTAAGCCACATAAGCCAAAATTATCCATGGGTATAAACCACATTTCTGTTATCACTCTAATACCGAGTGATAAACATTGAAAATAACCTGAAGCACATCCCAGGCTTCGATTACCCAAACCCAAACCTTTTAGTAAATATGACCTATCCTATACCGAACTACTCAAATATTCACACTCACTTTTACTATACAATTTCTTACACATGCTATGCACAAGTTCATAATATTTCATCATGTACCAGATGAAATACAGACTTCTAAATTTTGTTTACATGATTATAGAATTTAACAACACCACAATTCTATTTGATAAACCTTTCATTCTAACCAGTTTACATTTTTTTGTTTCTTTAGCACCATCTGTGCAGGGCCAAAGAGCACAAGCTACTCAATCTCAGGAAGTGCAGGGTGCTTTGCAAACTATTCTCAACCAGATCCTGGCCATGCAGAACACTCAGACTAATATTCTGGCCAGGATGGATGCCATGAGTAATGAGATAGACTCATTAAAACAGTCGGTGGCACTCCTACAACAACAACATCATTCTCCACCACCTCCTCAGTCTCCACAAGGTGGACACAATGATGAAGAATGCCCTGACACTGAGCCTAAAAGATCACCCTCCAAAGCTAATACTGAGGGTGAGCAAGATGCTGCTACTGAACCTATGCCCTCCCCAACTCCTGATAATCAACAGGAGGACATAGGTGGTGATACTGAATCTCTTCCCTCCCCATCAAATGATAAAAATAAGGGGGAGAGGAGACAAAGAGAAGAAGAGGTTGATAAACCTGAGCCATCTGCTCAGGGGGAGAAAAGAAGAAAGTTAAATGAAGATAACCTCAACAGCAACAACAACAACAACAACAACCACATCAGCAAACTCCTCATACTGAACCACTCAGGTTTTAGTATGAAAGAAGAAGACAAAGAGGAAGGTCAGTCCTGGAATTACTTGAAGCGTTATCTGAGTCATCTGCTCAGGGGGAGACTGATACTGACCAACCACATCAAGTTAATACTGAGCCTCCTGCTCAAGTCCCAAACAACTTGAAGATTATTGTATATAGGCCTTTTGTTTGGCCTATTGCTGATGATGATGAAGAACATCCAGTGCCATCTCAAAACTTTCTTAACTTTGCACTGGATGTGGCACATAAAGAAAGCTCTTCATCATCATCCTCAGATGATGAAGAGCCCCCAAGAAGACCAATCTCTCCTCCAGCTGAAGGACCTTCTAGAATTCCTAGAAGACCAATAACCAGAAGAATGACAAATGTGGTTATGTCCTCAGAATCAAGTGAAGAAAAAGATCGAGCTCCTCTGATCTCTAGACCTAGAAGATCTACTCAGTATACTGAGGAAAAGAGTGATGCTGAGGATGAGATTGAGGCTCAGAGATTCTTCCATGTTAAGGAAGATGATCCTGATACTGAGTCTGATGCAGATGTTCCAAGGAAATCACATATTGTAAGAAGAACAGGAGATGAATTGCTTGAAAAGTAATGGAACATTGTGGCTCAAAGAACAAGGTATAGGGAAACAAGGATGGGTATGCTGAGGAATAAAGCATTTCTGAATGTAAAGGAAATATACTGGCTAAATGAATTTGTCAACAAAATAAAAGTCAAAACTGTTGACAGATCAATTATTGCAACTTGCACTGGGCCAGTCAGTCCTCCAATGAAGATCTTTCTCCATGACATTCAAAATATGGGACTCCAAGACTGGATAAAAATTGCTAGATTGATAAAGGAGATGCCCTCAAGATCTTCTGAAGCCCAAGTGATGATGGATGAAATCTGGGCTGTATCTGCTATATGCTATGAAAAAGGCATCCTTTATGCAGCAGATTACAGGGCACTCAGTGTGATGACCGAGGCTATCAAGAACAACAAACCTGAGTGCCTTAATACTTTCAGAATCTTTCCCAAATATCTTGTTCCTCCTAACCTTATTTTTCAGGATCAAAAGACTACCATATATCCAACATCTGGATATATGTATACTGACTCAGATGATAGGGAGTGCTTCATTACTGAAGCAGATTTACAAACAGCTCCTATTAGCCATCTGGTGGGCTTGAAATGGATGATAACCAAGAAAGAAGATTCTTGGTTCAGAAAGAAGATTGTTGCTGTGCTAAACAACAGGCAAGATGAACTAAAGAAAAGAGAAGAGTTCATCCATGTGAAGAAAGAAGTCTTCAATGAGTTTGAATCAATCAACAGAAGATGAAGAAGAAGACTTTGAAGCCTGTACTTTTTAAAATTCTCTTTGTAATTGTTTTGTTATCATTAGATAGGGGGGGATTGTTAAGGCAAAAAGCCTTACCCCTTTGAATCTTAAGATAACAAAACAACCTAGACTAGCTTAGAATAAATAGTAGAATAAAATAGCTAATTTTAGGAGTGATACTGAGTTTGGCCAGTATTGGCCACTCAGTATCAGCACTCAGTATTGGAAATCCAATACTGAGTAGAAGGACTGAGTTACAGTCAGTATTGTACGGACTAAGATCAAATCCCTTGATCTTAGTCATTTCCTTAGTTTAGTCCATCGGTTACTCCTTTGCCCATTATGTAAGATCTCTATACCACTATAAATAGAGATCATCTTGCAAAGGAGTAACCACCAATTCACGAACTTACATTCACATTCTTTGTAATTGATCAGTGGCCTTGTTATTCCGCAACAAGCCACACTTAGTGGATTTATACATTGACTATATTCTTGTGTTATCACTTTAATATAATTATCTATCAATTAACAAAATAAACCAGGGTTGTTGTGACCTAACAACAACCTATTAGAGATGCAATAATTAATCACAAGACTTGTGATCACGCTATTAGGTTTGCAATAATCTAATCAATGATCATTTATTATTTCTCTTAACTCTTTGGCTAACGACTTGGTAAAACCTTGTTGTTAATGTCTTACTAACTTACTGAATTCATCAACATCTTTAATGAATTACGTTTGTCTTAGCTCCCACTTACTTTTATGGAACTTAAGCATCTCTTAAACTACTACTTTGACCTAGTCAATAACTTGTAGTTTAATCTTTTAAGAATTCTATCAATAATTAAGATCATCCTTTGGATTTGCGAATATCCAACATTCCTATTTAGGGAATTATGATCTTTATTGATTACTGTATCTAACAAGTATAAAACACTTGAAATGATACTATCAATTCTTAAATACATTAGTATTCTTTTAAGAATCTTATTTAATACCAAAGTCATTACTTGGATTTGTCAAATATCCATTATTCCTATTAGGGAATTATGACTTGATTAAATATTATATTTATTACAAGTATAAAAGACTTGCAATAATACCTTATTATTCTTAAATGCTTTAATATAGTTTGTCCCTCTTTAAGAGTCATTTAATGTCTAAGTCATTTTACTTGGATTATACGAATATCCAATTATTCCTATTAGGGAATTATGACTTCATTAAATCCTTTACTACAAGTATAAGATACTTGTAATAATACTCTTAAAGTCTATCTTGATTATATCCAATACAATCATACTATATTAATACTAATATTTTAAAACTTTCTATCATAAGTAATGACTATTACTTAAGATGTTTTAACTAAGTTCAATAACTCTTGAACCTTATGCTTCCATAAAACTCTTAAATACTTTCATTAGAAAAACTTTCTAATTACTAGTATCTAAATACCTTGAGCTATCAAGACATTATTTATACAACAATCAAACAAATATATAAAACATGAAATATAAGTAAATCAAAAACTTGACTTACAATCTAGTCATAAACCTTGACTAGTGTAATTATCACACATGCACACAATATAATTCAACCATGGATTCTGTAACGCCCCAAATTTTGTAATTTAATTATTTATTTTCTTTTATGCATTTTATATTAGTTCTTGATATTAGCAAAAGGAATAAAAGCGACGCTTCGACTACGTGTTTTGTGATCTTATTTAGAGGACATTTTATGTATGCAAATGTTAAAATTATGACGCGTTAGGGTAACGTTTATATACCCGAGTCATTAGTAAGTTAGAGTGTTCTAAATTCCGTGTCTAAACGATGCCGGCTGAAGGCCAAGGCCAAGAATGGTTGAAGTCTTTTAGCCGGTATGCATCTAATTTAGTTGAGCCCGACTCTTTTGTTTTTATGCGTTAATGGATCCGGAAGTAGGAAAAAAATTATAATAATCCCGGCCCAACACCTTTCTGATTTTCCGAGTTGGGTTCTTTTCCCTTTTGGGCCGTTTATTTTTGATCTGCTTGTGAGGGAGCCTCTCGTGTTATGGGCCTATGTCTTCTTTGAGCCGCCCATCACCAGACGATACTTGGCCATTGTATGACCACATTATGTCGACATGTAGAAAATTAGGAAACGATCTGGCTCATTAATCCCTTTCGGCGATCGTATTTTCCTCCCTTAATTATTCAGTCGGTTTCATCTTGTGAGTCTTCATCCGTTATTCATCAAGAAAGTCGTCAGGTTGCTTCCTCGGTGCCGATCGTCGAGAGCAGTGTGTTTCTTGAGTGCCTGTTGATCGCCGAGACTAGGAATCATCAAGAAATCCCGAGCGGTAAGTTGTAGCCTTTCCGATTTAATCTTGCCTCTCGATACTGTCTTCCTTCCATTGATTTTGATCGATAAGTGTACTAAATGTGTTGGTTTCGGTAATCAGCGGGAATTGGAGAGGAACCGAAGTAGGCGTTGCAATTAGCGGACATTCTATCGGGACCCGTAGTATCTCGGTAGTTTTCAGCCCTACTCTTTTAACTTGTTGTGTAAACGTAATGGTTAGGAGTACGGTAGTTTAGGGTTGTATTTGTCGGGTTGAATTGATTGTTATTGTTGATGAGAATCGGTTAGAGTAATCGAAAGGGAACCGAACCCGTGGGGTTCTAGGTTCCCAACCGGGAATGTTTAATGGCCTTAGAATTTAGAACCATCATCGAATGACAACCTGAATTGTTAATGCTACTGATTTTTCATCTAAGAGTGTTCGGGTTTTCGGGTTAGGGTTGAGTCGACTTGTTATATTTTTAAATCACTGATTTGAGCAGAATCTATCCTTCTGTTCCAAGCTGTTTTTGAAGTACTTAAAATAATCTTTTGAACCTTTGGCCCATGATGAAACCTTGGTTTTTGAATTAGCTTTCCAACGCCGCAACCCGCTCGTTAATCCGAATTACGGTTTAAAAGTTATAGTCGATTTAGTATGCTGCTGTTAGGAAGATGACCTGTGCAGCATGTCTGTCTTGCACCACTGTTTTGAGACACTTAGAGTCTGTTTTGGCCAGTGACCGTATCACAGTAAATTGTAGTTCTGATTGTCTTCTAGCCATGGTAAAAAGATGGAGAAAATCTAATAAACCGTTTAGGAGTTATGACAGTTTCCGTGAGACTGACGGGGGACTGCCAGTTTTCTGAAATAAGTCCTCGGGTAGGATTTTAATTCCTGGTTTCACTTTTTGGTTTTAGGACCGTCTAGGAGATAAGTGCTATCTTTCTGATTGTCGGGAACCTTTGGAGCTTGCATTTCTCGAGGTGAGTATTCTCACCGTGTATTCAGTTTTAACGTTGTACATGCATGACTTATGTGTTACATTTCTTGCACCATAATTGTTATCTGAGCTTGAGCTGTTATCTGAGTTTGATCCGCTATCTGAGTTTGATTTGTTATCTGAGTTTGACATCCTATCTGAGTATCTGAGCAGCTGTTGATTTATTTTTAATCTGAGACATTGTGCCTGGGTAACCGAGCTCGGCACAGGGTCATTCTGTGCTACTACTTGCTAGGGCATCTGAGATAATTATGTTAAAGAGATAATAAAACATAATAACACACATCTGAGTTTTTGGCTATATGCCTGGGATCACCTCCCGTCTGAGTTTTGGGATTATTCCCGTCTGAGTTTTGGGATCACTCCCGTCTGAGTTTTTGGCTTATGCCTATCTGAGGTGTGAGGAGGGGCGAGGTTGATCTCTCGTCCCAAATCACACAAGCGCGCTATATAAATTAAAAATCTGAGTAATAAAATCTGAGAAAAATAAACTGAGTAGTTTTGACTAGGTGTACACCGATGTGCCCTCATGTGTTGTATGTTAGAATTGTTTGCAACTTGAGATATTCACTCAGCTTCTCCAGCTGACCCCTATTTTCCCCACTGTTTCAGGTACTAGCAAAGGGAAGGAGAAGGTGGACTGTTGACCGCTGTATTCTACGCATGCTGATGTGGACAGCATTTATTATATTTACAAACTTTTTACTCTATTAAACTATTTCCGCTTTTAAGATTTTTATTAAATACGATTTTTATATTTTGGGATTTTAATAATGGAATTATTGGGACATTTACATTAAAATATTTTATTTAAAAAGTTTTAAAAAGCTTGTAAAATTGAGGGTGTTACAAGTTGGTATCAGAGCTCTGACTTGAGGGATTTGGATTTGCAAGGGCCAAATTCAAACTCAAGTATGAGTGTCGAGTTTTAAAATGAGAAAAGAGTAAAATATTTTTCTGAGAAAAGTTCCACATCAGACATACAGCACGTCATGTCGACCTCTCGTTTTCCCGCTGCCGGTAATATTTAAGAGTTTGTTTAATATTTTATACTCTATATTAAAAGTTTCGTCAAGAGACACATTTTGAGAACTTTCAGAGGATACTTCGCGACATCGGCGCCAAGCATACTATATATATATACATATCCACTTTTGGATCTATCTATAGTGTATGGTTGATATGGAAACGAAAGGATTGTGACAACCTCAATTTTTGCTGGAAACTTGTTGAGGGTAGGTGCCGAAAAATAATAGAAGGGCCCCTATTATTGTACGCACCGAACCTAAAACTACGTTTCAGGAGAAATTGAGAAAGTTATTAATTTGACGTTTAAGTATCATTATAGGCAAAAAAAAAAAAAAATCCTTGTTTGCTGACAATTTCCTTCCTTTCTATTTTTAGCAAGATGCCGCCAGCTAGACCTACCGCACAAGAGTTGCGAAACATGATGACTGGGATACTGGGAGAGATGTTGCCTGCGATGTTCCAGGGCATGTTTGATGAGATCACTGATCAGGTCAGCCATATGTTGCAGACCGAATTCGCTGCCAGAGATGCTGTGGTGCCACAACCACCAGCACCAAAAGCCTTCACATATCGTGATTTCTCCGTGTGTTCACCTCCTGAGTTTAAGGGTGAATCTGATCCGAAAGTGGCAATACGTTGGCTTGCCGATATGGAGAGTGTCTTTCGCATCTCAAGATGCCCTACCGATTTGCGGACCACTTATGCATCGCACTCATTGAAGGGTGAAGCCAAAGAGTGGTGGAAACCATTAGCAGCGTCCATGATCGAGGAGCAACTGACCTGGGAGGTGTTCGTGGACAGGTTCAAGTTGCAGTATGTGCCACGTGTGGAAGTAGAGCGGATCACTAGAGATTTCCTGAGCCTTCAGCAAACCAACGAATCCGTCAGTGCTATTACTACAAAGTTTCGAGAACTGGCTTCCTTTTGTCCCGACTATGCTGCTACTGAGGAGATGAAGATGGCTCGATATCTGGATATGTTGCGTAGTGATATTAGGGAGTTTGTGGGGATGATGCCCCGTAATTCCTTGGCCGAGATGATAGAGGCGGCACGAGGCCGCGAGATTGAGCTAGACCGTCCGAAGAAAGATTCCAAGAGGTCCCTACCAGCATCTCAAGGGAACTACAGTCAGGGCAATGAGAAGAAGCGTCGGTTTGAGTTCAAACCATACAAGGGCGGTAATTCGGGTAAGAGCGGTCAGACGGGGGGCTATACGCGTTATGGTAACGCGAATCGCGATGAGATGAGGAGCACGTCTCGTGATGCACCAGGTAGAGATGATGGGAGAGTGAAACTTTGTTATAAGTGTGGACAGACTGGGCACATGGCGAATGCCTGCAATTTAAGAGGACTGATGTGTTTCTACTGTAAGGAAGAAGGCCACACGAAGGATGACTGCCCGAAGAAGAAAGATACTGGGAGAGGTATCAAATTCAAACTTTTTACTAACCTTTCCATTCCTCGTAAAATTGTTCTTTATGTTTGATTATATAAATTTAAGTATATAAATATTTAGGTGTTGCTAGAGGGGGGCCTGTGATAAATCCGGCCCCGGCTACGCTCAGGATCGCTGAGGGGGCTACTACTAGGGCTCGAGGACGAGCCTATCAGATGACTGGGGAGGAGGCCAAGAAGGCTCCTAATGCTGTTGCCGGTAAATATTTTTACCTTCTGAGCTATTATCTGAGTCATTATCTGAGTTATTATCTGAGATTTATCTGAGGAAAATTTGCATGAATACTACTGTGTTTCTAATTCTGTGTGCATGTTGTGATCTCTGTGTATTAGGTACTTTTTCTGTGAACGACATACCTGCTTTCGTGTTATTTGATAGTGGGGCAACCCACTCGTTTGTCTCTCATGCTTTTAGTAAACTGATGTCTCATAAATTAGAGAATCTTTCCGAGCCTTTAGTGATAGAAGTCGTCAACGAGAAAACTCTAACGGTTACAAAAGTTTACCGGAAATGTCTGATCGAGCTTTGTGGGAAGAAATTTCCCATAGATCTCATTCCTATTGCCATGAGAGAATTATGTGTGATCGTGGGGATGGATTGGATGACGGAATACCATGCCGAGATTCTCTGTCATCAAAAACAAATCCGTATCAAACCCCCAAGTGGGATTGAATTGGTAATCCAGGGCGACATAAACCGATTGGTGCCGGCACTGTGTTCGGCCGCGAGGGCAAGAAAATATCTTCAGCACGGTGCCGTGGGTTATCTAGCTTATGTTATCGACACCAATCTTGAATCAAAACCGAGGTCGATTGAAAGTGTTCCTATTGTTAGCGAGTATGTCGATGTATTTCCCGAGGATCTGTCGGGAATACCACCAGAGAGGCAGGTGGAATTTCGAATTGATTTGGTACCGGGTGCGGCGCCGATTGCTAAGGCTCCTTATCGCCTTGCACCGCCAGAAATGAAAGAACTGTATGACCAGTTACAAGAGTTGCAAGAAAAAGAATTTATTCGACCGAGTTGTTCGCCGTGGGGCGCACCGATATTATTTGTGAAGAAGAAAGATGGGTCACAAAGAATGTGTATCGATTACCGTGAATTAAATAAATTGACGGTGAAAAACCGTTATCCATTGCCGAGAATCGATGATTTATTCGACCAGCTTCAGGGTGCGTCATGGTTTTCAAAGATCGATTTACGTTCAGGGTATCACCAGATGCGGGTGAAAGAAGAAGATATTGAGAAAACCGCCTTTCGAACACGTTATGGGCATTATGAGTTTGTAGTGATGCCCTTCGGACTCACTAACGCACCAGCGGCTTTCATGGATCTTATGAACCGGGTGTGTAGTAGTATGTTAGATCGTTCGGTGATTGTATTTATTGATGATATTTTGGTTTACTCAAAGACCAAGGCGGACCACGAGGTTCATCTTCGCGAGGTGTTAGACACATTGAGACGCGAGGGTCTTTATGCAAAATTTTCCAAGTGTGAGTTCTGGTTACGTGAAGTGCAGTTTCTTGGGCATGTTGTGAATGAAGAAGGTATTAAAGTTGACCCTGCAAAAATCTCAGCAGTGATGAAGTGGGAGGTACCAAAAACGCCGTCAGAGATTCGTAGTTTCTTGGGTTTGGCTGGGTATTATCGTCGTTTTATCCAAGATTTCTCCAAAATCGCATCACCTTTGACCAAGTTGACAAAGAAATCAGCTGCATTTAGTTGGGGTAATCAGCAGCAAGAAGCTTTTGAAGCATTGAGGAATCGGTTATGTGAGGCACCGATTCTAGCCATGCCAGAGGGTGTAGAAGATTTTGTGGTTTACTGTGATGCGTCTATTCAGGGTTTGGGTGCCGTTTTAATGCAAAGGGGTAAGGTGATTGCATATGCCTCTCGACAGTTGAAATCTCACGAAGGAAATTACCCTATGCATGATCTCGAGTTAGGTGCTGTGGTGTTTGCCTTAAAAATCTGGAGGCATTATTTATATGGCGTGAAAATCACCATCTACACTGATCATAAGAGTTTGAAATATTTGATGGATCAACAAGATTTGAATATGAGACAGAGGAGATGGCTTGATGTGTTGAAGGATTATGATTGTGAGATCCTCTACCATCCAGGTAAAGCTAATGTAGTGGCTGATGCATTGAGCAGAAACCCTATTCGGGGTGTTTGTATGAGGTTGATAGCAGTAGCATCGTTTTTGGAGTCTATTCGCAGTGCACAGGTAGAAGCCTCAGAAGCCGAGCTGGCTAAGAAAGAACGAGTTGTAGGTGTGATTGGCAGTTTTGTGAAGGACAGTAGAGACCTTTTGACACATCTTGGTAGGGTTTGGGTTCCTTCACACGGTGGAAACTGTGATGTTCTATTAGACGAGGCTCATAAGTCTAAATTTTCTATTCATCCGGGTTCGACTAAGATGTATCGAGATCTTCGTGAGAACTATTGGTGGCCGGGTATGAAGCTAGAGGTAGCTGAGTATGTTGAGAAATGCTTGACTTGTCGCAAAGTCAAGGCCGAGCACCAGAAACCGCATGGTATGTTGCAGCCTTTAGAGATCCCATTGTGGAAGTGGGAACAGATTACTATGGATCTGATCACCAAGTTACCGAAAACGCCAGGAGGGTATGATGCTATCTGGGTGGTCGTTGACCGTTTGACCAAGAGTGCCCATTTTATTCCGATTCGAGAGAGTTCATCAGCTGAGAAGATGGCAGATATTTTTGTTCGCGAGATTGTGGCGAGACACGGTATACCAGTCTCTATTGTATCAGACAGAGACACTCGTTTTACATCGAGATTTTGGGAGAAATTCCAAGAGGAGATGGGCACGAGACTTCATTTCAGTACCGCGTTTCATCCACAGACGGACGGTCAGAGTGAGCGGACAATTCAGACGCTCGAGGACATGCTAAGAGCATGTGTGCTGGATTTTGGTGGTAGTTGGGATAAGTACTTACCGTTGGCGGAATTTTCTTACAACAACAGTTACCACTCGAGCATTCGTAAGTTAATTAACTTTCCCTTTTCCTTTAATTTTGTGTAGAATCAAATTCTAATCTCTACTTTGATTTAGGTAAACCGCCTTTTGAGATGTTATACGGTAGGAAGTGTCGAACGCCTATTTGCTGGGGCGAAGTCGGGCACAAAGTACTAGGTAGTACTGAGATCGTGTTGAAAACTACCGAGATGATTCAGATGGTGCGCGAGAGGTTGATTACCGCGCAGAGTCGACAGAAAAGTTATGCAGACAAAAGGCGTTCTGTTCTGGAATTTCAGGTTGGGGATTATGTGTTGCTAAAAGTTTCCCCGTGGAAGGGAGTAATCCGGTTCCGGAAGAGGGGAAAGTTGGGACCGCGTTACATTGGTCCATATCAGGTGATCGCCAGAGTCGGAAAAGTCGCTTATCGTCTAGACCTACCAGAGGAACTCCATCTTATCCATAACACTTTTCACTTTTCACAACTTAGGAAGTGCATTGTAGACGAGTCTGCGGTTGTACCATTAGAAGACATTCAGATTGACGAAAAGTTGAATTATATCGAGCGACCGGTTGCGATTCTTGATTGCAAGGTCAAGACTTTGCGCAACAAGGAGATTGCGTTAGTCAAGGTGCAGTGGCAGCATCGTAAGGGTTCCGAGTGGACATGGGAGCCTGAGTCTGAGATGCGTGAGAATTATCCCGATCTATTTCAGAGCGATGACTTCGAGGACGAAGTCTGATTCAAGTGGGATTGAGTTGTAACGCCCCAAATTTTGTAATTTAATTATTTATTTTCTTTTATGCATTTTATATTAGTTCTTGATATTAGCAAAAGGAATAAAAGCGACGCTTCGACTACGTGTTTTGTGATCTTATTTAGAGGACATTTTATGTATGCAAATGTTAAAATTATGACGCGTTAGGGTAACGTTTATATACCCGAGTCATTAGTAAGTTAGAGTGTTCTAAATTCCGTGTCTAAACGATGCCGGCCGAAGGCCAAGGCCAAGAATGGTTGAAGTCTTTTAGCCGGTATGCATCTAATAAAGTTGAGCCCGACTCTTTTGTTTTTATGCGTTAATGGATCCGGAAGTAGGAAAAAAATTATAATAATCCCGGCCCAACACCTTTCTGATTTTCCGAGTTGGGTTCTTTTCCCTTTTGGGCCGTTTATTTTTGATCTGCTTGTGAGGGAGCCTCTCGTGTTATGGGCCTATGTCTTCTTTGAGCCGCCCATCACCAGACGATACTTGGCCATTGTATGACCACATTATGTCGACATGTAGAAAATTAGGAAACGATCTGGCTCATTAATCCCTTTCGGCGATCGTATTTTCCTCCCTTAATTATTCAGTCGGTTTCATCTTGTGAGTCTTCATCCGTTATTCATCAAGAAAGTCGTCAGGTTGCTTCCTCGGTGCCGATCGTCGAGAGCAGTGTGTTTCTTGAGTGCCTGTTGATCGCCGAGACTAGGAATCATCAAGAAATCCCGAGCGGTAAGTTGTAGCCTTTCCGATTTAATCTTGCCTCTCGATACTGTCTTCCTTCCATTGATTTTGATCGATAAGTGTACTAAATGTGTTGGTTTCGGTAATCAGCGGGAATTGGAGAGGAACCGAAGTAGGCGTTGCAATTAGCGGACATTCTATCGGGACCCGTAGTATCTCGGTAGTTTTCAGCCCTACTCTTTTAACTTGTTGTGTAAACGTAATGGTTAGGAGTACGGTAGTTTAGGGTTGTATTTGTCGGGTTGAATTGATTGTTATTGTTGATGAGAATCGGTTAGAGTAATCGAAAGGGAACCGAACCCGTGGGGTTCTAGGTTCCCAACCGGGAATGTTTAATGGCCTTAGAATTTAGAACCATCATCGAATGACAACCTGAATTGTTAATGCTACTGATTTTTCATCTAAGAGTGTTCGGGTTTTCGGGTTAGGGTTGAGTCGACTTGTTATATTTTTAAATCACTGATTTGAGCAGAATCTATCCTTCTGTTCCAAGCTGTTTTTGAAGTACTTAAAATAATCTTTTGAACCTTTGGCCCATGATGAAACCTTGGTTTTTGAATTAGCTTTCCAACGCCGCAACCCGCTCGTTAATCCGAATTACGGTTTAAAAGTTATAGTCGATTTAGTATGCTGCTGTTAGGAAGATGACCTGTGCAGCATGTCTGTCTTGCACCACTGTTTTGAGACACTTAGAGTCTGTTTTGGCCAGTGACCGTCTCTCAGTAAATTGTAGTTCTGATTGTCTTCTAGCCATGGTAAAAAGATGGAGAAAATCTAATAAACCGTTTAGGAGTTATGACAGTTTCCGTGAGACTGACGGGGGACTGCCAATTTTCTGAAATAAGTCCTCGGGTAGGATTTTAATTCCGGGTTTCACTTTTTGGTTTTAGGACCGTCTAGGAGATAAGTGCTACCTTTCTGATTGTCGGGAACCTTTGGAGCTTGCATTTCTCGAGGTGAGTATTCTCACCGTGTATTCAGTTTTAACGTTGTATATGCATGACTTATGTGTTACATTTCTTGCACCATAATTGTTATCTGAGCTTGAGCTGTTATCTGAGTTTGATCCGCTATCTGAGTTTGATTTGTTATCTGAGTTTGACATCCTATCTGAGTATCTGAGCAGCTGTTGATTTATTTTTAATCTGAGACATTGTGCCTGGGTAACCGAGCTCGGCACAGGGTCATTCTGTGCTACTACTTGCTAGGGCATCTGAGATAATTATGTTACAGAGATAATAAAACATAATAACACACATCTGAGTTTTTGGCTATATGCATGGGATCACCTCCCGTCTGAGTTTTGGGATTATTCCCGTCTGAGTTTTGGGATCACTCCCGTCTGAGTTTTTGGCTTATGCCTATCTGAGGTGTGAGGAGGGGCGAGGTTGATCTCTCGTCCCAAATCACACAAGCGCGCTATATAAATTAAAAATCTGAGTAATAAAATCTGAGAAAAATAAACTGAGTAGTTTTGACTAGGTGTACACCGATGTGCCCTCATGTGTTGTATGTTAGAATTGTTTGCATTTTGAGATATTCACTCAGCTTCTCCAGCTGACCCCTATTTTCCCCACTGTTTCAGGTACTAGCAAAGGGAAGGAGAAGGTGGACTGTTGACCGCTGTATTCTACGCATGCTGATTTGGACAGCATTTATTATATTTACAAACTTTTTACTCTATTAAACTATTTCCGCTTTTAAGATTTTTATTAAATACGATTTTTATATTTTGGGATTTTAATAATGGAATTATTGGGACATTTACATTAAAATATTTTATTTAAAAAGTTTTAAAAAGCTTGTAAAATTGAGGGTGTTACAGATTCGAGATTTAATTAAAACCAAAATAAAACTTGTTTTAACAAAATAAAATTATTCAAACAATGAAGTAAAATTGTTTAAAAATGAATCCACCAAAAATACTGAATTATAAAAACTTGGTGCTCGTGGGATCATCACCATCACATGCCGGTCACCATCACTTTCCATCTCCTCCTGCAATAAACGATTGCAAAACTTAGATTACTCGTAATGTACTTTACAAGTATATTAAAGTGATTAAGAAGTGTGGTTGTGTTACCTGAGGAACTTACGTTTCCTCCACTACCACTTGCACCCTTTGGACAATTCCTTTTCTAATGCCCAGCCTCACCACACTTGAAGCACCGGTTCTCGGTCCTCACAGTGTTGGGCTTAACCTTCTTGACCTTTTGTTTGACACCTTTACCATTTGGCACTCCTTGGTTAGGATAGGTTTTACCCTTTCCTTTACCACCATGCCCTTTTCTCTTCTTCCCACCGCCACCGCCGTTACCGATCAAGAGAACGTCCTTTGATTTGGTCCCCAAACTCAACTCGGCTGTCTTGAGCATGGAATGTAGCTCAGCAATATTACATGTTGTAGTTGACCACAAAAGACTTGTAGTCATCTAACAACGAGTTGAGTATAGTATCTGTTGCCATTTGCAACGGTATGGGGTGACCAAGTCTAGCAAGGTAATCCATGTGTCCTTTCATTTTCATGACGTGGGCACTCACCGGCGTTCCTTTGACCATCTTGCAAGAGTTGAAGGCTCGATTGATGTCAAACCTCTCAGTGCGAGCTTTCTCTTGAAATGAATCCCTAAGTTGCTGGATCATCTCAAATGCTGGCACATCCATAAGTCCCGCTTGTAACTCAAGACTCATGGTGGCGAGCATCAGACAGCTCACATCGAGTGCATCACTGACATGCCTATCATAAGCTTGCCTCGTTTCAGCTCTGGCATTAACAGCAGGGGTGTTTGGTACTGCTCTCTCCAAGACATACCACTTTCTCTCATGCATGAGCACAATACGAAGATTGCGCTCCCAGTTGAGAAAGTTTGACCCAGTCAACTTGTCTTTTTCGAGGATTGAGCGAAGTGAGAGATTGTTGGTACTTGTTGTCGCGATTGCGTTTGTTGCTGCCATCTACAAATCAAACCCAGTTTAATTAGTAATCATCAATAAACATTCTCTAAAATATATTATAAACCCATAATTAATATTTTAGGCCTAGGATCCATATATCATATTCTCGCCGCAAAGTTTGGGCACTTCCCGACGAGACATGCTATTTCTGGTTGGTAACTTCCTTACCGATCGTATCAAGACTTGACACGATTCCTAGGGGTCGTAGAATCTTTAGACTTATAACTTATTACAACCTTGTACAATCTAATTGTACATTTCTAAGTTAGTAATAAAGTCTAGTATGTTTATTCTACTCAAGTACTTTTTGGGCCGGGACTCCCGATTATCACCAAAGTAGATCAGACCATCTAAGACAGTCCAATGCTCTGCGCCGGGACTCCCGATTATCACAGAACCTTACGCACCCTAACACTCGCAATGATTTGAATCCACATCTAAGGTTCTTTATCCTTACAATATGAATATCGTTTAACAAGTGAGGTGTTCCATTAGGTGGATAGTACTTAGATCTAAGATTTTCTTGGGTTTGTTTAAGTCAAACTAAACTTAAACCTTTATTCCAATCTTAATCCTTGTTTAAAATGTGTGACTTGTGAATTGAAAAGTTCTACAAGACACCTTTTTAAAACTTAAGAACTATTCTTTAAAACTTATAGTTACAAGAATTTGTACGATCTTACATGTATACCTAAAACGATGTACGCCCTGAAATTTGTAGTAATTAAATAATGTTAATTTAATTGTGATATTTAATTTTAAAAGAAATAATTAGTAATTAATTATAATGAAATTAGACGGTTCATTTCTTATCGGTCGTTATATACGTAATTTAACTTAATTAAATAGACGTTTAATTATTTGGTTACTTTATAATTTAATAGACGTTTGTTAATCCTCGAGGCCGGCTGAGAGGCCAACGGCTTCCTTCCTGGCACTTTGTTTCTAACCCAAGTCCGGTTTTAAGAGAAAAGACCGATCCATCTTTGTCCTCTACTTGTTGCGAATCCTTGAAGCCCAAGTCTATTTGTTTGCATGATTTAATCCCGAGCCCAAACCTTGTGCTAGCTGGTACATTGGCCGAATTCTAGAGGGGCCCAAGAGAAGGAGGAAGTTTCTTGTTCATTAAGCTTAAAATAAAAAAAAATAAAGATATAATTACCTCATAACTTCTTCCCAAATACCGAAACATTACCCTAACCCTACTACTTCTTCTGCCGTTATCTCCCCAAGTTTTCCCCAAGTCTTCCTCTCATTCGAAGTTTGAGCATCTCCATTGCAGTTGTGGTTCGGCGGTGAAGCAAGGAGGAAGAAGTTCTGATTAGCATCATCATCATCATCGGTATTCCCCTTGGTTAATTCGTTTGACCTCCTTCTTTTTCTTTTCTTAATCGAGCCATGGTCTGATCCTTTTGAATGTTTCTGTTTTATTAGTCTCGTGGACGAGTTGAAGTGTTTCCTTCGATCTCGAGCAGAACTGAGGTGATTGAACCGGAGGTAGTTTCCATCACTGCAGATTGTGGGATCCGGGCTGTGTATTTCGGTAGTATTTCTTCCATCCCTGTTCTTTTTTTTTATTCTTTCGATCAGGGCTGTAATTACCTTGTTTGTATATGTGTTCGGGGGCTGCGGGTAGAGAACCACAACCAAGGAAGGCCGGGTAATAAGAAAATTAACAACCGAGCAGATTAGCAACGAACGGTTTCTTTTCGAGCAGAATTTCAAGCCAATTCTGTTATTACTTTCGATAGAACTCTTAACTTTGTTTCATTTATGTGTTATTGTTCCTTTCGAGTATTGAATTACTTGTGTCTAATCTTGTTCGGGTGGGGGCTGTAATGAACCAAAGAGGGTTCGGGTTTGTATTGGATGATTAATTTATTTGTGGTTGTCGAGTTTGTAGTACCGAGATCTTGTTGGGATGATTTCCTTAATCATCAAATCGTTTTGCCTATTTTCTTGTGAGCTAGAGTACGGGCTGCTGGTCACTGAATTGTTATGGGTGTCGGTTTGGTTTGGGTAAAAACCGTGGTTGATTGGCCAAACGTTTTGTTGATCGAAAAACCCGGAAACCGAACCTAACGGTTCTTGGTTTCCTAAACCGAATAGTTTTCTTAATTAAATTAACAAGATTTTGTGAATATAAGCTTCTGAGATAAAAAAAAAAAAAAAAAGTGATTTCGGGGCTGTCGGGTGCCCTCGGATTATACGGGTTGGTATCCGGTTTGTTAAAACGAGTCTTATCACAACTTGGTTTTTGGACATAATCTGTACATTCTGTTCGGGTCTGTTTTTAACTTAGTTAAAATACGTTTCTAGGTTTTTGACTCGTGCTGGGACCTTGATTTTTGAGTTAGCTTTTCAATGCCGCAGCCCCCTCGTCAATCCGAATTACGGTTTAAAAGTTATAGTCAATTTAGTATGCTGCTGTTAGGAAGATGACCTGTGCAGCAGGTCGGTCTTGCAATGCTGTTTTGAGACACTTAGGGTCTGTTTTGGCCAGTGACCGTCTCACCGTAAATTGTAGTTCTGATCGTCTAGTTGTCGTGGTAAAAAGATAGAAAAAAATCTAATGAGCCGTTTAAGAGTTATGGCAGCTCCCGTGAGACTGACGGGTGCTGCCAGTTTTCTGAAATAAGCCCTCGGGTAGGATTTTAATTCAGGGTTTCGTTTTTGGTTTTAGGACTGTCTAGGAGATAACGTGCTGTACCTTTGACTGTCGGGAACCCTTTGGAGCTTACGTTTCTCGAGGTGAGTATTCTCACCGTGTATTCAGTTTTAACGTTATACATGCATGACTTACGTGTTACATTACTTGCACCATATTTGCTATCTGAGTTATCTGTTATCTGAGTTATCTGTGATCTAGCATCTTGTGTTCTGAGTTTCTGAGTTCTGAGCTTCTGAGTTTTGAGTTAAACATTAAACATAATATATCTGACTTGACACCGAAGAGCACTGGTGTCAGACATTTTGACTTGGCACCGAAGAGTACTGGTGCCAGGCCTTTTGACTCAACACCGAAGAGTACAGGTGTTGAGGTGGTGTGAGGCGGGACGAGGTTGATCTCTCGGCCCAAGTCACACTAGTGCGCTATATAAATTAAAAATCTGAGTAATAAAATCTGAGAAATAAATCTGAGTAATTAATCGAGTAGATTATGAGTAGGAGTGCACCGATGTGCCCTCATGTGTTGTATGTTATAATTGTTTACATTTTGAGACTATTCACTCAGCTTCCCAGCTGACCCAAACTTTCCCCCACATTGTTTCAGGTACCAGCAAAGGAAAGGAGGAGGTGGACGGTTGACCGCTGTATCTTTTCATTACTGATGTGGACAGCGTTTAAAATTTTAAAACACTTTATTTTATTTTAACTATTTCCGCAATAAATACGTTTTAAATGTTAAATATTAATATCTGAGATTTATTTATGGGACCTTTTGATTAAATTTTGTTTTCAAAATTTTTAAAAATCTTGTAAATTTTAGGGTGTTACAAGTTGGTATCAGAGCTCTGACTTGAGGGATTTGGATTCACAAGGGGTGGATTCAATCTCAAGTTTGAGTCTCGAGTTTTAAAATGCGAACTGAGTAAAATATTTTCTGAGAAAAGGTTTCTACATCAAGCATACAGCACGTCACGTCGACCTCTCGCTTTTCCCATTGCTGGTAATATTTAATAGTTTTTATTTATCTGAGATGTATGTTGTATTCTGAGTATGGATGAGTAGAGTAGTCTGAGATTTTTGTGTTTGTTTTCTAAGTATATTTTTCCGAGTGTTGTTTCTGATTACATCTGTGAAATAAACCTTAAAAGTTATAATAACATACGAAAATTACATATGAATAGTACGATTAAATACTATGTACATGTAGATATACGAATGCGAGGTTTGATAATTTTGGGTATAATTTAGAGCATAGTTCTGAGTAAAATTCTGGTTTTAATTCCCAGTGTTTAATATATTTATGCATATACAAATACGCAAACTAGAGAAATTATAAATGTTAATGAAGATAATAAAAGTTTCCAATTTAGAGGAACACCTAATAGAGTTGAAATGAGATTTCATAAATTCTGAGAAATTTTAACCAAAGGTGTAATAACGGGATATTAATTTATGATTCACATGCTTTGAGTAAATGAGAAAAGAGAAAATTATTAATATTAAAGAGGAGTATTAAATTTTCGTATTGGGAAAAATATTAAAATCTTTCATATGGGGAGAAAACACTTAATAGACTGAGTCATTTAAACGAGTAAATCAGAGATTAGTAAATCAAATTGATTAAGAATATTTTTAAGAGGATTTACCAAGTTGAGTAAAAGAAAGAATTATTAAGTCAATAAAATGGGAAATGATTACATTTAGCTAAACGAGAATTATTAACAGGATCTGAAAGAGAATTATTGATCAGAGTTAAAAGAGAAGTTATCTAAATGAGAAATTAAAATTTTAGTGAACACAACGAATCACGAGATATAATAATTAAGCAAATTCCATATTAATGTCAACAAGTTAGTATTTATTTAAGAATCATTAAATTGAGATAAAATGGGAAAAACATTTCGAGTAAAAAGGTTAAACTGCCGAGTGCAAAACTAAATGTGGATGACAAGTTAAGTGAGAGATTAACGAGTTCACACTGATAGCTTAAAATAAACTATGTAAGTTTAATAGACTAATTAATTGAGAAATTGCTGAGTCAAATTAATCAGATATTATGGAAGCTCATCTTAAAGAGTAATTATTAAAGAGGATTAAGGGGAAGCAAACGTCATCAATTTGATGATGATCTATTTAAAAACGAGTTAAAAGAGCAATAAATTGAATCAAATTAAACGAGGAACGCAATAACTGAGAACTCTGATCAAAAGGATATTAATCGACATGCTCACAAATTACAATAAATTTAATATAATTGTGAAGAGGATATAAATTATATTTATAAGGAATGATAAATGGCATATCCAAATGAAAAGTTTAAAAGGAGATTTGTATTGTGAAAATAGCTAAGTGGAAATATTTCTATGAATCTGAGTTATCCGAGTATCGCGTACGAGACTAAATGTACGCATGATTTTCTGAGTAATGTTTATGAGAATTTGAGTATGCACTGTTGAGTGCATATCTGTATTTATCAGATATTGAAAATAAATTTCCTTTCTTCTGAGTGTGATTTGTCGGTGGGTTTATATGTGGGAAGTTGTAAACTCTGGGATTGACTCGTGACTAAACAGAAGTAGGTGTCGAAAGTAATAGAGGGCCCCTATTGCCGTACACACAGGACTTTTGGTTGGTTATGGGGATATTTCGAAGGGAACGATGGACCAATGCTTGTTAGTGTGAATTTAGTATGAGTATCCTAATTGTTGTATGACTACATGCTTGCTTGTTTTATTTTGATAGTGAATATCAGTTCCAAACTCGAGGACGAGTTTTCTCCAAGTGGAGTTGAGTAGGAGTAAAAAGGGAAATTTCTAAAAATAAAATAATTATCATTATGTATTATTTATAAGTATTATGAGCATGATGCTTATACATAGGGATTTTTCTGGATGAGGATTTTAAAAGTATGAAATCCAGATACATATATTTGATTAGAAGAATTATAAGAGTAATTATCGAATCGAATTATTGAGAATAATAATATTAATTCTATGGGGTAATTATAGAGTTTATAACAAATTGATATATCGGGATTAATGTAGAAATGAATCAATCAAGTTAATTGGGTTGAGTTCAATTGTGCAAAAGAGAAGTAGTAAATACTATAATTATATACAAAATAAAATAAGTATACTTGTTCCCGTGTATTTATAATGAGATAATGAGGAATTTTTAAAATTTAAAGTAATGAGATCTATTAATGTGTCGGATACAGAGTTATTAAATTGAGTTGGTAGTGAATTATTATATCGAGCAAAATGGGAAGATTTCAGTTAGATTGATTATTGGCAAATTTTTAAATTTTAAGAAATTAAAAAATTGAGTTAAGTGAGTAAATTATTAAAATGAGTTAAAGTAGAAAAGTTTTAAACTCAACGAGAAGCTTTATTATTACGTTTTTGAGGTGTTATAATTTTTTTATTAATGAGAACTTTATTGGCGAGATTTTCCGAAAGATGCGAAGGTAGTAAATTAAGGAATTGGTTCGTAAATTGAGTAATGAGGGATCATTAAAATAAGAGTATGAAATTTAATTGGAATTCAAGTGGGTAACATGAATTTAATGAGTAAATATATGGTCAAAATAATCAAGAGGCATTTTAAATTGTGTAAAATCAGCGAAGCAGACTATTAAGGATCGTTAAACTAGATGAATGACAAAACATCTATTAAAATATTATCGAGAAACCACTAAATGTGGTAGAATGAGAGCATATTAGAGAGAATTATAATGACAACATTGTTAATTTGAGATAATTAAAGAGTTATCAAAATGAGTAATATGCAAATAGAATAAGGTAACAATATAATGTTAAAGAAGAGTTATTTTGAGAACCAATAACGCGGTTGAGAGAGAATATATCAGTCCAAGTATTATAAGGTGGTAAATTGGAACACGCGAGTAGTAATAAGAATGAGTAAAAATGTGATTTATACCTAATGCTATTGATTGTAAATATTATTACTTTATGAGTTGTTACTGAGTTAGAATTCTGGATTTGCTTCTGAGTTAAGATTTATGAGTTTGATCCTGAGTTATATATTTCCGAGTTATACTCCTGGGATATGTTTTGAGTTTATTTTTGAGTTGGACTTCTGAGTTATATTCTAGATCATATTTTTGAGTTATATACCTGAGTATATGAGGATTTTGTGTGATATGTATATTCCTTGAGAATAATTTGCCTGTTTTTATATTAGCTAATAGCTAAATTATTTTATACGTTAAGCAAACTATTGTTCTATAGAATAAAGGACCCTTCTGAGCCATTCTGATAGAGAATTGTCATTAATGAGATTTTTTTTATATGTTGCTAAAATGTATAGTTACCAATTAATAGAGTTGTACGAGAAGAAATTTCCGGTAAAAAAAAAAATTTATTATTATCGCCATGAGAGAGCCGTGTGTGGTAGTGAGTATGGATTGAATGACCAAGTTCCACGCCGAGATCATCTAACATCATCAACAAATCCGTAGCAAATTCCAAGTGGAGTTGAATCGGAGATTCAACGTGACACCAAGAGCTGAGTGCAACAACTGTGCCTGACTATGAGAGCAAGAAGACACCTTCAAAAATGTATCGTGAGTTAGTTGTATCATTATCGACATCCTTTTCATCGATAAACTGAGAACCTTAGAGAGCAATTCGATTTTATTCTTTTAACCTTATCATTTTGCACCATTAAAGACGGAATCTTGTATGGGTAGCTGCGAGGGCCGGAGTTCGTTTTGATCGAATAGTCACCCCTGGCGAGTTTCTTTTATTCTTAACGTTTGAAGAGTTTCACTCTATTTTTTATCCTTTCCGTCACTTCCCGTTGAGGACGTGTGCCGTTGGCGGGCGTGAGTATGATATGCGAGATCGATACCCTGAGTTTCTTCCGAGCGATGACTTCGATGACGAAGTCTATTTCAAGTGGAGTTGAGTTGTAACGCCCTGAAATTTGTAGTAATTAAATAATGTTAATTTAATTGTGATATTTAATTTTAAAAGAAATAATTAGTAATTAATTATAATGAAATTAGACGGTTCATTTCTTATCGGTCGTTATATACGTAATTTAACTTAATTAAATAGACGTTTAATTATTTGGTTACTTTATAATTTAATAGACGTTTGTTAATCCTCGAGGCCGGCTGAGAGGCCAACGGCTTCCTTCCTGGCACTTTGTTTCTAACCCAAGTCCGGTTTTAAGAGAAAAGACCGATCCATCTTTGTCCTCTACTTGTTGCGAATCCTTGAAGCCCAAGTCTATTTGTTTGCATGATTTAATCCCGAGCCCAAACCTTGTGCTAGCTGGTACATTGGCCGAATTCTAGAGGGGCCCAAGAGAAGGAGGAAGTTTCTTGTTCATTAAGCTTAAAATAAAAAAAATAAAGATATAATTCCCTCATAACTTCTTCCCAAATACCGAAACATTACCCTAACCCTACTACTTCTTCTGCCGTTATCTCCCCAAGTTTTCCCCAACTCTTCCTCTCATTCGAAGTTTGAGCATCTCCATTGCAGTTGTGGTTCGGCGGTGAAGCAAGGAGGAAGAAGTTCTGATTAGCATCATCATCATCGGTATTCCCCTTGGTTAATTCGTTTGACCTCCTTCTTTTTCTTTTCTTAATCGAGCCATGGTCTGATCCTTTTGAATGTTTCTGTTTTATTAGTCTCGTGGACGAGTTGAAGTGTTTCCTTCGATCTCGAGCAGAACTGAGGTGATTGAACCGGAGGTAGTTTCCATCACTGCAGATTGTGGGATCCGGGCTGTGTATTTCGGTAGTATTTCTTCCATCCCTGTTCTTTTTTTTTATTCTTTTCGATCAGGGCTGTAATTACCTTGTTTGTATATGTGTTCGGGGGCTGCGGGAAGAGAACCACAGCCAAGGAAGGCCGGGTAATAAGCAAATTAACAACCAAGCAGATTAGCAACGAACGGTTTCTTTTCGAGCAGAATTTCAAGCCAATTCTGTTATTACTTTCGGTAGAACTCTTAACTTTGTTTCATTTATGTGTTTTCCTTGTTCCTTTCGAGTATTGAATTACTTGTGTCTAATCTTGTTCGGGTGGGGGCTGTAATGAACCAAAGAGGGTTCGGGTTTGTATTGGCTGATTAATTTATTTGTGGTTGTCGAGTTTGTAGTACCGAGATCTTGTTGGGATGATTTCCTTAATCATCAAATCGTTTTGCCTATTTTCTTGTGAGCTAGAGTACGGGCTGCTGGTCACTGAATTGTTATGGGTGTCGGTTTGGTTTGGGTAAAAACCGTGGTTGATTGGCCAAACGTTTTGTTGATCGAAAAACCCGGAAACCGAACCTAACGGTTCTTGGTTTCCTAAACCGAATAGTTTTCTTAATTAAATTAACAAGATTTTGTGAATATAAGCTTCTGAGATAAAAAAAAAAAAAAAGTGATTTCGGGGCTGTCGGGTGCCCTCGGATTATACGGGTTGGTATCCGGTTTGTTAAAACGAGTCTTATCACAACTTGGTTTTTGGACATAATCTGTACATTCTGTTCGGGTCTGTTTTTAACATAGTTAAAATACGTTTCTAGGTGTTTGACTCATGCTGGGACCTTGATTTTTGAGTTAGCTTTTCAATGCCGCAACCCCCTCGTCAATCCGAATTACGGTTTAAAAGTTATAGTCAATTTAGTATGCTGCTGTTAGGAAGATGACATGTGCAGCAGGTCTGTCTTGCAATGCTGTTTTGAGACACTTAGGGTGTGTTTTGGCCAGTGACCGTCTCACAGTAAATTGTAGTTCTGATCGTCTAGTTGTCGTGGTAAAAAGATGGAAAAAAATATAATGAGCCGTTTAAGAGTTATGGCAGTTCCCGTGAGACTGACGGGTGCTGCCAGTTTTCTGAAATAAGCCCTCGGGTAGGATTTTAATTCAGGGTTTTGTTTTTGGTTTTAGGACCGTCTAGGAGATAACGTGCTGTACCTTTGACTGTCGGGAACCCTTTGGAGCTTACATTTCTCGAGGTGAGTATTCTCACCGTGTATTCAGTTTTAACGTTATACATGCATGACTTACGTGTTACATTACTTGCACCATATTTGCTATCTGAGTTATCTGTTATCTGAGTTATCTGTGATCTAGCATCTTGTGTTCTGAGTTTCTGAGTTCTGAGTTTCTGAGTTTTGAGTTAAACATTAAACATAATATATCTGACTTGACACCGAAGAGCACTGGTGTCAGACGTTTTGACTTGGCACCGAAGAGTACTGGTGCCAGGCCTTTTGACTCAACACCGAAGAGTACATGTGTTGAGGTGGTGTGAGGCGGGTCGAGGTTGATCTCTCGGCCCAAGTCACACTAGCGCGCTATATAAATTAAAAATCTGAGTAATAAAATCTGAGAAATAAATCTGAGTAATTAATCGAGTAGATTCTGAGTAGGAGTACACCGATGTGCCCTCATGTGTTGTATGTTATAATTGTTTACATTTTGAGACTATTCACTCAGCTTCCCAGCTGACCCAAACTTTCCCCCACATTGTTTCAGGTACCAGCAAAGGAAAGGAGGAGATGGACGGTTGACCGCTGTATCTTTTCATTACTGATGTGGATAGCGTTTAAAATTTTAAAACACTTTATTTTATTTTAACTATTTCCGCAATAAATACGTTTTAAATGTTAAATATTAATATCTGAGATTTATTTATGGGACCTTTTGATTAAATTTTGTTTTCAAAATTTTTAAAAATCTTGTAAATTTTAGGGTGTTACAAACGAGGTGTACAAAACGTTCTACTACATTTTGGGAAAAATCTTATCTAGAATAAAACTTACCTGTTTTATCTTACTTGAAAAACTTATAAACTTATGTTAAACCTTTAAATTCTTTTATGATTCATGAACTTGAAACATAAACCTTGTTTAACACATCTAGTTTTTCATATGTCTAATAATGAAATCAAACATTTCTTATGACTTATTAGATTCGACCAAAACTTATGTCTTAACGACACACTTACAAACTTTGTGATTTTCTTGTGTAGCTCCCACTAGCTTCAACAACCATGATGAAACTTAAGCTAACACAATCACCGGTTTATACTTGGTGAAAATAATAAACTTATTATATAAAGACTATATATAATAATTCTTAGTTTGTTTAAACCTTTTTTTTATATTTAACTTGAACTAGTTATATATAGGTTCTTGGTATTTTTACTTGATCATTAATCTAGTATATTACATGACTTGTAAAATACTTACTTGTATAATTAACTAGTTATAATGACTTATAACTTTATACATCTTAATATATATAACTTTGTATATTTCTAGTTAATCATATAATTTCAACTTGTACAATTTCTAGTTATAATGAAATCATAACTTTGTACTTTCTAGTTTTAATTATATTATAACTTATACAATAACTAATTATAATATTATCTTTAAAGATCAAAATAACATTACCCTTTTTAATTGTTCCATTTTATCTTGTATTTTAATGTATTCGTATATATGTATATTTTATAATAAACTTGTAACTTTCTTAATAAGAATATTACATCTAGTTTATACATGTGTATTTTAACTTAAACTAATTAAAATACGTATAAACTTATTCTATCTTTTAGAATTCAATTTTACCTAATAAATAAAAATTCCGAAAATTTAAACACATATATATAAATAATTAAATACACCTAGTTAATTTTAGAACTTAAAAATTAACATCCTCTTTATCAATTCCCTAAATTAATTAGATGAACCCTAATCTTGTTTTTGACCAATCAAAACTAGGGTTTTTACTTTCTTGATCAAAGACATTATTATAATTAAAAGACTAATATTAATCAATCCTTTTTAAACAATAAACTTTGTTTAAATTCTAAGATAGATTATAACTTTTAATAAATTTATTTAAACTCTTTAAATTAAACCTTATAGACAATAAAACTTTGTCTAAATTACTAGGTTTAAAGAACTAGCTTTTAATAAATCTATCAAAATAATAATTAAACCTTTTAGACATAAACTTGTCTAATTAACTAGGTTTTAGACTATTATCCTAATTAATACTTTTAAACTATTAAACTTAAACTAGTTTAATGTTCTAGGGTTCTTTAGGGTTTCGAAATTCTTAAGTCTAGGAAACTTTTCCACCAATTAAACTAGGCTAGTTTAATAAACTTGGTGTCCAAGTATTCCTCTAGATTTCGAAATCTCTAAGGGATTAGGAAAGAATCCATTTGATCAATTAAGCAAATCTTGTTTAACATACTTGATCCTAGGGTTTTCCTAAGTCACGAAAGAAATTCAAGGGATTATGGAAAGAATCCTTTTGATCAATTAAACATATCTTGTTTAACATACTTGATCCTAGGGTTTTCCTATGGTTTTCGAAAATTTGCTAGGGTTTCTACAAACCTTCTTGACCAATTAAACTTAGACTAGTTTAATGTTCTTGGTCCTAGGGTTCTTCCCTTTTTCGAAAATTATGAAGAAGAAGAAGAAAACTTGAAACAAAAAAAAAAAACTTAAAATTATAGTAAACAAACAATCTTTGTTAATCTAGTCTAGATATCTAAACCAACGCTCTGATACCACTGTAGGGTTTCATAACACTGATCGACCACTTGGGTCAACCTCCTAGTAAACTTGGTTCGACCAAACTGACCAAGAACATGAACTTGTTCTTGACCGGTTAAAACCAACTAGCTAATTTAATCCCTAAATGCGGAACTGGGATTAAACCTAATCCTTAAACCCTAAAGGATTGGGATGTTGGAGAACTAGATTAGGTTAACAAGAAAGAAACCTTGTACGAAGAACTCGAACACACACATTGCTTATGTGGTTCGTTCGACCATCAACCAAAGAACCCTAGGGTTCTTTGGGCGAATTCGTCCAAGAGGGAGAAGGGAGAAAAGGGTTTCCCAAAACATACCTTGTTGATTGCTTAAGATAGATCCACTGATGATGAACAAGTCGAGAGATCTTCTAGTTGATCTAAGCAATGAACTTGGATCTTCAAGACTTGAAGAACACGAAGAACACGAAGAACGAAGAACACAAAACTTGTGTTCTTGTCTAGTTTCGGCCGAAGCCAAGGGAGAGGAGGAGAGGGATTTCGTGAGGTGGTGTAAGGGAATGATTAGGTATAAATGAAACCTTAAGCCTTCTATTTATAATAGAATAAGTTTCATTTAAGTCCTCCTAGTTTAATTAAGATTAATCTCTTAATTAAACTTATCCTTTTACACTTTCATCCCTCATAGTTTAACTAGTTTATTATTGTTGCACTTAACTATTAAATATCTAGTATTAAACACTAATAATTCGGTACCCATATACACGAATTATATACTTGTATTTATACTTTCAATAATTAATTATATAATAACCTTTATATAATTTATACAACAATATCATCCAATTACTATATGATTTAATAGCTTTAAATCATATCACGGATAATCTATAATTAACACATTGTATATTTACTCAACTAGTAAATGTACAACTGCTTGTATTAATTAGTTAGTTAAACTAATCTAGTAATAAGTTAAACTTAACTTAATACTTAACTGATTCATAATGACTATTA
The DNA here is from genome assembly GCA_963853835.1 of Calendula officinalis. NCBI lineage: Eukaryota > Viridiplantae > Streptophyta > Magnoliopsida > Asterales > Asteraceae > Calendula > Calendula officinalis. The sequence goes on from OY970828.1 coordinate 37,305,654, forward strand.
TGAATCATTCCTCTTCGTAGTATCATTGCTTATCTTGCTCGTATTACATGTACTCACCGGTGTGACCCTTAAGTGTTTCGTAGGTGTGGATGTGTCATCATAGGTTGACTGAATGTGCACATAGTTCCGTCACCAACTGCTCAGGGGGAGACTGAAACTGTCCAACCACAGCAAGTTAATACTTAGCCTCCTGCTCAAGAACAAAACAACTTGTAGATTATATTCTTTAGGCCTTTAATATGGCCTATTGCTGATGATGATGATGAACATCCGGTGCCATCTCAAAACTTTCTAAACTTTGCACTGGATGTAGCACACAAAGAAAGCTTTTCATCATCATCCTCAGATGATGAAGAGCCTCCAAGAAAACCAATCTCTCCTCAGGCTGAAGGACCTTCTAGAGTTCCTAGAAGACCAATAACCAGAAGAATGTTGAAAGTGGTTATGTCCTCAGAATCAAGTGAAGAACCAGATCCAACTCCTCTGATTTCTAGACCAAGAAGATCTACTCAGTATACTGTGGAAAAGAGTGATGTTGTGAATGAGATTGAGGCTCAGAGATTCTTCCATGTTAAGGAAGAGAATCCTGACACTGAGTCTGATACAGATGTTCCAAGGAAATCTCATACTGTAAGAAGAACAGGAGATGAACTTCTTCAACTATACTGGAACATTGTTGCTCAAAGAACAAGGTATAGGGAGACCAGGATGAGTATGCTGAGGAATAGGGTATTCCCAAATGTAAAGGAGATAAACTGGCTGAACATGTATGTCAACAAAATAAAAGTCAAAACCGTTGACCAGTCCATAGTTGCATTCTGCACTGGACCAGTCAGTCCTCCTATGAAGATTTTTCTTCATGACATTCAGAATATGGGACTCATAGACTGGGTGAAGATTTCCAGATTAATCAAAGAGCTACCATCAAGATCCTCAGAAGCCCAAGTAATGATGGATGAAATCTGGGCTGTCTCTGTTGTATGCTATGAACAAGGCATTTTGTACCAAGCAGACTATAGGGCACTCAGGGTGATGACTGAGCTGTAAAGAACAACAAGCCCGAGTGCCTTAATACTTTCAGGATCTTTAACTCATACTCTGTTCCCCCTAACTTAATCTTTCAGGATCAAAAGAGCACCATATATCCAACCTCTGGATATATGTACACTGACTCAGAAGATAGGGAAGGCTTCATTACTGAAGCAGATCTGCCAAAGGCCCCTATTAGTCATCTGGTGGGTTTGAAATGGATGATAACCAAGAAGGAGGACTATTGGTTCAGAAAGAAGATTGTTGTTATACTGAACAATAGGCATGATGAACTGAAGAAAAGAGAAGAGTTCATCCACATAAAGAAAGAAGTCTTCTATGAGTTTGAATCAATCAACAAGCAGTGAAAAAGAAGACTATGCTGCCTGATTTTTTGTTTTGTATTATTCTCTTTGTAAATTGTTTTGTTATCATTAGATAGGGGGAGATTGTTAAGGCAAAAAGCCTTACCCCTTTGGAATCTTTAGATAACAAAACAACCTAGACTAGCTTAAGATAGATAGTAGATTATATATGCTAAGTTTAGGAGTGATACTAAGTTTGGCCAGTATTGGCCACTCAGTATCAGCACTCAGTATTGGAAATCCAATACTAAGTAGAAGGACTGAGTTACAGTCAGCATTGTAACTGACTAAGATCAAATCCCTTGATCTTAGTTATTTCCTTAGTTTAGTCCTTCGGTTACTCCTTAGCCCATTATGTAAGATCTCTATATCGTTATAAATAGAGATCATCTTGCAAAGGAGAACTTACCAATTCACTTTACACTTTCATATCCTATTGTAATTGATCAGTGGTATTGCTATTCCGCAGCATACCACACTTAGTGGAATTATACATTGACTAAAATCTTGTTCTAAACATTATTTGTCTTAAAGTATTAATAATCCAATCAATTAACTAAGTAATCCAGGGTTGTTGTGACCTAACACTCTTCTTGCATAGCTTCTACCCAGTCTTCATCTAATAAGGCTTCATCAGCTTTCTTTGGTTCCATGGTAGATAGAAAGCTTGAGAATAAACAAAAATTTGTAGTGGCTTGGGGTTCAAATGCTAACTTTCTTCTGGTTTGGACACCTTGTTCAATAGGACCAATGATATTTGAGTGTGGATGGTCTCTATGTTCCCTTAGATTATTTCCTAAGGGAGCATTTGAAGCAAGGTCAACACCATCTTGTTAGACTGGAGAATTGTCTGTCGGATACTGATGATGTGTTTTGTTCAGTATGAGACAGTTCAGGTTGCTGGTTTTCTTCATTTTGCAAATTTGAGGTGGAATCTTGGAATGTGTTGGATGTTTTACCTTCTTCATAAGTGGAGTTATTAAGATCAAGATTTGAGAACTCAGTGTCGGGGTTCTCAGAGATGGGAACCTCAGTATAAGTTGCAGTTCTTCCATACTGAGTTGTATCTTGATCAGCATCACTCATACCATGTGAGACATAATATGGGTGAGAATTGGGCTGGTCAACATTGGAGTTTTCAGGATTACATAAGGTTTCTATACCACTTATGTCCTCCTTTGCTGAAGTAGAATACTCATCCTGATTTTCATCAAAAGTAACATGGATGGATTCTTCAATCACCTTTGTTGAGATAACATACACTAAGAAGACCTTGGAGTGTGGTGAGTAGCCCATGAACACGCCTTCATTTGCTTTGGGAGGAAACTTGTTGAGATTTTGTTTAGTACTGAGTACAAAACATTTGCTTCCAAAGATGTGGAAGTACTACACATTAGGAACTCTGCCATGATATAAGTCATAAGGAGTCGTGTGGTGTCTCTAGACTATAGTGGCTCTGTTCTGTGTAAAATTTGTACAGTTTACAGCTTCAGCCCAGAAGCTCAGTGCCAGTCTAGCATGGCATAACAAAGTTCTTGCAGCTTCAATCAGTGTTCTATTCTTCCTTTCTACAACACTATTTTGTTGTGGTGTATAGGCTGCAGATAAGTTTTGTACGATTCCTTTGTCTTCATAGAAATCTGCCATTACTGAATTCTTGAACTCAGTACCATGGTCACGTCTTAGTTGCTTGACCTTGTTGCCCTTCTGAAGTTCTTCTCTATTTATGAAGGCAATGATTTCTGTGGTAGCATCTGATTTGGTCTTAAGGAAGATGACCCAAGTGTATCTTGAGTATTCATCTACCAAGACCAATGTATAGATCTTTTTGGCCAGAGATGGTGTACTGATGGGGCCAAAAAGATCCATATGTATCATTGTAAGAGGTTCATTAATAAAATGGTTGACTTTTGATTTAAATGAACTCTTCTTCTGCTTCCCCATTTCAAATGTTGTACACAATTTATCTTTTGAATATGTAATTGTGTGCAACCCTCTCACCGACTTCTGTTGGAATACGCTTCACGTGTATAACATATAGTTATATGGCTAGTAGTTTGTGATCCTAAAGGGTCACACACTTAAACACTTAACATCATAAGATATATAGTGTAATTAGGGTAATTACATTATATATCAATATAAGCTACATGCTTATATATAAGTTTAATATTAAATGTTAATATTGAAACCTTATTGTGAGCAAACTAGAAGGAACAAAAGATAAGGACTGTGTGTAAATATAGATCAATGGTTTATGGAAATCATTAATGGGAATTATGGCACCATTATGGGGAGTAAATGGCTCCATAAACTCCCTCTCTTGCCCCTCTTTTGGCTGCGGCACACACACACACACACACCATCTTTTGCTTCCATTTGCTTGAAGAAAGAACTAGCATTCTCTAGTGGTGTTCTTGCAAGTGTTGTGTGAATCATTCTTTAGAGGTATTCTCCTTTAGAATACTTGGTTTCGGTCATCATCTCCATCCATCCATTCCAGAAAGATCAAAGACTTCTAGGGTATGAAATGTTCTTCTTAACTCTTTGATTTTGATTATAGTTTGATTGTATGATTAACATCAAGATCCGTTTATGGTGATTTAATTATTTCCGCTGCGTTTCTTAATTGTTTTAACCAAAAATCACCAATAGTGGTATCACGAGTCATTATATTAATCATATAATTAGCTAGATTTTGTGAAAAGTGGCAAAAATCAATCTTTTTTGGTGTATAAAATTACTGATCGGAACATATTAAAACCCTACGGGTTTTTTCAATTTTTTTATTCGGTTTTTTTTTATCAAAAGTGGGTTAAAACTTGTATTTTTGGAACCCAATTGCCATTTATTACAAAATCACATCAAAAAATTAATCTAGTTTATTGAATTTTTTGATTAATTGGCTTGGAATTACTTGTTTAATTTCATTTTTGATATGGCAAAACATGTATTTTTTCCATATCTCAAGCCAAATCCTTGTCAATTGTTGCTTGTTTGTGAAAACCGAAGAAAGCCTAGACCTTTGTGAATGAATGTGTTGCTTGTTTGGTTGTTTTGGTTGATTTGGGAAAAGCTGTGTTTTTGGCTTAAATTGTTGTAATTTTGTTTCAATTTTTTCTTGTATTTTTGGTGCCATGTTTTGGGGAAAATTTCATTGTAAGAGTAATTAGAATAGTTTTATTTTATTTCTTTGTATTTTGTAATTTGTTGACCAAAGATGGAGAGAAAATGAGGACAAAACAACAATTTTCGGCACCTCCTGTGCAGCTGCACGAAAACAGACTTTCCCGGAGATTGGCTATTCCGTTTGACCTGAAACCACCGCCAAAAGTTCCGCAACTCAGAGACCTACAACTTTACAGAAGGCGGGGAAGACCACCGCAGAGGCCTTCAGTGACTTTTCGGGCCTTGAAGTCAGTCTGAATTTTCTGGCAAAATGTAATTTTTCACAATTGTTGGTTTCTACTTGCCCATGAATGTCATGAGGGCAAGTGGGAGCCCATTGGGTTTATGTAGGCCCGTTTGGGTTCATGTTGGCCCGCCCCCTAGTTTGACCCTTCGGTCCGTCGTGATGACTCACGTGACCGAACCTAGGATTTCATCGGTCGAGGTTTGCACAAAATTTGTTGCATGTTTTATTTATGTTTGTGGTTGTTTTCTTTTATATTAGATACAAGTAATAAAAAAAATTAAAATATGATTTTAGACACAAACATTAAAACATCCAAACCTTTTATCATCTATGATTACTTGTTAATCATTCATGATTAATCTTTAATCTAAAATTGTTTTGAGATTAAACCAAGTTTAAATACGATTTGAAACTTAACCCCTAATAACCGTTAAATGTTTTTACCGTTTATTAAACGACTTATGAAGTGGTATGAATGAATTACATGATTCATTCATATCTTAATAAAATTTTATTCATTAAAATTTAAACATACCTAAAATTTAAGTCACGCCGTCCAATCGGTTAATAATCACTTGCTTCTATTTATGAATTCACGTGAGACGTGGTTTGAATTTAGATCCGAGGTCATTATTCTCTACGGTGAGACCTAGATCTATTTTGACATGATTTCACATTGGATGACTTAATTGAGTTAACAGTGAGGCCTTGACTCGAGGCGAAGATGCGACAAACATGCCACTTGACCCTAGATGCTTGTTCACTAGGTGCCATGAAGTCCCATACCTCTAAGAGTTGCACTTGTAATGTAATTGTTGATCGCCACCTACCTATTGGATCTATCATCTCTAGCAGATCAACTGATGCGATGATAGAAGCTCAATGGGATCTTAGCTTTTAATTAAAATTAATTGGGTAGTTAATTTATTACAAGAAATTATTATTGAAAATACTAATTAATGAACTTTGTAATTTTGTAGATGACTTCAAACAATCAAACCCTAACACACACCACCATTCGTTCCGTTCTCAAAAAAGAGAAACTTGATGGAACGAACTTTGTGGATTGGTCTCGTAACCTAAGGATTGTCCTTAGGGCTGAGCACAAGTACCACCATTTGGAGGAGGCGCTGCCCCCTGCCCCTGCTGCTACCGCCACTGCTACTATTCGTGCAACCTATACCAAAAGGTATAATGAACAACAGGAAGTTGCCGCGCTTATGCTAGTGAGCATGATTCCCGAGATTCAAAAGAATCTAGAGGACCTCACTGCATTTGATATGATGCGTGACCTAAAGGCCATGTATCAAAAGCAAGCCGAGCAGGAACTCTTTGACACTATCAAAGCCTTCCACGCTTGCAAGTAGGAGGAGGGACAGTCTGTTAGCTCTTATCTCTTGAAGATGAAGAGCTACTTAGACCAAATTGAGAAGCTTGGTTACGCTATGCCGCACATCATTGGGATTAGCTTGATTCTAACGTCCCTAAACAAGGATTTTGCACCGTTTATCATGACTTATCATATGCATAGTATGGGGAAGACATTCGCCGAATTACATGCTATGGTGAAACAAACGGAAGCAAGCCTACCCAAGAAAACTCCGACCCCTACTGTCCTTGCTATAAGGCAAGGAAAGATCCAAAAACCAAAACTGCAAGTAGTTGCGAAGGTCCAAGGCAAGGGAAAGCAAGCTTACAAGCCCAAGCCAAAGGTTCCCCCACCTACTTAAAAGGAGCACCCTGCTAAGGAGCTTGCTTGCCATCACTGCGGTGAAACAGGCCATTGGAGGAGGAATTGTCCTGCCTACCTGGCGGAGTTGATGAAGAACAAAGCCAACAAGGTTGGCACATCAGGTATCTTCACAATAGAACTATATGCTTTCCCTAAGAAATCATGGGTATGACACTGGTTGTGGAACTCACATTTGTAATACCATGCAGGGTCTAAGGGGAAGTAGAAAGCCAAACCATCGAGATTTGGATTTGTACGTAGGCAATGGGATGCGTGCACCGGTCGAAGCTATAAGAAGCTATGATTTAATCCTTCCTAGTGGTTTAATTGTTGTATTAGACAATTGTCACTATGCGCCTAGTATTACTAGGGGTATAGTATCGCTTTCTTGTTTGTGGAATAATGGTTTTATTCATACGTTTACGGATTATGCTATTCCTCGTGATGGTATCTTTGAGATTGACATGCATAATCGTATCACAAACAGTAGTTCTATTTATACATGTAGCAACAAGAAATCCAAGAAGAACTTGGATTCTACTTTCCTATGGCATTGCCGCCTTTGCCACGTTAACAAGAAACGCGTTTTGAAATTACAAAAGGATGGACATATAAAATCAGATGATTCTGAATCATTTGATAAATGTGTTTCTTGTATATCTAGTAAAATGGCGCGCAAGCCTTTCTCCCATGTAGGCGAAAGAGCCAATGATCTGCTTGGACTCATACATACTGATGTATGTGGCCCTTTTAGAACTCGAACTAGGAAAGGTGCTACCTACTTCATTACTTTCACTGACGACTTTAGTCATTATGGTTATGTTTACTTGATTAAACATAAACATGAAACCTTTGAAACGTTCAAAGCTTTCCAAAATGAAGTAGAAAATCAACTCGGCAAGAAGATAAAGGCTCTTCGTTCTGATCGAGGAGGGGAGTACATGAGCCATGAGTTTCAAGCCCATCTTAAGAATTGTGGGATTGTCTCACAATTCACTCCCCCTTATACACCACAGCATAATGGTGTATCAGAGAGGAGAAATCGCACCTTGCTTGACATGGTCCGGTCGATGATGAGTCCCACCACTCTGCCTCTTTCCTTTTGGGGTTATGCACTCAAATTGGCTGCTCGCATACTGAATATGGTTCCCACCAAGAAGGTTGAAAAGACACCATATGAGACATGGCATGGAAAGTCCCTAACTTGTCTTACTTGAAGGTCTGGGGTTGTGAGGCTCTCGTGAAATGAGACACGCCAAACAAACTTGAACCCAGAGCTGTCAAGTGTATCTTTATAGGATACCCTGAGGAAACGATGGGCTACTATTTCTACTACCCACCTGAGGAAAAAGTAATTATTGCTCGTTATGCTGAGTTTCTTGAGAGCAATCTCATTTCACAAGAAGCAAGTGGGAGTACCATCGACTTTGATGAGATTCCAAGCGATGAAGATGCACAACCTATTGTAGATACTAGCGAACATCAAGATGAGGCTGAACATGAAACTGTTCCTGTTACACCTCAAAATGATGTAGTCCCCGTTCGAAGGTCCGCAAGGACACCTCATGCACCTGAACGATATGGTTTCCAAGTCGATGCTGAGGAGCTAAGTTTAGGGGATCATAATGAACCCCCTAACTATCGAGCTGCATTATCAGATTATGAATCTGACAAATGGCTTGATGCTATGAACGGGGAAATGCAATCCATAAAAGATAACCAAGTATGGACTTTGGTTGATCTTCCTCCTAACAGTAAGACTGTTGGTAGCAAGTGGCTCTTCAAGAAGAAGACTGACATGGATGGCAACGTACACACCTATAAAGCTCGATTGGTAGCAAAAGGTTACACTCAAACCTACGGGATTGACTATGATGAAACCTTCTCGCCTGTTGCCGACGTTAGAGCTATTAGGATTGTCATAGCCATAGCAGCGTACTATGACTATGAGATTTGGCAAATGGATGTTAAAACTGCTTTCCTAAATGGACACCTTGATGAAGATGTCTATATGGTTCAGCCTGAGGGTTTTGTTAATACAAAACACCCAAAGAAAGTATGTAAGCTTCAAAGGTCCATTTATGGACTAAAGCAAGCATCCAGAAGTTGGAACAAAAGATTCGACGAGGAAGTCAAAACGTTTGGCTTTACTCATAATCCCGACGAGCCATGTGTATATGTAAGAGCTAGTGGGAGCATTGTCGTCTTTCTAATCCTATACGTCGATGACATACTACTCATAGGAAATAACATTCCAATGCTACAAGATGTAAAATCCTGGCTTGGGAAGTGCTTCTCTATGAAGGATCTTGGGGAAGCGGCATATATACTTGGTATAAAGATCTATCGAGATCGATCAAAGCGGTTAATCGGACTAAGTCAAAGTGCGTACATTGTTAAGATTCTAAAACGGTTTAGAATGGATGCTTCCAAACGTGGAAGTCTCCCTATGCAACACAATGTATACTTGAGTAAGACTCAAGGACCGTCCTCACCTGATGAGATGAAACGTATGTGTGATGTCCCATATGCCTCGGCAGTAGGACCTATCATGTATGCTGTACGGTGCACAAGACCTGATGTAGCGTTCTCTCAGAACCTTACAAGCCGATATCAACAGAATCCAGGTGAGAGTCACTAGACTGCTGTTAAGAACATATTGAAGTATCTCAAAATGAACTAAGCGTTACTTGTTATTCTGACGCTAGTTTTGAGACTAATAGAGATGATTCCAAATCTCAAACGGGATATGTTTTCGTTTTGAACGGAGGCGCTGTTGATTGGAAAAGTGCGAAGCAGAGCACTATCGCCATGTCTTCTACAGAAGCTGAATACCTTGCAACTACTGAAGCTGCAATGGAAGCTGTTTGGATGAGGAAATTCATTTCTGGGCTTGGAGTTGTCCCCAGTAATGAAAGACCTATGGATATGTACTGTGATAACACAGGTGCTATCATCATTGCCAACGAACCCGGTGTTCAGAATGGCGCCAGACATTACCGGAGGAAGGTTCACTACATTAGAGATGTGATCCTAATGGGAGATGTACGCTTGCTCAAAGTTCATACTAATGACAACTTAGCTGACCCCTTCACGAAGCCAATGTCATGTACCAAACATATTGAGCATGCTAGAAACATTGGACTTCGACCAGCTAGTAGTTTCATGTAATCTGTTTTAGTATTTGGATAATGGAATATTGAGCAGTTTTTATTGGAATAAATTGAGATATTTGATATGATCGTTTTTATATGAATATCTAATGTGTTCTATATTTGCATGTTTATATCAATGAATATTTACTGCGTTTTATATTCTAAATTGTCCATTCTCATATTAATAGTATGGGAATATTATTAAGACAAATCTGAGGGCATTGATGACATTATCTTAATATGACTAAGGATGATGAAATCAAACTCACATGTTGTTCATATTGATGCACAATTGGACTGACCCAACCTATGAGAAATCACTTCCTGGATTTATGTCACAAGTGAATCTCACAAAGGCTTTGTCACTTATCCTCTTACTTAAGATGCAAGTTGGTTTGTGTATGTAGAGGGGCAAACTTTGATATGGTTAAACGCTGACCTGAATAAGGCTGCTATAACAACCATTATCGGGCTTGTCATTAAGCATATGACAGACACGTGCAGTCAACAAAGAATTTGTTCCTCCACGCATGTGGATTAGATACTACTGGGCCCCTCGATGATTTGAATAGATGTATTTGTGGCCACACCCAAAAGGTAATCAAGATGAATCTTGATTGGTTTTGGCAATCTACTTCAATGTATAGATCGAGAAACAGAATCGTTGAAATTTTTGATTGACATTGTTAGGTCACAACAACCCTAGATTACTTATATAATTGATATTATAATTAGACTTAAGACAATTAAAGTGATGAACACAGTATTAGAGTCAAATGTGTAATTCCACTATGTGTGGTATGCTACGGAATAGCAATACCACTGATCAATTACAAAGATGTTTTCAGGTAAAGGGTGAGTTCTCCTTTGCAAGATGATCTCTATTTATAATGGTATAGAGATCTTACATAATGTGCAAAGGAGTAACCGAAAGGGAAATGACTAAGATCAAGGGATTTGATCTTAGACATTACAAGACTGACTGTAACTCAGTCCTTCTACTCAGTATTGGCTTTCCAATACTGAGTGCTGATACTGAGTGGCCAATACTGGCCAAACTCAGTATCACTCCTAAACTTGGCATACTGAATCTACTATTTATTCTAAGCTAGTCTAGGTTAATTTGTTATCTAAAGATTCCAAAGGGGTAAGGCTTTTTGCCTTAACAATCTCCCCCTATCTAATGATATCAAAATAATTTACAAAGAGAATAATACAAAATAAAAAACTCAGGCAGCATAGTCTTCTTTTTCACTGTTTGTTGATTGATTCAAACTCATAGAAGACTTCTTTCTTTATGTGGATGAACTCTTCTCTTTTCTTCAGTTCATCCTGCCTGTTATTCAGCACATCAACTATCTTCTTTCTGAACCAAGAGTCCTCTTTCTTGGTTATCATCCATTTCAAGCCCACCAGATGACTAATAGGGGCCTTTGGCAAATCTGCTTCAGTAATGAAGCATTCCCTATCTTCTGAGTCAGTATACATATATCCAGAAGTTGGATATATGATGCTCTTTTGATCCTGAAAGATTAAATTTGGGGGAACAGAGTATGAGTTAATGATCCTGAAAGTATTAAGGCACTCAGGCTTGTTGTTCTTTACAGCCTCGGTCATTACATTGAGTGCCCTATAGTCTGCTTGATACAAAATGCCTTGTTCAAAGCATACAGCAGATACAGCCCAGATTTCATCCATCATAACTTGGGCTTCTGAGGATCTTGATGGTAACTCCTTAATTAATCTGGCAATCTTCACCCAGTCTTGGAGTCCCATATTCTGAATGTCATGAAGAAAAATCTTAATAGGAGGACTGACTGGTCCAGTGTAGACTGCAACTATGGACTTGTCAATGGTTTTGACTTTTATTTTGTTGACATACATGTTCAGCCAGCATACCTCCTTCACATTTGGGAATAATCTATTCCTCAGCATACTCATCATGTTCTCCCTATATCTTGTTCTTTGAGCAACGATGTTCCAGTATTGTTGAAGAACTTCATCTCCTGTTCTTCTTATAGTGTGAGGTTTCCATGGAACATCTGCATCAGAATCAGTATCAAGATCTTCTTCCTTAACAGGAAAGAATCTTTGGGCCTCAATCTCATCCTCAGCATCACTCTTTTCCTCAGTATACTGAATAGATCTTCTTGGTCTAGAAATCAGAGGAGTTGGATCTGATTCCTCACTTAATTCTGAGGACATAACCACTTATGACATTCTTCTGGTTATTGGTCTTCTAGGAACCCTAGAAGGTCCTTCAGCTTGAGGAGAGATTGGCTTTTTTGGAGGCTCTTCTTCATCACTTGAATCTGAGGAGCTTTCTTTATTTGCTACATCCAGTGCAAAGTTTAAAAAGTTTTGAGATGGCACTGGATGTTCTTCATCATCATCAGCAACATGCCAGAGAAAAGGCCTATAAACTATAATCTGCAAGTTATTTGGTTCTTGAGCAGGAGGCTCAGTATTAACTTGTTGTGGTTGGTCGGTTTCAGTCTCCCCTGAGCAGTTGGCTCAGATACCTCTTCAAGTTGTTCCAGAACTGACATTCCTCTTATTCTTCTTGTCTCATACTGAAACCTAAGTGATTGGTCAGTATGAGGAGTCTGCTGATGTTGTTGTTGTTGTTGCTGTGGAGGTTGATCTTCATTTATTTTTCTTCTTTTCTCCCCCTGAGCAGATGGCTCAGGTTGATCAACCTCTTCTTCTCTTTGTCTCTTCTCCCCTTATTGTTATCATTTGATGGGGAGGGAAGAGGTTCAGTATCACCACCTATGTCCCCCTGTTGATCATCAGGTGTTGGGGAGGGCATAGGTTCAGTGGCAGCATCATGTTCACCCTCAGTATTGGCATGGGAGGGTGATCTTCTGGGCTCAGTATCAGGGCCTTCTTCATCATTGGTTCCACCAAGTGGAGACGGTGGAGGTAGTGGAGGATGTTGTTGTTGCTGAAGAAGTGCCACCGACTATTTTAATGAGTCTATCTCAGTACTCATTGCATCCATCCTAGCCAGAATATTATTCTGAGTGTTGTGCATGTCCAGGACATGGTTGAGAATTGTTTGTAGCGCCCCTTGCACTTCCTGAGACTGAGTGGCTTGTGCTCTATGACCATGCACAGATGGTGCTAAAGAAAACAAAATGTAAACTGGTTAGAATGAAAAGTTTATCAAATAGAATTGTGGTGTTGTTAAATTTTATAATCATGTAAACCGAATTTCTAAGTCTGTATTTCATCTGGTTCATGATGAAATATTGTGAACTTGTGCATAGCATGTGTAAGAAGTATTTATTAAAAGTGAGTGTGAATATTTGAGTAGCTCAGTATAGGATAGGTCACATTTACTAAAAGGTTTTGGTTTGGGAAATCGAAGCCTGGGATGTGCTTCTTGTTATTTTAAATGTTTATCACTCGGTATCAGAGTGATAACAGAAATGTGGCTTAAACCCATGGAAATTTTTTGGCTTATGTGGCTTAAAAGGTTTGTGATTATTTCTTGAATTATGTGACCCTACTCAAAATAAGTAGGACATCTTTCAAGCAGCACCACTGGGTGTAAGTATGACATCACCACCATTGTCTCTTAAAATGTAGATTGACAATGATCATTTAAGTGCTCAGTGTATGAATTTTGCATAGCAACAGTGGGCTAACTATGTTGGCCATAATTGGATATATATTTGAAAGTTCGTTTTAGACTTTGATCAGTATTGAGTAGGTATTGGCCAATACTTAGTCTCTATTTGGGGAAGATATAAATATATAAAAGTTTGAGAGTATTTTAGAAATTCATACCTGAGACTTTGTCAGATTCCCTTCGAGCATCTGCAGATGTCGGTGCTGGATCATCTAGATTTTGATTTGAGGCACCAGCACCTTCAGGAGCCTCTTCTCGTCTATCAGGTGCACCTTCCAGTATATTTTGCTCAAACTGTATCTCCACATCAAGAGGAACATGAGGTTCCTCAATTTGTTGAGCAATGGGTTCTGGTTCAGGACCTGGAAGGTCAGCAGTGGGTGCAACGAGACTCTGTGCTTGAAGAGATGCAGTCAAAGATGGAACATTAGTGGGTTGCATCTCTTCTGATGATAAACACCCCATTATCACTGGAGATAAGTTTCTTCTTCTCAGGACAACTGGTGTTTCTTCTGTGGACTCAGTATCAGGATCTGATGCAGTATGAGGAGAATCAGGATCATGTTCAATTTGAGGAATGTGTGGTGGTTCTTGTGCCGGTTCTGGTTGAGCATCCACTATCTCAACATCTTGAGCATCATTTCCACCATCACCACTATCATCATCATTATCATGATCATCATCAGCATTTTCTGATCCAGTATCAGAATGTTCTTCATCATTAATGTGTGCCTGTACAATAGCCCACATGGAGTGACTCAGTACAGGCTCTCCTTCTCTTGGCCTGTAAAAATATATCTTCTCATGTAAGGGAGGAAGATCTGCTCTTGGACTATTGAATTCATCATATACATGAGCAGGCATAGAATTCTGAAAAATGAGAGATAAAAATCCGCAAAAAGGAACATTAATTCTCTAATTTGAGCTTGAACCACAGAAGCAAGTTCATTAAATATGAGTCTGGCATAATAAATGTCCCGACCATGGTACATGGCATGGACAATCTGCATCCCGAAGTCATTGATTTGATGCAAAGCTCCTATCTTGTGGGTCATACACCGAATGAGTGTAGAAATTAAAACAGCCCACATTGGACCAAACTCGTTCCTTTTAATTATGCATGTTGTTCCTCTTCGTCCAATAAATGGTAACATTGAGCGAGCCTCTGTTCGATCAACAAAGGGCTCATACTGAGCGTGAGCGAGAAGACTCAGTGTTTCCCGAATGATAGCAGTTGAAACAAAAGCTCGATGTTGATCTCGAATAATCCAACCAGTAATCATGTCTGGAGAATCGAGTTTAACCGAGTACCAAAATTCACACAGCATCTCTGGATATATCGCTCGAGGAGATAGAATCAACGCACGAGTGATAGGACAGTGCTTCAAGTAAGTTACGATGTGAGTGAATTCAGGACAAGCCCACGCCTGAGGAATATTGAAATTAGCGGTTACGTTGTTCCTCGCAAACTTGGGTAATTCATCCTTTCGAAATTGGGTCGCCGGTGCAGCCTCTGGTGCAAAGAATCTATAATTTGCCATCTGCGATTTTGATTAAGTAATTGCTTGCAAAGAGAAAGTAGAAACGTTAATCGCAGAGAGAATTGAAAGAGAAAGTATGAAATAACTGATAGAAAATTTTAAAGAAAGAAAAGAAACGGTTATTTATACTTTAATTAGAGAAAATTACGGTATTGGGAAGTAAAACCGGCTGATTTGATAGTCTTATCCTGTTCCAACAGTAACTTTCTTATTAAGAAAGGTTACCGTTAGGGAGTATGAAGATTAAAATTCAGTTTTACCACTCCAGGACTTCAATACCGAGTTTAAAAAAAATTAAATTAAAAAAATTAAAAAATTATAAACATTTAATTTAATCTATAAATTAATAAAAAAATAAAAATTATTAAAATTTGATAAATCAGACGAGTGATACTGAGTGGGTCAGTATTGAAACCAATACTGAGAGGTCAGTATCAGAAAATTTGAAGGAAAATTAAGGATTCAGCATACCCAATTGCCCTAGTAAGTACATAAACCTTTCCTCAGAGAGAGGTTTAGTAAACACATCGGCCAATTGGTCATCTGTATGAACGAAATCTACCTCAACCTTACCCTTTTCCACATTATCCCGAATAAAGTGGTGTCTGATATCAATGTGCTTTATTCTTGAGTAATGGACTGGGTTTTCAGTGATAGCAATAGCACTCTTGTTATCACAATGAATAGGTGTCTTCTGGAAATTGAACCCATAGTCCATTAGTTAATACTGCATCCGGCCACAAGAATTGAGCACAACAACTTCCTGCAGCAACATATTCTGCTTCTGCAGTGGAAGTTGCAACTGAGTTTTGCTTCTTGGATGACCAACCAACTAGTCTACCAACGAGGAATTGACATCCTCCACTTGTGCTTTTCCTGTCCAACCTACAACCTGCAAAATTTGCATCTGTATACCCTTCAAGGTCAAAGTTTGAGTCTTTCGGATACCAAAGACCCATGTTAGGAGTACCTGAAAGATATCTAAAAATGCGCTTAACAGCTTTCATATGTGATTCTTTAGGATCAGCCTGATACCGAGCACACAAACAAGTTGCAAACATGATATCAGGCCTGCTAGCTGTTAAGTAAAGTAAATAACCAATCATACCTCTGTATGTGGATTCACATACTGGTTTACCAGATCTTTACTTATTTTATCCTGAGTACCCATAGGAGTGTGAATGGAAGATAAATTTTCAAATTTGTATTTCTTTAGCATGTCATGCACATACTTACTCTGATTTATAAAAGTGCCATCAGGCTTTTGATCAACTTGTAAACAAAGAAAGTAAGTAAGTTCACCCATCATACTCATCTGATACTGAGATGACATTATCTTAGCAAACCAATCACACATTGACGTGTCAGTGGAGCCAAAGATAATATCATCTACATATATTTGAATAAGTAAAATGTCAGAACCTTTCCTTTTTGAAAATAGTGTTTTGTCAATTTTACCTCTTATAAATTTATTTTCAATTAAGTACTCAGACAGGGTATCATACCAGGCTCTTGGAGCTTGTTTGAGCCCATATAATGCTTTATCAAGCTTGAAAACATAATTAGGAAATTTAGGATCAACAAAACCTAGTAGTTGTTTAACATAAACTTCCTCTTGTAGCTTTCCATTAAGGAATGCACTCTTGACATCCATCTGATAAACTTTGAAGTTCTTGAAAGCTGCTTATGCAAGATACAGCCTTATAGCTTCAATTCTTGCAACTGGTGCAAAAGTTTCATCATAGTCAATGCCTTCTTCTTGCATGTAACCCTGAGCTACCAGTCTAGCTTTGTTTCTAATGACAACACCATCCTTGTCCATCTTGTTTCTGAACACCCACTTAGTACCAATAATAGTTTTGCCAGCAGGAAGTGGTACTAAGTTCCAAACTTTGTTTCTTTCAAACTCTGTCAGTTCTTCTTGCATAGCTTCTACCCAGTCTTCATCTAATAAAGCTTCATCAGCTTTCTTTGGTTCCATGGTAGATAGGAAGCTTGAAAAGAAGCAAAAGTTTTTAGTTGCTTGGGGTTCAAACTCTAACTTTCTTCCTGTTTGGACACCTTGTTCAAGAGGACCAATAATATTAGAATGTGGATGATCTATGTGTTCCCTTAGATTGTCTCCTAAGGGAGCATTTGAAGCAAGGTCAACAATATCTTGTTGCACTGATGTGTTGTCTGCCTGATACCGAGCTGAAATCAGGTCGGTATTAGACAGTTTAGGTTGCTGTTCTTCTTGATTTTGCAGATCCGAGGTGGATTCTTGAAAGGTACTGGAAGATTCACCTTCTTCATAGGTAGAATTGTTCAGATCAATTATTGGGAACTCAGTATTGGGGTTCTCAGATATGTGAACTTCAGTATTTGATGCATTTGAGTTATACTGAGTTCTTTCTTGATCAGTGTCACTCATACCATGATCAACATAGTATGGGTGAGACTTGGGCTGTTCAGCAATTGAGTTTTCTGGATTACATAGAATGTCTATGCCACTTATGTCATCCTTTGCTGAGTTAGAATGCTCATTCTGATCTTCATCAAACATGACATGAATGGATTCTACAATCATCTTAGTTGAGATGATATACACTCTGAAAGCTTTAGAGTGTGGAGAATAGCCCATGAACACACCTTCATTTGCTTTGGGAGCAAATTTGTTGAGATTTTGTTTAGTACTGAGTACAAAACATTTACTCCCAAAGATGTGAAAGAACTCCACATTAGGAACCTTGCCATTGTATAACTCATAAGGAGTCTTTTGATGTCTCTGGACTATTGTAGCTCTGTTCTGAGTAAAATTTGCACAGTTGACAACTTCTGCCCAGAAGCTCAGTGCCAGTCCAGCATGGCATAACAAAGTTCTTGCAGCTTCAATTAATGTTCTATTATTTCTTTCTACAACACCATTTTCTTGTGGTGTGCATGCTGCAAAGAAGTTTTGAACGATTCCTTTTTCTTCACAGAAATCTGCTAATACTGAGTTCTTAAACTCAGTACCATGGTCACTTCTTAGTTGCTTGACCTTGTTGCCTTTCTGTAGTTCTTCTCTTTTCATAAAGGAAATGATTTCTGTTGTTGCATCTGATTTGGTCTTGAGAAAGATGACCCAAGTATATCTTGAGAATTCATCAACCAATACTAAAGTATAGATCTTTTTGGCCAAAGATGGTGTGCTGATGGGGCCAAAAAGATCCATATGTATCATTGTAAGAGCTTCATTAATGGAATGATTGACCTTTGACTTGAATGAACTCTTCTTATGCTTGCCCATTTCACATGCTGAGCATAACTTATCTTTTGAATAAGTAATAGTGGGCAACCCTCTCACCAGTTTCTTCATACTGAGCTCATTTATATTTCTGAAATTTATATGAGAGAGTTTCTTGTGCCACAACCAGTTCAGTTCTGGCTTGACTTTAGAAAGCAGGCAAACTCGAATAGTAGGGTCTATTTCAGATAGGTTGACCACATAGACATCTTTTTCTCTTCTAGCAATGAGTACAGGTTGCCCTTTATCATTGTAGATGATTCCTGCAACCTTCCTGAAACGAGCTTCATTGTCATCATCACACATCTGACTGATACTGAGCAGATTGTGTTTAAGACCCTCTACATAGGCAACCCTTTTAAAAGTTATGTTGACTGGCTTAATTACTCCATACCCTCTTGTTTTTCCAATTGAATCATCTCCAAACTTGACAGAAGGACCCTTCTCTGGTGTATAGTGTAGAAGGTATTCCATACTGTCAGTCATGTGTCTTGAGCAGCCACTATGTAAGTACCATTTTCTGTCACCCTGCACAAGACACAAAATAAGGATTAGTTCTTTTTAGGAACCCATTTTTAAATGGGACCTTTGGTAGGAGAAACAGGGGTAGACTTGATCTCTTTTGTTGGAGAGGTCGGTATCACTTCAGGGGAAACCTTGGAGGTTTTCTTTGGTGATACTGACTTGGTTTCTCTCTTTTTCTTTGGTACTGAGTACCTAGGACTTGAGAGATCAGTCCAGCATTCATCTCCTTTATGTCCAGTATGATGACATCTATAACATTTTCTAGGTCTGTTTCTGAACTTATTTTCATAAGGAATTTTAGAAAATTGTTTGACTTTTGGTTGATCAGTATGAGTAAGTTTAGCAAACTTTTGACTTAAAACTTTGATCTGATCACCGATAGATTTTAAAATGTTATTTTTGTCATTTTTTATTGGTGTTTTAGTGTTATGTTTGACTAGTTTAATAGGAGATTGATCTGGTGTCTTCTTTTTATTTGGTAGAGAAGTCTTTTTAATATTAGACTTCTTGTTTTTGCCACTTGAAGATCCTGTTGAAGTTGATTTCTGGTTATCATGTTTTAGAATGACAACTTGAACAGGTTCTTTAATTTGTTGAGTAGTTGACTTTTCTGTTCCTGCAACCTCAGTATTAGATAGAACATTTTGAGTAGAAGTGCTTTTATTTTCATTATATATCTCAAAAGTGGTTGTGTTAAATAAAACTTCAAATGGAGGAACAGCAGAAGTATCATACTGCACAACTTCGAGGTCAGTATCAGAAATTTCTTTTTCAGGAAATTCAATACTGAGCTATTGTAATTTAGTATAAAACTTAGAACATATGGAAGGACCAATTGGTTTTTAAAAAATAATTTTATCCTCATCATCTGACTCAGTTTGACATCCAACTTCACAAAAAGTTTTTGCTTTTATAAACTGAATAGGGTTCATATCAGAATATTCTTCAAATAAATCAGCAAAATTATGTCTATTTTTTAACTGAGGATCAACACCAAGTGCAACCCTCACATTTTCTGGAAATTGTTGATTTAGACATTTATTTAATTTAATCGATGCATTTCCCCAAGATTTACACTAATTTTCAAATTTTTCTTTTTCTAACTTGTGTAAATGAGCTTTATCAGCTAATCTTTGGTTATGTCTTGTAAGTTTAAAAAATTTAATTCTAAATCTTTAAATTTTGCTAATTTATCTAAGTGTTCATTATTTACCCTTTCAAGTTCAAGAATTGTTAATTTTAAGGCTTTTTCTCTCTGTACTAAAGTTTTAAGATCAACAATCATATACTCAAAAATCTTTTCTTTTTCATTCACTGAATAAGTTTGAAAGGAACTCACCTTGTAATACTGAGTGGAATCCCAATCAGTATGAACACTCATCCTCTCAGCTTCTTTGATATCCTTTTCAAAGGAGCTCTTCAAATCATCTTCAGTGAAAGCCATAAAGGCTTTGTTTTCAACCTCTTCCTCATCATCACTAAGCTCTTCATCCATCCACGCTTCAGAGTAAAGTGTTTGATGAGGTGCTCCATTCCCTGCTGCATTCTTGCCCTTGCTCCAGTTCTTTAGCTTGACATACTTGTCTCTATACCGTTTAGCTCGGTATGCAATCTTGTCATTCTGATCAGTTTCAGTTGACTTAGTATGACAATTAGCAGCAATGTGCCCAGGCTTTCCACACCTATAGCAAAGACCTGATCTTGGGTCAGTATTGGAAGAGCTAACACCAAGCCTCTTCTTTTTCAACTGATCCAGCTTAATATACATAAGAGCCATTTGGGTTTCAAGCTCTTCTGCTTCAGCATCAGCAAGATCAACTTCTGGTTCTTCAGGCTCAGTTACAGTATATGCCTGTTGCACAACTAGAGCCATGCCAGTGGAAGACTTGTCAGTTTTCTTCCAGTTGATCAGTCTTGCATCATTGTTCTCCTCATGATTCAACATTAGACCATACAAAGTTTGAAGAGTGTATGACTCAATGTTGTTAGCAGCATTGACAGAATTTGTCATACCAAGAAACTGTTGAGGAAGACTATCCAAGAACTTTTGAACAAGCTCTCCTTCCTCCTTCACAATGCCTACACTGATTAAATCATGGATAACAGTATTGAACCTGTTATAGAGAGTGGTGATGTCTTCATTTGGACTTGAGAAGAAGTTTTCATACTTCCTCCTCATGTTGCTTTTCCTCTGCAACTTCACCTTTGGTGTGCCTTCATAGGTGACTGACAGGCTATCCCACATAGCCTTTGCTGTTGGCAATTTCATAATTGCATTGAGTATTTCTTTGGTAACAGCATTACCGATCACCCCCTTTGCTTTGGAGTCTAAACTGTATCACTGACGGTCAGTATCAGTCCATGTGTGCTTCAGTTTAGGAACTGTTCTTGTGCTCTCAGGAGCATCATCAGTAGCAGCAACGAGTTCCACAGTTTGCGGAATGATAGGACCATCATTCAGCACAGTGAGCATCTCATGATGAATAGATTCAAGATACCACTGAGCTTTAAGCTTCCATTGATGGAAATCTTTTCCATCAAAGATGGGCACTCCCTTTCCATACATAACAGGTGCAATGATTGTAGACATTTTGGATTTTTGAGTGTTTGAAGGATAGATATAAGGAATGGCTGCAAGGGTAATAGATCGACTAAATAAGGATTTATTTAGCCTACTCTGATACCAGTTGTTAGGTCACAACAACCCTGGATTACTTATATAATTGATGTTATAATTAGACTTAAGACAATTAAAGTGATGAACACGGTATTAGAGTCAAATGTGTAATTCCACTAAGTGTGGTATGCTGCGGAATAGCAATACCACTGATCAATTACAAAGATGTATTCGTGTAAAGTAAATTGGCGAGTTCTCCTTTGCAAGATGATCTCTATTTATAATGGTATAGAGATCTTACATAATGTGCAAAGGAGTAACCGAAGGACTAAGCTAGGGAAATGGCTAGCATCAAGGGATTTGATCTTAGACGTTACAAGACTAACTGTAACTCAGTCCTTCTACTCAGTATTGGCTTTCCAATACTGAGTGCTGATACTGAGTGGCCAATACTGGCCAAACTCAATATCACTCCTAAACTTAGCATACTGAATCTATTATTTATTCTAAGCTAGTCTAGGTTGTTTTGTTATCTAAAGATTCCAAAGGGGTAAGGCTTTTTGCCTTAACAGACATTAATCCTTGTCTAAAATTCAACATAGTATCAGTAACAAAAGGATAACTGCTCGAAAAACTTTGAACAAAGATTTTATGAAACTCCTCATGTACTTCTAGGGGCATTGGCGGGTTGCTAGACTCTAACCTTTGCTTGTATAACTACTTGATGTTATCACGTGCGCAAGTGGGAGCTGTTGGAATATGCTTCACGCGTATAACATATAGTTATATGGCTAGTAGTTTGTGAGCCTAAAGGGTCACACACTTAAACACTTAACACCATAAGATATATAGTGTAATTAGGGTAATTACATTATATATCAATATAAGCTACATGCTTATATATAAGTTTAATATTAAATGTTAATATTGAAACCTTATTGTGAGCAAACTAGAAGGAACAAAAGATAGGGACGTGTGTAAATATAGATCAATGGTTTATGGAATTCATTAATGGGAATTACCCAGCGCCTTTGATACTTGGTGGATGACCCCCCGTTCTTTCTAGTGGCTTTTTCTATGGCACCATTATGGAGAGTAAATGGCTCCATAAACTCCCTCTCTAACCCCCTCTCTTGGCCGCGGCACACACACACACACTCCATCTTTTGCTTCCATTTGCTTAAAGAAAGAACTAGCATTCTCTAGTGGTGTTCTTGCAAGTGTTGTGTGGATCATTCTTTAGAGGTATTCTCCTTTAGAAACATGGTTTCGGTCATCATCTCCATCCATCCATTCCACAAAGATCAAAGGCTTCTATGGTATGAAATGTTCTTCCTAACTCTTTGATTTTGATTATAGTTTGATTGTATGATTAATATCAAGATCCGTTTATGGTGATTTAATTATTTCCGCTGCGTTTGTTAATTGTTTTAACCAAAAATCACCAATAACTTCTTCATATTGAGCTCATTGATGTTTCTGAAATTGATGTGAGAGAGTTTCTTGTGCCACATCCAGTTCAGTTCTGGATTGACTTAAGAAAGCAGGCAAACTCTGATAGTAGGGTCTAGTTCAGAAAAGTGACCACATAGACATCTTTCTCTCTTCGAGCAATGAGTACGGGTTGTCCCTTCTCATTATAGATGATCCCTGCAGTCTTCCTGAAACGAGCTTCATTCTCATCATCACACATCTGGCTGATACTGATCAGATTGTGTTTAAGACCCTCTACATAGGCAACTGTTTTAAAAGTTATGTTGCTTGCTTTGATTACTCCATATCCTCTTGTTTTCCCTACTGAGTCATCCCCAAACTTCTCTGGTGTATAATTTAGAAGGCATTCCATGCTGCCAGTCATGTGTCTTGAGCAGCCACTATCAAGGTACCATTTTCTATCACCCTGCACAAGACACAAAATAAGGATTAGTTCCTTTTAGGAACCCATTTTTGAATGGGACCTTTGGTAGGAGAAACAGGTTTAGACTTAATCTCTTTAGATGGAGAGGTCAGTATCACTTCAGGAGAAACCTTGGAGGTTTTCTTTGGTGATACTGACTTATTTTCTCTCTAATTCTTCGATATTGACTACCTAGGATTTGAGAGATCAGTACAGCATTCATCTCCTTTATGACCAGTATGATGACATCTATAACATTTTCTAGGCCTATTTCTGAACATATTTTCATAAGGAATCTTAGAAAATTGTTTTTCTTTTGGTTGATCAGTATGAGTTAGTTTTGAAAAAATTTGTCTTAAAAATTTAATCTGATCACCAATAGATTTTAAAATGCTATTTTTGTCATTTTTAATAGGTGGTCTAATATTATTTTTAACACTTTTTGGAGGAGATGGATCTGGTTTCTTCTTTTTATTTGGCAAAGAAGTCTTATTTTGTTTACACTTCTTGTCTTTGCCACTTGAAGATCCTGTTGAAGTTGTTTTTTTGATTATCATGTTTTAGAATGACAACTTTAACAGGTTCATTTGGTTCTTAGTACATGAATCATATGTTTCTGCAACTTCAGTATCAGTTATAGAACTAGGTGTAGAAGTTGTTTCATTTGTATTATATTTTTCAAAAGTAGTAGTATTAAATAATAATTCAAATGGTGGAACAACAGAAGTGTCATACTGCACTACATCGGGTTCAGTATCAGAAATTTCTTTTTCAGGAAATTCAATACCGAGCTCTTGTAGTTCAGTATAGCACTTTGAACAGATTGAGGGACCAACAGGTTGATCAAAAATAATTTTGTCCTCATCATCTGACTCAGTTTGACATCCAACTTCACAAAATGTTTTAGATTTAACAAACTGAATTTGATTCATGTCTGAAAATTCTTCGAATAAATCAGCAAAATTGTTTCTACTTTTTAATTGAGGATCAACACCGAGTGCAGCACTCACATTTTCTGGAAATTGTTGATTTAGACATTTATTTAATTTTATAGAAGCATTTCCCGAAGATTTACACTGATCTTCTAATTTTTCTTTTTCAAGTTTATGTAAATGAGCTTTATCAGCTAATCTTTGGTTCATATCTTGTAAGCTTAAAAAATTTAATTCTAAATCTTTAAATTTTGCTAATTTATCTAAGTTTTCATTGTTTACCCTTTCAAGTTCAAGAATAGTTAATTTTAAAGCTTTTTCTTTCTGAACTAAAGTTTTAAGATCAACAATCATGTACTCAAATTTTTTTTCTTTTTCATTCACTGAATAAGTTTGAAAGGCACTCACCTTGTACAACTGAGTGGAATCCCAATCACTGTGAACACTCATCCTCTCAGCCTCTTTGATGTCTTTTTCAAAGGTGCTCTTCAAATCTTCTTCAGTGAAAGCCATAAATTAAGGCTTTGTTCTCAACTTCTTCCTCATCATCACTGAGCTCTTCATCTATCCAAGCTTCAGAGTACAGTGCTTGATGAGGTGCTCCATTCCCCGATGCACCCTTTCCCTTGCTCCAGTTCTTCAACTTGACATACTTGTCCCTGTACCGTTTAGCTCGGTATGCAATCTTATTATTCTGATCAGTTTCAGATGTCTTAGTATGACAGTTGGCAGCAATGTGTCTAGGCTTTCCACGTTGTAACATAGACATGATCTTGGGTCAGTATTGGAAGAGCTAACACCCAGCCTCTTCTTTTTCAACTGATCCAACTTCATGGACATGAGAGCCATTTGAGTTTCTAGCTCTTCTGCCTCAACATTATCAATGAGAGTATAGGCCTGTTGAACAACTAAGGTCATGCCAGTGGAAATCAAACCATACAGTGTTGGATTATTCTAGCAGCATTATTCAAGAAATTTTGACAGAGGTCAAGGAATTGTTCTCCTCATGATTCTCCTCATGATTCAACATCAAACCATACAGTGTTGGAAGAGTGTATGTTTCGATGTTGTTAGCAGCATTGACAGAGTTTGTCATGTCAAGGAATTGTTGAGGAAGACTGTCCAAGAAATTTTGACAGAGGTCTCCTTCTTCCTTCACAATCCCTACACTGATAAGATCATGGATAACATTATTGAACCTGTTATAGAGAGAGGTGATGTCTTCATTAAAATTTGAGAAGAAATTTTCGTATTCCCTTCTCATGTTGCTCTTTCTTTGCAACTTCACCTTTGTTGTTCCTACATAGGTGATGGTTAAGCTATCCCACATAGCTTTTGCAGTTGGTAGCTGCATGACTGCAGTAAGGATTTCTTTGGTAACTGCATTACCAATCACACCTTTGGCTCTAGAGTCAAGACTGAACAACTGTCGGTCAGTATCAGTCCATGTATGCTTCAGTTTTGGTGTAGTTCTTGTGCCTGCAGGAGCATCATAAGTGGCTGCAATGGGTTCCACAGTTTGTGGAATGATGGGACCATCGGTCAGCACAGTGATCATTTCACAATGAATGATTTCAAGATACCATTGTGCTTTCAACTTCCATTGATGAAAGTCTTAGCCATCAAAGATGGGCACTCCCTTTCCGGACATAACTGGTGCAATTATGGAAGAAATTTTTGATTTTGTGGGCTGGGAAGGGTAAGTATATGGAATGGCTGCCAGGGTAATAGATCGACTAAATAAGAGTTTATTTAGCCTGCTCTGATACCAGTTGTTAGGTCACAACAACCCTGGATTACTTATATAATTGATAGATTAATTATGCTTAAGACAGTTTAAGTGATTAACACAGTATTATAGTCAAATGTATAACTCCACTAAGTGTGGCTTGTTGCGGAAAAATAAGACCACTGATCAATTACAAAGTATGAACGTGTAAAGTGAATTGGTGAATACTCCATTGCCAAGTGATCTCTATTTATAGAGTTATAGAGATCTTACAAGATAGGCAAGGAGTTGTGGATGGACTGATATAAGGAAAGTGACCAAGATCAAAGGGATTTGATATGGTAAGTTAAACTTGGAAATTTTAACTCAGTCCTTCCACTCAGTATTGGGTTCCAATACTGAGTTCCAATACTGAGCAGCCAATACTGCCTAATCAGTATTGCACCAGGACTTAGCTAATTTATTCTACAAACTAATCTAAGCTAGTCTAGGTTGTCTTGTTATCTAAGATCCTAATGGGGTCAGGTTTTTTTCCTTAACAAACCCAACCCACTCCATCACTAAATATAGCCCAAAAAGAATCCAGTTCCACCACTCAATCAATATCACCACAAAATGTCCTGAATGTGTCCCATGTACATGAGATTGAACCTCAGAGTGCTACTCTTCACTCTGAGGTAGACCGATCTAAAAGCCAAATAATTTCTAAAACTTATAAAAGGAAGAGAACTTCCAAAAAGGACACTAGGGACCAACTGAGTCAAACCCCAGGCTCCAAGAGTTGTCCTCCAAGGAGTAGAGAGGGCATGAGGAAAGGGCTCTCACTACTGATGCACCAAAGGTTGGTGCACAGGCTAGTGAGAACATCATTAGGACCCGAACCTCGGCAACTTTAAATGATGAATCATCATTTGAGGAAGCACTTAAAGGACCCCGGTGCGAAGAAACCACAAGGGGAGGTACCTCTGCTTCTACTAGGCAAAAGAGGGTATCTAAATCACCTAATTAATCACCAAGCAGTGATGAGGGTAGAATGAAACAATCTGAATTGATGGAAAGGATGGAAAACCTTAAAGCCAATGTACCAAATCAGCCCAATGATTTACCTAGAAGGAATGAGGGTAGCATTGAACTAAACCAATTGACGGATATGATGTAAAACCTTGAAACCACTATACAAAATTGTCATACATTAATCAACAATCAAGGCAGAACCATGAGCTACATGAAACACTACATCAACTCCATGAATAGAAGAATGAAAAGATTCGAATACATGCTTCAAAGGCAATCTTCTATTATTCGAAAGTTGAAGAAGAAGGTTGATGGTAGTGATACTCCACAAGTTGAGATCACTAAGGGGGGAAGGATCAAATTCAAGATATGATTGACACTTCAATAGCAGCAGCAACCTCCCTCTTAAATCTTAAAGAAGCTCATGGTGAAACCGGTCAAGTGATGAAGACCTTGATAGAGGAGTTAGAAGTATGGAGGAAGATGTATTTGTGTCTGCACCACAATCACCGGTAGTAGAACATGAACCTTCTCCAATTATTACTGATCCCATGGATACTACTGAGGTACTGGAACAAACCGAAGTAATTACTACTGACCCTATTGAAGAAGAAACACAAGAAGTATCATCAGTAGAAATTCCTTCAACAGCAGCAACAAATATTCCAGTAACTACTGATGTCATACCAGTAGTAACAACAGAAGAAACCTCACCAGTAGTAGACTCCTTAAACATGCAACTGGTAATTTACAGACCTTTCAATGTCTTATCATTATTACCAGTAGTTACTACTGAGTTTGTACCAGTATCAACACAAGTACCAGTTATTACTGACTCAGCAGTAGTAACCACAACACCAGCAGAACAGAAAGTAATTCTCCCAGATTTTGACGCTGATGTCAACTGGGAAGAGGTAGATGAATGTGAATTACCTCCTCACCCAAAGATTCTAACTGAAGACAAGATTCACAAGTTTGATCCAGATCTTGAAATACATCCAGTTAGAGATATGAAGTTTGTACATCTTCCACAATGTGTTGGAAAAGGAAAAGTTGCTTTTGATGATGATTTTCCACACAGAGCACTAGGTCACCACACGGTTAATAATATAAATATGGGTAGACCTCTAAACAAGATCATTGGAAGGTGAAAAGAATGAGGTATCACAGAAAATGTGCAAAGACTCTTGATTTGGAAAATAAAAAGAAAGCTGAAAGAGAAAAGATTGCAGCTGAAGCCATTCAAGAAATTGAAGAATTTTTTGTAGAAGGTCAACAAGAAGAACTAGACAAACATAAGAAAATTGAAGAAGAATCACTAAATCTTCTTTAAGTCCTAGTTACGGAGTGTAAACAACAAAATGCAGATTTACCTAAAGATATTTGTGATCAAAAGGCAAAGATAGTAGAATATTTAAAATCAAAAGGTCACAGTGCTAAGTCATTTGGAAGAATGAAGATGGTAAATACTGTTGACAAATACTACACTGCAACGAAGAAAGAATTGGCAGAACCAGAGGTCAAAGAAGTTAAACGTACAAAATTAAAAGAAATTGACCCTAATCTGGTGATTAAAAGAAAGAAAATGATTGGTGGATCTTCCAATCAAACTGCAAAGAAAAGAAAATTGATTGATGCTGCAGAATCTGCACAAAAGAAAGCCAAACAAGACTTCCCCATACTTGAAGATCCTCAAGAACTACAACAGAATAATCCAATTATCAACTGGAGGGTGATGAATAATATCATTGATATTATTAGAAAAGACAAAACAATTCAAAGATTTAAAGCTTGGAAGCTATTGATGATGTCACTATCCAGAAGTGATGTTATCACAATGATGAAGATTGAAAAACCAAGACAGTCTAATGATCAATGGAAGAATTCAGGGGCTGGATACTTAACAAAGATGATAGATGCTACCTTTTATCCAGAAAAGTACCCTGAAAGATTTAAAAATGAAGATAATCTCTTTGCATGTAATATTCTTCCCTCGGTCAACATGTATTTCTTTGAGAGGTCAAACAAAAGATGTGAATTGTTCTTAATGGAAAA
This sequence comes from Calendula officinalis, assembly GCA_963853835.1. Lineage (NCBI taxonomy): Eukaryota > Viridiplantae > Streptophyta > Magnoliopsida > Asterales > Asteraceae > Calendula > Calendula officinalis. Next base: position 37,334,565 of record OY970828.1, read on the forward strand.
AGAATACAATCACTCATAGAAGACAATATATCAAGTGATTTGTTGTTCTTTTATAAGAACTCATGATGCAGAACTATATTCAAAAAAGTATAAACAGTTTCTTCAAAAGCATCAAGTGTATATAGATGAACAAAGAAGACTGAGAGATTTAAGAACACAGGGAGAAAAAAGAAGGGCAAGAGAGAAGAAAGAACAAGAAGAAAAGAAACTTGTTTAATTCAAACTGAATTAATAAGTTTATGGGGAGATTGTTAGAATATAAATGATTTATTACTGATGCTACATATACTACTGATCAACTACTTATGGTTGCTAAGGAGTTGATAATGAAGAACAAAAGATACTACTAATGATGCAATTCCTACTGATCAACGATCTACTACTGATGGGTGCAAATACCACTCATGATCGATTATGGAGCAGATCGTGTCCGAGATCTTAGGAAAGTTTGTTTAGAATATAATATCTTTTGTAATTCGATTATAATCTAGTCCTAGAATAACTAGGGTATAATGTTAGGCTTCAAGAACTATTATATATAGTTCCTTATGAATTGTAAACATACGTGTGTATTGATTCGACAATATTAATATACATTGAAGTTTTTTGTGAAAACTGTGCTCTTAATTATTTTCATATAATTTACAATTCATTGTTCTTGATCATCACAATAGTGCTAATCCGCTGTAACTTCTATTCGTGAGTAGATCTGTGTTTCTAATAACTAATAATGTGTTATTCGGTCTGACAAGGTAGAAAATCACATGGGTGTTTTTTGCAATTTTCAGAAGATTGCACAACAATAGATAAACACAGAATCCAGCATCCGTATAACTTTTACAATGTATCATGGGCATGACATGGATAATTATTAATTACTACCTATAAATTTGTATCTTGCTGGTTTAATAAATCCCCTCACAACTTATACGTTCATTTTGAGTTTCATTTTCCTCATACTTGCACTATTAAAATGATTTAAACCCGACCCAATCGTTGGCTGGTAATCACGACAGATATGATTCACAAGATTTTAAATGTCGTTTACCCTATCGTTTCAGTCATCTTGTTTGTCGTTTTTGTGCCTGCTTCTTGGTTGTTCGGTCTCTTGAGGTTTTGCGTCAAATCATTGTATCCTGAAGAGATTGCGGGAAAAGTTATACTAATCACCGGAGCTTCGGCTGGTATCGGCGAGGTAACATAATGTTATGCGAAAGTTAATTAATTGCGTCTATATATATGAGTTAGTATCATACCAAGGATTCTAAAAGACGACATGGCGGCGACAATACACACACGGATGTAAGTCGCGGCGCAAGATAAGATGGCATAAGGCATACCTTTTTTTTCTATATTTGAACAGCATTTTATTACGAACGTTTAGCAATACGCTAGACTAAAACAAAAATAATGGGTTCTTAATCTAGTTTACCCCAAAAAAATTACTTTTTGATTTCTTTGGGTTATCCAATTAAACGAAAATAAAATTATAAAATCAACAATGTCTCATTTAGGAATACTATCATTATCAAATAAAATTAAGTTCCTATACATTTGTTGAAGCATTTGGCGATTGAGTTTGCAAAAGAGGGGGCGAGTTTGGCATTAGTCGCAAGACGAGATAAACAACTTCAAATGGTAGCCCAACAAGCGAGGGCAATGGGATCGCCGGATGTGATTGTGATACCTGCAGATGTTTCTAAGCTTGAGGATTGTAAGAGATTTATTGACGAAAGTATCGAACATTTTGGTAAATGTAAGTCATCACCTTCACATTTATCTATTTTTTGGAACAAAAAATAAGTTTTTATATAAAGGGTTAATTGCAAAGAATAGCAATCAACTATAATCTAACTTCTAATTTCATTAATTATAACAACGATATTCAATATGTTAAAATGAGTTATATGAGTGAGCCAATGAGATAAGAGGTAAACAGTCTAATTTGATCAATTAATTACCAAAATTGCCATCGTAAAAGTTGAGCTAAGCAAAATAAGTTTCATATAGGTTCATATTGACAAAGTTGGTTACCATTATTTGCATTATCTAAGACCGATTTAGCAACATTTATGTTAACATAAAACTATTAAACCGTAGTTAAAAAAAATGGTAACTTGCGTTCCGACTCATTTTGCGGTAGCCCGGAGTCTGCGCAGGTGAACGTCCGTAACCACCAGAGGGGATAAATTGTTTTTGCTCCAAGTGGGATTTGAACTTGGGTCCTGTAAACATTTTTGCCAATGGAGACCAAACTCTTAATACTAGGATACCGGTTTCGTTTTACTAATTATACACTTCTCATACTTGAAGTTGTTTTAAATTCAAAACGATTTCTAAGCACAAGGATAACATGCGAGGAATGTAAGCAGAAAATATGAGAATTCTATATTACTCATCTAAAGTGCTAAACAAGTGAACTTTTGGAGTTGGATTGAAATTAACTACCATGTCATCATGTCTTCTCAATAGTTCTTTCATCTTTGTGATACCTATGCCACTAAATATTGTAGGGAATACACGTATATTACTTGTTTAAACAAAACAAAAAACTACGTATATTATTTAACCCTTTAATATATATACCATAACTAGCTTCATAGCCCGCCCGATTGGGCGGGCGTGTTTCAAAATTTATATTATAGAAAAATATCAACAAATATTAACAATTTTAAAAATGACATAATAATCGATAGCTGTAATGATGAGTTCGTACAAAATTTGATACATGAACAGATGTTACATAAAAATTTACAGACGAAATAAGACTTATTTGTAAACGACATTTGTTGTGTGGGGATGCTTCGATAAATAAAATACATAACAATGAAATAAAAACATAGGAAAACATATCATATGGAAAACAATTGGTTGATTATAAAACATATAATGATAATTTCTAAAAACATATCAATGCAGAATATTTGGCATAAGGCTGCAAAATCTTGATTGTATAATCTTCCTTTCTTTGTTTTGTTTTAAAAATATTTTGATTTTTTTGTGATGAAAAGGTAACCACTGGTATGTAATCACCACATTTTATACTTACAAAATTGTTGATTTGGGTATTATTTGATCACTAACGGGTAAAAATCAGAATGTTAAACTACACGATAATGGCTCACTTTAAAGTCACTCTAAATGTATTTTTAAGCTAGTAAACCTCATAACTCATTTCATATATTAGAAGGTACAACTTTTTAGAGAAAACATGTTTTGGGTCAACCCAGCGTGACCCGAACCGTTTCTTTATAATTCATTTGGGGCATACAAATATATAAATGCTTATAAAGACCAAGTGAAGATTTCTCTCTCTTTAGTTGCTCTCTTCCTTACAGCCTCTCTTGCCTTTAATGCATGCAATTGTTTCCTCTACAGATATAACATTCCGTTTACTATTTGCTCGTTTTCTTTTAATCTTAATCTTGACTTTATATTTCCTACAAAATTACCAAATAAATAGGGATAAAGTTGAAACAATGATGCTCACTTATGATCCTTAAAACAAACTATTAATATAGAGTTAACTACATTTTTTTTTGGCCTAATGTATACAACCTATTAAATCATTTTGTTTAAAAAGTTATATTGCATTTTGGCAAAATTTGTTACTTATCCGTCACGCAACCTAACTCACAATTTACCGATACAAATAACATCATCTTAAATTTCCATATACATTTAAACTCATACCCAAATAAACATCAAATTCAACCAAAATTTGAACTTCAATTTAACAAATCCAAAAACTTATCATATTCAGGTCTGTCAGTCGCATTACGATACAAGTAACAAAAAAACTCAAAAACTAACAAAACCACGGAACTATAACTCAATCAATTAATCTCAAGGATTGATAGCCCATAAATATCACATAAACTTAGCAAGAAAACCCACCAAAGTTTATAAAATATAACACGTACCAACCCCATTTCGGGTTTTTGGTATCTTATAAAAACCTTCAATTATCAGCCTCTGATGACACTCTTTTCCTTTTCTTAATAGTCGTCACTTTCTTAATCTTTTTTACTTTAACTGGTTTTTTCACTTTGACCGCTTTCTTTGACTTTTTTCCAACTATAACACCATCATCAGCAACAATTTGTTTTCCACGAGGTAATGGTTCTACTTCATCATATACATTCCAATTACAAAAAAGCCCCTCGTGTTCAGCAAACTCATTCTGCAACACTTCCCCTGCTCCAGGGAGTAAATTTGTAAATATCACATCACCATTTAAACCGCCTTTTCGTTCCAATAATACTTTATCGGGCCGTATAATTGTACCAAGAATACTACGATTTGGGCTTAAATTCATGATCAGTTTTGTGTTTGTGAGTGTTGAACATGCCATTCCAAATGCAGATTTAATCTGTAAATTAGTCAAATAAAATAACAAAAGGTTATTTTAGACAATTCACCACTTGTATTAAACTATGGAACAACTACTAACCTGGAAATAATTGAAGGAATTTTTGCCTATATCGTTCTTAGGAGCCTATTATCAGATACAAATAGTAAAATAAAATAAATACATTAATTATATTTATAACTTTATAAGTTAGTAATAAAGTCAACTGAAAGATAAATAGAAAACCTGTGGATCCTGGACGGAAATCAGTGACCGCCTGTTTGCATTTACGAATCTGAAAATAGAAAAAACAAAAACAACTTAATATCAAAAAGATATATTAATTAATAATAATAAATATAAAAAAGTAATTACCCTTTGCTCTTCTTTGAGAAGAAGGTTTCATTACAAGATACACCAACATCATTAGTGTTCAATTTACGCCCGTATATATCAAAGAAAGTTACCTACTCCCAAAAAATTAATTAAAAAAATTATACTTTTATATAAAATAAATAAATAAACAAAAGAGTGAGAAACAAAATAATACCAGAAGGACTCCAAGATTATGTTCTGGGGAAGCATGAGTATCGAGCGAATTCTGCATAATCATTTACATAAAAAAATTAATTTAAAAAAAAATCTGAATAAAGATCAAAATAGCATAATATAATAAAAACTCGTTAATAATAACAAAAGGTGTACGTTTTATATAATATGTACCCGTAACATTGCTATTAACATAGCTAGGAGTGCATAAGACCCAATCCCACCAGAATATACCTGCATTAATAAGAGATCGTTAATAATATATTTTAAATAAATATATAAATAAAAACATTATTGTATTTGTAGATGAGACGGAACATACTTCGTTTAACTCCCGTTGTTGCAAAAATACTTTCAGAATCAGACACAATGGCCTTAATGGGGGCCACTTACTTATAGCATCCTGTAAATAAAGTATTTAAAATATATGTAAAAAGCTTCTTTTTTATATAATATTTTTAGACGTATGAAACGAACCTGTATATATTCAGCAGCTTTTGGTCCATTCTCCATATCAAAATTGTTGTAAACAATTAAATTAATAAATAAACTTAACGAAATATATAAAGATATATATGATATCAGATTGTCTTGTCTAACCTTACATCAAATGAAATCCCACTTCTTTTTTCCACAAATTTAATAATTGGCACACGGGCCTTGGCAATAACCTGATATATTTTACAATTAATGTAAATATAAATTATATTAAAACATATAAATGTAAGTAATAATGTATTTACCGACAAATAAAAAGTACCTGAACCTTTTTTGCAACACCTCTTTGTGATAAAGCCCTAGAGAGAGCATGTAAACCCATTTGAGGAGTTCTAATATGCGATTCTAATATAACCATCTACAATTCACCAAGCAGTTATAACATCAAAATAAATACACAATTTATATAACATAAATTCTAAGAATAACACAAATAATGAATTACAGAATTAATTAAGTAAACAATTTAAAACTAAAATTGTCGTACATCAACATCACTGCTTGGCAGGAACAAACCTGTCTTGAATGAACCAAAAACTTCTACCTGCAAAGTAAAGATAAATTATCAATTTTAACATTAATCTTCATTAATATCAATTGTATTGACCTTGCAATTAGGCCAAATATATTTTATAACATCTGAAACACCTTCAACTGTTGTGCTTCGTGACACTTGCTCTTCAGCAGTTGGAGATAGGAAATCACAAAAATCCAATATCTCTGCAAATTCATATTTTAAATAGTTAATATCATAACATCATATAATAACATAGTTCATAAAAGCTTCAAATAACATAGTGTTAAACAGATCAAATCGATAAAAAATATGTATTTGCAATAGTTCAATACTAAATTGATTTGGTTCACAAACTTAACATATAATTGCTAAAATTCTCCGATTTGATTATACTAACAATCACATTGAGCTAGATCCGTAACCCTAATTAATCAGAATGTGTCAAATTTTGAGAAGGAAAAGGGTACCTTTATGAAGCTGAAGCATGGGGCTCTTAAACTTACAATTAGCACGAAACCAACCAGCCTTAATACTGGTCTTCTTCAATAATCGATCTTTCTGCTACTAACAAAAAATGCTTGTTGACCAAGAGGCATATAAATCCTTGCAAACGAAAGAGAGTTTAGCCCTAAGATAGTTGAAATACTGAACCATAAGAAACACCAACAACGATTTTTGAGGTTATGTAATTACCTTTCTGAAAATCGATCGATTCTGCATCATCAACACAAAACTGAGATTTGAATTAAAGTTTATTTCTACTATATGGTGCAAATGAATTAGGGTTTTAAGAAATGTATGTGAATTACCTTTCTGACAATCGATCTAATAGCTCGGCAAGTCGGCATCGTCAACACAAAACTAAAACGTGAATAGACGGAGGTTGAGATCTGCAGGCAGAGGCAGAAGGTTTACCGGCGGTCGTTGAAGGCGGAGCGGTCGTATGAAGCAAGTGAAATTAGGGCTTTGACAGGCTGCAGGTCTCCAAGACGCGAGATATATTCGCTGATTTTTCGGAAAATATTAACCGCTTCCTATATCGTACTGTGAAGTTTGTGAGGGATATCTTGACCAATAAATGATTTACATGTGGCATTGTCCACCAATCAGAGAGCTGCGTATTGATAAGATGTCAAAACTAAATCATATGTAGCTCCATATATAGGTGAAGATTATTGCTTTAGCATGCTGTACAAATTTTCATAACAATTGTATATTATGATGTATGAAATTTTTTATGTGATATAGTCTCCCTTAATTAAATAAGTCAAAATTACATCATCCACTTTCAATTAGTACATAACAAAAATCACTATGATGATAATTACAAAAAATAGTAAGCACATTACCAAATACATTTACTAATATGATAGAAATGTAAGGGTGTATGGATATTTCAAGTAGGTCTCCTAATTAAGAAAGCCAGATATTAGAAATCATAGTTAATTATACGAGATTTAAAGTGTGATTTTTTTACAGTGGATTACGTCGTCAACAATGCTGCCATCGGAACATTTGGTTTATTTGAAGATCAAACTTCTATCCCTGATCATGCTTCCGTCATGGTATTTATCTCTTTTTATATATTTCCTATTTCTATTTTACGCCTTTAAGTTGTTCTATCAAAATAATATGGTAAAAGAAGCAAACTAGATTAAGGTGTTGTTTGTTTGCAAAAACAAAGTGTTGTTTGTTTGCAGTTTAATGGGATCATGTAGCGTTAAATGCTAAATCATTTAACATTCAGTGCATTTGTTTAGCGCCTCTAAAATAAACTTTGTGTTGAATGAGACAACAAAAAAATACTGAATGATTCTAGCTTAGAACATATGTTGAATCATTAACCAGTTAAAATACTTATAAAAGAAATTTTCCACATTTAAAACAAGTTTTGTAAATAGAATCTTAATAATTCAAACAGTTAAATCATTCATCAGTTAATTATTTTGTTCATATTAAACAACACCTTAGTTGGACAAGTAGTCGAATGTGATGCACACTTTTTTCTTCCAGAAATATATGAAATTAGTTAAATTCGATGTATGGATATACTCATTGTCAAAATTTCGTACATAAATCGTGAACAAGCAGTATGGTAACCACATAATGTGACGGTAGTGAAGAGGCGGAATGTAGTGGTTGTTGGTGACGGTTGTTAGGAGAAGGTTGGAGGCGGTGGTTACCGATAATGGCTCCAATATCGGAAGTGGTCGTTATTGCCCTTAGTGGTTGCAAAAGATGGAAGGAAGCCAAAAATTAAATATTGAAATAATTACTAATTTAGACCAAAAAAGGTGAGAGACTTCCAATTTAAATTGATAGACTTCAATCTTCCCAAAATACCTCGTGCGACTTGAGCGACTTGAGCAGTATTAACTGGGAGCAGCACTAACGAGCAGCACTAACTGAGAGCAGCCTTAACGAGCAGCACTAACAGAGCAGTGGTGAGCAGTACTAACAAGCAGTAGTAACAAGGTTGAGCAGTATTAACAAGTAGTAGTAACAAGATTGAGCAGTATTAACGAGCAATACTAACTATTTGAGCAGCACTAACTCGGACACGTGACGGCGTTCTAGTGGAGTTGCACGGTTGCACGCTCGCGGGGGTTGTTGCACGGGGTATTTTGGGAAGATTTGAAACCCAGGTCTATTTTTTGGGAGATTTCATCTCATTTGGTCCAAATTAGGAAATCACCCTTAAAAATTTATAGGTGAACAAACTAAAATTTTAATCGAAAAAATGAGGAATCATAGACCCTTGTAAAACCAACATATTTTTCAAATATAAGATTGCGATATAAAAGTATAAAACTGCCAAAAGTTTTAATTGTAAAAATCTATATATTATTTCAAACTATCAATAACGAAAAATCTGGAAATCTGTCAACAAAACTTAGTCTTGTTTGCAACGGTAATTTTTACATAAACTTTCCTTTTTTTCTTTTTTTAAACAAAAGCATTAAACAATATCACATCTAATTAACTGTACTTAATTTAAAAAAATGTTAATGATAACTTTTAAGACATTGTATAAGAAAATTTTAGGTTCTACAACAACTTTTTTTTAACAGCAAAAAAAAGGCAACGGGTTGAGCTTCGGCATTACCATCACTCCTCGAAAACCATCACACTAAAATAAATAAACTTGATTGCTAGACTAAAAACAATTACAAAAGGTTTAATAACCAGTCCACCCAAAGAATCTTAATTTTATGATTCCTATGGGTGAGCCACGAAAAAAAAAATAACTTAATACTATCAACTAAACTTGACTTAAGCATACAACAACTACTACAACTACTACTAAAAGAACCATCCATCCTAAAAATTATTAACCACTAAGGATTCTTATTTTTAAATATTATTTATACATAAACAACACAATTATCTCTTAATCGTTGGCCTAAAGGCTATGATTATCAAATCCCTTTAAATTATAGCATAATTACATAATGATTGTTACAAAAGATATGTTACTTATGGTTATGGACATAGGGGTGCCCAAATGGTCAACCTGACCCGACCCAACCCAAAATCAAACCTGATTATGCTAGTTGGGTCTCAATTTTGTCGGAATCCGACTAAACCCGACCAATCTGAATCCGACCATCCCAGTTATAATTCCTTAATATCGCCACATTTTTGTTAGTCCATTGCAGCCTTGTTGATCATGTCGCGGCTACAAGGGGCACGGCCCTTTAAGCCCTACCAATTTTGGGCCCGAGTTATACTGTGATGTGTGCCTTGTACGAGTATGTCCTTAGTCCTTACCATTTGATCCGTTTAAAAGCTAAATCTAAAATTCCTTCGGATTACACTAAGAAAGTTCATATTCAGTTGAAGATTCAATTGGAACTTCATAAAAAACTACTGTATACACAATTAAATGGAATTCTAATAGGGCTGTCAAAACCTGGCACGACACAACAAAAATACACGAAACGAAACGAAATTGGGATAAAATCGAAATTTGAATTCGTGTTCGTGTCGTGTAAAACAAACACGAAGTCGTGTCGTGTCGTGTTCGTGTTCAGAGATTAATACAAAATTGACACGATAATTATGATTTTGGGAAATTTAGAAATTTATGTTTTTTGTCGTGTTTTGTCGTGTTTTTAGCATGTAATAAGTAAGAAATTTGATATATTTGTTATTTATCCCGTGTTGTCGTGTTTATCTTTTTTTAATCGTGTCTTGTTCGTGTTAGCCAAATAAAACACGACTTCGTGTCGTGTTGTTTTCGTGTCGAACGAATTCGTGTCGTGTCGTGTTACCCAAAAACACGAAACGATAGCACGATTTGACAGCCCTTTATTCTAATATTACATCGTAATAGATGAAACCTTCGAAATTTGAATAGGAAAATAAAAACATACTTCCTTCGTTTCAAAATAAGTGATACACTTTGAGTTTCATCTTTTATGAGGCAAAAAACTGTAATAAATGTTAAATTAGAATAAATTGGATAGTTAGTGAGTGATGAGTCCCACATATTATGATTAAAATGAGTTTAATTATGTTTAAAAGTAAAAGTAAGTATAAACGAGTCATTTCAGTTTATTAAATGAAATAGTTAGTGGGTATGAGTCCCACTATTTGTTACCAAATAAGGAAAGTTTCAAAATGTCACTTATTTTGAAACACCAAAAAATGAAAATTGTATCACTTATTTTGATTCGTCATTTTCAGGACATAAACTTTTGGGGATCTGTTTATACGACACATTTTGCACTTCCGCATTTAAGAAGGAACAAAGGGAAAATAATCGCTATTTGTTCTTGTGGAAGTTGGTTCGCAAGCCCGAGAGTTAGCCTCTATAATGTGAGTACAAACATTATTTGTATACTTTTGTCTAGATTCGGTATTTAATCGAGTAACTGATTTTTTCTTAAAAATTGTGTTGCAGGCAAGTAAAGCGGCATTACTAAGTTTCTTTGAAACGTTGAGGATTGAAGTCAGTCCAGATATCGATATACGAGTCATAACTCCAGGAATGGTCGAGACGACCTTAAGCAATGAGAAATGGTTAGAGGAGGTACTTCGTTAATTAATAAATCTATCCCACATTTTATCTACAATAGACCAAATGCCATCGTTCTTGTTTCATTGCAACAAGAACCTAAAAATTAGATCTTCCCGTTGCTAAGAAACCTTATACTTCTACTAGATTTTTTGTCGATACAAAAGGATTAAAAAAAGGAGTAACATGATATACAACAAAAATTCTTTAAATTAGTAATGTCAGGACATGAGAGATTTAGTAATATAAAAAGTTATTAATTTAGTGATAAATTAATAATTATTAATTTAAAGAGTTTTTAAATAATTATACGGTATATATCAACTAAAATGGCAAATTAGTCTGAGTCTCTTATAGTTACGTTGCAACAAACCTTGAGACTCAATGTAAATTAGTAACTAATTTGTTCATATGCATTAGAAATCAATAATGACTTTTGAAATACAGTAAATGTAAACAAAAATTTAGTACATATTTTCAGTTTCTATGAATTATAACTTTATGTTTTTTTTGGGACTGAAAACTATAAAAGAATCTCCAAAAAATTACTATAGAGTGAAGGGTATAGTAACAAACCCCTCACGCTAAAGCCTATGTGGCATCAACTTGGCGAGAATATTGGCTCGCCACCACACGCTGTTTGGTGTGAGTGAAAGTGTTCGTGGCTGCAACAACGGAGGAGAGAGGAGAGATGGAGTAATTTTTTAAGGGCATTTTGTGAGTTAGAAGTATTTTGGTGGGTCCCAAAGGAGTATTATTGGTTAGTGATGGTAAAGGGGTATTTGGGGTTTTAAATGTGAAATATAAAATAATGATGTGGCGCTGAGGTGGCGTAGAGGTGACGTTTTGCCTTAAGCCACCACACCTGAAGCTCTTATCTTATTATTTTATCGATTTTTTCAATTTTTTTTAGAGTTAATTGCAAGAATGGTTCCTGTGGTTTGGCCAAATTGCACGTTTGGTCCTTAAATTTCATTAAGTGCAGGCGCAGTACCTATGGTATGCGTTTTGTTGCACCTATGGTCGCTCCCCCTAACTCTGTTAGATTCCAGCCGTTAGTGGACGCATGTACCCCTCACATGAGGGCAATTTGGTCATTTTTAATGTGGTCCCATATTTTCTTCTTTTTCCTCCCTCTTCCTCCCAAATCACATAACACTTTTAACCATTTCTTCATCACCACCGAAGTCCACATAACCTCTCATCCATCAAAACTATTAAAAACAAAATTGAAGAAACTGACCACTGCGATGGTTAGGGTCGACAAAATAACCAAGCTCCTCCATCTCATAATCATCTAACATCGCCATGTTCCTATCTGGTTTCGAGCTCAGCGACAAAAATGACGACGTTCTGTAATCATCATCCTCCAATTCTTTTTCTTCTTCTTCAACTTCTTCTTGCTTCAACTGGCTTCCGCCGTTAATATACAATAAATGATTCGCCGATGAAGTAACGGAGGAAGAAGGGGAGGCGTGGAATTGAAATCGGCGGCGGAGATTTGAAGGTAAGGCGGAGATAGGAGAGCGGTGGAGAGTGAAGAGAGGAGCCAGAGATATGGTTGGAAGGGCTCAATCCTTAATCAGATTCCTTAATCAGCTCACCGAGGATATGGTCTGAAACTTCCGAGGATGGCTCATCGGACCAGCAACGTCTCCTCATTTCTCTCCTATGCTGCCTTTCCGTTGTTACGTGATATGGACTATTTCTATAGAATGAAAACCCAGGTCCCAGAAACAACAAAGAAGATGGAGGGACTCTTGTTATGTTTTGTTACGTAATCTTACGATGTTTGGTAATCTCACAAATGTATAAAAATTGGGGAAGAATTTGAGCGAGAATTGTTGTTTTTATTTGGTTACTAAAATTGGGGAAGAATTATAGGGAGTGTTATTGTGTTCAGAGAAGAAAGAAGAAGATAGATGTGGTAAATTAGGAGGAAGAGGGAGGAAGAAGAAGAAGAAAATGTGGGACCACATTAAAAATGACCAAATTGTCCTCATGTGAGGGGCACATGCGTCCACTAACGGCTGGAATCTAACAGAGTTAGGGGGGAGGGACCATGGGTGCAACAAAACGCATACCATAGATACTGCGCATGCACTTAATGAAATTTAAGGACCAAACGTGCAATTTGACCAAACCACAGAGACCATTCTTGCAATTAACTCTTTTTTTATATTGGCCCAAGATAGAATCGAACAAACTTATTATTTTAGAGAGATTACCAATCTACTGAGTATTAATTTTAAAAAAATTATTGTATATCGAAGATTTTTATCAGAGGAAATAGAAACATTATATTTAAAGATGCAACATTTTAATTCTCAATCCCTTTTATCGGGTTTGTGATTAAGGGTATTTTGTTTCGTTTCGCTTGATTCGTTAAATTGAATGTTACTAGGGACATGCATTGTGGATACCAAGGATAACGGCTATAACGTGTGCCAAGGCAATTGTCGCTAGCACCAAACGTGGAGATACATATTTTACTGCGCCTTCATGGATGAAAACTCTATTTCTATGGAAGATGTTTTTCCCGGAGATTGTCAACTCGATGGTGAACTTCATGTTCATACTTTGGCCGAAGATTTCTTCAAAGAAAAATAATTAAATTGCTCAACTCGGATTTAATTCAACCTATTGATGTCAAGTAAAAGGAGAAATATTTGTAAGTTATGTATGTGTTTTCTTAAAAGGTATTGAACCCATAGATGTGAAATTCTAGTTTTATGGTATTTTATGGGATATTAGTATCTTTGAATAGGTATTTTCTTTTAAAGGAATTCAACTATGTGAATTCGAATCTAATTTAATGGTACTTGTGAATTTTAAGATAAAGTATATCACGAGGTTTAATAAAAGAAAAAGAATATTGAATATTTTATCAGCAAAATAGTAAGGTATTGCTCATGACCTATATATAAGTCATGTGTTCAACTCCCATCGTAGAGAAATGAAGTATATTAGGTGTCGAAAAGTAAAAGACATATGTCCAAATTTTAGAGGATTAAGTTGATAATTAGACCGATTTATTAGGTTATTAGAGAAACGTTCAAGGTAATCCATTATTTTTGTAAAATCTCGAGGGATGAAACTCAGTCATTGGATCAATCAACCCCCAAATCACCACTACCACAACTATCACATGTGATTCAATATATGACCACCACCCCATGTGTATTAAATCACATGTTATTGCACACCGCCGACCACCACCACCGCCAACCTCTTTGGCCACCATTAGCAACCCCCCGCCACTATCGGCTGCTTTCAATCACATGTGATTGTATATCCAGTTACATGTGATTGCGGCGGGTGGTGACGGCGTACGGAGGTGGCGGCGGACGGTGGTGGTAGTGGCCGTCATTGGTGGTTGTGTATTGAATCACATGTGATTTGATGATAGTGATAGTTAATAAAGTTTTTGATCGAATGACTAAGATTTATTTTTTGAAATTATATTTTAACAATGGACTACCTAGAATATAATCCTAAGTTATTATATCATTTTTCTCATATCTATGTCTACTTAATTGGCAAACATGAATCTATATCCGTTTATGTACGTAGTGATTACGTACATAGCTTTATGTAAACACGCCATTCCCGAGTGTTTTTAGTCTGATAAGGTCCAAGAGATTATCACACAAAAGTACAATTGAGACATCTCAATGTACAAACATATATTGCACAAGCAATTACATTCAACATACAAATGGTCCAAGATAGTCAATTTCAGAGCACGATGGCCGAATTTATACTACAGACCCTCAACTAATTGTCTACTGCTAATAACAAACATCACAACTTTATTACTATTAGATCCCTCAAGTACTAGAATATAACCAAAGGGACCCTATATAAAAGCATATGTAACAAACTCCCTTCATGAATTGATCCTTGTCCTCATAAGAATTGTCCTGTATCATAGAAGATCTATAACCATGCTGATTGTATGGTCAACAACAACATTATCACTCACTCTACTCTATTCATCTTCTGGTATCAAACGATGGAAAACGAGTCTGCAATTGTTGTACTTCTAATATATGAAGCCGATATATCAAAACAAGAATTTTGTTGCTGCCATTTTTCAACATCTTCCCAAGTACTAATATACTATCATCCAAATCAGTAACTTCTTTTGTCTTTTTGACATTTTTGAATTTTGACTCGTTGACCCGGTCTTATACTCCCTTCTTTGTATTGACCTCAAGAATGAAGATCAAGCTAATAACAGAGTATCTTACTTTATAAAGCCACTTACGGTAAATGTAAATTCGGTTTTGATTGACTAAAATGACCTGATATTGATTTGTATGAGTGGCTTGTTTTTCTTTGGTGAAATCTTTGTCAACATCATATTCTTTGTCATTAGCAGATTTCAAAACAATGAGCATGAATGGTTTCTGATGTATCAACAGTGTCTTTGAACTTGTATACATTTTGCCAAAGCAACTAAGCACAACATGCCAAACTAAAACTTTAACAAGACCATTTTTCACCCACCAACTAACTCTTTGTCGATTTTAAAAAATTGCCTCATTGACCACTCACCAATCAGTTTAGCTAAGACCAATTGTGGCATTTTGATCACTCCCGCTATTGCAATAGCGGCTGTTAAAGGGAACCGAAGGTAGGTATTTAGGAGATGGGAGTAATGTAGGTGCTTTGTGTAGTTAGGCATGATCAAGTAGAAATTGGACCACAACCTAAAATCAATAGCATAATCTTGAGGCTTAGGAAGTTTTAGACCTCTTGAAGCATACACAAACAGCATACCAGGCCCTAACAGCAACATCAGTTTTGGTTTAGGACTTTCATTTAACACCTAAAACCTTCATTCTTTGAGTACAAACTGATGAAATACTTCTTAATTCTTACCAATTGGTGCCTCGTGTTGTTTAAAACAAGTCCATTGTAAGCAAATTAGGTGAAAGACTGACTTGATTATTGATATGCTTGAATTGAAAATTGTGGTTACTTACGATTGATTTGGTTTTTCCATTTCAATGGTTGATTTAGATTCACAATCTTCCAGGATATTGTTTTCCAATTCAACGATTATATACTCTGATTTATTCTTTCCCTATTGATTTATTCTCCCAAACAATTCATCTCTTCTTCACAATTACCATCGTTCAAAACATATGAAGAATCTGATTTCAAACTTCTAAAAATGCTTCTTTCTTCAGAGATGGTGGTGGTGGAAACGCATCTTCATCTGCATCAATTTTAAGAGTCGATGCTTCTATTTCTGAATTGAACACAAATAAATCATGAACAATTGGTGTTTGCAGATTCTCTTGTCCAGGTAGCACCAACGAATCTGACTTGTTCCTCTCAAGACTCAACAATGTCCGATTCAAAACATCTATCTCAGATTTGTCATCATCTTTCTTCATGAACTTTAATGAATTCCTTAAATTCGTTGTGTTACCTGTGAAAATTGAAGATTCCAGATTAATTGGAGTCTTCATTCTTGAATTGTAATCGGCGATTAACATCCTCATGTTCACCGATAGTTCTTCATGGAAGAATTTCTGCCATTTTGATGTGGTCTCCTCGAGTCTCATCAAAGTTGAGTTTAGATCACGCATTGAAGTCTCCTGCGAAATCAATCGTTGTTCGATTACGTCAATACACTCCATCACTTTCGTATTAGTTATTCGAATCATACACACAGGTGCGAGTTCGAAGCTCAGATACCACTTGATAAGCTCCAAGAGATTATCACACAAAAGTACAATTGAGACAGCTCAATGTACAAACATATATTGCACAAGCAATTACATTCAACATACAAATGGTCCAACACAGTCAATTTCAGAGCACGATGGCCGAATTTATACTACAGACCCTCAACTAATTGTCTACTGCTAATAACAAACATCACAACTTTATTACAATTAGATCCCTCA
Source organism: Calendula officinalis (assembly GCA_963853835.1). Classification (NCBI taxonomy): domain Eukaryota; kingdom Viridiplantae; phylum Streptophyta; class Magnoliopsida; order Asterales; family Asteraceae; genus Calendula; species Calendula officinalis. The sequence continues at coordinate 37,351,424 of OY970828.1, forward strand.
AGTATTAGAATATAACCAAAGGGACCCTATATAAAAGCATATGTAACAGAGTCCCAGAAATTATTAAAATATTCTCAGTTATTTATAAAAAATTAAGATATATTTTGTCTGTTGTAGTGGAGGTGGTAAGCAAATATAGATGCGTGAATTATATCTAAAGATGCGAAACAGTTCAAGTCAATTTTGACAAATTACTATTCTTAGCGTTGGTAGATATCCGAGCTCTCAAGTTGAATAATGTTGAAACCGGATTCCACGAACTACGAACAGGATGGTTCCAACGACGATTCTGCAATCAATCAAGAACTCTAAGTTAAAGGTTCTCAGAGTGGATCCCCGTGAGAACACTCTGACGCCCAAGTCAATATCGATACGAATTAATGGCTTAAGTACCGAAGATAAGAATTGAATGTGTTAGGTGTGAAGTGTTTAATGCAAGTGAGTTGTGTACTTGGAAGGATGCCTAAGGCCATCCTTTATAGTCAATCTGTTTGAGCGGGAAAGTGGAAGCTTTTTCCTTCTACCCAGGGTTCCGACACACCCTCCGGACAAAAGATATAACCACACTCAAGGATCCGCAGGGTAATGACCCAAGCTTTCACCTTAGCCGTCTTTGGGTCTTACCCGCATTTAATGCGCTCTTGCTTCAATATACTTTAACCGGAAAAACGGCTTAGTACGCTACCTATCGTCGGGATTCGTACTTTGAGATCATTCGTCCCGCCTTGTCGTTATTCCCTTTATTAATCCGTTCGGCATTACTATCCTTAAGTCCTTCAAGTTAAAATAAAATAACTCGTGCTTTTTAATTTTAAGTTTATCATTCCTTTCGTTGGTAACCTCCGCTATCTTATCATGCACCTTGGAAAAGTTACCGTTGGGCCTATCCGACCGTTGAGTAACACCCTACGAGTCTTTTCGACTTCGTTTCCTATATATACTTTGCTCTATTCCTCTAAGTTTCCATACTTATTGCAAACCTTATCGATACCCTCTCTCAATTTCCCCTTTTATCTTTTTTCTGATATCGATCCATCATTATGAGGAAAGATAAGAATCCTAAAGAAAAAACCGATAAACCTTCCAGGGAACAGCGAACCGCTCTCAACACCTATACTGGTCTTACTGCGGAGGATTTACCGAAAGTTATCGAGGAGTATCACATCGATGCTCGCATTCAGATTCATCTTCCTGGGGAATTAGATACTAAACTATCTGCTCCGGAAGGGTTCGAACCGTCTATATTCAATATCTTTTGGGCGGGCTTCGGTTTCCGATCGACAATTTCATTCTTTCGCTGCTTCAAGATCTCGGGCTTCATCTGGCCCAACTTGCTCCCAATTCGTTTCGAAAGATCATTGCGTTAATCATGCTGAGTAGGTCTCTAGGCATCCCTCGGTCTACCAAACTGTTTCGTTGTTTCTACGCTGTGACCGACCGAGGTGATTGGGCCGTTTTCACGCTTCGACTAGGTCAGAGCGATCATATCACTGGTTGGAAGGACTCTATCCATGAATGGAAGTATGGGTTCTTGTATGTTGATCGCGCGGATTTTTGTGACGTTGCGCTTCCTTGGGGTACAATAACTGGACGAACGTCTGAGCCGGCTCTTGCATTGACCTCTGAGGAGATTGGCTTTGTGAGGAAGATGTCGACTGTTGTTATAGATTGGGAAGACCCTGATGAAGTTTTCCTTGGGATGGCTGATCTGAGCCCTTACTATTTTCCCAAGGGATTCGTCCTATCTGGCAGATCGATGGTCAGGACATTTCACTATTGCAACGTTTGCAGGTGCCTAAGGGGAGCCCGTTAGTATGACTTCCTGTAGGGAGATAGCTAGTTAAGTTCCTCTCCTGCCTTCTTCATTAAAGCGAGCTTTTTCCTTCCTCACCTGTTGACTTACACGCCCTATTTAATAGGGGCTTAGCGAGTGTTTGAAGCCACTTGCAGGAAAGCCCCTAGGTCAACACAAAGGAGAGGCTAGCAATCGCGTTTAGCCGATTAATTCTTTCTAATAACCATCTCTCATTTACTACCGCTCGTACTCCCTATCTAGGAATTGGCGAATGGACCCGTCGTTCCGTTCCTCCCTCCGTCAGTCGATGTTCTAAGCTCTGAAGGTACTCCAGAGGCGATACCTGAGACTCACCAAGAGCCTTTAAACCTTGATCCTCTGGAATTCAGCACTGAGAGCACCATGGTTCATGACTCACAACAAGAGTCCATCAAACCTCGCAAAGTTCGATCCGTTCGTAATCTTTCAGTAGTCGAGAAAGATAAAACGGTACGCCAAAAAAGGGTTCGAGAAAAGACACCATCGTCTCCGGCTAAGAGATCGAAAGGTGGAGATATTGGTAAGTTTGGACTTCGTATGTATTTTTTCATTGTTACCACTCTGTCTTTTTTTCTTTTTTTTTTAACCAAAAATACGCTATCTATTCGTTTCGCAGGCTTATCTGAATGCACTGTTGTTTCTGATGCTTCCGCTGCTGCTATACCACCGTTCGTGCCTCCAGTGACCGTTAGTTTTAAAGCTTCCTCGCTTGTTGTACCGACCCCTGCAACCGTAACTGCTATTGTGCCTTTGTTTTCTTCAACCGTGATTTTTCCGCCGAAGCCAGCATCTGCTTCCCTAGCCTTTCTGCTTTGGCTACGTTTGGTAGCACCCTGTTTGGCACTGGTCTGCAATTGTCTTCATCTGCAAAATGTCCTCAATCATCACCTTCTGGACGGAGTCAGTCGTCCTTGTTAAACTACCTTATTTTAGGTAATTTAGTGTTGATATCTCCCTTTGTTTATGTTTTGATTTGACGTGCATCCTTTATTTGCAGCTCGCCGAATGCGTCCGGTTACTCCTCCCCGTCCTTCTGCTTCTGTTAGTGAGAGTCCGCCGGAACCCATCGGACTTGTGGAGCCTCCAAAAACTCACGACTTGCAAGCTACTGTCACTTCCACCCCTTCGATTGTTCATGTTTCCGTTAGTCCCGACGTTCCTGAGCGTTCTTTGTCAAAGTTTTCCGATGAAGGTCTTTTTCAAAAGACCAAATCTTATTTGCTGGCTGCCGTTGATTCCCTGTCCAAGCTTCAATCTCGTGATATTCGTGGGTAGCAAGCTTTGCTGACCATAAACGGGAGTTCTCTCGAATCAATCAACTCATGATGACCGCCAAGTCACTCCACCAGAAAGAACTCCGAGAGAAAGAGAAGCTTGCAGACTTGAATAAGAGCCTTGTGGAGGAGAATAAGGATTTATCGTCCGGTTTGGAGGATATGAGGAATTCCTTGATGGCGAAGGATGCCCAAATCCTTGCCTTGAATGCTAATCACAACTCTTTGTCTTCAAGGATTGCAGAGTTGGAGATGCAGGTCATTGTAAAAGACTCGAAATTGAAGGAAGCCCTTGATCGTTGTGAGAATGTTGTTGCTGAAAATGATACGCTGGAGCGTGAGGCTCGCGTTCGTTAACAAGATTTTGAGTGGTTGATGTAGAAAGGAGTTTTTGGCATGGTGCAGGTGTTCATTTCTTCCGACGAGTTTGTGAAAGCCAATACCAACCTTCAGAAGGAGAGTATCCGGTATGGGCAATATGAAGGATGTTTAGATACCCACAGGGCGTAGGTTGATTTGCTTCAGGATGCTAAACTAATCCATGAGTACCCGGATGCCCAGACGAACATTATGAGCTTGTTTGAAGACTTGGTCTCTCCTCACTATCCTTTATTGCAATCGCTTGAGGCCGGTGTTGTATCTTTGGAGGAATTGAAAACCTTAGTTCGCAGGATACCCTCCGGGCCAGAAGATGTGGGAGAGAGCTCTGCTCATGGTCAAGGTCCTCCGACGTCTTAGTTTGTTTCCGCTGGTTTTATGTCTTGTCTTTTTTCTTTTGTGGTATTCTAGGCTTGAATGTTTGTGATCGTTTTGATTTTGAAACCGTCGAAGTTCTTAACCAATGATATTGGTTGTTTTAATTTAATCGTCGCATGTTTGAACTACTTTTTTCGTCGTTATGTCGTCGTATATTATTCGTATAAATTTCTATTTAAATAAGGCGTCCCTTACTTGGAAAATTTATTATGTACGTACTCGTATTTGACCGTCCGGTTTAAATTCGTCCGGACTTAGGGTTATATCTATTTCTAGAATATTAAACCTGCGTAGTTGTTGGGTTTGGAACAGATTTACCATCACTATGTTTGTCACGGAATTACAAACAATTAATACGATAAACTACGAACATAAGGATCGCTTAGATCTACGAATCTAGGGCAACTAGTAATAAATAAATACTTACATTAGCGGTGCTCGGAGATGCTAATCCTTGCGAACGAGTACGAGCCAGAACTTGCCAACGAACTAGGATTCAAGTAAGAAACACTCTACTTGATCACACTCGAGGTTGACAACGAATGAGACAATACACCACAACGTAGTGTAAAGTACCATTGGGAAAACCCAAACGAAACACCACCGAAAAATATTTCGGCGGCGGTACGGCGGCCTGTGGTGGTTCTGCTCGGCGGTCGAACGGACGAAGGGGAGGGGCGGCCGAATAGGTGTAGGGTTCTCAAGTATTGAGATTGGTGTATTAGGTCAATACCCCATGCACCCTATTTATAGGTTTTGGGAAAAACTAGTTTCCTAATTTGAGTCGGGCTTAAATTAACCTAAGCCCGTCTTGTTTAATTAAACCATTAATTAAACCAAGCCCGATATGGAATAACAAGTTAATCACCCATTAACTTATTCCGGTCCACCTAGCCCGTTACACATTCGATTATACATTTAAGCAATGCCCGCTTCGTTTATTCTCGTGTTCGGTTGTGCCCCAAGGCAACCCCTGTAGGACTTTAATTTACGTTAACCAAGTCAAACCGTTTATTTGATGACGTTGGACACCATTTCCAACAGTCTCTCACTTGGACATCTCATCAACTATAAATTTCTATCAAGCATACTTTTAAAGTGTGCAATTAGTGCAGCTGCTGAACTTTGAACTTAATCAGAATACAGTTCCCAAGATAAGTGATCATATGTCCTTCACTTCGCGATATCCCGTTAACTAGAGACACGGACAAACGTCAATCTCTAGTCACGACTATGTTTCCTGATCAAGATTTATGATGACTGATTAGGCCACTAATTGAACTTTCAATTTGGCCATGACCTGCGCAGATTCTTTAATTGTCACATCAAATCAACAGGGAGCCCACATATATCTCTTCTTTCATACTTTTGGAAGAAGGAGTGAATAAACTTCGACTTACATTGTCTCTGCCATAATCGTTACATGACACATGGAAGTACTCTGTATAGCTACCATTTACGAATAGCGTTGGAGCAAACCAATGCATCACGAACTCATACTATGAGACTAATGTATCTAGGTTTTAAGACCTATATGATATTACCGTCTCACTATTACCTTTGAATTTGTCCATGAGGTAATACTCTGAGCATGGGTTGGTCCAACATTTAAACTCTCTATTTAAATGCTCATGAGAGTAGCAGCAATCTCCATGCTATGTTCAATCTTAAGAACAGTCTACTTACTCTCAATGACATCTTAATTCATTTCTCATTCCCATGAGAATGATCGACCGTGGACGTTCAAATGATCTATTAGATCACTTTGGAATTTGTTCTAAACATGCAAAAGTGAAACTCAAATTTAAAATACTATATGAATGATAGAACACTTGCATATTATTTAATCACCATAAATAAATCATTCATTAATACAATTTAATATTTGTAATATAGTTTCAATAAATAAACTAATGCAAGTCACATAGAAATCTGATCCCCATCGTCCTAGCGTGTGCATCATGCTTGGATCGACTTAGTGGCTTTGTGAATGGATCAGCCGGATTCTCCTCCGATGATACCCTTGTCACGATGACGTCACCCTCCTCAACACGTTTTCGCACATAGTGATACTTCCTGAGTATATGCCTGGTTTTACTGTGATCTTTGGGTTCTTTAGTCAGTGAGACTGCACCTTCATTATCACAATAGATTTTCAATGGGTCCTTGATGCATGTTACGACACCAAGGTCACCGATGAAATTCTTCAACCATGTAGCCTCTTTTGCTGCTTCACTAGCAGCAATATACTCAGATTCACATGTGGAATCAGCAACCGACTGCTGTTTGGAGCTTTTCCAAGAAACAGCTCCACCATTCAGTAAGAATACCCACCCAGATTGTGAGCACGAGTCATCTCTGTCCGTTTGGAAACTTGCGTCACAATAACCTTCCACAACTAGTTCGTCTTTCCCACCATACACTAAGAACATATCCTTTGTTCTCCTTAGGTACTTGAGAATCGTTTTCACCGCTATCCAATGATCATTGCCAGGGTTATCCTGATATCGACTCACCATGCTCAAGGCATATGAGACATCAGGACGAGTACATATCATGGCACACATGATCGATCCTATAGCCGAAGCATATGGGATTCGACTCATCCTATCCCGCTCTAACTCAGTGCTGGGACTTTGACTATGAGTCAACTTTATGCCATGGTTCATTGGTAAATAACCTTTCTTAGAATCAAGCATATGAATCCTCTTCAATATCTTGTCTAAGTATGTACTCTGGCTTAATCCTATTAGACGTTTTTCTCTATCTCTGTATATCTTGATTCCAAGTATGTACGCTGCATCTCTTAGATCCTTCATTGCAAAACACTTTGCAAATCAAGATTTCACATCTTGCAGTGTAGGAATGTGATTGCCAATGAACAATATGTCATCGACATATAATACTAGGAAGACTACAGTGCTCCCACCAGTTTTGATATAAACACAGGACTCATCTTCGCTTCTCGAAAATCCAAACTGTTTGACTCTTTCGTGAAAGAAAATATTCCAACTTCGAGATGTTTGTTGTTATCCATAGATGGATCTCTCAAGCTTACACACTCTCTTAGGATGTTGCTTGTGGATAAAACCTTCTGGTTGTCCAATATAGACATCCTAAGTTAACTTTCCGTTTAGGAAAGCAGTTTTCACATCCATCGGCCAGATTTCATAGTCATGAAATGCAATGATTGCAAGAAATATCCTTATAGATTTAATCTTGGCTACTGGTGAAAGGGTCTCATCATAATCAATCCCATGAGTTTGAGTATAACCTTTTGCAACCAGCCTAGCCTTATAAGTGTGCACATTCCCATCCATGTCTGTCTTCTTCTTGAAGATCCATTTACACCCAACGGTTTAGTGCCAGGTGTAACGTCAACCAAGTTTCATACTTGATTGTCATACATAGACCGAATCTCGCTCTCCATAGCCTCTTTCCATTTATCGGCCTCAGGGCCTTCAATAGCTTCCTTATAGTTTGATGGTTCATCATCACCAACTGGTAAACCATTATCAGTCGATGCATCGCCTTCAGCAATATGGTATTCATAATAATCACCAAGGTGCTCAGGAGGGTGAACAACTCTAGAGGATTTACGTGGAATGGTAGGAGTTATATCATTTGGTTCAACAGGAGTCTCATCCTCAAGTTAAGTACTAGTGTCAACTATAGGTTCCGATTCAACTTCATTGGTTGATTCTTGGGACTCTTCAAGATCAATTTTGCTGCCACTAGCTTCTTTGGATAATAGCTCTCTCTCAAGAAAGAATCCTCTTCGAGCTATGAACACTTTGTTCTCAGCCGGTTTGTAAAACCGATATCCAAAAGACTGGCGAGGGTAGCCAACGAAATGACACTTCTCTGATTTTCTTTTCAGTTTGTCATGAGTTTCGTGTCCCACGTAAACTTCACAACCCCAGATTTTCAAATGTCGGAGCGAGGTTGGATTCCCTGTCCATATTTCAGAGGGTGTCTTGGAGACTTTCTTAGTTGGTACAAGGTTCAAGATATGAGCTGCTGTTTCTAGGGCGTAACCCCAGAAGCTCACTGGAAGAGTTGCACAACTCATCATTGATCGAAACATATCTAACAATGTTCGATTTCTCCTTTCAGACACTCCATTAAGTTGTTGAGTTCTAGGAGGTGAGAGTTGGGATACTATTCCACAACTCTTTAGATGATCCATGAACTCTTGACTAAGATACTCTCCACCCCTGTCAAAGCGGAGCATCTTAATGCTTTTGCCCAATTGATTCTCAACTTCGTTTTGAAACACTTTGAATGTCTCAAAAGTTTCTGACTTATGTTTAATCAAATAAACATAACCATATCTACTGAAATCATCAGTAAATGTAATGAAGTATCTTTCACCATGTATAGTGCTTGACTTGAATGGTCCACACACGTGAGTGTGTACAAGATCCAACAAGTCTTTGCCTCTTTCACAAGTCCCTGTGAATGGCGCCTTAGTCATCTTGCCAAGTAAACAAGATTCGCACACATCATTCGATTTGAGGTCAAATGATTCTAGTACTCCATCCTTTTGGAGTTTGGCAATTCTTTTCTTGTTAATGTGGCCTAAGCGACAATGCCATAGACATGATTTATCCAATACACCTTTGGAAGAATCAACATTCAATATTAGATTTCTATTGTTAACGCAAACAACACTCTCATGTATGCCAGAACAAGGAATAGCTTTGAATATAAAAACATCATTTTATGAACTAAAATAGAACCATTTTTATTATCAAAACTAAAAGTAAAACCATCCTTGAACAATGCAAAAATGAAATACTGTTTCGTGCCATGCAAGGCGAATAACAACCATCTAATAAAATGATAGAACAATCACTACTAAGCATGAGCTCATAATTTCCAATCTTGGTGACAGCAGTCGAGACTCTGTTTCCCATGATTCGATTTAGCTCACCATGCTTCAACTCCCTACTATTCTTTAGTCCTTTCATATCAGTGCAAATGTGTGTACCACACCCTGTAGGTAGGACCCAAGAATTAGACATAGAAGCATTATGAAGTTCAATCATGAACGTACCTGAAGTTCCAGACTTTTAGACCCTGTGATTATTCAAATCATTCAGATACTTTGGGCATATTTTTTTCCAGTGACCCAATTCATTGCAATGAAAACATATGGAATCTTTTGGTGCTATTAGTGAATTTCTCAAGCTTTCGTTGGGCATGTCCCACCTTAGCTTTCCCTTTCCCACTAGGAAGAGAACGTTCACTTGTCGTAGCATTACTAGATTCATTGTTTAAGATAGGAGTTTCAGTAATATGCTTATGAATGTCTAATATCTTTGCTTCAGCAATTATTAGTTCATTGCATAACTCTATGAGTGTAATGTCTTTCTCATTCTTGTCATGGTCTAATATGAACGAAGAATATTCCAGAGTAAGCGAGTTCAAGACAATGTCAACTGCTAATTCCTTAGACACATTTACACCATACTTTCTGATATGTCAATGTAGCCTCTCATCTTTTCGATGAAGATACATACACATTCTCGTTTTCTCATTTTGCAATTCAAAATTAGTCTTAGGTTTTTATCAGCAGCTCGTGAATTAATCATGTAATTCACATAGTTAAATATCGTAATACTGTTACGAGAAGAAACTTTTGAAATAGAAAATCGAGGACGATTTTATGGTGAAAGTGGAAGTGGAAGTGGTGGTGGAGGAAGATTGTTGTTGTTGTTGTTGTTGTTGTTGGGAATTGAAATTTATAAAGAAAAGATTTCTTTGTTAGTTTATTTATATTAATAATCCTTAACATTATTTACCCAATAATCAAATTAAGGCTAGGATCGAACATTACGTTATTTGATGTGAAGAGGGAAGCCGTAATTCACAACGAATAATTTCATAAGGAAACATACTATTGTTAATTTCAATCACTATGAAATCCCTAGATCTTTTAGATTCATTTAAAACTTTTAAAATTGCATGTTAATCTCGATTCTATGCTCGTCACATAATTCACGACAGGGATACCGTGGACCACGAATTTGACGGTGAATCTACCATGAAAGCATTCACGAAGATTCCCGGCTCAAGTTCGCTTGGGTATGGCGAGAATCTCTTCTCCCATAAGTATAATCCAAAATTAACGTACCGGCTCAATTGCACGCGCTTCGTTAATCAGATTATACCTTGAGTGCGTGTCTCTCATGGAGAGCACAATCTTTCACATTTATTAAACGGAAGTTTTGTTTAATGTATTTACTTTAGTTATACATATATAAACTATTATAATATGTTAAATTAAACCTTTAATTTATTTTAACCAAAGTAATATATATATATATATATATATATATATATATATATATATATATATATATATATATATATATATATATATATATGTATGTATATATATGTATGTATATATGTATGTATATATGTATGTATATATATATATATATATATATATATATATATATATATATATATATATATATATATATATATATATATATATATATATATATATAATCTTTAAATTCTATTAAAATGCGAGGACACACTTTTTAATAATTAATTGATTATATCTATTTATAATATTTAAATATACTTTTATTTACATAATATTATAAAGGAGGAATACATCAAAAACTATTTTGACATATGAGAATTTCGATATATATATATATATATATATATATATATATATATATATATATATATATATATATATATATATATATATATATATATATATATATATATATATATATCTAATATATATTATAATTATCTTTTAGATTTAAGATTTTATCTCTTTGGAGATATTTTATATTACAATATATAAATACAAAATCAAATCAAGATAATAATAAAAATCCGAAATCCCTAAACTTTTATAAAAATTCGGATATACACAATTTGTATATATCCCTAATTTAAACTTGATATGTTTATTTATAAACCCCTTTTAAATAATTATCTATATTTACAAAATATATATATATATATATATATATATATATATATATATATATATATATATATATATATATATATATATATATATATATATATATATATATATATATATATGTATATATAGGGGAGGGTTCCATTGAGAATTGATATATTAGGTGAGAATGTGAGAATTAGGCAAAAAGACGCGCGGTGACATTTTTGTAATTAAGTCCAACTTTTCTGTCCCACACGCGGTGGCATTTTTGTAATTACGTCCAACTTTTCTTTAATCATCGATGATTAAACTGGGTGTAGTGTTTTAATCATCAATTATTAAACTATTGTGATTGTTTTTAATCATCGATGATTAATCTTGACTATATGTTTAATCATCGATGATTAAACTTGAGTTTGGGTTTAATCATCGATGATTGAACTAGTCTGAATTTTTTATAAAATGCTCTTTAACTACTAATGATTAATCTTTGACATTTTTTTTAATTATCGATGATTAAACAATTTAATCATCGATGATTAACCTTGTCTCCGTTTTTTAGATTCTTAATTCTCTATAACATGCTGTTTAATCATCGATGATTAATCTTGACTATATGTTTAATCATCGATGATTAAACTTGAGTTTGGGTTTAATCATCGATGATTAAACTGAGTGTAGTGTTTAATCATCGATGATTAAACTTTATCTGTGTAATAATCATGAGATGCTCTTTTAATCATCGATGATTAAACTTGACTATATGTTTAATCATCGATGATTAAACTTGAGTTTGGGTTTAATCATCGATGATTAAACTGAGTGTAGTGTTTAATCATCGATGATTAAACTTGACTATATGTTTAATCATCGATGATTAAACTTGAGTTTGGGTTTAATCATCGATGATTAAACTGAGTGTAGTGTTTAATCATCGATGATTAAACTTTATCTGTGTAATAATCATAAGATGCTCTTTTAATCATAGATGATTAAACTTGATAATGTGTTTAATCATTAACGATTAAACTTGGGGTTGAGTTTAATCATCGATGATTAAAAATAATCTCAAAAGTTTAATAATTGATGATTAAACACTACACCCAGTTTAATCATCGATGATTAAAGAAAGTTGGACTTAATTACAAAAATGCCACCGCGTGTGGGACAGAAAAGTTGGACTTAATTACAAAAATGCCACCGCGCGCGTGAGGAAAGTTGGACTTAATTACAAAAATGCCACCGCGCGCTTGAGGGATGAAAGGAGATGAGAGGCTGAGATCTATTCTCACATTCTCACCTAATATATTAATTCTCAATGGAACTCACTTCTATATATATATATATATATATATATATATATATATATATATATATATATATATATATATACCGATTTATATATATAAATATAAAGATTATCTTATTCAAAACTTTTATTCAAATACATCAATATATATATCCGAAAATATATATACATGTACAATAAATTTTGATTTATTTAAAACATTAAATAAATATACATTTATATATTAAAACTGAAATTTTAAATATATAAACATAATCTATTATTTAATCTTATTTTAAATAATTGGTGAGATAATCATTGGAAAAATATCTTGATAATTTTAATACTTTTTAACAATTATCCACTTTCCTTATTTTAATTAAAAACTATTTTACAAATTAAAATATATTTATTTATTAATTTCGGATTTTCGGAAATACCAAAATAACCAAAAACAAAAATAATTTTTTTACTTTTTCGAATTTCGGATCTAACATTCTTAGATTCGTAGACCAACTCTCTGATACCACTGTTGGGTTTCGTACAGATTTACCGTCACCATGTTTGTCGCAGTATTACAAACAATTAATACGATAAACTACGAACATAAGGATCGCTTAGATCTACGAATCTAGGGCAACTAGTAATAAATAAATACTTACATTAGCGGTGCTCGGAGATGCTAATCCTTGCGAACGAGTACGAGCCAGAACTTGCCAACAAACTAGGATTCAAGTAAGAATCCGTCTACTTGATCACACTCGAGGTGTAGAACGAACGAGGCAATACACCACAACGTAGTGTAAGGTACCCTTGGGAAAATCCAAACGAAACACCACCGAAATAGTACGGCGGCGGTACGGTGACCGGCGGTGGTTCCGCTTGGCGGTCGAACGGACGAAGGGGAGGGGGCGGCCGAATGGGTGTAGGGTTCTCAAGTATTGAGATTGGTGTATTAGGTCAATACCCCATGCACCCTATTTATAGGTTTTAGGAAAAACTAGTTTCCTTATTTGAGTCGGGCTCAAATTAACCTAAGCCCGTCATGTTTAATTAAACCAAGCCCGAAATGGATTAACAAGTTAATCACCCATTAACTTATTCTGGTCCACCTAGCCCGTTACACATTCGATTATACATTTAATCAATGCCCAGTTCGTTTATTCTCGTGTTCGGTTGTGCCCCAAGAGCAACCCCAGTAAGACTTTAATTTACGTTGACCAAGTCAAACCGTTTATTTGATGACGTTGGACACCATTTCCAACAGTAGTTTCAAGGAAAGTTTGCATAACATGAAGTTTAAGCAAAACCATAACATTCAAAAGTAACCTTACTCGGAAGGTATTCGTTACATCATTTTGTTTGCTAACGACTAGCTATTCGTCTTAGGCTTATGATTTGCCCTTAGGTAAAGTAGAGCTAACTTAAACATTTTAAAAGTAAAATTTTCGTAGGTTCCTTATGTTCCACGTCCGCGGTATAGTCGTTCCGTCAAACGTTTCCAACACGTAAGAACCGTTCCTTCCTGCCTTTCTGACCCTATAAGGTCCTTCCCAATTCGGACACAACTTCCCCGGTTTATACCGGAGGCTAGCTTCGTTTTTCCTGAGGACCAGATCGCCGACTTTGCAAGCTACCCCTTTCACCTTTTTGTTGTAATATCCTTCCGTCAAAGATTTGCACGCTGCTTGATGCAAAGCCGCATTTTCACGCCGTTCAAGTCGATATCTGGATTGTATCTCAACGCCTCTCTGTTTCCTTCGAGACGGAAATTTTCCACCCTGTGAGAGGGTAAAACAACCTCCAAAGGGATTACTGCTTCCAAACCGTACACCAGGCTGTAAGGGGTTTCCTGCGTTCGCCTCCGAACCGTTGTTCGATACGAGCATAGGACACTCTGTAGCTCATCTACCCATCCTGTATCCATTCGGCATAGACGGGTCTTGATTCCCTTTACAATAGTTCTATTAGTTACTTCCGTCTGGCCGTTGGCTTGCGTGTGAGCGACAAAAGTAAAGTTTTGTCGAACGCTGAGGTCGGTACACCATTTTTTGAACGGGTTGTTAGCAAATTGCTTTTCGTTATCACTGACGATGGTGTGCGGAAGACCGAAACGACAGATAATTTGCTGCCAATCAAATTTGACTATGTTTGCACCGGATATCAATGCTAGAGGTTTTGCTTCTCCCCATTTGGTAAAATAATCAATTGCTACAACCAAAAACTTTACGCCACCCGGAGCCTTTGCGAATGGTCCGACGATATCGATCCCCCATTAGCAGAATGGCCATGGACTCAGGATGCTTGTGAGGCGTACTGGAGGTAAGCTAGGGACGTTTGAGTATGCCTGGCACTTGTGGCACTTTCGAACGTACTCTTAAGCATCCTTCATCATTTGGGGCCAAAAGTACCCCATTCTGAATAGCTTCTGGGTCAGAGCTCGCGACCCTATATGCGAACCGCATAAACCTTCATGTACTTCCGTTATTACCCTTTGTGCTTCGTCTTTACTCAAACACCGTAACCAAGGAGTAGAGTAACCCTTCCGATATAGGACACTGTTCCTAACGGCGTATTTTCCCGCATCCATCCGTAATTTCCTTGCTTCGTGTGTACATTCCGGGAGCACCCCACTCTCAAGGTAACAGAGTATCTGTAGGGTTTCACATGACTGATCGACCACTTGGGTCAACCTCCTAGTAAACTTGGTTCGACCATACTGTCCAAGAACATGAACTTGTTCTTGACCGGTTAAAACCAACTAGCTAATTTAATTCCCAGATGCGGAACTGGGATTAAACCTCATCCTTAAACCCTAAAGGATTGGGATGTTGGAGAACTAGATTAGGTTAACAAGAAAGAAACCTTGTAAGAAGAACTCGAACACACACATACTTGTGTGTTCGTCGACCATCAACCAAAGAACCCTAGGGTCATTTGGCCGAAATTCTACCAAGAGGGAGAAGGGAGAAAAGGGTTTCCCAAAACATACCTTGTTTATTGCTTAAGATAGATCCACTGATGATGAACAAGTCGAGCGATCTTCTAGTTGATCTAAGAAATGAACTTGGATCTTCAAGACTTGAAGAACACGAAGAACACGAAGAACGAAGAACACGAAGAACGAAGAACACGAAGAACACAAACTTGTGTTCTTCCCTTGTCGCTTGTTCTCGGCCGAAACTAGGAGGAGAGGAGGAAGTATTTTCGTGAGGGTGTAAGTCTAGGGGTTTAGGGTTACCCTAAGCCTCTTATTTATATACAAATAAGTTACGCTTAGAACCCTTCTAGTTTAATTAATATTAGAACTTTAATTAAACTTCCTTTTAACACTTCCATCACTTATAGTTTAACTAGTTTATTATTGTTGCACTTAACTACTAAATGTCTAGCATTAATACACTAATAATTTGGTACCTATATACACGAATTATATATACTTGTATTTATACTTTTAATAGTTAATTATATAATAACCTTTATATAATTAATACAACAAGATTATCCAATTACTATATAATTTAATAGCTTTAAATCATATCTTGGATAATCTATAATTAACACATTGTATATTTACTCAACTAGTAAATGTACAACTACTTGTATTAATTAGTTAGTAAAACTAATCTAGTAATAAGTTAAACTTAACTTAATACTTAACTGATTCATAATGACTATTATGAATCATTCTTCTTCGTAGTATCATTGCTTATCTTGCTCGTATTACATGCACTCACCGGTGTGACCCTTAAGTGTTTCGTAGGCATGGATGTATTATCATAGGTTGACTGATTGTGCACATAATTCCTTCAGACTCCCACTTGTGCAAGTCTGTAACCTTTTGTCTTAATGATACGAGCTACAGTGGCCTTCTAGATGGGCATGTAGGTAACCAACCCCATAAAAACAACTTACGTAACCCAGGTATAGTTTATGAAAAACTCTTTAATAGCGTCTCCTAGTAAAGAACACTCTGTCTCTACTTCTTGGGCAAACTATGTTAGGCTTATCCCTTGCAGCACGATATTTGTGATAACGAATACGAGCATGGTAGAAATTATCAACTCCTATATTCGAAATCATTTTATGACTTCTTGATTCAAATTGTTGTGATAAACGACAAAGAACAGATCAGTTCGTTTGGGCACGGCCGTGCACTTGCCAGTTTCTTATCAAGTCAAAGGACCTTTAAATATCTCTCCAAAAGAGGAGGTGCAATTACCATCTTGTATATTTCGATTTAAAATACAACTTCCTTTGTACCCAGTATCGCCTCGTATGACAAACGTATTTCAGAATTTTCTAAGTTGAACCAAAGCACATTAGTCATTGTATCCTAAACCAAATACCCAGGCTTAAAAACAATCATAGTGAACAATACTTTTGAACTTTTCAACCACGAAGTATTGTCACGGTGGTCAATCCAATATTCGTTGAGCCTCCAACAGAATATCTCCGATATTTGGTTTACACAAAACTTGTGTAGCTATCTTCGAAGAACTTTCGAATCTACCACCAAATACCGCGATGACGTTAACGTCCCATCAAGGTTCCCACCAAGACGAGTAGTCACGGATTTTGCGTCTTCTTGAATAAATAGACTTTTATTCATGGATCTTGTAAAACATACAAAGTCTGAATAAAAATGATACTAACTCAAGTATTATTCCTTACTGGACATAGATACTGAATTATTACTGGATCATTACTTATTCCCTTCGTTCGTGTTGATTACTTAATGATTCTTACAAACTTAATTGTAACTTTATCACTAAACCAATCATTTCTATTAAACTATAGACATAAGACGAGTATTTAGGAATACTATTATTTTTGCCTTTGCTAGATATTGTTCTTGCAACAATTTAAAACATATTCTAGTCTTGTCTTTTATGTAATTCGGTAAACATAGGAGGATTGGAAATTAACTCCTTAGTTTCTTGAATTCATAAAACCATCCTTGTAACTAAAGCTTCTTTTAGTTACTTGATTTGTAGATATTCTTACTAGTTAAAGAAATTTCCTTAAATGACTATGTTATCCACTGAAGGGTTAACAACCTATTAGATATGCAATAATTAATCACAAGACTTGTGACCACGCTATTAGGTTTGCAATAATCTAATCAACGATCATTTATTATTTCTCTTAATTCTTTGGCTAACGACTTGGTAAAACCTTGTTGTTAATGTCTTACTAACTTACTGAATTCACTAACATCTTTAATGAATTACGTTAGTCTTAGCTCCCACTTAATTTTATGAAACTTAAGCATCTCTTAAACTACTACTTTTACCTAGTCAATAACTTGTAGTTTAATCTTTTAAGAATTCTATCAATAATTAAGATCATCCTTTGGATTTGCGAATATCCAACATTCCTGTTTAGGGAATCATGATCTTTATTGATTACTGTATCTAACAAGTATAAAACACTTGAAATGATACTATCAATTCTTAAACACATTAGTATTCTTTTAAGAATTTTATTTAATGCCAAAGTCATTACTTGGATTTGTCAAATATCCATTTATTCCTATTAGGGAATTATGACTTGATTAAATATTGTATTTATTACAAGTATAAAAGACTTGCAATAATACCTTTTAATTCTTAAATACTTTAATATAGTTTGTCCCTTTTAAGAGTCATTTAATGTCTAAGTCATTTTACTTGGATTATACGAATATCCAATTACTCCTATTAGGGAATTATGACTTCATTAAATCCTTTACTACAAGCATAAAAGACTTTTAATATTACTCTTAAAGTCTATCTTGATTATATCCAATACAATCATACTATATTAATACTAATACTTTAAAACTTTCTATCATAAGTAATGACTATTACTTAAGATGTTTTAACTAAGTTCAATAACTCTTGAACCTTATGCTTCCATAAAACTCTTAAATACTTTCATTAGAAAAACTTTCTAATTACTAGTATCTAAATACCTTGAGCTATCAAGACATTATTTATACAACAATAAAAAAAATGTATATAAAAACATGAAATATAAGTAAATCAAAACTTGACTTACAATCTAGTCATAAACCTTGACTAGTGTAATTATCACACATGCACACAATATAATTCAACCATGGATTTGAGATTAATTAAAACCAAAATAAAACTCGTTTTAACAAAAAATAAAATTATCCAAACAATAAAATAAAATTGTTTTTACTGAATCCATAAAATACTGAATTATAAAATCTTGGTGCTCGTGGGATTATCACTATCTCATGCCGGTCATCTCACTTATCATCTTATGCAATAAACGATTGCTAAAGTTGAGTTACTTGTAATAAACTTTTACAAGTAGGAAGCGAGTATCTAGAAGTTGGTCAAGTCAACTAAGGAGCAAGCATTGCCTCCTACCCTTTGACCCTTGCCACAACCAATACACCGTTTCTCGGTCCTTGTTTAGCTTTACCTTCTTGACCTTTTTGTTTGACTCCATTACCCTTTAGGCATGCCATGGATGAGATCGGTTTTATCCTTTACCTTTCCACTGCGCCTCTTTCTCTGATCACTACCATCATCGGTTACTACGAGATCATTCTTAAACTTGATCCCCAAATCAACTCAGTAGTCTTGAGCACGGTATGTAGCCCAACAATGGATTGCTCCATGTTATGCATGTTGTAGTTGGCTACATAAGACTTATAGTCATCTAACAACGAGTTGAGTATCATTACTGTTGCTAACTGCAACGGTACTGGGTATCCTATTCATTCAAGATGATCCATGTGCTCTTTCATTTTCATGACGTGAGCACTTACCGATGATCCCTTAACCATCTTGCAAGATTTGAACATCCTTTAAGCGTAATATGCTTATCCTGGTTCATTTCTAGCATTCGCGGTGGGAGCACTTAGTATTGCTTTTTCTAGGACATTTCCTTTTTCTCTCATGCGTAAGCATAATCCGAAAATCACGCTTCCAATAAAGAAACATTGACCTAGTCAATTCGTCCTTTTCTAGAAACAAGCGTAGTGAGAGATTGTTGGTACGTGTCGCTATGGTTGTTGCTTCCATCTACAAATCAAACCCAGTTTAATTAGTAATCATCAATAAACATTCTCTAAAATATATTATAAACTCATAATTAATATTTTAGGCCTAGGATCCATATATCACATTCTCGCCGCAAGGTTTGGGCACTTCCCGACGAGACATGCTATTTCTGGTAGGTAACATCCGTACCGATCGTATCAAGACTTGACACGATTCCTAGGGGTCGTAGAATCTTTAGACTTATAACTTATTACAACTTTGTACAATCTAATTGTACATTTCTAAGTTAGTAATAAAGTCTAGTATGTTTATTCTACTCAAGTACTTTTTGGGTCGGGACTCCGATTATCACCAAAGTAGATCAGACCATCTAAGACAGTGCGATGCTCTGCGCCGGGACTCCCGATTATCACAGAACCTTACGCACCCTAACACTCGCAATGATTTGAATCCATATCTAAGGTTCTTTATCCTTACAATATGAATATCGTTTAACAAGTGAGGTGTTCCATTAGGTGGATAGTACTTAGATCTAAGATTTTCTTGGGTTTGTTTAAGTCTTAAACTAAACTTAAACCTTTATTCCAATATTAATCCTTGTTTTAAATGTGTGACTTGTGAATTGAAGAGTTCTACAAGACACCTTTTTAAAACATAGGAACTATTCTTTAAAACTTATAGTTTCAAGAATTTGCACGATTTTACATGTATACTTAAAACGAGGTGTACAAAATGTTTTACTAGATTTTGTGAAAAATCTTATCTAGAATAAAACTTACTTGTTTTATCTTACTTGAAAAACTTATAAACTTATGTTGAACTTTTTAAATCTATTATAATTTATAAACTTGAATCATAAATCTAGTTTAACACATCTAGTTTTTCATATGTCTAATAATCAAATCAAACATTTCTTATGACTTATTAGATTCGACCAAAACTTATGTCTTAACGACACACTTACAAACTTTGTGATTTTCTTGCGTAGCTCCCACTAGCTTCAACAATCATTATGAAACTTAAGCTAACACAATCACCGGTTTATACTTGGTGAAAACTAATAAACTTATTATATAGAGACTATATATAATAACTCTTAGTTTGTTTAAACCTTTCTTATATTTAACTTGAACTAGTTAAATATAGGTCCTTGTTATTTATACTTGATCATTAATCTAGTATATTACATGACTTGTAAAATACTTATACTATGCTGTAACGCCCTCAAATTTTAATAATTATATAATATATTTTTAATCGTCATATTTAAATTTAAAATGAATAATTAAAAAATTAATTATAATAAAGTTAGACGGTTCGTTGTTAATAGACGTTTTATATTTCTACAATCTTTAAGTGTATTTACATAACTAGACGTTATTTTATTTATGATGTAGTTGTACGTCTAATTGTTTAAGAGTCGGGTTTTAACTCGGTTACTTAATTAATTGGCATGTCGGTTTAGTGTTTATTAACTAGTAATTATTTGTCGGTTCGAGCGTGTAATAATTAGAAGAGTTGTTGGGTCGGCCAAGTGGGCCAAGGGAAAGGCTTTAGAGCATTTTAGACTTTTAGTGTAGCAATTAGTTTAAGGGGAATACCCTAAAACGTTTGTTCCCCTAATTCTTTCATTTCGTCCCTTAGCCAAGAAGCTCCAGCCGCCGTTATCGATCGTTTTTAATTTTTGCAAGCCAACGTAGAGGACTAATGATGGTGGTAGTTTGCTACTCCTGGATGCGTCTACAATCAAACAAAAGAAAAGAAGAAGGCAAAGTTTTCGACCAATTAAAGTTCCTAAACAAATATGATTGTCGGCAAGTAGGTGGAGTTAATTCCATGAAGATTCTTTTGGCAAGAAGGTGGATTTAATTCCATGAGATTTCTTTTGCAGCAGCTGAATTAGAGTCCTGAACTCAGCGTGGTCGATCGTTCTTGGTATTACCGAATAGTTGTGATCGTGACTTCTTCGTAGGGTATTATTCTTGATCTTTTTTTTTTTCTTTGCTCGTATTATCTTTTAAGTGTTCTTGAGTCAATCTCGAGCCATGCTCGAAGAATCCAGAGACCCGAAAATTTTGACATCTCGGTAGATGTTCGGGTGTCGGTGTTGGGTTTTGTGGTTAATTGTTGGTTGTTTGCGTTTTAGTTACTGGCAGAATATTTCCATCATGTTACGGGCTGTTTTTAGGGGCCTTATAGGCCGAATTGAGTGAAGGATGTCTCACAGAGATTTGTAGCCCTCTGTGTTATCTTTCCGGTTTGACCGAGCACTCGTTAAACGGGTTTACGGTTTAAAAGTTATTGTTATTTTCGTAAGCCATCGCAAGGTACTCTACCTGGGTGATGGGTTTGTGTTACGAGGCTGTTTTGAGACATTTATAATATGTTTTGGACAGAGGCCGTCTCACAGTGTTTCGTAGCCGTCGGAGTCTAGTTTCTGTGGCATAAATTTGGAGTCAATCTAGTAAACGGGCTTGGAGTTATGACTGTTCGCGTGAGACTGACGGGTGCTGTTAGATTTTTATAAAAACGAGCTTTTGAGTTGGGTTTTAATCTGAGTTATCTTATGTGCTTTAGGATCGTCTAGGATCATGCCGGGGAGTATTATAGAGGGTGGGGAATTCTTCGGAGCTTACGTGATGGAGGTGAGTATTCTCACCGTGTATTCAGTTTTAACGTTATACATGCATGACTTACGTGTTATATTACTTGCACCTTAATTGTTATCTGAGCTTGATCTGTTATCTGAGTTTGATCTGTTATCTGAGTATCTGAGCAGCTGTTGATTTATTTTAATCTGAGACATTGTGCCTGGGTAACCGAGCTCGGCACAGGGTCATTCTGTGCTACTACTTGCTAGGGCATCTGAGATAATTATGTTAAAGAGATAATAAAACATAATAACACACATCTGAGTTTTTGGCTATATGCCTGGGATCACCTCCCGTCTGAGTTTATATCTGACTTGACACCGAAGAGCACTGGTGTCAGACGTTTTGACTTGGCACCGAAGAGTACTGGTGCCAAGCCTTGTTTTTGGGATTATTCCCGTCTGAGTTTATATCTGACTTGACACCGAAGAGCACTGGTGTCAGACGTTTTGACTTGGCACCGAAGAGTACTGGTGCCAGACCTTTTTAACTCAACACCGAAGAGTACAGGTGTTGAGGTGGTGTGAGGCGGGTCGAGGTTGATCTCTCGGCCCAAGTCACACTAGCGCGCTATATAAATAAAATCTGAGTAATAAAATCTGAGAAATAAAATCTGAGTAATAAAATCTGAGAAATAAAATCTGAGTAATAAAATCTGAGAAATAAAATCTGAGTAATAAAATCTGAGAAATAAAATCTGAGAAATAAAATCTGAGAAATAAATCTGAGTAATTAATCGAGTAGATTCTGAGTAGGAGTACACCGATGTGCCCTCATGTGTTGTATGTTATGATTGTTTGCATTTTGAGAATTATTCACTCAGCTTCCCCAGCTGACCCAAACTTTCCCCCACATTGTTTCAGGTACCAGCAAAGGAAAGGAGAAGGTGGACGGTTGACTGCTGTATCTTTTCGTTACTGACGTGGACATCATTTAATATTTTAAAACACTTTACTTTGTCTTAACTATTTCCGCAATAAATACGTTTTAAATGTTAAATATTAATATCTGAGATTTATTTATGGGACCTTTTGATTATAATTTTATTTTCAAAAATTTTAAAAATCTTGTAAATTTTTGGGTGTTACATATGCTTGTATAATTAACTAGTTATAACAACTTATAACTTTATACATCTTAATATATATAAGTTTGTATATTTCTAGTTAATCATATAATTTCAATTTGTACAATTTCAAGTTATAATTAAATCATAACTTTGTACTTTCTACTTTTAATTATATTATAACTTATACAATAACTAATTATAATATTATCTTTAAAGATTAAAATAACATTACCCTTTTTAATTTTTCCATTTTATCTTGTATTTTAATGTATTCGTACATATGTATATTTTATAATAAACTTGTAACATTCCAATAAGAATATTACATCTAATTTATACATGCGTATTTTAACTTAATCTAATTAAAATACGTATAAACTTATTATATCCTTTAAAATTCAATTTTACCTAATTATTAAAAAATTCCAAAAAATTAAATACATATATATAAATAATTAAATACATCTTGTTAATTTTAGAACTTATAAATTAACATCTTCTTTATCAATTCCCTAAATTAATTAGATGAACCCTAATCTTGTTTTTGATCAATCAAAACTAGGGTTTTGACTTTCTTGATCAAAGACATCATTTTATTTAAAAGATTAATTTCTTTTAATCAATCATATCTAAACAATGAACTTTGTTTAAATTCTAAGATAGATTATAACCTTTAATAAATTTATTTAAACTCTTTTTAAATTAAACCTTATAGACAATAAAACTTTGTCTAAATTACTAGGTTTAAAGAACTAGTCTTAATAAATCTATTAAAATAATAATTAAACCTATTAAACATAAACTTTTTTAATTATCTAGGTTTTAGATTATTATTGTACTAATTAATTCTTTTAATTAACTAAACTAGTTTAATCCTAGATTATATCTAGGGTTTCGAAAATTTGCTTAAAGCCTAGGGAACTTTTCCACCAATTAAAGTAATCTAGTTTAACAAACTTGGTGTCCAAGTAACCTCCTTGATTTCGAAATCTTTTAGAAAAGGAACGGATCCTTTTTGATCAATTAAACTAAAACTTGGTTTAACATACTTGATCC
The DNA here is from genome assembly GCA_963853835.1 of Calendula officinalis. NCBI lineage: Eukaryota > Viridiplantae > Streptophyta > Magnoliopsida > Asterales > Asteraceae > Calendula > Calendula officinalis. Next base: position 37,375,320 of record OY970828.1, read on the forward strand.
TAGATTTTGAAGATCAAACAATAAGGAAAGAATCCTCTTGATCAAGAACTTTGAAATTCTTGATCCTAGGGTTCTTCCAATTTTTCAAAAAATTCTAGGGTTAGGGAAAGAAGCCTTTTGACCAATTAAACTAAACTAGTTTAATGTTCTTGGTCCTAGGGTTCTTTCTTGCTTTTCAAAAATTCTAGGGTTCTTAGAAACCTCTTGACCAATTAAAATTAGACTAGTTTAATATTCTTGGTCCTAGGGTTCTTTACCCTTTTCGAAATTTAAGAAGGAAAAAAAAACTTGAAACAAAAAAAACATAAAATTAAAGTAAACAAACAATCTTTGTTAATCTAGTCTAGATCTCTAAACCAACGCTCTGATACCACTGTAGGGTTTCACATGACTGATCGACCACTTGGGTCAACCTCCTAGTAAACTTGGTTCGACCATACTGACCAAGAACATGAACTTGTTCTTGACCGGTTAAAACCAACTAGCTGATTTAATCCCCAAATGCGGAACTGGGATTAAACCTAATCCTTAAACCCTAAAGGATTGGGATGTTGGAGAACCAGATTAGGTTAACAAGAAAGAAACCTTGTACGAAGAACTCAAACACACACATACTTGTGTGTTCGTTGACCATCAACCAAAGAACCCTAGGGTTCTTTGGCCGAAATTCGTCCAAGAGGGAGAAGGGAGAAAAGGGTTTCCCAAAACATACCTTGTTGATTGCTTAAGATAGATCCACTAATGATGAACAAGTCGAGCGATCTTCTAGTTGATCTAAGCAATGAACTTGGATCTTCAAGACTTGAAGAACACGAAGAACACGAAGAACACAAACTTGTGTTCTTCCCTTGTCGCTTGTTCTCGGCCGATACTAGGAGGAGACGAGGAAGTATTTTCGTGAGGGTGTAAGTCTAGGGGTTTAGGGTTACCCTAAGCCTCTTATTTATATACAAATAAGTTACGCTTAGAACCCTTCTAGTTGAATTAATATTAGAACTTTAATTAAACTTCCTTTTAACACTTCCATCCCTTATAGTTTAACTAGTTTATTATTGTTGCACTTAACTACTAAATGTCTAGCATTAATACACTAATAATTCGGTACCCATATACACGAATTATATATACTTGTATTTATACTTTTAATAGTTAATTATATAATAACCTTTATATAATTAATAAAACAATATTATCCAATTACTATATGATTTAATAGCTTTAAATTATATCATGGATAATCTATAATTAACACATTGTATATTTACTCAACTAGTAAATGTACAACTACTTGTATTAATTAGTTAGTAAAACTAATCTAGTAATAAGTTAAACTTAACTTAATACTTAACTGATTCAGAATGACTATTATGAATCATTCCTCTTCGTAGTATCATTGCTTATCTAGCTCGTATTACATGCACTCACCGGTGTGACCCTTAAGTGTTTCGTAGGCATGGATGTATCATCATAGGTTGACTGACTGTGCACATAATTCCTTCAGTATCGGGGTCTTCCAACAATCTTCATCGACATCTAATTCAGCCATCTCCTCTCCTGCTTCCTCAATGCTCCTCTTTAGGAGTACCTCCACTAACATTTCCTTAGTGATGTGGCAGTACAACATTGACGCTAATTTACTGAGGGCGTATGCTTCCTTGTTCATGGTTCTTGGTTCGTGGTATCTGTTTTAATTTGAACTTTTCGAACTTCCCTATTCTGACCTTTGCCAGTTCCAGATACCGTTTCATGTGGCTCTCCTTTGCTTCGTAAGAACCGTTGATTTGGTTGTGACAATCAACATGGAGTCTGCGAAAGCCACTACTTCTTTGATTTCGTGTGTACATTCCGGGAGCACCCCACTCTCAAGGTAACAGAGTATCGGGGTCTTCCAACAATCTTCATCGACATCTAATTCAGCCATCTCCTCTCCTGCTTCCTCAATGCTCCTCTTTGAGAGTACCTCCACTAACATTTCCTTAGTGATGTGGCAGTACAGCATTGACGCTAATTTACTGAGGGCGTATGCTTCCTTTTTCTTGGTTCTTGGTTCGTGGTATCTGTGTTATTGTGAACTTTTCGAACTTCCCTATTCTGAGCTTTGCCAGTTCCAGATACCGTTTCATGTGGCTCTACTTTGCTTCCTAAGACCCGTTGATTTGGTTGACAATCAACATGGAGTCTGCGAAAGCGTCTACTTCTTTGATTTCCATTGTCTGAGCTAAGCTCAAACCTGCAAGCAACGCTTCGTAATCAGCCTCATTATTCGAACATGCAAAATCGAATCGTAATGCGTATGTTATCTTTTCCTCATTCGGGCCTGTCAAAACAATTCATGCTCCGCATTCGTCCGCTCCTGCGGCGCCGTCTGTGTGCATTTGCCATTGACTCCTTCGACTTCCGGACCCGTTATGTTCAAACACCAAGACGCATTCTTCATCATGGCATTTCTACCAAGAAATCTGCTAAGTCCTAACCCTTAATGCTTGGTCTTGGCTTGAATGTTATGTCATATTCCCCCAACTCGATTGCCCATTTAGTTACTCTTCCTGACCTTACTCCGGATGGGTTGGTTGGTTAAGACAGTCACCGAATGAGCTTGGAAGTATCTTTTCAACTGCCTTACTGAGTAGACCAGGGCTACTATCAATTTTTCAATTAACGAGTAGTTTAACTCATCACCCTGCAAAACTTCGACTTACGAAATAAACCGGAACCTGTTGCTTTCCCCTTTCGGCGAGCAAAACAAAGGTTATTGCTTCTCTGTTGGTTGACAAGTACATTACGAGGGGTCCCCACTTATTGGGCTTGCGACGGAAGGAATGGTTCGTAAATATTGCTTCAAGCTTTCGAACGCCCTCTCCGCCTCTTCTGACCACTCAATTTCCCCCTTCTTCGTGCACCCATGTAAGGCTTTGAAGAAAGGTATCGACTTTTCGGCGGATTTTACAAGGAAACGTCCAAGAGCCGCAAGCTTGCCATTCAGACTTTGAACCTCCTTCACCGTCCGAGGAGCTTTCACCTTTAACAGGGTTTCTACCTTCTTCGGGTTTGTCTGTATTCCTAAAGGAGATAAAATATGACCCAAGAACTTCCCTTTGCTCATGCCAAACGAACACTTCTTCGGGTTCAATTTCATGTTGATCATCTGCAAGCGCAGCAAAGTTTAGTCCGTGTCTTTTATAAAATCCTCATCTCCTTTGCTTTTTATCACCATATCGTCAACGTATACTTCCATATTTCGTCCAATCTGGCTCTCGAATGCTTTATCAACCAACCATTGGTATGTCGCGCCGACATTACGGAGACCGAAAGGCATTTTAATGCAACATTATGTTCCCTTGGCCGTATGGAAAGCTGTCTTCTCTTCGTCCTCTTTAGCCATCTGCACCTGATGGTAGCCTTTGTACGCATCCAAGAACGACTTCCATTTATACCCTCCCAAGGATTCTACCTTCTGTTCAATCTCCGGAAGAGCATAACTGTCTTTTGGGCAAGCTTTGTTAAGATCCTTAAAATCGACGCACATGCGCATGAACCCGTCTCCCTTTTTCACCAACACTGTAACACACCAATTATTTTCAACCAAATTTAAAACTTTTAAATAATAAGATGTAATTCTTTACAAACTGAGTATCCCAAAAATACGGCTTAAATAAAACATTTGGAGTAATCAATAAGTATAAAAAATCGGTGTTAAAATATATCAAAACCATAGTCTAGGGAATTAAATAAGTACACCGAGCTAATCACTTCCAAATGCTAACTACCGGCCGCCTAATCCTTAGCTCCCGAACCTGAGTACATAGCCAAAATAAACGTAGTACGTGAGACAAAATTGTCTCGTGAGAAACATGGGTTTTAGACCCGGTTAGAAAATATTTGCAATAAAATAATAATTAAATAATTATCAAATTGCACATAGTCAAACATACTCTAAGGCTTGCCATAAGCCAACACATACGTAACGGGCCTCCCCGAAACAACTCCCCCGATATGGGTTAACTAGGTAAACTCCCCCGTTTCCGGGTTATCTATTTGTCCCCCATTTTCCGGGTTATCTGAAACTCCCCCGTTTTCCGGGTTATCTATTTCTCGACACACTACCCTTGCGCAGGGTGGTACCGCCCCAAGTAGGTGTCACTAACTCCCCAACTTGTGTGGGTTATCAAGGATCCAATTGATTAGTTACCACATAACAAATCATCAAACTTGAGCCAATGCTCCAAATCATAACTCATATCATACTAGTGGTAACTAACAAATCAGTTTACAATTCAATTCAATTCATACTCTATCAATTCAATATTTCTTTATTAAAAACAATTATCTAATAAAGACTCTATAAATCATTTAAAACTTTAAAACATGGTTTACTATGTACTCAGAAAAGATCACATGTACTCACCTTAGCAATGCTATCCAACACTTGTGTTAATCAACACAAATCCTTACTATTTAATCAAAGAATTACTTCAAATCTCAAGGTCTTCTTGACCTAATATCAATATCATTACAATAACTAGTTATAATCCATAACCAATTACTATTCAATCCCTTTTAACCTCCCTAACCACCAAGTTTATCAAACTTGGTGGAATCTTAAACCCTAGTTCAAGATTTCCATCATCAATCCCAAATCTAACTTGCACACATTGAATACAAGTCTACAAGGAGTGTTTTACACCCATGATAGTTCATCTTCCCCAAAGATGATATGGTTGGTTCCCAAAACCACCATTTTTACCCATATTAAGCTCAAAATCAAGGTGGATAAGCAAGATGATCAAGAATTCTTACCCTTGATGTTTCAATCCTTCAAGATGGTGAACATTTGAGCTCCTTAGCTCCAAAACCGACCAAATTCTCCAAGAAAACGGCTACCAGGGGTGTAGGGTTGTAGGTGGAGTTAACCCTAGCCTACACTCAACTTTATATAGTTCAGAGCCACCTCGCGCCCCGCTCGTGCCGCGAGATTACACGAGTTTTCCATCTGGTTGCCGCTCGAAGGCAGTTCTCGCTCCCCGCTCGCGCCTGGCTCGTGCCATGAGCTCGACGCGAACTCAACACGAGCTCGATGCGAGCTCTTCGCGTTTCGTCGCTGGATTTGGTGTTTTGCTGAAATGCTTACTCGCGCTTGCCTCGCGCCTGCCTCGCAACGCGAGAGCTGTTCCAGGTAGATTCTTGGCCTTTAAACTTGTTTTCATCCAAGTTTTGACCCATACTTGGTTATACCAAGTCCCAAACATCAAAACACTCGATAAAACGTAACTCGAAACATAAACTAATATAAATGCTAAAATTCGTATAAATCCCGAATTAAAATACACGAAATATGAACGTAAAATTTCGGTTGTTACAACTATCTACACCTTAAGAGGATTCTGTCCTCGGAATCGTCTCATAATCTACAAAATCCGGGTAGCGTTTTGTTCTCATCTTTGACTTCCCAAGTCAAATTTGGCCCAAGGGAATGCTTCCACTTGACCAACACTAGCTCAATCTCTTTGTTCCTCAATTTCTTCGTTTGGGCCTCCAATATGCCCTCGGGCTCTTCAATCAACCGGTTGGGCGCATCGACACGCAAATCTTGAAGTGGGATCACATTCTCCACTTCACCTAAGAACTTCTTCAAGTTACAAACGTGAAACGTGTCATGGACACCTTGCAACTCGGGTGGGAGTTCAAGCTTGAAAGCTTGAGGTCCGATTCTTTTCAAGATCTTGAACGGTCCAACATATCGTGGACTCAACTTTCCCTTCTTACCGAACCTCATCACGCCTTTCCAAGGTGACACTTTCAACATCACCATATCACCCACATTTAAATCATAAGGTCGCTTTTTCAAACCCGAATAACTCTTTTGGCAGTCTTGTGCGACTTTCATATTCTTTTGAATTATTCCGATTTTCTCGTTTGTCATTTTTACAATCTCGGGACCCGTGAGTTTCGTCTCACCTGCCTCTAGCCAACAAGAAGGCGTTCTACACTTTCTCCCATACAATGCCTCAAACGGTGGCATTTTAATTGTCGAGTGATAACTATGTTATACGAAAATTCAACTAATGGTAAATGTTCATCCCATTTACCACCAAAATCCATTACACATGATCTCAACATATCTTCGACCGTTTGGATCGTCCTTTCACTTTGACCATCGGTTTGTGGATGGTAAGCCGTGCTCAATTTTAACTTTGTTCCCAACTTTTCTTGGAGTGATCTCTAAAATCTCGAGGTAAACCTTGCATCCCGATCAGACACAATCGACATTGGTACCCCGTGCAAATGGACAACTTCATCAACATACAACTTTGCCAACTTCTCGAGTGGCATAGTTTCCCGAATAGCTAGGAATAGCGCACTATTCGTTAACCTATCAACACTCACCCAAATGGCATCATGATTCCTACTCGTCTTTGGAAGACCAACAATAAAATCCATTGTGATGTCTTCCCATTTCCCGGCCGGCACTTGCAACGATTGTGTAACACCAGAAGGCACTTGGTGCTCGGCTTTCACTTGTGCACATGTGGCACACTTTGAGATGTATTTTGCTACTCTCGACTTCATCCCCGGCCACCAATTGATTCTCTTCAAGTCTTGATAAGTCTTTGTACTTCCGGGATGAATCGAGTACTTGGACTTGTGAACATCATTCAACAATACTTTTCGGTTTCCACCGAATTTAGGAAACCAAATCCGACCATTCACGGTTTTCAACCCTTGACCATATTCTTCAAATAATTGATTCTTTCCCAATCTCTCTTGCTTATACTCGTCTTTTACCATCACTTCGGTTTATGCAGTTTTTATACTTTCAATAAAGCTAGATACCACCTCAACCCGCATCAACTTAGCCTTAACCGGCTTCTCATAGAATTTTCTACTCAAGGCGTCGGCTACCACGTTAGCCTTTCCTTCATGATAAACGATTTCACAATCGTAATCACTAATCAACTAAATCCACCTCCTTTGCCTCATGTTCAAATCTTTTTGTGTAAACACGTATTTGAGACTTTTGTTATCCGTGTACAATATACACATTGTGCCATACAAGTAATGCCTCTAAATCTTCAAGGCAAAAATAATCGCCGCCAACTCTAAATCATGAGTAGTATATCTCTCTTCCGCATTTTACAATTGTCTTGAAGCATAAGCTATCACTTTACCTCTTTGCATCAAAACACAACCGAGACCTTTGTTCGAGGCGTCACTATACACCACGAAATCTCCCATACCATCGGGTAAAGTGAGAATTGGTGCATTGCACAACTTCTCCTTTAACAAAGCAAAAGCGTCTTCTTGCTTTTTCCCCCCAATCAATCCTCACATCTTTTCTCGTGAACCTAGTGAGTGCGACCGCCACTCGAGAAAAATCTTCAATAAATATTCGGTAATAACCGGCTAACCCAAGAAAACTTTTACTTCGGTTGGAGTCTTCGGTGCTTCCCAATTCTTTACCGCTTCAATCTTAGACATGTCAACTTATACCCCGCTTTGAGATACCCCATGACCAAGAAATTGAACTTCCCGCAACCGAAATTCACACTTCGAGAATTTTGCATACAATTTCTCTCGTTTAAAAACTTCTAGAGTTTGCTTTAAGTGTTCTTCATGTTCTTCTTCGGTTTTGGAGAAAATAAGAATATCGTCGATGAACACGTTGAGAAATTTATTGAGGAAAGGTTTACAAACCCTATTCATGAGATCCATGAAAATAGCCGGGGCATTCGTCAAACAGAATGGCATCACCAAAATTTCATAATGCCCATAACGAGTTCTAAAGGCCGTCTTCTCGGTATCACCTTCTTTAACCCGAAGTTGATGGTATCCCGATCTCAAATCAATTTTGGAGAAATAAGCGGCTCCTTGAATTTGATCAAACAAATCATCTATCCTCGGCAAATGATATCGGTTCTTAATCGTCATCTTGTTAAGCTCTCGATAATCGATACACATCCTCATCGAACCATCTTTCTTCTTCACAAATAAAATCGGTGCACCCCACTGTGACGAACTAGGACGGATAAAACCCTTATCAAGTAAATCTTGAAGTTGAGACACAACTCCCTCATTTCGGTTAGGGCCAAACGATACGGGGCTCGGGCAATCGGCGTCGCCCCCGTAACTAAATCAATTCGAAACTCGACTTGTCTCTCCGGTGGCAAACCGGGTAGGTCATCGGGAAAAACTTCGGGATAATCCCGAATAATCTTCACATTCTAAACCGTCTTCTTCTTTTTTCTTCCATCTAGAACATAAGCTATAAATGACGAACATCCCTTTGACAAACATGTTCTTGCTTTAATGGCGGTTAAGAGATTTGGCATATGATGCCTCTTTTCCCCATAAACGTATACTTTTTCATTGTCAAGTGACTTGATCGACACTAACTTCTTCCCACATAAATCCTGGCTTGGTGGTCCTCCAACCAATCCATTCCAATAATCACATCGAAAGCTTTAATTCCCATAGGCATCAAATCTACCTTAAACTTCTTATTATCGATTTCTAGCTCACAATTCCTATAGATATGTTGAACCATAGAGGTTTTTCCATTGGCAACCTCTATCTCATACAAATCATCAAGCAACTCTAATGGAACATTGAACTTAACACCAAACTCATGAGATACGAAAAAGTAAGTAGAACCCGAATCAAACAAGATATGAATGGGTATGGAGTTTATGAATAACGTACCTGAGACGACATCAAGAGTCTCCTTAGATTCTTCACGCGTGAGTTAGAAGGCACGCCCTTTGACTTTCAACGGCTCCAGTTTCTTGTGAGCGGTTGACACCAACGTTTCGGTTCCCTTCTTTGGGCAAACATTGCTATAATGCCCTTTTTCATGACATGAGAAACATTCCACTTCATCAAGGCTCTTCACCTTGCAATCCTTAGCTTTGTGGCCAAAACGACCACATTTGAAGCAACAATTCGAATCCGCCTTACATTCACCTTTGCGGTCCCTACCACACTTTCTACAACCACCAACACTACCTTGCTTTGACCCGCTTGGGGTGAACTTGCTTTTCTTTGATGGCCACTTTCTCTTTTAATTACCAACCGACCTCGCTTGAACTCTTCTTTTACCCACTTTCTCAACACTTCGGGCGACAATGATCGCCTCATCAAGGGTAGCCACCCTTTTTGTAACACCACAATCTAAGAGCCATTAATTCTATATATGCATACGGAACCGATTTAAGAAAACTATAAATCCTAATTATTACATATCATAAAAGCCATTTACATATTAACCAAAACATATAAAGCATTTAAAGGTGTTACTGAAAACAGGCTCGACCCAGTTTACAAAATCAGAGTTCGGTCAGACTTCCAAAACCCGACTCTAGTCAAGCCAAATCCACAACCTGAAAAGAGTCAACAAATGAGGGATTAGCACAAAGCTAAGTGAATAGAAATAAACGTCAATTTGCATAACCACAACAAATTAGAAACCAAGAGAAATCAATCGGGAAAACCCGTCCAAACTTCCACAAGCAATTGGACGTTATGAGAGGACAGGCGGTCGGGCGAGGACCTTCGACTGTTGTCGGCCCAACAAAAGTCTACCGATGTCTCCTTTACTATTGGCATGGTGATCCCTCCTTACGTAACGAATTCGAAAGGGTCCGATCGCCCCCATCCAATAGTAACGAAGCGTAGCCAAAACCCACTGTAGCTAACCTCTAAAAAAACATGTGCACATACTACCATTAACACTCCCACAATTAATGGTACAACTGAAAATCGAAAAGTATAAAAAAATACACTTTTGCCAAAACAGCAAGATAGCTAAGTGATCTAGAGATCGCTACGCTATCTTGAGATCGCTTAGCTATTTCTGACTCCTTAGCTATTTCGGTTTTCTGTTTCAATTTCGCAAAATGACCGCCATTTCAACTTTTTTTTGTACATTACACAAGAAAGAACGTTAAAACCACTCACCTTAGCTTCCTTTTTGTACCGAGCTCAGTAATCTTATATTACTGAGGCTCCTTCCCTTTTCGTGTACAAAACGAACACCGAATTAGTCACCTGAAATCACCAATTTTGCAACAAGTAATATAAGTTCAAGATCACATCTTTATAAAACAACTTACACTAAATTACTTGTATTCCTACATATAACAATTACCAAAGTCTAGAACTTTATCTAGTTAATTCATTAAGTCAACCTATCATGCCATTTTAACCAAGTTGCACATATTAGGCCCAAATGGGTCAAAATGAGAATAATGATTCGGGAATTTACACAACACATTCCAATGAGATATCCTACATGATCAACATCAAAATTACATAACTAACATACTACTTGCATCCAGTTGCAAGTATAACCAACTTTGACTTTACTTAAGTCAATTTGCACAATTTTACAACCAAACGGGTCAAGACCCGGAACCAACACAATCAAGCTTACAATTCATTCAACTAACACATTGTTAACATGAAATTGGTAATTAAATTTTGCAAGTCACACAAGACTAAAGTCAACTCCCAGGTTAGACCAAAGTCAACAATTCATAAAGTTAGCTAGTTTACTACTAATTCTTGCTTAGCCAAACACTACCAATAAATTATCAATTCATCAACAATATAACTAGCAAGTTCCACATTATCAATTATAATTCTAGCATGCAAAGTTGACCTAACCAAGCTTCAAGAACATCAAGATACACATTTTACCAAGAGCTTAAATAAACATCAAATCATGCATCAATTTTCAAATTACAAGCCAGATTCATCAAGAATTTCATAAAAACCCACTTAACTTAAGAACTCTAATTCAACAAAGCTCAAGAACATGAACCCTAGCTCAAAGAGGAAGAGAACTTACTTAATCTAGCTTCTAGGTTCCGAAAATCATAAGGGAGACAATAACTACAAGGATTGATCTTCAATTTTGGGAGAAAAGCTTCAAGTGTGTGTTGGGTGTGTGTGTGTGTCGTGTGTCTGGCAAAGAAAGAAGAGGAAAACCAATTTGACACCTACCCTCAAACATAACACGTACACCCCAACCCCAAACACAGATAAATTCATTAAAACATACTACAGGATATTAGATTCGCAGATAATTAAGTTAGACCTAACTAACTCCAAATTTAACAACGAAGATATTTTTAGAACCCCGGTTCAGAAGTGAACCCAAAGATGTAAAAATCATTTTAATATTTAAATATCTCAGTTTTACTAATTTTAACCTCATGGTTAAGAATACAATTAAATATAAATAAATCAAATAAATTATATCAATCAATAAACAAATAAATTTACTTACCGAAAGTACTTCAAAATTCTAGGCCGGGTCTCAGGATGTTACAATTTTCACCTCTAGTTCATACTCCCATGGCAACCCATTAGCAAACCGAACCACACGACTACGTTCGATTGGGTAGGTACTTGACACAAACGGGAGGTATCCCGTGAACTTCTTGGTATACTCATCCAAGGCTAGATTACCTTTCTTGAAATGCAAGAACTCTTCCAACTCCCTTTCGGGACAAAACTTCTCTTTGAGTCTGTTAAGGCAAAAAGCCTTACCCCTTTGAAATCTTAAGATAACAAAACAACCTAGACTAGCTTAGAATAATTAGTAGAATAAATATGCTAAGTCTAGGAGTGATACTGAGTTTGGTCAGTATTGGCCACTCATTATCAGCACTCAGTATTGGAAATCCAATACTGAGTAGAAGGACTGAGTTACATCTTGCTATGTAACGGACTAAGATCAAATCCCTTGATCTTAGTCATTTTCCTAGTTTAGTCCTTCGGTTACTCCTTTGCCCATTATGTAAGATCTCTATATCATTATAAATAGAGATCATCTTGCAAAGGAGAACTCACCAATTTACACGTTCATTCTTATATATTGTAATTGTTCAGTGGTCTTGTATTTCCGCTACAAGCCACACTTTGTGGAATAATATACGTTTGACTAAATTAATGTGTTCATCACCTTAATTGTCTTAAGTAAATTATTAATCTAACAATTATCAAACAAACCAGGGGTGTTGTGACCTAACAACTGGTATCAGAGCAGGCTAAATAAAACCTTATTTAGTCGATCTATTACCCTGGCAGCCATTCCCTATATCTATCCCTCCCAAACTCAAAAATCCAAAATGTCTACAATAGTTGCACCAGTTATGTTTGGAAAGGGAGTGCCCATCTTTGATGGCAAAGACTTCCATCAATGGAAGCTAAAAGCTCAGTGGTATCTTGAATCTATTCATCATGAGATGCTCATTGTGCTGAATGATGGTCCCATCATTACACAAACTGTGGAACCTGTTGCATCTACTGATGATGCTCCTGAGAGCACAAGAACAATTCCTAAACTGAAGCACACATGGACTGATACTGACCGTCAGTTGTACAGTTTAGACTCCAGAGCAAAAGGGGTGATTGGTAATGCTGTTAGCAAAGAAATACTGAATGCAATTATGAAATTGCCAACAGCAAAGGCTATGTGGAATAGTCTATCAGTCACCTATGAAGGCACACCTAAGGTGAAGTTGCAAAGAAAAAGCAACATGAGGAGGAAGTATGAAAACTTCTTCTCAAGTCCAAATGAAGACATCACCACTCTCTATAACAGGTTCAATACTGTTATCCATGATCTCATCTGTGTAGGCATTGTGAAGGAAGAAGGAGAACTTGTTCAAAATTTTCTGGATAGTCTTCCTCAACAGTTTCTTGATATGACAAACTCTGTCAATGCTGCTAACAACAATGAGTCATACACTCTTCAAACTTTGTATGGTCTAATGTTGAATCATGAGGAGAATAATGCTGCAAGACTGATCAACTGGAAGAAAACTGACAAATCTTCCACTGGCATGGCTCTAGTTGTGCAACAGGCATACACTGTGACTGAGCCTGAAGAACCAGAGGTTGATCTTGCTGATGCTGAGGCAGAGGAGCTTGAAACCTACATGGCTTTTATGTCTATGAAGCTGGATCAGTTGAAGAAGAAGAGGCTTGGTATTAGCTCTTCCAATACTGACCCAAGATCAGGTCTTTGCTATAGGTGTGGAAAGCCTGGACACATTGCTGCTAACTGTCATACTAAGTCAACTGAAACTGATCAGAATGACAAGATTGCATACCGAGCTAAACGGTATAGAGACAAGTATGTCAAGCTAAAGAACTGGAGCAAGGGTAAGAATGTAGCAAGGAATGGAGCACCTCATCAAGCACTTTACTCTGAAGCTTGGATGGATGAAGAGCTCAGTGATGATGAGGAAGAAGTTGAAAACAAAGCCTTTATGGCTTTCACTGAAGACGATTTGAAGAGCTCCTTTGATAAGGACATCAAAGAAGCTGAGAGGATGAGTGTTCATACTGATTGGGATTCCACTCAGTTGAACAATGTGAGTTCCTTTCAAACTTATTCAGTGAATGAAAAGGAAGAGATTTTTGAGTATATGATTGTTGATCTTAAAACTTTAGTACAAAGAGAAAAAGCTTTAAAATTAACTATTCTTGAACTTGAAAGGGTAAATAATGAACATTTAGATAAATTAGCAAAATTTAAAGATTTAGAATTAAATTTTTTAAACTTACAAGACATTAACCAAAGATTAGCTAATAAAGCTCATTTACACAAATTAGAAAAAGAAAAATTTGAAAATCAGTGTAAATCTTGTGGAAATGCATCTATTAAATTAAATAAATGTCTAAATAAACAATTACCAGAAAATTTGAGGGCTGCACTTGGTGTTGATCTGCAGTTAAAAAGTAGAAATAATTTTGCTGATTTATTTGAAGAATTTTCTGATATGAACCCTATTCAGTTTTTAAAAGCAAAAACTTTTTGTGAAGTTGGATGTCAAACTAAGTCAGATGATGAGGATAAAATTATTTTTGATAAACCAATTGGTCCTTCCATCTGTTCAAAGTGTTATAGTGAACTACAAGAGCTCAGTATTGAATTTCCTGAAAAGGAAATTTCTGATACTGGCCTCGAAATTGTTCAGTATGATACATCTGCTGTTCCTCCATTTGAATTGTTATTTAATACAACTACTTTTGAGATATATAATGAAAATAAAACTACTTCTACTCCTAGTGTTATATCTAATACTGAAATTGCAGGAACAGAAAAGTCAAATACTCAAGAATCTAAAGAACCTGTTAAAGTTGTCATTTTAAAACATGACAATCAATAAACAACCTCAACATGATCTTCTAGTGGCAAAAACAAGAAGTCTAATATCAAAAATACTTCTTTGCCAAATAAAAAGAAGAAACCAGATCCATCTCCTTCTAAACCAGTCAAAAACAACATTAAAACACAAGTAAAAAATGACAAAAATAACATTTTAAAATCTATTGGTGATCAGATCAAAGTTTTAAGCCGAAAGTTTGCAAAACTTACTCATACTGATCAACCAAAAGTCAAACAATTTTCAAAAATACCTTATGAAAATATGTTCAGAAATAGACCTAGAAAATGTTATAGATGTCATCATACTGGACATAAAGGAGATGAATGCTGGACTGATCTCTCCAGTCCTAGGTACTCAGTACCAAAGAAAAGGAGAGAAACCAAGTCAGTATCACCAAAGAAAACCTCCAAGGTTTCCCCTGAAGTGATACCGACCTCTCCAACAAAAGAGATCAAGTCTACACTTGTTTCTCCTACCAAAGGTCCCATTCAAAAATGGGTTCCTAAAAAGAACTAATCATTATTTTGTGTCTTGTGCAGGGTGACAGAAAATGGTACTTAGATAGTGGCTGCTCAAGACACATGACTGGCAGTATGGAGTACCTTCTAAACTATACACCAGAGAAGGGTCCTTCTGTCAAGTTTGGAGATGATTCAGTTGGAAAAACAAGAGGGTATGGAGTAATCAAGGCAGGCAACATAACTTTTAAAAGAGTTGCCTATGTAGAGGGTCTTAAACACAATCTGCTCAGTATCAGCCAGATGTGTGATGATGACAATAAAGCTCGCTTCAGGAAGACTGCAGGAATCATCTACAATGATAAAGGGCAACCTGTACTCATTGCTAGAAGAGAAAAGGATGTCAATGTGGTCAACCTGTCTGAAATAGACCCTACTGATTCGAGTTTGCCTGCTTTCTAAAGTCAAGCCAGAACTGAACTGGTTGTCGCACAAGAAACTTTCTCACATAAATTTCAGAAATATTAATGAGCTCAGTATGAAGAAGCTGGTGAGAGGGTTGCCCACTATTACTTATTCTAAAGATAAGTTATGCTCAGCATGTGAAATGGGCAAGCAGAAGAAGAGTTCATTCAAGTCTAAAGTCAACCATTCTATTAATGAACCTCATACAATGATACATATGGATCTTTTTGGCCCAATAAGCACACCATCATTGGCCAAAAAGATCTATACTTAAGTCTTGGTTAATGAATACTCAAGATATAATTGGGTCATCTTTCTCAAGACCAAATCAGATGCAACCACAGAAATCATTGCCTTTATCAAAAGAGAAGAACTTCAGAAAGGCAACAAGGTCAAGCAACTAAGAAGTAACCATGGTACTGAGTTTAAGAACTCAGTATTAGCAGATTTCTGTGAAGAAAAAGGAATCATCCAAAACTTCTCTGCAGCCTACACACCACAACAAAATGGTGTTGTAGAAAGAAAGAATAGAACATTAACTAAAGCTGCAAGAACTTTGTTATGCCATGCTGGACTTGCACTGAGCTTCTGTGCAGAAGCTGTAAACTGTGCAAATTTTACTCAGAACATAGCTACAATAGTCCAGAGACATCAAAAGACTCCTTATGAGTTGTATAATTGTTAAGGCAAAAAGCCTTACCCCTTTGGAATCTTAGGATAACAAAACAACCTAGACTAGCTTAGAATAAATAGTAGATATAAATAGCTAAGTTTAGGTGTGATACTAAGTTTGGCCAGTATTGGCCACTCAGTATCAGCACTCAGTATTGGAAATCCAATACTGGGTGGAAGGAATGAGTTACAGTCAGTCTTGTAACGGACTAAGATCAAATCCCTTGATCTTAGTCATTTTCCTAGTTCAGTCCTTCGGTTACTCCTTTGCCCATTATGTAAGATCTCTATACCATTATAAATAGAGATCATCTTTCAAAGGAGTACTTAACAATTTAGTTTACACGATAACATCTTTGTAATTGATCAGTGGTATTGCTATTCCGCAGCATACCACACTTAGTGGAATTACACATTTGACTCTAATACTGTGTTCATCACTTTAATTGTCTTAAGCATAATTATAACATCAATTATATAAGTAATCCAGGGTTGTTGTGACCTAACAACTGGTATCAGAGCAGGCTAAATCAATCCTTATTTAGTCGATCTATTACCCTGGCAGCCATTCCTTATATCTATCCTTCAAACACTCAAAAGTCCAAAATGTCTACAATCATTGCGCCTATTATGTCTGGAAAGGGAGTGCCCATCTTTGATGGAAAAGAGTTCCATCAATGGAAGCTTAAAGCTCAGTGGTATCTTGAATCTATTCATCATGAGATGCTCACTGTGCTGAATGATGGTCCTATCATTCCACAAACTGTGGAACCCGTTGCTGCTCCTGGGAGCACAAGAACAGTTCCTAAACTGAAACATACCTGGACTGATACTGACCGTCAGTTATACAGTTTAGACTCCAGAGCAAAGGGGGTGATTGGTAATGCTGTTACCAAAGAAATACTTAATGCAATTATGAAATATCCAACAGCAAAGGCTATGTGGGATAGCCTATCAGTCACCTATGAAGACACACCGAAGGTGAAGTTGCAGAGGAAGAGCAACAAGAGAAGGAAATATGAAAATTTCTTCTCAAGTCCAAATGAAGGCATCACCACTCTCTATAACAGGTTCAATACTATTATCCATGATTTAATCAGTGTAGGATATGTGAAGGAGGAAGGAGAGCTTGTCCAAAAGTTCTTATATAGTCTTCCTCAACAGTTTCTTGATATGACAAACTCTGTCAATGCTGCTAACAATATTGAGTCATACACTCTTCAAACCTTGTATGGCCTAATGCTGAATCATGAGGAGAATAATGCTGCAAGACTGATCAACTAGAAGAAAACTGACAAGTCTTCCACTAGCATGGCTCTAGTTGTGCAACAGGCATATACTGTGACTGAGCCTGAAGAACCAGAAGTTGATCTTGCTAATGCTGAGGCAGAAGAGCTTGAAACCCAAATGGCCCTTATGTCTATGAAGCTGGATCAGTTGAAAAAGAAGAGGTTTGGTGTTAGCTCTTCCAATACTGACCCAAGATCAGGTCTTTGCTATAGGTGTGGAAAGCCTAGACACATTGCTGCTAATTGTCATACTAAGTCAACTGAAACTTATAAGAATGACAAGATTGCATACAGAGTTAAACGATATAGAGACAAGTATGTCAAGCTAAAGAACTGGAGCAAGGGCAAGAGTGCAACAGGGAATGGAGCACCTCATCAAGCACTTACTCTGAAGCTTGGATGGATGAAGAGCTTAGTGATGATGGGGAGGAGATTGAAAACAAAGCCTTTATGGCTTTCACTGAAGATGATTTGAATAGCTCCTTTGAAAAGGATATCAAAGAAGCTGAGAGGATGAGTGTTCATACTGATTGGGATTCCACTCAGTTGTACAAGGTGAGTTCCTTTCAAACTTATTCAGTGAATGAAAAAGAAAAGATTTTTGAGTATATGATTGTTGATCTTAAAACTTTAGTACAGAGAGAAAAAGCTTTAAAATTAACAATTCTTGAACTTGAAAGGGTAAATAATGAACACTTAGATAAATTAGCAAAAATTTAAAGATTTAAAACTAAATTTTTTAAACTTACAAGACATTAACCAAAGATTAGCTGATAAAGCTCATTTACACAAATTAGAAAAAGAAAAATTTGAAAATCAGTGTAAATCTTGGGGAAATGCATCTATTAAATTAAATAAATGTCTAAATAAACAATTTCCAGAAAATGTGAGGGCTGCACTTGGTGTTGATCCGCAGTTAAAAAGTAGAAATAATTTTGCTGATTTATTTGAAGAATTTTCTGATATGAACCCTATTCAGTTTGTAAAAGCAAAAACTTTTTGTGAAGTTGGATGTCAAACTAAGTCAGATGATGAGGATAAAATTCTTTTTGAAAAACCAATTGGTCATTCCATCTGTTCTAAGTGTTATACTGAACTACAAGAGCTCAGTATTGAATTTCCCGAAAAAGAAATTTCTGATATCGACCCCGAAGTTGTGCAGTATGATACTTCTGATGTTCCTCCATTTCAAATTTTATTTAACACAACCACTTTTGAGATATATAATGAAAATAAAACCACTTCTACTCAAAATGCTCTATCTAATACTGAGGTTGCAGGAACAGAAAAGTCAACTACTCAAGAATCTAAAGAACCTGTTAAAGTTGTCATTCTAAAACATGATAACTAGAAATCAACTTCAACAGGATCTTCAAGTGGCAAAAACAAGAAGTCTGATATTAAAAAGACTTCTTTGCCAAATAAAAAGAAGACACCAGATCCATCTCCTTCCAAACCAGTCAAACACAACATTAAAACACCAGTAAAAAATGACAAAAGTAACATTTTAAAATCTATTGGTGATCAGATCAAAGTTTTTAGCCAAAAGTTTGCAAAACAAGAGGGTATGGAGTAATCAAGGCATGCAGCATAACTTTTAAAAGAGTTGCCTATGTATAGGGTCTTAAACACAATCTGCTTAGTATCAGTCAGATGTGTGATGATGACAACGAAGCTCGTTTCAGGAAGGTTGCAGGAATCATCTACAATGATAAAGGGCAACTTGTACTCATTGCTGGAAGAGAAAAAGATGTCTATGTGGTCAACCTATCTGAAATAGACCCTACTATTCGAGTTTGCCTGCTTTCTAAAGTCAAGCCAGAACTGAACTGGTTATGGCACAAGAAGCTCTCTCATATAAATTTCAGAAATGTAAATGAGCTCAGTATGAAGAAGCTGGTGAGAAGGTTGCCCACAATTACTTATTCAAAAGATAAGCTATGCTCAGCATGTGAAATGGGCAAGCAGAAGAAGAGTTCATTCAAGTCAAAGGTGTTAGGTCACAACACCCTGGTTTAGTTGGTTAATTGATTGGTTAATTATAACTCTAAGACAAATATTGTATAAGAACAAGATATGAGTCAAATGTATAATTCCACTAAGTGTGGCTTGTTGCGGAATAACAAGACCACTGATCAATTACAAAAGGTATGAAAGTGTAAAGTGAATTGGTGAGTTCTCCTTTGCAAGATGATCTCTATTTATAATGATATAGAGATCTTACATAATGGGCAAAGGAGTAACCGAAGGACTAAACTAGGAAAATGACTAAGATCAAGGGATTTGGTCTTAGTCCGTTACATATTGTAACTCAGTCCTTCTACTCAGTCCTTGTACTCAGTATCACTATCTGATACTGAGTACTGATACTGAGTTCCAATACTGATCACTCAGTATCAGACCTAAACTTAGCTATACTATTTTACATATTAATCAAAGCTAGTCTAGGTTGTTTTGTTATCTTAAGATCCAAAGGGGCAAGGCTTTTTGCCTTAACAATCTCCCCCTATCTAATGATAACAAAACAATTACAAAGAGATAAAAAAAATACAACAACATAGGTAGCAACATCTTCTTCTTCATTTGCTGTAGATGGCTTCATTCTCATAGAAGACTTCTTGTTTGATGTGGACAAACTCTTCTCTGCTTTTGAGTTCATCCCTTCTACAATTCAGAACTGCAACAATCTTCTTTCTGAACCAAGAGTCTTTTTCTTGGTGATCATCCATTTCAGTCCAACAAGGTGACTGATTTGAGCTCTTGGTAGATCTTCTTCAGAAATGAAGCACTCTCTATCCTCTGGGTCAGTATACATATATCCACAAGTTGGATATATGACACTCTTTTGATCCTGAAAAACAAGGTTAGGAGGAAGAGGGTACTTTCTAAGATACTTGTATGTATGAAGGCATTCTGGTCTGTTGTTTGAATAAGCTTCAGTCATCACACTGAGCGTTCTATACTCTATCTCATGGAGCAATCCCTTCTCATAACATACTGCAGAGACTGCACAGATCTCATCCAAGACCATTTGATCATATGTTGATTTCTTTGGAAGCTCTTTGATCAGTCTTGTGATCCTCACCCAGTCTTGAAGACCAATTCTTTGAATATCATGAATAAATAACTTCACGGGAGGACTGGTTAAGCCAGTACAAGTGATAGTGATTCTTCCTTCTTTGAGCTTCACTTTTACTTTATTGACATCCAGGTTTAACCAATGTATCCCCCTTACATTTGGAAATGTTTTGGTCTTCAGGAACTCCTTTCTTTCCTCCTTATACTGAGTCCTGGCAGCAACCATATTCCAGTAATGTTGAATATGGTATGGACCCTTTCTTGAAATTCTATGGGAAGGACCAGGAGTATCAGTATCTGGGTCAAATTCTGGTTCAGCTTTGACTCCCAACTCTTGCTCATATAAAAATCTTTCTTGTTCTGCCCAGAGTTGTTGAGGAGTCAGTCTCGGAGCCTGCTCGGTATCACTGTCCCTTGTATGAACAGGTCTTCTTTGTCTTGTTACCAAAGGAGCAGATTCTTCACTTGATTCAGAAGAAGTGAGAACAACATTGATAGGTCTTCTTGATAAGGAACTCCTTCTTCTAATCACCAGATTTCTGGTTCTTCATCATCCGAGGATGATGATGAAGAACTTTCTTGTTCTACCAGATTTAGTGCATAGTTTACTAAATCTGGTTCTTCATCTTCATCATCAGCAATAGGCCAGATGAAAGGCCTATAGACCACAATTTGCAAGTTATTTTCTTCTTGAGCAGATGGCTCAGTATAAGCTTGTTGTGGTTGGTCAGTATGAGTCTCCCCCTGAGCAGATGGCTCAAGTTGACCTTGAACTTGTAATGCTGACCTAGTTCTTTGTCTTCTTCTCTCATACTGAATCCGAAGTGGCTCAGTATGAGGGCTTTGCTGATGTTGTTGTTCTTGTTGTGGAGGTTGATCTTCATTCAATCGTCTTCTTTTCTCCCCCTGAGCAGATGGCTCAGTTTGATCAACCTCAGTATCTCTTTGTCTCTTCTCCCCCTTCTTGTTATCATTTGATGGGGAGGGAAGAGGATCAGTATCACCACCCATGTCCCCTTCAGGTTCTTCAAGAGTAGGGGAGGGCATGGGCTCAGTTGCAGCATCAGTATCACCATCACCTCCTTCTCCTTCTCCTTCTTCATTGTGGTCACCATGTGAAAATGGTGGAGTTTGTGGAGGCTGATGTGGTTGTTGAAGTAGTGAGACTGACTGTTTTATTGAGTCAATATCACTACTCATCGTGTCCATTTAGTATTATATTTTGAGTATGTTGGATGGCCAGAATTTGCTGCATGATTGCTTGCAGAGTCACTTGGTCTCCTGCAGCCTGTGATGCCTGAATGCCCTGCACAGATGGTGCTAAAGAAACAAAAATATAAAACTGGTTAGAAAGAAAGGTTTATCAAATAGAATTGTGGTGTTGTTTAATTCTATAATCATATAAACAGAGTTTGTGAAGTCTGTATTTCATCTGGTTTAGGATGAAATATTGTGGACTTGTGCATAGCATGTGTAAGAAGATTTTAGTAAAAGTGAGTGTGTAGATTTAAGTAGCTCAGTATAGGATAAGTCACATTTACTAAAAGGTTTGGGTTTGGGTATTCGAAGCCTGGGATGTGCTTCTTGTTATTTTCAATGTTTATCACTCGGTATTAGAGTGATAACAGAAATGTGGCTAAACCCCATGGAAATTTTTTGGATTTTGTGGCTTAAGGGTTTGTGATCATTTCTTGAATCATGCTATCCAACTCAAAAATAAGTTGGACATGATTCAAGCAGCACCAGTGGGTGTCAGTGTGACATCAACCACTATTGTCTCGTTAAGATGAGACAACTGTAGACTGACAATGATCAGTTGTGTGTTCAGTATATGAATTTTGCATAGCAGCAGTGGGCTAGCTATGTTGGCCATAAAAGGATATATATTTGAAAGATCGTGTGAGACTTTGGTCAGTATTGAGTTGGTACTGGCAAATACTTAGTCTCTATTTGGGAATGAAATATATATATATAAGTTTAAGTGCTTTTTAGAAATTCATACCTGAGACTCTGTCAGATTCCCTTCTAGCATCTGCAGAGGTCGGTGCAGGATCATGTGATTGTGGATTTGTAGCACCAATATCTTCAATACCGACCTCTCTGTTTTGCTGAGCACCTTCCAGTGTAATTTGCTCATATTGAATCTCCACATCAAGAGGAACATGAGGTTCCTCAATTGGTTGAGCTGTTGGAATTAGTTCTGGACCTGGAAGGTCAGCGGTGGCTGCAACTAAGCTTTGGGCTTGAAGAGATGCAGTTAATGATGGGACATTTGCAGGCTGCACCTCCTCAGATGATAAGTTTCCCATAATGATAGGGGAAAGATTCCTTCTTCTTCTTTGAAGAACCAGTGGTGTGTCTTCGGAGGACTCAGTATCAAAAACTGTTTCAATATGAGGAGCATCAGGATCCTGTGCAGGTGGAGAGATATGTTGTTGAGTCGGTTCTTGAACTGGTGGAACATCCTGCATCTCAACATCTTGACCTGTCTGTTCTCCATTACCACTATTATCATCATTATCATCATCATCATCATTGTCTGATTCAGTATCAGACATGTCCTCTGCATCATTTATATGTTCTTGAACAATGGCCCACATAGAAGGACTTAGAAGAGGCTCTCCTTGTCTTGGCATGTAAAAGAAGCTCTTCTCACTAAGAGGAGGAAGATCAACCCTTGGACTGTGAAACTCATCATAAGTATGTGTGGGCATTGAGTGTTGAAAGATGAGTGATAAAAATCTGCAGAAAGGGACATTGCATTCCCTTGTGTTAGCCCGAAGCAGGGCAGCTAATTCATTGAAAATGAGCCGTGCATAATCAATGTTTCTTCCATAGTACAAGGCATGTACTATTTGCAACCCAAATTCAAATATTTGGTCCAAAGCACCCGTCTTGTGGGTCATACACCGAATTATTGTTGTAATGAGAATACCCCACATAGGACCAAATTCGTTTCTTTTGATTGTGCCCGTTGTTCCTCTTCGACCCAAAAATGGTAAAACTGAGCGTGCCTCTGTTCTATCAACGAATGGATCATACTGAGCTTGGGCGGGAAGTCTCAGTGCTTCACGAATGATGGCAGTAGAAACAAATGCCCTTCTTTGATCTCTAATTACCCACCCAGCAATCATATCTGGAGAATCGAGTGTAGCAGAGTACCAAAACTCGCATAGCATTTCTGGGTAAATTGCTCGAGGAGACAAGGTCCACGAGCAATTGGGCAATTCTTCAGAAAAGTCACAATGTTTGTGAATTCTTGGCATACCCAGGCTTGAGGAATATTAAAGTTTGCTGTTATGTTGTTCCTTGCAAACCTGGGCAGTTCATCGTTTCGGAATTTGATTTCCGATTCAACTTCTGGAGCGACGAAAGTGTAATTTGCGATCTGTGATTTTGATTTAAGTGTTTGTGCTTGCTAAGAAAGAGTGGAATCGTTAATCGCAGAGAGAATTTTAAATGAAAGAATGAAATAACTGTTGAAAAATATTTGAAGTAAAAAAAAACGGTTATTTATTGGAGATTTAAAGATAATTAAGGTATGGGGAAGTAAAAACGGCTGATTTGACTGCCTTATCCTCTGCCAACGGTAACTTTCCTATTAAGAAAGGTTACCGTTGAGTAGTATGAGGATTAAGGTCGGTGTAAGAGCCGTCATACCCCAATACTGAGGTAAAAAAAAATTTTAATTTAAAAAAAAAATAAAAATATAAAAACAATTAATTTACTCTTGAAATTAATAAAAAAAATAAAAATTTTAAATTTTGATGATAACAGACTAGTGATACTGAGTGGTCAGTATCAACAGGAGTGATACTGAGCTTTCAGTTTTAAAGAAAATTAAGAAAAATTAAGGATTCAACATACCTAATTGCCCTAGTAAATACATAAACCTTTCCTCAGGGAGAGGTTTAGTAAACACATCGGCCAATTGTTCATCTGTTGGTACATAATCTACCTCAACCTTACCTTTTTCCACATTATCTCGAATAAAGTGGTGTCTGATATCAATGTGCTTGGTTTTGGAGTGATAGACTGGGTTCTCTATGATAGCAATAGCACTCTTGTTATCACAATGAATGGGAGTCTTATGAAAGTTGAACCCATAGTTTAAGAGTTGATACTGCATCCATAATAATTGAGCACAACAACTTCCTGCAGCAACATATTCTGCTTCTGATGTGGAAGTTGCTACCGAATTTTGCTTCTTGGATGACCAACCAACTAGTCTACCACCTAGGAATTGACATCCTCCACTTGTGCTCTTTCTGTCCAATCTACAACCTGCAAAATCTGCATCTGTGTACCCTTCAAGGTCAAAGTTTGAGTCTTTGGGATACCAAAGACCCAGGTTAGGAATACCTGTAAGATATCTAAAGATGCGCTTAACTGCTTTCATGTGTGATTCTTTAGGATCAGCCTGATACCGAGCACACAAACATGTTGCAAACATGATATCAGGCATGCTAGCAGTTAAGTAAAGTAAGGAACCAATCATACCTCTGTATGTGGATTGACATACTGGTTTACCAGTTTCATCCTTACTTATCTTATCCTGAGTACCCATAGGAGTGTGCATGGAAGATAAATTTTCAAATTTGTATTTCTTTAACATGTCATGCACATACTTACTTTGATTTATAAAAGTGCCATCAGGCTTTTGTTCAACTTGTAAACCAAGAAAGTAAGTAAGTTCTCCCATCATACTCATCTGATACTGAGTTGACATTATCTTAGCAAACCAGTCACACATTGACTTGTCAGTGGAGCCAAAGATAATATCATCTACATATATCTGAATGAGTAAGATGTCAGAACCTTTCCGTTTTGAAAATAATGTTTTATCAATTTTACCTCTTGTAAATTTATTTTCAATAAGGTACTCAGACAGGGTGTCATACCAGGCTCTTGGAGCTTGTTTGAGCCCATATAGAGCTTTATCAAGCTTGAAAACATAATTAGGAAATTTAGAATCAACAAAACCTGGTGGTTGTTTAACATAAACTTCTTCTTGTAGTTTTCCATTTAGAAAAGCACTCTTGACATCCATCTGATAAACTTTGAAATTCTTAAAGGCTGCATATGCAAGATACAACCTAATAGCTTCAATTCTGTCAACTGGTGCAAAAGTTTCATCATAGTCAATGCCTTCTTCTTGCCTGTAACCTTGAGCAACTAACCTTGCTTTGTTTCTGATGACAACACCATCCTTGTCCATCTTGTTTCTGAACACCCACTTAGTACCAATAATAGTTTTGCCAGTAGGAGGTGGTACTAAGTTCCAAACTTTGTTTCTCTCAAACTCTGTGAGCTCTTCTTGCATAGCCTCTACCCAATCTTCATCTAATAAAGCTTCATCAGCTTTCTTTGGTTCAATGGTAGATAGAAAACTTGAGAAGAAACAAAAATTTGCAGTTGCTTGGGTTGGAAATTCTAATTTTCTTCTTGTTTGGACACCTTCTTCAATAGGACCAATAATGTTTGAGTGTGGATGGTCTCTGTGTTCCCTTAAATTGTTTCCTAAGGGTGCATTTGAAATAGGATCAACAATATCTTGTTGATTTGGTGTGTCTTGTGTCTGATACTGAGTGGAATTCTAGTCAGTATTAGACAGCGCATGTTGCTGTTCATCTTCATTTTGCAGAGTTGATGTGGATTCTTGTGTAGTGTTGGATGTTTCACCTTCTTCATAGGTAGAGTGGTTCAGATCATTAGTTGGAAACTCAGTATGGAGGTCCTCTGTTATGGGAACCTCAGTATTAGTCGCAGTTGAGTGATACTGAGTTTGAACTTGATCAGTTTCATTAAACTTATTGGGAATAAAGTGTGGATGAAACTTGGGCTGTTCAACAATGGAGTGTTCTGGATTGCATAGAATATCTATGCCACTTATGTCTTCACTTGCTGAGGTAGAATGCTCATTCTGATCTTCATCGAATGTGACATGAATGGATTCTACATTCATCTTGGTTGAGATGATATACACTCAGAAAGCTTTAGAGTGTGGAGAGTAGCCCATGAACACACCTTCATTTGCTTTGGGAGCAAATTTGTTGAGGTTTTGGTTTGTACTGAGTACAAAGCATTTACTCTCAAAGATGTGGAAGTATTCCACATTAGGAATCTTGCCATTGTATAACTCATATGGGGTCTTCAGATGTCTTTGGACGATAGTGGCTATATTCTGAGTGAAGTTTGCACAGTTTACAGCTTCAGCCCAGAAACTCAGTGCCAGTCCAGCATGGCATAATAAAGTTCTTGCAGCTTCAATCAGTGTTCTATTCTTTCTTTCTACAACACCATTTTGTTGTGGTGTGTAGGCTGCAGAGAAGTTTTGAATGATTCCTTTTTCTTCACAGAAATCGGCTAATACTGAGTTCTTAAACTCAGTACCATGGTCACTTCTAAGTTGCTTGACCTTGTTGCCTTTTTGAAGTTCCTCTCTTTTTATAAAGGCAATGATTTCTGTTGTTGCATCTGATTTAGTCTTGAGAAAGATGACCCAAGTATATCTTGAAAATTCATCAACCAAGACTAGAGTATAGATCTTTTTGGCCAAAGATGGTGTGCTCATGGGGCCAAAAAGATCCATATGTATCATAGTAAGAGGTTCATTAATGGAATGATTGACTTTGGACTTGAATGAACTCTTCTTCTGCTTGCCCATTTCACATGCTGAGCATAACTTATCTTTTCAATAAGTAATAGTGGGCAACCCTCTCACCAGTTTCTTCATACTGAGCTCGTTGATATTTCTAAAGTTGATGTGAGAGAGTTTCTTGTGCCATAGCCAATGCAATTCTGGCTTGACTTTAGAAAGCAGGCATACTCGAATAGTTGGGTCTATTTCAGATAGGTTTACCACATATACATCTTTTTCTCTTCTAGCAATGAGTACA
Organism: Calendula officinalis; assembly: GCA_963853835.1. Lineage (NCBI taxonomy): Eukaryota > Viridiplantae > Streptophyta > Magnoliopsida > Asterales > Asteraceae > Calendula > Calendula officinalis. The sequence continues at coordinate 37,402,358 of OY970828.1, forward strand.
GGCTGGCCTTTATCATTGTAGATGATTCCTGCAACCTTCCTGAATCGAGCTTCATTGTCATCATCACACATCTGACTGATACTGAGCAGATTGTGTTTAAGACCCTCTACATAGGCAACTCTTTTAAAAGTTATGTTGCCTGCCTTGATCACACCATAACCTCTTCTCTTTCCCACCGAGTCATCTCCAAATTTAACAGAAGGACCCTTCTCTGGAGTATAATTGAGAAGGTATTCCATACTGCCTGTCATGTGTCTTGAGCAGCCACTATCTAAATACCATTTTCTGTCACCCTGCACAAGACACAAAATAAGAGTTAGTTCTTTTTAGGAACCCATTTTTGAATGGGACCTTTGGTGGGATAAATATATTTTGACTTGATCTCTTTATGTGGAGAGGTCAGTATCACTTCGGTGAAAACTTTTGAGGTTTTCTTTGGTGATACTGACTTAGTTTCTCTCCTTTTCTTTGGTACTGAGTACCTAGGACTTGAGAGATCAGTCCAGCATTCATCTCCCTTATGACCAGTATGATGACACCTATAACATTTTCTAGGTCTATTTCTAAACATATTTTCATAAGGTATTTTAGAAAAATGTTGCACTTTTGGTAGATCAGTATGAACAAGTTTTGCAAATTGTTTACTTAAAGATTTGACCTGATCACCAAGTGTTTTTAAAATGTTATTTTTGTCATTTTAATAGGTATTTTAACATTTTGTTTTACTGGTTTAAAGGGTGGTGGATCTGATTGCTTCTTTTTATTTGGCATAGAAGTCTTTCTAATTTTATTAGTGTAAGACTTCTTGTTTCTACCAACTGTGGACCAGGATGAAGTTGTTTATTGTTTATCATGTTTTGAAGAAACAACTTTAACAGGTTCTTTAGATTTCTCAGTATATGATGTTTCTGTTCCTGCAACTTCTGTATTAGATGAAACATTGGAGATAGAAGTTGTCTTATTATCATTATATAATTCAAAAGTTGTTGTATTAAATAATAATTCAAAAGGTGGAACAGCAGAAGTGTCATACTGATCTATTGGGAGCTCAGTATCAGAAATTTCTTTTATAGAAAATTCAATACTGGGTTCTTGTAGCTCAGTATAGCACTTTGAGCAGATGGAGGGACCAATAGGTTTTTTCTAAAATTTCATTTTCCTCATCATCTGACTCGGTTTGACATCCAACTTCACAAAACGTTTTAGCTTTTATAAATTTAATAGGGTTCATATTAGAAAATTCTTCAAATAAATCAGCAAAATTATTCCTATTTTTAAATTGAGGATCAACACCAAGTGCAGCCCTCACATTTTCTGGAAATTGTTGATTTAAACATTTATTTAATTTTATTGAAGCATTTCCCCAAGATTTACACTGTTTTTCAAATTTCTCTTTTTCAAGTTTGTGTAAATGAGCTTTATCAGCTAATCTTTGGTTAATGTCTTTTAAATCTGAAAAATTTAATTCTAAATCTTTATAATTTGCTAGTTTATCTAAGTTTTCATTATTTACCCTTTCAAGTTCTTGAATTGTTAATTTTAAAGCTTTTTCTTTTTGTACAGAAGTTTTAAGATCAACAATCATATACTCAAAAATCTTAGTTTTTTCATTCACTGAATAAGTTTGAAAGGAACTTACCTTGTACAACTGAGTGGAATCCCAATCAGTATGAACACTCATCCTCTCAGCCTCTTTGATATCCTTTTCAAAAGAGCTTTTCAAATCATCTTCAGTGAAAGCCATAAAGGCTTTATTCTCAATCTCTTCCTCATCATCACTTTTGTCTTCATCCATCCAGGCTTCTGAGTAAAGTGCTTGATGAGGTGCTCCATTTCCTTCTGCCCTCTTGCCCTTGCTCCAATTCTTCAGCTTGACATATTTGTCTCTATACCTCTTTGCTCGGTATGCAATCTTGTCATTTTGGTCAGTCTCAGAAGACTTGGTATGACAATTTGCAGCAATATGTCCAGGCTTTCCACACCTATAGCAAAGACCTGATCATGGGTCAGTATTAGAAGAGCTAACACCAAGCCTCTTCTTCTTCAACTGATCCAGCTTCACAGACATAAGAGCCATTTGAGTTTCAAGCTCTTCCGTCTCAGCATCAGTTAGATCAACTTCTTGTTCATCTGGCTCAGTCACAGTATAGGCCTGTTGCACAACTAGAGCCATGCTAGTGGAAGACTTGTCAGTTTTCTTCCAGTTGATCAGTCTTGCAGCATTATTCTCCTCATGATTCAACATTAGACCATACAAAGTTTGAAGAGTGTATGACTCAATGTTGTTAGCAGCATTGACAGAGTTTGTCATATCAAGAAATTGTTGAGGAAGACTATCCAGGAACTTTTGAACAAGCTCTCCTTCCTCTTTCACAATGCCTACACTGATTAAATCATGGATAACAGTATTGAACCTGTTATAGAGAGTGGTGATGTCTTCATTAGGAGTTGAGAAGAAGTTTTCATATTTCCTTCTCATGTTGCTTTTTCTTTGCAACTTCAGCTTTGCTGTGCCTTCATAGGTGACTGATAGGCTATCCCACATAGCCTTTGCTGTTGGCAATTTCATAATTGCATTAAGTATTTCTTTGGTAACAGCATTACCAATCACTCCCTTTGCTCTTGAGTCTAGACTGAATAACTGACGGTCAGTATCAGTCCAGGTGTGTTTCAGTTTTGGAACTGTCCTTATGCTCTCAGGAGCATCATCAGTAGCAGCAACGGGTTCCACAGTTTGTGGGATGATAGGACCATCATTTAGCACAGTGAGCATTTCATGATGAATGGATTCGAGATACCACTGAGCTTTTAGCTTCCATTGATGGAAGTCTTTACCATCAAAGATGGGTACTCCCTTTCCAGACATAATTGGTGCAACAATGGTAGACATTTTTGATTTTGGAGTAAGTGAAGGATAAGTATAAGGAATGGCTGCCAGGGTTATAGATCGACTAAATAAGAGTTTATTTAGCCTGCTCTGATACCAGTTGTTAGGTCACAACACCCTGGTTTAGTTGGTTAATTGATTGGTTAATTATAACTGTAAGACAAATATTGTATAAGAACAAGATATGAGTCAAATGTATAATTCCACTAAGTGTGGCTTGTTGCGGAATAACAAGACCACTGATCAATTACAAAAGGTATGAAAGTGTAAAGTGAATTGGTGAGTTCTCCTTTGCAAGATGATCTCTATTTATAATGATATAGAGATCTTACATAATGGGCAAAGGAGTAACCGAAGGACTAAACTAGGAAAATGACTAAGATCAAGGGATTTGATCTTAGTCCGTTACATATTGTAACTCAGTCCTTCTACTCAGTCCTTGTACTCAGTATCACTATCTGATACTGAGTACTGATACTGAGTTCCAATACTGATCACTCAGTATCAGACCTAAACTTAGCTATATTATTCTACATATTAATCAAAGCTAGTCTAGGTTGTTTTGTTATCTTAAGATCCAAAGGGGCAAGGCTTTTTGCCTTAACAAAAGGTCAATCATTCCATTAGTGAACCTCTTACAATGATACATATGGATCTTTTTGGCCCCTTCAGCACACCAACATTGGCCAAAAAGATTTATACCTTAGTCTTGGTTGATGAATTCTCAAGATATACTTGGGTCATCTTTCTCAAGACCAAATCAGATGCAACAACAGAAATCATTGCCTTTATCAAAAGAGAAGAACTTTAGAAAGGCAACAAGGTCAAGCAACTAAGAAGTGACCATGGTACTGAGTTTAAGAACTCGGTATTAGCAGATTTCTGTGAAGAAAAATGAATCGTTCAAAACATCTCTGCAGCATACACACCACAACAAAATGGTGTTGTAGAACGAAAGAATAGAACATTAATTGAAGCTGCAAGAACTTTGTTATGCCATGCTGGACTGGCACTGAGCTTCTGGGCAGAAGCTGTCAACTGTGCAAATTTTACTCAGAATAGAGCTACAATAGTCCAGAGACATCAAAAGACTCCTTATGAGTTATACAATGGCAAGGTTCCTAATGTGGAGTACTTCCACATCTTTCGGAGTAAATGTTTTGTACTCAGTACTAAACAAAATCTCAACAAATTTGCTCCCAAAGCAAATGAAGGTGTGTTCATGGGCTACTCTCCACACTCTAAAGCCTTCAGAGTGTATATCATCTCAACTAAGATGATTGTAGAATCCATTCATGTCACGTTTGATGAAGATCAGAATGAGCATTCTACCTCAGCAAAAGAAGACATAAGTGGTATAGACATTCTATGCAATCCGGAAAACTCAATTGCTGAACAGCCCAAGTCTCACCCATACTATGTTGATCATGGTATGAGTGACACTGATCAAGAAAGAACTCAGTATAACTCGATTGCATCAAATCCTGAGGTTCCCATATCTGAGAACCCCAATACTGAGTTCCCAATAATTGATCTGAACAACTCTACCTACGAAGAAGGTGAATCTTCCAGTACCTTTCAATAATCCACCTTAGATCTGCAAAATCAAGAAGAACAACAACCTGAACTGTCTAATACTGACCAGAATTCAGCTCAGTATCAGTCAGACAACACATCAGTGCAACAAGATACCATTGACCTTGCTTCAAATGCTTCCTTGGGAAACAATCTAAGGGAACACAGAGATCGTCCACATTCTAATATTATTGGTCCTATTGAACAAGGTGTCCAGACAAGAAGAAAGTTAGAGTTTGAACCCCAAGCAACTGCAAACTTTTGTTTCTTTTCAAGTTTCTTATCTACCATGGAACCAAAGAAAGCTGATGAAGCTTTATTAGATGAAGACTGGGTAGAAGCTATGCAAGAAGAACTGACAGAGTTTGAAAGAAACAAAGTTTGGAACTTAGTACCACCTCCTGCTGGCAAACTATTATTTGTACTAAGTGGGTGTTCGGAAACAAGATGGACAAGGATGGTGTTGTCATTAGAAACAAAGCTAGACTGGTTGCTCAGGGTTACAGGCAAGAAGAAGGCATTGACTATGATGAAACTTTTGCACCAGTTGCAAGAATTGAAGCTATTAGGTTGTATCTTGCATATGCAGCTTTCAAGAACTTCAAAGTTTATCAGATGGATGTCAAAAGTGCTTTTCTCAATGGAAAACTACAAGAGGAAGTTTATGTTAAACAACCACCAGGTTTTGTTGATCCTAAATTTCCTAATTATGTTTTCAAGCTTGATAAAGCTTTATATGGGCTCAAACAAGCTCCAAGAGCCTGGTATGATACCCTGTCTGAGTACTTAATTGAAAATAAATTTATAAGAGGTAAAATTGACAAAACATTATTTTCAAAAAGGAAAGGTTCTGACATCTTACTTATTCAAATATATGTAGATGATATTATTTGGCTCCACTGACAAGTCAATGTCTGACTGGTTTCTAAGATAATGTCATCTCAGTATCAGATGAGTATGATGGGTGAACTTACTTACTTTCTTGGTTTACAATTTGATCAAAAGCCTGATGGCACTTTTATAAATCAAAGTAAGTATGTGCATGACATGCTAAAAAAATACAAATTTGAAAATTTATCTTCCATGCACACTCCTATGGGTACTCAGGATAAAATAAGTAAAGATGAACCTGGTAAACCAGTATGTCAATCCACATACCGAGGTATGATTGGTTCTTTACTTTATTTAACAGCTAGCAGGCCTGATATCATGTTTGCAACTTGTTTGTGTCCTAGGTATCAGGCTGATCCTGAAGAATCACATATGAAAGCGGTTAAGCGCATTTTTAGATATCTTTCAGGTATGCCTAACATGGGTCTATGGTATCCCAAGGACTCAAACTTTGACCTTGAAGGGTATACAGATCCAGATTTTGTATGTTGTAGGTTGGACAGGAAAGTACAAGTAGAGGATGTCAATTCCTCGGTGGTAGACTAGTTGGTTGGTCATCCAAGAAGCAAAACTCAGTTGCTACTTCCACTGCAGAAGCAGAATATGTTGTTGCAGGAAGTTGTTGTGCTCAACTCTTGTGGATGCAGTATCAACTAATGGACTATGGGTTCAATTTTCAGAAGACACATATTCATTGTGATCATACACCACTTTATTCGAGATAATGTGGAAAAAGGTAAGGTTGAGGTAGATTTCATTCCTACAGATGACCAATTGGCCGATGTATCTACTAAACCTCTATCTGAGGAAAGGTTTATGTACTTACTAGGACAATTGGGTATGTTGAATCCTTCATTTTCCTTAAAATTTTCTGATACTGACCTCTTAGTATTGGTTCCAATACTGACCCACTCAGTATCACTCGTCTGATTTATCAAATGTTAATAATTTTTATTTTTTTTATTAATTTATGGATTAAATTAAATGTTTTTATAATTATTAATATTTTTTATAATTTAATTTTTTTTAAAACTCGGTATTGAAGTCCTGGAGTGGTAAAACTGACTTTTAATCTTCATACTCCCCAACGGTAACCTTTCTTAATAAGAAAGTTACCGTTGGAACAGGATAAGGCTGTCAAATCAGCCGGTTTTACTTCCCAATACCGTAATTATCTCTAATTAAAGTATAAATAACCGTCCATTTTCTTTCTTTAAAATTTTCTAACAGTTATTTCATACTTTCTCTTTCAATTCTCTCTGCGATTAACGATTCTACTTTCTCTTTGCAAGCAATTACTTAATCAAAATCGCAGATGGCAAATTACAGATTCTTTGCACCGGAGGCTGCACCGGCGACTCAATTTCGAAAGGACGAATTACCCAAGTTTGCGAGGAACAACATAACCACTAATTTCAACATTCCTCAGGCGTGGGCTTGTCCTGAATTCACTAACATCGTAACTTATTTGAAGCACTGTCCTATCACTGATTCTATCTCCTCGAGCGATATATCCAGAGATGTTGTGTGAATTTTGGTACTCGGCACAACTCGATTCACCAGACATGATTACTGGTTGGATTATCCGATATCAACATCGAGCTTTTGTTTCAACTGCTATCATTCGGGAAACACTGCGTCTTCCCGCTCACGCTCAGTATGAACCCTTTGTTGATCGAACAGAGGCTCGCTCAGTGTTACCATTAATTGGACGAAGAGGAACAACAGACATAATTAAGAGGAACGAGTTTGGTCCAATGTGGGGTGTTTTAATTTCTACACTCATTCGGTGTATGACTCACAAGACAGGAGCTTTGGATCAAATCAATGACTTCGGGATGCAGATTGTCCATGCCATGTACCATGGTCGGGACATTGATTATGCCAGACTCATATTTAATGAACTTGCTTCTCTGGTTCAAGCTCAAATCAGAGAAATTAATGTTCCTTTTTTGCAGATTTTTATCTCTCATTTTTCAGAATTCTATGCCTGCTCATGTATATGATGAATTCAATAGTCCAAGAGCAGATCTTCCTCCGTTACATGAGAAGATATATTTTTACAGGCCAAGGGAAGGAGAGCCTGTAATGAGTCACTCCATGTGGGCTATTGTACATGCACACATTAATGATGAAGAACATTCTGATACTGGATCGGATGATGATGATGATGATGATGATGATGATGATGATGATGATAGTGGTGATGGTGGAAATGTTGCTCAAGATGTTGAGATGGTGGATTCTCAACCAGAACCGGCACAAGAACCACCACACATTCTTCAAATTGAACAGGATCCTGATGCTCCTCATACTACATCAGATCCTGATACTGAGTCCACAGAAGACACACCAGTTGTCCTGAGAAGAAGAAGAAGAAACTTATCTCCCATGATAATGCGGGGTTTATCATCAGAAGAGGTGTAACCCACTAATGTTCCATCTTTGATTGCATCTCTTCAAGCACAGAGTTTCGTTGCAGCCACCGCTGACCTTCCAGGTCCTGAACCAGAACCCATTGCTCAACCAATTGAGGAACCTCATGTTCCTCTTGATGTGGAGATACAGTTTGAGCAAAATATACTGAAAGGTGCACATGATAGAAGAGAAGAGGCTCCTGAAGGTGCTGGTGCCTCAAATCAAAATCTAGATGTTCCAGCACCGACCTCTGCAGATGCTCGAAGGGAATCTAACAAAGTCTCAGGTATGAATTTCTAAAAAGCTCTCAAACTTATATATATATATATATATATATATATATATATATATATATATATATATATATATATATATATATATATATATATATATATATATATATATATATATCTTTCCCAAATAGAGACTATGTATTGGCCAGTACCAACTCAATACTGACCAAAGTCTCAAACGAATTTTCAAATATATATCCAAGTATGGCCAACATAGTTAGCCCACTGCTGCTATGCAAAATTCATACACTGAGCACTTAAATGATCATTGTCAGTCTACAGTTGTCTCAACATTTTAAGAGACAATGGTGGTGATGTCATAGTGACACCCACCAGTGCTGCTTGAATGATGTCCTACTTATTTTGAGTAGGGTCACATCATTTAAGAAATGATCACAAACCTTTCAAGCCACATAAGCCAAAATTCCATGGGTTTAAGCCACATTTCTGTTATCACTCTGATACCGAGTGATAAACATTGAAAATAACAAGAAGCACATCCCAGGCTTCGACTACCCAAACCAAAACCTTTTAGTAAATGTGACCTATCATATACTGAGCTACTCAAATATTCACACTCACTTTTACTAAATACTTCTTACACATGCTATGCACAAGTTCACAATATTTCATCATGAACCAGATGAAATACAGACTTATAAATTCTGTTTACATGATTATAGAATTTAACAACACCACAATTCTATTTGATAGACCTTTCATTCTAACCAGTTTACATTTTGTTTTCTTTAGCACCATCCATGCAGGGTCATAGAGCACAAGCCACTCAGTCTCAGGAAGTGCAAGGGGCTCTACAAAAAATTCTCAACCAGATCCTGGCCGTGCAGAACACTAAAAATAATATTCTGGCTAGGATGGATGCAATGAGTAAGAGCTAGACTCATTAAAACAGTCGGTGGCACTCCTTCAACAACAACAACAACAACAGCCTCCACCACCTCCACAGTCTCCACTTGGTGGTAACAATGATGAAGAAGGCCCTGACACTGAGCCTTGAAGATCACCCTCCCATGCTAATACTGATGGTGAACATGATGCTGCTACTGAACCTATGCCCTCTCCTACTCCTGATGATCAACAAGGGGACATAGGTGGTGATACTGAACCTCTTCCCTCCCCATCAAATGATAACAATAAGGGGGAGAAGAGACAAAGAAAAGAAGAGGTTGATCAACCTGAGCCATCTGCTCAGGGGAGAAACGAAGAAAATTAAATGAAGATCAACCTCCACAGCAACAACAATAACAACATCAGCAAACTCCTCATAGTGATCAATCACTTAGGTTTCAGTATGAGAGAAGAAGAATAAGAGGAAGGTCAGTTCTGGAACTACTTGAAGAGTTATCTGAGCCATCTACTTAGGGGGAGACTGAAACTGACCAACCACAGCAAGTTGATACTGAGCCTCCTGCTCAAGAACCGAACAACTTGCAGATTATAGTTTATAGGCCGTTTGTCTGGCCTATTTCTGATGATGATGAAGAACATCCAGTGCCATCTCAAAACTTCTTAAACTTTGCATCAGATGTGGCAAATAAAGAAAGCTCTTCATCATCATCCTCAGATGATGAAGAGCCTTCAAGAAAGCCAATCTCTCCTCAAGCTGAAGGACCTTCTAGAATTCCTAGAAGACCAATAACCAGAAGAATGTCAAAAGTGGTTATGTCCTCAGAATCAAGTGAAGAACCAGATCCAGCTCCTCCGATTTCTATACCAAGAAGATATGTTCAGTATACTGAGGAAAAGAGTGATGCTGAGGATGAGATTGAGGCCCAAAGATTCTTTCCTGTTAAAGAAGAAGATTCTGATATTGATTCTGATGCAGATGTTCCATGGAAACCTCACACTATAAGAAGAACAGGAGATGAAGTTCTTCAACAATACTGGAACATTATTGCTCAAAGAACAAGATATAGGGAGAACAGAATGAGTATGCTGAGGAATAGGTTATTCCCAAATGTGAAGGAGATATGCTGGCTGAACATGTATGTCAACAAAATCAAAGTTAAAACCGTTGACAAGTCCATAGTTGCAGTCTGCACTGGACCAGTCAGTCCTCCTATGAAGATTTTTCTTCATGACATTCAGAATATGGGACTCCAAGACTGGGTGAAGATTTCCAGATTAATTAAGGAGTTACCATCAAGATCCTCAGAAGCCCAAGTAATGATGGATGAAATCTTGGTTGTTTCTTCTGTTTGCTTTGAACAAGGGATCTTGTATCAAGCAGACTATAGGGCACTCAGTGTAATGACAGAGGCTGTAAAGAACAACAAGCCTGAGTGTCTTAATACTTTCAGGATCTTTAACTCATACTTTGTTCCTCCCAATTTAATCTTTCAGGATCAAAAGAGCACCATATATCCAACTTCTGGATATATGTATACTGACTCAGAAGGTAGGGAATGCTTCATTACTGAAGCAGATTTGCCAAAGGCTCCTATTAGTCATCTGGTGGGTTTGAAATGGATGATAACCAAGAAAGAAGACTCTTGGTTCAGAAAGAAGATAGTTGTTGTACTAAATAACAGGCAAGATGAACCGAAGAAAAGAGAAGAGTTCATCCACATAAAGAAAGAAGTCTTCTATGAGTTTGAATCAATCAACAAACAGTGAAATAGTAGACTATGCTGCCTAATGTTTTTGTTTTTTTTTTAATTCTCTTTGTAATTGTTTTGTTATCATTAGATAGGGGGAGATTGTTAAGGCAAAAAGCCTTACCCCTTTGGAATCTTAGGATAACAAAACAACCTAAACTAGCTTAGAATAAATAGTGGATATAAATAGCTAAGTTTAGGTGTGATACTGAGTTTGGCCAGTATTGGCCACTCAGTATCAGGACTCAGTATTGGAAATCTAATACTGAGTAGAAGGACTGAGTTACAGTCAGTCTTGTAACGGACTAAGATCAAATCCCTTGATCTTAGTCATTTTCCTAGTTCAGTCCTTCGGTTACACTTTTGCCCATTATGTAAGATCTCTATTCCATTATAAATAGAGATTATCTTGCAAATGAGTACTTACCAATTTACTTTACACGATAACATCTTTGTAATTGATCAGTGGTATTGCTATTCCGCAGCATACCACACTTAGTGGAATTACACATTTGACTCTAATACTGTGTTCATCACTTTAATTGTCTTAAGTATAATTATAACATCAATTATATAAGTAATCCAGGGTTGTAGTGACCTAACAACAATGGCAAGGTTCCTAATGTGGAATACTTCCACATCTTTGGGAGTAAATGTATTGTACTCAGTACTAAACAAAATCTCAACAAATTTGCTCCCAAAGCAAATGAAGGTGTGTTCATGGGCTACTCTCCACACTCTAAAGCTTTCATAGTGTATGTCATCTCAACTAAGATGATTGTAGAATCCATTCATGTCACTTTTGATGAAGATCAGGATGTGCATTCTACCTCAGCAAAGGAAGACATTAGTGGCATAGACATTCTATGCAATCCAGAAAAGTCAATTGCTGAACAGCCCAAGTCTCACCCATACTATCTTGCTTCAAATGCTCCCTTTTGAAACAATTTAAGGGAACACAGAGACCATCCACACTATAATATTATTGGTCTAATTGAGCAAGGTGTTCAAACAAGAAGAAAGTTAGACTTTGAACCTCAAGCAACTGCAAACTTCTACTTCTTTTCAAGCTTCCTATCTACCATGGAACCAAAGAAAGCCGATGAAGCTTTATTAGATGAAGACCAGGTAGAAGCTATGCGAGAAGAGCTTACAGAGTTTGAGAGAAACAAAGTTTGGAACTTAGTACCACCTCCTGCTGGCAAAACTATTATTGGTACTAAGTGGGTGTTCAGAAACAAGATGGTCAAGGATGGTGTTGTCATTAGAAACAAAGCAAGACTGGTTGCTCATGGTCACAGGCAAGACGAAGGGATTGACTATGATGAAACTTTTGCACCAGTTGCAAGAATTGAAGCTATTAGGTTGTATCTTGCATATGCAGCTTTCAAGAACTTCAAAGTTTATCAGATGGATGTCAAAAGTGCTTTTCTCAATGGAAAACTACAAGAGGAAGTTTATGTTAAACAACCACCAGGTTTTGTTGATCCTAAATTTCCTAATTATGTTTTCAAGCTTGATAAAGCTTTATATGGGCTCAAACAAGCTCCAAGAGCCTAGTATGATACCCTGTCTGAGTACTTAATTGAAAATAAGTTTATAAGAGGTAAAATTGACAAAACATTATTTTCAAAAAGGAAAGGTTCTGACATCTTACTTATTCAGATATATGTATATGATATTATCTTTGGCTACACTGACAAGTCAATGTGTGACTGGTTTGCTAAGATAATGTCATCTCAGTATCAGATGAGTATGATGGGTGAACTTACTTATTTTCTTGGTTTACAAGTTGATCAAAAGCCTGATGGCACGTTTATAAATCAAAGTAAGTATGTGCATGACATGCTAAAGAAATAAAAATTTGGAAATTTATCTACCATGCAGACTCGAATGGGTACTCAGGATAAATCAGTAAAGATGAAACTGGTAAACCAGTATGTCAATCCACATACCGAGGTATGATTGGTTCTTTACTTTACTTAACAGCTAGCAGGCCTGATATCATGTTTGCAACTTGCTTGTGTGCTCGGTATCAGGCTGATCCTAAAGAATCACATATGAAAGCTGTTAAGTGCATTTTTAGATATCTTTCAGGTACTCCTAACATGGGTCTTTGGTATCCCAAACACTCAAACTTTGACCTTGAAGGGTATACAGATGCAGATTTTGCAGGTTGCAGGTTGGATAGAAAAAGTACAAGTGGAGGATGTTAATTCCTCGGTGGTAGACTAGTTGGTTGGTCATCCAAGAAGCAAAACTCAGTGGCAACTTCCACATCAGAAGCAGAATATGTTGCTGCAGGAAGTTGTTGTGCTCAACTCTTATGGATCAACTCATGGACTATGGGTTCAATTTTCAAAAGACACCTATTCATTGTGATAACAAGAGTGCTATTGCTATCACCGAGAACCCAGTCCATCACTCAAGAACAAAGCACATTGATATCAGACACCACTTTATTCGAGATAATGTGGAAAAGGGTAAGGTTGAGGTAGATTTTGTTCCAACAGATGACCAATTGGCCGATGTGTTTACTAAACCTCTTTCTGAAGAAAAGTTTATGTACTTACTAGGGCAATTGGGTATGCTGAATCTGAAGGAATTATGTGCACAGTCAGACAACCTATGATGATACATCCATGCCTACGAAACACTTAAGGGTCACACCGGTGAGTACATGTAAGACGAGCAAGATAAGCAATGATACTACGAAGAGAAATGATTCATAATAGTCATTATGAATCAGTTAAGTATTAAGTTAAGTTTAACTAACTAATTAATACAAGTAGTTGTACATTTACTAGTTGAGTAAATATACAATGTGTTAATTATAGATTATCCATGATATGATTTAAAGCTATTAAATCATATAGTAATCGGATAATATTGTTGTATAAATTATATAAAGGTTATTATATAATTAATTATTGAAAGTATAAATACAAGTATATAATTCGTGTATATGGGTACCGAATTATTAGTGTATTAATACTAGACATTTAGTAGTTAAGTGCAACAATAATAAACTAGTTAAACTGTAAGGGATGGAAGTGTTAAAAGGAAGTTTAATTAAAGTTCTAATATTAATTAAACTAGAAGGGTTCTAAGCGTAACTTATTTGTATATAAATAAGAGGCTTAGGGTAACCCTAAAACCCCACACACCCTCACGAAAATACTTCCTCCTCTCCTCCTTGTTTCGGTCGAGAACAAGCAACAAGGGAAGAACACAAGTTTGTGTTCTTTGTGTTCTTCGTTCTTCGTGTTCTTCGTGTTCTTCAAGTCTTGAAGATCCAAGTTCATTGCTTAGATCAACTAGAAGATCGCTCGACTTGTTCATCATCAGTGGATCTATCTTAAGCAATCAACAAGGTATGTTTTGGGAAACCCTTTTCTCCCTTCTCCCTCTTGGACGAATTTCGGCCAAAGAACCCTAGGGTTCTTTGGTTGATGGTCGACGAACACACAAGTATGTGTGTGTGTTCAAGTTCTTCGTACAAGGTTTCTTTCTTGTTAACCTAATCTAGTTCTCCAACATCCCAATCCTTTAGGGTTTAAGGATTAGGTTTAATCCCAGTTCCGCATTTAGGGATTAAATCAGCTAGTTGGTTTTAACCGGTCAAGAACAAGTTCATGTTCTTGGTCAGTATGGTTGAACCAAGCATACTAGGAGGTTGATCCAAGTGGTCGATCAGTGTCATGTGAAACCCTACAGTGGTATCAGAGCGTTGGTTTAGAGATCTAGACTAGATTAACAAAGATTGTTTGTTTACTTTAATTTTAAGTTTTTTTTGTTTCAAGTTTTTCTACTTCTTCTTCATAATTTTCGAAAAAGAGGGAAGAACCCTAGGACCAAGAATATTAAACTAGTCTAAGTTTAATTGGTCAAGAAGGTTTCTAGAAAACCCTAGCAATTTTCGAAAACCCTAGAAAGAACCCTAGGATCAAGTATATTAAACAAGATATGTTTAATTGATCAAAATGATTCTTTCCATAATCCCTTGAAATTTTCGTGACCAAGGAAAACCCTAGGATCAAGTATATTAAACAAGATTTGTTTAATTGATCAAAAGGATTCTTTCCTAATCCCTTAGAGATTTCGAAATCTAGAGGAATACTTAGACACCAAGTTTATTAAACTAGCTTAGTTTAATTGGTGAAAAAGTTTCCTAGCCTTAAGTTTTCGAAAACCCTAAAGAACCCTAGAACATTAAACTAGTTTAAGTTTAATAGTTTAAAAGTATTAATTAGGATAATAATCTAAAACCTAGTTAATTAGACAAGTTTATGTCTAAAAGGTTTAATTATTATTTTGATAGATTTATTAAAGCTAGTTCTTTAAACCTAGTAATTTAGACAAAGTTTTATTGTCTATAAGGTTCAATTTAAAGAGTTTAAATAAATTTATTAAAGGTTATAATCTATCTTAGAATTTAAACAAAGTTTATTGTTTAGATAGGATTGATTAAAAGAAATTAATCTTTTAAATAAAATGACGTCTTTGATCAAGAAAGTCAAAACCCTAGTTTTGATTGATCAAAAACAAGATTAGGGTTCATCTAATTAATTTAGGGAATTGATAAAGAAGATGTTAATTTTTAAGTTCTAAAATTAACAAGATGTATTTAATTATTTATATATATGTATTTAATTTTTCGGAATTTTTAATAATTAGGTAAAATTGAATTTTAAAGAATATAATAAGTTTATACGTATTTTTATTAGATTAAGTTAAAATACACATGTATAAGCTAGATGTAATATTCTTATTAGAATGTTACAAGTTTATTATAAAATATACATGTATACGAATACATTAAAATACAAGATAAGATGGAACAATTAAAAAGGGTAATGTTATTTTAATATACGAATACATTAAAATACAAGATAAGATGGAACAATTATAATAAAGATAATATTATAATTACTAATTGTATAAGTTATAATATAATTAAAACTAGAAAGTACAAAGTTATGATTTTATTATAACTAGAAATTCTACAAGTTGAAATTATATGATTAACTAGAAATATAGAAAGTTATATATATTAAGATGTATAAAGTTATGAATTATTATAACTAGGTAATTATACAAGTATAATATAAGTATTTTACAAGTCATGTAATATACTAGAATAATGATCAAGTGAAAATAACAAGAACCTATATTTAACTAGTTCAAGTTGAATATAAGAAAAGTTTAAACAAACTAAGAATTATTATATATAGTTTTTATATAATAAGTTTATTAGTTTTCACCAAGTATAAACCGGTGATTGTGTTAGCTTAAGTTTCATCATGGTTGTTGAAGCTAGTGGGAGCTACACAAGAAAATCACAAAGTTTGTAAGTGCGTCGTTAAGACATAAGTCTTGGTCGAATCTAATAAGTCATAAGAAATGTTTAATTTCATTATTAGACATATGGAAAACTAGATGTGTTAAACTAGGTTTATGTTTCAAGTTCATGAATCATAAAAGTTTTAAAAGTTTAACATAAGTTTATAAGTTTTTCAAGTAATATAAAACAAGTAAGTTTTATTAGAAATAAGGTTTCTCACAAAACCTAGTAAAACGTTTTGTACACCTCGTTTTAGGTATACATGTAAAACCGTGTAAATTCTTGAAACTATAAGTTTTAAAGAATGGTTCTTAAGTTTTAAAAAGGTGTCTTGTAGAACTCTTCAATTCACAAGTCACACATTTTTAAACAAGGATTAAGATTGGAATAAAAAGTTTAAGTTTAGTTTAAGACTTAAACAAACCTAATAAAATCTTAGATCTAAGTACTATCCACCTAATGGAACACCTCACTTGTTAAACGATATTCATATTGTAAGGATAAAGAACCTTAGATATGGATTCAAATCATTGTGAGTGTTAGGGTGCGTAAGGTTCTGTGATAATCGGGAGTCCCGGCGCAGAACATCGCACTGTCTTAGATGGTCTGATCTACTTTGGTGATAATCGGGAGTCCCGGCCCAAAAAGTACTTGAGTAGAATAAACATACTAGACTTTATTACTAACTTAGAAATGTACAATTAGATTGTACAAAGTTGTAATAAGTTATAAGTCTAAAGATTCTACGACCCCTAGGAATCGGGTCAAGTCTTGATACGATCGGTAAGGATGTTACCTACCAGAAATAGCATGTCTCGTCGGGAAGTGCCCAAACCTTGTGGCGAGAATGTGATATATGGATCCTAGGCCTAAAATATTAATTATGGGTTTATAATATATTTTAGAGAATGTTTATTGATGATTACTAATTAAACTGGGTTTGATTTGTAGATGGCAGCAACAAACGTGATTGCGACAACAAGTACCAACAATCTCTCACTTCGCTCAATCCTGGAAAAAGACAAGTTGACTGGGTCAAACTTTCTCAACTAGGAGCGCAATCTTCGTATTGTGCTCAGGCATGAGAGAAAGTGGTATGTCTTGGAGAGAGCAGTACCAAACACCCCTGCTGTTAATGCTAGAGCTGAAACGAGGCAAGCTTATGATAAGCATGTCAGTGATGCACTCGATGTGAGCTGTCTGATGCTCGCCACCATGAGTCCTGAGTTACAAGCGGGACTTATGGATGTGCATGCATTTGAGATGATCCAGCAACTTAGGGATTCATTTCAAGAGCAAGCTCGCACTGAGAGGTTTGTCATCAATCGAGCTTTCAACTCTTGCAAGATGGTCAAAGGAACGCCAGTGAGTGCCCACGTCATGAAAATGAAAGGACACATGGATCCCCTCGCTAGACTTGCTCACCCCATACCGTTGCAAATGGCAACAGATACTATACTCAACTCGTTGTCTGATGACTACAAGTCTTTTGTGGTCAACTACAACATGCATAATATGGAGAAATCCATTGCTGAGCTACATTCCATGCTCAAGACAGCTGAGTTGAGTTTGGGGACCAAATCTAAGGACGTTCTCTTGATTGGTAATGGCGGTGGCGGTGGGAAGAAGAGAAAAGGGCATGGTGGTAAAGGAAAGGGTAAAACCTATCCTAACCAAGGAGTGCCAAATCGTAAAGGTGTCAAACAAAAGGTCAAGAAGGTTAAGCCTAACACTGCGAGGACCGAGAACCGGTGCTTCAAGTGTGGTGAGGCTGGGCATTGGAAAAGGAATTGTCCAAAGGGTGCAAGTGGTAGTGGAGGAAACGCAAGTTCCTCAGGTAACACAACCACACTTCTTAATCACTTTAAGATACTTGTAAAGCACATTACGAGTAATCTAACTTTTGCAATCGTTTATTGCAGGAGGAGATGGAAAGTGATAGTGACCGGCATGAGATGGTGATGATCCCACGAGCACCAAGATTTTATAATTCAGTATTTTGTGGATTCGTTTTAAAACAATTTTACTTTATTGTTTGGATAATTTTATTTTTGTTAAAACAAGTTTTATTTTGGTTTTAATCAAATTTCGAATCCATGGTTGAATTATATTGTGTGCATGTGTGATAATTACACTAGTCAAGGTTTATGACTAGATTGTAAGTCAAGTTTTGATTTACTTATGTTTCATGTTTATGTTTATATATTTGTTTGATTGTTGTATGAATAATGTCTTGATAGCTCAAGGTACTTAGATGCTAGTAATTAGAAAGTTTTTCTAATGAAAGTATTTAAGAGTTTTATGGAAGCATAAGGTTCAAGAGTTATTGAACTTAGTTAAAACATCTTAAGTAATAGTCATTACTTATGATAGAAAGTTTTAAAGTATTAGTATTAATATAGTATGATTGTATTGGATATAATCAAGATAGACTTTAAGAGTATTATTAAAAGTCTTTTATGCTTGTAGTAAAGGATTTAATGAAGTCATAATTCCCTAATAGGAATAATTGGATATTCGTATAATCCAAGTAAAATGACTTAGACATTAAATGACTCTTAAAAGGGACAAACTATATTAAAGTATTTAAGAATTAAAAGGTATTATTGCAAGTCTTTTATACTTGTAATAAATACAATATTTAATGAAGTCATAATTCCCTAATAGGAATAATGGATATTTGACAAATCCAAGTAATGACTTTGGCATTAAATAAAATTCTTAAAAGAATACTAATATGTTTAAGAATTGATAGTATCATTTCAAGTGTTTTATACTTGTTAGATACAGTAATCATTAAAGATCATGATTCCCTAAACAGGAATGTTAGATATTCGCAAATCCAAAGGATGATCTTAATTATTGATAGAATTCTTAAAAGATTAAACTACAAGTTATTGACTAGGTCAAAGTAGTAGTTTAAGAGATGCTTAAGTTCCATAAAAGTAAGTGGGAGCTAAGACTAACATAATTCATTAAAGATGTTAGTGAATTCAGTAAGTTAGTAAGACATTAACAACAAGGTTTTACCAAGTCGTTAGCCAAAGAGTTAAGAGAAATAATAAATGATCGTTGATTAGATTATTGCAAACCTAATAGCGTGATCACAAGTCTTGTGATTAATTATAGCATATCTAATAGGTTGTTAACCCTTCAGTGGATAACATAGTCATTTTAGGAAATTTCTTTAACTAGTAAGAATATCTACAAATCAAGTAACTAAAAGAGACTTTAGTTACAAGGATGGTTTTATGAATTCAAGAAACCAAGGAGTTAATTTCCAATCGTCCTATGTTTACCGAATTACATAAAAGGCAAGACTAGAATATGTTCTAAATTGTTGCAAGAACAATATCTAGCAAAGGCAAAAGTAATAGTATTCCTAAATACTCGTCTTATGTCTTTAGTTTAATAGAAATGATTGGTTTAGTGATAAAGTTACAATTAAGTTTGTAAGAATCATTAAGTAATCAACACGAACGAAAGGAATAAGTAATGATCCAATAATAATTCAGTATCTAAGTCCAGTGAGGAATAATACTTGAGCTAGTATCATTTTTATTCAGACTTTGTATGTTTTACAAGATCCATGAATAAAAGTCTATTTATTCAAGAAGCCACAAAACTCGTGACTACTCGTCTTGGTGGGAACCTCGATGGGACGTTAACGTCATCGCGGTATTTGGTGGTAGATTCGAAAGTTCTTCGAAGATAGCTACACAAGTTTTGTGTAAACCAAATATCGGTGATATTCTGTTGGAGGCTCAATGAATATTGGATTGACCACCGTGACAATACTTCGTGGTTGAAAAGTTCAAAAGTATTGTTCACTAGGATTGTCCTTAAGCCTGAGGTATTTGGTTTAGGATACAATGACTAATGTGCTTTGGTTCAACTTAGACAATTCTGTAATACGTTTGTCATACGAGGCGATACTGAGTACAAAGGAAGTTGTATTTTTAAATCGAAATATACAAGATGGCAATTGCACCTCCGCTTTAGGAGAGATATTTATAGGTCCTTTGACTTGATGAGAAACTGGCAAGTGCACGGCCGTGCCCAAACGAACTGATCTGTTCTTTGTCGTTTATCACAGCAGTTTGAATCAAGAAGTCATAAAATGATTTCGAATACAGGAGTTGATAATTTCTACAATGCTCGTATTTGTTATCACAAATATCGTGCTGCACGGGATAAGCCTAACATAGTTTGCCCAAGAAGTAGAGACAGAGTGTTCTTCACTAGGAGACGCTATTAAAGAGTTTTTCATAAACTATACCTGGGTTACGTAAGCTATTTTTATGGGGTTGGTTACCTACATGCCCATCTAGAAGGCCATTGTAGCTCGTATCATTAAGACAAAGGTTACAGACTTGCACAAGTGGGAGTCTGAAGGAATTATGTGCACAGTCAGTCAACCTATGATGATACATCCATGCCTACGAAACACTTAAGGGTCACACTGGTGAGTACATGTAATACGAGCAAGATAAGCAATGATACTACGAAGAGGAATGATTCATAATAGTCAATGAATCAGTTAAGTATTAAGTTAAGTTTAACTTATTACTAGATTAGTTTAACTAACTAATTAATACAAGTAGTTGTACATTTACTAGTTGAGTAAATATACAATGTGTTAATTATAGATTATCCATGATTTGATTTAAAGCTATTAAATCATATAGTAATTGGATAATATTGTTGTATAAATTATATAAAGGTTATTATATAATTAATTATTGAAAGTATAAATACAAGTATATAATTCGTGTATATGGGTACCGAATTATTAGTGTATTAATACTAGACATTTAGTAGTTAAGTGCAACAATAATAAACTAGTTAAACTATAAGGGATGGAAGTGTTAAAAGGAAATTTAATTAAAGTTCTAATATTAATTAAACTAGAAGGGTTCTAAGCATAACTTATTTGTATATAAATAAGAGGCTTAGGGTAACCCTAAAACCCCACACACCCTCACGAAAATACTTCCTCCTCTCCTCCTTGTTTCGGCCGAGAACAAGCAACAAGGGAAGAACACAAGTTTGTGTTCTTCGTGTTCTTCGTTCTTCGTGTTCTTCAAGTCTTGAAGATCCAAGTTCATTGCTTAGATCAACTAGAAGATTGCTCGACTTGTTCATCATCAGTGGATCTATCTTAAGCAATCAACAAGGTATGTTTTGGGAAACCATTTTCTCTCTTCTCCCTCTTGGATGAATTTCGGCCAAAGAACCCTAGGGTTCTTTGGTTGATGGTCGACGAACACACAAGTATGTGTGTGTGTTTGAGTTCTTCGTACAAGGTTTCTTTCTTGTTAACCTTATCTAGTTCTCCAACATCTCAATCCTTTAGGGTTTAAGGATTAGGTTTAATCCCAGTTCCGCATTTAGGGATTAAATCAGCTAGTTGGTTTTAACCGGTAAAGAACAAGTTCATGTTCTTGGTCAGTATGGTCGAACCAAACATACTAGGAGGTTGACCCAAGTGGTCGATCAGTGTCATGTGAAACCCTACAGAATCCATAAATCTCTTTAAAAAAAATTTGATATTGAGCGCTCAATATTGATGTTCATACTGACCAGCTCAGTATCACTCGTCTGTCTTATCAAAATTAAATAATTTTTATTTTTCATTAATTTACAGATTAAATTAAATGTTTTTATAATTATTAATATTTTTTTTAATTTAATTTTTTTTAACTCGGTATTGGATTCCTGGAGTGGTAAAACTGATTTTAATCCTCATACTCCCCAACGGTAACCTTTCTTAATCAGAAAGTTACCGTTGGAACAGGATAAGGCTGTCATTTCAGCCGTTTTTACTTCCCAATACCATAATTATCGATAATTAAGTATAAATAACCGTTTTTTCTTTTACCTTTAAATTTTCTAACAGTTATTTCAATATTTCTTCTTCGATTATTCTCTACGATTAATAATTTTACATTTTTCTTGCAAGCAATTCTTAATCTTAATCACAGATGGAAAATTATCAATTCGTAGCACCGGCGGTAGGACCGGCGACTCAATTTCGGAAAGACGAGTTGCCTAAGTTCGCGAGGAACAACATTACTGCAAATTTCAACATTCCTCCAGCTTGGGCGTGCCCTGAATTCACTCACATTGTTACATATTTGAAGCACTGTCTAATCAATCGTGCACTGACTCTATCTCCTCGAGCAATATATCCGGAGATGCTATGTGAGTTCTGGTACTCTGCAGCCCTTGACTCTCCGGACATGATTACCGGTTGGGTTATCCGAGATCAAAGGAGGGCTTTCGTCTCAACTGCTATAATTCGGGAAACACTGAGGCTTCCCGCTCATGCTCAGTATGAGCCTTTTGTTGATCGAACAGAGGCTCGCTCAGTATTACCTTTTATTGGACGTAGAGGAACCATGGGAATAATTAAAAGGAATGAATCTGGTCCAATGTGGGGTGTTCTAATTTCCACACTCATTAGGTGTATGACCCACAAGACTGGGGCTTTGGACCAAATCAATGATTTTGGGATGCAGATTGTTCATGCCATGTACTATGGTCGTGATATTGATTATGCTACATTGATATTCAACGAACTAGCTTCTCTGGTTAGGGCTTCAACCAGAGAATTCAATGTCCCTTTCTGCAGATTTCTATCTCTCATCTTTCAGAGTACCATGTCTGCACATGTTTATGATGAATTTAATAGTCCAAGAGCAGATCTTCCTCCCTTATATGAGAAGATATATTTTTACAGGCCAAGGGAAGGAGAGCCTATATTGAGTCACTCTATGTGGGCTATAGTGCAGGCACACATTAATGATGAAGAAAATGATGATAATTCTGATACTGGATCAGAAAATGATGATGATGATGATGATAATCATGATGATAGTGGTGATGGTGGGAATGATGCTCAAGATGTTGAGATGGTGGATGCTCAACCAGAGCCAGCACAAGATTAACCACATATTCCTCCACTTGAATAGGATCCTGATGCTCCTCATACTGCATCAGATTCTGATACTGAGTCCACAGATGTGCAGCCACGTGTTCTCAGAAGAAGAAGAAACTTATCTCCAGTGAAAATGGGGAATCTATCATCAGACGAGGTGCAGCCCACTCATGTTCCATCTTTGACATGCATCTCTTCAAGAACAAAGTCTACTTGCTGCTACCGCTGACCTTCCAGGACCTGAACCAGAACATATTGCTCAACCCATTAAGGAACCTCATGTTCCTCTTGATGTCGAACTCCAGTTTGAGCAACAAACAATGGAAGGTCCTCAAGATAGAAAAGAAGTAGCTCCTGAAGGTGCTGGTGCCTAAAATCAACATACAAATGATCCAGCACCGACCTCTGCAGATGCTCGAAGGGAGTCTGACAAAGTCTCAGGTATGAATTTCTATAATGCTCTAAAACTTATATATATATATATATATATATATATATATATATATATATATATATATATATATATATATATATATATATATATATATATATATATATATATATATATATATATATATCTTTCCCAAATAGAGACTAAGTATTGGCCAGTACCAACTCAATACTGACCAAAGTCTCAAACGAACTTTCAAATATATATCCTATTATGGCCAACATAGTTAGCCCACTACTGCTATGCAAAATTCACACACTGAGCACTTACATGATTATTGTCAGTCTACAGTTGTCTCAACATTTAAAGAGACAATGGTGGTTGATGTCATACTAACACCCACTGGTGCTGATTGACTTATGTCCAACTTATTTTTGAGTATGGTCACATAATTCAAGAAATGATCACAAACCTTTTAAGCCACATTAACCAAAATATTTCCATGGGTTTTAGCCAAATTTCTATTACCACTCTGATACTGAGTGATAAACATTGCAAATAACTAGAAGCACATCCCAGGCTTCGATTTCCCAAACCAAAACCTTTTAGTAAATATGACATATCCTATACTGAGCTACTCAAATATTCACACTCACTTTTACTATACACTTCTTCACATGCTATGCACAAGTTCACAATATTTCATCATGAACCAGATGAAATACAGACTTCTAAATTCTGTTTACATAATTATAGAATTTAACAACACCATAATTCTATTTGATAAACCTTTCATTCTAACCGGTTTATTTTTTTTTTCTTTAGCACCATCTGTGCAGGGCCATAGAGCACAAGCCACTCGGTATCAAGAAGTACAAGGGGCTCTACAAACAATTCTAAATCAAATCCTGGCCATGCAGAACACTCAAAATACTATTCTGGGCAGGATGGATGAAATGAGTAATGAAATTGACTCCTTAAAGTAGTCGGTGGCATTACTTCAGCAACAACAACAGCCTCCACCACCTCCACAGTCTCCACTTGGTGGAAATAATGAAGCTGATGAAGGAGGCCATGATACTGAGCCTAGAAGATCACCCTCAAATGCTAATACTGAGGGTGCACATGATGCTGCTACTGAGCCTATGCCCTCCCCAACACATGATGATCAACAAGGGGACATAGGTGGTGATATTGAACCTCTTCCCTCCCCATCAAATGATAACAATAAGGGGGAGAAGAGACAAAGAGAAAAAGAGGTTGATCAACCTGAGCCATATGCTCAGGGGGAGAAAAGAAGGAAATTGAATGAAGATCAACCTCCACAGCAACAACAACAACATCAGCAAACTCCTCATACTGAACCACTTAGGTTTCAGTATGAGAGAAGAAGACAAAGGGGAAAGTCAGTTTTAGAACAACTTGAATCATCTGAGCCAACTGCTCAGGGGGAGACTACCACTGACCAACCACAACAATTTGATACTGAGCCTCCTACTCAAGAGCCAAATAACTTGCAGATCATAGTCTATAGGCCTTTTGTCTGGCCTATTGCTAATGATGAAGATGAACATCCAGTGCCATCTCAGAATTTTCTCAACTTTGCACTGGATGTGGCAAATAAAGAAAGCTCTTCATCATCATCCTCGGATGATGAAGAGCCTCCAAGAAAACCAATCTCTCCTCAAGCTAAAGGACCTTCTAGAGTTCCTAGAAGACCAATCACCAAAAGAATGTCAAGAGTGGTTATGTCCTCTGAATCAAGTGAGGAATCTGATCCAGCTCCTCTAATCACTAGACCAAGAAGATCTGTACATGATACTGAGGAAAAGAGCACAAGTGATGTTGAGGATGAGATTGAGGCTCAAATATTCTTCCCTGTCAAGGAAGAAGATCCTGATACTGATACTGATGCAGATGTTCCATGGAAACCTCACACTATAAGAAGAAAAGGAGATGACATCCTTCAACAATACTGGAACATTGTTGCTCAAAGAACAAGGTATAGGGAAAACATGATGAGTATGCTGAGGAATAGATCATTTCTAAATGTAAAGGAGATATGCTGGTTGAACATCTATGTCAACAAAATAAAAGTCAAAACTGTTGACAAGTCCATAGTTGCAGTCCGCACTGGACCAGTCAGTCCTCCCATGAAGATTTGTCTTCATGATATTCAGACATGGGACTCCAAGACTGGGTGAAGATTGCCAGACTGATAAAGGAGTTACAAATAGAATTATTACATCTTGCTATGTAGAAGGACTGAGTTACATCTTGCTATGTAACGGACTAAGATCAAATCCCTTGATCTTAGTCATTTTCCTAGTTTAGTCCTTCGGTTACTCCTTTGCCCATTATGTAAGATATCTATATCATTATAAATAGAGATCATCTTGCAAGGGAGAACTCACCAATTTACACGTTCATTCTTATATATTGTAATTGTTCAGTGGTCTTGAATTTCCGCTACAAGCCACACTTTGTGGAATAATATACGTTTGACTAAATTATTGTGTTCATCACCTTAATTGTCTTAAGTATTATCAAACAAACCAGGGGTGTTGTGACCTAGCAGAGTCTTCTAGTGAACTCATCCCACGACATCTTGTAAACGGATTTCTTTCCCAAAATCTCATACACGGTGTCCCACCATGTAAGAGCATCATCCTTCAACAAACGTGAGGCATAAGTCACCATGTCTTCTTCTTTGCACTTGCTACTTTCAAGTACATGTTCCATCTCCCGGATCCAACGAATGGTCACCTTCGGTTCCATGCTACCCAAGTAGTTGTCGGGTCGGCATGCAAGGAATGTTTTGTAAGAACATCCTTCACGTTCAATCTTTTCTTTCTTCAACACTCTCCCCATTGGAGGACTTCTCAGTCGGGGTGTTATTTCCTGTTGACTTAGTCTTTATGAGAGGTGGGGAACCTTCACTTTCCTCCCTCTCCTCCTCATCACGACGTTCCTCTTCTTCCTCTTCATCATCACCAAGGTTCAACCGATACCCGAATTGGCCAATCCATTCCTATCTTGATCCACATTCGAAGCTTATTTTCCATCATATAAGGCTCGACCACTTCTCGTTCTAGCCATCTTACTATAATAAGATGTCAACCCAATTAGAATCCAATAAGTGGACTAAATAGTCACAATAACACATAAGAAAAGCTCGATTCAAATAATTCCCTTAATGGTTAAACCTAATCCTTAAAGGTCAACCTAACTTCCTATAGAACATAATGTCCCAAAAGCAAAGTCTAAGTCTAGGGTGGGTAAACCAACCTAATTCACTTAGACTAAAGCTCTGATACCAAGTTGTAACACACCAAATATTTTCAACCTAATTTAAAACTTTTAAATAATAAGATGTAAGTCTTTACAAACTGAGTATCCCAATAAATACAGTTTAAATAAAACATTTGGAGTAATCAATAAGTATCAAAAATCGGTGTTACAAATATATCAAACCATAGTCTAGGGAATTAAATAAGTACACCGAGCTAATCACTTCCAAATGCTAACTACGGGCCGCCTAATCCTTAGCTCCCGAACCTGAGTACATAGCCAAAATAAACGTAGTATGTGGGACAAAATTGTCTCGTGAGAAACATGGGTTTTAGACCCGGTTAGAAAATATTTGCAATAAAATAATAATTAAATAATTATCAAATTGCACATAGTCAAAGATACTCTAAGGCTTGCCATAAGCCCAACACATACGTAACGGGCCTCCCCGAAACAACTCCCCCGATATGGGTTAACTAGGTAAACTCCCCCGTTTCTGGGTTATCTATTTCTCCCCCATTTTCCGGGTTATCTGAAACTCTCCCATTTTCCGGGTTATCTATTTCTCGACACACTACGCTTGCGCAGGGTGGTACCGCCCTAAGTAGGTGTCATTAACTCCCCCAACTTGTGTGGGTTATCTAGGATCCAATTGATTTGCTACCACATAACAAATCATCAAACTTGAGCCAATGCTCCAAATCATAACTCATATCATACTAGTGGTAACTAACAAATCAGTTTACAATTCAATTCAATTCATACTCTATCAATTCAATCTTTCTTTATTAAAAACAATTATCTAATAAAGACTCTATAAATCATTTTAAACTTTAAAACATGGTTTACTATGTACTCAGAAAAGATCACATGTACTCACCTTAGCAATGCTATCCAACACTTGTGTTAATCAACACAAATTTTTACTCCTTAATCAAAGAAGTACTTCAAATCTCAAGGTCTTCTTGACCTAATATCAATATCATTACAATAACTGGTTATAATCCATAACCAATTACTAATTAATCCATTTTAACCTCCCTAACCACCAAGTTCATCAAACTTGGTGGAATCTTAAACCCTAGTTCAAGATTTTCCATCATCAATCCCAAATCTAACTTCTACACATTTAATACAAGTCTACAAGGAGTGTTTTACACCCATGATAGTTCATCTTCCCCAAATATGATATGGAGGAATGAAACCCTAGCCTACACTCAACTTTATATAGTTCAGAGCCACCTCGCGCCCCGCTCGCGCCTAGTTCGCGCCGCGAGATTACACGGGTTTTCCATCTGGTTGCCGCTCGAAGGCAGTTCTCGCGCCCCGCTCGCGCTTGGCTCGCGCCGCGAGCTCAACGCGAACTCAACCCGAGCTCGGCGCGAGCTCTTCACGTTTCGTCGCTGGATTTGTTGTTTTGCTGAAATGCTAACTCGCACCGCGAGAGCTGTTCCAGGCAGATTCTTGGCCTTTAAACTTGTTTCCATCCAAGTTTTGACCCATACTTGGTTATACCAAGTCCCAAACATCAAAACACTCTATAAAACGTAACTCAAAACATAAACTAATATAAATGCTAAAATTCGAATAAATCTCGAATTAAAATACACGAAATATAAACGTAAAATTACAGTTGTTACATACACGGGTTGGATATCCAATCCGGATATTGCGTGCTACGCAACATTCCAGCTGCCACCAGGTCTCCTACTTCCTTGTTCACGACCTTGTCCCGTCCTAAGTCCATTCCTCTTTTGGATTGTTTGACTGGCACGAACGCTGGATTGACGTTTAGCTTATGCTCTATTACCTTCCGGGAGACACCGGTCATGTCTTTCGGTTCCCATGCAAATACATGTTTGTTTTTCTTCAATAAAGCTTCCAATTCAGCTCTCACCTTGCCCGGTAGGTTTCGACTGATTTTGACACGAACCTCAGGGTGGTCTGCGTTGATGATGACATTTACCTCTTCCTGCTCCGTCCAACTGTCCTGGTGTGTGATGCTACCACACTCGGGCATCGGCATTGGTACACTTCCTATCGTGATTACGCCATGTTCGGAAGGGAACTTTAGCCGACCGTGTATCGTAGATGCGATCGCTTGTATTTGCCACATGCCAGTGGTCCCATGATAACGTTGTATCTTGACGGGGCCTCTATGACTATGAATTCAGTCATGATCGTGGTAGATGGATTTTTCCCCGTGGCCATACAGACTGTCCTGAAAAGTCAACTACCGATGTAGTAGCGGGTTTTATAAAAGCTTGTACGTCCGGAGGAAACTGCTGGAAGCAATGATCGTACATGATAGTTGTTGAGCTTCCCCCATCTACGTAAATCCTTCTAACCATCGTCCGGGCGATGGTCCCGCATATTACCAACGGTTCTACCCCTACGTGACCATCCATGGTAGGCTCGTCTCTGCCAAACTCCAAAGTAACTGTATTTCTTTCCCTTGGGTGGGAAAAAGGGGTGTTTTGTTCTTCCAATGCCATGATTTCGGTATCATAGGCCGCTTCTTTTCCCTTTGTTGATGGCTCAACCGTGCAGACGACGTTTTTCCCTTTTCCGGATGCCTCTTTCTCTCTGCGGTAACTTTCACAGGACGTCGTCACATGACTGTAACGCCTTAAAATTTTATGTAATGGAATTATCCACTTTTTATTAAATAAATTATGTGATAATTACTTACTTGAGATTCATGTGTGTTATGTGCTTTTATGTGCATTGAATTCGACTAAATAAATACGCATTATTCTTTCAATGACAAGAGTGTCATTTAATTTGTGTTTAATTAATCATGAGGATTTATTCATTTAATAACTAAGGTGTTATTAAATTCTTGAGAAATTATATCTATAAGTTAATAAAATGTGTCGTCACATTTAATCATGAGTTAAGAAAGGACGTTAAAAGTTCTCGAGGCCGACCGATATGGCAAGGGCTTAATCTCATTCTTACTTGATGTCGTTTCCCTCCGTTTTAATGGTGATTTTCGGTTATTACAAGTAACAAAACGCAGCGGAAAGATTTAATCACCATGAACGGATCTTGATATCAATCATACAATTAAACTATAAGAAAATCAAAGAGAATGGTATAAGAATTCATACCCTAGTTGCCTTTGATTATTGTGTATTCGGGTGGAGTTGGTGATGGATTGAAACCAAGTACTCAATTAGAATACCTCTAAAAGAAAGTCCACACAACACTTCAAGAACACCAAAGGAGGATGCTAGTCCTTGATTCTTGAGAGCAAATGGAAGCAAAAGATTGGATGTATTGTGTGTGTGTGTGCCGTGAATTCACAAGGCAAGGGAGGGACTTTATGGAGTCATTTACACTCCATAATGGTGCCTTAATTCCCATTAATGATTTCCATAAACCATTGACCAGTATTTACACACAAGTCCTTATCTTTTGTTCCTTCTAGTTTGCTCACATTAAGGTTTCAATATTAACATTTAATATTAAACTTATATATATAAGCATGTAGCCTATATTAATATATAATGTAATTACCCTAATTACACTATATATCTTATGGTGCTAAGTGTTTAAGTGTGTGACCCTTTAGGCTCACAAACTACTAGCCATATAACTATATGTTATACGCGTGAAGCATATTCCAACAGCTCCCACTTGCGCACGTGATAACATCAAGTAGTTATACTAGCAAAGGTTAGAGTCTAGCAACCCGCCAATGCCCCTAGAAGTACATGAGGAGTTTCATAAAATCTTTGTTCAAAGTTTTTGAGCAGTTATCCTTTTGTTACTGATACTATGTTGAATTTTAGACAAGGATAAATGTCAATCTAAAATTTCAACGATTCTGTTTCTCGATCTATACATTGAAGTAGATTACCAAAACCAATCAAGATTCATCTTGATTACCTTTTGGGTGTGGCCACACATACATCTATTCAAATCATCGAGGGGCCCAGTAGTATCTAATCCACATGCGTGGAGGAACAAATTCTTTGTTGACTGCACGTGTCTGTCATATGCTTAATGACAAACCCGATAATGGTTGTTATAGTAGCCTTATTCAGGTCAGCGTTTAACCACATCAAAGTTTGCCCCTCTACATACACAAACCAACTTGCATCTCAAGTCAGAGGATAAGTGACAAAGCCTTTGTGAGATTCACTTGTGACATAAATCCAGGAAGTGATTTCTCATAGGTTGGGTCAGTCCAATCGTGCATCGTTATGAACGACATGTGAGTTTGATTTCATCATCCTTAGTCATACTAAGATAATGTCATCAATGCCCTCAGATTTGCCTTAATAATATTCCCATATTATTAATATGACAATGGACAATTTAGAATATAAAACACAGTAAATATTCAAGGATATAAACATGCAAATATAGAACACAGTAGATATTCATATAAAAACGATCATATCAAATATATCAATTTATTCCAATATAAACTGCTCACAGTTCCATTATCCAAATACTAAAACAGATTTACATGAAACTACTAGCTTGTCGAAATCCAACGTTCCATTCATATTCAATATGTTTGGTACAAGACATTGAGTTCGATGAAACGTCAGCTAGCTAGTTATCTGTTTGAACTTTAAGAGTACGAATTTCACATATCTCGATAATATTCGAATGTAGTGAACCTTCGTAAATAGGATCTAGCGTCATCACGACCTATTTCAAACCAACATAAGTATAGCAAGTATACTTAGTTTCAGTTCGGTATCTCCACCATAGCCAAGGAACATATATCTAGTATTTCAAAATACTTCAATGTGTTCTTAACAGCAATCCAGTGACTCTCTCATGGATTCTGTCGGTATTTTCTAGTAAGGTCCCCTAAGGACATTACATTTGGCATAGTGCTCCTTACAGCGTACATGATGAATGAAATAGCCGATTCATAGGGGATTACATTCATTCGCTTCACCACATCAGGTGTGGAAGGTCCTTGAGTCTCACTCAAGTTTACATTGTGTGGCATACGAGGACTTCCTCGTTTGGGAGTACCATTCTAAACCGTTTAGAATTTAATCAATGTAAGCACTTTGACTTAAACCAATTAACCGCTTTGATCTATCATTATAGATCTTTACTCGAAGTATGTATGTCGTATCCCTACAATCCTTCATGTCAAAATATTTTCCAAGCCAAGATTTTCATCTTGTAGCATTGGTATATTGTTTCACATGAGTGACATGTCATCAACATGTATGACTTTGAGAAACGACAATGCTCCCACTAGCTTTCATATATACACATGCTCAGTTTGGGTTTTAGGTGAAACAAACGTTTTGATTTCATTATTAACCAAATCTCATAGTCATAGTACACTACTTTGACTATAAGAATCCTAATGTCTTTAGTAACAGGCGAGAAGGTTTCATCATTGTCAATCCAGTAGGATTGAATGTAACCTTTTGTTACTAGAAGAGCTTTATAGGTGTGTATATTTTCATCCATGTCAACAGTCTTACTGTTTTGAGAAGGATCAACTAAGTTCAAAACTTGATTGTCTCTCATGGATTTCATTTTCGCATTCATAGTTTCAAGTCATTTTTCGAATTCAAAATTCGATAATGCAACTTGATAGTTAGGGGGTTCATTATGATCCTCAAAACTTTACTCCTCGGCATCGACATAAATCTATATCGTTCAGGTGCATGAGGTGTCCTTGCGGACCTACGAATGGGAACAACATCATCCTGTGGTCCAACATCTATGTGTCCAGCCTCAGAATGATATTTGCTAGTGTTACCACAAGGTTGTGTATCTTCACTTTGAATCTTGTCAAAGTCTATAGTGCTCCCACTTGCTTTGTGAAATGAGACTGTTCTCAAGAAACTCAGCATACCGAGTAACAACAATTTGTTCTCAGTTAGGAAGTAAAATAGTAATCGAAGATATACTTGATGGATATGGGCTCAAGTTTGTTCGGCATGTCTCGTTCCACGAGATCCTCACAACCCCAGATCCTCAAGTAAGACAAATTAGGGACTTTCCCACGCCATATCTCATATGGTGTCTTTTTAACCTTTTGGTCGGAACCATATCAAGTATTCGAGCAGCAGACTTCAGTGCATGCCCCTCAAAAGGATAGTGTAAGAGTAGTAGGACTCATCATAGATCGCACCATGTCGTACAGGGTCCGATATCTCCTTCCAGACGCACCTTTATCGTGTGGAGTGTATGAAAGAGTAAATTGTGAGACAATCTCACGATGTAAGGGATGATCTAGAAACTCTTGACTCATGTACTTTCATCCTTAATCAGGACTGAAAGCCTTTGTTGTCTTGCTGAGTTGATTTTCTACTTTTACTTTAGAAAGCTTTGAACGTTTCAAAGATTTCATGTTTATGTCTAATCAAGTAAACATAACCATAGCGACTGATATCATTAAAGCTTCCATGTTGATGTTTAATCAAGTAAACATAACCACATCGAATGATATCATCAGTGAAAGTAGGTGGCACCTTCCCTAGTCTTAGTTCTAAAAGGGCCACATACATCAGTATGTATGAGTCCAAGTAGATTTGTAGCTCTTTCGCCAACTTGGGAGAAAAGATTTCTTGTTATCTTTCCATAATATACAAGAGAGGCATTTTAAATGATTCATAATCATTTGTAAAGAAGCCCGTCGAGTTTTAGTATCAAAATGCCTTTCTTGTTTATGTGGAAAAGATGACGATGCTCTAGGTAAGTAGAATCCAAACCAAGTTGGATTCTTGAGTGCTACATTTGTTTATAGAACTATCGTTTGAATTAGGATCATGCATATTAATTTCAAACATACTATTACAAGGAATAGTTATAAAAAATGTTATTTTTCATAAAACAAAATATCATAATCCATTATTCAACAAACGATAAAGCTAAACAATGCATAATTGACAATTGTTCAAAACAATAATTAACGCATTAGGAAGGATAAGATCACAGCTTCCATTTATTTAGCTTTCTACTTCACATTCAATCTTGCACATTTGTGTAAATGTGAGTTCCACAACTAGTGTCATACACTCAAGATTACGAAAAGTATAGAGTTCTATAATGAAGATACCTAATGTGCTAACTAGAACACATTTGTCCTTCATCAACTCTGCCAAGTAGGCAGGACAATTCCTCCTTCAATGGCCAGTATCATCGCAATGATGGCAAGAAATATCCTTTTCAGGGTGCTCCTTTTTAGCAGGTGGGGGAATCGTAGGTTTGGAAAAGTAAACTAGCTTACCTTACCTAGACTCTTGCCTTGTGCTTGCGGTTTTACCTTCCCTGATTCCTAGAAAAGAATTGGGTAACCTTTGCTCAACTAGTTTTACCATAGCATGTTATCAACGATTGTCTTCCCCATGCTATGTACTTTTAAAACTCTTTTCAAACTAGTCATAGTCCTTGGATAGTGAGGTAAGAATCAAGCTCATTCCAAGAACTTGTGGTAAGGGGTAACCAAGACGTTCCATTGGATCAAGATAGCATTGCATATTCAAGATGTAAGTGCTAACTGATTGGCCGTCCTCCTGATTGCAAGCGTGGAATGCTTTAACTGTTTTGAACAGTTCAAGTTATGCCTTTTGTTGAAATATCATTTTCAACTCGCTTATCATGTCATATGCTGTGAGTTCCTCGAAGTACTTTCGAATCTCGGGGTTCATGCTCACAAGCATAGGAGTAGCAACTTCTTGGTGTTCGTTAAACGTTTCGGTAAAGGCTTGACGAACAGCAACAGAAGTATTGACAGGAGGTGCCTCAGGTAAGGCCTCTTATAGGTGTATCAACTTGTTCTCATCTCTAAGGACAATCCTTAGAGTTCGATATGAGTCGATAAAGTTGATATTAGTCAGTTTCAGTAGTTAAGAACTGATTTTAGAGTGGAGATACTTAGGTTTTGATTTGTTGTTATCTGTATAACACACAAAGTTCAAAAAATAGTATTTTCAATAATAATTTCTTTTAATTAATTAACTACCCAATTAATTTTAATTAAAAGCTAAGATCCCATTGAGCTTCTATCACCGCATCAGTTGATCTGCTAGAGGTGATAGATCCAATAGGTAGGTGACGATCAACAATTGCATTACAAGTGCAACTCTTAGAGGTATGGGACTTCATGGCACCTAGTGAACAAGCATCTAGGGTCAAGTGGCATGTTTGTCGCATCGTTGCCTCGAGCCAAGGTCTCACCGTTAACTCGATTAAGTCATCCAATGTGAAATCATGTCAAAATAGCTCTAGGTCTCACGCGTAGAGAATAATGACCTCGGATCTAGATTCAAACCACGTCTCACGTGAATTCAAAAATAGAAGCAAGTGATTTACAACCGATTGGACGGCGTGACTTAAATTTTAGGTATGTTTAAATTTTAATTGATAAAATTTTATTAAGATATGAATGAATCATGTACTTCATTCATACCACTTCATAAGTCTTGTAATAAACGGTAAAAACTTTTAGCGATTATTAAGTGATAAGTTACAAATCATATGTAAACTTAGTTTAATCTCAAAACGATTTTAGATTAAAGGTTTAATCATCTATGATTAACTAGTAATCATCGATGATTAAGGGTTTGAATGTTTTAATGTTTGTGTCTAAAAACCATTTTTAATTGTTTTACTACTTGTATCTAATAGAAAAGAAAAACAACCACAAACAAAGAATAAATTTTGTGCAAACCTCGACCGATGAAATCCTAGGTTCGGTCACGTGAGTCATCACGACGGACCGAAGGGTCAAACTAGGGGACGGGCCAACATGAACCAAACGGGCCTACATAAACCCAATGGGCTCCCACTTGCTCCAAGACATTCTTGAGCAAGTAGAACCAAAAATTGTGAAAAAGTGTAATCTGCCAGAAAATTCCAGCAGACTTTGAAGCCCGAAAAGTCACTGAAGGAGTCTTCGTTAGTTCTTACGGCCTTCTGGAAAGTTGTAGCCCACGACTTTGCAAGCATTTTAGGCTTTTGAATCGCCCAAAACGGAGTCCGTATGCCTCTAGAAAACCTGTTTTCGTACAGCCCTCGCTTTTGTGACGGAAATTTGTTGTTTTCTTCATTAGTCTTCAATATTTTTTGTTAACAATTTACAATAAAAAGATAAAATAAATACAATCTATTCTATTACTTTTACATTACAAATTGCCCCAAAAATGGCACCAAAAATAAAAGAAAAATAAATGAAACAAATTACAACAATTAAGCCAAAAAAAAACAAGGCTTTTCCCAAACAACCAAACAACCAAACATTAACCACATTCATTCACAAATGGTCTAGGCTTTCATCGGTTTGCACAAACAAGCAACAATTGACAAGGTTTTGGCTTGGGATATGGCAAAAATACATGTTTTGCCATATCAACAACATGGAATTAAAAAATAAATTCCAAGCCAAATAATCAAAAAAATACAATAACAAGATTAATTTTTTGATATGATTTTGTAACAAATGACAATAGGGTTCCAAAAATACCATATTTTAACCCATGTAGTTAATTTAAAAATCGAAAAAAAACAAAACCCGTGAGGTTTTTTTTTTTTTTTTCTCTTTCTTCCGATCGGGTTCAAAAAACTACCAAAAAAACTTGGTTTTTGCCACTTTTTACAAAATCTAGCTAATTATATGATTAATATAATGGCTCTGATACCACTAATGGTGATTTTCGGTTATTACAAGTAACAAAACGCAGCGGAAAGATTTAATCACCATGAACGGATCTTGATATCAATCATACAATTAAACTATAAGAAAATCAAAGAGAATGGTATAAGAATTCATACCCTAGTTGCCTTTGATTATTGTGTATTCGGGTGGAGTTGGTGATGGATTGAAACCAAGTACTCAATTAGAATACCTCTAAAAGAAAGTCCACACAACACTTCAAGAACACCAAAGGAGGATGCTAGTCCTTGATTCTTGAGAGCAAATGGAAGCAAAAGATTGGATGTATTGTGTGTGTGTGTGCCGTGAATTCACAAGGCAAGGGAGGGACTTTATGGAGTCATTTACACTCCATAATGGTGCCTTAATTCCCATTAATGATTTCCATAAACCATTGACCAGTATTTACACACAAGTCCTTATCTTTTGTTCCTTCTAGTTTGCTCACATTAAGGTTTCAATATTAACATTTAATATTAAACTTATATATATAAGCATGTAGCCTATATTAATATATAATGTAATTACCCTAATTACACTATATATCTTATGGTGCTAAGTGTTTAAGTGTGTGACCCTTTAGGCTCACAAACTACTAGCCATATAACTATATGTTATACGCGTGAAGCATATTCCAACACGTTTAAGTCGAGTAAAACTTTTGGTTACCTCCGCCTCATTGCACTCGAGTTAAACTTCGGCCTTACGGCCATGCGTAACAATCAAAAGAATTAAAGGGGCTGAGCCCGTTTTGGTTTAGCAATCAACCACCGAATATTTTAATCAAACTCTAGCCCATTCAATTTTTTTTAGGCTGTGGCCTTGTCGGTTTATTGGAAGTTGAGCCTCCCTATTTTTGGTTAACATTTTCTTCCTATATTGCATGATACCCGAATTAATTCCCCACAACCCTAATTATATTCCAGCCGCAAGATTTTGGAGAGCAGCTCCTTCGTTTTTCTTGGCAGGCGAGCTTCACCCATCTAGTTCTCCTTTCTAATTAACTCGAGCATCTCCGGCCAGAATTCTTGTGGTCCTTCAAGTCTGGTATCGCATTCGGTGGGTTTCTTCTCCATCTTGTTCTAATTCGTTTATCAAATTTCTATTTCGATTGAAGCCTGACTAATCATAGTTCTTGTTCTGGGTTTCGTTGGGGAGGTTGTGCAGCGGTACGTGTGACTCTAGAGCATCGAGATATCTCCTGGTGCAAGTGCGTTCGAGTCAAGCCAAGCCACCACCTTCCCGAAGTGGTTTCTGCTTCCGTTTGGGGTATGTCTGTTGTTCCCGATTTCTGATATTCTTATTTAATGTTATCTCTGTAATCATTGATCTTGTTTTAATCTTGTAGACGTGTTAGGGTAGAAACCCCAGTCAAACCTATTACTTTGTGAATCTGATGAACAAATGAATATATAAGTTCACAGACCGAGCAATCAGCGCATGATTTCCCATGATTTACATAATTAGTCAAATACTTTAATCATGATATGTATTTATAGAATTAGGAAGTTACATTTTTAATAGGGTTGATTGTAAAACATCTATACTTATAAATAGAGGTTTAGCTTTTAGTTGTTAGGTATCCTTTTGGATCCCGGTTGATCATTTGTGTGGATCACCAGTAACCCAGTTCTAAATGTAACACTTTGTGGAGTGTTCTTGGTTATTCCGCAACCAAGAACACATGTTATTACGTTTGTGCTTAATTAGATTAATCGTATGACGTAAATAATCTTGTCTTTACCGATGTTATTAACATTATTGAGGTTCGTGGGTCCTATAAATTGGTATCAGAGCGGTTCAAAGTTATCTACAACTTTGATGGTCTTATAACCCTATATATTGTTGAAGATCAAGTCTTTGCATAAAGAAGAACAATGCAGAATTTTCGTCATATTCTGCGCACCGGTAGAAAACTTAACGGATCTCCTTCGTTAACTGTCGAATCTGTGTGAAAATTTGAACAGGAGGTTCTCAACACATAGATACACAATCTGACCGTTCATAAATGCAGTTCGCCGTGGTAGAAAAATCAAATCTCTTTCATCAACCTTCGAATAAGTGTGAAATTTGGAAAGAAGGTTCACCACAATGTTTGTAACGTTTTCACCGTTCAGATCTTCAAAAAGAATCGTTTATTGAGAGATATATATTTTTGAAGATTATTGATGAATATTTATGGTATGTTTTTAATTCTGCACAACTGTGTTAAAACGGCTATTTTATCTTCTGTAACGTTGGATCTTCATAAATTTTGGATATTACATCCATAACACATACATGTACTCGGTATCAAAATTTCAGAATGATCAGAATCGTATACTGAGAGATACATATTTTCAAAATTGATGCTTTTCTGATACCGACTGTCTCATACCGAGTGGTCAGTATGAGACTTCTGTGATCGTTTAAACCGTTAGATCAATATTATTTTTGGATATGATGTTGAAGACAGGTATATGTATGTTGTGTAAAAAAATCATAATGATTAGAAGATTCTACATGGAGATATGATTTTTTGAAGTTGCTGCAAAATTAGAGAAATGAAATTCTGAAAACTGAATTTTACAAGTGAGTATATTTCACATGTTTTTCTCTTTTTAATCATATGAAATCATCTTAAACTAAGGAAATTTATAAGTTGATTGATTCTTTGGGGGGTTTCAAGTCAAAGATAAAATATACCGAACAGTTTAAGGTGAAAGTATATGATTCAGGGGGAGAAAAACTCAATGTGATATATATTTTCTATAAATGTGAAGCTAAAGTTCTTGAAGCGAAAGTGTACATAATAAGTTATTCAAGGGGGTACGTGTCACACATATTTTACAATCATTTGAATCGTTTCAAAATGAGGAAATCTACTAGTTGAATGATTCTTGGGATATGTTTCATTTCAGACAGTTTGAGGAGGAGTCAATGATTGTGGGGGAGAAAAGTTAATGTGATATATATTTTCTTGAAGTACTTAGTGAATAGAAAATATGAAAAGATCTCAAAAAGAAGACCATACAAGACAAGATCATTATTATTTATTAGGTTAAACATATTCGTTTGTTATCATCAGATAGGGGGAGATTGTTAGGGTAGAAAACCCGGTCAAACCTATTACTTTGTGAATCTGATGGACAAATGAATATATAAGTTTAACTTTTATAAATAATCTTAGTGATACTCATCTCATACCGAGTTGGTCGGTATGTGCTCATACTGAGTTGGTCAGTATGAGGTGATACCGAGTTCACAGACCGAGCAATCAGTGCATGATTTCCCATGATTTACTTAATTAGTCAAATCCTATAATCGTGGTATGTATTTATTAGAATTGGGAAGTTACATTTTTAATAGATTTAATTGTAAAACCTCTATACTTATCAATAGAGGTTTAGTTTTAGTTGTTAGGTATCCTTTTGGATCCCGATTGATCATTTGTGTGGATCACCGGTAACCAAATTCTAAATGTAACACTTTG
This sequence comes from Calendula officinalis, assembly GCA_963853835.1. NCBI lineage: Eukaryota > Viridiplantae > Streptophyta > Magnoliopsida > Asterales > Asteraceae > Calendula > Calendula officinalis. The sequence continues at coordinate 37,442,127 of OY970828.1, forward strand.
TGGAGTGTTCTTGGTTATTCCTCAACCGAGAACATATGTTATTACGTTTGTGCTTAATAAGATTAATCGTATGACGTATATAATCTTATCTTTACCGATGTTATTAACAATATTGGGGTTCGTGGGTCCTATCAAGACGTCGGATTTCAGCCGAACCTTTGAGGGTTCGAGTGGTTCGTGTTGTTGTTGTTGTTGTTAGTAGTTGGTTTTTGTTTATGTTATATTGTATTGTTGTCAACTGGCCGTCTAAATCCATCCCAAGTTAATACTGTTATTGACCACTGTTTTGATACAAATGTCGGGTTGGTAATCACTGACTTCATATGGTGTCGGGTATCGGGTTGGGCAAAGATCATGAGTTATAATCTAACCGTTTCATTAACCGAAAACCGGAAACCGAACCTTTAGGTTCTTGGTTTCCTAGACCGAAAGGTTTTTCCTAAATAAATTTAATGAGATTTTACGAATATAAGTTCCTGTAATAAAAAGTGATTTTGGGGCTGTCGGGTGTCTCGGAAATGAGCGGGTTGATGTCGGGTTTCAAGATCGGGCTTTAAATATTAATCTGAAATTTTAACAGAATCTGTTCACCATGTTCGAGCCCGTTGTTAACACACTTAATATACATTTATGGATTTTTGGCCCATGATGGTCTCTAGTTTTCTGAGTCTTCTTTCCAATGCCGTTGATGGCTCGTTAATCTGATTTACGGTTTAAACGTTATCGCTGTTTTAGTAAACCATCGCAGAATAGTTTTCGGTTCAGCTATTTTGTCTTGTGAGCCTGTTTTGAGCCTTGTCTGTTTGGTTTTAGCTTCAGATGTCTTCTGTCGAATTGTAGTACTCTGAGTCATTTAACTACTGTAAAAATTTGAATAAAATCTAGTGAGCGGTTTGAGAGTTATGGCCGTTCCCGCCAAAGTGTTGTGTGCTGTTTAGTTTCTGCTGAAACAACCTTTGAGTCTAATCGTAACCCAAACTTCCTTGTACTTTGTAGGACCTTCTAGGACCTGTTAGAGACGCTCTACTGTACCGAGGATATTTAGGAGCTTACGGTTATTCCAGGTGAGTATTTTCACCGTGTATTCAGTTTTAACGTTGTACATGCATGACTTAGGTGTTATATTACTTGCACCATATTTGCTATTTGAGTTTGATCTGCTATCTGAGTATCTGAGCATCTGTATTATTATTATTATTATTGATCTGAGATATTAATGTGTGGGTATCTGAGCTCAGCATAAGGTTGTATTGTGCTGCTGTAAACGGATCTGAGCTATCTGGGTTATCTGAGTTAATTATGTTAAATAATTGTGCATTTGGGTAATTGAGTTTACTAGCATCTTGTGTTCTGAGTTTCTGAGTTTTGAGTTTCTGAGTTTTGAGTTAAACATTAAACATAATATACTTGACTTGACACGGTGTCAGACGTTTTGACTTAACACCGAAGAGTACTGGTGTCAGACGTTTTGACTCAACACCGAAGAGTACAGGTGTTGAGATGTGTGAGGCGGGTCGAGGTTGATCTCTCGGCTCAAGTCACACTAGCGCGCTATATAAATTTTGAGATGTGCCTTCATGTGTTATATGTTATGATTGTTTACATTTTGAGATTATTCACTAAGCGGTGGCTGACCCCAAACACTCCCCTCCATTTTTCAGGTAATAGCAAGGGCAAAGAAGGTCAACGGTTGATGGGCTGCATTTTGATTTAATATTTTGGATTTGGTATTAAATACTTTTGAGTCAAACATATTTATTCGGCGTTTAAAGACCATGAGTCGGTTTATTATTATTTCATGAGTTGGGACCGTTTTGTTTACTTGTACTTGGGGAAATTGTCTTATTTTAGATTTTTGGGATGTTACAATGACCCATTATCTTATGGAATTCACGGTATGCGTTCGGGTCCCTTGTGTATCTCTTCCTGGCAGGTCTTTCATATCCCCCCCCCCCCCCCCGCGGGTTTCGTTCGTTATGAAAGCCTCTTGCCGATACGGTTCGTACCTATCTCCCTGCGGCCATTCTCCTCCCGGACGCCCAATGTACAAGTTTCTGCTCTGATGAGCCAAATGACTTGTTTTGTACACAGGTTTTGAGAGTTCATGAGACCTAGCAAGACCGGAACCGGACGTCCCTTTCTTTTCTTGAGCCTCGAAACGCAACTTTTCCACACTCTCTTCTTCCTGCTTCAAGACTTTGTTAACCGTACTGATCATGTCATCAGCCTTATCAAAATCTCTTTTTGATAACTCCCTGAAGAGTTCCCCTTCTCTCAGACCATACGTAAATGCTGCGATGATGAGTGAATCTTCTCTTACGGGCATCTTCCGGCTTTGTTCATTGAATCTTTTAAAATAGGACTTGTTCGATTCACCTTCGCGTTGTCGGCACGCCATGATAGATTGTGGCCGTTGTAGGTATTTCTTTTGTTGTATGAAGCTGTGACTGAACTGTAAAGCCTGTTCTTCAAAATTGGATATGCTTCTCTGAGGGAGGCTAGAAAGCCAATACCGCGTCGAACCCTCTAATGTTCCGGCGAAGTATAAGCACCACAGCTTCTGATCCATAGGAATCATTCGGACAGCCCAACGGAAGCTTGCGATGTGATCGCCGGTTCCGTCATACGACTTTACACGGGGCCATTTCAGTCCTGCTGGTATGGGCATTTCATTGATTTTGTTGGTAAACGGAGAACGGAAAACACGCCCTCTCGTGTGTCTCTCTGGAGTCTTCTTTTTCTTGTGAAGAACCTTCTTCTCTACACCAGGAGGGCCCTTCGGAGAGGATCCCTCTGCTCGAGCATGTCTTTCGGGTCTTTGTTATGTATACACCTCTTCTATGAATTCGTCATCACTGGAATACTCAAGAGTTTTACCAACTCCTGTCATCTCTTTAGTTACCCTTGGGCGGGTCTTCTCTAACTGCCTCATCTTTCTGAACTGGCAAAAGAGATTAAACTCCACCATTTCTTCTGGGGTCGGTCCACCTTCTACATTTTCCAACGGTGGTGGACTTGAAGAAGAATTCAGCAAAGCTGGCGTCAGCATGGGTCTAAACAGATCTTCCGCTGAAGATCTCGTCGGTGTTACTTGAGTGGGAATTTTACTTCCCTACGGAGTTTCTTGGACCATTATGTTCAAGGTCCCACGGATGGCACCAAATGTTGAAACCGGATTCCACGAACTACGAACAGGATGGTTCCAACGACGATTCTGCAATCAATCAAGAACTCTAAGTCAAAGGTTCCCAGGGTGGATCCCCGTGAGAACACTCCGACGCTCAAGTCAATATCGATACGCATTAATAGCTTAAGTACCGAAGATAAGAATTGAATGCGTTAGGTGTGAAGTGTTTAATGCAGGTGAGTTGTGTACCTGGAAGGATGCCTAAGGCCATCCTTTATAGTCAATTTGTTTGAGCGAGAAAGTGGAAACTTCTTTGTAACGCTCTGAAATTTACGTTATTTAATAAATTAATTATAATTAGTAGAAAACCGAATTATATTTTAATTTTAAATAGTTAATATGTTTCATTAAGGAATTTATTAGACGACCTGTAGTTAGACGGTTCATATTAATTTTACAAAAAGATATTAAGGCGGTTAGTATTATGTAGAAGGCAAGTACTTAGACGTATCGGGTTTTAATTAAATTTATTGAGTCGGGCCGGCGAAAGGCCAATACTCCGAGCTTTCATAGTGCGGGCTTGGAAAATTATCATGTATGATGCTTTTAAACCTAGTAACTCCTTTAACCCGCTAAATTATGTCGGCCGCATCTAGAGCATTTAGTCGTTGCGTTTCTTGTGTTGAGGTGGTCTGGAGTTTAATAAAAAGAAAGAAAAATGGGAAAAGTTATAAGGTGGTCAGTTGTTGTTTTCTTCAATTGAAGACGATGGGGTGGTGTCATATGGTTTTGTTGACCGGTGATTTAAATTGTTTATCAGTGATGTTAATTTTTTTTTTTTTTCTTTCTTTCTTAATCGTCAAAAAGTGTAGGCTCGTTGGATTGCTGTACATGTCCGGCCCATATGTGAGATGTCGGACCTTAGGCCCGAAATTCATCAGCTTGTTTCTTTTAAGTCGTGTGTGTAATCTTTTTCCTAGACCCTAATTGCCGACAAATCTCCTTTCCCCATCTGTGGATTGGCGACCAGGAACGTCTCCATCCCTTCGTGAGCAGAAGATGAGACCAGCCATCACCATCGTCGACTAATCGAGCAGGTTGCGGGAGTGAGCGAGTGTGGAGTTTTCCGGTATTCCTCTTCTGTTTCCTTTGTTCTTAATTCCCGAATTTGTCTTGATTTTTGGCTAATGTTCTCCCTGTGTCGGGACTGAACATCCACGATTCTGATTAATTGTTATCGATAGCAGCATGGCAGAAGTGATTCGTTGATTTAATGGAATTGACGACCTCCGATCAGAGTTGTCCCCGAGCTCGTTTCCCACTCGGTAACTCCCTAATTCCTATTTTTCACTCAGTTTTTCTTTCTTTCCGTCACTCGATTGTAAGGTCTAACCGTATGCTATGCTTGATTGATTGGTGAAGAATTCGGGATTTGGGCAGAAGCTTCTATTTGATCGAGCTAAGGGCAGCTATGAGCATCTCTACTTCTTTTGTGTTCTCTTGCGATCAACCAGCTCCGTTTTTAACCTGTTTTGACAATCGGTGACCACGAGCAGGGACAACGAGGAAGTGTTGGGCAGATTTTATTGGTGCCGAGCAGATTAGGCAAGTGAATTCCTTTGCATCGGACAATAGGTCGGGCTGTGATTGAGCCGAAGCTACCGAGTGGCGGATTGTCATTGAGGGTATATGATTTGTGCCTTCATTATTCCGTTATTTATTTTCGATTCATTGATCATTTCCGTTTTTGAGGTCTAACCTGTTTGTGTAGAGTGGTTTAGAGGTTGCGGGTTTTGTTGAGAATAATCGTTATTCGTTTGTTGTTGTTGTTTGGGGCTCGGGTTTGATCTCAGAATCTTTTTGGTGTTGGATTGTGGTTGGGTAAAAACCGTTGCTCTTGTCTAAACGTTTTAATCAACCAAAAACCCGGAAACCGAACCGTAAGGTTCTCGGTTTCCTAATCCGAGAAACGTATTTAAATAAAAGACTAGATTTGTTATAATCGTAATTCTGAAAGTAAAAATGAATTTTTGGGCTGTCGGGTGTCTCGGGAATAGACGGGGTAATGTCGAGAATTAAAATCGGGTTTTAATATCAATCGAATTCCTGGCAGAATCTGCTCACTTTATTAGAGACTGTTTTTACCACACTTAAAATACGTTTTTGGATTTTTGGCCCGAGTTGGTCACTAGCTTTCTGAGTCCTCTTTCCAATGCCGCTAACGGCTCGTTAATCTGATAAACGGTTTAAAAGTTATAGATGTTTTAGTGATCTATCGCAAAATAGTTTTCGGTTCCGCTATTCCGTCTTGCGAGCCTGTTTTGACCCCTTTCTGTTTGGATTTAGCTCCCGAAGTCTTCTGACAAATTGTAGTCCTCTGAGCCGTGCAGCTACTGTAAATATTTGGTCAAACTCTAGTGAACGGTTTGGGATTTATAACAGTTCCCACGGGGGTGTCGGGTTCTGGCAGAATGTTTGAAATGAGTTTTGAGCCAAGTTTTAATTCGAGTTTTATTATGCGATGTAGGGTCTTCTAGGAACTGATTTGTGACTCGTACGTGCCGATGATACTTCTAGGAGCATACGTTTATCCGAGGTGGGTAATCTCACTATAAACTTGTACTTACTTACGATTCATGATTTTGTGCTATGTGTTGTGAATTGTCTTGTTGATTTAGCTTGAGTATTGATTGGGTGATTTATTTGAGTTATCTGTGATTTGAGTTATCTGTAATTTGATTTATCTGGAGCCTGAGTTATCTGAGTTTTGAGTTCTTGAGTTAAAACATTAAACATAATATACTTGAGTTGTCTTGGCACCGAAGAGTACTGGTGCCAGACGTTTTGACTCAACACCGAAGAGTACAGGTGTTGAGCCTTGAGTGGTGTGAGGCGGGTCGAGGTTGATCTCTCAGCCCAAGTCACACCGGCGCGCTATATAAATTAAAATCTGAGAAATAAACTTGAGTAATTGAGAATTGAGTAGAGTCCTTAGGGATCACTTATGTGACTTGAGTTGTTTGTACTTACGTGTTTATTTTGGTATTATTCACTCAGCGGTGGCTGACCCCAAACACTCCCCCCCCCCATTTTGCAGGAACTAGAGCAAGTGCATTGGATGACCTGTTACTCGATGAGCTTTTATGGATTTGGATTCCAAACGTTTATTTTGAGTCAAATGTTTTTAAAACGATTATTTTATTTTGAGTCAAATATTTTTAAAACAACTATTTTATTTATTCCGCATTTAAAACTATGAGACGGTTTATTTCTATATTTATGAGTTGGGACCTTTGAGTTACTTGTACTTTGGGAAAAATGATTATTTTATTCATTTAAAATTTTTTAAATTTTCCTTGATTTTTGGGATGTTACAAGTTGGTATCAGAGCTCTCGCTTGAGAGAATTGGGTTCACAAGGGGTGGATTCCAAACTCAAGTCGCAGCACGAGTTTTTTTTAAATGAGTTTTTCAAAAGTTTTTTTTAATGAGTCCAAATCCAAATCGAGAAGCAGCGCATCACGACGACCTTATGCCTCTAGTACTTATTTATGAGTTATTTAGTTTATTAAAAACGTCGCGAGTGACATTGATTACTCAGAGAATAAAAGAGAATTAACTGATGATGAGTGTGAATTATGCGACTATATATGTATATATATACCGTGCTTATTGATTATTGATGTGAATTACTTGTTATGTGGATGGTATGAGGATGGGAGATCGTGGAATTTTTGAAACTGGCTCGAAACCATGAGAGGGGTAGGTGCGGATAATAATAGAGGGCCCCTATTATTATACGCACATGACTCGTGTCTATGTTTCGAAAAGGATTCAAGGAGACCATTGGTCAAACATTTAAGTATCATGAGAACACTCAATTATTATGCATAATAATTGATAATAAATCACTAAAAGAGATTTATGAGAAAATAATGCAATCAATTGAATAAGAGAATCATCAAACACGAGTTGATAAAGAGTTATCAAAACATGTCAATAAAGAGGCTAATAAACCAAATTGTGTTGAATTCGTTAAATGACTTAATTGAGTTATTAATACATCGAGAACGATTGAACAATCGTTAAAGCAAAATAAATGAGAAAATAAGAGAAATGTTAAGTGATAAGGAGTTATGTGAAAATATCACTAAATCGAGATTTATGTGAAAATAGTAAACAATTAAATAAGAGATTATTGATTTAAGTTGATAAGGAGTTATCAAACAAATCGAGTGAAACTTTATTAAACCAAATTGAGTAAGAATCATTAATGATAAATTGATAATCTGGATAATGAGGAAGTAAATTAAATGTTTGAAAATAGAGAATAATGATTTAGTAAAAGTAAATGACTGAGAACAAATTAATTCCTGTTAAATTATTAAACTTATGGGAGGTCAATAAACCAACGATGAATGAGAAATTATCCAAAACAAATTTAAATGAAGAGATCTATGTGTTGAGTATTATTAAATTGAGAATACAGAATAATGGTCGAATAATATAATAAGTAATTCGTTATAAGGAATTAATAAATCAAGAGATGAATGAACATTTATTTAATCGAACTAAATGGAAAATTATATTTAAAGTTATAAGTAACTACTAATCTAAGTCAAAATGTTTGATCGAATAAATAGTTGTGTCGAACAAATAAAACTGGTTATTGAAGATCTTCAATTTAATAAATGGAGGAGATCAAGTTTTACGAGTAAATGAGAACTAATGACTGAAATCGTTAATGGAGTAATAAGAAATTATGCAATTACTGATCAATTAATTGAATAAGAGATAAAACTTTGATAGGGTTAATAAAAGTTGTAAAGTTGAAACATTATTAATTGAAATAAACTAGAAACCGAAATTGGGTTATTTAACGAGTTAAGCAACAAGAGAAAATTTACGAGGTTTATGCAACACGAATTAATCGAGAATTTTATTTAACGACAAAAATTTGTTATATGGTAATAATAATACCAAATATGCTATGAGTAAACCAAAATGAGGATTAATATTCAGAGATAATTGTGAATGTGTAACGCGAAATAACAAGTTGTGGTGCTAATAAATGTAACAAACTTGACTTATGAGGAGTCATAAAATGACTAAGTATTAATGAGACAGTGATAGAAAAGTAATTATGAAACTAATAAAGAGTATACGTTGGGATCGACTAACACCTGTGCATAAGAGTTTGATTATTGGGTAATTTAATGAAACCTTCAAATATATAATTAAAAACGAGAATCAACAAACCGAATTATCGAGTGTTCGTAACGAGTTCTATGAGATTTTGATTGCCAATTCTAAACTCGGGGACGAGTTTTCTCCAAGTGGAGTTGAGCTGGAGTAAATTAAGAAAATTATCAAGAGAAAATTTTGTTATTGTTATCATAATTGTCATTATTATGAGCACATATGCTCATATAATCAGATAGAGAGTTTATACGAGTAACTTTTAGAACGAGAAACTATTCCTATGAGAATATAATGAGAATATAAAAGATTATTAAAATATGGGAATATATTGTGAATTATTCAAGTCAGGCTAAATGCGGAAAAAAAAACGTTGTTATAAGAAATTAGTAAATCCAGTCGAGAAAACTTGTTGAGCCAAATTATTGTAAAATATATACACGTGACTAGAGAATTTATAAGAATAATTGGGAATAATTAACTTGGTGCAAATGAGAAGTGACAAGTATATAATCATATAAATAACGAGAAATTATGAAATTCGAGTAATGAGAATGTTATCAATGAGTCGGTCATGAGAAGATCGTCATAATAAATTATGAGGAGAAATTTATTATTACTGAGAAACTACCGAACTGTAAGAAACTAATAGACCGAGTTAAGCGAATAAACTATTAAAATGAACAAAATGACAAACTCTATTTATGATCAAATATTTAATTGAAACTAATGGAAATATCTAGTTAAATTATTAAATCAAATGTCGTCAAACATTATACTTTATTGAGTAATTATTAAATCGAAAATAGTTATTGAAATGGGAAATGAGAAAAATATTAAGTGAATTAAGAAATAAAATCTTATTAAAATACCAAGAGTTTCCAAATCAAAAAAAAAAAAAAAAAAAAAAAAAAAAAAAAACAATAAAAATATAAAGTAATGAGGAAACTTTATATTGAGAATGAGAATTAGCTGACTGATTGAATACACGAGAATTAATGAGGTAAGTAATTAACGAATTAATTAATTGAGTAAAGAGAAGACACTTAATTGAGGAGTTCAAATTTAAAATAAAATGAGATTTATAAGTGGACAATTAGTCAAATTGATCAAGAGACAAATTAAATGAGAATAAAGAAAGAAGTTAATCAACGAGCTATATGATAAAAACATTTAACGAGCTGATACGTATCATTAAAATGAGTTGAACGAGTAATATTAAAAAGAGTCAGCGAAGGATTATTAAATACGAGTTGGCAAGAGAACTAATAACGTAGTTTAAAAGAGCAATTATCTATTCGAGTAGTCTAATAATTAAATTTCATCGCGTGAAAAATCGTAAAAGCGAGTAAAAGTATACATTATGTGGACTGGTGAGAAGTCATTAAACGAGATTTGAGTTTAAATTTATGATATAAGCTTGAGTTGAGTTAAAAACAAGTTGTAGAGTTTTCAGGGAGTGCATTTGAGTATATGCAAATTGAGTAAGAGGCATGAGTTGCCTACTATCTGAGATTTATGTGTGACAAAATGCATTTATATGAGTTATGTAATTGTTGTTTATTGTTTGATAGCGGTCCGCTAAATTGTTTATTTTGCTTTAAAACAAGCAAATGTCCCATAGAGTAGAGGACCTTGAGATATCATTCTTGGCGGAGATTGATAATAATAAATTTTTCTGGTATAAATTATATAAATGATCATGTGATAGAGCTGTGCGGGAAAGTTTTTTCCCATAAAAACTTACTGTTATCGCCATGAGAGGGCCGAGTATGACTGCGAGCACGGATTGGATGGCCGAGTACCACGTCGAGCTCATCTTTCGTCTCAAACCAAATCGTAACAAATCTCCAAGTGGAGTTGAATCAGAGATTCAACGCAACGTTTATCGCTGGGTGCAGGAACAGCGTCCGGCTGCGAGAGCAAGAAGACACCTTCAACAGAGTATCGTGAGTTATTTTGTGTCATTTTCGATATCCTTTTCAACGATAAACCGAGATCCTTCGAGGGTGTTCCGATATATCTTATTTATTTATTTATTTATTTTACTCCTATCGCCTTGCGCCGCCAGAAATGGAAGATTTGTAAGAGCAGTTCCGAGAACCGGAGTTCATTCTGGCCGAGTAATTCACCCCGAGGAGCTTATTCTTATTCATAATTTATTTCGTTTCTTCCCATTAGAAGACGTGTGTCGTTGGTGAGCATGAGTCTGAGATGCGAGACTGCTACCCTGAGCTTCTTCCGAGCGATGACTTCGGGGACGAAGTCTGATTCAAGTGGAGTTGAGTTGTAACGCTCTGAAATTTACGTTATTTAATAAATTAATTATAATTAGTAGAAAACCGAATTATATTTTAATTTTAAATAGTTAATATGTTTCATTAAGGAATTTATTAGACGACCTGTAGTTAGACGGTTCATATTAATTTTACAAAAAGATATTAAGGCGGTTAGTATTATGTAGAAGGCAAGTACTTAGACGTATCGGGTTTTAATTAAATTTATTGAGTCGGGCCGGCGAAAGGCCAATACTCCGAGCTTTCATAGTGCGGGCTTGGAAAATTATCATGTATGATGCTTTTAAACCTAGTAACTCCTTTAACCCGCTAAATTATGTCGGCCGCATCTAGAGCATTTAGTCGTTGCGTTTCTTGTGTTGAGGTGGTCTGGAGTTTAATAAAAAGAAAGAAAAATGGGAAAAGTTATAAGGTGGTCAGTTGTTGTTTTCTTCAATTGAAGACGATGGGGTGGTGTCATATGGTTTTGTTGACCGGTGATTTAAATTGTTTATCAGTGATGTTAATTTTTTTTTTTTTCTTTCTTTCTTAATCGTCAAAAAGTGTAGGCTCGTTGGATTGCTGTACATGTCCGGCCCATATGTGAGATGTCGGACCTTAGGCCCGAAATTCATCAGCTTGTTTCTTTTAAGTCGTGTGTGTAATCTTTTTCCTAGACCCTAATTGCCGACAAATCTCCTTTCCCCATCTGTGGATTGGCGACCAGGAACGTCTCCATCCCTTCGTGAGCAGAAGATGAGACCAGCCATCACCATCGTCGACTAATCGAGCAGGTTGCGGGAGTGAGCGAGTGTGGAGTTTTCCGGTATTCCTCTTCTGTTTCCTTTGTTCTTAATTCCCGAATTTGTCTTGATTTTTGGCTAATGTTCTCCCTGTGTCGGGACTGAACATCCACGATTCTGATTAATTGTTATCGATAGCAGCATGGCAGAAGTGATTCGTTGATTTAATGGAATTGACGACCTCCGATCAGAGTTGTCCCCGAGCTCGTTTCCCACTCGGTAACTCCCTAATTCCTATTTTTCACTCAGTTTTTCTTTCTTTCCGTCACTCGATTGTAAGGTCTAACCGTATGCTATGCTTGATTGATTGGTGAAGAATTCGGGATTTGGGCAGAAGCTTCTATTTGATCGAGCTAAGGGCAGCTATGAGCATCTCTACTTCTTTTGTGTTCTCTTGCGATCAACCAGCTCCGTTTTTAACCTGTTTTGACAATCGGTGACCACGAGCAGGGACAACGAGGAAGTGTTGGGCAGATTTTATTGGTGCCGAGTAGATTAGGCAAGTGAATTCCTTTGCATCGGACAATAGGTCGGGCTGTGATTGAGCCGAAGCTACCGAGTGGCGGATTGTCATTGAGGGTATATGATTTGTGCCTTCATTATTCCGTTATTTATTTTCGATTCATTGATCATTTCCGTTTTTGAGGTCTAACCTGTTTGTGTAGAGTGGTTTAGAGGTTGCGGGTTTTGTTGAGAATAATCGTTATTCGTTTGTTGTTGTTGTTTGGGGCTCGGGTTTGATCTCAGAATCTTTTTGGTGTTGGATTGTGGTTGGGTAAAAACCGTTGCTCTTGTCTAAACGTTTTAATCAACCAAAAACCCGGAAACCGAACCGTAAGGTTCTCGGTTTCCTAATCCGAGAAACGTATTTAAATAAAAGACTAGATTTGTTATAATCGTAATTCTGAAAGTAAAAATGAATTTTTGGGCTGTCGGGTGTCTCGGGAATAGACGGGGTAATGTCGAGAATTAAAATCGGGTTTTAATATCAATCGAATTCCTGGCAGAATCTGCTCACTTTATTAGAGACTGTTTTTACCACACTTAAAATACGTTTTTGGATTTTTGGCCCGAGTTGGTCACTAGCTTTCTGAGTCCTCTTTCCAATGCCGCTAACGGCTCGTTAATCTGATAAACGGTTTAAAAGTTATAGATGTTTTAGTGATCTATCGCAAAATAGTTTTCGGTTCCGCTATTCCGTCTTGCGAGCCTGTTTTGACCCCTTTCTGTTTGGATTTAGCTCCCGAAGTCTTCTGACAAATTGTAGTCCTCTGAGCCGTGCAGCTACTGTAAATATTTGGTCAAACTCTAGTGAACGGTTTGGGATTTATAACAGTTCCCACGGGGGTGTCGGGTTCTGGCAGAATGTTTGAAATGAGTTTTGAGCCAAGTTTTAATTCGAGTTTTATTATGCGATGTAGGGTCTTCTAGGAACTGATTTGTGACTCGTACGTGCCGATGATACTTCTAGGAGCATACGTTTATCCGAGGTGGGTAATCTCACTATAAACTTGTACTTACTTACGATTCATGATTTTGTGCTATGTGTTGTGAATTGTCTTGTTGATTTAGCTTGAGTATTGATTGGGTGATTTATTTGAGTTATCTGTGATTTGAGTTATCTGTAATTTGATTTATCTGGAGCCTGAGTTATCTGAGTTTTGAGTTCTTGAGTTAAAACATTAAACATAATATACTTGAGTTGTCTTGGCACCGAAGAGTACTGGTGCCAGACGTTTTGACTCAACACCGAAGAGTACAGGTGTTGAGCCTTGAGTGGTGTGAGGCGGGTCGAGGTTGATCTCTCAGCCCAAGTCACACCGGCGCGCTATATAAATTAAAATCTGAGAAATAAACTTGAGTAATTGAGAATTGAGTAGAGTCCTTAGGGATCACTTATGTGACTTGAGTTGTTTGTACTTACGTGTTTATTTTGGTATTATTCACTCAGCGGTGGCTGACCCCAAACACTCCCCCCCCCCCCCATTTTGCAGGAACTAGAGCAAGTGCATTGGATGACCTGTTACTCGATGAGCTTTTATGGATTTGGATTCCAAACGTTTATTTTGAGTCAAATGTTTTTAAAACGATTATTTTATTTTGAGTCAAATATTTTTAAAACAACTATTTTATTTATTCCGCATTTAAAACTATGAGACGGTTTATTTCTATATTTATGAGTTGGGACCTTTGAGTTACTTGTACTTTGGGAAAAATGATTATTTTATTCATTTAAAATTTTTTAAATTTTCCTTGATTTTTGGGATGTTACAAGTTGGTATCAGAGCTCTCGCTTGAGAGAATTGGGTTCACAAGGGGTGGATTCCAAACTCAAGTCGCAGCACGAGTTTTTTTTAAATGAGTTTTTCAAAAGTTTTTTTTAATGAGTCCAAATCCAAATCGAGAAGCAGCGCATCACGACGACCTTATGCCTCTAGTACTTATTTATGAGTTATTTAGTTTATTAAAAACGTCGCGAGTGACATTGATTACTCAGAGAATAAAAGAGAATTAACTGATGATGAGTGTGAATTATGCGACTATATATGTATATATATACCGTGCTTATTGATTATTGATGTGAATTACTTGTTATGTGGATGGTATGAGGATGGGAGATCGTGGAATTTTTGAAACTGGCTCGAAACCATGAGAGGGGTAGGTGCGGATAATAATAGAGGGCCCCTATTATTATACGCACATGACTCGTGTCTATGTTTCGAAAAGGATTCAAGGAGACCATTGGTCAAACATTTAAGTATCATGAGAACACTCAATTATTATGCATAATAATTGATAATAAATCACTAAAAGAGATTTATGAGAAAATAATGCAATCAATTGAATAAGAGAATCATCAAACACGAGTTGATAAAGAGTTATCAAAACATGTCAATAAAGAGGCTAATAAACCAAATTGTGTTGAATTCGTTAAATGACTTAATTGAGTTATTAATACATCGAGAACGATTGAACAATCGTTAAAGCAAAATAAATGAGAAAATAAGAGAAATGTTAAGTGATAAGGAGTTATGTGAAAATATCACTAAATCGAGATTTATGTGAAAATAGTAAACAATTAAATAAGAGATTATTGATTTAAGTTGATAAGGAGTTATCAAACAAATCGAGTGAAACTTTATTAAACCAAATTGAGTAAGAATCATTAATGATAAATTGATAATCTGGATAATGAGGAAGTAAATTAAATGTTTGAAAATAGAGAATAATGATTTAGTAAAAGTAAATGACTGAGAACAAATTAATTCCTGTTAAATTATTAAACTTATGGGAGGTCAATAAACCAACGATGAATGAGAAATTATCCAAAACAAATTTAAATGAAGAGATCTATGTGTTGAGTATTATTAAATTGAGAATACAGAATAATGGTCGAATAATATAATAAGTAATTCGTTATAAGGAATTAATAAATCAAGAGATGAATGAACATTTATTTAATCGAACTAAATGGAAAATTATATTTAAAGTTATAAGTAACTACTAATCTAAGTCAAAATGTTTGATCGAATAAATAGTTGTGTCGAACAAATAAAACTGGTTATTGAAGATCTTCAATTTAATAAATGGAGGAGATCAAGTTTTACGAGTAAATGAGAACTAATGACTGAAATCGTTAATGGAGTAATAAGAAATTATGCAATTACTGATCAATTAATTGAATAAGAGATAAAACTTTGATAGGGTTAATAAAAGTTGTAAAGTTGAAACATTATTAATTGAAATAAACTAGAAACCGAAATTGGGTTATTTAACGAGTTAAGCAACAAGAGAAAATTTACGAGGTTTATGCAACACGAATTAATCGAGAATTTTATTTAACGACAAAAATTTGTTATATGGTAATAATAATACCAAATATGCTATGAGTAAACCAAAATGAGGATTAATATTCAGAGATAATTGTGAATGTGTAACGCGAAATAACAAGTTGTGGTGCTAATAAATGTAACAAACTTGACTTATGAGGAGTCATAAAATGACTAAGTATTAATGAGACAGTGATAGAAAAGTAATTATGAAACTAATAAAGAGTATACGTTGGGATCGACTAACACCTGTGCATAAGAGTTTGATTATTGGGTAATTTAATGAAACCTTCAAATATATAATTAAAAACGAGAATCAACAAACCGAATTATTGAGTGTTCGTAACGAGTTCTATGAGATTTTGATTGCCAATTCTAAACTCGGGGACGAGTTTTCTCCAAGTGGAGTTGAGCTGGAGTAAATTAAGAAAATTATCAAGAGAAAATTTTGTTATTGTTATCATAATTGTCATTATTATGAGCACATATGCTCATATAATCAGATAGAGAGTTTATACGAGTAACTTTTAGAACGAGAAACTATTCCTATGAGAATATAATGAGAATATAAAAGATTATTAAAATATGGGAATATATTGTGAATTATTCAAGTCAGGCTAAATGCGGAAAAAAAAACGTTGTTATAAGAAATTAGTAAATCCAGTCGAGAAAACTTGTTGAGCCAAATTATTGTAAAATATATACACGTGACTAGAGAATTTATAAGAATAATTGGGAATAATTAACTTGGTGCAAATGAGAAGTGACAAGTATATAATCATATAAATAACGAGAAATTATGAAATTCGAGTAATGAGAATGTTATCAATGAGTCGGTCATGAGAAGATCGTCATAATAAATTATGAGGAGAAATTTATTATTACTGAGAAACTACCGAACTGTAAGAAACTAATAGACCGAGTTAAGCGAATAAACTATTAAAATGAACAAAATGACAAACTCTATTTATGATCAAATATTTAATTGAAACTAATGGAAATATCTAGTTAAATTATTAAATCAAATGTCGTCAAACATTATACTTTATTGAGTAATTATTAAATCGAAAATAGTTATTGAAATGGGAAATGAGAAAAATATTAAGTGAATTAAGAAATAAAATCTTATTAAAATACCAAGAGTTTCCAAATCAAAAAAAAAAAAAAAAAAAAAAAAAAAAACAATAAAAATATAAAGTAATGAGGAAACTTTATATTGAGAATGAGAATTAGCTGACTGATTGAATACACGAGAATTAATGAGGTAAGTAATTAACGAATTAATTAATTGAGTAAAGAGAAGACACTTAATTGAGGAGTTCAAATTTAAAATAAAATGAGATTTATAAGTGGACAATTAGTCAAATTGATCAAGAGACAAATTAAATGAGAATAAAGAAAGAAGTTAATCAACGAGCTATATGATAAAAACATTTAACGAGCTGATACGTATCATTAAAATGAGTTGAACGAGTAATATTAAAAAGAGTCAGCGAAGGATTATTAAATACGAGTTGGCAAGAGAACTAATAACGTAGTTTAAAAGAGCAATTATCTATTCGAGTAGTCTAATAATTAAATTTCATCGCGTGAAAAATCGTAAAAGCGAGTAAAAGTATACATTATGTGGACTGGTGAGAAGTCATTAAACGAGATTTGAGTTTAAATTTATGATATAAGCTTGAGTTGAGTTAAAAACAAGTTGTAGAGTTTTCAGGGAGTGCATTTGAGTATATGCAAATTGAGTAAGAGGCATGAGTTGCCTACTATCTGAGATTTATGTGTGACAAAATGCATTTATATGAGTTATGTAATTGTTGTTTATTGTTTGATAGCGGTCCGCTAAATTGTTTATTTTGCTTTAAAACAAGCAAATGTCCCATAGAGTAGAGGACCTTGAGATATCATTCTTGGCGGAGATTGATAATAATAAATTTTTCTGGTATAAATTATATAAATGATCATGTGATAGAGCTGTGCGGGAAAGTTTTTTCCCATAAAAACTTACTGTTATCGCCATGAGAGGGCCGAGTATGACTGCGAGCACGGATTGGATGGCCGAGTACCACGTCGAGCTCATCTTTCGTCTCAAACCAAATCGTAACAAATCTCCAAGTGGAGTTGAATCAGAGATTCAACGCAACGTTTATCGCTGGGTGCAGGAACAGCGTCCGGCTGCGAGAGCAAGAAGACACCTTCAACAGAGTATCGTGAGTTATTTTGTGTCATTTTCGATATCCTTTTCAACGATAAACCGAGATCCTTCGAGGGTGTTCCGATATATCTTATTTATTTATTTATTTATTTTACTCCTATCGCCTTGCGCCGCCAGAAATGGAAGATTTGTAAGAGCAGTTCCGAGAACCGGAGTTCATTCTGGCCGAGTAATTCACCCCGAGGAGCTTATTCTTATTCATAATTTATTTCGTTTCTTCCCATTAGAAGACGTGTGTCGTTGGTGAGCATGAGTCTGAGATGCGAGACTGCTACCCTGAGCTTCTTCCGAGCGATGACTTCGGGGACGAAGTCTGATTCAAGTGGAGTTGAGTTGTAACGCTCTGAAATTTACGTTATTTAATAAATTAATTATAATTAGTAGAAAACCGAATTATATTTTAATTTTAAATAGTTAATATGTTTCATTAAGGAATTTATTAGACGACCTGTAGTTAGACGGTTCATATTAATTTTACAAAAAGATATTAAGGCGGTTAGTATTATGTAGAAGGCAAGTACTTAGACGTATCGGGTTTTAATTAAATTTATTGAGTCGGGCCGGCGAAAGGCCAATACTCCGAGCTTTCATAGTGCGGGCTTGGAAAATTATCATGTATGATGCTTTTAAACCTAGTAACTCCTTTAACCCGCTAAATTATGTCGGCCGCATCTAGAGCATTTAGTCGTTGCGTTTCTTGTGTTGAGGTGGTCTGGAGTTTAATAAAAAGAAAGAAAAATGGGAAAAGTTATAAGGTGGTCAGTTGTTGTTTTCTTCAATTGAAGACGATGGGGTGGTGTCATATGGTTTTGTTGACCGGTGATTTAAATTGTTTATCAGTGATGTTAATTTTTTTTTTTTTCTTTCTTTCTTAATCGTCAAAAAGTGTAGGCTCGTTGGATTGCTGTACATGTCCGGCCCATATGTGAGATGTCGGACCTTAGGCCCGAAATTCATCAGCTTGTTTCTTTTAAGTCGTGTGTGTAATCTTTTTCCTAGACCCTAATTGCCGACAAATCTCCTTTCCCCATCTGTGGATTGGCGACCAGGAACGTCTCCATCCCTTCGTGAGCAGAAGATGAGACCAGCCATCACCATCGTCGACTAATCGAGCAGGTTGCGGGAGTGAGCGAGTGTGGAGTTTTCCGGTATTCCTCTTCTGTTTCCTTTGTTCTTAATTCCCGAATTTGTCTTGATTTTTGGCTAATGTTCTCCCTGTGTCGGGACTGAACATCCACGATTCTGATTAATTGTTATCGATAGCAGCATGGCAGAAGTGATTCGTTGATTTAATGGAATTGACGACCTCCGATCAGAGTTGTCCCCGAGCTCGTTTCCCACTCGGTAACTCCCTAATTCCTATTTTTCACTCAGTTTTTCTTTCTTTCCGTCACTCGATTGTAAGGTCTAACCGTATGCTATGCTTGATTGATTGGTGAAGAATTCGGGATTTGGGCAGAAGCTTCTATTTGATCGAGCTAAGGGCAGCTATGAGCATCTCTACTTCTTTTGTGTTCTCTTGCGATCAACCAGCTCCGTTTTTAACCTGTTTTGACAATCGGTGACCACGAGCAGGGACAACGAGGAAGTGTTGGGCAGATTTTATTGGTGCCGAGCAGATTAGGCAAGTGAATTCCTTTGCATCGGACAATAGGTCGGGCTGTGATTGAGCCGAAGCTACCGAGTGGCGGATTGTCATTGAGGGTATATGATTTGTGCCTTCATTATTCCGTTATTTATTTTCGATTCATTGATCATTTCCGTTTTTGAGGTCTAACCTGTTTGTGTAGAGTGGTTTAGAGGTTGCGGGTTTTGTTGAGAATAATCGTTATTCGTTTGTTGTTGTTGTTTGGGGCTCGGGTTTGATCTCAGAATCTTTTTGGTGTCGGATTGTGGTTGGGTAAAAACCGTTGCTCTTGTCTAAACGTTTTAATCAACCAAAAACCCGGAAACCGAACCGTAAGGTTCTCGGTTTCCTAATCCGAGAAACGTATTTAAATAAAAGACTAGATTTGTTATAATCGTAATTCTGAAAGTAAAAATGAATTTTTGGGCTGTCGGGTGTCTCGGGAATAGACGGGGTAATGTCGAGAATTAAAATCGGGTTTTAATATCAATCGAATTCCTGGCAGAATCTGCTCACTTTATTAGAGACTGTTTTTACCACACTTAAAATACGTTTTTGGATTTTTGGCCCGTGTTGGTCACTAGCTTTCTGAGTCCTCTTTCCAATGCCGCTAACGGCTCGTTAATCTGATAAACGGTTTAAAAGTTATAGATGTTTTAGTGATCTATCGCAAAATAGTTTTCGGTTCCGCTATTCCGTCTTGCGAGCCTGTTTTGACCCCTTTCTGTTTGGATTTAGCTCCCGAAGTCTTCTGACAAATTGTAGTCCTCTGAGCCGTGCAGCTACTGTAAATATTTGGTCAAACTCTAGTGAACGGTTTGGGATTTATAACAGTTCCCACGGGGGTGTCGGGTTCTGGCAGAATGTTTGAAATGAGTTTTGAGCCAAGTTTTAATTCGAGTTTTATTATGCGATGTAGGGTCTTCTAGGAACTGATTTGTGACTCGTACGTGCCGATGATACTTCTAGGAGCATACGTTTATCCGAGGTGGGTAATCTCACTATAAACTTGTACTTACTTACGATTCATGATTTTGTGCTATGTGTTGTGAAATGTCTTGTTGATTTAGCTTGAGTATTGATTGGGTGATTTATTTGAGTTATCTGTGATTTGAGTTATCTGTAATTTGATTTATCTGGAGCCTGAGTTATCTGAGTTTTGAGTTCTTGAGTTAAAACATTAAACATAATATACTTGAGTTGTCTTGGCACCGAAGAGTACTGGTGCCAGACGTTTTGACTCAACACCGAAGAGTACAGGTGTTGAGCCTTGAGTGGTGTGAGGCGGGTCGAGGTTGATCTCTCAGCCCAAGTCACACCGGCGCGCTATATAAATTAAAATCTGAGAAATAAACTTGAGTAATTGAGAATTGAGTAGAGTCCTTAGGGATCACTTATGTGACTTGAGTTGTTTGTACTTACGTGTTTATTTTGGTATTATTCACTCAGCGGTGGCTGACCCCAAACACTCCCCCCCCCCCCCATTTTGCAGGAACTAGAGCAAGTGCATTGGATGACCTGTTACTCGATGAGCTTTTATGGATTTGGATTCCAAACGTTTATTTTGAGCCAAATGTTTTTAAAACGATTATTTTATTTTGAGTCAAATATTTTTAAAACAACTATTTTATTTATTCCGCATTTAAAACTATGAGACGGTTTATTTCTATATTTATGAGTTGGGACCTTTGAGTTACTTGTACTTTGGGAAAAATGATTATTTTATTCATTTAAAATTTTTTAAATTTTCCTTGATTTTTGGGATGTTACATTCTTCCTTCTACCCGGGGTTCCGACAGACCCTCCGGACAAAAGATATAACCGCACTCGAGGATCTGCATAATGACCCAAGCTTTCGTCTTAGCCGTCTTTGGGTCTTACCCGCATTTAATGTGCTCTTGCTTCGATACACTTTAACCGGAAAAACCGCTTAGTACGCTACATGTCGTCGGGATTCGTATTTTGAGATCATTCGTCCTGCCTTGTCGTTATTCCCTTATTATTCGTTCGGCATTACTATCCTTCCGGACAGCATATCGATATGGACCATATATCATTAAATAACTTCAAGATTGGTAATCAATTGACTATACTTGACAACTCTAGTTCGATTCAAAAGTTTGAATAAGTAGAAAATATAAATCAAAGCAATGTACAGTAAAATCATCATGATCTTTTGAAGCTTAACTCAAAACATAACTAAACACCAAAAATACTTTGACCTTATAATATACATATCGACATATAGAACAGAGATCCATACAAAACCATATTAGCTTATATAAAGAACCTATATAAATAATCGTAAATGTTTAGTTTAGATGATGGTTGAGATTAAATTGCATATTCAACTTACATTAGTTACACATTGTTGGAACAAAATCACAGATCAACTTATTACTGATGCTGCAGTTAGTACTGATCATACTTAGTACTGATAGGGCAGAAACATATTACTGATGAAGTTGATACTGGTGAAGACTATAACTTAGTTACTACTGATCAAGGCTTATTGAAGATACTACTGATCAATAGTAGTTACTACTGACGATGTATCTGGACTTACTACTGGTCACCAAAGTTACTACTGACGTTACTTATTTACTACTGGTGATTGCAGAATACTATTGATGAGCATATATGGAACATATCGAGTCCGAGATCTTCGTAGAGATAGTTATAGAATGTAATTCAATGTATATCTTTATATTTCGAATGTAAATCAAGTCCTAGAATAACTAGGGTAAATAGTTTAGCTTCAAGGACTATTATAAATAGTTCCTTACGAATTGTAAACGTACGTGTGTATTGTTAACTCGATAATATACATTGAAGCTTTTTGTGAAACTGTGTTCTTAATATTTTCGTTTATTATTTACAGTTCATTGTTCTTAAATATATTGATATAGTGTTGATCCGCTGCAACTTCTATAATCAGTTAGATCTAAAGGTGTTTATGAACTAGTCTATAGTTAATCGATCCTGACAAGTGGTATCAGAGCTAATTGGTTCTATATCTACGATTTTAAGAACAACAAAAAGTTTTAATCTTTAAAACACACAGATTGTTAATCATGACTGATAACAATGAGAGCACCCAAGCAAATAAATTCCTATACTCACTCCCAACAACTTTGGTATGTGGAAGAATCGTATTAAGCAATACATGCTTATCACTGATTATTCCATGTGGGAAGTTGTCCTTGAAGGAAACAAAACTGGTCCTGGACAAGCAAGCAGCTCTGCAACTGAGGCAAACAAACTTAAATGTGAGAAGGAGAAGAAAGATAAAGGAATCGAACTTAAAGCTCTAAGCACTCTCCTACTGGCCATTCCTAACGACTATCAACATCTTTTCGTTGAGTATGATGATGCAAAAGTGCTATGGGAAGCACTGGAGAAAAGATTCATTGGGACCAAGAGCACCAAGAGGAACATGAAGTCTTTTCTCAAACAAGACTTTGAAAACTTCAAAGGAAAGCCCAATGAAACACTCACTCAAGTGTTTGACAGATTCAACAAGCTAATTGGTGAACTTAACCAGGTTGGGGTTAAGATGGATCAAGAAGATGTCAACATGAAGTTCCTAAGATCTCTTAGTGAAGAATGGGCCATGTACACAATGGTATATAGACAGAGAGATGCACTAGAAGAAAAGGAGTTGGATGAACTCTACAATGATCTCAGAGTATTTGAAACTGAGGTAAATCAAAAGAACCCTTCTATTTCTTCTAATAATGCTGCATTTGTATCTAGTACAGGTCTAGGTCAGGAAACCTCCATAGGAAAGGCTGCAGATTCTGAGAATGCAGCAAGAGAATCCTTTTTCACTAGTCATGTGCATACTGCACTGATTAGTGATGATTTGGAACAATTAAATCCAGATGGTCTTGAAGAGATGGATCTTAAATGGCAGATGGCTATGCTAAGCCTAAGAACCAAAAGATTCTTAAAAAGGACTGGTAGGAGAAGCCTCAACTTCAACAAAGGTGACAAAGCTGGATTTGACAAAACTAAAGTCAAATGTTACAACTGCAACAACCTTGGTCACTTTGCAAAAGAATGTCCTCAGCCAGACAAAAGATCAAAGTCAACTGCTCTTGTTTCACAACAAAGACAAGGCTATGACTGGAGCTTCCAAGCAGAAGAGCACAATCAAAATCAAGCTCTCATGGCCTTTACTGACAGCAAATCTGAGGTAAAACCTAAACCTTGTACTTCTGAATGTATTAAAATTGTTAAAAATCTAGAAAAAGAAAACACTAAATTAAATGAAGATTTAGCAAAAGCAGTAAGAAGAAATCATGAATTTGATGGTGTCATTGCTGATCAAGAACATCAGATAAAGGTGTACCAGATGATAGATCAACGGATAAAGGAAGAATTACTTCAAGCTGTAGATGAGAAAGAGTTCTATGAATTAAAAAATAAAGAATTAACAAGTAAATTAGAAGAATGTCAACTTGAAATTGAACAAAATAAATTGACAATTAAAAAGTTTGAAAGAAGTACTAAAATTCTTGATGAACTAACTAACAATCAAACTACAGAAAAAGTTATTCATGGGGTGGGATATCATGCTGTACCACCTCCATATAAATTCATTCCTCCACTTAAAAACAGTTCAGAAAAAATCATTAATGAATTAAAAACTGAAAATCAAACTGAATCACATAATGAAAAATCTGAATCAAATGATTCTTCTGATGATGATCAATCAATTGAATTTACAGTCTCCCCTTACCAAATTGAATCTCCAAAATCAATTGATACAAGTTTTCACACAGCACAAAGTCCAAATGAATCTCCTAAATATAATGCAGAAAATGTACCAAAAATTTTAACAAGGGGAAATGAAAGAAATAAAATTCAACTCTTAGATCAAAGAATACCTGAAGGTGCTAAAAGTAAGAAATTAAGATGTGTTATATGCAACAAAATGAATCATCTAGCAAAGGATTGTCACTTCAATCCAATTAATTGTAAAGAATTCAAAGAATTTAAAACTTTCAAAGAAAAAGCAAAAACACAGAAATTAAAAGATACTACTGGTCCTTCAGTAGTAAATCAAAATAAAATTCCAATTGCTGAAACACCAAGATTTGGAAGAAGTGCATCAAGATTTGTGCAAAACAGAAGAATTGGAAGCCCAAAGAACAGCAATTACTTCAAGAACAATGGAAAATCAAATCAAAATAAACAATATTTTAAATTTTCCAACACCAGTAAAAACTTTAACAAATTTACTACTGGTGGTAACCCTAATTATAATGATGTATGGTACCAGTACAAAAACACTACTGGTAAAAACCCTAATTACAAAAATACTACTGCTCCTAAACCAACTTTCAAATATACTACTGGTGTCAACCCTAAAAACACTACTGGTCATTCTAAAAATGGTAAGTACCCAAATACTACTGGTCCATCAGTAGTAAAGTATTCAAAAGCTAAACATCATGGGTATAAACCAAGATCAGTAGAAAATTCAAACACCAGTAACATTTTTAAAAGGGCAGTATTAAAACTAAACAACAGTAGTAAACAGGTATGGGCACCAAAGATGTTTAAAGTTAAATCTCCAAAATCTTACTTCTCAAAGGATGAACCTAAGACATATAAAGCTTGGGTTCCCAAACTTAACTGATCCTTTACTCACTTGTGCAGAGCATTCAAATCCCAGAAGAAGGAAGAACATGGCATATTGATAGTGGATGCTCAAGGCACATGACTGGAAATCTGCAAATTCTTAAAGATTCCAAGTTATTTGATGGAGGATATGTGGCCTTTGGTGAGAACCCAAAGGGAGGTAAGATTACAGGTAAAGGTACTGTTTCTAATGGCAAAATTACCTTTGATGATGTATTTTATGTAGCTGAACTAAAATACAATCTAGTCAGTGTGTCTCAAGTTTGTGATAAAAAGAACAAAATTCTTTTCACAGACATTGAGTGCATCATTCTTTCTCCTGGCTTTATTTTAGATGAAAAATATGTTGTTTTAAGAACTCCAAGGAGAAACAATGTGTATTGCCTGGATATAGGGGGAGAACTCATTTCTTCAAATGAGGTCAACTGTTTTATATCCAAGGCAAACTCCACTGAATCAGAACTATGGCATAGAAGGATGTGTCACACCAATTTCAAAAACATGAACAATTTAGTAAAAAGAAATTTGGTCATTGGACTACCTCAAAAACAATTCATGTGTGATCATCATTGTGTTGCATGCCTAAAAGGTAAACAACACAAAACTTCTCATAAGTCCAAATCTGTGAACTCTATTTCTGCTCCTTTACAACTCTTACATATGGACCTCTTTGGACCTACAAATGTAATGAGTATTGGAAAGAAACAATATTGTCTTGTTATTACTGATGACTTTTCCAGATATACATGGGTTTTCTTTCTCAGGACAAAGGATGAAACAAGTGAACTCATCAAGAACTTAATTGTTAAACTGGAGAACACATCTGATCAAAAAGTTAAAGCCATAAGATGTGATAATGGCACAGAATTTAAAAATGCTAACTTAATTAACTTTTGTGATCTTAAAGGTATTGACAGGCAATACAGCTCACCTAGAACTCCACAACAAAATGGTGTAGCTGAAAGAAGAAATAGAACCATCATTGAAGCAGCAAGATCAATGTTAGCAGACTCAAAATTACCAATCACTTTTTGGGCTGAAGCTGTTAATACTGCCTGTTATGTTCAGAACAGAGTATTAATAGTGAAGCCACATTTTAAAACACCATATGAACTCTTTAATAAAAGAAAACCCTCTATAAGTTTTTTAAAATCATTTGGTTGTCCTTGTACTATTCTGATTACAAGAGAACAAATTGGTAAATTTGACTGCAAAGCTGATGATGGAATCTTTGTGGGATATTCTACTCAAAGCAAATCATACAGAGTGTTCAACAAAAGATTAAGGATAATTGAAGAGAGCATCAATATATCCTTTAATGAAAATGTTCCTAATGAACAAGGAAATGGTCCAGATTGGCTATTTAACATAGACAATCTAACCAAATCCTTCAATTTTAACATGAATTCAAATGCAGGTGATTCAATATGTCATACTCAAAAAGAAGGAACATCATCTGTTAATACTGGTCAAGAAAAAATGAGATATATAGTAGTTGATACTGCTCCCTTAGTTAATATAGAGGACAGTAATAACTCAATTTCTGGAACCAGTAGTAACTCTGAGAATGAGGACAGTAGTAATTCAAATACTACTGACACCAGTAATAGTACTCAAAATACTACTGGTCCTAACAATAACCTAGTTTCTCAAGATACTACTGATACCAGTAACAACAACAATACTACTGATCTCAATGAAGATAATAGCAGTAGTAACTCTGACCAAGATGATGATGTACCAAACATCAATGACAATGAAGGATCACTAGAGGAACAACTGCCTGAGACAAATGAGTCCAATCTTGAAAATCAACTAGTAGTTGATAAAGCTACAACCACAAGGACTCAGAAGAACCATCCATTAGACCTTGTTCTAAGTGATGTTAACTCACCACTGCAAACAAGAAGCAAATTAAATAAAAGCTTATCTGCAAACATGTGTAACATAAGTTTAATTGCTAATGAATGTATGTTTGAATGCTTTTTGTCTCAGGATGAACCAAAGAAGATCCAACAAGCAATGAAGGACTCAAACTGGATTGAGGCAATGCAAGAAGAACTCCTTCAATTCAAGTTACAAGCTGTTTGGACACTTGTACCTCTACCCAAAGGAAAAAGAGCCATTGGAACAAGATGGATCTTTAGAAA
The DNA here is from genome assembly GCA_963853835.1 of Calendula officinalis. Classification (NCBI taxonomy): domain Eukaryota; kingdom Viridiplantae; phylum Streptophyta; class Magnoliopsida; order Asterales; family Asteraceae; genus Calendula; species Calendula officinalis. Next base: position 37,469,002 of record OY970828.1, read on the forward strand.
CAAGAAGGATGAAAGAGGTATAGTGATCAAGAACAAAGCCAGACTTGTAGCCCAAGGATACACTCAAGAAGAAGGAATAGACTATGATGAAGTATATGCTCATGTTGCTAGAATTGAAGCTATAAGAATATTTCTAGCATATGCTTCATTCAAAAAGTTCAAAGACTATCAAATGGATGTGAAGAGTGCATTCCTATATGGGAAGATTGAAGAAGAGGTCTATGTCTGCCAACCTCCAGGCTTTGAAGATCCAAAACATGGTGATTATGTGTTCAAACTGGATAAAGCTCTATATGGCCTACATCAGGCACCAAGAGCATGGTATGATACATTATCATCATATCTATTGAAGAATAATTTTAAAAGAGGAGCCATTGACAAAACTTTGTTTACAAAGAAAGTCAAAGATGATATACTACTGGTACAAATCTATGTAGATGATATCATCTTTGGTTCAACAAATGATGTCTTATGCAAAGAATTTGAAGAACTGATGCAGATTAAATTCAAGATGAGCTCTATGGGTCCAATGAACTTCTTCCTTGGACTCCAAGTCAGTCAAAGAACAGATGGTATTTTGATAAATCAATCAAAATATGTCAAAGACATCTTGGAGAAGTTTGATTTGAAAGACTGCAAAAGTGCAAGCACACCAATGGAAACTCACAAACACCTACATCCTGACGTTGAGGGGGAGGATGTAGATGAACACTTATACAGATCAATGATAGGTTCTTTGATGTACTTAACTGCATCAAGACCTGACATTATGTATAGTGTTTGTGTGTGTGCAAGATATCAAGCAAGACCTAAAGAACTACACTTGCAGGCTGTCAAAAGAATATTCAGATACTTGAAAGGCAAACCATCACTAGGTCTATGGTATCCACATGATTCACCCTTTGAACTCATAGCCTACACAGATAGTGACTATGGAGGTGAATGTCAAGATAGAAAGTCCACTACTGGTGGATGTCAATTCTTTGGATCAAGGCTGGTGTCATGGCAATGTAAGAAGCAAACAAATGTATCAACATCAACTGCTGAAGCAGAATATGTAGCTGCATCTGCTTGCTGTGCTCAAGTACTCTGGATTCAAAACCAGCTTCTAGACTTTGGTATCTCTATCCTTAAAACTCCTATTTTTATTGATAATCAAAGTGCTATTAGTATTGTGAATAATCCAGTAAAACACTCTAAAACCAAACACACTGAAATAAGATTTCACTTTATAAGAGATTGCAATGAAAAAAATTTAATCAAAGTGGTTAAAATTCATACTGATGATCAATTAGCAGATATTTTTACAAAAGCATTTGATGTAGGAAGATTCAACTTCTTGGTTAGCAGTATTGGAATGATTTTGATAAATTAAAATCTCACTTAAAAACATGTGTAAAGTTTTTGTTGTAAAAAGTTATTTATTTATTTAAGTGTTTTACTACTGGTAGATCTGTATTACTGGTGTGTAGAAATGTGCACAAAATACTACTGGTAGGTCAATACTACTGGTGTGTATTAGGTTTACATAAATACTACTGGTAAGTCCGTACTACTGATATTCACATATACTACTGGTCTTGTGTGTTGATGGTTACTACTGATGTCTTTAGTTACTACTGATGTCAAAATCCTTAGTCACTACTGAGGTTAGTAGATACTACTGACATTTTATTACTGGTATTTCATTTATACTGGTCTTTCAGAATGACAATTACCAAACTAACCCCCGTGAAAATAACCGTTATGTTATGATTCGAAGGGCATTTTAGTCTTTTTGCAGGCTAAATCGAAAGATATAAAAGGCGGCAGTCGATTAGTTTACCATTATCTTTACTTCGATGTGCTAAATCCTCTCGATAAACCCTAGCTTTCGATCAAAAAAACCCTTCATCAGTAACAAAATTTCTTACGCTTTTCTCTAAAATCAACAACAATGGCAACTCTACAATCTCTCAATGTTCAAACCAATCTCAAATATTCAGAGTTCCACAACATGTGTGCGTTTCTACGCAATCCAGATGGTACAAAAGACTTTCGACCAATCGTACAATTCTTGAAGAACTCATATATCAAGTTTGCTCTAACTGTAAAACCGAAAGCATACCAACAGCACTTGGTGGATTTCTGGACCAATGCTGAAAGAACAGAAGGTGCAACTGTACCTATGATAAAATCATCAGTGGATGGAAAAACAATAACAATCACTGAGCAATCAATTCGACACCATCTACAACTACACGATGATGCAGGTATACACTTCCTAAGGAATTCATTGCTGAAATTTTAAACAAAATGGGTTATGAGGGAAGACTTAATATAGTAACTTTTCAAAAAGGTCTTCTCTCCCCACAATGGAAATTTTTAGTACATACTATTCAGCATTGTATTTCTCCAAAACGAAGTACTTGGAATGAGTTTAATAAGGCAATAGCCTCTGCTGTTGTCTGTTTATGCACAGACCAAGTATTTAATTTTTCTTACATGATTTTTGAAGGTATGTTGGGAAATCTTAGTTCTTCAAAATTTTTAATGTATCCCAGATTTCTCCAACATATCATCAACATTGAATTGCAAAACTTGTCAACTCCCAAAAACATTTTTATCATTCCAGAGTTGAACAAGAAAGTTTTCTCTAATATGAGAAAATAATTTAAATTTTCGGGCAAGGAAACCCCTCTGTTTCCTAATATGATCAAAGATCAAACACTTATTGGAGAGGGTTCAATAATAGATACAACCCAAATTGAACCTCAACCCACTCCATCACCCCCAAATACAGCCCAAACACCACCCCAAATAGTCACTCAATCACCCACTAACATAGAAGTCCTGAATGTATCCCAGGAACTTGAAATAAATCTGCAGAGTGCTACTCTTCACTCTGTGGAAGACCTACCAAACAAAACCCAAAATATTTCCACTACTTATAAAAGAAAGAAATCTTCTTTAAAGGACACCAGGGGACAAATCGAGTCACACCCCAGACTCAAAGAGTTGTCCTCCAAGGAGGAGAGAGGACATGAGGCGAGGGCTTTCACTACTGATGCCCCAAAGGTGGGTGCACGGGACAGTGAAAACATCTCTAAGACCCAGACCTCGGCAACTTTAAGTGATGACTCTTTTGAGGAATTACTTAAAGGACCCCGGTGCCAAGAAACCACAAGGGGGGGCATCTCTGCTTCTTCTAGGAACAAGAGAATGTCTAAAAGACCCAATGAATCACCAAGAAGTGATGAGGGCAGATCTGTGGAATTGATGGAAAGGATGGAAAACCTTCAAACCAATGTACCTGTTAGTGAGCCCGATGATCTTGCTAGATGGAGTGAGGGCAGTATTAAAACCAAACAATTGACGGATAAAGTGGATTCTCTTGAATCTACTGTACAAGATTGCCTTAAGTATCTAACAAATCAGGGAAAAACCATTGCAGTTATGAAGAGACATGTCAATACCATCAACAAAAGAATGAGGCTATATGAACACAGGCTTCATCAACAAACTAAAATTATCAGAAGATTGAAAAAGAAGGTTGATAATAGTGAGGCTCCTCCAGTTGAGCTCACTAAGGGGGAGAAGGATAACATTCAAACAATGATTGATGAATCAATTGCAGCAGCAGCATCCTCTCTCCTAAATCTAAAAGAAACAACTGTTGATGAATACCAAGAAAAGATGGTTTTTGATGATGAGCCAATGACTACTGCTCCCATGGAAGAACAAACTGAAAAAGAAACATCAGTAGTAACTCCTACTACTGATATAATAGCAGTAGTAAGTAAAGAAGAGGAAGTAAAAGCAACAAATACTACTGATGCCCTATCAGTAGTAACTCCTGAAGTCCCACCAGTAGTAACTACTTTGGTTACTACTGAAGAGGAAGAACTGCAACTTCCTGAGCTAATTGAAAGAGAAAAGCATGTCATCATCTCCAAACCACCAACACCTGATCAACCACTTATCATACCTGACATTGATGATAATGTGAATTGGTTTGAGGTAGATGAATGTACACTTCCTCCACATCCCAAGATACTACCAGAAGACCAACTTAAACTGTTTTATCCAAAACTACTACTTCCTGGTATCCCAGATATGAAATACATTCCACCTCCACCATCTGCTTGCATTGGAAAAGGAAAAGAAGTTTATGATGATGATTATCCCAATAGAGCATTAGGTCACCACATGGTGAACAAAATTAATCATGTCAGATCAGAAAAGCAATCTAGATGGAGAATAAAACATAGGAAATTTTTGGAGAAAGTGGAGATGTATCAAGCACTTGAGGAAAATAAAAAGAAGGTTCAAAGTGCAATTCCTGTTCAAATACCTGCTCAAATTAAAGACATTCAGATAGAAGCTCAAGAAGCAGAATTCAAGAGGTTAAGAAAAGTTGAAGAAGAACATATACAATGCCTTGAAGAATTAGTTTCTGAATGCAAAAGAACAAAAAGTGAGCTAACTGAAGATGTATTTGAACAGAAGACAAACATGATTGATTATCTAAAAACAAAAGGGCATAGTGCAAAATCCTTTGGCAGAATGAAGATGATGACTATAATTGAAAAATACTGTGCTGCCAAGAAGAAGGATTTGGCTGAACAAGAAGCAAAAGAAGAAAAAAAATCCAAAGCCCTAATTCCAATCAGTCCAACATTACTCAAAGCTGGTAGTGTATCAACTACTGGTAATACCTCAACTCCCCAATCAAAGAAAAGAAAAATTGTTGATCAAGAACAAAGCACTCAAAAGAAATCAAAAACACAAATTGTACCTGTTCTTGAAATGCCTGTTGCTCCCTTGCAGAACAATCCAATCATCAATTGGAGGGTTATGCAAAATACTGTGATAGAGATTATAAGGGAAGATAAAATTGTGCAGAGATTTACTGGATGGTTACCTTTGATCATGTCCTGTTCAAGAAGTGATGTCATTAAATTACTGATCATTGGAAAACCAAGAATGTCAAAGAAATCATGGAAAGAGTCTGGTGCTGGATACTTAACAAGAATGATTGATGCTGCTTTCTATCCAGACAACTATCCAGAACAGTTTACAGATTCAGGAAATGTCTATCATTGGAATGTGATTCCAACTGCTCAAATGTATTTTTTTGAAAAATCTGGCAAAGTCTGTGAGCTATACTTGTATGAAAAAGAATATCCTCATTCTGAGAAGACTATGTATCAGATATTCAAAAACACAATGATGAAGCCGTATGATGCTGTTATGTTCCAAAACAAATTGAAATATTTCACAAAGAGGAACAGCAAATACATTATTGAACAAAGACATCAACAGAATCAAAGGACATTAGAAAAGAGAAAGAAAGAAGAAGATAAACAAAAGAAACTTATGTGATTGAAAGAGAATCAATAAGTTTAGGGGGAGATTGTTGGAACAAAATCACAGATCAACTTATTACTGATGCTGCAGTTAGTACTGGTCATACTTAGTACTGATGGGGCAGAAACATATTACTGATGAAGTTGATACTGGTGAAGACTATAACTTAGTTACTACTGATCAAGGCTTATTGAAGATACTACTGATCAATAGTAGTTACTACTGACGATGTATCTGGACTTACTACGGGTCACCAAAGTTACTACTGACGTTACTTATTTACTACTGGTGATTGCAGAATACTACTGATGAGCATATATGGAACATATCGAGTCCGAGATCTTCGTAGAGATAGTTATAGAATGTAATTCAATGTATATCTTTATATTTCGAATGTAAATCAAGTCCTAGAATAACTAGGGTAAATAGTTTAGCTTCAATGACTATTATAAATAGTTCCTTACGAATTGTAAACGTACGTGTGTATTGTTAACTCGATAATATACATTGAAGCTTTTTGTGAAACTGTGTTCTTAATATTTTCGTTTATTATTTACAGTTCATTGTTCTTAAATATATTGATATAGTGTTGATCCGCTGTAACTTCTATAATCAATTAGATCTAAAGGTGTTTATTAACTAGTCTATAGTTAATCGATCCTGACACACATTCAACTTAATTAAACTGCATATTTTATGAGTTAAAATATTATATAAAATTGGTTTTGATTAAACACTACCCTCAAATAACTAGAGGTGCAAAAGCTGGTTTAAAAAAAATCGGATTGGTTTTAAAACCGGATCGGTATTGGTCAACGAATCTCAAAACCGATTTTAGAAAAACTGGTTCAGTCTTAAACTGGTTTTCGGTAAGCGAGGGTATATCCGGTTGAAACCGAATCGGACTGGTTAAAACCGGTTTTTCTTGTTGTTAAACCGGTTTTCAAAAAATCGGTTTTAAAACTAGTTTATCCCCAAAGCATTGATCCGATCTCAAACTGCCGATTTCAAACCTGTTTTTAAACTGTGTTTTTTTTTTTCACCTCTACCCTCAACATATAAACAGGCCCATAAATTATACACAATCTATAAACTCTAAAACTTGACCCCTTATAATATATTTCTACTTCCGAAAAACTGGAAAAAAGGTTAATGAACTTTTTAAAATTTGTAATGTGAGTGCTCAAATTGTTATTTTCACAATTAAAAGTAATACTTCCTCCGTATCAAAATAAGTGACACACTTTATATTTTGGGGTGTATCAAAATAAGTGACACACTTTGAAAACTTTACTTATTTGGTAAAAATAGTGGGACACATACCCACTAACTATCCACTTTAATAAAGTGAAATTACCCTTATACCCTTACTTTTACTTTTAAAACTCATTAATATCGTTTTATTCAAGAAAAGTGAGACCCATCCTCGACTAACTATATACTTTAATCTATTTTAACCTCTATTTTAATCTTTTACCTCAAAAAACAAGCCAATTTGTGTCACTTATTTTGATACGGATGAAGTATATTTTTTTAAAGTTTAGTTGAAGAATTTTATGTAACTCTCGAAGATATTAACGGCTTTTGTAGTCAAGTTTGGTATTTTATTACCATATTGAACGGGTTTAAAAAAATTAATTAAAATATTGGTTGGATAAAAACTTTAATAAATTTAATTGACATTAAAATACTTGAAGAGAAATGATATTTTTATATATATATATAGTCTATCCATTTGATTATGACAGTGTTAAAGTTAAGGGATGATATGAGGAATGAAAATTAGTGGATAACATAGGACTAAAAAATTGGAAGAAATACCATTTATCTAAATTAGTCGATTAGATTTCAATTCGATCAAATATTTTTATGTCTTACAATATCTTCATTCAAGAGCTAACATAACAGAACATGAGGAAATAACTTTACAAAATTATTACTACATATATAAGTCTATATTATTGACATAATATATGAGAATTATATTTGGATTAATTCCATGCATATACCGATGTACAATACATTTTCAATTCATAACCAACCGTGAATGTGTAAGAGCTCCATAACAACCATACCCATTACCCATCTGATCGCCGCCGGCGTTCACCAACCGCCAGCTTGGATTAAACGGACTACACGACCCGTGCACGAACCCGCACCCATGGGGCTCCATTTCTATTGACTCCATCTCGGCCACTACCCTGTAAAAAAGATCCACGTCACATGGAAGTAGTATCGGGCCGGGTGTATTATACCCGTATTCGATTTCAGCGTCTTCTAGAAGTATCCTGAACAACGGATGATTAGCATACTTTGTCTTCACCGCGAACCACCTTTTCTCCGGTCCGACATGCACCGGGAAGAACCCTTCCGGTGCCACCTTTTTCTTGCCGGAGGTGGGTATGGATCTACACCTCTCCCATGTCTTGGTTAGAAAGTTTTTCTTTCCCGAACTACCCTTCACCGGAGACTCCATGAATATGGTAATTAGTGATTATACTGTTCTTCAGGCGACTAAAATAAATGGGTTTTTAGGGTATGTGTGATGGAAATAATTGGGTCGTGTAATCATGTTTCAAGCGATTATGTTGGAAAAAAAGGGTGTGAATGTGGACAAATAAGTGTGTGATCTAAGAAAAGTGGTTTATGTGTTTTGTATGTGAAGTTTTGAGATGGAAGGATATGGAAGCTTGAAGATTCACTTGTGGATATGCATATATACACACATATTATATACACATACATACATACATATATATGGAACCAAATGAATACATAACCAACTTTATATACCAATTATAATGTAATTTTAAATCTACATGATTCTTGACTATAATTAAATTAAATATTCAATTTAAATTAAGTGCATATTCTACTTACATAGTTTTGGTTAAAATATTTATTTTTGACAAAAGTCTGCCATTTTCACGTTATATTAAATCTCTTAGACAACAAAAAACCATACACACATGTTCATGCTTTCAATATAAGCACAATTTTAATAAATATGAAAGATTGAAACACTATTTTTAAAAAAAACATAATTAAGATAACAAGTTTAATTATGTGATAGGTTTCAAGTGTTTTAATCAAAATTATGTAGTTTTAAATGATTATTTGATTAGATAAATATAAAACTGAATTTAACCTAGTGGAGGAAAAGACAGTCGTTTATTGAAATGAGAACCGAACTAGGTAGTAACTAGAAAATATTAGTTTGTCAGCCCGCCGAGGATGTCCATTTCTTTCTTGCCTTATCTCGATATTATTGTTCAATGCACCGTTCGTTGTCACACAAGTATCTCAATATTCTATTAATATACCACACAAGTATCTCAATTTTTGACCTTAGATAAATCTCTTACGGCTTTCATTTTTCACATGTGAATTATTTTATAAACATTATTTTATAAAACTTAATTATTGAACGACCTAACCAGTTGACCAGCATATTTTTTCTGAAATAGTTTGGCACCTAAATTTATACTGCATATATTATAATATTACTGCTCATATATAGGTTACGAACATTACATATTGCATTGCAAAATGTAGGGGTGTTTACTATTCAGATATAACTGGATTGTCTAATTGGACACTTTGAATTGGTTCGTTTGGATTGGTTATTTGGTTTTTTAGATCAGTTTGGACTTGAACCAAATTAATAGTTTGGTTTTCGAAATGGATTTGGTTTCATTTTATAAGCCGGATTGTCCAAATAAACCGAATAGTAATTGACACATTTTCAAAAACAAACCAAATATTTATAGTAAAAAAAACTGAATAGACCATGATCAAAACAATTCCAAATTAGTTAACTTAATTGACTCATTTCCAATAGAAACGTGAATCACCAAATGACTGACCACACATCCACTGTCTACACATAACTTTAAATATATCCGTTCTTCCTTTAATCTTGATTCCTCCCTTGACCCTTCCCATTCGACACTTGAATCACCCACATGTATTGAGCAAAAGAGACATACGTTAATCCGCCCGCAGTCTCGACACCCTACTTTGAATCTTTGGTTACTGTTATGTCAAGATTTGCATATATGATTGTAAATGACACAAAAACTTGTATTCATTATAAAGTAGTTTATCGTTTTGGAATTATACCTATTGAACTTAATATTATTTTATGTTATATACTTTTATAAATTTATGAAATATATTAATGAAAAACCAAACTGACAAAACTAAACCATCTAAATTGTAATTTGGTTTGGATCGGTTCGGTGTTTAAATTAGTTTGGACGATTTGGTTTGAACTTTTAAAAACCAGACTTTGTTTGGTTTCATCTATATAGTTCGGATAAAACCAAATCGTCCAAACGAACACCCCTAGTAAAATGTAGGTGTATTAAAAATTGGAGCTAATAATTAATTGATTAGTTAGTTAAGAAGATATCGATACACGAACCCTATATTTTACGTTAAAACTTATAGCTATAGTATAAAAAATAATTTAGAAACATTTTGCACCTACAATCTTTTACCATAACGTCCGTTAAATAGTTTAAGACAAATTAAATGGACTAACGAAGTAATTTTAAAGGACCAACGGTGTGATTTTTTAACATAAAATTAACGAATATTAAGTTAAAGGACTGTAGTTACAAAATGTTTAAAAAACTATCTTTTTAATTTTTTTAATGTGAAAGACTATAGGTAAAATTTAGTGTAAACCTCAAAGATCATTCTTGTAATTTATTCTATAAATTTTAAGGACATGCTTTAACAATTAATTATAAAATTGACTCGAACCTATTGCTGATAATGGTTGGGATTGTAAGACTAGCCGTATGGTATGGATGACAAAACTCAAGTTTTGTCATCGTTGCCACCACGGGCGGTACTAGAAAAATATTTAAAGGTGTCAGAATTTAAGGGCGTAAGTTGCATCATCGGTGTAAAGCGAAATGAAGTTCGAATATTCGCCATTTCTGAATTTTAGTTCAAAATTTTATATGAAATAAATTAATTTATCTACTTGGTAAAAAATTAATACATTAAATTATTGGAAAAAATGTTATTTTAGAATATAAAGTTTGATTCAAACTCTGAATGAATTTTTAATAAGAGAATAAAAGAATTAGAAAAATAATAACCGAAGTAAAGGAAAAATTAAATTGGTGATTATATTATTTTTAGGGTAAATGACAAACAAAATTAAAATATTATGATACTAGTTTCTTGGTAAGGAAATAAGAAATGAGATTATAAGATATAAAGAAATAAAAAAGATAGGAGGGAAATAAAAACACTAATCACTTCGAACTCACGAAGTCATCAATAATTTCATCAATGAAATCCACAAACCAAACTTTGCTACAACTAAATACATGTCTAGTACTTGCTTGGATATTATTTACCGATACATGATAAGCACAAAAATGCACTTGGAATTAAATTTTCCAGCAACAAGAAATTTTTTTGGGGTGTGGGGCACCCTGCCCACCCCTGCGCCATTGGTTGCCACATTATATTTTTCTCTTCTAACCAAACGCATGGCAAACGCTTACCAAGCTCACGTAGTGGTTACCGTTGGAAGAAGGGGGAATGAGTAACTAAGTCCGGTTATGGAAGCAACCACACCAGAAACGCATCTCATGTTGTGGAGGTTGGGACGAGTAGTCTAACCGTGTAAGGCGCATTTTGAGAGAGATGGAGGGAGTAAAGTAATAAAATGGTCGAAAGAAAAACAAAAAATATACTTCTTTTGATTCAAAATAAATGATACACTTTGGATTTCAAGTTTTTTGAGACAAAAGATTATAATAATAATTAATTTAGATTAATTGGTTAGTTGGAATGAGTCTCACACCTTTCGAATAAAGTGGAGTTAGTGGTGTTTAAAAGTAGAGAGTAAGGGTGTATGAGTCATTTCACTTTGTTAAAGTAGATAGTTAGTGGGTGTGAGTCCTACTATTTTTTGTCAAATAAAATAATTTTTCAAAGTATATCACTTATTTTGAATCACCCCAAAAAGAAAAGTATATCACTTGTTTTGAATCGGAGGAAGTATATATATTTGCGATGTGTTATTAAACTTTTATAATGATTTCCACCTCCACAAATATGTACCCTCACACCCGTTTATTTACCGAGTAATTCAAATTTAGCAGGTCACAACAAGTATAGTATAATTAGTATTCAAATTAATTTTTAAGTACCTATATGGAAGATAGGGAAACGAAATGCTTGAGCGGAAAAACGAAATATAGAAAGCTTCAAAATATATGATGTAGGATGGAGATTGTGTAGACGATTTTTATCAGAAACGGTGCTTATTTTTTAGAAATTTTCATAAATGAAACACTTTTTTTTGTCTTTCACAAATAGTCTTTATGGACTCCTAGAGTCTGGAATTAGGCTCAAATTGGACTCCCGGAGTCCGGAAAAAAGTACATGAGGGACTCCTAGAGTCCGGAATTCTGCTGCGAAAAGTACTCCCGAAAGTTCGGAATAACCCCATTTGCAAAAAGTGGATTTCGGATTCAGATTTACCAACCACTATAAAAAAATCTTGCAAATTCAAAGTGGGTAATCCTTGATATTGACGTTTTTAGACATAGTCAATCCCGTCAATATCGCCTAATTTGAGTACGTTTTGTAAGTAAATTCATGTGATATTACTCAATGTAGTGTCTTTTATGCATTTCAGGTGGTATAATAGAAAAGAGATCAAAACGGGTAAAAAGATAGCTGAAAATGCGAAGTGTCAGCAATTCGGGAGTTCCCATTCGTGAACTTAAGCGTGAACTACCCAGAATCAACAAGAAAATTCTCTGTCCAACCATCACGATCGGGAACAGACGCTCGCGACCATGAACTTCCCGTGTTCGGGAGTTCGCGACGCGAACTCCTAAACCTCGTGACGCGAACTCTGCGCCCAGAGTTTAATAAATCGCAGAATAAATCGAAAATTCAGTTATCTTTTACACCTTGTACGTTTTTTGGCAGTCAAGGTTGTAAAAATCGCTCGGCGGTACCTAGGCGGTCGACCACCTTCAAGCGATTAATCGGTCTCGGCGGCGATTAATCGGTTTCTAGGCGGGTACCCTAAATTATAAAGGAATTCAATTTTAAAAGATATATACATTAGTGATATATTACTGAAATTATTAAATAAATAAATACCCATGAAAAAGTTTAAGTATTTATGGATATTTAAAAAAAACTATTAATGGCCCGTTAAGAATCAGACATGAAAATATGAAAAGTCAAAAGTAGATGAACATTTATGGGCCATTAACAAAGTTATCTATCCATTTTCTTTTTTTTTTAATTTCCTGGCCCACATAATAACACAGCCGTCCCTCCATCTTTCTTCTAAACCCTAAAGCAATAACAATTGCCTCTGTTCCTCCATCCATTTGCTTACCTTCGCCTCGCACTCCGACACAAAGAAAGATGAGCCGATCAAGAAGAAAGTATAAGCGATTTAGAAGCTCTCCTGAATAACCACCAGTCATCCGGTATTGTGTCAAACCCTAATTTTCACAGTGTTCGTTCTGAAACTTCGAAAATCTTAAATCAATTTTGACTTTAGTTGACCGATTTCTTCCGATTTAGACCGATTTGGACCGATTTACGCCGATTTTGACCGATTTTGACCGGATCCGATTAGTTTCTCCGATTATCAATTTTCTCACTCGGTGGCCAGCCGATTAACGCCTAGGCGCCGCCTAGGCGGCCGCCAAGGCCGATTTTTACAACACTGTTGGCAGTTGAGGACGAATTCCAGAGCATCTCTTCAAGGGTTTCTTCAAACTTACAAGCAATTATTGATTTCTTATCATTTTGGAACAATTTCATGGTTGTATTTCTACCTTTGAATTCTTGTTTGTCGATTTCTAGCATGTCTATGTGCTAGTAATCTTTATATTCGCTATGTTTGGATGATTCTAGGGTTAAGTATGGTTTAATTTTAGGATTATGTTTATGTTCAAACAATTGTTGATGTTTAATTACTCTTTTGGTTTAATCTATGAATTTTTGTTTCTTTATCGTTGGTAATAGATTCAATTAGGTATTGACAACACTTGGTTTAATTGATTACTTCCCCAACTTTTCACTTGTGACCTAGTTTGTAATCCACTAGAAATAGGGATTAGAGACAAGATTCCAATAAGTTAGATTAAACAAGAAGTTCAACCCTAGTAATGAAAATTCTAGGTTAGAAGACTTAGGTAATCCAAGTCGGTAATATCAACAAATAGAAGTGTGATTAATTATAACTTTTGAGAGAAGAAATTCCTATTAGTTGTAATTAGTTTATTAAACAAGATTGAGAGAAACCTAATACCGTGAATTCTAGAACATTAGATTAATCAGTGCTTAATAACCATACTTAGAACTAGATGAATTCATACATAGTGAATATCTCTTAATCATCAAATCAACGTCCAAATTACGTTCTTTGTTATTGCAATTTATTATTTACATTCAACAAAATCAAAACGTGTTCAAAGTTATTTTCTTAATTAATTCTTTAACTTACTTTCATTTGATTACATAAACCGTTCCCTGTGGATTCGATAACCCAAAATACTTACCTAAGCTATATTATCCACGATTAGGTATACTTGCCTATGAATGTGGTAGTCTAGATTAGTAGTATTTAGGAGCATTGTTTTATAACTGGATTTAACACATCAAGTTTTTGGTGCCGCTGCCGGGGAGCGGTTTTATGTACTTAAGTTTTTGAAAGTTAATTAGTTAATTGATCCTTGTTTGGGAATTTATTCTTAAACAAGTTACTTTTTGTAATTTCTGTTTTCCCTTTATTTTGTTTATCAGTTGTATGTTAATTCTTTGCTTTGAGTTGTGCAGGTGTATGAACAATAAGAATAACCTTATAGGCAAAACGTCTAAACCTGATCAACCTTCACCATCCTCCGATCCAGAGAAGCTTTTTCGAAGGAGAAAGAGGACTCAATTAGAAGCAAGATACAACACAACTATAAAGAAATCTCAAAATATTGGAGAACCAAGTCTTGAAAATCAAAATTCACTTTTTGAAGTTCAAGTCCAAAGTTTTGAAAGTCAAGAGCCGATTCATGACATCCCGGAACAAATCGTTGTGAATCAAGAGCCAATTCGTGATAATCAAATGGGTGAACCAGATCCACCTCCGGAACAACCAATGTGGTGAACGAGGCAAACAACCCCGGTTGATCCCATTCCGGCAATTAGACTTCCGGAAATAACTGGCACTAATTTTGAAATTAAAAGCCAATTCCTTATGATGGTAGACTCACAAGCGACCCAAATCACCATATCGAGTGTTTTAATGACATTTGTCAATTGTTTAAAATAACTAACATTTCGCAAGATGCGATAAGGCTTAGACTATTTCCATTTAGTCTAATGGGAGAGGCTAGAACTTGGGTCAAGTCTCTCGAGCCGAATTCCATCTCGACTTGGGAAGAACTCCGAAGTCGATTTATACACCGTTATTTTCCACCCGCGAAAGCGGAAAAACTAAAAACTGAAATTATGGCTTTTCAACAGGAAGCAGGGGAGACATTAACGGAAACTTGGGAACGATTCAAAGGTATGCTAAGAAGGTGCTCAAACAACGGGTTTGAAAAGAACAACATAGTCCACCTCTTCTATAGAGGTTTGACAAATAGTGCTCGATCCACCCTCGATTCGTCGAGTGGTGGTATTTTCATGTACAAAACCCCCACGGAAGGATACCAACTCTTGGAAGATATGGCCATGCATAATGCGGAATGGGCTACCGATCGAAGAGCGGGGAAACAAACAAGTTCATTGAATGCGGTTGATGATAGGAAAAGTGATGAAGTTTCCGCCATAAAGAACAACCAAGTCATGCTAGAGCGTAAGTTAGACAAAATAACATCTTCTTTGCATGCTATATAGGTTGGATGCGACAAATGCGGTGGACCACACCTTACTAAAGAATGCCAACAACATCAACCAATGGCAACCGAGGAGGAGGTCAACTATTTGAATCAAGGTTATGGTCAAAATTTTCAACGAGGAAACCAAGGGTTCAACAATAATTATAACAACAATAAGGGCAATTACAACAACAATTATACCCCTAGACCATCACACCCACCTGGTTTCCCTCAAAATAACCAATCCAACTACCCTCCTCGAAATAATGCTAACATTCCCGGATCGAGTTCTAAACCCGATGAACAAATTTCTCTAGAAAGTATGTTTGGACAATTTATGGCTAGCCAAGCCAAAACAAACGAAGAAACCAAACAAGACTCTAAAGAGATGAAGCAAAGTATCTGAAACCAACAAACAACCATTCAAAACTTAGAAAGAGATATTGGGAGGATTGCACAAGCCTTAACCGAAAGACCGCAAGGCAACCTACCCCCTTATACTCAAGCCAATCCCAAAGGAGAATTCAACAATTCAAGGGATGTCAAAGCCATTACCACACGAAGTGGTAAAGATATAAGTTCACATATGATTAAAATTAATGTTGATAATTCTAGTGAACAGGTACTTGTAGAAAATGGCATTCCATTGAGTGAAGAAGAGGTGCTTGTTGAAAAGATTGTAGAGAAAGATGAACCGGAGAAGATTGACCAAAAGAAGAAGAGTGAATCAAAGAAAGAAGCCACAACAAGTTCTTACCTACCAAAAGTTCCCTTCCCACAACGGTTGAGAAAGGAGAAACTTAAAGAAAAATACGGTAAGTTTGTTGATATGATTAAACAGGTACGCATTAACGTGCCTTTGGTTGATATGTTGGCAGGTATGCCAAATTATGGAAAATTTATTAAAGATTTGGTGTCTAACAAAGTGCAAATGGAGGAAGCATCTTCGGTTGTGTTGAGTGAAGAATGCTCGGCGATCATACAATCCAAAATGCCACCAAAGCTAGAAGACCCAGGTAATTTTATAATCTTTTGTCGTTTTAATAATTTACCGGTTCGTAATGCACTAGCAAATTTAGGAGCTAGTATTAGTTTGATACCCTTGTCAGTTGCTACCAAAATAGGGTTAAACGATTTTAAGCCGACTAGGATGATCTTAATATTAGCAAACCTTTCATACACATATCCCATTGGCATCACTGAAAATGTCCCTGTTAAGGTTGACAAAAAAAATTTCCCGCGGACTTTGTTGTTCTAGAAATGGATGTGGACCCAAAAGTCCCATTAATTCTATGAAGACAATTCTTGAACACGGCGGATGCCATGATCCTCGTGTCTAAAAAACAACCTAGTCTCGGTATTGATGATGATAGGGTCACATTTTCAATTGATAAAGCCATGAAGCATACCTCCAAATCCGATGATGCTTGTTATTTCATTGATGTTATCGATTCATGTATCGATGAGGAGGTTACTTCCTTTCTCAACCTCGATTGTGATGATATCACCACAAAAGGTGATTTCACCATTGATTCCGATGAAACGATCCGAGATCTCCAAGCGTTCGAGGATTTGCTTCATGTAGAGGATGAGGAATCCGAGGTAGGAGATGTAGATTTTGAGAAAATTGACCCTAAAGACAACCTTAGAATAAAAACTTCTTTAGAAGATCCACCTACTCTAGAGCTAAAACCGTTACCAAATCATTTAGAGTATGCCTTCTTAGAAGGTGATTCCGATCTTCCGGTCATCATTTCATCTAAGTTATCCTCCACCGAAAAAGCCGAGTTAATTAAAATTCTCAAAACTCATAGACAAGCTATTGCTTGGAAAATGGCTGACATTCCGGGTATCAATCCCGCCTATTGTAGACACAAAATCCTCATGGAGGAAAATTTCAAACCAAGTGTGCAAAGGCAAAGGAGATTGAACCCCAATGTCAAAGATGTGTTTAAGAAAGAAGTTCTCAAACTTCTTGATTCGGGACTCATCTACCCTATCTCCGATAGCCCGTGGGTGAGTCCGGTACAAGTTGTACCTAAAAAACGGGGTATGACAGTTATCAAAAACGAGAAGGGTGAACTAATCCCTACTCGAACTGTCACGGGTTGGCGAGTGTGTATTGATTACCGCAAGCTAAATGACGCTACCCGTAAGGATCATTTTCCTTTGCCATTCGTTGATCAAATGTTGGAACGACTCACGGGAAACAACTTATATTGTTTCCTCGATGGCTTTTGCCGGCTATTTTCAGATTCCAATTGACCCCCTAGATCAAGAGAAAACCACATTCACGTGCCCCTTTGGCACATTTGCTTATAGGAGAATGGCGTTTGGTTTATGCAACGCTGCGGCCACATTCCAACGTTGCATGACGACAATTTTCCAAGACATGATAGAGGATTGTATGGAAGTGTTTATGGATGACTTCTCGGTTTTCGGGAACTCATTTACTTCATGTCTAGCAAATCTTGAGAGAATTCTTAGTAGGTGTGAGGAGTCCAATTTAGTGCTAAATTGGGAAAAATACCACTTCATGGTGCGTGAAGGCGTCATGTTAGGGCATAAAATTTCTGAGAAGGGAATAGAGGTCGATAAAGCTAAAATAGATGTCATATCTAAGCTACCTCCGCCCTCGAATGTGAAAGCCGTTAGGATTTTCCTTGATCATGCGGGTTTTTACCGTCGGTTCATTAAAGATTTTTCTAAAATCACCCGACCCATGACCCATTTACTTGAGAAGGATATACCATTCCTTTTTTCGAATGAATGTGTGGAATCCTTTAATTTGTTAAAGGAAAAACTAACCAAGGCTCCGATCATGGTTTCTCCCGATTGGGAATTACCATTCGATTTGATGTGCGATGCGAGTGATTTTGCACTCGGTGCGGTGTTGGGGCAGCGAAAGAACAACCACTTTCAACCCATCTATTATGCTATCCGAACACTAAATGATGCTCAAGTGAACTATACAACCACCGAAAAAGAATTACTTGCGGTTGTGTTCGCTTTTGAAAAATTTCGACCCTATCTTGTGTTGTCGAAAACCATTGTCTACAACGATCATTCAGCATTAAAACATCTCTCTGCTAAGCAAGACGCCAAACCTCGACTCATACGTTGGATTCTCCTCTTGCAAGAATTCGACATTGAGATCAAGGATAAGAAAGGGGTAGAAAACCTTGCAGCCGATCATTTATCCCACCTCAAAAATCCTTATTTAGAGAAATGTGATGAAAATGGGATAAATGACAAATTTCCCCATGAATTTCTTGAAATAGTTAATGCTTTACAAGTTTCTAATGACACGTGTTTGCCGACATGGCTAATTATTTGGCGGCGGGTGTCCTTGTAAAGGTTTTAACTCATCAACAAAAGGGAAAGTTTTTCTCGGACCTCAAGTACTATATTATTGGGAGAATCCCTACTTATTTCGGGTCGGGCCTGATTTTGTTCATAGACGATGTGTGTCCGGTGATGAGGCTTATGATATTCTCAACGAATGTCATAAGGGACCCACCAAGGCCACTTCGGACCCAACCTTACCGCTGGAAAGTTCTTGATGCGGGATTTTATTGGCCAACAATTTCTAAAAATTCATTTAAATTGGTCAAGGCATGTGATGCTTGCCAAAGAGCAGGTAGCATCTCCAAACGAGACGAAATGCCTCAACATAGCATTCAAGTTTGTGAGGTGTTCGATGTTTGGGGCATTGATTTCATGGGCCCATTCCTGAGCTCCCATGGTAATAAGTACATTCTTGTGGCCGTCGACTACGTCTCAAAATGGGCCGAGGCAAAAGCATTACCAACAAATGATGCCCGGGTCGTAGTCAAATTCGTTCAAGCTCTTTTCTGTAGGTTCGGTTGTCCTCGTGCTCTTATTAGTGATCGGGGAACTCATTTTGCCAATCATTTGATGGAGATAACTTTGCAACGGTACGGTGTCCATCACCGTTTTTCAACTTCTTATCATCCACAAACAAGTGGACAAGTTGAAAACACTAACCGGGCACTTAAGAGGATCCTTGAGAAAACCATCGATAGAAATCCCAAAACTTGGTCTCAAAAACTGGATGATGCTCTTTGGGCATTCCGAACCGCATTTAAAACTCCAACCGGTTACACCCCGTACCGCATGGTTTACGGGAAGGCATGTCACATTCCCATTGAAATTGAACATAAAGCCTTTTGGGCATTTCAAGAATGTAACATGGATGTAATCATGGCGGGTACAAACCGTAAATTCCAATTGAATGTTCTTACCGAAGAAATATCTCATGCTTACGAAAATTCTCGAATTTACAAAGAAAATACTAAACGTTGGCATGACAACAAATTGAAAACCATCAAGTGTTTCAAACCGGGAGATAAAGTCTTAATTTATCAATCTCGTTATAAGTTTTCTCTCTGAAAATTGAAATCCAAATGGGTCGGTCCTTACACCGTTGTTCAACAACACCCGTCCGGGTATGTGGAGCTCATTTGTGATAGTGGTCGTTTTAGCATAAATGGTCACCGTTTGAAACACTATTATGAGGGCGATGATAATAGTGAGAAAGAGAAGTCGGAAGAAGTGGAAGTGATTCATTTCATCTCGGTTGGTACTCGTAAGTAAGAAATGAGTAGCATCGAGTCGAGCTCTAGACTCAATAATCTTTGAAGCGCTTCTCGGGAGGCAACCCGTGTGTATCGTGGTTGATTCCTTTTCCTTTCAGCATTAATTCAGTCTTTAGTGTAAATTTTCTGCACTCATTAGGTATATTTGTGGTAATTCTGCTTGAAATTCTAGAAAAAAACGAATTTTGGCTGAGTTTTTGAGTTCGCGTCGCGAACAGATCCTCATGAGCGCGAGTGTTGTCCAGAGATTTTGGCCCTCAGAAGCGAACTAGTTCCCGATCGTGACCCTATTGTTCGCGTTCCGGATCCGGGTCAACCCGATTTCCCATTCAGGTCCGTCTAAGTTCGCGAAGCGAACTCTAGAGACCTCGCGACGCGAACTCCCCGGCTTATATATTGATTGTGTCTCTTCCAGCCTTCATTGGTTTAACCCTAGCCGTGAACTCTAGAGCAGAGCAGTAACATTTCGTTCGATTCCGTCCGATTTCTTGCGTTTTTCTTCCACTTCTTCCTCAAATCTCCATCACAATGCGAACTAGGGAAAGTTCTTCTCATTTTGTGCTAAGTTTAGCTTGATTTTGGATTTGATGTCCGAAATTTTTGAGTTTTTTTTTTTTTTTTTTGTAGATTTCTTATGAAACTTATCATTCTTGTTCTTCATAATTGCTTATTAGTTGAACACTAGTCGAAATCCTTAGTCTTTATGCTTTGATTAGTTACATTATTTAAGGTTAGTGGATTTTGTGACCTACATTGTTGAGATTTGGAAATTTTGTGGTATGAGGTGGTTAATTTCCGAAAATTGCAAGTAATTGGGTGTGGGTTTAGTTGTTGAACTGGTTATTATCCCTAAAGTTTTAAATTTTAAGATAACTAATTTAACAATTCGATTTGGGGCAAATTTTGGGAACTTTATTTTAAGTCTTGTGCTAAATAATGCTAAATGTTTAACAAAGAATTTTTACAATGTTAAATGATTGTAATACACTTGGTTTTTTTTTTTTTTTAAGAAAAAACTAAGTGTGGGAAGGGGTAACGTTGTCTAATCTTTTATAGCTTGAATCCCGACACCCTTCATTGGTTGATAATTATATACTTTTTAACATTGTGATTGTGTTTTGTTACTTGTAGAAACAACAAAAGATCGATGCTTCTACGTCCCGTGGGCGTGGACGTGGACGTAACCGTGCACCTTCACCGAACCTGAACATGTGCCTCCCCCGGGACCAGTGCTCTTGGCTGATGGATTCCCGGCTGAGATTGATCCTGATGGTAACCATATCTTCCTCGATTTCCGCAATGCTATAACTGAACATATTGCAATGGATTGTGAAAATGAAAAAATCCGCCTCTCACAAAAAACGATTGAAGTAGGTAGAAGCCCAGACTTTTCTCTCTTAGCACAACTGGGTAAAGAGGCGGATATCCGATCATACCTGTTTCGGGAATATAGAGACTGCACGGGTGACGTTGTTTTCACGTGCCGAGCTTGGGAAAGAGCTCTCATAATAAACGAACCAACTTGTGAACAATTGTTACGTGAATTCCTAGCCACCGTGAACTTTGAAAAACAAACGGCATTTTAATTGCCCCAACGTGAATGTATAAGTTATCGTGTGGCTAACCAATGGGTAAATTGTAGTCTTCTTGATTTTGCGCTATATGCGGGCATTTACACTCGAGAAGAAATCGATGAAGACTACTTTTTGAAATATTTTGGTATTTGTGATTGCAATGAAGCTAGAAATGTGGATGAATTTTGGGCACAAATTGGAGCAGTCCGTATAAGAATGCACATACAAAATCGAATACTTTTCGTCACGGCACATACCAAGCATCGGATGATATCTAACACCATCCGCCAACGTGGCCAAGGGTCCGAAAAAGTGAATAAATACGACATGTGGTTGCTCCACCAATTAATTTACAAAGATGCATTAACTAACATTCCGTTTGTTATTGCTAATTATTTGAGTGGCCGAGCCAAATGTCTAAGGACGGATAGTGGCTTAACTGGAGGCCACTATGTTATGAGGTTAGCCAGATCGGCGATTCGATTGAGCCAAAGAGTAATGCGAACCTTGACGATTCGTGACATGGAGCCGATAGATGAAAATTTATTGCATGGTATGTTAGTTGTTGTTCGAGGGCCGACAAATGAATGGGTTTGGAATGAGCATCCTCAGGTGGATGAAAATGTTGCGGCGGCAAGACAAGATAATCAAGATGCAAACATAGAGGAGGCACCAATCGGTGATGCCCCAATGAACGATCCAATACCGAGGCGGGTCACGGTTTTGATCATCACTGTAACGACCCGAATTTTGTAAATAAATAAATTGTACAAAAATATGTTAAATAAGGATAATTCGTTTAAAGAACGTAGGAATTGGTTTCGTGTCGTTTGGACACCGTACGAGAAAGTTATGGGCGAAACCGGGTCGAACCAAGGATCAAAAAGTGCAGCCTGGGCTGCTATGGGAGTTCGCGGCGCGAAGTCTTGGTCGCGATCGTGAACTCGGTCCAGCGAGTTGGGCCAATCGACGCGAAGTAGTTCCCGACCCGGTAACGATCGCGAACTATGCGTGCAAGAAAAAGTTCGCGTCGCGAACTATTGATAGCGATCGCGAACTTTCGCGACACCAGCATTAAATTCGGGAAAACTCATTTATTACACATTTCAAAACCCTAGTTTTTCCCCTTCTTGTGTGTGAACGATTTTTGAGTGTAAGGTGTCGTTTGGAGCTCAATCTTCATCAAATCTTGGTGATTCTTACTCCTCATTGAAGAACAAAGGTAAATCTTCAAACCCCTTGTGTTATAAGTCTTAGAATTGAGTATGGAAGCTTGAATCATAAACCCTAGTTATGGATTTGTTCATGAATGGTTAAATGGAAGTGAAATAACTTAGATCCATGGTATTTTGTCAAGGAAAACGTGGTCATGTTTTGGATACACGAAAATGTGGTGACTTATGAACTTAGGGTTTGGTGATTTTGGGGAAAATGGTGCTAGTAGTTAGCTAGCCATGGATTATGTAGTTAGTATTGATAAATGATGCAAACCATTGTATTGGTTTTGATAATAGGTTACCGGTTGGTGGATTTGAGGCATTCAAATCTTGAGAAGTGATATTGGTGTTCAAGGAACACAACATTGGATAAGCTTGGCTAAGGTGAGTACATGTGACTTTTAAACTGGGTACATAGCTAGTAAATGTTTTTATGACCTAATGGTTTGTCGAGTCTTTAAGTAATTTAGTCATTTATATGATTTATGATGAATTGCTTGTTTGATAACGAAATGATTGATTTATTGAGAAATGATGGAGCTATAAGCTCATAACGATAAAAGATAAGTAATGATGATGATGATGATGATGATGATGTCCCTAGGGCCGTAGTAGATTGGAGGCATTCCGGTTACTACGGTACCTTAAGGTTAGTGGTAGATTGGAGGCATTCCGATTACCCAATACCTATGAGTCCCGGTAGATTGGAGGCATTCCGATTACCGTGGAAATGATGGTCTTGATAGATTGGAGGCATTCCGATTATCTTGACATTGGCCAATGATGAAAGTGATAAAGTGACCCAAAACAAACTTAGTAATATTATTTTAAGATTTAATGATATTATTTGACTATTTGTTTATCGGGTCTAAAACCCATGTATCTCACGAGGCAATTTTGTCTCACGTACTATGTTTGTGTTTTTGCTATGTACTCAGGTTCGGGATCGAAGATCTAGGAGGCCCGTTTAGAAGAGGCCTTGTTGAGATTAGCTCGGTGTTGATGATTAGAGTCCTTATCCTATGGTTAAGATATAATTTGTAACACCGTTTTGTAAACTCTGATAATCTCGAACAAGAAACCTTTTCGTTTTTGTAAAACTGGTATTTGATGTTGATACAATATTAGGTATTTTTGAATTAAATGGTATTTAAATGTTGTTTTGAAAATTGAGGTGTTACAACTTGGTATCAGAGCTATAGTTTAAGTGAACTAGGTTGAGTTGACCATCCTAGACTTAAACTGAGCTAGTAGGACCGTAGGTTCCATAGGATACTTGTGAAATGGCTATTGAGACCTTAAGTGTAGGTTCAATAGGGTTGACCTTGGAGGATTAGGTCATGTTTGGTTTTGGGACGGTCAATGTTACCGTTACTTTGATAAATTGACTTCTAAATGATTAATGTCTTATTATAGCAAAATGGTGAGAACTAGAAGTACAAGAGGCCCACTTGATCAAGGGCAAGATTCGAACAACATTGTCGAACCGGTGTTTGGTCCTCCACCTCGGGAAGGGGAGGAAAATTCGGGTGTTGAAAGGAATACTCACACCCCGGTCACCGTAGAACACCTCCAAACTATGTTCAATCAAATGAGGGACATAGTGAACGAGGATGTGAACCGACTTCTCAATGAGCATAGGGCACGTGAAAGGCGGGAGGAATCTCCACCCCGCACAAAGAGCAAGTCAAGTAGTGTTGCTCAAACTGAGAAATCATCAACGGAAGAAGATGAAAGTGAGCCCGAACCGAGGGAAAGGAAGGGGTGCACGTATAAGAACTTTATGGCCTTTAAGCCCGATAACTAATATGGTAGTTCCGAACCGAAAGTCACGATCCGTTGGATCCGTGAAACTGAACAAGTCCTTGAAGCTAGTAAATGCAAGGAAGGTGATATGGTAATCTATGCTTCTCGTTTGTTGAAGGATGAGGCCCTCGTGTGGTGGGACACCATGTATGAAACGTTGGGAAAAAGGGCGGTGTACAAGATGACTTGGGATGAGTTTGTGAAGCGGTTAAAGGCAAAGTTTTGCCCCGAGAGGAACTTGGAGAAACTTCAAGAGGAGTTTGTGCATTTGAAGAAGGGAAGTTTGAGCGTCGATGAGTACACTAAAAAGTTCACGGGACTAATCCCGTTTGTGATCAAATTGTATCCGGATGAGAGATCCCGGATTGTTCGTTATGCTAATGGACTCCCGTGGGAGTATGAATTGGAGGTTAAAAGGGCCGCCACACTCGATGAAGCTATCGGTGCGGCGAGAAATGTTGAAGAGGTTGGCCAAAGAAGAATCAACGAGAGGCCGAAGTTTGAAAAGTTTGAGAAGAGGAAGTTTGAGGGGAGCTCGGGTTCGGTGAAGAAGGGAAAGTTCACTCCGACCTTCTCTAAACAATCGAGTGTTGGTGCTTGTAAGAAGTGTGGCAAAGACCACAAGGGAGAATGTTTGGTGGACTCAAAGTCGTGTTTCAAGTGTGGAAGGCCGGGACATTTGGCAAGGGATTGCCGGGTCAAACCGTTGGATGAAATTGAGTGCTATTCGTGCCATGAAAAAGGGCACTATAGCAATGCATGCCCGAAGAAGGGAAGTGAGACCATGGTGTCGACCGCTCAAAAGAAAGCGGAGCCGACAAAGGTCAAGGGACGGTCCTTCCAACTTACCCGAGAAGAAGCCAAGGAGGCCCACGATGTCGTTTCAGGTACCCTACTCGTAAATTCTATTCCCGCCCGGATCTTATTTGACTCGGGTGCTACTTATTCGTTTGTGTCACATGATTTTGTTGTGATGTTGAATGTGCCATTAGAACTCCTTGATGAAATTTATGATATAGAAATTGCGGATGGTAAAACCTCTATAGTTCAACATATGTGTCGAGATTGTGAATTGGAAATAGATGGGAGAAAGTTTAAGGTGAATTTATTACCCATGGAAATTGCGGGTTTTGATATAGTTATAGGTATGGATTGGTTGGGTGAGAATCAAGCAAAGATTTTATGTGGAAAGAAGATAGTCTCGATTAGGACTCCCGACAATGAAAAAGTTTATGTGTATGGTGAGAGACGACACCATCTACCATGTCTTATGACCGCGGTTAAAGCTAGGAAATGTTTAGCCAAAGGATGTTCGTCCTTTCTAGCATATGTATTAGATGGAAGGAAAGAGAAGAAGTCGGTGGAAAATGTAAAGGTGATTCGGGATTTTCCCGAGGTATTTCCCGACGATTTACCGGGATTGCCGCCGGAGAGGCAAGTAGAATTCCGTATTGATTTAGTTCCGGGAGCGACGCCGATAGCTCGTGCTCCATACCGATTGGCTCCCACCGAGATGCGGGAATTGATGTCCCAATTGCAAGAGTTACTCGACAAAGGATTTATTCGTCCTAGCTCGTCTCCATGGGGTGCGCCTGTATTATTTGTTAAGAAGAAAGACGGTTCTATGAGAATGTGCATTGACTACCGAGAGTTGAACAAGATGACTATTAAGAACCGGTACCCATTGCCTAGAATCGACGATTTATTTGATCAACTTCAAGGTGCCGACTATTTCTCGAAGATCGATTTGAGATCGGGTTACCATCAAGTTCGAGTGAAAGAAGGAGATACCGAGAAGACGGCGTTTCGTACACGCTATGGGCATTACGAGTTTTTGGTGATGCCATTTGGGTTGACTAATGCACCGGCCATTTTTATGGATCTTATGAATCGGGTTTGCAAACCATTCCTCGACAAATTTCTTATCGTATTTATTGACGATATCCTTATTTATTCAAAAACCGAAGAAGAACACGAGAGTCATCTAAGACAAACGTTAGAAGTGCTACAACGAGAGAAACTGTATGCTAAGTTTTCTAAGTGCGAATTTTGGATTCGAGAAGTCCAATTCCTTGGTCATGTCGTGTCCCGAGAAGGAATCAAAGTTGACCCGTCAAAGATTGAAGCGGTTATGAAGTGGGAACCGCCACGAACTCCAACCGAAGTGAGAAGTTTTCTCGGCCTTGCCGGGTATTACCGTCGATTTATTCAAGACTTTTCTCGAGTGGCGACACCACTCACATTGTTGACCCGAAAGAGTAGTGAGTTTGTGTGGGGAGAAAAACAAGAAAATGCATTTGCTACATTAAAGGAAAAATTGTGTAACGCCCCGATTCTCACGTTACCCGAAGGTATGGAAGACTTCATCGTGTATAGTGATGCTTCACATAAAGGTTTGGGTTGTGTTTTGATGCAACGGGGGAAAGTGATTGCTTACGCCTCGAGACAACTAAAGAATGCGGAAGAAAGATATACGACTCACGATTTGGAATTGGCGGCGATAGTATTTGCTTTAAAATTATGGAGACACTACTTATATGGTACAAGGTGTACGTTGTATACGGATCACAAAAGTCTTCAATACGTTTTCACTCAAAAAGACCTAAATATGAGGCAAAGGAGATGGATCGAGTTGATACAAGATTATGATTGTGAAATTGTCTACCATGCGGGGAAGGCCAATGTGGTAGCCGACGCCTTAAGCCGAAAAGTTTATGAAAAGCCGATAAAGGGAAGGCTAACACGTATTGAAGTAGTCTCGAGTATAGTAGAACGGATCAAGAATGCCCAACGGGAAGTGATGGAGAAAGATGAATTAAGGCAAGAGCGTTTGGGAAAGAACCAACACTTCGTGGAAAACAAGCAAGGGTTGAAAACCGTCGGTGGTCGAATTTGGGTTCCCAAGTTCGGGGGTACCCGAAAGGAGTTACTAAATGATGTTCATAAGTCTAAGTATTCGATCCACCCGGGAAGTACAAAAACGTATCAAGATATGAAGAAGATGTATTGGTGGCCCGGGATGAAGGCAAGAGTGGCAAAGTATATTTCTAAGTGTGCCACGTGTGCACAAGTAAAAGCCGAGCATCAAGTACCTTACGGGGTAGCTCAATCGTTACAAATCCCGGCCGGAAAATGGGATGATATAACAATGGATTTCATTGTTGGATTGCCAAAGACGAGCAAGAACCACGACGCCATTTGGGTCATTGTTGACCGGTTGACCAAAAGTGCATTATTCTTGGCGATTCGAGAAACCATGCCACTTGAGAAGTTGGCAAAGTTGTATGTTGATGAAGTAGTAAGACTTCATGGAGTCCCGTTGTCGATTGTGTCCGATAGAGACGCGAGGTTTACCTCGAGATTTTGGAGATCGTTGCAAGACGAGTTGGGAACGAAATTGCGGTTGAGTACGGCTTACCACCCGCAAACCGATGGTCAAAGTGAGAGAACCATTCAAACGGTTGAGGATATGCTAAGATCGTGTGTGCTAGATTTTGGAGGTAAATGGGATGAACATTTACCGTTAGTTGAGTTCTCCTACAATAATAGTTACCAATCGACCGTTAAGATGCCGCCTTATGAGGCGTTGTATGGTAGGAAATGTAGGACTCCCTCGTGCTGGCTCGAGGCCGGTGAGACGAAACTCACGGGTCCCGAAATTGTTAAGTTGACCAATGAAAAGATTGGGATAATCCAAACAAATATGAAAATAGCCCAAGATCGACAAAGAAGCTACTCGGGTTTGAAAAAGAGACCGTATGATTTGAATGTTGAAGACATGGTGATGTTGAAAGTATCGCCTTGGAAAGGCGTAATGCGGTTTGGTAAGAAAGGCAAATTGAGCCCAAGGTATGTTGGCCCGTTTAAGATTTTGAAACGGGTCGGGTTGCAAGCTTTCAAGTTAGAACTCCCACCCGAACTTCAAGGTGTTCACGATACGTTTCATGTAAGTTATTTGAAGAAGTTCATGGGTGAAGTTGAAAATATAATTCCGTTGCAAGAATTGCGGGTTGATGCCCCGAACCGGTTGATAGAAGAACCCGAAGCCATATTAGAGTCGAAAACCAAGAAACTTCGGAATAAAGAAATTGAATTGGTGTTGGTCAAGTGGAAGCATTCGCTTGGGCCGAACTTGACTTGGGAAGTCAAGGACGAGATTCGGAAAAGGTACCCGAATTTCGTGAACTATGATGAGATTCCGAGGACGGAATCTCCTTAAGGGGTGGATAGTTGTAACGACCCGAATTTTGTAAATAAATAAATTGTACAAAAATATGTTAAATAAGGATAATTCGTTTAAAGAACGTAGGAATTGGTTTCGTGTCGTTTGGACACCGTACGAGAAAGTTATGGGCGAAACCGGGTCGAACCAAGGATCAAAAAGTGCAGCCTGGGCTGCTATGGGAGTTCGCGGCGCGAAGTCTTGGTCGCGATCGTGAACTCGGTCCAGCGAGTTGGGCCAATCGACGCGAAGTAGTTCCCGACCCGGTAACGATCGCGAACTATGCGTGCAAGAAAAAGTTCGCGTCGCGAACTATTGATAGCGATCGCGAACTTTCGCGACACCAGCATTAAATTCGGGAAAACTCATTTATTACACATTTCAAAACCCTAGTTTTTCCCCTTCTTGTGTGTGAACGATTTTTGAGTGTAAGGTGTCGTTTGGAGCTCAATCTTCATCAAATCTTGGTGATTCTTACTCCTCATTGAAGAACAAAGGTAAATCTTCAAACCCCTTGTGTTATAAGTCTTAGAATTGAGTATGGAAGCTTGAATCATAAACCCTAGTTATGGATTTGTTCATGAATGGTTAAATGGAAGTGAAATAACTTAGATCCATGGTATTTTGTCAAGGAAAACGTGGTCATGTTTTGGATACACGAAAATGTGGTGACTTATGAACTTAGGGTTTGGTGATTTTGGGGAAAATGGTGCTAGTAGTTAGCTAGCCATGGATTATGTAGTTGGTATTGATAAATGATGCAAACCATTGTATTGGTTTTGATAATAGGTTACCGGTTGGTGGATTTGAGGCATTCAAATCTTGAGAAGTGATATTGGTGTTCAAGGAACACAACATTGGATAAGCTTGGCTAAGGTGAGTACATGTGACTTTTAAACTGGGTACATAGCTAGTAAATGTTTTTATGACCTAATGGTTTGTCGAGTCTTTAAGTAATTTAGTCATTTATATGATTTATGATGAATTGCTTGTTTGATAACGAAATGATTGATTTATTGAGAAATGATGGAGCTATAAGCTCATAACGATAAAAGATAAGTAATGATGATGATGATGATGATGATGATGTCCCTAGGGCCGTAGTAGATTGGAGGCATTCCGGTTACTACGGTACCTTAAGGTTAGTGGTAGATTGGAGGCATTCCGATTACCCAATACCTATGAGTCCCGGTAGATTGGAGGCATTCCGATTACCGTGGAAATGATGGTCTTGATAGATTGGAGGCATTCCGATTATCTTGACATTGGCCAATGATGAAAGTGATAAAGTGACCCAAAACAAACTTAGTAATATTATTTTAAGATTTAATGATATTATTTGACTATTTGTTTATCGGGTCTAAAACCCATGTATCTCACGAGGCAATTTTGTCTCACGTACTATGTTTGTGTTTTTGCTATGTACTCAGGTTCGGGATCGAAGATCTAGGAGGCCCGTTTAGAAGAGGC
This sequence comes from Calendula officinalis, assembly GCA_963853835.1. Taxonomy (NCBI): domain Eukaryota; kingdom Viridiplantae; phylum Streptophyta; class Magnoliopsida; order Asterales; family Asteraceae; genus Calendula; species Calendula officinalis. Next base: position 37,499,137 of record OY970828.1, read on the forward strand.
CTTGTTGAGATTAGCTCGGTGTTGATGATTAGAGTCCTTATCCTATGGTTAAGATATAATTTGTAACACCGTTTTGTAAACTCTGATAATCTCGAACAAGAAACCTTTTCGTTTTTGTAAAACTGGTATTTGATGTTGATACAATATTAGGTATTTTTGAATTAAATGGTATTTAAATGTTGTTTTGAAAATTGAGGTGTTACAATCACGGTGCTTCGGGATCCGGGTCGGGTCCATCCTCGTTCGATCCTTACTTCTCTTATAATCAATTAACCGAGAGGATGGACGCTATGCAGATTGATGTTACACATGTCCGATCATCGGCCGACACTTGGCAATCGCATATGCAAACGCATATGCCGATTATAATTTATATCCCGACTCCTACCCCCGCCTTCCTCCATTCGATCATTCTACATCACCAACATGGGCACCACATACCCCCGCGCCGCCGAATTACCAAAATTATGATGCGTGGTACCAAGATTCAAACACTTGGTACCGTCCTTACCCACCACCGCAATGAATGCAGCAAATATCGGGAAAAAAAAACAATCGTCTTCTGTTTTGTTTGTTTTTGTTTTTAGGTGTTCATCATGATTTCTGTTTGTGGCGAGATGCTTGTAGATTGCTCCGGAATTCAAAACTCCACCGAAAAATGAACACAACACACCCTCAGGTCGTATACTTTCTTAGGACCTCGATTTCCTAAATTTTGTCAAGTTTATTGCATTGGGGACAATGCAAACACTTAAGTGTGGGAAGGGGGTGTATTAAAGAAATCCACCATTTAAAATCTTTGAAATCTCAAAAAAAAAAATCATCTAAATGCACGTAAATGACTTTTATTTACATTAGCCAAATTTTTTTTAGACCTTTCTCGATGTTATGAGGAAAAAAAAACTCGGAAAAATATTTCAATTTAAAAGATTAAATTTGTTCTAGTTTTTATGTTCAAAGTTTGTGGCTTTCTATTATTTTAAAAAATCTTTTTAATAGCATATTAAATTTTTAGTGGCCTAAGGAATACAACAAGTCTTGCATAAGTCAACATTTTTCTTAAGTTAACTTTTGACCCAAAAGGTTGAGGTTGGGTACTTAGTTTAAAAAATCTCTTTGTGTACGAAATACGCCGGCAAAAGCCGTGAATTAAAACAGTCAAAGAATCAGGGTATTGCATCAGTTTCAGCTCCCTTCGGCCCAACCGGATGTCCAATATATATCATAAATCAATAAGGGGTCCGTTAGAACGTCGAAGTAAGGGTTGGATCTGGTGTTAATTATCGAAAATTTCAAAAAGCTGAATAAATGTGATGTACAATGTGCATAACAATCATAAATAGTCACACTGGCAAAAAGTTTAAACTGTGTTCAATTCAAAACATCTTCAAGTTGGGAGTTCTCGCAAAAGTAAAAATTTTGAATTATGCAAGAATGAGTAGATCTTTGGCTAATAAAGGTTTAATAGGTTGACTAAAAGTAGATTAAAATAATATAGAGTTGGTTAACCCTGTACACAAATTCGAATATAAAAGCCTTAACAAATTTTACCCGCTAAATAAATAATTTTCCGATTTTTGTTTGAGTCATACATTGAAAGAAATGTCAAATAACATGAACTTTAACTGTGGCTACTGAGATTTATTTAATTGATGATTTCCTTGAGGACAAGCCAAGTTTAAGTGTGGGGATTTTGATATTGACGTTTTTAGACATAGTCAATCCCGTCAATGTCGCCTAATTTGAGTATGTTTTGTAAGTAAATTCATGTGATATTACTCAATGTAATGTCTTTTATGCATTTCAGGTGGTATAACAGAAAAGAGATCAAAACGGGTCAAAAGATAGCCGAAAATACGAAGTTTCAGCAATTCGGGAGTTCCCATTCGTGAACTACCCAGAATCAACAAGAAAAATCTCTGTCCAACCATCACGATCGGGAACAGACGCTCGCGATCATGAACTTCCCGTGTTCGGGAGTTCGCGACGCGAATTCCTGAACCTCGTGACGCGAACTCTGCGCCCAGAGTTTAATAAATCGCAGAATAAATCGAAAATTCAGTTATCTTTTACACCTTGTACGTTTTTTGGCAGTTGAGGACGAATTCCAGAGCATTTCTTCAAGGGTTTCTTCAAACTTACAAGCAATTATTGATTTTTTATCATTTTGGAACAATTTCATGGTTGTATTTCTACCTTTGAATTCTTGTTTGTCGATTTCTAGCATGTCTTGTGCTAGTAATCTTTATATTCGCTATGTTTGGATGATTCTTTATCGTTGGTAATTGATTCAATTAGGTATTGACAACACTTGGTTTAATTGATTACTTCCCCAACTTTTCACTTGTGACCTAGTTGGTAATTCACTAGAAATAGGGATTAGAGACAAGATTCCAGTAAGTTAGATTAAACAAGAAGTTCAACCCTAGTAATGAAAATTCTAGGTTAGAAGACTTAGGTAATCCAAGTCGGTAATATCAACAAATAGAAGTGTGATTAATTATAACTTTTGAGAGAAGAAATTCCTATTAGTTGTAATTAGTTTATTAAGCGGGATTGAGAGAAATCTAATACCGTGACTTCTAGAACATTAGATTAATCAGTGCTTAATAACCATACTTAGAACTAGATGAATCCATACATAGTGAATATCTCTTAATCATCAAATCAACGTCCAAATTACGTTCTTTGTTATTGCAATTTATTATTTACATTCAACAAAATCAAAACATTTTCAAAGTTATTTTCTTAATTAATTCTTTAGCTTACTTTCATTTGATTACATAAACCGTTCCCTGTGGACTCGATAACCCGAAATACTTACCTAAGCTATCTTACCCACGATTAGGTATACTTGCCTATGAATGTGGTAGTCTAGATTAGTAGTATTTAGGAGCATTATTTTATAACTGAATTTAACACATCAATCCTTTGAAAATCTAAACTTTTTAACAATCTTTTTAAATATTAAAGCTTCAATGATATTTACCTTTTATCTCTGTATTTACAGTATGACAGGCATGGATCTTACTGGCCCCAATGGAGCACCAGTGACACTTGTGGTTTGCGATAAAATATACTCGGTTTTTTAACATCACCACAATTTTTGGAACCTAAGTTTATCCATAATCATTGGTTTTTTTTTAACTCTAAATATAAAAGTTTTGATTATTGTTTTGAATTTTCAGGGGAAATCTATGGCAATTTTTTTATGTTGGATTCTTGGATTTGGATCTTTAGTGGCATGGAATAGTATGCTAACCATCGGAGACGACTATTATGCATTATTTCCTGTAAGTAACCAAAAAAGTCCATCCTTTTTATTTTTTATTTTTTTGATATAAATTAATAATATTTTTGTGTTATTTAATAGGATTATCATCCATCAAGGGTACTTACACTGGTATACCAACCGTTTGCTATAGGGACAATGGCAATTTTAGCATATAACGAATCAATTTTAGCATATAACGAAACATTGCAGGATATATTTTGTTCTTTTTATGCACTTTAGCACTCATTCTGGTAACTCAAGTTTTAAGTTTGTTTAGGGGCATGATACCCTCTAAAAATTTCATACTAAAATTGTTTACAGATTGATTTAGCCTCATCCGGGAAGGGCGGAATTGGAAATTACATCGCGATTTGTGTTTTTGTGGCTGGTTTTGGTGTAGCTGATGCTCATGTTCAAGGTGGAATGGTTGGAGATTTGGCTTTTATGTAGCCAGAATTTATTCAAGTAATATTTTTATTAAAAAAAACATTTAAAAGTTGTTGAAACATAATTGACTTAAATAGAAGTAAATTTACTATTTTGCACCTGATTTTGCAGTCATTCTTTGCTGGTTTAGCAGTATCGGGAGCTTTAACCTCTGGTTTAAGGCTAATCACAAAAGCCGCATTTGACAAATCTTCCAATGGTTTACGAAAAGGGACTTGTAAGTTTTTTTCTATGGATATAATATAATTAAAAAAAAACTGTTCAAATTTATAGTCTTGATTTTTTTAATTTCAGTGTTATTTCTAGCAATCTCTATATTCTGCGAGTTTTTATGCATTATTCTGTATGCATTTGTGTTTGCAAAATTACCAATCGTGAAATATTATTGTAAAAAAGCAGCACGAGAAGGATCAGAAACAGTTTCATCTGATCTTGCTGCTGCAGCCGTGCAGGCATCCAAACTGAACCTAATGCAAACGTAAATACTAAACTTTTTTCATTTAATTTCAAAGTTTATAAATTATTCACAATTGTTTTAATTGAAAGTTTTATATTCTAAAATTTCCAGGCAGATGTTGATGCTAAGCTTCCTGCAAGATTGAGCACCAAACAACTATTGGTCAAGAACATCGAGTATGCATTGGATTTGTTCTTGATTTATTTTCTTACTCTATCTATTTTTCCAGGGTTCTTGTATGAAAATACAGGAGAACATCAACTGGGTAATTCCACAACGGTTTCTGTTATTCCGGAGCTGTTATTCCGGACTCCGGGAGTCCTTTTCGCAGCAGAATTCGAACTCTAGGAGTCCCTCATGTACTTTTCTGCGCAGTGTACTTTTTCTGCGCCAGTGTACTTTCTGACGAGTAAGGGCAATTCCGGACTCTGGGAGTCCAATTTGAGCCTAATTCCAGACTCTAGGAGTCATTTGTGAAAGACAAAAACAAGTGCATCATTTGTGAAAATTTCTCAAAAATAAGCACTATTTCTAAAAAAAATTCTTGTCTAAAGGGGGGACATGCACTATAATCAATTTTTTTAGGCATAATTTCATACACGTCCTTGCAAACTTACAATATTACGTATATATCCTTGCAAACTTCAATATTACGTATATATCCTTCTAAAACCTCAAAATTCTCATATATATTCTTTTTACCTAATTTAATAATATTTAAATCTTTTAAACTTTAAAAACACGAATCCTAATCTAAATGAATGTTAAATAGCGTAAATACCCATGACGAAAGAAAATGCAATTGACGCGTTTGGCAAAAAGAAATACCCTTGACGAAAGAAAAACTCTTTATCTTTAAAAATATTTAGGATATTTTACCATTAATCTAGATTAGGATCTTTTTTTTTTTTCAATTCTAAATGATTTAAATTTTATTAAATCATTTAAAATGATATATTGAGAATTTTGAAGCTTTGAAAGGATATATATGTAATAATAAATTTTGCAAGGATATATGCGTAATTTTGTAAGTTTGCAAATATGTATATCAAATTACCCCATTTTTTATTATAATAAATAAATAATGGATACCAATCGAGGTGTACAAACCGGATTAAAAAATCGAACCGAATTAAAACCGGATATTTACGCACATATGGTAAAATAAAATAAAAGATATGATATGTTGGATTCGAACCAGCGACCTAAGGATGGCTTCGAGCTACTAGCCAATTTTGGTCAAAACCAGATTAGATTGGAAAGCGGATTAAGGTGCTGTTTGTTTTTTGACAAAAGGTCTTCCTGGGGTCTTTTGTCTTCGCGGCGCAGACCACACGCAGAAAAAGACTCCTGCAGATGTTTGTTTTTTGGAAGCTCGCATATCTTTTTACGTCTGCAGAAAGTCTTCTCCAAGAAGCTTTGGCCATTAGCTTCTTGGGTCTTCCAAACCTAAAAAAATACATCTCCTCCAAATAACATACTATTTTAATGTATGGATTATTTTAATATTGTTAGATGTAAAATATATTAAATTTTGATTTATTTAAGCAACTCTACGGATGTTAAAAAACAAACAACAGCTTTCTTGCAGACTGCAGACCTTTGGTCCACCCAGAAGCTGCGGCAGTTAGCAGATGTGGTTCGCAGACAGCAGATCTTTTTGTTCTAAAAAAACAAACAACACCTAAATCTGTTTTTTTTTACATTTGTCACGCAAATCACTTTGAAATACGTGAATATGATTTTCAAATCGGTTTTCACAATCCAGTTTTCAAACAACACGGTAACACTCGAACCAAAACGAGGTTTTTAAATAAAGGGTTTTCTTAATGACAGCCCTTAGGGCTGTCAATAAGGTATAAAGAGTTGTATATCAATTCAAAAGATGTGATAATTCTTAAAATTCAGGAGTTAGTTAAGGGTTGAAGTACAAAATTATAATGCATGTCTACGAGGCATTTACCTTTTCGTTGGACGATGTGCCCTTAAAACAAATAGTACCGTTGTCTCGAGCCCCGTTCAACGTAAGAGAATCGGCTCCGTATCTTCACCGGCGACGGAGGTTCACCATAATCTCAGTGCTCCCACCGGATGCTCGTCACTCCAAGAACAACCTACATCATCATCCGTGTAAAATTTGATCTCCAGCAATTTGAAACCCTACATAACATGGAACGAATTCGTGTTAAGCAAGAAATCATAGAACAGCGATTGCTCAACAACAATACTAGCTCCGCCAAAAGGAAGAAAGCGTCAGAGCTTCCGGTGATTGATCTCGCTAGCTCTGACGATGATTCATCTACTTCCGGTAACGCAGTTCGTAATACAGGGAAGAAACCTAGGGTTTCGAGCGATGGTAAGAAATCTGGAGAGAATGTTGTTCTTCCTGACGGTTTTCTCGATCCATTACCACCCAAGAGTGTTGCGAATGAAGCTGGTGTGGCTACTCAGGGATGTAAGCAGTTTTGGAAGGCTGGTGATTTTGAACCGGGTTCTGGCGGAAATTGGGAAACAGTTTCTGGTAAGTAATTAAATCTACTATGAATTGTGGCACTATAAATCTAATTAGTTAATTTGTAAATCATTAATTGCAATTATTGGATATTGGGAAATTTAGATTATTTCCAGTTTTATACAATTTAAATTAGGGAAAATTGGCATACAAGGTAATTAAAGAGCTCAAATTTGACAGGTGGTATGGATCATGTAAGGGTTCATCCTAGATTTTTACACTCAAATGCAACTAGTCATAAATGGGTTCTTGGAGGTAATATTACAGTACTTGACCTAATTAAATTGGTTATTTCTATATATAGTTTTATGGAATGTTGTATATGTTTGTTCATGTAGCTTTTGCTGAACTTTTGGACAATTCATTGGATGAGGTACTTTCTAATTTTCTTACCTCATTATTATTAATATAGAATATAATTATAATTGAGTTTCTTATCAGGTTTGCAATGGTGCTACATATGTTAACATTGATATGTTAAGAAACAAGAAAGATAGAAATAGAATGTTGGTAATTGAAGGTATAAAACTATTTATTTAAACTATGTTTTCTAAGCATTATATTATAATAATAACAATATAATTTATTATTTTTTACAATAGATAATGGTGGTGGGATGGACCCAGATAAGATGAGACAATGTATGTCTCTTGGATATTCATTAAAAAGCAAAGTTGCAGACACTATTGGCCAATGTAAGTCAATTTTTTATTTTTTTTTTTATATTTTGATTAAAAGCTATCCTTTTATTCTTGTATGAAGATTATAATTTAGGATATAAATAAGTAAACATTTTTTTTAATTAATTTTTGACAGATGGAAATGGTTTCAAGACTAGTACCATGAGACTTGGGGCTGATGTTATCGTCTTTTCTCGACATATTGGAAAGAATGGAAAAAGGTTGGATTTTTTTTTTATATTTTAAATAAATATATACAAAAAAAAAGGTAGAAAAAGGGTTTGTGGGTCAACCTGAACCGATTTTGTTATTAAAAATCAGTTGTTGTTTTTTTTGTCTTGCAGCTCTACACAAAGCATTGGACTTTTGTCCTACACATTTCTAACAACCACTGGAAAGGAAGATATAGTAGTTCCCATGGTAATTAATAACTATATTAACTACCTTGCTTTTCACAAATTTGTTGGTTTTTTATATTATTAAATCTTAATTAATGTTTTTATATTGATTTTCGATTTAAAAAGCTTGATTATATAAAAGATGGTCAAAAATGGAAGAAAATCATACGGTCAACATCTGCTGACTGGGATACGAATCAGAAGGCAGTTATTCAATGGTCTCCATTTTCAAGTGAATCAGACCTCCTAAAACAGGTTAATTTTTATTTTTTATTTTTTTTATCGATTTTTGGGCAGTTAATAATTTAATATTTTATTAACCTTTTTTGTTTCTTGTAGTTTGATCAAATGAAAGATCAGGGCACACGGATAATAATTTACAATTTATGGGAGGATGATCAAGGACAATTAGAACTTGATTTTGAGTCTGATGAAAATGTTTGTTCTAACTTCTAACATATCTTCTTTTAAAAAGTAAATAAATTTTTTGAATTATAAATAATATTTTAATGCAGGATATTCAAATTCGAGGTGTTAATCGTGATGAGAAGAATATCCAAATGGCCAATAATTACCCTAACTCTAGACACTTTCTGACATATCGCCATTCATTGAGAGTAAACCATGCTACTAATTTTATCTAATTAATCTAATTTTTTTATTTTAAATTATAAATATATATATATATATATATATATATATATATATATATATATATATATATATATATATATATATATATATATATTTTAATATTTCAGAGTTATGCATCAATTCTTTATTTAAGAATTCCAGCTGGATTCCGGATGATTCTTCGTGGAAAAGATATTGAGCATCATAATATTGTAAATGATATGATGATGACAACTGAAGTCACTTATCGCCCACAACCTGGTGCTGATGGTCTTTCCAAGGATACAAATGTAATTTTTTTTTTATTAAAATTAATTTGTTGATTATGTAGTAATTTTAATTAATTTTTGGGTTTTTTTTTAATAACAGATAGTTGCAGTTGTTACTATGGGATTCGTGAAGGATGCAAAATCTCATATTGATGTTCAAGGATACAATGTTTATCATAAAAATCGACTCATTAAGGTTTGCACACAGTTCTTAACCCGTTGACTTATGAATCGGTCAATTTGGGTCAAACGGGTCAAATCAGAGAATTAATTTTAATGCTTGTTGTTTTACAGCCGTTTTGGAGACTATGGAATGCTACAGGAAGTGATGGTCGTGGTGTAATAGGTTATTGTTCTTTCTTGATATTTCTTATGCTTTATGTGAATAATTTTTAAATATATATTTGTGCAGAAATTAATTCTTAATTAAATATATTTACTTCATTTTTGTGTTGATTAGGTGTGTTGGAGGCTAATTTTGTAGAACCAGCTCATGATAAACAAGGGTTTGAAAGAACTATTGTTCTTTCAAGACTTGAATCACGGCTTATTCAAATGCAGAAAACATATTGGTATGTTGTATTACATAGGATCGTGCATTTCTGTAATTTGTACAGGTGGCAATTTTTGGCCCGTTTACTTCAAAATGGGTCAAATCCAAATAAAAATTACTCAAAAAGGAAACGGGTCGAAAATCGCCCAAAGTGTATTTAAAATATGTGAAAAGTAAACACCTCCTATATCAGTTCATTCTGAAAGTTAGATTATTATTTAGGGATAATTTCATATACGTCCTTGCAAACTTCTAATATTACGTATATATCCTTGCAAACTTCATTATTATGTATATATCCTTCAAAAACCTCAAAATCCTCGCATATATTCTTTTTACCAATTTAATGATATCTAAATCTTTTAAAATTTAAAAAACTTAAATCCTAATCTAAATTAATGATAAAATACCCTAAATACTCTTGACGAAAGAAAATGCAGTTTGTCAAGAAAATACCCTTGACGAAAGAAAATGCAGTTTGTCAAGAAAATACCCTTGACAAAAGAAAAACCCCTTGACTTTTAAATGCATTTAGGGAATTTTACCATTAGTTTAGATTAGGATTTATGTTTTCTAAATTTTTAATGATTTAAATATAATTAAATTAGATAAAAGGGTATATGTGAGAATTTTGAGGTTTCGGAATGATATATACGTAATAATGAAGTTTGCAAAGATATACATGTAATATTGAAAGTTTGTAAGGACGTATATGAAATTATAAAAATTTTAAAAATGGTTTTAAGTGGTAGAAACTAAGCATAGCCACTTGTTGTTTTAGGCGTACATACTGTCATAAAATCGGTTATGCTCCACGGGTCAACAAGAACAATCTGGAAGGGGGTACATGATTTTTGTATCTGTTTTTATTTTATTTTTTATATGCATCTTTTATTTATTTTTTTATCATTCCAGAATATTCTCCAGACTTTTACCCTGAAACATCTTCAAAAAAGAAGAAAGCTGCATCAACAACACCTGTTCATGTTTCAAAGAAAATATATTCAAATCATAAACCGCCAGCTGTCAATGGGGAAGGTCCAAAGTCAACACCTTTTACTCCAAAAAGTGGTTATTCTCATTCAGTTGGAAATGCTTTGGAAATTGTTGCACACACTCAGCCACAGGTACCAACGGGTCAATATTGGCCAGGTTGACCCGAAACACTTCTCTAATTTTCTATTTTGTTTTTGTGAATAAATAATGTGACAAATATGATTGCAAAAATATATTACTAAAACAATATAATAAAAAAAAAACACACACACACACACACACACACATATATATATATATATATATATATATATATATATATATATATATATATATATTACATTACATATATGATATGCTAATTTTTATGTGATGAAATGGCAGTTTGCGGGTGTATGTGAAAATGGTAAGACACCTGATTTTGGTCAGTTGGTGGAAGAAAACCGCCAATTAAAAGAGAAGTATGTATGATTTATTGGTAGCATTTATGGTTTTATTTTATAATTTTGTTTTGTTTTATTTAATGTTTATATAATTCTGGTAGGTTGCAAAGGAAAGAAGAAGAAGTGTTAGGTGATCTTCTTCATGATCTAGAAAGTGAAAAAAATCGTTGCAAGGCACTTGAAGCTGAGGTATTTATTTATTTATTTATATAATACGGAGTAATATTAACAGTTGTTGTAACTGTCATTTATAACTAGGTTGAGGAAGCAAAGGAAAAATGTGAGAGTCTCATGAGGGAGCAAGAAAGTATTGTCGACATTTTTGCAGAGGAAAGACAACGACGAGATGCTGAGGAGCAAAGCTTAAGGAAAAAATTAAAGGTTTTTTTTATTTTTTTTCTTTCTTTTTTTATTTAATTTTAATTCATTTACTTTTTAAAATTAGCATATTGGGATGAAAAAAAACTTTAAATACCAAAATAGTCCAGCTCTAAAACTTATAATTACTAAAATGGATGATCGCCTAAAGTATATTGTTCTTTTATGACATCTGCCCTATTTTTAACTCATGATACCTTTTTATTTTATTTTTTTTGTAAAAAAATATTATTATTGAAACAATATAATTCTTGTATTTGTAAAAAAAATTGGATTAAAATGTTTTAATTTTACAGGATGCAACGGCCACCATCCAAGATTTGGTAGAGCGAGTGAAACAATTAGAGTCGGAGAAGATGAAATTACCAAAAATGGAGCATGCGGGGTGAAAGCTTCTGGTTAACCCTGATGATTTAATTGTATGTAGATATTTGATTGATTATTCAGTCACACAAGTGTTATTTTTTCATCCATTCTTATGTTGATTAGAAGGAAAATTTACAATGTACAATTATTTTTAATTAACATTTGTAAAATTAGTAGAATGGTTGGCATCCATGGTGGTGTTTGGTAGTGGCTCATCGATGATGGTGGTGATTGTGTTTTGATCAATGTTGTATCGCCAATAAAATAAGCTACTAAATCGGTTTCCGATACATCTTGTGAAGAGACAGATCTTAAAACTTAAATGGTTGAAAATTATAAATAAAGAAAAATTCTAAAATTTTGCAATACATAAGCACAATTGTTTCATAGAAAAAAAGCAATCATGTTGACAACTAATACTTCTTACGTTTCAAAATAAGTTATACACTTTCCATTTTAAGGTGTTTCAAAATAAGTGATATACTTTGAAAACTTACCATATTTGGTAAAAGGTAGTGAGGACCACACCCACTAACTATCTCTTTTAATAGAGTGAAAAGACACATGTACCCTTACTTTTACTTTTAAACATCATTAAATTCACTTTAATCAATATATGTGGGACTCATCATCCACTAACTATCAAATTTAATCTAATTAACTTTCATTATCATATTTTGCCTCAAAAATCATGCACTCTAATTTGTATCACTTATTTTGAAACGTAGGAAGTATCAATTTCTAAAATTAATTTATAACATGATGTGCATAGCAGTGCAAATTATACATATTCTTAAAAAAGTAAGGGCTCAAATACTTCAACATATTCTTCAACTGAATCAAAACTTCTAGGAACACATTGAAGCTTAATCTAAATCATCCAAAACTATACAAATCCATAAAATAAACTCTACATATTTAGCTAATTACCATTTTGCAAGAATATGAAATTCAGAAACAAAAAAAAATACATTGCCACATGGAAATATGAATTGTCTAACCCATGCCTATTGAATTTTATTGTTCAATTCTACACAATCGCATATATAATATCTTTTGGAAAAATAATAATGACAGCCTTAAGGGATATCAATAAGAAGGCAAAAATAGTGTAAAAATTACCCCCTGAATTTTAGGAACAGTACTCCATCAATGAATGTAAAAACGTTTTATGCAAGTTAGAGACAACCTTAAGGTTTGCCATTAACAAAACTCGTATCTTTTAAATAAATCAAAAGTATGGTAGTTGACGGAACTGCCCTTTGGGGTTGAAAGCAAAAGACCCATCATTATCCTCATATTCTTCGGGTGTAGGTTTTATTGAGATCAAATTCTATTCCTTTAGAACTCACTATTACTCGTATAGAATAGAAATATGTACCAATTTTGTGAAAAATCCACCTCTATTTGCAGTTTAATAACAGAATGATGCACACCAGATACCCAATACCATAAAAAAATGACAATCAATTCATGTATTTCAAGCTTTTATATAAGTTTTATTAAAAAAGGTCCAGCAATTTAATTCAAGAAAGAAAAGACACAACATCTGAATTTGACCCATTTTAAGATAAAACACAACCAAAATAAACTCACTCATAAGTTAATGGGTCGAAACTACTATATCTACTTCATAATACTTAAAAGTTAAAATTGAAAATTTGGTGAATTAAAAAGATTTGGTAGGGTATGTACCACTTATTGCACCACGACTGATGTGTTGTCACCACCACAAAATAAAAACATAAAATTAAGTACTCAAATTAGCAGTTTATAAAAATAGAACCATTTAAGAGTCCCAAATAAATATAATATGTCAAGTTTACCTCTATAATTAAAAGGAAAACAACATAAACACACAAGCTAAATATGTATAGAGATGCAATTATGTTACCATCCTCTATAATTAAAAGGAAAACACCATAAACACACAAGCTAAATATGTATAGAGATGCAATTATGTTACCATCCTCTATAATTAAAAGGAAAACACCATAAACACACAAGCTAAATATGTATAGAGATGCAATTATGTTACCATCCTATTAAAGATACGTCAAATCAACAAAAAGCTATAGAAATAAACTTGAATTTCTTCAATGGCAGAATGGAGTTAGCTACACAAAAACACAAACCTCTTTCCAAGGATAACACCAAATTCATTCTTGTCACAAACCAATTCCTTATTTGCAGAACGGTTGCATTTGACACATATCTCTGAATACCATTTGCAATCTTGCTCAAATTTTTTACTGTCGCAACAATAACACACGACATTACCTGACATCGGGATTTCCATGGTATATAAAAGTAAAAGATTTACAATATACACACAAAAAAACGAAAATGATGATTCGTTGATGCATGATTCAAGGAAACGGCCAGAAACATAAATTAAGATGAAATATTTGACTCAATTCATATTACTAAGACCGGTGCCAATCATGCGTCCTTACTCCCCGTAAGTAGCATTTTTTTACCCGTTGGGCACTGACGCCATGGGCACCACCCCATCAGTAAACCCATCACTAAAAACCCATCCTTGTGGCGACGTGGGGGGAATCCGTCGTAGCATGTGGGGTGGGGGGGGATAAATGTAATATTAGGGGGGTTGAGTGTAATATTTTGGGGGGTTGAATGTAATATTTGAGGGGGGTTAAATGTAATATTGGGGGTTTAAATGTAACATTTTAATATTTATTTTAAGTGGGGATGAGTTAGTGATGGTTATGGTTGACACGACCGTGTCAGTAGCATGTCAGTAAGGATGAGATGATTTGGCGCTACTGATGGGTTTAGTGACACGTCACGATTGGGATATGCCTAATTAGTAGTTTAGGACCAGTTTCAAAATGACAACTTGCTACATTTTCGAACCTAATTTGATATGTTGTCTATAACTTGTTTAACTCACTCACCTATGTTTGGAATCATTCATTATATTATTTTTATAGTGTGCACACAATTATATTCACAAGAAGATAACTTAACGAATACTGAACAATGTCTGATTTTAGACAAATAATATTGGGTAAAATTGGCGAACTTATATATATTTATCCCTAATGGTCGTTACAAGCTTTCGGAAATAAAGATTGGGATTACAAGTTCTGTTAAAAACAAATTGAATCCATATGTAACCCATTGGCATGACGAAGCCAATATTATATGAATATAAAAAAATTTAATTTTTATAAACATTTTCTATGGTTAATAAAAATAAGAAATAAAATTATTTACTATTATTATTATTAGAAAAAGATGTTAAAAATGAAAAAAAAAAAAAATTAAACATTTAATAATACAACTTATAAAAAAACTATTTTTTTATATATATTACCGAACCCCCCTCCACCACACATGTGTTTATACTGTGATCTCTCCTCTCGGTTGTGACCACGAAACAGACAGTGTGGCCATCACGAAAGCCACTTTGGCGTTGGCCATGGATCCACAATCACCCCACACTGGGTGTTCTTAACATAATCAATCAACAAAAATCACGAGTAACAAACATTGTTATTTTAAGCCATTTTCCAAACATATCAGAAAGTGAAATTTAACATAATAATGGAAGTTTAAACATCCATTAGCAAAAAGAAATACGTGTTAAGTAAAAAACTTAATTACAGTACAGTACAAAAAGTATTACACTTGGGGTGTGTTTGGTACAGAGAAATAAGAGGAGAGAAATGAAATTAGCAACCAAATCTCTTGTTTGGTTACATTAAGAAAAGGAGGGGAAGGAGAATTGGTATTTCATATTCTCTAGTTTTGTTTCCCTCTTTGACATAGAGAAAAGGCGAGAATAAAAAAATAGGGAATTGTTAAAAAAAGCGAAGAATAGGCCAATCCCAGCTGATGAAGAACGTCGTCTTCTAAAACACACCTTCCGGCCGCACAATCTCTCGTTCCTTGTTTCATTCGTTCGCCACAGGTCATCTTCTCCAAAGTTTCATTCTCCATAGCTTCTCTCAAGGTATGCCCCCTCTCTCTCTCTCTCCATCTCCGCAGGTGGTCAATTTCTGTCATAGCTTCTCACCTAGGTATCAGTTTCTTTATCTTATTCGATCTCCATTCACACACGCAAACAAGCAGCATTTTTATTATTTTAATGGTTTCAATTTGAGGTTTTATGATTGATTATAGATGTTAAAAAAACGAATTGCAGATACTGGCAACGATAATCAGGTATCCGATATCTCACTTGTTTTTGGTTTGCAGAGACTAGCATATGATTTTCTTTGGAACATGTTGGAATATAAACGATCTACTACTGAAGATTGAATTACTACTGAAAAATGCAAGTTACTACTGATCTCGAAGTTACTACTGCTAAAGGCAAATACTACTGATGATCTGATTTACTACTGATGAGCGTATCTGGAACAGATCAAGTCCGAGATTCTAGTAGAGTTAGTTACAGAATGTAAATCTTTATGTAATTCAATTGTAATCGATTCCTAGAATAACTAGGTTAATAATTTAGGCTTCAAGGACTATTATATATACTTCCTTATGAATTGTAAATATACGTGTATTGATCGAACGAATTAATACATTGAAGCTTTTTGTGATAAACTGTGTTCTTCGTTTTATTCTTATTCAATTGCAGTTTACATTATTCTTAAACTAATAACATAAGTGTTAATCCACTGTAACATCTTGTGTTAGTAGATCTGAGTTTCTAATAACTTGATTGTTATTCGATCCTGACAAGTGGTATCAGAGGTTTACGGTTCTAGATCTACGAATTAAGAACAACAAAAAGTTTCATACTTTCGATCTTAAAAAATTATTAATCATATCTGATAACAATGAAAGTACTCAAGCAAACAAGATTCCAATTCTCACTCCCAACAACTTTGGGATGTGGAAAAATAGAATCAAGCAGTATATGCTTATTACTGATTATTCCATGTGGGAAGTTGTTGTTGAAGGCAACAAAACGATTCAGACTCAAGCAGCAAGTTCATCAACTGAAGCAGACAAACTTAAGAGTGAAAAGGAGAAGAAAGACAGAGGAATTGAACTCAAAGCTCTAAGCACTCTTTTGCTTGCCATTCCCAACGACTATCAACATCTCTTTGTTGAATATGATGATGCAAAGCAATTATGGCAGGCTCTGGAAAAGAGGTTTGTTGGTACAAAGAGCACAAAAAGAAACATGAAGTCTGTTCTGAAACAAGACTTTGAAAACTTCAAAGGACAGAAGAATGAATTATTGTCTCAAGTATTTGATCGGTTCAACAAACTCATTGGTGAACTAAATCAAGTTGGTTATAAACCAGACAATGATGATGTCAACAGAAAGTTTCTCAGGTCTCTAGGTGAAGAATGGTCTATGTACACTGTGATATATAGACAAGGAGATGCACTAGAAGAAAAAGAACTTGATGAACTCTACAATGAACTGAGAGTGTTTGAATCTGAGGTAAGTACTAAAACTCCAAATCTACCTTCAAACAATGCTGCTTTTGTGTCAAATACAGGAACAGGTCAGGAGGCTGTAAAGAATGCAGGCATTGAAGATATAGCAAGAGAATCTTTCTTCGCTAGTCATGTGCATACTACATTGATTAGTGAAGATTTAGAACAACTCAATCCTGATGATTTGGAAGAGATGGATATTAAATGGCAGATGCCTATGCTAAGCTTAAGAACCAAAAGGTTTCTTAAAAGAACTGGAAGACAAAACCTATCTTACAACAAAGGTGATAGAGCTGGTTTTGACAAGACCAAGGTTAAATGTTACAACTGTAGCAATCTGGGTCACTTTGCCAGAGAATGTCCAAGCAAAGATCAAAGGTTAAGCTACAACAAAAACAGCACGTCCAACTCAACTGCCTTAGTATCTCAAGAAGGACAAGGGTATGACTGGAGCTTCCAAGCAGAAGAACATGCACAGAACCAAGCTCTCATGGCCTTTACTACTGATCCTTCTACTACTGAGGTACATTCTAAATCTTGCACTCCTGAATGCATTAAATCATACAAAGAATTAGAAAAACTAAATAAAGAAACTCTTGAAGAGATGATTTTAAATAGAAACAGAAGAATTGAATATAATGGTTGTATAGCTGATTTAGAAAACCAAATTAAAATCTATAAAATAACTGATCAAAAGATAAAAGATGAATTGCTACAAACCACTTATGAAAAAGAACATATTGAATTGAAATTAAAAGAGACTTTGATCAAACTAGAAGAATGTCAAATTGAACTAGAACAGAATAAACTAACCATTAAAAAGTTTGAAAGAAGTTCTAAAATTGTCAATGAGTTAACTAGCAATCAAACTACAGAAAAAGTTATTCATGGAGTGGGATATCATGCAGTCCCACCTCCAACAAATTTTATTCCTCCATTAAAGTCTAGTACAGAAAGAGTTTTAAATGATTTAAAAATTGAAAGTCAACTGAATCTGAAACCAGTAATGAATCAAATGAATCTTCTGATGATGATCAAACAACGGAGTTAAATGATACAAGTTTTCACACCACACAAAGTCAAAATGAATCCCCAAAATACAACTCAGAAAATATACCTACCATTTTAAGAAGGGGAAATCAAAGGAATTTAAACCAATTAAAAGAACAAAGAAACCCTGAAAATTCTAAATCAACAAAATTATCATGCTTAATCTGTAACAAGTTTAACCACATAGCTAAAAACTGTTACTTCAATCCTATTAACAATCAAGAATTTAAAGAATTCAAAATAAACAAAGAAAAGGAAAAAGTCTTAAAATTAAAACAAACTAAAGAATCAAAAGAAAAGAAATCTAAAACACCAAACCAAAAGAAATTCAATAAACCATGTGCTGACACTCATAAATTTGGAAGAACTGCACCACGATTTGTGCAAAATACCAGGTATAAAAGTCCAAACAGAAGCAATTATTTTAAAAACAATGGAACACAAAATCGTTTTCCTCAATTTTCAAAGTTTTCAAACATCAGTAGAAACTATTTCAGGTTTACTACTGGTAAAAACCCTAATTACAATACTGTCTGGTATAACTACAAAAACACTACTGATTATGCTCAAAACTCATATTACCCAACCACTACTGGTCCATCAGTAGTAAAATTCTCAAAAGCTAAAAACTACGGGTATAAACCTAGATCAGTAGTGACTCAAAACATCAGTACTAAGTACAAAACTGCATATAAGACTCGTTCAGTTAAAAAGACTTATTCTTCAAAGGATGAACCCAAGACAAAACAAGCTTGGGTTCCCAAAATTAACTAATCCTTTTACTTTATGTGCAGAGTATCCAGATCCCTGAAGAAGGTAGAACATGGCATATTGATAGTGGATGCTCTAGACACATGACTGAAAATCTTCAAATACTTAGAGATTTCAAGTCTTTTGAAGGAGGGTATGTTGCTTTTGGCTAGGGGAGGTAAGATTACAGGTAAAGGTACAGTATCAAATGGTAAAATTACTTTTGATGATGTATTTTATGTTGCTGAGCTTAAATACAATCTGGTTAGTGTGTCTCAAGTCTGTGATAAGAAGAACAAAATTCTTTTTACAGATGTTGAGTGCATCATTCTTTCTCCTGATTTTATTTTAGATGAAAAATATGTTGTATTAAGAACACCAAGGAGAAACAATGTGTATTGTCTGGATATAGGGGGAGAACTCATTTCATCAAATGAGATCAACTGTTTTATATCTAAGGCAAACACAAATGAATCAGAACTTTGGCATAGAAGGATGTGTCACACAAATTTTAAAAATATGAACAACTTAGTCAAGAAGGACTTGGTAGTTGGTCTACCACAAAAAGAATTTATGTGTGATCATCATTGTGTTGCCTGCCTAAAAGGTAAACAACACAAGACTTCTCATAAGACCAAAGCAATTAACTCTATTTCTAATCCTTTGCAACTCTTACATATGGACCTTTTTGGATCTACAAATATAATGAGTATTGGAAAGAAACAATACTGCCTTGTTATCACTGATGACTTTTCCAGATATACTTGGGTATTCTTTCTCAGGACCAAAGATGAAACAAGTGAAATAATCAAGAATCTGATTGTAAAGCTGGAAAATACAAGAGATTTCAAAGTGAAAGCAATTAGATGTGATAATGGAACTGAATTTAAAAATACTAATCTAATTAATTTTTGTGATCTTAAAGGAATTGACAGGCAGTACAGCTCACCAAGAACTCCACAACAAAATGGTGTAGCTGAAAGAAGAAATAGAACCATCATTGAAGCAGCCAGATCTATGCTTGCAGACTCAAAATTACCAATAACTTTTTGGGCTGAAGCTGTTAATACTGCTTGTTATGTTCAGAACAGAGTATTAATAGTTAAGCCTCACTTTAAAACACCATATGAACTGTTTAACAAAAGAAAACCATCAATAAGTTTCTTAAAATCATTTGGTTGTCCTTGTACTATTTTAATTACAAGAGAACAAATTGGTAAATTTGACTGCAAAGCAGATGATGGAATATTTGTAGGATACTCAACTCAAAGTAAATCCTACAGAGTGTTCAACAAAAGGCCGAGGATCATTGAAGAAAGTGTAAATGTATCCTTTAATGAAAATCTTATGAATGAACAAGGAAATGGTCCAGATTGGTTGTTTAATATTGATAATCTAACCAAATCTTTTGATGTCAATTATGAATTTAATACAGGAAATTCAAACAATCAAAGCCAACAACTAGGACCATCATCAAATAGAAGTCAAGAAATCATGAAATATATCCTAGTTGATACTGCTCCCACAGTTGATACTGAGGACAGTAGTAACTCTGGTAACCCTAATTTCAATGATACCAGTAACAACTCAAATTCTGAAGATACTACTGATCCCAATAGTAACTCTGAACCTCAGAGTTATAATGATGAATTACTCAACACTGATGTCAGTAACAACAATGATGATACTCCTGAAGTCAATGAAGAGAACGTTACTACTGACACCAGTAGTAATGATGAATCTTCACAAAGTACAAACAATCAAGAAGAAACATGGACAGATGCTCAAATTCCTGAATCAAATGAGTCAAATCTAGACTCTCAAATCTCGGTTGACAAAATTCCTGGAACCAGAACTGAAAAGAATCATCCTTTGGACCTAGTCCTAAGTGATGTCAACTCAACCATGCAGACAAGAAGCAAATTTAATTCTGTCATAAACTCAAATGTTTGTAACATCAGTCTAATCTCTAATGAATGCATGTATGAATGTTTTCTATCACAGGAAGAACCTAAGAAGATTCAACAAGCTATGAAAGATTCAAACTGGATCATAGCAATGCAAGAGGAACTTATTCAATTCAAGCTGCAAGCTGTATGGACTCTTGTACCTCTACCAAAAGGCAAAAGGGCCATTGGAACAAGATGGATCTTCAGAAACAAGAAAGATGAAAGAGGTATAGTAATCAAGAACAAAGCAAGACTTGTAGCTCAAGGATACACACAAGAAGAAGGCATTGATTATGATGAAGTATATGCACCAGTTGCCAGAATTGAAGCAATCAGAATATTTCTAGCATATGCTTCATATAAACAAATCAAAGTCTACCAAATGGATGTAAAAAGTGCTTTCTTGTATGGGAAAATAGAAGAAGAAGTATATATATGTCAACCTCCATGCTTTGAAGATCCAGAACATGATGACTATGTGTACAAACTAGACAAAGCTCTATATGGCCTTCATCAGGCACCTAGAGCTTGGTATGATACATTGTCCTCTTACCTATTGAAGAACAATTTCAAGAGAGGTGCCATTGACAAGACATTATTCACAAGGAAGATCAAAGATGATATTCTACTGGTCCAAATATATGTAGATGATATCATCTTTGGATCAACAAATGATCAATTGTGCAAAGTATTTGAAGAACTGACGCAGATCAAGTTCAAGATGAGTTCAATGGGGCCAATGAACTTCTTTCTTGGACTCCAAATCAATCAGAAATCAGATGGTATTTTGATCAATCAATCAAAATATGTCAGAGATATCTTAGAGAAGTTTGCAATGAATGATAGCAAAAGTGCAAGCACTCAAATGGAAACTCACAAACACCTACATCCTGATGTTGAGGGGGAGGATGTAGATGAGCACCTTTACAGACCAATGATAGGATCTTTGATATATTTAACTGCATCAAGACCTGACATTATGTATAGTGTGTGTGTATGTGCCAGATATCAAGCAAAACCAAAAGAGTTACACTTACAAGCAGTCAAAAGAATCTTCAGATACTTGAAAGGAAAACCCTCACTTGGTCTTTGGTATCCACATGCATCACCATTTGAACTCATAGCCTACACAGATACTGACTATGGTGGTGAATGCCAAGACAGAAAATCTACTACTGGTGGATGTCAATTCTTTGGATCAAGGTTGGTGTCATGGCAATGCAAGAAACAAACCAATGTTTCAACTTCAACTGCTGAAGCAGAGTATGTAGCTGTATCTGCCTGCTGTGCTCAAGTACTGTGGATTCAAAATCAACTCCTAGACTTTGGTATCTCTATACTTAAAACTCCAATTTTTATAGATAATCAAAGTGCAATCAGTATTGTGAATAATCCAGTAAAACACTCTAAAACAAAACATATTGAAATTAGATTTCACTTTATAAGGGATTGCAATGAAAAGAAATTAAATAAAGTAGAGAAAATTCATACTGATAATCAATTAGCAGATCTTTTTACAAAAGCATTTGATATAGGAAGATTCAGCTTTTTGGTTAGCAGTATTGGAATGATTTTAATAAGTTAAGTCTAAAAGGAAAAACATGTGTAAAGTGTTTTGTACAAATTTTAACTTTAATCTTTTATTTACTACTGGTTATTCATTACTATTGCTCTTGTTATTTCTACCTCAATCTAGTACTGATAGGGTTTCTCAGTAGAAATTAGGTGAAGTATAGAAACAAAGGTTACTACTGATGTTTCTACTACTGATACTTAGTTACTACTGATCGGCCGTTATCTGTAAAATACGAAAATTACATTACTGACTCTCATGAAAATAGCCGTTGGGTTATTATTCGAAGGATATTTTGGTCATTTTGCAGGTTTAATCGAAAAATATAAATAGCAGACTGAGATTAGTATAGCATTATCTTCTCCTCGATTTGATAAACCCTACGCTAAACCCTAATCTCTGCACAATCCGATCAAAACCCCACATCAGTAACAACTCAACTACGATCACACACTTGAAATTCCTACCAAAACGATCACTCTCTCTGAAAAAATTCATACCAAAAGATCAAAATCAAGCACAATGGCAACCCTAAAATCACTCAATGTAAATACTGATCTTAAATTTTCTGAATTCCACAATATGTGTGCCTTCTTAAGAAATCCAGATGGTACAAAGGATTTTCGACCTATTGTGATGTTCCTAAAGAACTCATATATAAAGTTTGCTCTCACCATCAATCCTAAAGCATATCAACAACACTTAGTTGATTTCTGGACAAATGCTGAAAGAGTTGAAGACTCCAATATGTCCAAAATCAAGTCTACTGTAGATGGAAAGGAGATCATTATCACTGAACAATCAATCCGAAATCATCTTCAACTCAATGATGAGTCAGGTATGTTCTCTCTTCCAAAGGAAGATCTTGTTGAAACTTTAAAGAAAATGGGGTATGAAGGAAGACTGGATATAGTTACTTTTCAAAAGGGTCTTCTTTCACCTCAATGGAAGTTTTTGGTACATACTATTCAACATTGTATCTCTCCAAAAAGAAGTACTTGGAATGAGTTCAACAAATCAATAACATCTGCTGTTGTTTGTCTGAGCACAGGACAAGTATTTAATTTTTCAAACATGATATTTGAGGGAATGCTTGGAAATCTATCATCCTCAAAATTTTTAATGTATCCAAGATTTCTAACTCATATAATAAACTGTGAATTACAAAATCTGTCAACTCCCAAGAACATTTTTGTAACACCAGAATTAAACAAAAAGGTTTTTGCAAACATGAGAAAACAATTTAAATTTTCTGGTAAAGACACTCCACTATTTTCAAACATGATCTATGATCATCCCCAACTGGAGAAGGTTCAAGTCACCCAATTGAACCCCAACCCACTCCACCACCAAATACAGCCCAAACAGAACCCATTCAGTCCACTCAATTAAATGAACCAACAGATGTCCTGCAGGTGTCCCAGGTACATGAGATTAATCCCCAGAGTGCTACTCTTCACTCTGAGGAAGACCAGACCATAGCCAACCAAATTTCAATCAAATATAAAAGGAAGAAAACTTCCTTAAAGGACACCAGGGGACCAATTGAGTCAAACCCCAGACTCCAAGAGTTGACCTCACAAGAGGAGAGAGGTCATGAGGAAAGGGCTCTCACTACTGATGCCCCAAAGGTGGGTGCACAGGATAGTGAGAACATCATTAGGACCCAGACCTCGGCAACTCTTAGTGATGACTCAGAATTTGAGGAATTACTGAGAGGACCCCGGTGCCAAGAAACCACAAGGGGGGCATTACTGCTTCTTCTAGGAAGAAGAGTATGTCCAAACAACCCATTTCATCACCAAGAAGTGATGAGGGTAGAACAGAACCAATTGAATTGACGGATAGGATGGAAAACCTTAAAACCAATGTACCTATTGATCCCAATGATCCACCCAAAGGGGCTGAGGGCAGTATTAAAACCACTAAATTGACGGCTAGGAAGGAAAACATTAAAACCACTGTACAACATTGTCTGGAGTTACTTAACAATCAAGGAAAACCATGACCTACATGAAGCACTACATCAATACCTTGAACAAAAGGCAGAAAAGGTTTGAACACAGGCTTCAAAGGCAATCCAATTTGATCAGGAAATACAAAGGAAAATTGCAGGTAGTGAGGCTCAACAAGTTGAGATCACTAAGGGGGAGAAAGATCAAATTCAAGGGATGATTGATCAATCTATTGTAGCAGCAGCTCTCCTAAACTTGAAAGAGGTCCATGGTGAAACAAGTCAAAATATTGGGGAAGACTTGTACAGAGAAATGGATGAAGATATATTTGTGTCTGCAAATCAATCACAAACAGCAGAACAAATAAACTCCACAGTTGCTACTAAAGTGATAGAAACTACTGATCCTATGATTATTACTGAGGCAAAGGATCAAGAGGTTGTTACTACTGATCGTGTTGAAGAAAGAAATACACCAGTAGTAAATGCTACACAAGAAGATATCATGGATACTACTGATGCCCTAGCAGTAGTAATTCATACAGCAACCTCACCAGTAGAAAGTATACCAGTAGCAGTGATACCAGTAGAAACCAAATTGGTTACTACTGAAGAGGAAGAAGAAGAAATTCCAGAGCTTATTGAACGTGAACATTTTGTTATCATCACAAAACCTCCAACTCCTGATCAACCACTTATCATACCTGACATTGATGATAATGTGAACTGGTTTGAAGTTCATGAATGTGCACTTCCTCCACATCCCAAGATTCTAACAGAAGATAAGATTAAGTTATTTTCTCCATCAATTGTAATTAATGGTATTCCTGATATGAAATACTCTCCACCTCCATCTATACTTCCAGCATGTATTAGAAAAGGAAAAGAAATTTATGATGATGATTATCCCAATAGAGCTTTAGGTCATCACATGGTAAACAAAATGAACCATGTCAGATCTGCTAAACAAGCCAAATGGAAAGTGAACCATATGAGGTACTTAAAGAAAGTGGCTATTACTCAAGCTCTTGAAGATAAGAATAATGGAGATTTTCGGTTAAGCAAGTAACATAAACGCAGCGGAAAATTGTTTAATCACCAATGAACGGATCTTGATATCAATCATACAATTAAACTAATAAATACAAAGAGTTAAGATGAATAAATCATACCCTTGAAGTCTTTGTATAATACGAATCGGACGGAGATGTGGTACGACGGAAACCAAGAACACCAATGGGGAGTTCCTCCAAAGTTAGTCCACACAACACTTGTGCAAGAACACCAAGGGATGCTAGTCCAATCTTCAAGCAAAGAGAACCAAAGTCTAGAGAATGTGTTATAGGGGTGACGGCCGAATAGGGTTCCAAGGGGTAAGAATTGTCTTGCCTTGATTCCCTTTTAATGACTTCCCATAATCATCAATGATTATTTACACTCTAGTCCCTATCTTTTGTTCCTTCTAGTTTGCTCACAATAAAGTTTTAATATTAACAATTAATATTAAACTTTAATATATACAAGCATGTGGCTTATATTAATATATAATGTAATTACCCTAATTACACTATATATCTTATGGTGTTAAGTGTTTAAGTGTGTGACCCTTTAGGCTCACAAACAACTAGCCATATAACTATATGTTATACGCATGAAGCATATTCCAACAGCTCCCACTTGCGCACGTGATAACATCAAGTAGTTATACAAGCAAAGGTTAGAGTCTAGCAACCCGCCAATGCCCCTAGAAGTACATGAGGAGTTTCATAAAATCTTTGTTCAAAGTTTTTCAATCAGTTATCCTTTTGTTGCTGATACTATGTTGAAATTTAGACAAGGATTAATGTCAATCTACAATTTCAACGATTCTGTTTCTCGATCTATTCATTGAAGTAGATTACCAAAACCAATCAGGATTCATCGTGATTACCTTTTGGGTGTGGCCACACATACATCTATTCAAATCATCGAGGGGCCCATTAGTATCTAATCCACTTTTGTGGAGGAACAAATTCTTTATTGACTGCACGTGTCTGTCATATGCTTAATGACAAACCCGATAATGGTTGTTATAGCAGCCTTATTCAGGTCAGCGTTTAACCATATCAAAGCTTGCCCCTCTACATACACAAACCAACTTGCATCTCAAGTCAGAGGATAAGCGACAAAGCCTTTGTGAGATTCACTTGTGACATAAATCCAAGAAGTGATTTCTCATAGGTTGGGTCAGTCCAATTGTGCATCAATATGAACAACATGTGAGTTTGATTCCATCATCCTTAGTCATACTAAGATAATGTCATCAATGCCCTCATATTTGTCTTAATAATATTCCCATATTATTAATATGACAATGGACAGTTTAGAATATAAAACGCAGTAAATATTCATGGATATAAACATGCAAATATAGAACACAGTAGATATTCATATAAAAACGATCATATCAAATATATCAATTTATTCCAATAAAAACTGCTCAATGTTCCATTATCCAAATACTAAAACAGATTACATGAAACTACTAGCTGGTCGAAGCCCAATGTTTCTAGCATGCTCAATATGTTTGGTACATGGCATTGGCTTCGTGAAGGGGTCAGCTAAGTTGTCATCTGTATGAACTTTGAGTAAGCGTACATCTCCCATTAGGATCGCATCTCTAATGTAGTGAAGCTTCCTCCGATAATGTCTGGCGCCTTTCTGAACACCGGGTTCGTTGGCAATGATGATAGCACCTGTGTTATCACAGTACATATCCATAGGTTTTTCATTACTGGGGACAACTCCAAGCCCAGAAATGAATTTCCTCATCCAAACAGCTTCCATTGCAGCTTCAGTAGTTGCAATGTATTCAGCTTCTGTAGAAGACATGGCGATAGTGCTCTGCTTCGCACTTTTCCAATCAACAGCGCCTCCGTTCAAAACGAAAACATACCCCGTTTGAGATTTGGAATCATCTCTGTCAGTCTCAAAACTAGCATCAGAATAACAAGTGACGCTTAGTTCATCTTGACTTTCACCACCATAAACAAGAAACATATCTTTAGTATTCCTAAGATACTTTAGTATGTTCTTAACAGCAGTCCAGTGACTCTCACCTGGATTCTGTTGGTATCGACTTGTAAGGTTCTGAGAGAACGCTACATCAGGTCTTGTGCACCGTACAGCATACATGATTGACCCTACTGCCGAGGCATAGGGGACATCACGCATACGTTCCATCTCATCAGGTGAGGACGGTCCTTGAGTCTTACTCAAGTGTACATTGTGTTGCATAGGGAGATTTCCATGTTTGGAAGCATCCATTCTAAACCGTTTTAGAATCTTATCAATGTACGCACTTTGACTTAGTCCGATTAATCGCTTAGATTTCCCGGTAGATCTTTATACCAAGTATGTATGCCGCTTCCCCAAGATCCTTCATAGCGAAGCACTTCCCAAGCCAGGATTTTACATCTTGTAGCATTGGAATGTTATTTCCTATGAGTAGTATGTCATCGACATATAGGATTAGGAAGACAACAATGCTCCCACTAGCTCTCGTATATACACATGGCTCGTCGGGATTTTGAGTAAAGCCAAACGTTTTGACTTGCTCATCGAATCTTTTGTTCCAACTTCTGGATGCCTGCTTTAGTCCATAAATGGACCTTTGAAGCTTACATACTTTCTTAGGGTGCTTTGTACTTACAAATCCCTCAGGCTGAACCATATAGACATCTTCATCGAGGTGTCCATTTAAGAAAGCAGTTTTTACATCCATTTGCCAAATCTCATAGTCATAGTACGCTGCTATGGCTATGACGATCCTAATAGCTCTAACGTCGGCAACAGGCGAGAAGGTTTCATCGTAGTCAATCCCGTAGGTTTGAGTGTAACCTTTTGCCACCAACCGAGCTTTATAGGTGTGTACATTTCCATCCATGTCGGTCTTCTTCTTGAAGAGCCACTTGCTGCCAACAGTCTTACTGTTAGGAGGAAGATCAACCAGAGTCCATACTTGGTTATCTTTCATGGATTGCATTTCCGCGTTCATAGCATCAAGCCATTTGTCAGATTCAGAATCTGATAATGCAGCTCGATAGTTAGGGGGTTCATTATGATCCCCTAAACTTAGCTCCTCAGCATCGACATGGAATCCATATCGTTCAGGTGCATGAGGTGTCCTTGCGGACCTTCGAACGGGGGCTACATCATTTTGAGGTGCAACAGGAACAGTTTCATGTTCAGCCTCATCTTGATGTTCGCTAGTATCTACAATAGGTTGTGCATCTTCATCGCTTGGAATCTCGTCAAAGTCGATAGTACTCCCACTTGCTTCTTGTGAAATGAGATTGCTCTCAAGAAACTCAGCATAACGAGCAATAATTACTTTTTGCTCAGGTGGGTAGTAGAAATAGTAACCCATCGTTTCCTCAGGGTATCCTACAAAGATGCACTTGACAGCTCTGGGTTCAAGTTTGTTCGGTGTGTCTCGTTTTACGAGAGCCTCACAACCCCAGACCTTCAAGTAAGACAAGTTAGGGACTTTCCCATGCCATATCTCATATGGTGTCTTTTCAACCTTTTTAGTGGGAACCATATTCAGTATTCGAGCAGCCGATTTGAGTGCATAACCCCAAAAGGATAGAGGCAGAGTGGTAGGACTCATCATCGATCGGACCATGTCAAGCAAGGTGCGATTTCTCCTCTCTGATACACCATTATGCTGTGGTGTATAAGGGGGAGTGAATTGTGAGACAATCCCACAATTCTTAAGATGGTCTTGAAACTCATGGCTCATGTACTCTCCTCCTCGATCGGACCGGAGAGCTTTTATCTTCTTGCCGAGTTGATTTTCTACTTCATTTTGGAAATCTTTGAACGTTTCAAAGGTTTCATGTTTATGTTTAATCAAGTAAACATAACCATAACGACTAAAGTCGTCGGTGAAAGTAATGAAGTAGGTAGCACCTTCCCTAGTTCGAGTTCTAAAAGGGCCACATACATCGGTATGTATGAGTCCAAGTAGATCGTTGGCCCTTTCGCCTACATGGGGGAAAGGCTTGCGCGCCATTTTACCAGTTATACAAGAAACACATTTATCAAATGATTCATAATCATCTGATTTTATAAGTCCATCTTTTTGTAATTTTAAAACACGTTTCTTGTTAACATGGCAAAGGCGACAATGCCATAGGTAAGTAGAATCCAAATTCTTCTTGGATTTCTTGTTGCTACAAGTATAAATAGAACTACTGTTTGTTACACGATCATGCATATCAATCTCAAAAATACCATCACAAGGAATAGCATTAAAATAAAAAATATTATCCTTTGAAACCGAAATACCATAATCTGTAAAAGTGTGAATAAAACCAGTATTCCACAAACATGAAAGCGATACTATACCCCTAGTAATACTAGGCGCATAGTGACAATTGTCTAATACAATAATTAAACCGTTAGGAAGGATTAAATCATAGCTTCCTATAGCTTCGACCGGTGCACGCATTCCATTGCCCACATACAAGTCCAAAGCTCCATGGTTTAGCTTTCTACTTCCCCTTAGCCCTGCATGGTATTACAAATGTGAGTTCCACAACCAGTGTCATATACCCATGATTTCTTAGGGAAAGCATATAGTTCTATTGTGAAGATACCTGATGTGCCAATCTTATTGGCTTTGTTCTTCATCAACTCTGCCAGGTAGGCAGGACAATTCCTCCTCCAGTGGCCTGTTTCACCGCAGTGATGGCAAGAAAGATCCTTAGCAGGATGCTCCTTATGAGTAGGTGGGGGAACCTTTGGCTTGGGCTTGTAAACTTGCTTTCCCTTGCCTTGGCCCTTAGCAACTACTTGCGGTTTAGGTTTTTGGATCTTTCCTTGCCTTATGGCAAGGACAGTAGGGGTTGGAGTTTTCTTGGGTAGCCCAGCTTCCGTTTGTTTCAGCATAGCATGTAATTCGGCGAAAGTCTTCCCCATACTATGCATATGATAAGTCATGACAAACGGCGCATAGTCCTTGTGTAGTGAAGTGAGAATTAACCCAATTCCAAGGATATGAGGCATAGGGTAGCCAAGTTTCTCCATCTGGTCTAGGTAACTCTTCATCTTCAAGAGATAAGAGCTAACAGACTGTCCCTCCTCCTGCTTGCAAGCATGGAAGGCTTTGACCGTGTCGAAGAGTTCCTGATCAGCTTGCTTTTGATATGATGTCTTAAGTTCAGCCATCATATCGAATGCTGTGAGGTCCTCGAGATTCTTCTGAATCTCAGGGATCATGCTCACCAGCATGAGCGCGGCGACCTCTTGTTGTTCGTTAAACCTCTTGGTATAGGCCGCACGAACAGCAGGGGTGGCGGTAGCAGCAGGGGCAGGGGGCAACGCCTCCTCCAAATGGTGGTACTTGTGCTCGGCCCTAAGGACAATCCTTAGGTTACGAGCCCAATCCACAAAGTTCGTTCCATCAAGTTTCTCTTTTTCGAGAACGGAACGAATGGTGGTGTGAGTTAGGGTTTGATTAGTAGAAGTCATCTACAAAATATCAAAATTCATTAATTAGTATTTTCGATAATAATTTCTTTTAATCAATTAACTACCCAATTAATTTTAATTAAAAGCTAAGATCCCATTGAGCTTCTATCATCGCATCAGTTGATCTGCTAGAGATGATAGATCCAATAGGTAGGTGACGTTCAACAGTTGCATTACAAGTGCAACTCTTAGAGGTATGGGACTTCATGGCACCTAGTGAACAAGCATCTAGGGTCATGTGGCATGTTTGTCGCATCTTCGCCTCAAGTCAAGGTCTCATCGTTAACTTGATTAAGTCATCCAATGTGAAATCGTGTCAAAATAGATCTAGGTCTCACCGTAGAGAATAATGACCTCGGATCTAAATTCAAACCACGTCTCACGTGAATTCAAAAATAGAGGCAAGTGATTATCAACCGATTGGACGGCGTGACTTAAATTTTAGGTATGTTTAAATTTTAATTGATAAAATTTTATTAAGATATGAATGAATCATGTACTTCATTCATACCACTTCATAAGTCGGTTTAATAAGCGGTAAAAACGTTTAGCGATTATTAAATCATAAGTTTCAAATCATATTTAAACTTTTGTCTTAATCTCAAAAACAAGTTTAGATTAATTTCGTGATCATAGATGATTGAACTGTAATCATCGATGATTAACTAGTAATCATTGATGATTAAACAGTGATCATAAGTGATTAATCAATAATCATCAATGATTAATAAGTAATCATTGATGATTAAAATTTTGGATGTTTTAATGTTTGTGTTTCAAAAAATCATATTTTTAGTTGTTTATTATTTGTATCATATAGAAATTATTTCACAACCACAAACATATAATAAAACATGCAACACATTTTGTGCAAACCTCGACCGATGAAATCCTAGGTTCGGTCACGTGAGTCATCACGACGGACCGAAAGGGTCAAACTAGGGGACGGGCCAACATGAACCCAATGAGCTCCCACTTGCTCCAAGACATTCTTGAGCAAGTAGAAACCAATACTTGTGAAAAATTGCAATCTGCCAGAAAATTCCAGCAGACTTTGAAGCTCAAAAAGTCACTGAAGGAGTCTTCGATAGTCTTCCCGGCCTTCTGGAAAGTTGTAGCCCACGACTTTGCAAGCATTTTAGGCTTTTGAATCGCCCAAAACGGAGTCCGTATGCCTCTGGAAAACCTGTTTTCGTGCAGCCCTCGCGTTGGTGACGGAAATCGTTGTTTTCTTCATTTGTCTTCAATTTTGGTCAACAATTTACAATAAAAAGAAAATAAAGAAAGACAATCTATTCTATTACTTTTACATTACAAATTGCCCCAAAAAATGGGACCAAAATAAAAGAAAGAATTAAAAGATTACAACCAAATTTAGCCAAAAACACGGCTTTCCCAAAACAACCAAACATTCAACCACAATCAATCACAAGGTCTAGGCTTTCATCGGTTTGCACAAACAATCAACAATTGACAAGGCTTTGGCTTGGGATATGGCAAAAATACATGTTTTGCCATATCAAAAACAAAATTAAACAAGTAATTCCAAGCCAAATAATCAAAAAATTCAATAAACTAGATTAATTTTTTGATGTGTTTTTGTAATAAGTGGCGATAAGGGTTCCAAAAAATCATATTTTTAACCCAATATTATTTAAAAAAAAAAAAATTCAAAAAAATAAAGAACCCTAGGGTTCTTATATTTTGCCGTTAGGATTTTCGCCACTTTTCACAAAAAAGTAGCTAATTATATGATTTATATAATGACTCGTGATACCACTAATGGAGATTTTCGGTTAAACAAGTAACATAAACGCAGCGGAAAATTGTTTAATCACCAATGAACGGATCTTGATATCAATCATACAATTAAACTAATAAATACAAAGAGTTAAGATGAATAAATCATACCCTTGAAGTCTTTGTATAATACGAATCGGACGGAGATGTGGTACGACGGAAACCAAGAACACCAATGAGGAGTTCCTCCAAAGTTAGTCCACACAACACTTGTGCAAGAACACCAAGGGATGCTAGTCCAATCTTCAAGCAAAGAGAACCAAAGTCTAGAGAATGTGTTATAGGGGTGACGGCCGAATAGGGTTCCAAGGGGTAAGAATTGTCTTGCCTTGATTCCCTTTTAATGACTTCCCATAATCATCAATGATTATTTACACTCTAGTCCCTATCTTTTGTTCCTTCTAGTTTGCTCACAATAAAGTTTTAATATTAACAATTAATATTAAACTTTAATATATACAAGCATGTGGCTTATATTAATATATAATGTAATTACCCTAATTACACTATATATCTTATGGTGTTAAGTGTTTAAGTGTGTGACCCTTTAGGCTCACAAACAACTAGCCATATAACTATATGTTATACGCGTGAAGCATATTCCAACAAAGAAAAAGGTTGAAAAAGAAAGATTGAAAAATCAAGAAAATCAAGAAGCTGAAGTACCTATTCCACAAATAAAAGGAGTTCTGGTGGAAGATCAAAAAGCTGAATTTAAAAGACACAGAAAAATTGAAGAAGAACACTTAAATTGTCTTGAAGAACTGGTAGCTGAATGTAAAAGAGTAAAAGGTGAACTACCAGATGACATATTTGAACAGAAAAAGAATATGATTGACTTTTTGAAGTCAAAGGGGCATAGTGCAAAATCTTTTGGCAGAATGAGAATGATTACAATAGTAGATAAATATTGTACTGTCAAGAAGAAAGAATTAGCTGAATTAGAAGTTGAAGAAGAAAAAGCAAAGGTTTTAATTGCAATAGATCCAACAATCATTCAATATGGAACACCAACTCCTGGTGAAACTTCTAAACCCCAATCAAAGAAAAGAAAGGCTCTTCCACAGGAACAGAAAATAACAAGAAATCAAAACAAACAGAACAAATTATTCCTGTTCTTGAAGTTCCTGTTGCTCCCATTGAAGACAATCCAATCATCAATTGGAGAGTCGTTAATAATAATGTGATATAAGTTATAAGGGAAGACAGACAAGTCCAGAGATTTACTGGATGGAAGCCAATGATCAGATCTTGTTCAAGAAGTGATATAATCAAAGTACTGATTATTGGAAAACCTAGAATGGATAAAAAGAAATGGAAGAACTCTGGAGCTGGATACTTAACCAAAATGATTGATGCTGCATTTTATCCAGAAAATTATCCAGAAATATTCTCAAACACAGAAAATGTGTATGCCTGGATTGTGTTACCCACAATAAATATGTACTTCTATGAAAGATCAAGCAAAAACTGTGAACTGTACTTATATGAGAAAGAATATCCACATTCTGAAGAAACAATGTATCAGATATTCACAAACACAATGATGAAACCTTATGATGAGGTAATGTTTCGAGAAAAACTTAACTATTTTATCAAAAGAAACAGCAAGTATATTATAGCTCAAAGGAAGAGGCAAAATCAAAGAACACTTGAGAAACGAGCTGCTTTAGAAGAGCGAAGGAAGAAAGAAGAAGAAAAAACTTGATTAATTCAAAGTGAATTAACAAGTTTAGGGGGAGATTGTTGGAATATAAACGATCTACTACTGAAGATTGAATTACTACAGAAGAATGCAAGTTACTACTGATCTCGAAGTTACTACTGCTAAAGGCAAATACTACTGATGATCTGATTTACTACTGATGAGCGTATCTGGAACAGATCAAGTCCGAGATTCTAGTAGAGTTAGTTACGGAATGTAAATCTTTATGTAATTCAATTGTAATCGATTCCTAGAATAACTAGGTTAATAATTTAGGCTTCAAGGACTATTATATATAGTTCCTTATGAATTGTAAACATACGTGTATTGATCGAACGAATTAATACATTGAAGCTTTTTGTGATAAACTGTGTTCTTCGTTTTATTCTTATTCAATTGCAGTTTACATTGTTCTTAAACTAATAACATAAGTGTTAATCCGCTGTAACTTCTTGTGTTAGTAGATCTGAGTTTCTAATAACTTGATTGTTATTCGATCATGACAGAACATATTTCTAACGGTGGGTCGTGTTGGTGGCTATGGTGGCAATCATGGTGGACTTGTGGTTATAGTGGTGGTGATGATGGATATGAATGCAGTGATTCATTTGTTTGAGTTGGTACATATATTATTTTTCACACAAGTTAAGAATTATAATGAGTTTCAAAATTGGTTTTGGTATCAAATTTTGTTTTAAAGTATTACTTTCATTCATAGATAAGTGGGTTTTGACCATTTTACCTTCACTCAATTTATTACTTTCATTCATGTATACTAGTTGTATAGTTCATCAAGCTTTCTTAATGCATAAAATTGTCTTAATTAGGACATCAAATGGATTTTTAATTTGCGCGAATAATAGTGGCCTGTGAAAAAAAAGTTCAGGATATGGTGAACTCTTGCTCAAATGTTAGGACACGGTGACTCCATAACAATTCGAAAATTGGTCTAAAAAGGGAGGTTAAACTGTTTAGTCCTAGGACAAAAGAAGTGGAGTAAAGATGAACAAAATAAGCAAAGTCCAGGACCAATCATACTAGTATACATATCTGTAAAAGTATTAAAAAAATTTAACCTATTAAATAGCTCACAAAAAATCCGCTTTTATTATTAATTTATTCATATTTTTGTATGTTTTGTGTTTTAATAATGATTGTTAATTGCGAATTATATATATGTCACGTAATGATAAAGTTGATTCAATTCTCTATTGATTTTTTTTTGTACCAAACAAGAGAAATGATTATCTATTATAATTCTCTGTTGAAGTCTCTGTGCTGCCAAACAAAAGAATCAATTCTCATTTTCCAGATTAATTCTCTTTCTCTGCAATTCCATTCTTTGCCATCATTTCTCTGCAATTCTATTCTCTATACCAAACGCACCATTGATGTTATTCAGGGGTGTCTCTGAGATTTTGAAGGCCCCGTGCAAAAACACGAAAATAGCCCCCCCTAAACACAAGATTTTTTTTAAAAATTGACTTTCTAATTTTTTTCTATTAAATTATTAAGTTGACTTAAATTTTAATATATTATATATATAAGACATATATAAAAATTGAGCCCATACAAAATATAGACCGACTACACCTCTTTAAAGAACTTATTATCCACACCCCATGTGCACGTGTTTGCTATAGATACTCTTTCTTACATATCCGCATATGGTAAATATCAAAGTGAGAGTGTATCTTAAATGTAATGTAAATATTTAAGTTATACAAGATGAATACTAAGGTGGCTCTTCTGTTTGTCCTTTGAAACAATTAAGTAAAGAAAAATGAGTTGATTTTTAAAATTAAAATTGACATTGTCTTAGTGATTTACTAACAATTTTTAGTAGTATATGAATAATATTGATATATTTAGTTAACAATGCATGGTATTATTACATACTTGACAATAGGGATGACAATTTCTAATCCGACACGAAACCTGATATTTAACCGACATGAAAATAAACAGGTTTAGGTTGGGGTAAAAAAAAATTGGTTCAGTCTTTGGTCGACTCAACTAACCCGTTTATTAAATGAATTAGGTTCGAGTCAATGGTAATATAAATGGGTCGACTCGTCAACCCTATTTAGTAATTAAAATATATTTAAAAATATATATTTATAGTTAGTTTATTTTTTTAATAGCAAAAAAGAAGGCAACGGGTCGAGCTTTACCTCTCGCGGACCTCCAAACAATATTAGGGTTGAGATATCTGACCCGTTTATATAAACATGTCGGTTTAGGGTTGATCGTTACTGACCCGCCAATTCGCGAACATGAACCCGTTAATCCGAACCAACCTGAATTGCCACTCATGCTCCACAAATAACACATTAGAATAGTTAATCTCCTGTTAACAAATCTAAAACTTGTAGCCTAATAGTTAGACGGGAGCCAACGACAGCCTACCGACGCCGTCGGTTGGCCCGCCGGTTGTGGCGACCGTTGGCACGCCCCGCCGGTTGGTCCCGCCGGTTGGGCCACGCCACTTTGGAGACGAGCGAGAGAGAGCGCGCCGGTTGAAGATGGTGATTAAAAAATTATTATTTTTTCTTTTTTTTCCCGACGTGATTTTTACTCTTATTTTAATTTTTTTTAATTTTTTTTAACTCCTTGAAAGGTAATAATTAGAAAAAAAGGGTAATATTTAAAAAATTTTATAAAGATAAACTTTTTATGCAATGTTTTCTTATAATTAATGTAATTTATTTTTATTAGTTATATGTTTTTATTAGTTGTATATTTTTATTAGAAAAAGAAAACTAAATGGTGGGCCCAAATTTGGTGAAGTGACGGAGTGCTGTTGGCATGACTACATCAGTTTAGTGTTAGTTAGTTTGTCTGCTGATGTGTCGCTGAGTTGGCAGCAACTGACGGCGTCAGTTGTTTATACCATTAGGAGCGGTCTTGATTGAAAAAACCAAAAAGTCGGCGATGCTTTTCAAAATTGATTTTGACAAAGCCTTTGACTCGGTAAAATGGGATTATCTTAATGAGATTATGGGTCAAATGAATTTTGGTGGCATTTGGCGCAAATGGATCAGGGGTTGTTTATCGTCGGCTAATGTCTCGGTTCTAATTAATGGTTCGCCGTCCAATGAATTTCATATGAGGCGTGGTTTACGCCGAGGGGACCCGTTAGCTCCGTTTCTCTTCATTATTGTCGCCGAGGGGTTCAATATTGCCATGAAGAAAGCCCGTGATGTCGGTGTCTTTAATGGCGTCCGACTGCCTCATGGCGGTCCCATCATCTCGCATCTTCAATATGCGGACGACACAATGGTTATAGGTGAGTGGTCCGACTTTAATATTTCCAACTTTATTCGCCTCATGCGATGTTTCTCGCTATCTTCGGGGTTAAAAATTAACATGGGGAAGAGTTGTATCTACGGGGTTGGAATTGACGATAATGAGGTGAATAGATTGGCCACTAAGCATTTTTGTAAACCGGGTTACTTGCCGATTCCTTTCCTTGGGATGCCTATTGGTACTTCTATGAATAAATGTGAATCTTGGGCTCCTATAATTAATAAGTTCCACTCAAAACTTTCTAAATGGAAGGCTAATTCGATGTCGGTTGGTGGTAGACTTACGTTGATAAAAGCGGTTCTTGGTAGCCTTGGAAATTATTTCTTTTCTCTTTTTAAGGCCCCGAAGAATATTATATCTAACCTCGAAAGTCAACGCGCCAAATTCTTTTGGGGTTATACGGGATCCGGAAAGAAGATCTCTTGGGTGGCGTGGAACGTCATTCTAAATAGCAAGGAGAAAGGTGGCCTTGGGATTGGAAGCCTTCAAGCCTTAAATCTAGCTCTTTTGGTCAAATGGATTTGGAGATTCAAAACCGACTCTTCTTCTCTTTGGAAGAGGTCCATCCAAGCTATTCACGGGTCTGACGGGGGGCTTGTTGGCGTCAACCCGGTCGGTAAAAATCCCGGTCTTTGGAGGAATGTGCTTAAAGCTACCAAGGAATTTCGCAAACTCAATTTCCCGCTTGAAAATAGGTTCACTATTTTGCCCGGAACGGCTGATCATCCTTATTCTGTTTCTTGGGCCCTCGACAGTAGTGGGACTTTTACGGCCGCTTCGGTAAGGAATGCCTTTGACGATCTTACTTTGCCCACTGTTCCGATCCTTGGTTTCGGTTGGAATAATTGGGTCCCGATTAAAATTAACATAAATGCGTGGAAAATCGGCCACCGGCGCATGCCCACCAAGCTAAATCTTTCGAGAGGGGGTATTACATTTTTATCTCATAGCTGCCCGATATGTGACGATGGCGACGAATGTGAGGATCATCTTTTTACGTACTGCTCTTTTGCCCGCACCCTTATTCACAGAATTGAAGGGTGGTGGGGTTTGCCTAGTGTGGAGACCGACTCGATTCCCCTGATTCTCTCTTGGTGTGATCGTGTTGGGCTTTCAGGTAACAAAGGAAAAGCATTTTCCAGTGTTGTTTTTGTGTTGCTTTGGGTGATTTGGAAGGCTCGCAATGATAAAGTTTTCAATAGACGGGCTAGTGTTTTGGAAGATCTTGCTTTTACCGATATTCAGACTTACTCCTTTATGTGGATTAAGAATCGCTCGAGACTACCCAATCTGAGGTGTCATTGGCCGATGTGGTTGTCGGACCCGGGTGTTTGTTTTTAGTTTGGTTGTTCCTAGTTTGGGTGGACATTCTTTCTTGTTTCGGGTTTTGTTGTTTGTTTCCTTTGGTTGTTTTTTTGTACTTGGTTGCTTGCTAGTTCCTTGCTAGCTTTTTCTTAATATAGTTTCTTTTGTGGGCTCCTTGTGGGTGATGGCGTAGCCGAAGCTCACGGGGTTCCCCTTGCCGTTAAAAAAAAAATGTTAAAAAAAGGGCAAAATGCATAGAAGGGTAACCTACTTTCCATTAAAGTTTATTTAAGTGTATGTACTTTTGTTTTGATCACTAAAGGGTAACCTACTTTCCATCAAAGTTTATTTAAGGGTATACACTTTTATTTTGATCACTAAAGGGTAACCTATTTTCATAAAAGTATATAAAAAGGTAAAATGTGACTTATGAAACCGGTTACCGGTAATCAATTCTTCCATTTGTTTCCCATGTAACTTTTTAATGCGTATATTATTAGTTTTGTTTCAGAGCCTTCAAACTAGGTCAAAATAACGTCGATCAATTCTTCGTTCAAATTCCAAAATTCCATCTTTCGTTGAACTAATGGTTAAGGTATGGAAACAAAACTAATCTAGTGATCAAAGTTAATCAAGTTCAAGACTCATCTCATGAAGAAGCTCAACTTTAAGAACTAACACATGACCCTTTTTTGAATTTATTGATTGAGTAAAATGATTTAGAAACAAAGAAGCATGTACACTTTGAACTATTTTTTTTGTAACCGTTCATTTTGGTTGGAACAAGTAAATTAAACTTGTTGAGTGAGTCATTTTCCCCTTTTTATATATCTTTATTAAAGCAGGTTATCCTTTGATCAACATTTATGAAAGTAGGTTACCCTTTAATCAACCTCTATGAGAGTATGTTACCCTTTAGTGATCAAAACAAAAATACATACCCTTAAATGAATTTTGATGTAAAGTAGGTTACCCTTTTATGTATTTTACCCTAAAAAAAATCTCCTGCTAACTACAGTAAATCTCGCACGTGGAACTAAACCATGGTTAGAACTCACGCGCTCCTCGCATACCACTCGGCACTCGCATTTTCAATGCACATAGAAAAAAACTCACGTCCTCCTACAAGTAGGGGTGTTCAAAACCGGGTACCCGGAAATCCGGGTACCCTAAAACCGGGTACCCGAAAATTCGGGTAGTAGATTTAAATACCCGTATCAGTACCCGAATTTTCGGGTACCCGGTTTTCGGGTACCCGGATTTTCGGATACCCGGTTTTCGGGTACCCGGTACCCGGAAATATAATTTCTTTGTCACAAAAATTACATAAATGGAAGTCCTCATTGTTTATATATTTAATTTCTTTAAATCGTATAAATAAATTTGTTATTAAATATTTTCGTTATGATTTTCTTTAAAGAAAAATCGTTACTAGTAATGAATCTTACCAAATCTTTAAAGACATCCAATGATTCAAAACCATGATTCAACGACGGATGTATGAATTATATGGTTTGTACGTGAGAATTGAGACATGTTTTTAAATTTTAGACATTTATCAAAATGAGCCAAGCATATGCTGATATCTAATGATAATTAATGTCTAATAATAATATGAAAAAATATATAAAAATAAGTTGGAAAAATAAAATTCGGGTACCGGGTACCCAATTACCCTGTTTTTTAGAAAAACACTACCCGTATTGGATACCCGGAAACCGGTTACCCGAAATCCGGGTATCCGGATTTTCGGGTACCTGGATTTTCGGATATCCGGATTTCGGATATCGGATATTTTTTCGGGTACCCGTTTTTTCGGTTATTTTTGAACACCCCTACCTACAAGAACACAAGTTTTCCAATACCCTAATTCTCTCTCTCTATAAAAGGTTCTCTCTCTATATTGATATTCATACAGATTTATGCAAGCATGCACACTTCTCGGAGCTGATTATTGTCTCTTTCTATCTCTCTTTCTCGTCTGTGCGATCATTCTCTCAGCGGCAAATTCAAAGGTTCCATCGACATCTTAACTTTTATTTCTGCATCGATTTTGTTTAAGCAAGTTCCTGGCTTTAAAAGGATCATATCTGCCATTTTTGTCATTCTAATCTTAGGTTACACTGAATTTGATTTTAATATGTTACACTCTAGCAGTACGTATAGCTCCTTAATTTAATGCTTTTGTGCCAAAATCTAACTGAAACTGCTTGAGCTAATGAGGTTTTCCGTATCGAATTTTTTCAATCCGTTTAATGCAATTTTTTTTCGCAATCGGCGTGTTTCCAGGAAAATGCAGTAAAATTTGTTCGGAAAAACATTCCGTTTACGTGTTGGTTCTGTAATCGAGGTGAATAATTTTGAATAATCTTACAATTTCCTTCCATTCTCTGTTTTTTAGCTTGTTTAACAAGCTGTTTGTTTTCTCCCCATTGAATAATGTAAAAATCCGATGCGGAAACCTTTTAGTCAAACTCCGATATGATTTGGCGGTAGTTTTTTTTCGTCAGATTTTGATTGATTCGATGTTTACGCCTATATTGTGTACTAATAAATATTATAAATTTAATCTCATGTCTATGCAGTAACAGTCCACAGTCGCCATTTCAATCTCTCTTTGCTCCTATTATCTATTTAGTCAAAGCTCGATTGTCGCTCTGTCTGATATCCTCACGATTCCTTCGTACAGCCTACGATCGAAGCATACGTATATAATAGATTCCAGCTAATTAGTAACAGTACATGCTTAATCTCCGTTTTCCGGTGAAAATATAGTTTTCCGATGACTTTGAGGTCCGTTAATGCAATGCTACGTTTTGCGGTAGTTACGCTCACATGTTCGGTGATGTTAATGGTGGTTGCGTTCGTTACAGGTGTGGTAATCATTTCCGTTACTATTAAATTCTTATTAAATCCGATTTTATATCTTCATCTATCCTTCATTAAATTCAATATTTCACAATTTAAATTTGCATAATTTTGTCGTGGCCATTTATTGAATTACTGATTAATCGATTTATTTATTTCTTCTCGTGCTCTCATCAGGTTCGTTGCAATTCGGTAGTAGTACTCCTGTTATTGCAAAGAATACAACTTACAACAGCACGATTATTTTTGGTTCGCATCGCAAGCTTCTTCAGGATCAAGGTACGTACAACTTACCAAAACCCTAGCTACCTGTAGATTATTCATTTCATAATAGTAAATTAAAAAATTCTGAAAATTGAAATGAAAATTGGAATCTGTGGTTTTGCATCAACGTTGTGTCGGTCCTTTTCCGGTGATATTTGTTTTGCCTAAACCCTGCAACGCTGCCACTGCCACTGCACTGCACGCACTGGTAAAACGTCTTTCCTGCAGAAATGTTGGTGTTGAAGTACGGTTTTCTGTTGTGTTAATGGTGGTGTGGTGGTGTTGTGGTGGTGGTGCACGTATGTGTTATTCCACTGGTCAATTTTATAACATTACACATTCCCCTGGTCCCCAATCTAAAAACCACCTCATGCATATGATTTTTGGACTGATATTTATCATCTAAAACAAATCTTTAACATAATTATAGATTAGATATGTAGGCGGTTGAATTAATTTAGCAACTTAAATAAATTAGGTAATTTTATTAATGACTATGAAAAGATATATAGTTTTTTCAAGATAAAGAAAAGAAGTGAAATTTTGAAAAAGTAATTTG
Organism: Calendula officinalis; assembly: GCA_963853835.1. Lineage (NCBI taxonomy): Eukaryota > Viridiplantae > Streptophyta > Magnoliopsida > Asterales > Asteraceae > Calendula > Calendula officinalis. The sequence goes on from OY970828.1 coordinate 37,541,575, forward strand.
CTAAATATAGGTCTATAAAGGCTATTTTTAAAAGTTTACTACCTCACTTTTTATTAAGGTTGTAAAAACCGGTCGGTGATGCTAATCGGTCGATCATCTTCAAAAGATTAAATGATCTTTACCGTGGTTAATTGGTTTCTATAAGGGTATCATTTAAAATTTTTATTTTAAATAAAAAACAAATTTCAAAAAATATTTTAATAACCTAACTAAATAAAATAATAAACATGAGAAAATTAAAAGTGTAAATAAAGATTTTGGTTATATTAGAGAATGCTCTCAAAATCAAAATAAAATGTAAAGTTAATAAACAGCTTTATCAAATCAGATTTTTTTGGATATACTTTTGGGAATTGCATTTGCATCGAAACATGCATATTTTGGTGAAAGGTAGCTTTATTGCTCTGCGCATGTTAGCTAGCCAGGCATCTATAGCTTGTCTTATTGGAAATAGTTCAAACATTAAATAATACGAGTAATTATAAATTATTATTCACGCTGATTGATTTGTATGTTATACCACATTGAAAAAGGTCTGCTTGGTGTTCGTGGGGTTTCTACATAAGCGTCTAGAATTATCATTTTACCATAATAGCATAAAAATACAATTCCAATTGACGTCATTAGTCTCGTTAAATAATTAAATACTAATATATAATTTAACCTTGTTTACAACTATCAAAAGTATTTTCAGTGTCTCTAGTTAATGAAGTAGTAGGTTAGTTTAATTTTTTGAAGATTTAATGCAAAACATAAAATGTTATCTATAAATATTAAATGGGTGTAGTTAATACATATTCTGATTTCGAGAAAGATGATTCTTACCAGCATGAGATGAAAAGCTAGTGGTTATAAAAGGGTATCTCGATGCTCACACAATCGTTACATTTATTATCGAGTCAAATAAAACATGACTTTTTTGGTTTTTCATTTTGTGGTCTAAAAATGACATTTTTGTTTTTATTTATTTATAACAAAATAGTATACATAAAAAAAGGATTTCACATAATGGTAAATATATGTGATATTCAGCAGTAGTATATAAGTATTTGCCATCCAAAAAACAAAATTCTATGAATTTTGCTTACGGTCCAAAACACTTTATTTTAGTGCAAATTAGATTGGAAATTATAGAAGTATCAATATCCGATATTAATTTATTTTCAAGTATTTCTTAGGGAGATAAAGTTGATTAGGTAAAAAAGTCAACCAAAAGTTCATTGACTTTCCACTGATTTTGCCGTTTATGTGTAAAGTAAAGCAAGAAGGCCTTTATCATAATCCTCTCACAATTGTTTGTATTTACTTAATTTTATTCAGCAGCACAAGTGGAACCAGACCGATACTGGGGGGACACGTGTTCAACCTCCGACATATCCATAACCCAGGGCCAAACATCTCCCTTGCCAAGTGGCATCCCAACCTACACCGTCCAAATCATGAACATTTGCTCCACCGGTTGCGACATCTCCGGCATCCACGTCAGCTGCGGTTGGTTCAGCTCCGCCAGAACCATCAACCCCATTCTTTTCAAACGTCTCAGTTACAACGACTGCCTTGTTAATAACGGAAACACGTTACTTAACGCCCATACCATCTCCTTTCAATATGCCAACACTTACGCTTACCCTCTCTCCGTTTCTTCCGTCATCTGTTGACGCTGCAGCGAAGATATATGCCACTTTGATGATGACAACTCAATAGAGCTTGCCAGATTCAGAATGTTATTAAATCAATAGTTTGATATATATTTGTGGTACACGAATAAATTGTTCTTTATTGAAATAAAGAGTATAATATATTTCATGTTTCATGTTTATATTGTTTAATATTTTAAATTATTATCAGGAAAGTGTTAGTATGTTATTGAATGCAATAACTCGAAACTGTCATTTTGGGTTTCTCCATGTCTCTATAGTCAATGTCTAATTTCATGACATAAGACCATGGTATTTTAATTAATTTTCTGTCACGCGTTAGTTTTATAAATATATAAAATAAAAACAAAGATACTAATATAAATATAAATACAATATCTATCGCGCCTACACTTTCGTCTGTGGCAATATTTGATGGTGGTCCCAATTTCAAACTACTATTTGTTAGTGACAAGACATCAATATGCCACTCTATTTGCTAGTGCCTAGCTCCAAGCCTCCAACACATGTGTAACATATGTGGTGACCAAACCCAATATGTCTACCAACAGTCGATGCTAATATGTCAAACCATATATAATATAATAATAATAATCTTTATATACAACAATTTAAAATAAACAGTATACCGATATTTTGAAATGAGAAATAATATTGTTACATATTATTTATGTCTATTAATTTGATCAAGACAAATGTCAAAATTAAATGATGGTACGAGCAAAGAGAATTATTGGACAATCTTCCAACACAAGATTTCATGTTTCGAACACACAACATTGACCTATATCTCATTTCCCAACACAAAATTTCTTGTTTTAAAAACACAACTTTGTGAATCAATATTTCATTCATCACAACTCTATTTTGGATATACACTTTAACTCATTGTGTAACTCTCATAAATGTGAACATAAAACTACCAACCAATAATAATAATAATTATATATAACAAATATACATATAATTATGTAGGTCTAAAGTTGACAGAGAAATCATATATATCACAAAATTTCCAAAAAAAAAACCATTTATAAATCATAGAATTGTAGTGGAACGATATTTTTGTAATACCATACCTCTGTTTGTAATATGCTGTTCTGAATCTGAGCTTTACTACGCGACTAAATTGTTATCGTGACAGTTTAATGATACTTCATTTATGTTTATTTTTTCTTTATTGAATTTTGCTATAAAATACAAACACGTGTTTGGTTTAATTGAGCTAGACTTGAGTCACACAAGTAGCCCAATTTAAACAACTTTATATTCATCAGTAAGCAAAATTTATTGGGCCTTATTTATGCGGCCCAAGAACATTTTACACCAGCTTACGTCATCGGCGTACCTTCACACACGACCACCTCGTAAGACAGTACACTTTCAAGATCGATCACACAATTATTCAAATCCAACACATATTATTAGTAAATCACCCAACAAATTATTTCAATCTCTGAACCCAAAAGTAGCTGCTTTTCTTGATTTCAATTCTGAATCTCACTCCAATTGATTCTTGAAGTTACCTCCAAAAATGAAATTAAAAAGACGAAAATCTCTACCGATTTCGCCAAAAAATTTGATCCTGTCTTGTTTAATCCTCACCGTGTTAGGGTTATTGCTACTCACCTTTATCTCCGGCGATGATCTGTCCCCCGGTACCCCCGTGTTGGCTTCACCGGAGCTGCATAATACGACGGCGGAACCTGCAACTACCTGTGCGACGGTGGAGGATATGGGAAAGGGAGCGGTTGATCCTTTTGGCGGTGGTGATTCTTGGAAAGAAAGCTTTCAAGTTCGTAAATTGATTCGAAATCATTTCGAGATTCAGGGTATGGAAATTCATAATCATATTTATAAGATTTATTTCAAGTTTTGATATTTTCAGTCAACGCTAAGTCAATCTAGATTCAATTTGATATAAAATCAAGAAATCTTGATGTTATTCTGTTCACTATAGATTCTAATTGGAAGTTGTTATAAAAAATGTTTAGTGTAATAGTGAATTTAATTATTTACACATATTTTTTTGTTTTGAATTTTTGATTCATGTATGAAATAAGTGTTTTTGGTTTGACTACAATCAAATCAATTAGCTCGAAAATAGCATTTAGTAAAGCAAAACCTGATAACCGGTCAACAAACTCGGTCAAACTCGGTAACTCGGTTAAAGCTCGGTCAATTTCTTCAAATTCGTTATATTTTTAAGAATTAGGGAAATTATATGTATAATATATATTTTTACAAAAAGTTATATACAAAATCCCAATCCGAGTACTCACCGAGTAACCGGGTACTCGCTACAAGGTCGTCGAACGAACGGGTAGCGAGTTCTGCAACCATGGCCTGATTCGAGGTCAACCGAAAATATACACCATAAGTATGTTATGTTAGTAAATGTTAACCCATACATAATGCTCATAAAGCTCAATAAACATTCTATTTGAATTTGAATTCAAATATAAATATTCGTTTTGAGCTTAATATTTTATAAACATAATTTTATTATAACATAACACATAAATGTGTTTTATTTATAACATTAGGAGCATCACGAGTTCGGCTACTACCTCCCGACCAATTTTGCAAGCATGGTTTTGTAATGGGCAAAGCGTCAGAAGCGGGATTCGGGAACGAAATGTACAAATCTTGACCGCTGCAGCACTTAGTATCATCCTAAATCGTTCACTAATAATCGGGCAAACGAGGCATATTGGTTCTTTCTTTTACTTAAATCTTTATTTATAGCAAACTCTAGAGGTGGAAAAGTGTGTGGGTCGGGTCGGGTTTGGTTTTGTTTTTATTAATTTTTTTATTATTGAAATAACAAATGCTTACTTTTGGAATCCATGTTTATTAGGGACAAGTATCCATTTGGGGAGTACATATCATATGCCAATTTCTCATTTACTTTAAAGGAAGTGAAGCATTTATGGAATAAGAACGATTGTGTTGGAAAATACGGGCGGAATCTTGTTATGCGGGTTGATGATTTTGAGAAACCTTCGGAAACAAACGTTCTTTGCAGTAATTGGCTAAAATGGAAGCACCCAATTATATGGTAAATATTACAATTTAATAAATAATTAAAGGGAAATGATAATGACAGTTCTAAGGGTTGTCAATAAGATGTCAAAACATGCATTAAAAAGTTATACGGTAGTTAATAACTACCCCTTGTATTTTAGGAATCATCCACCATCAATAAATCACAAACGTTTTATGCATGTAAGTACCCCTTAAAAACAGCCCAAAGGACTGTTATTAACAAAACACATAATTAGAGATATATATGAACAATTTTTTGAACTCGTGTGCCAGGTTTAAAGGTACAACGGATGCTGTGGCTGCTCAATTTTTCCTAAAAAACGTACATATTCAAATGAGGAAATCGGCATCTTATTTGTTTGGTAACACCGAGATTCTTCGTTCTAGACCCAATGTTATTGGCGAGCTGCTAAGAGTATTGATATCACCTTCACAAGATGTTAAAGAAGCCGTTGATTCGGCTATTAATGGAGGCCGTGATCCTCATATTACCGTGCATATGCGCATGCTCATGAATAGGTAATTCAGTAGTTTTAAAACGGGCGGGTCAGATGGGTTGGGTGATGGGCCAAAAAAAAGTTGGAGTGAAAATGAGTAACGTTGGTATGGGTTAGGTTGATCTGAATTCCGAATACATAAAGTCAAAAAATATACTGTTACAAAAATGACAGAATGTTTGATGGGTTTTGGAATGGGAATCGGGAATGGGAATCAAAGTCAATTAGAATGTTTGGTTTAAGGGGTTTGGAATAAGAAATGGGTATCAAATTGGTGGGTTTTAATAAGTGATACATTGTGAGTTTTATGATTTCTCAGATAAAAGATTATAATGGGGGTTAAAATGGATTAAAGTGAAAAGTGGAGGATGGTTCCATTCCTTTTGAATTAAGTGATATTAATGATGTTTAAAAATTAAAGTAAGGTAAAAAAGTAATTTCACTGTATTAAAATGGATAGTTAGTGAAGGATGAGTCCCACTTTTCTACCAAATATGGTAAATTTTAAAGTGTATCGCACTTATTGCGATACGGAAGTAGTAAATATTCTATAAAATAATCAAATATTTGATCTCCCCTACTTTTCTTTCAAACCTACATGTGTTCCTAAACTCATTTATAAACCAAACATACCCTTAGTCTTTATGTTGTGACACAATTATACTCTTCGTTTTTATAGGTCTCCTAGAGCCGTAACTGCCGTATTGAATTGCATCAAGAACACAATTGAGGGAATCACTCAACCCCGTGTCGTATTAATCTCCGACACACCATCTCTCATTAATGACCTCACGCCAAAACTTCACGGGTTCGCAGAGGTACATATTTTTTTTTGTTATAAACGACAATTTTAAATAAATATTGAATTTTAGGAAAATTGTTTTCCGTTAACGATCTTAAAAAAATGAACGGTTAGGTTCTTCATTTTGATTACAAGAGTTTTAAGGGGAACATTTCCGGTGGTGGGGCTTCTGGTGTCGGGTTTAGAGCGAAAGATTGGGGGCCCGCACCTCGATGGGTTGCTTTTGTGGACTTGTTTTTAGCCTCGCGGGCCACACACGCTGTAATCACGGGGGGCCAAAGACGTGTGGGGACCACTTATGCACAACTTATTGCAGCATTAGCCGCATCTTATCAACTTGGTAAACTCTTGTTTTGTGTTCTAATCGTTTGTTTTAGAGGTGGGAAAATGGGCAAGTGGGGTAAAGGGTAACTTTTTATTGAGGGTCACAAACACGTGTTTTCGTTTTTGAGGTTTATAAATAGTTAATGTGTTAAACAAGGAAAGTTTTGTACGTTAGTATGGGGTGTTTATGCAAATTGCAAAATAATAGTATTAAAATCTTCAAACTTCAAGGGAAAAATTGTAAATATCAAACTTGTTTAAGGGTGATTTTGAAAATTAATTATGAACAGTAAAATGAAATGCTTAGTGTATATAAGATACAATGTGACTTAAACATGGCTAGTTGGCTACACACATCTCATTTTTATGCATTTTTTTCTACGCCCTTTTATAAAGTTTAATATTTTGTTAGCTTATTTGCACTTATAAACGTGTACATATAATTGTATAACAAATGGTCGTACTTATTAATTTAGTACGTACAAATAAACAATGTATAGATCAGATTGTTACACCTTATTTTTACAATTTTATTTCTACTTTTAAGTTTATACAAATTTCATGTTTGTACATGCTTATACATGTGAACATCTAAAATATTGACCCGTCAAAAACAAAGTATAGCTAACCACAAATTGATCAAATAGCCAATTTTAGTTAATAGTAATATGTTTAGATTTCAATTTTTTCTAAAGAGAACTTATGTCATCACGATAATTTCAGATGAAGATGACGGTGGTCCAATGAATTTTTCATTCATCAGCAGTTTTCAGAACAATCTTTTGCACCGAGGGTTGCATAATCAAGTCGGGTGGGGTCACGCATGGAACCGATTTGCAGGCCCGTTAAGTTGCCATAGTCAGCCCAACCAATGTGCCCTCACCCCGGTTCTTCCTCCCGCGTGGTGGGACGGGTTGTGGCAGTCACCCGTCCCACGAGACATTCGTAGAATGGAAGCTTATGGGGTCAAACTCACCGGGTTTGGTACCGTTGATGAAAACCGTCTTCGGGTTTATTGTAAAGCTAGAAAAGCTACGGTTAAGACTATTTCGGTTACTCGTAAATGTGTTGGACTAAAATGCTCTTAAAAGACTAGTGTTTACTTATTATTTTTTCAAAAATGAAATTATATCTCCATTTTTTTAGAAAATATGATCTATTTTTATTTAGGATTTGTTAATTGAGTAATGGTATTTAGGCCTACCATTTAGACCTACTCATAGACCTACTCATTAGATGAAGACACGTGTCAAAATCAATGGATAATATTAGGAGAGAGAATTAGTGGAATACACATGTCATCCTATCAAGTGGGTAGGCATATGAGTAGGTTTAAATGGTAGGACTAAATATCATTGGGCAATAATCAAAGATGGTTCAAATGGTTTATGTACCATTAAGGATGCATAACTATTTAAAGGTGGTTAATAAAATTCAAAAAGATAATTTTTTATTAGTTAATTTATAATTACTTTGAAAAAATAATTCTTAGGCATTTTCCTTTTATTTATAGCAAGGCATTGAAAATTTTGAAAATGTATTTAAAATATTTTCTTAAATAGGCTACATTACCTATAATGAGTAACATTTTTCAGAGAAGTACTCGTATAGTCGTCGTATGCAGTAAATGAATAGTTTTATCATTATTATTCTTTTTTATTTTTTTGTAAAATGGTGTCTTTTTGTTTTATTTATAAATTGTTATTTGAATATTAGGTTTGATTTCACTCCAAAGTAGTTATGAGCATGTCACTGAAAAAACTAAACCGAACCGAAACCAAACGAAACCTTATCGAAATTGAAAACATTTAATCGGTTTGGTTTTCGGTTTTCAAAATTCATCATTATCGATTTCGGTTCGGTTTCTGGACCTTGCTCAACCCTACTCCAAAGTTCTCAAAACACCTAATATAGTGTTTTAAGTAATGCTATAATTATGTAAGTTTATAAATATGATATATATATATTTGTAAAGTGCTGCCACGTTCCTTGTATCCACATTTCTAAAGTTATTTTTTGTTGGTGTTTCAAATCAAAACACTGACTAGACGCTGCATATCCTTCTCTCTTTTGCATGCTTACATTACTCTTTCTATAACACAATCATCTTTTTTAAACTTTATTTTCTTTCTAATAAAAGATTAATTCCAAATCTAGGTTGGAACGTGACAGACGAAACCCTTTGTGATACTTTTTATCTTTGAGAAAAATATCCAGATTTTGCGCACAAGGTTGTTAACGTCGATAATGAGAATTGTGTTTGTTGAAGATATATTGTATATCATTCAACGCAAATTAAAATTAGGATTAACAAAACGTATTTTATTATAAGGACTCAAAGCTTTGTAGTTTAGTGTTATTGATATAAATTATAAGGTATTGTCCAATGCCCATGACCTAGGTCATGGTTCAAATCTCGAGCAAATGAGTAGATTATGTGCGTTTAAAAAAATATATATATAAGAGTATCTCCAATCATACTTTATCCATTACTTCAACTCTATATTTGAAGTTTTTTTTATCTGCAACCCAACGGTATCCTTAACTTCAAATATAGAGTTGGTTAAAAATCACTCTATATTTGAAGTAAGAGGATATGTAACCCTATCAATGAACCCCACATTACTTTGTAAGTGTATTTGTTAGTAAAGTGTGGATTCCACTAGTTTTAAAGGTTTGCTTTGTTCCAAGAACTACTTTTCTTATTGGAAAACACAGCGTTTGGTTATCGTATTGTTTATCCGTACAAAAAGCGTAGATTTTTGGCAAACAAATACGTCCGTAATAACCTACTTTCCAAAAGAAAAAGAAGTAGAAATCCCTCTTTTTGCCCATTTTCCATCGATAATACTTTGGTTCGTTAAAAAGAGTACATGTCTAACTTGGAAAACGAAACTAGATATTTTGACGATTGATATTTTTTTAATAGCAGAACACATACTAGGGAAGTGCATGAGGCGGTTTGGGCGGTTTTAATCTCAAACCGAACTCAATTCGCTAATTTCGGTTTCTATTAGTTTCATTTTTAGCTAGTTCTGCCCATTAACGGTTCGTTTCGGTTTTGAAACCGTATCAATCTTGTTTTCAAAACTAATACTTCATCCGATTCAAAATAAGTTATACACATTCCTTTTTGATGATTCAAAATAAGTGATATACTTTGAAAAATTAACTTATTTTTTGGAAACGGCAAATGAAATAACGGAAGCATACTCACAATTTTTCAGCGAGCAATCCGAGTTCGAGCTCCGCATAAGCGGGCAAACCCAGCCCCCAAGGGATTTCCAAGGAAAATTTCCCCATATGTGCCCGTTTGAGGTGTGAGTAAAATTACGCTAATGCAACGCTCCTAAAGGGATTCGAACTCACGACCTGCTAGGCTGGCCATCATTGGCGAAAAATTAACTTATTTGACAAAAAATTGTAGGACCCACACCCATAACTATTTTCTTTAACAAAGTGAAATGACTCATTTACACGTCTTTTTTATTTTTAAAAATCATGAACCTCACTTTATTCAAAAAGTGTGGGACTCATTCCCCACTAATCATCCAATTAATCTAATCTAACCATTTTTACAATATTTTACCTCAAAAACTATGAAACACAAAATGTATCACTTATTTTGAATCGGAGGAAGTATATAATTTCCGACAATAATCTTCATATTTCCAACATTACATACAAATTTGAGCAACAACATCTAATTTCTAACAATAAATTCAATATCTAATAACATATTTCAACACCGAATATCATTTTCAATCAAAAAATCAAAATATAATATTATGTTGTATCATATAATCATAATAAAACCATAATTTGTTGGTCGGTTTTCTAACGATACGGTTTCTAGTTAAAACCGAAACAGAACTAAACCGAACTCATCAGTTATTGCAAAATTTAGAACCGGACCAACGGTTTTGAAATGGTTTCGATTTTATCGATTTGATTTTGTCAGTTTTAATTGATTTGTTTTGGTTTTTATGCTCACCCTAACACACACACAATCTAAATTACTTATGAATATACATCGTATTGTCCACAACAAGATTGTAACCAATGACGTACATACTAATAAGGAACGCTTTTAACACTTTACATTTTACTAGTTTACAAGCTTTTTAGTTGACAATTGATCAATATGTCTACAGAAAATGCTTCACTTTATCAAATTGGTAACGTGTATGATCCTTATTGTTTTCCCAATTCAAGTGATCTGGAAGTTAAAAGGCTCGGTGAAACTTGAACGATTCTTTTAAACAAATGCACAAAATGTAGAAATCGGTATCTAATATAATTAAAATTCTAGACTTTATAGTACATGTTTAACTTATAAAACGACAAATTTCCTACACGATGATAAGAGTATCATCAACGTCTCATACTCTATCCTTGTTATCGAATCGTGACAATTCTAGCATTAGAGACGGTTTTTCAACGAACAAAAATGTTCAAAAACTTCCATTTTTCGACGTTACCTTTGTTTGAAGAAGTTTGTAAAACAAGTTAATTTTTTGTTTTTTTGACATTTAAACTATAATTAGCGAGCCTTTTTGCAACATGAAAGAGAATATTTTAAAAGCTATCTCTTAATTTAGTTTTATTATATACAACTTACTATTTAAATAACTTATTATGCTTTGACATCTAACCATTCTCATGATGCCACAAATGTGAAATCAGACAGAAGAGATGTGTATCGTCCTTTATTTATTTTCTTTCTTTTCTTTTCAAAAAGGGTATTCCATGGGGTTTGCCAAGCTTATACTCGTAATGTGTGTGATCTAATCATTATCGTGACTATTTTCAAATCATCCCCTAATTTTTACCTAGTAAAAGATTGAACTTATAACCTCTAGAAAGTCAATCGAGAACCCTAATTATCACTAGACCACCACCTGATGGTACATTATCAAGATGTCAAATTAAATTTGTTGTTTCTTCTTTTAGCTAATTTCTCATATTGTGGCCCGGCCAACTTGAAAAAAACAGAACAAACGATGACCCACCGGCACATGACACCCTTGAGTCACCAGCATAACGACCATTTGTTAGACTCCGACGATACGAAGGATGATTTTAGAAAAACTCATAATTGTTGTATGATATGAAAACCAATAATTTGACACCGTTGATACTTGATACTGAAAAAAGGAAAGTTTGATTGATCCAAACATATTGACAAATATTTCACATGAAAGCTTCAAAAACTGTGTTAGTCCCGTAATAGATGGAATATAACACCTATACGCTTTCACTGACCAATTTAAATTTATAGAGACACTCAACACTTTTTAAACTTTTCTTTATTAATCAATAATTGACACAATAAAGAGGCAAGCAGTTTGCGAAATGGCTAAGAACAAATCCCAACTAAACTGCTTGCATGTGATAGACAACAACAGATGTTATCTAAGACAAGTTTATGATCAACAAATGATCAAGAACAAGACCAGACACTTTCGTTGTACAGATTCAATTCTCAAATCAGACAACTAGAGTTAACTGGTAGTTTACACTCTGCTCAAAGGAATAAAGTTCTGGAGTAAATTCAACAGCGTGTAACCTTGTTGGGTGCACACCGGAATCGATCGTCTAAGTCCTCAATTTATATCATTGGGAAACGTAGAGCCAAAGAAATGATCGATCGATTCCACGTGTGAGAATTCCGCTGGTGCAGATGATATATCATGGGACGCGCACGACTAACGGAATTCTGACAGTACTTTCTGTCGTCTTGTGATCGCTGATATCTTCTAGAAGATTTGCAAGATATTCCCATTGTCAGCGATGCACAAACTTGTGCGTTACTTGTGTCTTTCTGTGATACTGAAGCTTCTAGCCTATGTGCACTTCTGGTGGCCATGAGTCTTCGGATACTCATGCTTCTTCAGATGGCCTTCAACTTCAGCGACATTCACTAAGAGTTTTGCTTAGAGAAGTATATGTTAAATGGTTCAACGTTTTGTCCATTGCGCTGAACCTGTTACACTATCTGATCTGTTGATCAGTATCTGAGTCCGCACGGGGAACTGATCGTTGTTTCAGATGGTGATCATATAGTGTAACTGAGTAACTGAAATCCGAACTGGTCAGATACAGTTACCCACAATCTGAGGAACAAATCCTCAGATTGTCTTCTAACTATTTGCCTTTTTGTCTTCATTAAATCTCCTCAGTGGGGGATGCTCTTCAGCGAACCAACATACTGATTGTTGGGAAAGTAAACTTTGTCCCGTTACAATCTTGAAGAGTTATTTCAAAACTTTACAACTGTTAAAAATATTATAATAGAGTAAAAAAAAAATCATATCCATGTTTCATGGTGAAAAAAATAAGTTAATGTCCATATACATTTGATAGTGGGTTAGTTCATGAGGCTTATGTAGTGTTAGAATATATTATGTAATAAAGTGTAATAATGTATTATTATTTAGTCAATAGGTTAATTATGATAGGACTTAATTATAGCCTTAATGAAGGTATTGTATTGTGTATATATGGTTGGCTAGTGTAATGAGAAAGGCAAGCATTAACATTTTTTCATGGTATCAGAGTAAATTGTGATCCTCCCAATTTTCTCCCACTTCCGCTCCATCTTCTGTTCGTGAACAAGATTCAGTGGTTTTTACCATTGTTTTCTAGTTCTTTCTTCTTTCTTTTCTTACACACTTTCTGTAATTGTTTTTTGCTTCTAATGGCACCCGATCCAATCCCCACCAACACTCACAAATTCCATCCCGCCCTTGGGGTGTCCAATAGTCGGAATCATATACCGATTAAAATCGAGTCCGACAACGTTCAATACTCGACTAGGGCAGAACTCTTAAAGATATGTGCTCGTTCGATGCAAGTCCTTCACCATATCATTCCATCCGAAAAAGCCACCGGTTATACACCCAAACCCGAGGACGAAATGTGGGTTACACTTGATGCTACGGTTTTAGGGTGGACTTATGCCACCATATCCACTGATTTAATCACCACGGTTATGGTAGCCGAATCAACGGCGATGGATACGTGGAATCGCTTACGGGATGTGTTTGAAGACAATAAGCACGCTCGAGCTGTGACTCTCGAGCAAAAGTTTTCTCACACCATGCTTGCTGATTTTGAAGGCGTCTCGGCCTATTGTCAACGTTTGAAAGAGCTTTCCGATCAACTCCGCAACATGGGTGCCGAGGTCTCTAATGATCGGTTAGTGCTTCAAATGGTTTCGGGACTTACCGATGCTTATAACGGGGTTGGAACACTTCTTCGCCAAAGCAATCCGTTACCGTCTTTTCAACACGCTAGATCAATGCTTACTCTCGAGGAAGTGGGTTTGGCTAAGAAGCAGGCGACGTCGTCTCATTCCGCCATGATCATGCCTGCTACCGATTCTCCCGACGGAGTATCTACCGGTTCTGCTAAGCATCGGGACAGTGCTTCGAAGAATAACGGTGTTCGATGGCACAAAAACTATGGCCGGAATCACAGTGGAAAAAGCAATGGCGGTGCAAATGGGGGCCACAGTCAGCGACGCCCTCCTGGCAGAACCCCACAGCCCAACTTTAATCCTTGGGCCCAATGGTATGCAGCCTCAAACAATTGGCCCAATCCCTCACAGTAGGCTATTCCCCCTTGTCCTTATCCGAATATGCCATGGGCTGGTTCCCCTCGCCCAAATAATAGCAGCAACGACATTCTGGGCCGAGCCCCACATCCGGCACAACAGGCCTTCCACACTGGTTCGGCATATGCTCCTACGGATATTGAGTCGGCAATGTACACTACGGGTCTAAACACACCGGCTAATCCTTGGGTTATGGACACCGGGGCATCGTCACACGTCACTGCCGATAAAGGTAAACTCCCGTCTCTTTTTAATTCGAGCATTAAAAATGGTATTGTTGTTGGAAATGGTCATTCTATTCCAATTTTAGGGTATGGACACACAAAACTTAAACCACCACACCCACCCCTTATTTTGAAAAATGTCCTATATGCCCCACATATCATCAAAAACTTGGTTTCGGTGCGAAAATTTACTAAAGATAATTTTGTTTCTGTGGAATTTGACCCTTTAGGATTTTCTGTGAAGGATTTTCAGACGGGGACACGTTTAATGAGATGTGATAGCCATGGGGATCTTTATCCGGTTACTTCCTTGAAGCCGACGAATAACAACTCTCATTTTGCTTTTTTATTTTCCACTTTATGGCATGATCGTTTAGGTCATCCGGGACCTCCGGTTTATGAGTCATTACGACAAAAAAAATCATTTCATGTGGCCCCAATAAACATTATTCTTTATGTCGTTCTTGTGTGTTAGGAAAACAAGTTAAGTTACCTTTTCACACCTCCCCAAATAATACGGTTGCTCCTTTTGATGTGATACATTGTGATTTATGGACTTCTCCGATTTTAAGTAATTCGGGTTTTCGTTATTATATTGTGTTTTTGGATGATTATATTAACTTTGTTTGGACTTACCCTTTGGCTAGGAAATCGGATGTTTACACCATTTTTGTGAAGTTTCATGCTTTTATTCGTACCCAATTTGAACGCAATATTAAAAATTTACAATGTGATAATGGCAAGGAATTTGACAACAAAAATATGCTTGATTATTGTCATAAACATGGTATTGGCCTTCGTTTTTCATGTCCGTATACATCTTCTCAAAACGGTAAGGCGGAACGCAAACTCCGGTCACTAAATAATGTCATCCGAACCCTTTTGTCTCATGTGACGGTTCCACCCTCGTTTTGTCCCTATGCTTTAAGTATGGCTACTTACCTTCAAAATGTTTTACCAAGTAAGGTTCTAAAATTTCAAAACTCGGTCCCTATTTTGTATAAAAAACAACCGGATATCTCAAACCTACGTGTGTTTGGGTCACTATGTTACCCTCTTTTACCATCTACCACTCTTCATAAATTTCAAGCTCGGTCAAAACCATGTGTTTTTTTGGGGTTCCCGGTGAAGGATTTATGTGCACAGTTAGTCAACCTATGATGATACATCCATGCCTACGAAACACTTAAGGGTCACACCGGTGAGTGCATGTAATACGAGCAAGTTATGCAATGATACTACGAAGAGGAATGATTCATAATAGTCATTATGAATCAGTTAAGTATTAAGTTAAGTTCAACTTATTACTAGATTAGTTTAACTAACTAATTAATACAAGTGTTTGTACATTTACTAGTTGAGTAAATATACAATATGTTAATTAAAGGTTATCCATGATATGATTTAAAGCCATTAAATCATATAGTAATTGGATAATATTGTTGTGTAAATTATATAAAGGTTATTATATAATTAATTATTAAAAGTATAAATACAAGTATATATTTCGTGTATATGGGTACCAAAATATATTAGTGTATTAATACTAGACATTTAATAGTTAAGTGCAACAATAATAAACTAGTTAAACTATAAGGGATGAAAGTGTAAAAGGATAAGTTCAATTAAGAGTTTAACCTTAATTAAACTATAAGGGCCCTAAGTGAAAGTCCTTCTATTATAAATAGAAGGCTTGGGGTTCCCTTATTGTTGTTCAATCTATCCCACACGAAACCCTCCCTCTCTAGGGAGATTTCGGCCGAAACTTGGAACCCAAGTTTTGGTGTTCTTCGTTCGTTCTTCGTGTTCTTCATCTATTGAAGAACAAGATCGTTGCAAGTGATCAACTAGAAGATCGCTCGTCGTCTTCATCATCAGTGGATCTATCTTAAGCATTAACCTAAGGTATGTTTCATGGAACACACTTTATTCTTCTCCTTTTGTACGATCGAATGAGAACACCAAGAACCCTAGGGTTCTTGGTGAGTGTTCGACGAACACACACAAGTATGTGTGTGTGTTCGAGTTTTTCGTACAAGGTTTCTTTCTTGTTAATCTAATCTAGATTTCCAACATCCCAATCCTTTAGGGTTTAAGGATTAGGTTTAATCCCACTTCCGCTTTTAGGGATTAAATCAGCTAGTTGGTTTTAACCGATCAAGAACAAGTTCATGTTCTTGGTCAGTATGGTCGAACCAAGTGTACTTGGAGGTTGACCCAAGTGGTCGATCAGTGTTATGAAACCCTTCAGTGGTATCGGAGCGTTGGTTTAGAAATCTAAACTAGATTAACAAAGGTTGTTTGTTTAATTTTAATTTTAAAGTTTTTATTGTTCCATCTTTTTTTTCCCTTCTCCTTAATTTTTGAAAAGGGTAAAGAACCCTAGGACCAAGCATGTTAAACTAGTTAAGTTTAATTGGTCAAAAGGATTCTAGAAAACCCTAGAAATTTCGAAAATTGTAAAGAACCCTAGGATCAAGAATATTAAACTAGTTTAGTTTAATTGATCAAAAGGCTTCTTTTCTAAACCCTAGAAATTTCGTGTACAAGGAAGAACCCTAGGATCAAGTATGTTAAACAAGATTTGTTTAATTGATCAAAAGGATTCTTTCCTTTTTCCCCAAGGTGTTCGAGATCTAGGAAGATCTTTAGGACCACGTATGTTAAACAAGATTTGTTTAATTGGTCAAAAAGATTCTTTCCCAATCCCTTTAGAATTCGAAATCTAGAAGGAAACTTAGACACCAAGTATATTAAACTAGCTTAGTTTAATTGGTGAAAAAGTTTCTTAGTATTAAGAATTCGAAACCCTAAAGAACCCTAGAACATTAAACTAGTTTAAGTTTAATAGTTTAGAAGAATTAATTAGGATAATAATCTAAAACCTAGATAATTAAACAAGTTTATGTTTAATAGGTTTAATTATTATTTTGATAGATTTATTAAGACTAGTTCTTTAAACCTAGTAATTTAGACAAAGTTTTATTGTCTATAAGGTTTAAATTAAAAAGTTTAAATAAATTTATTAAGGTTATAATCTATCTTAGAATTTAAACAAAGTTTATTGTTTAAATAGGATTGATCAAAATTAATCTTTTAATGAAATAATGTCTTTGATCAAGAAAGTCAAAACCCTAATTTTGATTGATCAAGAACAAGATTAGGGTTTAAGTAATTATTAATAGGGAATTAATAAGATTAAAAGAAGTGTTAATTTTTAAGTTCTAAAATTAACAAGGTGTATTTATTTATATGTATATATATAATAGTTTTTGGATTTTTAAATATTTAAAGAAAATGAATTTTAAAAGATAAAATAAGTTTATACGTATTTTAATTAGATTAAGTTAAATACATACGTATAAATTAGGTGTAATATTCTTATTAGAATGTTACAAGTTTATTATAAATAATATATATATATATATATATATATATATATATATATATATATATATATATATATATACGAATATATATTAAATACAAGATAAAATGGAACAATTAAAAAGATAATGTTATTTTGATCTTAAAGGATAATATTATAACTAGTCATTGTATAAAGTTATTATATAATTAAAACTAGAAAGTAAAAAGTTATGATTTCATCATAACTAGAAATTGTACAAGTTGAAATTATATGATTAACTAGAAATATACAAAGTTATATATTAAGGTGTATAAAGTTATAAGTTATTATAACTAGATAATTATACAAGTATAACATAAGTATTTTACAAGTCATGTAATATACTAGATTAATGATCAAGTAATAAATAACAAGAAAACTTTATAACCTATATTTAACTAGTTCAAGTTAAATGTAAGAAAGGTTAAACAAACTAAGAATTATTATATATAGTCTTTATATAATAGGTTTATTAGTTTCACCAAGTATAAACCGGTGATTGTGTTAGCTTAAGTTCCATCATGGTTGTTGGAGCTAGTGGGAGCTACACAAGAAAATCACAAAGTTTATAAGTGTGTCGTTAAGACATAAGTCTTGGTCGAATCTAGTAAGTCAAAACGAATGTTTAATTTTATTATTAGACATATGAAAAGCTAGGTGTGTTAAACTAGGTTTACGTTTCAAGTTCATGAATCATAAAAAATTTAAAAGGTTTAACATAAGTTTATAAGTTTTTCAAGTAATATAAAACAAGTAAGTTTTATCATAGATAAGGTTTTTCACAAAACCTAGTAAAACGTTTTGTACACCTCGTTTTAGGCATACATATAAGTCGCGCAATTCTTGAAACTATAAGTTTTAAAGAATAGTTTCTAAGCTTTAAAAAGGTGTCTTGTAGAATTCCTAAATTCACAAGTCACACATTTTAAACAAGGATTAAGATTGGAATAAAGGTTTAAGTTTAGTTTAAGACTTAAACAAACCCAAGAAAATCTTAGATCGAAGTATATCCACCTAATGGAACACCTCACTTGTTAAACGATATTCATATTGTAAGGATAAAGAACCTTAGATATGGATTCAAATCATTGCGAGTGTCAGGGTGCGTAAGGTTCTGTGATAATTGGGAGTCCCGGCGCAGAGCATCGCACTGTCTTAGATGGTCTGATCTACTTTGGTGATAATCGGGAGTCCCGACCCAAAAAGTACTTGAGTAGAATAAACATACTAGACTTTATTACTAACTTAGAAATGTACAATTAGATTGTACAAAGTTGTAATAAGTTATAAGTCTAAAGATTCTACGACCCCTAGGAATCGTGTCAAGTCTTGATACGATCGGTAAGGATGTTACCTACCAGAAACAGCATGTCTCGTCGGGAAGTGCCCAAACCTTGCGGCGAGAATGCGATATATGGATCCTAGGCCTAAAATATTAATTATGGGTTTATAATATATTTTAGAGAATGCTTATTGATGATTACTAATTAAACTGAGTTTGATTTGTAGATGGCAGCACAACAAACATAACGACACGTACCAACAATCTCTCACTACGCTTGTTTCTAGAAAAGGACGAATTGACCGGGTCAATGTTTCTCTATTGGAAGCGTGATCTTCGGATTATGCTTACGCATGAGAGAAAAAGGAAATGTCCTAGAAAGAGCAATACTAAGTACTCCTGCCGCAAATGCTAGAAATGAACCAGGATAAGTATATTACGCTTATAGGGTGTTCAAATATCGCAAGGTGGTTAAAGGATCATCGGTGAGTGCTCACGTCATGGAAATGAAAGAGCACATGGATCATCTTGAATGATCAGGACACCCAATATTGTTGCAGTTAGCAACAATAATGATACTTAACTCGTTGTTAGATGACTATAAGTCTTATGTAGTCAACTACAACATGCATAACATGGAGCAATACATTGTTGAGCTACATTCCGTACTCAAGACTACTGAGTTGATTTGGGGACCAAGTTGAAGAATGATCTCGTAGTAACCGATGATGGTAGTGATCAGAGAAATAGGCGAAGTGGAAAGGGAAAGGATAAAACCGATCCCAGCCACGGCGTGCCTAAAGGGTAATGAAGTCAAACAAAAGGTCTAGAAGGTGAAGCCAAGCAACGCAAGGACCGATAAACAGTTTCTTGGTCGTGGCAAGGGTCAAAGGGTAGGAAGCAATGCTTGCTCCTTAGTTAACTTGACCAACTTCTAGATGCTCGTTTTCTACTTGTAAAGTTTATTACGAGTAACTCAACTTTAGCAATCGTTTATTGCATAAGATGATGGAAAGTGAGATCGAGTAACATGAGATAATGATCCCACAAGCACCACGTTTTAATTCAGTATTTCTCGTAAGGATTCAGTATAACAATTTTCGGTTTTTAAGCTGTTTTGAACAAATTACATTTTTACTATCTTATGATAAATTTTCATTTTTTTAAGTGTATCATCATTGAATCCATGGTTGAATTATATTGGGTATGCACGTGTGTTGATTATACTAGTCAAGATTTATGACTAGATTATAAAGTCAAGTATTGACTTAATAATGATCTCATTGTTTATATTTGTTTGATTGTTGAATAATATGTTAGAAGTTCAAGGTACTTAGATACTAGTAATTAGAAAGTTTTTCTAATGAAAGTGTTTAAGAGTTTTATGGAACCATAAGGTTCAAAAGTTATTGAACTTAGTTAAAACATCTTAAGTAATAGTCATTACTTATGTTAGTAAGTTTGAAAGTATTAGTATAGTATGATTATATTGGATATAATCAAGATAAACTTTAAGAGTATTATTACAAGTTTTTCATACTTGTAATAAAGGATTTGATGAAGTCATAATTCCCTAATAGGAATAATTGGATATTCGTAAAATCCAAGTAAAATGACTTAGACATCAAATGAACTCTTAAAAGGGACAAACTATATTAAAGTATTTAAGAATTAAAAGGTATTATTGCAAGTCTTTTATACTTGTAATAAATACAGTATTTAATCAAGTCATGATTCCCTAATAGGAATAATGGATATTTGAGAAATCCAAGAAATGACTTTGGCATTAAATAAAGTTCTTAAAGAATACTAATACATTTAAGAATTGGAGGTATCATTTCAAGTGTCTTATACTTGTTAGATACAGTAATCAATAAAGGTCATGATTCCCTAAACAGAAATGTTGGATATTCGCAAATCCAAAGGATGATCTTGATTATTGATAGAATTCTTAAAAGATTAAACTACAACTTATTGCCTAGGTCAAAGTAGTAGTTTAAGAGATGCTTAAATTCTATAAAAGATAGTAGGAGCTATGACCAACATAATTCATTAAAGATATTAATGAATTTAGTGAGTTAGTAAGACATTAACAACAAGGTTTTACCAAGTCGTTAGCCAAAGAGTTAAGAGAAAAAATGATCATTTATTAGATTATTGCAAACCTAATAGCGTGATCACAAGTCTTGTGATTAGTTATTGCATATCTAATAGGTTGTTAACACTTCAGTGGATAACATAATCATTTAAGGAAATTTCTTTAACTAGTAAGAATATCTACAAATCAAGTAACTAAAAGAGGCTTTAGTTACAAGAAGAATTTTATGAATTCAAGAAACTAAGGAGTTAATTTCCAATCCTCCTATGTTTACCGAATTGCATAAAAGGCAAGACTAGAATATGTTCTAGATTGTTGCAAGAACAAAATCCAGCAAAGGCAAAAGAAATACTCCCTCCGTCCCACAAAAAAGTTCCCATTTCCCTTTGGCACAAGATTTTAGGTGATAGTTAGTGGTGGGGTCATTGGTATTATTTTGATTATAATATAAGGTTGGTTTGGAGAGAGAAAGATAATTAGTGGATATCATTGATGGGGTTTTTAATAATAATAGTATTTTATTGCGTGGAGCCCACCACATGTGAGAAATGGGAACTTTTTTGTGGGACAAAAGCTTTAGGAGAAATGGGAACTTTTTTGTGGGACGGAGGGAGTAGTATTTTTCAAATACTTGTCTTATGTCTTTAGTTTAATAGAAATGACTGGTTTAGTGATAAAGTTACAATTAAGGTTGTAAAAGTCATTAAGCAATCAACGTAAACAAAAGGAATAAGTAATGATCCAGTAATAATTCGGTATCTATGTCCAGTGAGGAATACCACTCGAGTTAGAATAATTTTTATTCAGACTTGGTATGTTTTATAATATCCATGAATAAAAGTCTTTTTATTCAAAAAGGTATAAATCCTTGACTACTCGTCTTGGTGGGAACCTTGATGGGACGTTAACGTCATCGCGGTATTTGGTGGTAGATTCGAAGTTCTTCGAAGATAGCTACACAAGTTTTGTGTAAACCAAATATCGGTGATATTCTGTTGGAGCTCAACGAATATTGGATTGACCACCATGACAATACGTCGTGGTTGAAAAGTTCAAAAGTATTGTTCACTAGGATTGTCCTTAAGCCTGAGGTATTTGGTTTAGGATGCAATGACTAATGTGCTTTGGTTCGTCTTAGACAATTCTGAAAAATGTTTGTCATACGAGGCGATACTGGATACAAAGGAAGTTGTATTTTAAATCGAAATATAACAAGATGGTAATTGCACCTCCTCTTTAGGAAAGATATTTATGGGTCCTTTGTGTTGAAATATGCTTCACGCGTATAACATATAGTTATATGGCTAGTAGTTTGTGAGCCTAAAGGGTCACACACTTAAACACTTAACACCATAAGATATATAGTGTAATTAGGGTAATTACATTATATATTAATATAAGCTACATGCTTGTATATAAGTTTAATATTAAATGTTAATATTGAAACCTTATTGTGAGCAAACTAGAAGGAACAAAAGATAAGGACTTGTGTGTAAATATAGATCAATGGTTTATGGAAATTATTAATGGGAATTATGGCACCATTATGGAGTGTAAATGGCTCCATAACTCCCTCTCTTGCCTTGCTTGACCATGGCACACACACACACACACAAACATCCATCTTTTGCTTCCATTTGCTCTAAGAAAGAACTAGCATTTTCAAGTTGTGTTCTTGCAAGTGTTGTGTGGATCATTATTTAGAGGTATTCTCCTTTAGAATACTTGGTTTCGGTCAACATCTCCATCCATCCGTTCCACAAAGATCAAAGGCTCCAAGGGTATGAAATGTTCTTCCTAACTCTTTGATTTTGATTATAGTTTGATTGTATGATTAATATCAAGATCCGTTTATGGTGATTTAATTATTTCCGCTGCCTTTGTTTCTTGTTTAAACCGAAAATCACCAATAGTGGTACTCACGAGTCATTATATAAATCATATAATTAGCTAGATTTTGTAAAAAGTGGCAAAAATCAATCTTTTTTGATGTAAAAAACCTACCGATCGGACATGAAAAAACCGTAAGGTTTTTTTGATTTGAAATTTCGGTTTTTTAATTAAAAAGTGGGTTAAAATTTGTTTTTTTGGAACCCAATTGCCATTATTACAAAATCATATCAAAAAATTAATCTAGTTTATTGAATTTTTTTGATTATTTGGCTTGTAATTACTTGTTTAATTTTGTTATTTGATATGGCAAAACATGTATTTTTGCCATATCCCAAGCCAAAGCCTTGTCAATTGTTGCTTGTTTGTGCAAACCAATGAAAACCTAGACCTTTGTGAATGAATGTGTTGATTGTTTGGTTGTTTTGGTTGATTTGGGAAAAGCCGTGTTTTTGGCTTAAATTGTTGTAATTTTATTTCAATTTTTCTTTTATTTTTGGTGCCATGTTTTGGGGAAAATTTCATTGTAAAAGTAATTAGAATAGTGGTATTTTATTTCTTTGTATGTTGTAATTTGTTGACCAAAGATGGAGAGAAAATGAGGACAAAACAACAATTTTCGGCACCTCCTGCGCAGCTGCACGAAAACAGACTTTCCTGGAGATTGGCTATTCCGTTGGACCTGAAACCACCGCCAAATGTTCCGCAACTCAGAGACCTAGAACTTTACAGAAGGCGGGGAAGACCACCGAAGATTCCTTCAGTGATTTTTCGGTCCTTGAAATCAGTCTGAAGTTTCTGGCAGAATGTATTTTTTCACAAATGTTGGTTTCTACTTGCCCATGAATGTCATGAGGGCAAGTGGGAGCCCATTGGGTTTATGTAGGCCCGTTTGGGTTCATGTTGACCCGTCCCTAGTTCGACCCTTCGATCCGTCGTGATGACTCACGTGACCGAACCTAGGATTTCATCGGTCGAGGTTTGCACAAAATTTGTTGCATGTTTTATTTATGTTTGTGGTTGTTTTCTTTTATATTAGATACAAGTAATAAAACAATTAAAATATGAGTTTAGACACAAACATTAAAACATCCAAACCTTTTATCATCTATGATTACTTGTTAATCATCCATGATTAACCTTTAATCTAAAATTGTTTTGAGATTAAACTAAGTTTAAATACGATTTGAAACTTAACCCCTAATAAACGCTAAATGTTTTTACCGTTTATTAAACGACTTATGAAGTGGTATGAATGAAGTACATGATTCGTTCATATCTTAATAAAATTTTATTAATTAAAACATACCTAAAATTTAAGTCACGCCAATCGGTTGAAATCACTTGCTTCTATTTTTGAATTCACGTGAGACGTGGTATGAATTTAGATCTGAGGTCATTATTCTCTACGCGTGAGACCTAGATCTATTTTGACATGATTTCACATTGGATGACTTAATCGAGTTAACGGTGAGACCTTGACTCGAGGCGAAGATGCGACAAACATGCCACTTGACCCTAGATGCTTGTTCACTAGGTGCCATGAAGTCTCATACCTCTAAGAGTTGCACTTGTAATGCAATTGTTGATCGTCACTACCTATTGGATCTATCATCTCTAGCAGATCAACTGATGCGGTGATAGAAACTCAATGGGATCTTAGCTTTTAATTAAAATTAATTGGGTAGTTAATTGATTAAAAGAAATTATTACTGAAAATACTATTTTTTGAACATTGTGTGTTATACAGATAACAACAACAAATCAAAACCTAAGTATCTCCACTCTAAAACCAGTTCTTGAAAACTGAAACTGACTAATATCAACTTTATCGACTGATATCGAACTCTAAGGATTGTCCTTAGAGATGAGAACAAGTTGATACACCTATAAGAGGCCTTACCTGAGGCACCTCCTGCAAATGCTTCTGCTGCTGTTCGTCAAGCCTTTATCGAAACGTTTTAACGAACACCAAGAAGTCGTTACTCCTATGCTTGTGAGCATGAACCCCGAGATCCGAAAGAACTTCGAGGAACTCACAACATATGACACGATAAGCGAGTTGAAAATGATATTTCAACAACAAGCAGAACATGAACTGTTCAAAACAGTTAAAGCATTCCACGCTTACAAGCAGGCTAGGCCAATCAAATAGCACTTATATCTTGAATATGAAAGGCTATATTGATCAAATGGAACGTCTTGGTTACCCATTGCCACAAGTTCTTGGAATGAGCTTGATTCGTACCTCACTTTCCAAGGACTATGACCAGTTTGAAAAGAGGTTTAAAAATACATAGCATGGGGAAGACAATTGGTGTATTACATGCTATGGTAAAACTGGTTGAGCAAAGGTTACCCAATTCTTTTCTAGCAATCAGGGAAGGTAAATCGCAAGCACAAGGCAAGAGTCTAGGTAAGGGTAAGCTAGTTTACGATTCCCCCACATGCTAAAAAGGAGCACCCTACAAAGGATATCTCTTGCCATCATTGAGATGAAACCGACCATTGAAGGAGGAATTGTCCTGCCTACTTGGCAGAGTTGATGAAGGACAAATGTGTTCTGGCTAGCACATTAGGTATCTTCATTATAGAACTCTATACTTTTACTAATGAATCTTGAGTGTATGACACTAGTTGTGGAACTCACATTTACACAAATGTGCAAGATTAAAAGTAAAGTATAAAGCTAAAATAATGGAAGCTGTGATCTCATCCTTCCTAATGCGTTAATTATTGTTTTGAACAATAGTGAATTATGCATTATTTAGCTTTATCGTTTGTTGAATAATGATTTATTCAAACTATTATGGATTATGATATTTTCTTTTAGGAATAACAACATATTTTATATCTATTCCTTGTAATAGTATGCTTGAAATTGATATGCATGATCCAGATTCAAACGATAGTTCTATATAGAAATGTAGCACTCAAGAATCCAAAACGGGTTGGATTCCATCTACCTAGAGCATTGTCATCTTTTCCACATAAACAAGAAACGTATTTTGACACTACAACACGAAGGGCTTCTTAACAAATGATTATGAATCATTTAAATGCCTCTCTTGTATATTATGGAAAGATAACAAGAAAGCTTTTCTCCCATGTTGGCGAAATAGCTAAAAAAAATCTACTTGGACTCATACATACTGATGTATGTGGCCCTTTTAGAACTAAGACTAGGGAAGGTGTTACCTACTTTATCACTTCCACTGATGATTTCAGTAGTTATGGTTATGTTTACTTGATTAAACATAAACATAAAATCTTTGAAACGTTCAAAGCTTTCTCAAGTGATGTATAAAATCAACTCGTCAAGACAACAAAGGATTTCCGTCCTAATCGAGGAGGAAAGTACATGAGCCAAGAGTTTCAGGATCATCCAACCCAACGTGAGATTGTCTCACAATTCTCTCCTCCATACACTCCACAAGATCATGGTGTGTCTGAAAAGAGATATCGGACCCTGCTTGACATGGCTCGATCTATGATGAGTCCTACTACTCTTCCTCTATCCTTTTGAGGGGCATGCACTGAAGTGTGCTGCTCGAATACTTAATATGGTTCCAACCAAGAGGTTAAAAAGACACCATATGTAATATGGCATGGCAAAGTCCCTAATTTGTCTTACTTTAAGATCTGGGGTTGTGAGGATCTCGTGGAACGAGACATGCCGAACAAACTTGAGCCCATATCTATCAACTGTATCTTCATTACTATTTTACTACCCACCTGAGAACAAATTGTTGTTGCTCGGTATGCTGAGTTTCTTGAGAACAGTCTCAATTCACAAAGCAAATGAGAGCACTATAGACTTTGACAAGATTCAAAGCGAAGATGCACAACCTTCTGGTAACACTAGCAAATATCATTATGAGGTTGGACATATAGATGTTGGACCACAGAATGATGTTGTTCCCATTCGTAGGTCCGCAAGGACACCTCATGCACCTGAACGATATAGATTTATGTCGATGCTGAGGGGCAAAGTTTCGAGGATCATAATGAACCCCCTAACTGTCAAGTTGCATTACCGAATTTTGAATTCGAAAAATCACTTGAAGCTATGAATGCGAAAATGAAATCCATAAGAGACAATCAAGTTTTGAATTCAGTTGGTCTTTCTCAAAACAGTAAGACTATTGACATGGATGAAAATATACACACCTATAAAGCTCTTGTAGTAGAAAAAGGTTACACTCAATTCTACGAGATTGACAATGATGAAACCTTCTCGCTCGTTACTATAGACGTTAGGATTCTTATAGCCAAAGTAGTGTACTATGACTATGAGATTTGGTTAATGATGAAATAAAACGTTTGTTTCACTTAAAATCCAAACTGAGCATGTGTATATATGAAAGCTAGTGGGAGCATTGTCATTTCTCAAATCATACATGTTGATGACATGTCACTCATGTGAAACGATATACCATGGCTACAAGATGAAAATCCTAGCTTGGAAATGTTTTGACATGAAGGATTGTAGAAATACGACACACATACTTGAAGTTAAGAATCTATTGGGATAGATCAAAGCGGTTGATTGGTTTAAGTCAAAGTTCTTACATTGACAAAATTCTAAAATGGTTTAGAATGAATGCTCCCAAACGAGGAAGTCCTCGTATACAACACAATGTAAACTTGAGTGAGACTCAAGAACCTTCCACACCTGATGTGGTGAAGCGAATGAATGTAATCCCCTATGAGTCGGATATTCCATTCATCATGTACGCTGTAAGAAGCACTAGGCCAAACGTAACGTCCTTAAGGGATCTTACTAGAAAATGCCAATAGAATCCACGAGAGAATCACTGGATTACTGTTAAGAACACATTGAAGTATTTTTGAAATACTGGATATATGTTCCTTGGTTATGATTGAGATACCAAACTGAAGCTAAGTATACTTGCTATACTTATGATAGTTTTGAAATAGGCCGTGATGACGCTAGACCTTATTTACGAAGGTTCACTACATTCGAATGATTAATCAAGATATGTGAAATTCGTACTCTTAAAGTTCAAACAGATAACTAACTAGCTGACACTTTATCGAACTCAATGTCTTGTGCCAAACATATTGAATATGAATGGAACATTGGACTTCGACAAGCTATTAGTTTCATGTAAATCTGTTTTTGTATTTGGATAATGGAACATTGAGCAGTTTTTATTGGAATAAATTGATATATTTGATATGATCATTTTTATATGAATATCTACTGTGTTCTATATTTGCATGTTTATATCCATGAATATTTACTGCGTTTTATATTCTAAATTGTCCATTGTCATATTAATAATATGGGAATATTATTAAGACAAATCTGAGGGCATTGATGACATTATCTTAGTATGACTAAGGATGATGAAATCAAACTCACATGTTGTTCATATTGATGCACAATTGGACTGACCCAACCTATGAGAAATCACTTCCTGGATTTATGTCACAAGTGAATCTCACAAAGCCTTTGTCACTTATCCTCTGACTTGAGATGCAAGTTGGTTTGTGTATGTAGAGGGGCAAACTTTTATATGGTTAAACGCTGACCTGAATAAGGCTGCTATAACAACCATTATCAGGTTTGTCATTAAGCATATGACAGACACGTGCAGTCAACAAAGAATTTGTTCCTCCACGCATGTGGATTAGATACTACTCGGCCCCTCGATGATTTGAATAGATGTATGTGTGGCCACACCCAAAAGGTAATCAAGATGAATCTTGATTGGTTTTGGTAATCTACTTCAATGTATAGATCGAGAAACAAAATCGTTGAAATTTTAGATTGACATTAATCCTTGTCTAAAATTCAACATAGTATCAGTAACAAAAGGATAACTGCTCAAAAACTTTGAACAAAGATTTTATGAAATTCCTCATGTACTTCTAGGGGCATTGGCGGGTTGCTAGACTCTAACCTTTGCTTGTATAACTACTTGATATTATCACGTGCGCAAGTGGGAGCTGTTGGAATATGCTTCACGCGTATAACATATAGTTATATGGCTAGTAGTTTGTGAGCCTAAAGGGTCACGCACTTAAACACTTAACACCATAAGATATATAGTGTAATTAGGGTAATTGCATTATATATTAATATAAGCTACATGCTTGTATATAAGTTTAATAATAAATGTTAATATTGAAACCTTATTGTGAGCAAACTAGAAGGAACAGAAGATAAGGACTTGTGTGTAAATATAGATCAATGGTTTATGGAAATCATTAGTGGGAATTATGGCACCATTATGGAGTGTAAATGGCTCCATAAACTCCCTCTCTTGCCTTGCTTGACCATGGCACACACACACACACACAAACATCCATCTTTTGCTTCCGTTTGCTTTAAGAAAGAACTAGCATTCTCAAGTGGTGTTCTTGCAAGTGTTGTGTGGATCATTCTTTAGAGGTATTCTCCTTTAGAATACTTTGTTTCGGTCAACATCTCCATCCATCCGTTCCACAAAGATCAAAGGCTCCAAGGGTATGAAATGTTCTTCCTAACTCTTTGATTTTGATTATAGTTTGATTGTATGATTAATATCAAGATCCGTTTATGGTGATTTAATTATTTCCGCTGCGTTTGTTTCTTGTTTAAACCAAAAATCACCAATACTTTGACATGATGGGATAACTGGAAAGTGCATGTAGATGCCCAAACGAACTGATTTGTTCTTTGTCGTTTATCACAACAGTTTGAATCAAGAAGTCATGAAATGATCTCGAATACAGGAGTTGATAATTTCTACCATGCTCGTATTCGTTATCACAAATATCGTGCTGCAAGGGATAAGCCTAACATAGTTTCCCAAGAAGTAGAGACAGAGTGTTCTTTACTAGGAGACGCTATTAAAGAGTTTTTCATAAACTATACCTGGGTTACGTAAGCTGTTTTTATGGGGTTGGTTACCTACATGCCCATCTAGAAGGCCACTATAGGTCGTATCATTAAGATAAAGGTTACGAACTTGCACAAGTGAGAGTCTGAAGGATTTATGTGCACAGTTAGTCAACCTATGATGATACATCCATGCCTACGAAACACTTAAGGGCCACACCAGTGAGTGCATGTAATACGAGCAAGTTATGCAATGATACTACGAAGAGGAATGATTTATAATAGTCATTATGAATCAGTTAAGTATTAAGTTAAGTTTAACTTATTACTAGATTAGTTTAACTAACTAATTAATACAAGTGTTTGTACATTTACTAGTTGAGTAAATATACAATGTGTTTATTAAAGGTTATCCAAGATATGATTTAAAGCCATTAAATCATATGGTAATTGGATAATATTGTTGTGTAAATTATATAAAGGTTATTATATAATTAATTATTAAAAGTATAAATACAAGTATATATTTCGTGTATATGGGTACTGAAATATATTAGTGTATTAATACTAGACATTTAATAGTTAAGTGCAACAATAATAAACTTGTTAAACTATAAGGGATGAAAGTGTAAAAAGATAAGTTCAATTAAGAGTTTAACCTTAATTAAACTATAAGGGCCCTAAGTGAAAGTTCTTCTATTATAAATAGAAGGCTTGGGTTTCCCTTATTGTTGTTCAATCTATCCCACACGAAATCCTCCATCTCTAGGGAGATTTCGGCCGAAACTTGGAACCCAAGTTTTGGTGTTCTTCGTTCTTCGTTCGTTCTTCGTGTTCTTCAAGTATTGAAGAACAAGATCGTTGCAAGTGATCAACTAGAAGATCGCTCGTCGTGTTCATCATCAGTGGATCTATCTTAAGCATTAACCTAAGGTATGTTTCATGGAACACACTTTATTCTTCTCCTTTTGTACGATCGAACGAGAACACCAAGAACCCTAGGGTTCTTGGTGAGTGTTCGACGAACACACATAAGTATGTGTGTGTGTTCGAGTTTTTCGTACAAGGTTTCTTTCTTGTTAATCTAATCTAGATTTCCAACATCCCAATCCTTTAGGGTTTAAGGATTAGGTTTAATCCCACTTCCGCTTTTATGGATTAAATCAGCTAGTTGGTTTTAACCGATCAAGAACAAGTTCATGTTCTTGGTCAGTATGGTCGAACCAAGTGTACTAGGAGGTTGACCCAAGTGGTTGATCAGTGTTATGAAACCCTTCACCCGGATAACCATAGAGGGTATAGGTGTTATGACATGCTTTCTAAGAAAATCATAATTTTTCGTCATGTCATTTTTGATGAAACCAAATTCCCTTTTTCTAATTTATCCCCTCCCCCTGAATATACATTTTTGGATTCTACCCACAGTGACTATTATCGACATCACATGCAACAGGCAGCCCAACAATTACCTATGGAGACTAATTTTCAACAGGCCCAACCTCCTTCACCTTTGGCCCATCAGTCCCCATGTGGTGCACCTACAGCCCAGCAACCCCACTCTCCACCTTCGGCCCAACAGCCCACCCTTTCTCTACCGGCACAACAGCCCACCCCTTCTCCGCCGGACCAACAACCCACCCCATCTCCGCCGGCCTAACAGCCTACGTCGGCCCAACAGCCTCCGTCGGCCCAACATCGGGCTATTCCTCCTCCCACAGCCCCGGTCGCACCTCCACCCCCCACGACCAAACCCGTTACCCGAAGCCAAAATGGAGTTTTTAAACCCAAAACTCTTTTTAATCTCCACACACAACCAAATATCTCCCCTATTCCAAAAAATTCGGTCCTTTCCCTTAGGGATCCTAATTGGAAAATGGCCATGGATGACGAATATCGCGCTCTTGTTAAAAATGAGACGTGGGTTTTGGTCCCGCGCCTACCTAATGTTAATATTATGCGTTGTATGTGGATTTTAACTCATAAAAATCGTGCTGATGGTTCTTTTGAGAGGCATAAAGCCCGTCTTGTAGGTGATGGGAAGACTCAACAGGTTGGCATTGATTGTGGAGAAACGTTTAGCCCGGTGGTCAAACCGGCTACTATTCGCACGGTTCTTAGTTAATCTCTCTCTAACGCATGGCCTATTAGACAACTTGATGTTAAGAATGCATTCTTACATGGCAAGGTAAATGAAACAGTCCACATGCACCAACCCATGGGATTTCGTGATCAGATCTATCCCAATCATGTGTGTTTGCTTAAAAACTCGCTATATGGGTTAAAGCAAGCCCCAAGGGCCTGGTACACACGGTTTGCGGATTTCATCTCGGGTATTGGTTTTACTAACAGTATATCCGATAATTCTTTGTTTATTCTTATACAGGGCAACCAGCTGGCTTATCTCCTATTATATGTGGACGATATTATTCTCACCGGCTCATCTGATAAGCTTCTTGATCAGATTATTTCGTCCCTTAGCTCGGAATTTGCAATGAAGGATTTGGGTACTTTGAGTTCTTTTCTGGGTATTTCGGTCACAATCAACCGCATGGTTTTTTTTTGTCTCAATCTACGTATGCTACGGATATCATTGCTCGAGCTGGCATGTCCGTGTGCAAGCCGTCAGCTACACCTGTTGACACCAAACCCAAACTCAGTGCCACCTCCAGCCCTCCGGTTTCGGATCCCACATTGTATCGGTGTTTTGCGGGTGCACTTCAGTATCTCACGTTCACTCGACCTGATATATCGTACGTCGTTCAACAAGTGTGTTTATTTATGCATGATCCACGAGAGCTTCATATAGCCGCACTCAAACGCATATTACGGTATATACAGGGCACAAAATCGTATGGTTTACAATTATCGAAATCGTCACACTCCTCTCTCATGACTTATACCGATGCCGATTGGGGAGGGTGCCCGGATACTCGCCGATCCACTTCAGGCTATCGTGTCTATCTTGGTGACAATTTGAATTCGTGGTCCGCTAAAAGACAACCGACGTTGTCACGCTCTAGTGCTGAAGCTGAGTACCGCGGGGTTGCCAATGTCGTAGCCGAGTCGTGTTGGCTACGGAATTTGTTGGTTGAGCTTCATTGCTCTATTCAAAAAGCAACAATCGTCTGTTGTGACAATATTAGTGCGATTTACTTATCCGGAAATCCAGTCCAACATCAACGTACTAAACATATTGAAATAAATATTCATTTCGTTCGGGAAAAGGTTGCTCGCGGTCAGGTCCGGGTTCTTCACGTCCCATCTCGGTATCAGATCGCCGACATCTTCACTAAAAGCTTACCATTGGTCCTATTCAAAGACTTTCGCGACAGTCTCAGCGTTCGTCAATCTTCCGTTTCGACTGAGGGGGAGTGTTAGAATATATTATGTAATAAACTGTAATAATGTATTATTATTTAGTCAATAGGTTAATTATGGTAGGACTTAATTGTAGCCTTAATGAAGACATTGTATTGTGTATATATGGTTGGCTAGTGTAATGAGAAAGGCAAGCATTAACATTCTTTCATGTAGAGATGGTAGAGCTGTTTAATTTATGTTAAAGTCGTTTTTAATAACAAATTTTCATTTAAGAAATAAGCAATATTTAAATCTAAGACAAAAAAACAATATCTAAAATTAGATAACCAAAATCGTAGCAAAAAATCTTTCAAGATCTGCAAGAAAAAAACCACGAAAAGAACATTAAATCTATATTACTTCCGTACTATGTTTTCCTTTTTGTCTTTTTCCGGTGTATTAGTAGATGCATACTTTGACACGATAAAATTTCTTTTCAAAAGGGGGAAAAGGCAATAAAAACGTTAACACCACCACTATACCTAACTATGGGTTTTTAAAGAACCATAATAATATATTTGAAATATTTATTGTACATATTTAACAATTAGATACAAAATCTATTAATTAGAAGTGGCTCTATAGGTTTCCAAATGAAGAACTGATGTAGAACTGCAAATATATATAAAGATTAGAATCCGTTCATTCAAATGAATACCAGATCAATTTAACACAAAACGCGTTGATTCAAAAGAATACCGTGAATTGGTCTTCAAAAGTTGTTCAAACACAAGAACAAAATTCGGGAGAGAAAACTCAAAGTTTGCAAAATCATTAACTGATTATTCCATATGACAAAATACACTTTAAATATGGCCTAGATTTTCGAATGAACCTAAAACGACAAACGGGCCAAAAACTGGACCTAAACAAAGTTCGAAATTTTAACGAAAAAATACAAAAACGTAAATAAAGTGTCTAAAACAAGGCTTTTTGGGCCGGGAAGTTGGGTAAACCGCCTAGAGATGTTTATCTCGTCGTAGCCCGTCTCGAGCTTCGATTTGGTTACTCATGGGCTTAAAACGGACAACCGAGCTGAAAGTTATGCCTGTTTTACTACAACCCTTTTTCTCACGCGATTGTGTGCCTCAAGAAACAAAATGGTCCGTTCTTCTATTGGGTCTGCATCAATAACAGACAAAAACATTTTTTATTTTTATTTTTTAAACGACACCCTAATCTAGTGATCATTTGCTTATAGTAGAACTTGAACCCATAAGCTATAAGTTATTGACAACACTTTATATTTTACACCAATACCACTAGACTACAAGCCTTGGGTACATATATACACACATGGATATATATAAAATTTATCTAACAACTTGTAGTCTAGTGATATTAATTTTTGCCGTTGTCCATTACCTAAAAAAGTTTTTTTTTTTGGTCAGATTTAGGAGACGTTAAAGAAAAATATAAATAGAATTTAAAGTGAGTTTTTTTTTTTTTTTTTTTTTTTTTTTTTTGTTTGTGAAGTATTTAAATTAACGAGTGATCATTTTTCAAATTCATTGCATCCTAGTTTATTAGCTTTCGTTGCAAACTAATATTATCATTTTTCTGAAGCTTACAAAAAGAAGTTGAGAGATTAAATGATGTTGAATTCAAGATAATCCATTGTGATTTGCTAAGAAATTGAAGATCAAGTGTGTGTATTGTGTGTGTGTTCTTGAGAGAGAGATTGAGATGGAGCTTTCAAACGTATGTTTCAATAAGTGTGGGAAAAGCTTCCAAATCAAGTCAACATACATGTATATATACCTCCTACCACTTAACACTACAGGTAGTTAGTTAACAAGATTAAAGGTCAAAACTAGTTACAAAAGTGGTCCTAACAATCTCCCCCTTTTTGAGCTTTAATACGTCATCCCAGTCTTCCGACTTCAGTTTCTTCTCATAGTCTGTCTTTGGCAAGAAAATGTTTTCTGAATTTCAAGAACAAAATATTGCAGAAATCTAGAAGTTTCAGATACTCAAAGAAAATATGTTTTTCGTTGAAAATGTTTTGAGAAAGGAAATCCAATAACTGATTTACTAAAGTTTTGAAAATTCGGGAAATGGAATATCAGTTAGGTAAGGATTTGTCTGGGATTTCAGATAATAGAGAGGTTGTTTTTGGAATTTTGTGGTAGAGTATTTTAGTGAGGATAGAATGATGATGTTTTTGAATGATTTGTCAGTTAAAATTTTGGATGTGTGTGTTCGTTTTGGTAAGAATGATTTGAAAGTCAAAAGTTTTGGATATATGTGTATGAATGTATTGTATGTAATAAAGAATGATATGTACATTTAAGATTTGGTTGGATGTGGGTAATTTGTATTTTGCATGGAAGACAAGAATTTTGTACAGTTAAGCTCTTGTATGGATATGGTTGTTTATGGAATTTTGGAAAGAATGATTTAAACGGTTAGAATTTGTTTATGGATATGAATGTTTTGGGTTGAAATGGTTTGAGAATTTGTGAACGAATTTTCTATGAATGTGTCAGTTTCTTTTTCTTCACAAACTTCTTCATGCAAATCGACGAAATGTAGACCCATAGATAGATAGAGTTGTTTGTAGCGGAAGTCTTTTCTTGAAGTTGTGGCTTTGTCGATTTGTGATCATTGATAATTGTTGTTAGGGTAAAATGTTGATGAAGTTTACGCTCCCCCTCAAACAAACAATTATTTCTTAACGAATCTTCAGTTTCTTGTTTACTCCCCTTTAACCGGTGCATATGTCTTTTTAATGCTAAGTAAACTGAGCTAATATATTCTCCTTCCTAAATGTTATAAGCATTTTTCTTTATAATAAGAACTTCTGTAATATTTTCTCCCCCTCATGATGAACAAGATTTATCTGAATCATCATGTAAAATTTGAAGTTCTTCGAGTTGGAATTAGAAAGATTTTTCGAAGCTCAAGGATAAAAATGTGTTGAATAATGATATATTCATATTTTGAATGAATCAATATATAACACATTTCATCAGATAAACCAGATCGTTATTGATTATGAAGAAATACGATCAAATCTTTTATCGTTTAATCTCAATGACCGTTGTAGATGACATAAAAGAACAGTCTCGTTTTTATCATCTGAAATCCTGACTGTTGTTGATAGCGTTGGAGTACACTCATAAAAAATGTACATGATAATCAAACAGGGTAAACCGGGATCACATAGATTGCCCGTTAACACAACAATTACAAAAACTGTGTGACCTACGTTCAATGTTGACTTTGATATTAGCACTGGTAGGATTTCCATTCAATCATCGTGAAATATCAACATATGTGATGTCACTATGAATGTTCTGGCTTTATCACAAAGATAAGCTTAGTAATTTGCCTGTGTCCTAAAAGTATTTATATCGATTCTAGACTCAATTAGTGGACAAACGAAGGCGAGGACTGGAGAGACTTGTCCCCTTGTTCAATATCAACAATCTCCAAGTGAGATGTCGATAGCATATGAGCTAGTCTCCGTGAAAATGAAACAAGTACTTTTTAAGAAATACTTGAGTGGCTGGGGGGGTTATGCATTGCATCACTGGGTCCATGATGTCTATTTCAATATCAGAGAGCAACAAATGCAATCTGATAGAGACGTGGCAACCCGGATTTTAATCGGTTCAGTAAGGGTTTTTCGTTTTCTTTAACCCTGTCACACCCTCTCCTCACTCAAGCTTACTTTTTCAATTTTCAACGACTCCTCATTTCATTTTACCATGTGTTTAGCTGAAATGCACCCCATACTACATTCCCCCTCTCAAATTTTATCTCAACGCACCCCAATCAAGATCCCGTGATACTTGATTCTGCTCACCTATACCTATGGCCCCTCACAGTTTGTCCTATATTGTAGGTGGCTCCTGAGGAAGATCATGCCGGTTATAGCAGATCATAGGAGTTATTTGAGAGTGAACTATAACGCTTACGTGCAAGTGATCAACATTTATGATGTTACGTTGTAAGAATGAATTACATGGATTTTTCATCGGAAATGTATGAGTTTCCGGCATAAGTTGTTGCCTTTATGATGGAAAAGTTTAGGCACGACAACTTGAACAATTAAGGTAATACCAGACTCACATAGAGTATCCGTTAACACACCGTATGAATCGGTAGTCGTTTGCACAACCGTTGATTCAAATATGTGACATGCGTTTAGAGTTGGCGCAATTTTAGCTCTAGCAGGATTTCCACTCAATTCTCGTGAAGCACCAGATTGTGATGCCACTATGAGTGATGAATGCACGGAGATTCATTTACGAATAGTGTATGTGTCCTAAATTGGAAATATTTGGCGGTGAGATCTAGACACACAGTGCTTTGAATAAAGACGTAACCCGGGGCAGGAGGTTAATGATTTCAATACCAACATACTCCGAATGAGCAGTCGATAGATTATGTGCTACGTCCCCTGATGAATTGAAACAAATTCCTATTGAGAGGAATCTGAGTGGTTGGTGGTGGAGTGCAAATGCTTGACTGGGCCAGTTAAGTCTGGTGAAACATTCAACACATGAATGAACACATTTTAGTGAGATTGCCAAGTTTATTAACGATTTGGATGCACTCAAAGGTGTGTTTTCTTGATATTATCATGTTTTCACATCACGTTGCACTCACCTAAATCTATACCCTAGACTTATATCCTCACATTTACCAATTGGCTAAATATATATATATCCCTTGGAATGTAAGGCCAGTTCTGGTAAAACATGAGAAGGTAATGTCTTTTGAGAAAAAAATTTATCGTTTAAAAAAAAAATCAATCGGGTATAAAAGTTTTGATATAAAAAAAATTTCTCCCCTGGAAATACTAATTCCCCCCTAAATTTAATATGTCTCCCCCTCGACAAAATAAAGTTAGTGAAAAATTTACAGTTTTAGAGGGGTGAGAAAGAGTTTTTACATTTATGTGATTAACAGATTATGAGCGGGTTTCAAGCTGATGTACTTGTAAGCCACTGTTAATGTAACAAATAAAACGCTTTAAGCCTTGAGATTTAGCATACCAAGTTTAGACACAAGAAAGTTAAAACGTTTTTCGTCTAAAGCCTTGGTAAACAAATCAGCTAATTGATAGTCGGTTGAAACGAAGTACAATTCCACATTACCTTGTTCAACATGGTCTTTTATAAAATGATATCGAAGATCGATATGTTTAGTTTTGGAATGTTGAACAGGATCGCATGAAATTGAAATTGCACTCCGTGAATCACAATACAAAGGAATACGGCTGTATAAAAAGCCATAATCTTTTAATTGTGATTGCATCCAAATTACCTGGGATAAGCAGCTTGCAACAGCAACATACTCTGCTTCTGCAGTTGAAACTTGAAAGAGATACGCAATTTTGCTTCCGTGAAGACTAGCTCACCAATTTATCTCCCAGAAATTGGACACTTCCAGATGTACTCTTGCGATCCAGCATACATCCAGCATGGTCAGCATCAGAGAATGCAGTCAAGTCAAAAGAAGTTTCTTTAGGATACCAAAGACCAAGATCTCGAGTACCCTTCAGATAACGAAATATACGTTTGACTGCTTGAAGATGTGATTCTTTAGTAGCAGCCTAATACCGAGCACATATCCAAGTAGAGAACGTAATGTCTGGTCGACTCGAAGTGAGATATAACAAGGATCCGATCATCCCCCGATAATTTTTAATATCAACAAGTTTGCCATAAGGATCAACATGCAATTTAGAACCAGGTGACATCGGCGTCGGTATTGGTTTACAATCATCCATGAGATATTTCTTCAAGAGATCAGTGATATACCTGGATTGATTGATGAAGATCCCGGTAGGTAATTGGCGAACTTGAAGACCAAGAAAGAAATTCATTTCCCCCCATCATACTCATCTCAAATCGTTTAACCATAAGATCAGAGAACTTTTTACAGTATTTTGGATTTGTAGAACCAAAAATGATATCATCGACATAAATTTGAATGAGAACAATATCTTTCCCTTGTCGTTTGATGAAAAGAGTTGTATCGATTTTTCCTTTTGAAAAACTAGAATCAACTAAGAATTTGGATAACACATCATACCACGCATGAGGAGCTTGTTTCAAACCATATAAAGCTTTGTCGAGAATATAAACATGATTGGGAAAATATGGATCTACAAAACCTTCGGGTCGATGAATGAACACTTCTTCATTTAGAATGCCATTTTAAAATGCAGTTTTGACATCCATTTGATAAATTGTAAAATTCTTATTTGTTGCATATGCCAAAAATATTCGAATGGCTTCTATTCGTGCAACAGGAGCAAACGTTTCTTCAAAGTCAATACCCTCATGTTGAGCATATCCTTTCGCAACAAGCTAGACGTGCTTTATTACGAATTACTATCCCATTTTCATCCTTTTTGTTTTTGAAAATCCACTTTGTACAAATAACAGATTTCCCATGTGGTTTTGGAACCAGACGCCAAACTTTTAATCGTTCAAATTGATTGATTTCTTCTTGCATAGCAAGGATCCAGTCTGGGTCTGAGAGAGCTTCACTGACTTTCTTAGGTTCAATAGAGCTTAGAAAAGAAGAATATTGACATTCGTTAGCAGTGGCTCTACGGGTTTGAACAGAAGATTCAGGATCACCGATTATTTTATGCAAAGGATGCTCTCTTGTCCATTTAAGAGAATGAGGAAGTGGAAGTTGACCTGGAATTATATTTGAGGTATCAGTGAATACAGGATGAGAGATTATTGCAGTTTGAGCATTTGATGTAGAAGGTGGAAGATCTACTCGTTTAACGTTGAAATTAGAGAAATCAATCACCAATGGTGGAGGTTGTGCTGGAACTAAAGATTAATCTAAAGGATTAGCAGCTTGTTCAGAAGGTGGAGTTTGTGCTGGAACTAAAGAGAAATCTAAAGTATTTGCAGCATTTCCAGAAGGTGGGGAATCGTCCGGAGATGATTGATTTTGCAAGGGTGAAGAAGTATCCGGAGATGATTGATTTTGCAAAGGAGAGGTATTTTTCGGTGATGATTGAGTTTCCAAAGGTGAAACTGAATTTGAAGGAGAAAAGTTGTTAGTTGGTTCAACAGAAGTAGGAGATGGAGAATCAGTTGAACTTGAATTTTTTACTTCAGGTACAGTAATAGATTGAGCATCGGCTACAGATGGAAATGGAACGCCAGCCTCCTCAAGTAAAGTATGTCGAATGTTATGATAATCATCATAAAAATTTTCGAACAAGACATCTAAATCATTTTGAGATGTGGAAGGCGACGACGAAGATAGAGGAGTTTCAACATTTGTAGTTAATGAATCTATTGGAAAAGTTTCATCAAAGTTAACATTGACACTTTCTCTAACCGTCCATTTTGACTGATTATATACTCTGAACGATGCTGATTCACGTGAATATCCGACAAAAACTCCTTCATTAGCTTTAGCTTCAAATTTATTTAATTTGTCTTTGTCATTTAGGATAAAGCATCGATTCCCAAAAATATAAAAAAATTTGACATTTGGAATTCGGTTATTAATGAGTTCATATGGAGTTTTGTTGTAGGTTTTGTTGATGATTGAACGATTTTGAGTGAAACATGTCGTACTAATGGCTTCAGCCCAAAGAGATAATGGGAGTTTTGAAAATGAAAGCATGGTACGAGCAGCTTTAACTAAAGTACGATTTCTTCGTTCAACGACCCCATTTTGTTGAGGAGTTCGGGCAGCGGAAAATTGATGAGATATACCAACTGATTCAAGGAAAGAATCTAAAGTTTGCTTTTTGAATTCAGTCTCATTGTTAGTTCGAATGGTATGAACATTTAATTCCAAATTTGTCTGGGTTTTCTTGATGAAGGCAATGATAGTCTCAGCTGCTTCATCTTTTGTGCATAAGAAATAAACCCATGTATAACGTGAATAATCATCAACAAT
This sequence comes from Calendula officinalis, assembly GCA_963853835.1. Lineage (NCBI taxonomy): Eukaryota > Viridiplantae > Streptophyta > Magnoliopsida > Asterales > Asteraceae > Calendula > Calendula officinalis. The sequence continues at coordinate 37,582,531 of OY970828.1, forward strand.
AACCAACACATATCGTTTACCAGCCATGGTTTGAACTCTCATTGGGCCACATAAATCCATATGAAGTAATTCAAGCGGTTTTGAATTACTTGGAACTGGTTTGGACTTATGAGGTTTCTTCGTCATTTTGCCCATTTCGCAAGACGAACAGAGATGATCCTTAGCAAATTTAACATCTGGAAGACCATATACATGACCACCTTTAACCAATTTGTTAATCGATTTGAAATTATGGTGAGAACAACGACGGTGCCATAACCATGATTCATTTGACGTTGCCGTTGACATTAAGCATACTTCGTCAAGTGGGGTCACGTCATCCAAATTAATTGTAAAAAGATTCGTCTCACGAGTTCCGGTAAGAAGTTCTTCGCCATCATAGGTGCGAACATCATATTTCTTTGTTCGAAAATTAACTTCCAATGTTTTATCACAAAATTGACCAATACTAAAAAGATTGTGTGCAAGATCTTCAACATAGGTCACATTCGGGATGATTAAATTGCGACAAATTATATCTCCAATACCCATTATTGAAGCTAAATGGTCATTCCCAATCCGAACAGTTCCCAAATATTTGTCTCTAAAATTTGTTAATAACTTCTTGTTTCCGGTCACGTGTCTTTAACAACCAGAATCAAGATACCAAACATTCTATATAAGACAATTAAAAATGTGGTACCCAATCAGTTATGGGTCCTGAACGATTAGTAATAGATGTCTTCTGAAGAATTTAAAGTAAGAAAGTTTTTAGAGAACTGGAGAACTGCAAGGAGGCAGTTCTGTGTTTGTGAATTTGATAGACCATTTTAGGGATTTCTCAAGAGAAATTAAAATCCAGTTTGATTGTTCATTTTGAATCCATTTATATTTAACAAACTTGGATGGTTTTTGATTTAGCTTAGGAGACGGAGTTGAGGAACCGGAATTTGGCGATTTAGGTGCAGACACAACGCGATAGAAGGATTTAGGTGATTTATGTGTAGGAATTACTCGATAATCTGATTTAGGAGATTTAGCTGCAGATACTACACGATAAATTGATTTTGGAGTTTTAGGTGCAGAAACTACACGATAAATTGATTTTGGAGATTTAGGTGCAGAAACTACACGATAAACTGATTTTGAAGATTTAGATGCAGAGACTACACGATAAACTAATTTTGAGGTTTAGATGAAGAACGTGTAGTTAGAGATGTTTGAGATCGAGCAAGCATTGTTTTGCAGGCATCTGGATAACAAATTGTACATGAATGATTGAACCATTTTTATGCAGTACATCATGTCGAGGACCACATGGAGCATCTTTTCTAACAAAATATCGTGTATCATATTGAGAAATTGGTTGATCAGTTTTTCTGTCAAAATAAACTTTGTTTCCATTTTTATCTATTTTAACAACCAAATTTACACCATTAACAGTGAAATTAACAGGACGATAAATTGCAAAATCATACACAATACCATAAAGTGTAGCAGGAGAAATAAACTTTGTTGAGTTATTACATTTATTGGAATTAGAAAAAGAAGAAGCTAAAAACGAAGGAGATCTAGACTTCTTAAGCTCCTTGGACTTAAGCATACTAGACTTAGTGGAATTAGACTTCTTAAACTGCTCAACTTCTTTTACTCCACTTTGCACTGGCTTCTTAAGCTTGGATTTTAAATTTCGATCTGAAAAATTTAAAACTGGGGAATTAGAATCTCGTCTTAAAATCATTGGAGTTTTAGGAGAAGAAGAATTAGCATTTTGAGACGTTGGTTTTGAAGAAGCTGAAGGAATTATGTGCACAGTTAGTCAACCTATGATGATACATCCATGCCTACGAAACACTTAAGGGTCACACCGGTGAGTACATGTAATACGAGCAAGTTATACAACGATACTACGAAGAGGAATGATTCATAATAGTCATTATGAATCAATTAAGTATTAAGTTAAGTTTAACTTATTACTAGATTAGTTTAACTAACTAATTAATACAAGTAGTTATACATTTACTAGTTGAGTAAATATACAATGTGTTAATTAAAGACTATTCATGATATGATTTAAAGCTATTAAATCATATAGTAATTGGATAATATTATTGTGTAAATTATATAAAGGTTATTATATAATTAACTATTAAAAGTATAAATACAAGTGTGAATAATTCGTGTATATGGGTACCGAATTATTAGTGTGTTAATACTAGACATTTAATAGTTAAGTGCAACAATAATAAACTAGTTAAACTATAAGGGATGGAAGTGTAAAAGGATAAGTTTAATTAAGAGATTAATCTTAATTAAACTAGAAGGGCCCTAAGTGAAAGTCCATCTATTATAAATAGAGGGCTTAGGCATCACTTATTAGGTTACACCTAAGAGAGCCGAAACCCTTGCCCCTTTACCCCATTCGGCCGAACCAAGAACACCATCACTTGGTGTTCTTCGTGTTCTTAATTCGTTCTTCGTGTTCTTCAAGTCTTGAAGATCCAAGTTCGTTGCAAGTGATCATCTAGAGGATCGTTCGTTGTGTTCATCATCAGTGGACTTATCTTAAACATTAACCTAAGGTATGATTCATGAACACTCCTCATCCTTTTCCTCTTGTTCGACAGACGAGAACAACAAGAACCCTAGGGTTCTTGGTGAGTGTTCGACGAACACACATTCATTGTGTGTGTTCGAGTTTATCGTACAAGGTTTCTTTCTTGTTAACCTAATATAGATTTCCAACATCCCAATCCTTTAGGATTTAAGGATTAGGTTTAATCCCAGTTCCGCATTTAGGGATTAAATCAGCTAGTTGGTTTTAACCGGTCAAGAACAAGTTCATGTTCTTGGTCAGCAAGGTTCGAACCAAGTACACTAGGAGGTCGACCCAAGTGGTTGATCAGTCGCATGGTGCGTAGTAAATACCTACTGAAGCATTTTGATTAGAAATAGATTTTATTGCTACAATTTTATCCTCTAATTCATGTGTTTTGGTTTGTAGATCAAATTTTTCTTTGTCAAAAGCCTTATGGGTTTCATCGATTTCATTTTCCAGTTAGTAAATTTTCTTTTCAAGAATGAGAGAGGGAATATAAATCTTTGGTGTTATCTTCTGTTGAAGTACAGCATTACCTTTTATCTCAAATTCTTCAGGTGTTATAATTGGAAAATCATCATCATTTTCAAATTGAGCCTTTTTAGTTTCATATGAGTTATTTAATTCAGTGTAATTAAAACTAATTTGGACATTCTCCTTTCTAGCTCGGTTGAAAGTCTCTATTTCTTCTTCCTCATCAGTTATACGAACAAATCTTTGTGAGATCCCATGGTGCATGTATCTTGAAGCATATAACGTAGGAACCATTTTGCATGCAGTCTTAAGATATTCAGGATTGTCAGCACCGAGCCCTTCTATTGAATTAAATATTTAAAGTCTTTGGGCTTGTTAAGATGAATGGTTTGATCAGTGTGTCCTCTTTTGACAATCAATTCCTCAACATGTTTGATATGGGAATTCAATTTATTGGTTTCATGCTTGAGAGTGTTTATTATATTTTGTTTGGTTTTCATTTCATTTAATGAATTTATTTTTTGTTCATGAATATTTTCAGTTAATTCTTTGATTTGTGAGTTTAAAGATTTAAACTGTTTTTCATTGTCGTCAAAATCTTGTTGTTTACGTGCCAACGCATTTTTATTATATTGATATTCATGCCATGTTTTTGTGTATAATTTGTGATTGTGATCAAACTCCAGATTCTCTTGTTTAAAAACTTGAGTTTGTTGAATATGATGAACAAGTTGATCACCTAGATCAGCATTTTGTTTATTTTGATTTTCCAAAATATTTAAACGATCTTTAAGTTGATTATTTATATCTTTTTCTACTAAAAGTTTTTGGGTTAATAATTCTATTTGAGAAATCTGAGTTTGGATAAAACAAGTATCAGAATTATTGGAAGTATTTTCATTAGAGAGAAGAGAGGTATGTACCTTGCCATCCTTATCGATTTCATTAACACGATCAGCAACCTCTGCATTTTCTCTCGCCATAAAACACAAGTTGGTTGAATGTTCTTCATCTTCAGGTTCAGAATCTTCCATCCAACTAAGGTCTTCAGCTAACAACACCTTTCCAGCCTCTATTTGCTTAGCCATGAGCATCTTTCGTTTAAAGTAATCAGAATCACGGACTTTGGGTTTCTTGCAATCACGTGAGTAATGACCAGCAATATCACAATTGTAACATTTTTTCGTTGGATCCAGTGGTGTAAGAGTTTGCTTATCAGTTGTGTTGTTTGTTGCTGAAGCAGATGGAGCAGATTTAAAGTTTGATGACGATCTCAAGTTGTTGTTTGTGGGTTTTTTTTAATACTTTTTCTCATAATTTGAAATAAGTGACATAGCTTGAAGTACATCTTCGAGTTCTTTTTGCAAATCATCAGTTGTAGATGTCACAGGTGCCTCAACACTCTCTTTCATTTTAGTCGTTGATGCATACAGACGATGTTGTTTTGTGAGCAGTGCAAGAGTATTATCAGTCTCTTGTTTAGTTTTCACTATGTTCTTAACCATAGGTTCATTTTGGTGTAAGTATTCATAGAGTTCATGAATATCGATCAGACTGAGATCTTTGTGTTGCATGGCACTATTCCCAAATATTTCCCACTCTGGTAAAAGACTATGGATGAATTTGATATTGAGCTCCAGATTTTCTTTTCGCAAGTGGTTTTTGCGAAGTTCATTCATCAATGTACAATATCTATGATATGTACTTTCCAAATCTTCTCCATTTATGGCCTTGAATGATTGATAAGAGTTTAGGGTAGTAACCATCTTTGCTTTGTTTCCTAACACTCTACCCTCCATTTGCTTTCCGATCTCATCCCACAGCTCTTTACTGGTTTCAAGACTATCTAAATTGTTATAGATGTCGTTTGGTAAGCCTTGAAGCATAAATGAATATGATTGTACATCGGCTTTGGCCCTTCGTGCTTGTTGAACTAAATATTCAGCAGGAGGAATACGACGTTTACCACTGATAACTACAGGAGTAGCATCCGGATCAGCAATAACATCTTCATAAAATACTGCATTTCCATGCTCGAGGGATTCAAGAATTTCCACAGATAGCTCATGATTCTTGATGAAGTGGAGAAATCGTTTCTTCCACTAAGGATATTCTCCTGGATATAACACCGGAGGTTTGAGATCAGATCCGATCGAAGGTGCATCTTTAGATGTCATTTTAAAAAAAAAATTGGATTTTTAAAACAAATTGAGCCGAAGATTGTATGAGCCGAACACTAGAAGCCAAATATGCTCGGGCCGAAGACTTGGGTCAAATGTGATCGTGCCGAACAGATTTATGGGCCGAACAAATTTATGGGCCACACTGGTTTATGGGTCGAACAGGTTTATGGGCCGAACAACAAATGACTTCGGGCCGAACAAAAATAAATGTCGTTGGGCCGAACAGTTGTCTTCGGGCCGAACAATTGTGGTCGAACAATAAGATCGAGCAATAGAGGAGTTCGGGCCGAGCACTGGAAATGTTTGGGCCGAACACTAAGATCGAACAATAGAGGAGTTCGAGCCGACCAAAATAAGCCGAACAAAATAAAAATTACCTAATGTTCGGGCCGAACAAGGTATTCGGGTATGAGTGTTCGAGCCGAAGATATGGGCCGAAGGTATTTGGGCCGAAGATATTGCTCGGGCCGAACAGTGTATCGAACACGTTCTTCGTGTTCTTGAAGCCGAAGAAGTCGACGGAAGCTTCAAAAGTTCACCATTTTGATCCGATTCAGCTCAATACTCAACCAAATTCTACGATTCCAATCCCTAAATGCTCGAAATCTCTTTTCTAACAATCTGATTCGATAATATCATTCAATCCATAACTCTATAGCTCTAATTCTTCGATTTTCAGAAGCTTTTTGAACTTTTCAACTTTTTCACTAAAATCACTGAATCACGGTCGATTGTTGATGGAATTGATCGACATTTGATTCTATTCCTATTAGAATCAATGGAGAAACAATAATCTTCACTCAATTTATCGATTTAAACAGAAAATTTTTTGATTTAATTTCACAGAGCTCGAACGACTTTTTCTTCAATAAATCTCAGATCTGAACAAATTTACCACGAATTTGGATCTACTCTCAGAGAGTTTTTGCTTTGATACCATATGAGAGATCAAATGATGTTTAATTCAAGCTAATCCATGGTGATTTGCTAAGAAATTGAAGATCAAGTGTGTGTATTGTGTGTGTGTTCTTGAGAGAGAGATTGAGATGGAGATGGAGCTTTCAAACGTATGTTTCAATAAGTGTGGGAAAAGCTTCCAAATCAAGTCAACATACATGTATATATACCTCTTACCACTTAACATTACAAGTAGTTAGTTAACAAGATTAAAGGTTAAAATTAGTTACAAAAGTGGTCCTAACAGAAGTTACACTTAATTTGCTTGTGAATTCCAAGATAAAAGAACATGGCGCTTAGTAATTACGCTTTTTCAAAAATTGTAACTTTCGTAAATATAAGAGCAATTAAAAAGTGATCAAACAATAAATTCATTTATTTTGATAATCATTTCAATACAGAAACAATAGAACGTTAGGTTAGCTACATAAGTACGTTGGATAATAATTTTCATCTAAACGATCGAAAAACGACAACTAATTAACCCGATACACATGATCGAACCATGCAACAATGTGGATAAAAACCAAATATTGATATCATACTTATGCTCCGACTTCAATGACGTGGTTCGGCACTTGAAGTTGAACACCCAAATGATCGTTAACGTCTTCGTTGTTTTCATTTAGTTTTGCAATAACAGGAATAGAACACATTAACGCGTTTAGCTTCGCAACATCGATGATTTCTTGATCTTTCTTTTGTGGGATTTTTTGTTCTTCGGTTTCGATGTTCTTTACTTCTATTCCGGCCGACATTTTTTCATCACTAATTGGCTTCTTGTTTTTGTATACAAAATATAGGATTACTTGGAGAACACCAAAGGTGAATCCAAGTACATTTGGAATCTGTAACACATTAACAGAACATTAAGTACACAAAAAAACGTACCCAATAACTAAAAAAATGATCCAAAACAATAGTCGTAAGCAAAAGTTATGTGTGATGATATTTACACTACAAAAACTACTTTTTTTATCACATTATACAAATTTTAAAACAAACCACATAATATACCACATATAGGTTTAATAACTCCTAAAAAAGTTATATTAATGTTTTTTGTTCTTTTACTTACCGCAATGTTAAAATCATGAAGGAGTAGACCATAAAAGAACCATGTAATAGCATTGCACGTGAGGGCAACCGATAGTAGAATGGGCATGTATTCTACACTTTTTGTTTTAATTACCTGCCTCTGAAAAATCAAAATCGGAATATTCATTATTACTAAAATTGGTTACCGTATTGTTATATTTCACACATATATATATATACATATATACATACCACAACTCCCAAGGGTGCAACGAAAACACATAAAGCGAACACGAGGCAAATCCATCCAACTATAGCAACACGAGTAGCCCCATGAGCAAAAAATTGCGTTAGGACAACAATCAATCCGAAACCAGCCACTATCATCAACCCGATTAACTTCAGGCTTTCGATCTGCATCCGAAATGGTTTAATTAATTAATTAATTAAAGTTCTTTCAATAATTAATAACCTAGGTTTTTATATTAAAAAGATGCGAGACATTAAGGTTAATTATCACTTACCCTAGCCTTTTTAGGCGCGTAAAATAGGAAGAAGCAAATGTAAAAAGTTTCAATGATGCACCCGACGGTGTTAATGGTGATGAGAAGCAAGGCATTGGCCTTAAGTAACGCGTAATATATCCAAAGCATTGCGCTAAATAGCCCCACGACATAAGGCACCGACTGAAACCCTTCGGTTGATTTCTTTTTGTAAACTTTATAAAACGTCGGCCTGCGATTTAAATAAAAAATTATATTAGCCAAACTTATACCTACATATATATATATTAAAAGTATGAACGAAACTTTTATAGTAAATAAAGGGACTTACAATGGGGATAGAAACACCATGAACGAAACAACATTGCCTACAATATACATAAGAAGCAAAATGTTAATTAATTAAACAACTTAGAGAGTGTATTATAATTACCTAATTGTGACATTTAGGTAATTCAGAAAATGAATCAACCTAATCATCATCAATACTGGTTTTTCTTGCAAAAAAAGGCATGGAAAATATTCTCATGCATGCATACATATATACACATATACATATAAATGGTATAGATGAGCAAATTAAAGCGAGGGAGTTTTGTATACCAATAAGGCCAAATGCAAGAGTAAGATGAGCAAAGCTTTCTGGAGTCATCTTCTCTATCAAGTTTCCACACACACTCAAGAAAGACAGAGAGATTTAGAGAAGTGTAAATTCTCTCTTTCTTTCTAGCTCTTAATCCTGATGAGTGGTGCTCATAAATGGTTTGAGTGAAGGGTTTATATAAGGAGGTGGTGGGCCCATTAATCAACTTAGCCATGCATGTTTCTTTAATTAAAAGTTATTAATTATGAGAAAGAAAGAAGCTAAAATTGTTGCTAATATATTGAGTGGACACATGCGTACGTGTTTACAGGTATTCTTTGCCTTTTTCTCCCCTAGCTTCCCCATATAATCACTCATTTCCAACCTAAACTTTAAACTTTGCTTTACATGCTAACCCTTCAATTATTTTTCATTTTATGTATCAAAAGGCCAAATTAAAAAGATAATTTGATTAGAGAAAGTTACTTCCTGGCCTAAGCTAACTAGATGGGTTTATTTGTAACTAGTACAACAAGAGCCACGTGTTTCTGTGATTTTTTAAAAATTATTTTTTTAGAAGACCATTACTTATAAATACATTTAGCATACAACAATCTACTGTTCATTAAAGGGGTAACGGAACGGAGTAAAACAAACGGGGTTTAATCAATTCTTCAAAATATCCCTAAAAATTTATAGTCTTTATTATATATAAGGAGTGATAGAGGTGACATGCAATTGGATTTTGCCTTTGTGGCTGTGCTCATCCCTTTGAAAGTCAAGTTTGACAATAAAGGCTCCCACGCAGTCTTTATTTTTTATATTGTTATTTTTTTCCCGTCAAAAAATGGGGTTTGGTATATAGAGTCTTTGTTGTTTAGTGTTTATTTTACCTTACTCAAACCTAAACCGAATCTTAATCTCACATAAAAAATACGTATTTTAAAATCCGCAATAACGTGCGGCGCCACAATGCTCGTTAATATCATTTGACAAAAATTTCTACGAATTTTCTTTCTAAACTACATTTAATATTGATTTTTATTTTGAATTCTGAAGTAAAAAATATATTTTCTAGAATATAATATTGATATGACATTAATGAAAATGTATGTTAGATGTTTCATAGGAAAGATTGTAAAACGAGCACATGACTTGGCTTATAATTTAACGGAATTGTTGTACTAAGCTAGCAAGCATGTATAAACGGTCAAGAATTTTTCTAGCAATCCATAAATTAATGGTTTAAATAAGTAAGGAAGAACCACCTTTTCATAGTACAGAGTATTGCCTAATAAATTATTTAGGTTCTCCAACAAAGGAGTGGCCGGATGGATTTCACTAAATTTGAATGTGACTTTATATTTATTTTCTAAGAGAAATTATATAATTTGTTTGACATGTAAAATGGGGTATTGTCTAGTAAATTATGAAGGTATGCCGGTAAATGAGTGCCTAAAATTTCATCTATATAAATAAGAAAAATTAGATCCTTATTGCAATAAAGAGTAGAATTTTTTTTAATCGTATAATCATTATCATCACACAACTAAAGGTTCCTCGATATTAAAACCACCACCAAATAAATATCGGAAAAATTATCTGGGTATCCGAATTTGAACATGTGGATTAATACTTTAAGTTTATAATCATTGTAATTCTCACAAAGACGTATTTAAGTGTCACACTATCAAAAGTTCAAAACCAGCCAACTTCAAGTCTATTAATTCTAGACATACTTGAATATCTGAAGACTCGTATTTGGAAAGCTATTATACCCTTCGATTAAAAACAAAAAAACTTGCATATTACCATCCGTAATAAATTCCTAAAATACTTGCATAGTTTGAGGCTCAAATATAGTGAAGTATGATACCCTTTGATTATAAACAGAAATTTGTTTATTACCTGCAATATTCAGGGTGGGGCTTTCTTTTTGTCACCCACTATCAAATACTCCCTCCGTCCCACAAAAAATTTCTCATTTCTCCTAAAGTTTTTGTCCCACAAAAAAGTTCCCATTTCTCACATGTGGTGGGCTCCACACAATAAAATATTATTATTATTAAAAACTCCATCAATAACATCCACTAATTATCTTTCTCTCTCCAAACCAACCTTATATTTTAATCAAAATAATACCAATGACCCCACCATTAACTATCACCTAAAATCTTGTGCCAAAGGGAAATGGGAACTTTTTTGTGGGACGGAGGGAGTAATATATTGTCTAATATTTAAATTCATATTCTCAAATTTTTTATGTTGCCCTCAAGATTTTTAATTCCTAGATTTATTTATATTTTTCTATTCCTAGATAGCAAGTACATTCATTCACAAAAATATTACTATATTATCTAATATTTAAATTCATATTCTCAAAGTTTTTATGTTGCCCTCAAGATTTTGAATTCCTAGATTTATTTATATTTTTCTATTCCTAGATAGCAAGTGCATTCATTCACAAAAATATTGAGTTATATTGGACTAAGAGCATCCCTAATGGTTAACCGACTTATTACTTTTGCCACATTAACTATCTACTAACAAAGAACCTATTTAAAAAAAAACATCTCTAATGGTTAACCTTTCAAAAAACATTTTCTTATTAATATTACTAGTTTACCTTTATGTATCTCAAATGTTTTATAAATGCCCCTCATATATAATTTGATAATTTTTATAATATTTTATAATACTTAACATACCACAAAATAACAAAACTTATCATCATTCTTGTTCTTTATAAAAAATATTAAAATATGACAAAATTATCATTTATAGTTATAAAAATAATAAATGATTCATATATAAATTCATCTAGGGTTTAAAATGTAAAATTAGTAAATATAAGGACTAAACAAATCAAACATTGAAAGATAGTTAAGATGTTATGGAAGAATAAGTCATTGAAAAAAGCTTTTAAAAAAGCCTTTCACTCCAATAACAAAAAGTCATTCAAAGACTTATTTAAATAATAATAAGTTTTACAAAAAGGTTCCGAGATGCTCTAATAAGATCTTGCCAAGTTGTTGGGTCACATTCTAGAGTATTAAAATAGTCAAGGGGTGTAATGTGACAGATTATTGTAATCAATAGTCTAGGGTTATTTTTTGTAATTAGTCAATACTAGGCCTAGGTATAAATACCTAGTTGTAACCTAGTATTGTTAAGCTTGCCGACATTTGAAATCATACGTACGTTTTTGCAAGGCTTCTCTCAATCTTGTTCTTCCAATTCATCATTGTTCTTGTTTAATCTGTTGTTTAATCGATGTATACGGATTCACAATTGGTATCAGAGCGTAAATCTCCTTTGATTCGATCCATTTCAGTGAAGATTAAGCAAATTTTTGAAGTTTTTGGTGAAGAACTCAAGAATCAAAATCGGAATTTGAGGTATTAAATCGTTTATATTCTTTGTTCATTACATTCCTCTTGTAATTCTAAGCATATTAGAATCAATTTTCGATTAAATCCATCAACAATTAATCCTAATTTTGTGATTTTAAAGAAAACCATTTAAACACATTTTTTCCTCTGTTAAATCGAAATTACCATTTGATTTGTTGTGTTTTGATCGATTTTATTATACCATTACGTGCGAAATCAATTTTCGAGCATTTTGGGATTTGAATCACTCGATTTGGTTAAGTATTAAGCAAGATATGATCATTTTAGTGAAAAATATAGTTTTGTTCGTTCGTCACTGTCAAGAAAGTCTTCGGCCCGAAAACAGTAAACTGTTCGGCCCGAACACCACTTCGGCCCGGACACCCCTCTTGGGCCCGAACTTCGGCCCGAACATCATTTTCGGCCCGAACTCCAACCTCGGCCCGAACCCCGAACTTCGGCCCGAACACCCTACTTCGGCCCGAACTTCTACATCCATTTCGGCCCGAACTTCTACATCCACTTCGACCCGAACTCTACATCCACTTCGGCCCGAACTTCTACATCCACTTCGGCCCGAACTTCTACATCCACTTCGGCCCGAACTTCTACATCCACTTCGGCCCGAACTTCGGCCCGAGCACCCCACTTCGGCCCTAACTTCTACATAGACTTCGGCCCGAACAACCCAAGATCGTGTAACAAAAGGGGCTATACTAAAACGATCATAACTTTCAGCTCGGGTGTCCGTTTCACGCCCACGAGTAACCAAATCGAAGCTAAAAAGACCATAGGCGGTTTACCCAACCTCCCGGCCCAAAAAGACCTGTTTCAATCACTTTATTTGCGTTTTTGTGATTTTTCGGTCAATTTTCAAACTTCATTTAGCCCCATTTTCTAACCCGGTCGTTGTTCTTGACCAATTCGAAAATCTAGGACATTTTCAAAGTGTCTTTGTCATATCCGGCCTCTTTAAAAAAAAAATTCAAATTAATTTTTTTTTTCCTCTCCCGGTAGTAATTGAAGTTTAACCATCCAAACAATGACATCAAGAGAAGCACTATCAATTGGTTCTGATCTAAAACCACCAGTCCTATTCAGAGGAGAGTATGCTCAGTGGAAGAAAATGTTTCTCCACTTCATCAGAAGCCAAGAATTAGCAACTGAAATTCTTGAGTCCCTTGAGAATGGAAACGCAAAATTCTATGAAGATGTTGTTGCGTTACCTGATGCAGATCCTCCGGTTATTGGCGGTCGAGTTCTCATCCCTCCTTCCAGATATAATTCTATTCAAAAGCAACGTGCCAAAGCTGATCGTCAAGCATATTCATTCATGCTTCAAGGATTACCGAATGAAATCTACAATAGTTTAGATAGTCTTGAGAGTGCTAAAGAACTCTGGGATGAAATAAGAAAACAAATGGAGGGCACGGTTCTTGGGAATAAGGCTAAGATGGTTACTACGTTAAACTCCTATGAAAATTTTAAAGCCTCAGTCGGGGAAGACTTGCAAAGCACTTACCATCGATAATGTAACCTGTTAAATGATCTCCGCAAAAACAGTCTATCAAAGGGAAACCTAGAGATCAACATCAAATTTATCAACAGTCTTCTTCCCGAATGAGAAATGTTTGGTAACAATGCTATGCAAAATAAAGATCTAAGTCTGATAGATATCCATGAGCTGTACGAATATTTATACCAAAATGCTCCAATGGTGAATAACATAGCAAAAACAAAACAAGAGACTCAGGATACTCTTGCTCTTCTCACCAAACAACATCATCAAATAAATGAGGCTGCTAAACTTAGAGAAAAAGCAGAAGAACCCACACCTCAAAAACATGATGATCTGGATAAAGAACTCCAAGAAGTGTTACAAGCTATGTCACTCATCTCTAAATATGAGAAGAAATATTACCCAAAGACCATAAACAACAATCTGCGATTTTCATCAAACTTTAAATCTGCTAAATCTGCTTCTGCTTCAACTGATAAGCCAGCCATGACACCTCTGGATCCTACAAAGAAATGTTATAATTGTGGTGTTGCTGGTCACTTCTCCCGTGATTGCACGAAACCTAAAGTTCGTGATTCTGAATAATTCAAAAAGAAGATGTTGATGGCAAAACAAATTGAATCTGGGAAAGTGCTGTTAGCTGAAGATCTTCAGTGGATGGAAGATTCTGATCAAGAAGATGAAGAACATGCTGCAAGCTTGTGTTTCATGGCAAGAGAAAATGCTGAGCTCCACGAACGTTCCAATGAGGAGGCCAACAAGGAAATTGAGGTAACCAGCTCTTCGTTATCTACTTCTGATCATTCCACTGATTCTGATACTTGTTTTGATAAAACACTGATTTTTGAAATTGATACCTTAAATCAAACAGTTTTACTCGAAAAGGATATGAATACACAACTTTTAGAGCGTGTAAACATTTTAGAAAATCAATGCAAACAAACTGCTCATCTAGGTGAGCAACTTGTTAATCACATTAAACAAAATAAAAATTTTACACTGGAAATTCAGGATTTAAAAAGACAAGCATCAGAAATAAAGGTCCAATATGAATATGATATTCAACATTTGTCACATACAATTTCCGAGAAAGAAGCTGAAATTACAAATCTTAAAAATGCACAAAATCCTATTTTAAAGGAACGAAATGACAAATATTACAAATTGTATATTGAAACGTTCTAAGAATGTCAATTCACAAAAAACTGGATGGAACGTAAACAACAAGAATTTGATGATAATGAAAACCAATTTAAATCTTTAAATTCTGAAATAAAAGAATTAAAAGAAAAATTAACCGATCAAACTAATCAATCATCACAAGATAGAAATAGTCAACAGGTTATCATACATCGTCTCACCTACGACAAAGATCAGTTAGTATCTCACATTAAACACCTTGAAGAGTTAATCGCCAAACGAGGACATACTGATCAAACCATCCATTTGAACAAGCCTGAAGAGTTCAAATACTTCAACTCCAAACAAGGTCTAGGGGCAGACAATCCAGGATATCTGAGCAAGGCGTGCAGGGTTCTTCTAACACTATATGACTCTCGCTACATACAAAGAGATATCTGGCAGAGCTTCATGCGGGTGACAGATGAAGAAAAAGAAATCGAAGCATTCAACAGAGCAAAGCAGGAGAATGCACAAATCAGTTTCAACTATGCAGAATTGAACAAAACTTATGAAATTAAAAAGGCTAAATTTGAAAATAATGAATATTTTCCTATAATAACCCCCAGAAGAATTTGAAATTAAAGGGGATGCTGTCGTTCAACAAAAAGTGACACGAAAACTTTATATTCCATCATTAATTCTTGAAAAGAAAATCTGCCAATTAGAAACAGAAATTGAAGAAACACAAAAGGCATATGATAAAGAAAAATTAGTTTTACAAACCAAAATTCATGAATTAGAAGATAAACTTGTTAAAACCAATTCTTCTTCTGTCCAAAATGATTCTCAAATTAATTCTTCTGTTCAAACTAAAACTCTTGAAAAGACTTCTACAATTAAAATCCCTGCTATTTTAAAAAGAAGCTCTGACTCAACTGGTTTAAATGTTTCAGATAAAACCTTAAATTCAAAGCTTGAGAAGCCCATGACAATCAGAGACAGAGGAGCAGCTCAGATTAAGAAGTCTAAGTCGTCCAGATCTAGTATGCTTAAGTCAAAGGAACTTAAGAAGTCTAGTTCATCGTCCTTTTTAGTTTCTTCTTTTTCTGTTCATAATAAATGTAATAATTCCATGGATTTTATTTCTCCTAAATTGGCTTTTGGTACTGTTTATGATTCTGTTGTTTATCGTCCTGTGAATTATACTGTTAATGGTGATAATTTGGCTGTTAAATATGATAAAACCGGTAAAAAGATTTATTGTGACAAGCAAACAAATAAACAAATTTCTCAGTATGATGAACGATATTTCATTAGGTTGGATGCTCCATGTGGTCCTAGAAACTATGTTTTACATAAGTCTGGTAAAATAATTAAGTCCTGCAAAACTTGTTTTCCGTACTCATGCAAAACATCCGTTTCTCGTCCTTTGCAATATAAACGAAAACATTTGTCTACACAAGTCGTCAAACCGACTCATGTTCGTCCCACTACCTCACCCCCTCTAATAAATTGATGTCCTCTCACCGTCAAACAACTTGAGGAACCACAACAGCTAAATCATCACAATCAAGTACTTCTTCCAATTCTTCAACAACCAAATCAAATATGCATAACACAAAATCCACGTTTGTTCATTACACTTGGATCAAGAATGAACAGTCCAACTGGATTTTACATTCTCCAGAGAAAAAGCTTAAATGGTCTATCAAATCAATCCACTCAGAACTGCCTCCTTGCAGTTCCCCAAAATCTCTAAATTAATCCTTCTGTAAAATCTGCATAAAACATCCTTCACTAATCGTATAGGACCCATAATTGATTGGGTACCTAAAATGTTTTAATTTTTTTATGTAGAATATATGGTATCTTGATTCTGGATGCTCACGGCATATGACGGGAAACAAGAACCTCTTAACAAATTTTAGAGATAAATATTTGGGTACTGTTCGTTTTGGAAATGATCATTTGGCTGCTATCATGGGAATTGGCGATATCATTCGTGACAATTTAATCATTCGAAACGTCACTTATGTTGAAGATCTTTCTCACAACTTGTTCAGCATCGGTCAATTTTGTGATAAAGAGTTAGAAGTTAATTTTCGAACAAAGAAGTGTGCTGTTCGTACTTATAATGGAAAAGAACTTCTTACCGGATCACGGGATACAAATCTGTTTACTATCAATCTAAATGACGTGACCCCAATTGAAGAAGTATGCTTACTGTCAACAGCGTCATCAGATGAATCATGGTTATGGCACCGTCGCCTCTCTCACCTTAACTTCAAAACCATCAACAAATTGGTAAAAGGTGGTCACGTATCTGGTCTCCAAGACGTTAAATTTGCAAAAGATCATCTGTGTTCGTCTTGCGAAATGGGAAAGATGAAGAAAACGTCACACAAATCAAAACCTGTTCCAAGTACATCCAAGCCTCTTGAATTGCTTCACATGGATCTATGTGGACCAATGAGTGTACAATCCATTGTTGGTAAACGGTATGTGTTAGTGATTGTTGATGACTACTCACGGTATACCTGGGTTCACTTCTTACGTACCAAAGATGAAGCTGCAGATACTATTATCGCCTTTATCAAGAAAACTCAGACAAATCTGGAATTAAAAGTCAACACTATTCGGACTGATAATGGAACTGAGTTTAAGAATCGAACCTTAGATTCATTTCTTGAATCTGTTGGTATAACCCATCAATTTTCTGCTGCTAAAACTCCACAACAGAATGGAGTCGTAGAACGAAGAAATCGTACCTTAGTTGAAGCAGCCCGCACAATGCTCTCATTCTCAAAACTACCTTTATCTCTGTGGGCTGAAGCCATCAACACGGCATGTTTCACTCAAAATCGTTCTATCATCAACAAAATCTACAACAAAACTCCATATGAATTGATAAATAAACGAATTCCAAATGTTAAATTTTTCCAAGTTTTTGGGAGTCGTTGCTTCATCTTGAATGACAAAGACAAATTGAACAAAATTGAAGCTAAAGCTGACGAAGGGGTATTTGTTGGTTATTCACGTGAATCTGCATCATTCAGGGTTTATAATCGATCAAATCGGACAATAAGAGAAAGTGTAAATGTGAATTTTGATGAGACATTTCCTCTTGAGTCACTTACTTCAGATATTAAACCTCCTGCACCTCCTTCCGCACCTTCCACCTCTGAAAATGATTTCGATGTATTGTTTGAACATTTTTATGATGAATATCATAACATCAGACATACTTTACTTCAAGAGTCTGGCGTTCCATTCCCTGCAGCTGCAGATGTTCAGTCTATCAGTATCCCTGAGACACACATTCTGAGTTCCTCTGATTCTCCATCTCCAACGTCTGCTGCTCATGAGAACACTGAGTCAGTAACAAATTCAGACTGTACTTCATCATCAATGGAAACTCAATCATCGCCAGATGTTTCTTCATCGCCCACTCCAGTTGTCGGTGTTTCTGATTTACTTGTTGAACCCACTCAAGCTCCAAAGTTGGTGATTGATTTCTCCAAATTCCATGTTCAACAAGTCGATCTCCCACCCTCTTCATCCAATCCACAATCAACTATAATCCCGCAACCTGCATTTACTGATACCTCCAATATAACTCCATGACAACTTCCACTTCCTCATACTCTGAAATGGACCAAAGAGCATCCTTTACATCAAGTAATTGGAAATCCTGAATCCTCGGTTCAAACTCGTAGAGCAACTGCTGATGAATGTCAATACTCATCTTTCTTAAGCTCCAATGAACCTAAGAAAGTCAGCGAAGCTTTATCAGACCCAGACTGGATTCTTGCAATGCAAGATGAAATCAATCAATTTGAACGATTGAAAGTTTGGCGTCTAGTTCCAAAACCACCTGGAAAGTCTATTGTTGGTACCAAATGGATCTTTAAGAACAAAAAGGATGAAAATGGGATTGTCATTCGAAATAAAGCACGCGTGGTTGCTAAAGGGTATTCTCAACAAGAGGGCATCGATTATGAAGAAACTTTTGCCCCGGTTGCAAGAATAGAAGCCATCTGAATCTTTCTGGCATATGCAGCTCACAAGAATATTACAATCTATTAAATGGATGTAAAAACTGCATTTCTCAATGGTATTCTCAGTGAAGAAGTTTTCGTTCATCAACCAGAAGGATTTGTCGCTCCACACTTGTCTAACCATGTCTACATCCTTGATAAAGCGTTATATGGTTTGAAGCAAGCTCCTCGTGCGTGGTATGATGTTTTATCCAAATTCTTAGTCGACTCTGGTTTTTCAAAAGGCAAAGTGGACAAAACTCTATTCATCAAACGACAAGGGGAAGATATCGTCCTCATTCAGATTTATGTAGATGATATTATTTTCAGCTCCACATATCCAAAATATTGTAAACGGTTTTCAGATCTTATGATCAAAAGATTTGAAATGAGTATGATGGGGGAGATGAATTTCTTTCTCGGTCTGCAGGTTCGTCAGTTACCTACCGGGATCTTCATCAATCAATCCAAGTATATCACTGATTTGTTGGAGAAGTATCTGATGGATAACTGTAAACCCATTTCTACACCAATGTCACCCGGTTCAAAATTGCATACTGATCCTGACGGAAAGCTAGTTGATATCACAAACTATCGAGGCATGATAGGGTCATTATTATATATAACTGCCAGTCGACCTGATATAATGTTCTCTACGTGCGTTTGTGCTCGGTATCAGGCTGCTCCCAAAGAGTCTCACCTTCAAGCAGTCAAACGCATCTTTCGTTACTTAAAGGGTACTCGAGATCTTGGTCTTTGGTATCCCAAAGAAACTTCGTTTAACATGTCTGCCTTCTCTGATGCTGATCATGCTGGCTGTATGTTGGATCGTAAAAGCACTTCTAGAGGTGCTCAATTTCTCGGTGATAAATTGGTGAGCTGGTCCTCAAGGAAACAAAATTGTGTATCTCTTGCAACTGCCGAAGCGGAGTATGTTGCTGCTGCAAGCTGCCTGTCCCAGGTAATTTGGATGCAGTCACAATTAAAAGACTACGGCTTTTCATACAGCTGTATTCCTTTATATTGTGACTCCCGAAGTGCAATTGCAATTTTATGCAATCCTGTTCAACATTCCAAAACTAAACATATTGATCTTCGATATCATTTTATCAAAGATCACGTTGAACAAGGAACTGTGGAAATGTACTTCGTATCCACTAATTTTCAGTTAGCTGATTTATTTACCAAGGCTTTAGATGAAAAACGATTTAACTTTGTTGTGTCTAAGCTTGGTATGTTAAATCTCAAAACATAAATCGTTTCTACTCTTTTATTTCAATTTTGTTTCTGCAAAACACTTTTCATTGTTTAAATCTTTAGAAACATGACTTATATACACTTCAGTATATGACTCGCACTTTAAAGCAATGGCTTATGCACACATCAGTGTATAACCCGTTCCTAACCATTTAATGGCTTTCAAGTACATCAACTTGAAACCCGCTCTGAATCAGCAAACACAGAACTGTAAAAACTCTTCACCCCTATGCTGCTGTTACAAGGTACATTTCTGATCTACAACATTTTTTATATCTTTATTTTGTCGAGAGGGAGAAATTATAATTCTAGGGGGAGAATTAGTATTTCCAGGGGGAGAAACTTTCTAATATCAATACTTTTATACCCGTTTGGATTTTTTTAATCGATAATTTTTTTTTTCTCCAAAAGACAATACCTTCCCATGGTTTGCCAGAACGGGCCTTACCTTCCAAGGGAAATATTTTTTAGCCAAACTTGGTAAATGTGAGGGTATAAGTCTAGGGTATAGATTTAGGTGAGTGCAAGGTGATGTGAAAACATGATAATATCAAGAAAACACACCTTTGAGTGCATCCAAACCGCCACCAATTTGTGATCATTCATGTGTTGCATGATTCACCAGACTTAACTGGCCCAGTCAAGCATTTGCACTCCACCACCAACCACTCAGATTCCTCTAAAAAGGAATTTTTTTCAATTCATCATTGGACGTAGCACATATTCTATCGACTACTCATTTGGAGTATGTTGGTATTGAAATTATTAACCTCCCGCCCCGGGTTACGTCTTCAATTGAATGCACAATGTGTCTAGATCTCACCATCAAATATTTCCAATTTAGGACACATACACTATTGCAAATGAATCTCCGTGAATTCATCGGAACACTCATAGTGGCATCACAATCTGGTGTTTCACGAGGATTGAGTGGAAATCCTGCTAGAGCTAAAATCGCGCCAACTCTAAACGCAGGTCACTCATTTGAATCAACGGTTGTGCAAATGACTATCGCTTCATACGTGTGTTAACGGATACTCTATGTGAGTCCGGTATTACCTTACTTGTTCAACTTGCTGTGCCAAAATTTGATATCCTAAAGGCAACAACTTATGACATAAACACATACATTTTCCGATGAAAAATCCATGTTATTCATACAACGTAACATCATATATGCTGATCCATTGCACATGAGCGTTTTAGTTCACTCTCAAATTACTCCTATGATCTGCTATAACCGGCATGATCTTCCCCAGGAGCCACCTACAATATAGGACAAAATGTAAGGGTCCCTAGGTCTAGGTGAGCAGAATCAAGTATCACGGGATCTTGATTGGGGTGCGCTGAGGTAAAAATTGAGAGGGGGATGAAGTATGAGGTGCAAATCAGCTTATCACATGGTAACACAAAATCGAGGGTGTGGTTGCAAATGAAAAAGTGAGTTAAGTGAGGAGCGTGTGTGAAAGGGTTAAAGAAAACGAAAAACCCTCCCTAAACCGAACAAATGACCGGGTAGCCACATCTATATCAGACTGCATAAGTTGCTTTCTGATTAAGACATCATGGACCCAGTGATGCAATGCACAACCCCCACTGACCACTCAAGTACAAAACGTACTTGTTTCAAAATCACGGAGATTACCACATCTACTATCGACATCTCCTTTGGAGATTGTTGATATTGAAAAAGAGGACCTACCTCCAGTCCTCGTCTTCATTTGTCCACGTATAGAGTTTAGAACCGAATTAAATTTCTCTAGGACACGGGCATTCCACCAAGCATATCCTAGTGATATGGCCGGAACATTCATAGTGATACCAAACTTATTGGTATTCCACGATGATTGAATGGAAATCCTACCATTGCTACCATCAAAGCAACACTGAACGTAAGTCACACAGTTTTTCAACTGTCGTGTTAACGGGAAATCTATGTGCTCCCGGTTTATCCTATTTGACTATGCTGTAAAATGTGTTATATATTGATTCATTCAAAAAATGAATGTATCATTATTCAACACATTCTCATCACCAAGCTTCGGAGATTTTTCCTGTTACATGATGCTTCAGACAAATCCTGCTCATCATGAGTGAGAGAATATACTAGCCTAACTTACTCCACATCAAAAGGACACATATGCATCAGTGAAGGGGGAGTAAACAAGGAACCGAAGACTCCATGAAGAAATAATTGTCTGTTTGAGGGGGAGCATAAACCTTATCAACAAATTTCCCGAACAACAATTATTAAAGATCATTGATCGACATAAAGCCACAAACTTCAAGAAAAGACTTCCGCTGTTAATCTCTCTATCATTATGGGTCTAAGTTTTGGTCAATCAATATGTATCTTCAAAGTAAAGTCTGCAAAATACTTTTTGTGGTTGAAAAGCTACAAGAAGTATTCGTTTTTCACAGATCAACAAAGCTCAAGCCTGATCCTGATTATTATGCAACGAAATATCTACAAGGCTAGGTTTTTGCTAAAGATGAAGACTTCGAAGATATGCTTCCCAGACTATTGTTACAAAGGGGGAGATTGTTGGGTCACATTCTAGAGTATTAAAATAGTCTAGGGGTGTAATGTGACAGTTTATTGTAATCAATAGTATAGGGTTATTTTATGTAATTAGTCAATACTAGGCCTAGGTATAAATACCTAGTTGTAACCTAGTATTGTTAAGCTTGCCGACATTTGAAATCATACGTACGTTTTTGCAAGGCTTGTCTCAATCTTGTTCTTCCAATTCATCACTGTTCTTGTTTAATCTGTTGTTTAATCGATGTATACGGATTCACACAAGTCATCATCAATAATTGATAGAGAAGGGGTATGGTGGGGTCACTTCCCCCTTCCTACATGGCACTCTTCAAAATTACCTTCACCATATCATGCGAAGTGTCAGTGTGAGTGGATGCGTGAGTTAGGTGGCGTGAGTGAGGGGAAGATAAATGGTCTTTTTAAGTATATTTTAAGTGAGCGAATATTTTAGTGTGTTGAATTATTAATGAACGGTAATTCGGAGTTTAAATGTGAAATACTGATTTGGCGCTAAGGGTGTGAAGTGCTAATGGCTTAGCTAGCAACAACATCCCTCGTTGTCTTAAGCACTATCTTGAAAACTCGATTACACATGTCGGTCAAACCGAAAAACTAAAAGTTAGCCGGTCGAAATAAACTAGTAAAATTGATGGTTATAAGTAATTACTACACATAACCGGTGTATATTTTTCACCAAGAAGTGAGATTTTTTCTGTGAAATCATTTTATCAAAGAAAAAAGAAGAAAATAAAAGTTACGAAACACATACCATAATTAATTGGTCAAAACCATTGTTTGTCCTATGTAGAATCTAGACATGTTGACGTTATATAATTATTGGAGAGCTAATGATTGCATGCAATTATTTATTTTATATATAAATAAATACAATATAATTCCTATTTCTTGATCATGCCATATGTACATATGTCTCACAAGAGTTCTGCTTTCTCAATTATGTACGTAATCTAAGAAACCACGCAATGGAATTTTGAGGTTTGGTTCATTACACATGTACCTACGTATATTGTGTCAAGTGCCGTCAACTGATACGTCAATTTTTTCGAATAAGTGTCAGTTCATATCCTATTTCAATTAATATATTTATATCATTAATATTTTTTCTCTTTAATTTTTTAAGTCATATCATTATCATTATATAACATACACACAAATAATACAAAATATCCTATTAAATTATATTGGGCCCCACCAAAAATCTGTCTCCATTGATCTTCCTCTAATAACCGAAGAGGTTAGCCCCTAAGCCTTAAACTGATGAGACGTGCCATTGGGAGGAAGTCGTTGGTTATGGGAAGAGACAACCGATAGATGTTTCCATTAGCAGTGGTCGTATATTAACTTCTGGTGAGCATAGCTCAAGCTAAAATATTGAATTTCGGATATAGGGCATCCAAAATTCAAATATCGTATCTAGATAGTAAAATTTATTATCCGGATATCTAAAAATACGAATACCTGGTTTTAAACACCCCTAACATTTATTAATAGAGCGACATTGTATGTCCTAAAATGCGTAAATAAAGATAAGAAATTGATTAGTATTTCAAGGTTCATTGCAACTATACAAACCTACTTTGTAAGATTTTGTTTGGTCGATGTTAACGTGATCATTAGGCACACTACATATTCATCACATTTCACTATCTTGATTTGTGAGAGAGAGAAAATGTGAAAATGAACTGTGTTAATTGATTAACCTCGACAATGTTTACAGTACATATTAAAAGAAAGTATAAACTCTAGTTAACAAGGAAAGTAACTCTAGTTAATAAACTAACTAACTGTAACAGCTTCATAACAAACTAATTGGCACGTGTGCAATGTTATAACAACTCTTCAATATGTGCACATACTAACACACTAATACAAAACATTCTTTTACTACAATGGCCAAGCGTTCCACACAATAAAACACTTAAACACATTTTGAAATGCTATTCTAACATACTTTTACGGATGTTTCCGTCGGTTCTTCAAACCAACATGGTTGGCACCACATCTTGTGTTCAGCTTCAGTTGGTTTTGCTTCGGTAAACTGAAGTGAAAAGTGAGGAGGGTTGGTTAATTTTTTTGGGTATTGATATTTTGTATGTGTATACATTTTATGTATAAAATATTAAGTAAATCAGTATTTTTCGTATAAGCGTGCCAACTAAGTATAATTAATAATGGCATAAATATTGGAGTACAAAACTGTAACCTTTTTTGAAATATTTTTGTTTAAACAAAACTTTTGACATGGAAAAATATTACGTAATACATATTCTAAATTTTAGGTTTTTATGGAGGTGATGATTCTTATAGTTTGATTTAAAATTTATTCATATACTATCATCTATATTTTGATATATTTATATAAATAATCTATATATTTTGATATATTTGTATAGTGTGTTTTAAAATTTATATATTACATATGATGATGGAAGTAATTTTTGTAGCGTAATATATCACTTTTCTTTGGTATTGTCATGGATGATAAACAAATACGAAAGAAGAAAAAGAAGCAATCAGGCTTTCAAAAGTGCATACTAAATTAATATTTCCTAATAATTTGTACTTTTTGACACATAAACACACAAAGTGCATATATATAATAATGTTTTTGTGTCGCTATCGCTATTCACGTCTTGATGATTTGCAGCATTTTATGTATGATATAAACTTTTGATTTGAATGATACCCACGTACCTAAAATCTTGGTACTCCAAGACCCTGTTTTAAGGCAGGATTCAACTTGTACTACTTTAAAAATTAGCTTTGACCATTGCTCGAGAAACTATTAATTTTAATTTAACGTATTTAATAAAAAATACTGTTAAATATAAACCAAATAGATAATTTTATCTTTAATTATAATTTTGTTCAAACATTAAAATGTCAAATTTAAGGATATGATTGTCTAATACCTTTAAATTTCCCTGCAAGAATAAAATCAGTCTTTGTGCAAATCACCATCCATTATGAATAGGCAGCGTTAAGTACTATTAAAGTGTTTTTGGTAGAGAAAAGAGTGAATATGGAGAGTTTTGTTCAAAACAAGTTTTAATTTTTTGTTCAACAATTTAATCAATAACAATTTAATCAATAACAATTATATCACTAGTTCATATTTTAATCCTTTTTAATTTAAGATCATGTTTTAAAGTTGTCATGAAGATGCCTCGGTTTTTCTGATAACTTCGCAGATGTGCTTACAAATGGTTTAAACAGAGTTAGTAAGTAATCGAAAGAAATGAGAGTAAAACCTTTGAAAAAAGAAATTATATATGAAGGAAAGCTAACCAACTGAGACCCAATGTTCTGGTTCAAAATAGCACTAATTTATTTTAATAGATAGTCGTCTATACAAGCCCCATTATGATGTTTCTTTCCGATCAGCCGCAACATAAGTTTCAATAAATTAGAAAGTAAAAATCATTTGATCTAAGAGAAATTGAAAATTTGTTTTGTCACACTACCATTGATAGTATTCGGTTTATGTTTATTACTCAACTACTATTTGTAAAATATTTGAATATTATATTTATAAACTAACAATTATGATGTAATACCCGAAATCGGCTCTAATTATTATTTCGGTTCGATCGGGTCTATACCTGATTTACCCGAACCATACCCAAAACCCAACCGGAACCGGATTCTGTAAACTGGTTCTGTTATCGAGTATTCTCAGGTCTATTAATCCTCTAAATTCGGGGCTCGAGTATTTCGGGTCCGGGTCCATCCGGATCGATTCCGGACCCGATTTCAACCCTATATCTGAAAGACAAGTGAGGTCGTTTTGAAGGAAATGTGAAATTTAACGCAGGTTATGGTTATTTTAAGTTAGTGCTAACTAAAATAATAAACCCAAGTAGCTTAAATTAATAAATCACTAATTAACTAAGCGAAAATGGTAAAAGAAAAAAAAAACAAGAAAGCAGACTAAAATTGCACCTAAAATGCCAAAAGTAGAAGTCAAATGGATGTTGAATATTGGAGAAAATGGCCATTTTTTCGACCGTCTTTGAAATAGAATCGGAAGAATCAATCGCACATCATTAAAATAAGAATTAATTGCAAGAATGGTCCTTGTGGTTTGGCCAAATTGCACGTTTAGTCCTTAAACTTCATTAAGTGCAGGCGCAGTACCTATGGTATGCGTTTTGTTGCACCCATGGTCCCTCCCCCTAACACTGTTAAATATGTCCGTTAATTAAAGGGCATTTTGGTCATTTCATCAATTTGGTCCCACCATCACTATCCTATCTCTTTTCCCCTCTCTCTGCACACACACTATACAAGGACCAAACGTGCAATTTGGCCAAAGCACATGGATCATTTTTGCAGTTAACTCTAAACTATAATTAAAGATACATATCTCCATCTCCGGCCACCATCTCCGGCCACCACCTCCATCTCCGGCGATCAACCAAAACCCAGCTCACACTTGAAAAGGTCCAAAGCAAGTCTCCTGAGTATCGTTAGGTGGTCGGGACCTCTACCCAAAATCAAACAGATCCGGCGATGGCGGTGGTGGGAGGCTGAACAGATCTGGGGGGTGGTGGTCGGAACCTCGACGGCGGTGTGGGAGGCGGAACGGATCTGGGGGTGGTGGTCGAAACCTCCACTGAAAATCGAACAGATCCGGTGATGGCCGAGACGAAGGTCGCCGGAGGTGGTAGGCGGGGTGGATTTAAGTGATGACGGTGGAGATTGCGGTGGTGGAGACGACGGAGATAGTGAGGTGGAGGTTGAGACTTGGTGGGGGCGGCGGAAACCGATAAAGTCAGCTCTAGTGGCGATTTCCAAATCATAATCAAGATATGGGTTTGGGTTTTCTTTTGAAGAAGATGATACAAATAGAGGGAATTTGGGAAAGCTTGTGAAGAAGACATTTGGGGAAGAAGATGTGGCAAAAATACCAAAATACCCCTGACTAATGGACCTAAGTTAACGCTGTTAGGGCGGAGGGACCATGGGTGCAACAAAACGCATACCATAGGTATTGCGCCTGCACTTAATGAAGTTTAAGGACTAAACTTGCAATTTGGCCAAACCACAAGGATTATTCTTGCAATTAACTCTTAAAATAAGGATTCAACTAGTCAAGTAATATCAAAATTTCATAGACCGCTGCCAACTCTGAAAACCAAATGACACATTCAATTTTTACCACATCAGTATCACGTTAGCTGACACACAAACTGACATACTCATGTCAACCATACAATTTCTCTTTAGTTTTTTAGGTCCCACCGTTATAAAATATACAAAAAAAAAATATTATTACCATATTAAAATACATTACTTTTCGTTCCCCAATCCCTTAACCGGAGTGTATTAACCATAAAAGCGTGCCAATGGAGGGAATAAAAGTCAGGGCTTGTTTGTTTTTTTACTTATTAAGTTCTGTCTGGTTAAAGGGTCTGTCTGGATATATTATGGCTGTCTGGATAAATTAGTGTACTCGTTTGTTTTACATGCTAAATGAATAATCTTAATTATAAAATTTGATAATTATTTTTTTATTTTGAATACTTAATTATTATAAAAAAATAACTAAGTGATATATAATTCTCAATTAACGTTTTTAATAATACAAAAAATGTTAATATGTGACTAACAAGCATAATACCGCCCGCGCTCCGCAGCGGGATTTAAAGCATTCTTTTTTTAAATAAAAATAAAATAAAGATATGGTTTATATCAGATCTTGATTTTTCATACTTATGTTAAAAAATTAGTAGGATCATATCTAATAAAAAGATTGATGTTTTTATATGATTTAATATGGGGACAGCGCTTCCTTGCTGATATATAGAATTACATATTAGTTTCAGTAACTCTTTTGATAAATAGTAAAAACTTTATATCATAAAGTGCATATTTAAAATCGTTATTTTTTAGAATTAAATGATTTTTGAATATAAAAAAGATTATAATCTATCATATTATTATATTATTTCAAAAAATATAGAGGTGTTGGAAAACCTTGCAAATATAAAGTGCATATTTAAAATCGTTATTTTTTAGAATTAAATGATTTTTGAATATAACAAAGATTATCATCTATCATATTATTATATTATTATATTATTTCAAAAAATATAGAGGTGTTGGAAAACCTTGCAAATAAATCAACCAACTGAAAATTAGTCACGTGCTTGGTTTCTTTCAAGTAAAAATGAGACACGTGCTTGAAAATTTAAACTTCGTATTATATGTTGTGAAACCATGACAATTGTCGCACCTACTCCTATTTTTTTAACCCCTTTATCTTAAAACCCCGTTTAGCCATTTCATAATGAACAGTAAAATTTGTTTGATAATTGTATATATGTGACTAATAAAGTTGAAATTTAAAATAAAAAAAATTATTCAAAAAAAATAACATTACAAATTAAGCGATTTTCTAATTAAACTTCATAAATATACGAAATTGCAATTAATATAAATTGTATAAATACAAAAATAAAATAAAATTGTGACTTAATGGGGAAAACATCATTTCATGGTTTTTCGGTTAAGTCATCCTATATGGGTTAAGACCTATACAAACACAATCAATCAGTATGATATTCCCCATATGGTTATTTCCTTATTAAGTCAATTAAGTTAAAATCAAACGGCACCCGAATCTCTTTGGTTGCCAACCTAAGTAAGCATTAGCATTGGTATATAGACCAGTAGTATTTGATGGTTAATGTCTCACAAGATTATGAATTCAAGGTCTATTATGGACAAAAGTAATTTAACTTTATGAGGTGTGTTAGTCATTATAAAAGTTTGGTGTTAACTATCTACACGTGGCATGATCAAAATACTTGATCTTATTAAACAAGTTTAATTATTGCCTTTCTTTTTGTTTAAGTGGGGGCTGATATGGATCTATTAACACTTTCTTTCAGTACTTGATGATTATATGATTATATTCTTTAAAAGCATTGGTATTTTGACCAGATATGCACCCCACCTAATTCATGTTCATAGCAAGCATCAAGTTTACAGACTGGGAGTCACAATGAACGGTTAAGTAATTGTTTAGACTTCATAGTGAATCTGAAGTTCAGGATTTGATACTTTTAGATGATTTCAGAATAGAAGATTACACGGCTAAACTATACATGTTTTATTATACACACAAGGCCCCGTTTATTTTGACGTAATCCTCCCTAATCTTCCGTAATTGTAATTCAATTACATTACGGAGGACATTTTGATGATTTTTTTTTCGTAATTTAATTACGACGTAATTCCGAATTACGATATTCGTTGTAATTGAATTCCGTCTCAACACCCTATGAATTCAATTACGGTTCTGTAGTAAACTAACAAATTTTAATATTTTATATGCTTCAAATTTTAAAATCGTTTAAAAAAAAATTTAAAAAAATTTAAAAAAAAATAACAAAAATTAAAAAAAAAAATTACTCCCTCCGTCCCACAAAAAACTTCTCATTTCACTTTTGCACAAGTTTTAAGGCGTAATTAGTTGTGGAGTCATTGGTAATAAATTTGATTAAAATATAAGGTTGGTTTGGAGAGAGAAAGATTGTTAGTGGATAATAAGTGGTGGGGTACTTGGTAATAATAATATTATATTATGTGGAGTCCATCAAATGTAGTAAATGAGAAGTTTTTTGTGGGACAAAAATATAGAATGAAATGGGAAGTTTTTTGTGGGACGGAGGGAGTATTATTTTTAAACTAAAAAAATAATTTTTTTTAAAAAAAATTAAAATAATAAAATAATAATAATAAAATAATAAATAATAAATAAACAAATTTTAAAAAAGAATTTAAAAAAGTTTTTGAAAAAATGCATAAGTATTAATTTGAATTACACTCAAAATTCTGGTACCAAACACGTAACCATATTTAATTGGAACCGAATTCAATTCCAACCGAATTCAATTACAACTGATATTAGTTACATTACGGAGGATTACGTCGAACCAAACGTCCCCTAAGTTAAAAAATTTTATCGTCTATCTTTTAGTTATAATCTTAAGCAACTAATTTTAATTATTTAGTCAATACTAATTAATGATCAAGATTAATCATTTGTTTTATCAATGGAGACATATCTTTTACATTTGACACTAATTTTTATTTTTTTAATTAATTTATTTTTTTGCAAATATTTGAATATCGTTAGACACTAATTAGGCCCCGTGTGTTTTGACGTAGTCCTGCGTAATCTTCCATAATTGTAATTCAATTACATTACGAAGGATGATTGGATGAATTTTTTTTCGTAATTCAATTACGACGTAATTTCGAATTACGATATTCGTTGTAACTGAATTCTCCCAATACCCTATGAATTCAATTGTGGTCCTTTAGTAAACTAACAAATTTTAATATTTTATATGTGTCAGATTTTAAAATCGTTTAAAAAAATTAAAAAAAAATTAAAAAATATATAAAAAAATATATATTTAGTATTTTTTAAACTAAAAAATAATATTTTTTTAAAAAAAATAATAATAAATAATAAATTATAAAAATTAAATTTTTTTTTTTTAAAAAGTGCATAAGTATTGATTTGAATTACAACTTGAAATTTTGGTAACCAAACGCGTAACCGAATTCAATTCCAACCGAATTCAATTACACCGGATTTCAATTACATTACGGAGTATTACGTCGAGTCAAACGCCCCCTAAGTGTTGGAAAATAATTGATGTTAAATCATAACTTTCATAAACAACAAAAAATTGAGTGCCCCGAGTTTAAACCCTATGAGCAACTGCACAAACTATAGGCTATTTGTCACTCTAGAATTAGCTGGTTTGCAAAGCGATTCGAGTTAAAACTATATGCATGACGAATCTTCATGTCGTCATTCCATTTTGAATCATGCGCATTTGCTTTAACCACACATCTTTTATGGTCGCTCTTTTTCTAAATTCATTCTATGTCATTTAACCATACATAATTTGCAAAGGGTGCGGATATTGTCGGCCGTAGATTCTTTAATATTAAAATAATATTGTTCCAAAGTAGAATTTTTGTCTACAAGAAAACAAACTTATTCATAATTGCTTTTGTTTTATGACACAATTAACGTATATTCGCTACATAATTCAATGGGAGGTTTCTTGATCTACTAGTCTATAAAGTGATAAGTGAAAAAAGTGATTATTTGAGGTTTATATGGAATAAGGCAAAGTTCTAAAGCAAATCGCTCTTCTTTTCAATGAATCTTTTTGCTTTATATATTTTAAATTGTACTTAAATTTCCATCCCAAACATGTACTTAATTTGATATATAATCTTTGAGCATGACGATTAGTTAGACTAAGTAGTGGTGCATCATGAGGCGACCACGGCCAAAGGTCGGTTCCAAACCCAACATTACGGTGACTGAATTTCACGACAATACCCCCCCCCCCCTTCCTTTTCTCCTTGCATTCGGTCGTCCCAACAACTGACGGAGGTCGATGTGTGTTGTGCATTGGTCGCGTGTACATTACGCATGGTAAGTGGTACATGTATGAATAAAATCAATGTAAGATTTGGTTACTGTAAGTTTGTGGGGTTCCATCTTAAAACCAATTGATTGTAAGAGAAGTAGCTCATGACCCTTATAAGTGCATTACAAGATCATTATTTGTCCAATGTGGGACATTACTCAACACGCCCCCTCACGTGTGACGTCATTTTTGTTTTCACGCCTAACACATGTATATTTTATGGGTTACGTGTGGTTCGTGTGGCCGTTTTACCAACCACGGGTGAGCCGTAGCTCTAATACCATGTAAGTTTGTGGGGTTCCATCTTAAAACCAATTGGTTATAAGAGAAGTAACTCATGATCCTTGTAAGTGCATTACATGATTATTATTTGTCCAATGTGGAATATTACTCAATAGTTGTGAATTTATTCATCACTATGTGGTTTGGTCAAATCTTGTCTTATGTTTGGTTTGTAAAGAAAAAGTTGATATAACACTAACATGACATCGTAACAGTTGGAACACAGATGATCTACTACTGAAATTGAATTACTACTGAAGAAGGAAGTTACTACTGATCTCGAGTTACTACTGCTAAAGGCAATTACTACTGACGATCAAGTTCACTACTGATGTTATATTTAGAGCTGATCGAGTTCGAGATTTTAGTAGAGTTAGTTATAGAATGTAAATCTTTATGTAATTCAATTGTAATCGATTCCTAGAATAACTAGGTTAATAAGTTAGGCTTCAAGGACTATTATATATAGTTCCTTATGAATTGTAAACATACGTGTATTGATCGAACGAATTAATACATTGAAGCTTTTTGTGATAAACTGTGTTCATCGTATTGTTCTTATTCAATTACAGTTTACATTGTTCTTAATATAATAACATAAGTGTTAATCCGCTGTAACTTCTTGTGTTAGTAGATCTGGGTTTATAATAAGTTGTTTTGGTTATTCGATCCTGACAAGTGGTATCAGAGCTTTACGGTTCTAGATCTACGAATTAAGAACAACAAAAAGTTTCATACTTTCGATCTTAAAATTGTTAATCATGTCTGATAACAATGAAAGTACTCAAGCAAACAAAATTCCCATTCTCACTCCCAATAACTTTGGGATGTGGAAAAACAGAATTAAGCAGTATATGCTTATTACTGATTATTTCATGTGGGAAGTTGTTGTTGAAGGAAACAAAACCATTCAGACTCAAGCATCAAGTTCATTAACTGAAGCAGACAAACTTAAGTGTGAAAAGGAAAAGAAAGACAGAGGAATTGAACTCAAAGCTCTAAGTACTCTTTTGCTTGCCATTCCAAACGACTATCAACATCTCTTTGTTGAATATGATGATGCAAAGAAACTATGGCAGGCTCTGGAAAAGAGGTTTGTTGGTACAAAGAGCACAAAAAGAAACATGAAGTCTGTTCTGAAACAAGACTTTGAAAACTTCAAAGGACAAAAGAATGAATCATTGTCTCAAGTATTTGATCGGTTCAACAAACTCATTGGTGAACTCAATCAAGTTGGTTATAAATCAGACAATGATGATGTCAACAGAAAGTTTCTCAGGTCTCTAGGTGAAGAATGGTCTATGTACACTGTGATATATAGACAAGGAGATGCACTAGAAGAAAAAGAACTTGTTGAACTCTGCAATGAACTGAGAGTGTTTGAATCTGAGGTAAGTACTAAAACTCCAAATCTACCTTCAAACAATGCTGCTTTTGTGTCAAATACAGGAACAGGTCAGGAGGCTATGAAGAATGCAGGAACAGAAGATTTTGCCAGAGAATCTTTCTTCACTAGTCATGTGCATACTGCATTGATTAGTGAGGATTTAGAACAACTCAATCCTGATGATTTGAAAGAGATGGATATTAAATGGCAGATGGTCATGCTAAGCTTAAGGACAAAGAGGTTTCTTAAAAGAACTGGAAGGCAAAATCTGTCTTACAACAAAGGTGATAGAGCTGGATTTGACAAAACCAAGGTTAAGTGCTACAACTGTAGCAATCTAGGCCACTTTGCCAGAGTATGTCCAACCAAAGATCAAAGATCAAACTACAACAAAAATAGTACTTCAAATTCAACTGCTTTAGTATCTCAAGAAGGACAAGGTTATGACTGGAGCTTCCAAGCAGAAGAAGATGCACAGAACCAAGCTCTCATGGCCTTTACTACTGATCCTTCTACTACTGAGGTACATTCTAAATCTTGTACTCCTGAATGCATTAAATCATACAAAGAATTAGAAAAACTAAATAAAGAAACATTAGAAGAGATGATTTTAAATAGAAACAGAAGAATTGAATATAATGGTTGTATAGCTGATTTAGAAAACCAAATTAAAATCTATGAAATAACTGATCAAAAGATAAAAGATGAATTGCTACAAACCACTTATGAAAAAGAACATATTGAATTGAAATTAAAAGAAACTTTGATCAAACTTGAAGAATGTCAAATGGAACTAGAGCAGAATAAACTAACCATTAAAAAGTTTGAAAGAAGTTCTAAAATATTCAATGAATTAACTAGTAATCAAACTACAGAAAAAGTTATTCATGGAGTGGGATATCATGCAGTCCCACCTCCAACAAATTTTATTCCTCCACTAAAGTCTAGTACAGAAAGAATTTTAAATGATTTAAAAGTTGAAAATAAAACTAAATCTGAAACCAGTAATGAATCAAATGAATCTTCTGATGATGATCAAACAATGGAATCAGATGAAACAAGTTTTCACACCACAAAAAGTCAAACTGAATCCCCAAAATACAACTCAGAAAATATACCTACAATTTTAAAAAGGGGAAATCAAAGGAATTTAAACCAATTAAGAGAACAAAGAAAACCTGAAAATTCTAAATCAACAAAATTATCATGCTTAATTTGTAACAAAGTTAATCACATAGCTAAAAACTGTCACTTCAATCCTATTAACAATCAAAAATTTAAAGAATTTAAAATCAACAAAGAAAAAGAAAAAGCCTTAAAGTTAAAACAAACTAAAGAATCAAAAGCAAAGGAATCTAAAACACCAGAACAAAAGAAATTCAATAAAACGTATGCTAACACTCATAAATTTGGAAGAACTGCACTAAGATTTATTCAAAATACCAGGTATAACAGTCCAAGCAAAAGTAATTATTTTAAAAACAATGGAACTGAAAATCGTTTTCCTCAATTTTCAAAGTTTTCAAACATCAGTAGAAACTATTCCAGGTTTACTACTGGTAAAAACCCTAATTACAATGCTGTCTGGTATAACTACAAAAACACTACTGATTATGCTCAAAACCCTTATTACCTAAACACTACTGGTCCATCAGTAGTAAAATCTTCAAAAGCTAAGAACTACGGGTATAAACCTAGATCAGTAGTGAATCAAAACATCAGTACTAAATACAAAACTGCATATAAGAATCATTCAGTTAAGAAGTCTTATTCTTCAAAGGATGAACCCAAGACAACAAGCTTGGGTTCCCAAAATTAACTAATCCTTCTACTTTATGTGCAGAGTATCCAGATCCCTGAAGAAGGTAGAACATGGAATATTGATAGTGGATGCTCTAGACACATGACTGGAAATTTTCAAATTCTAAGAGATTTCAAGTCGTTTGAAGGAGGGTATGTTGCTTTTGGAGAAAATCCTAGGGGAGGTAAGATTACAGGTAAAGGTATAGTATCAAATGGCAAAATTACTTTTGATGATGTCTTTTATGTTGCTGAGCTTAAATACAATCTGGTTAGTGTGTCTCAAGTCTGTGATAAGAAGAACAAAATTCTTTTTACAAATGTTGAGTGTATCATTCTTTCTCCTGATTTTATTTTAGATGAAAAATATGTTGTTTTAAGAACACCAAGGAGAAACAATGTGTATTGCCTGGATATAGGGGGAGAACTCATTTCATCAAATGAGATCAACTGTTTTATATCTAAGGCAAACACAAATGAATCAGAACTTTGACATAGAAGGATGTGTCACACAAATTTTAAAAATATGAACAACTTAGTCAAAAAGGATTTGGTAGTTGGTCTACCACAAAAAGAATTTATGTGTGATCATCATTGTGTTGCCTGCCTAAAAGGTAAACAACACAAGACTTCTCATAAGACCAAATCAATTAATTCTATTTCTAATCCGTTGCAGCTCTTACATATGGACCTTTTTGGACCTACAAATGTAATGAGTATTGGAAAGAAACAATATTGCCTTGATATTACTGATGACTTTTCCAGATACACTTGGGTATTCTTTCTCCGGACCAAAGATGAAACAAGTGAAATAATCAAGAATCTAATTGTAAAGCTGGAAAATACAAGAGATCTCAAAGTGAAAGCAATTAGATGTGATAATGGAACTGAATTTAAAAATTCTAACCTAATTGACTTTTGTGATCTTTAGGGTATTGACAGGCAGTACATCTCACCAAGAACTCCACAACAGAACGGTGTAGCTGAAAGAAGAAATAGAACTATCATTGAAGCAGCCAGATCTATGCTTGCAGATTCAAAATTAACAATAACTTTTTGGGCTGAAGCTGTTAATACTGCATGTTATGTTCTAACAGAGTATTAATAGTTAAGCCTCATTTTAAAACACCATATGAACTTTTCAATAAAAGAAAACCATCAATAAGTTTCTTAAAATCATTTGGTTGTCCTTGTACCATTCTAATTACAAGAAAACAGATTGGTAAATTTGACTGCAAAGCAGATGATGGAATATTTGTAGGATACTCAACTCAAAGCAAATCCTACAGAGTGTTCAACAAAAGGCTGAGGATCATTGAAGAAAGTGTAAATGTATCCTTTAATGAAAATCTTATGAATGAACAAGGAAATGGTCCAGATTGGTTGTTTAACATTGATAATCTAACCAAATCTTTTGATGTTAGTTATGAATTTAATACAGGAAATTCAAACAATCAAAGCCAACAAGTAGGACCATCATCAAGTGGAAGGCAAGAAATCATGAAATATATCTTAGTTGATACTGCTCCCACAGTTAATACTGAGGACAGTAGTAACTCTGGTAACCCTAATTTCAATGATACTAGTAACAACTCAAATTCTGAAGATACTACTGATCCCAGTAGTAACTCTGAACCTCAGAGTTGTGATGATGATGTACTTCATACTGATACCAGTAATACTTATGCCAGTAACAACAATGATACTACTGAAGAGAATGTTACTATTGACACCAGTAGTAATGATGAATCTTCTCAAAATGCAAACAATCAAGAAGAAGCAGGGCTAGATACACAAATTCCTGAATCAAATGAGTCAAACTTATATTCTCAACTAACTGTTGACAAAATACCTGGAACCAGAACTGAAAAGAATCATCCTTTGGACTTAGTCCTAAGTGATGTCAATTCATCCATGTAGACAAGAAGAAAATTTAATTCTAATATTTGTAATATCAGTCTAATATCTAATGAATGCATGTATGAATGTTTTCTGTCACAGGAAGAACCTAAGAAGATTCAACAAGCTATGAAAGATTCAAACTGGATCATAGCAATGCAAGAAGAACTTCTTCAATTTAAACTACAAGCTGTATGGACACTTGTCCCTCTTCCAAAAGGAAAAAGAGCCATTGGAACTAGATGGATATTTAGAAACAAGAAAGATGAAAGAGGAATAGTGATCAAAAATAAAGCAAGACTTGTAGCTCAAGGATACACACAAGAAGAAGGCATTGATTATGATGAAGTTTATGCTCCAGTTGCCAGAATTGAAGCAATCAGAATATTTCTAGCTTATGCTTCATACAAAAGAATCAAAGTCTACCAAATGGATGTAAAAAGTGCTTTCATGTATGGAAAAATAGAAGAAGAAGTATATATATGTCAACCCCCAGGCTTTGAAGATCCAGAACATGATGACTATGTGTTCAAACTAGACAAAGCTCTTTATGGCCTTCATCGGGCACCAAGAGCTTGGTATGATACATTGTCCTCATACCTATTAAAGAACAATTTCAAGAGAGGTGCCATTGACAAGACATTATTCACAAGGAAGGTCAAAGATGATATACTACTGGTCCAAATATATGTAGATGATATCATCTTTGGATCAACAAATGATAAATTGTGCAAAGAATTTGAAGAACTGATGCAGATCAAGTTCAAAATGAGTTCAATGGGTCCAATGAATTTCTTTCTTGGACTCCAAATCAATCAGAAACCAGATGGTATTTTGATCAATCAATCAAAATATGTCAGAGACATCTTAGAGAAATTTTCAATGAAAGACTGTAAAAGTGCAAGCACTCCAATGGAAACTCACAAACACCTACATCCTGATGTTGAGGGGGAGGATGTAGATGAGCACCTTTACAGATCAATGATAGGATCTTTGATGTATTTAACTGCATCAAGACCTGACATAATGTATAGTGTCTGTGTATGTGCCAGATATCAAGCAAAACCAAAAGAGTTACACTTACAAGCAGTCAAAAGAATCTTCAGATACCTGAAAGGAAAACCCTCACTTGGTCTTTGGTATCCACATGCATCACCATTTGAACTCATAGCCTACACAGATAGTGACTATGGTGGTGAATGCCAAGATAGAAAATCTACTACTGGTGGATGTCAATTTTTTGGATCAAGGTTGGTGTCATGGAAATGCAAGAAACAAACTAATGTTTCAACTTCAACTGCTGAAGCAGAGTATGTAGCTGCATCTGCCTGCTGTGCTCAAGTACTGTGGATTCAAAATCAACTCCTAGACTTTGGTATCTTATACTTAAAACTCCAATTTTTATAGATAATCAAAGTGCAATCAGTATTGTGAATAATCCAGTAAAACATTCTAAAACAAAACACATTGAAATTAGATTTCACTTTATAAGGGATTGCAATGAAAAGAAATTAATAAAAGTAGAGAAAATTCATACTGATGATCAATTAGCAGACCTTTTTACAAAAGCATTTGATGTAGGAAGATTCAACTTTTTGGTTAGCAGTATTGGAATGATTTTAATAAGTTAAGCCTAAAAGGAAAAGATAATACTAAATGTTTTAAGCTAATAAAGATATACTATTTTCCTGTGTAAAGTGTTTTGTACAAATTTTAAAACTTTTTCTGTTTACTACTGGTTATTCATTACTACTGATCTTATTATTACTACTACAATCTAGTACTGATAGGGTTTCTCAGTAGAAATTAAGTCAAGTATAGAAACAAAGGTTACTACTGATGTTTCTACTACTGATACTTAGTTACTACTGATCGGTCGTTATTTGTGAAATACAACAATTACATTACTGACCCTCATGAAAATAGCCGTTAGGCTATTATTCGAAGGATAATTTGGTCACTTTGCAGGTTTAATCAAAAAAATATAAATACCAGACTGAAATTAGTTTAGCATTATCTTTTCCTCGATTTGATAAACCCTACGCTAAACCCTAATCTCTGCATAATCCGATCAAAACCCAACATCAGTAACAACTCAATTACTTCCACAAATCTGAAATTCTTGCATAACCGATCACTCTCTCTACAAGATTCATACCAAAAGATCAAAATCAAGCACAATGGCAACCCTAAAATCACTCAATGTCAATACTGATCTTAAATATTCAGAATTCCACAACATGTGTGCCTTCTTAAGAAATCCAGATGGCATAAAGGATTTTCGACCTATTGTGATGTTTCTAAAGAACTCATACATAAAGTTTGCTCTCACCATCAATCCTAAAGCATATCAACAACATCTAGTTGATTTCTGGATCAAATCAACTGTGGATGGAAAAACAATCACCATAACTGAACAATCCATCAGACAACATCTTCAACTTCATGATGAGTCAGGTATGTTCTCTTTACCAATGGAAGATCTTGTTGAAACTTTAAAGAAAATGGGATATGAAGGAAGATCAGACATAGTTACTTTTCAAAAGGGTCTTCTTTCACCCCAATGGAAGTTTTTGGTACACACTATTCAACACTGCAT
Organism: Calendula officinalis; assembly: GCA_963853835.1. Classification (NCBI taxonomy): domain Eukaryota; kingdom Viridiplantae; phylum Streptophyta; class Magnoliopsida; order Asterales; family Asteraceae; genus Calendula; species Calendula officinalis. The sequence continues at coordinate 37,622,174 of OY970828.1, forward strand.
CTCTCCTAAAAGGAGTACTTGGAATGAATTCAACAAATCAATAGCTTCGGCTGTTGTTTGTTTGAGCACAGGACAAGTATTCAATTTTTCTAACATGATTTTTGAAGGAATGCTTGGAAACTTATCATCTACAAAATTTTAATGTATCCAAGATTTCTTACTCATATTATTAATTGTGAATTACAAAATCTTTCAACTCCCAAAAACATTTTTGTAACAACAGAACTAAACAAAAAGGTTTTTGCAAATATGAGAAAAAGATTCAACTTCTCTGGTAAGGATACCCCACTGTCTCAAACATGATCAATGATCAACCACCTACTGGAGAAGGTTCAACTCACCCAATTGAACCCCAACCCACTCCACCACCAAATACAGCCCAAACAGAACCTTTTGAGTCCACTCAATTAAATGAACCCACAGATGTCCTGCAAGTGTCCGAGGAACATGAGATTAATCTCCAGAGTGCTACTCTTCACTCTGAGGAAGACCAGACCTTAACCAAACAAATTTCTAAAACCTATAAAAGGAAGAAATCTTCCTTAAAGGACACCAGGGGACAAATTGAGTCAAACCCCAGGCTCCAAGAGTTGACCTCACAGGAGGAGAGAGGTCATGAGGAAAGGGCTCTCACTACTGATGCCCCAAAGGTGGGTGCACAGGATAGTGAGAACATCATTAGGACCCAGACCTCGGCACTTAGTGATGACTCAGAATTTGAGGAATTAGTGAGAGGACCCCGGTGCCAAGAAACCACAAGGGGGGGGCATTACTGCTTCTTCTAGGAAGAAGAGTATGTCCAAACAACCCATTTCATCACCAAGAAGTGATGAGGGTAGAACAGAACCATTTGAATTGATGGATAGGATGGAAAACCTTAAAGCCAATGTACCTATTGAGCCCAATGATCCACCCAAAGGGGCTGAGTGCAGTATTAAAACCACTAAATTGACGGCTAGGAAGGAGAACCTTAAAACCACTGTACAAAATTGTTTGGAGTTACTAAATAATCAAGGGAAAACCATGACCTATATGAAGCACTACATTAATACTTTGAACAAAAGGCAGAAGAGATTTGAACAAAGGCTTCAAAGGAAATCCAAACTGATAAGGCAATTACAAAGAAAGATTGCAGTTAGTGAGGCTCAACAAGTTGAGATCACTAAGGGGGAGAAGATCAAATCCAATGGATGATTGATCAATCTATTGCAGCAGCAGCCCTCCTTAACTTGAAAGAGGTTCATGGTGAAACAAGTCAAAATGTTGGTGAAGACTTGTATAAAGAAATGGATGAGGATATATTTGTGTCTGCAAATCAATCACAAACAGCAGAACAAGTAATCTCTCGAGCTGCTACTGAAGTAATAAAGACTACTGATCCTATGATTATTACTGATGAAAAGGATCAAGAGGTTGTTACTACTGGTCATGATGAAGAGATAGATACACCAGTAGTAAACGCAATAGATGAAAATATTATGGTTACTACTGATGCCCTAGCAGTAGTAAGTACTGAAACAATCTCACCAGTAGTAAATGAAGAAAGACAAATTGTGCCAGTAGCAGATATACCAGTAGAAACTACTTTGGTTACTACTGAAGAGGAGGAGGAAGAAATTCCTGAACTTATTGAACGAGAACGTTATGTCATCATCTCAAAACCACCAACTCCTGACCAACCACTTATCATACCTGACATTGATGATAATGTGAACTGGTTTGAAGTAGATGAATGTACTCTTCCTCCACATCCAAAGATTCTATCAGAAGACAAACTCAAATTATTTTCTCCATCAATTAAAATAAATGGTATTCCTGATATGAAATATTCTCCACCTCCATCTATACTTCCAGCTTGTATTGGAAAGGGAAAAGACATTTATGATGATGATTATCCCAACAAAGCATTAGGTTACCACATGGTGAACAAAATTAATCATGTCAGATCTGAGAAACAATCCAGATGGAAGGTGAAACATATGAGATATTGGAAGAAAGTGGCTATGTATCAAACTCTTGAAGAAAAGAAAAGGGCTGTAAAAGATGTTCCACAAATAAAAGATGTTCAGATAGCAAACCAACAGGCTGAATTTAAAAGACATAAGAGAATTGAAGAAGAACATCTAAACTGTCTTGAAGATCTGGTAGCTGAATGTAAAAGAACAAAAGGTGAACTACCAGATGACATCTTTGAACAGAAGACAAATATGATTGACTTTCTCAAGTCAAAAGGGCATAGTGCAAAATCTTTTGGCAGAATGAAGATGATTACAATAATAGATAAATATTGTACTGCCAAGAAGAAAGAATTGGCTGAACAAGATGCAGAAGAAGAAAAAGCAAAAGCTTTAATCCCAATAAATCCAACATTGATTCAAACTGGTAGTATATCAACTACTGGTGAAACTTCCACTCCCCAAACAAAGAAAAGAAAAGCTCTTCCACAGGAACAGAAAGACAAAAAGAAATCAAAAACAGAACAAATTATTCCTGTTCTTGAAGTTCCTGTTGCTCCCCTTGAAAACAATCCAATCATCAATTGGAGAGTCATGGATAATAATGTTATTGAAGTTATAAGGGAAGACAAAAAAGTGCAAAGATTTACTGGATGGAAGCCAATGATCAGATCTTGTTCAAGAAGTGATATAATCAAAGTTCTGATTATTGGAAAACCAAGAATGAACAAGAAAATATGGAAGAACTCGGGTGCTGGATACTTAACCAAAATGATTGATGCTGCTTTTTATCCAGATAACTATCCAGAAATATTTTCTAACACAGAAAATGTATATGCTTGGAATGTGTTATCCACAGTACAAATGTACTTCTTTGGAAGATCAAGCAAGAACTGTGAGTTATATCTATTTGAAAAAGAATATCCACACTCTGAAGAAACTATGTATCAGATATTCACAAACACAATGATGAAACCGTATGATGAAGTAATGTTCAGTGAAAAACTCAACTACTTTATCAAAAGAAACAGCAAGTATATAATAGCTCAAAGGAAAAGACAAAATCAAAGAACTCTTGAGAAACGAGCTGCTGAAGAAGAGCAAAGAAAGAAAGAACAAGAAGAAACTTGATTAATTCAAGATGAATTAATAAGTTTAGGGGGAGATTGTTGGAACACAGATGATCTACTACTGAAATTGAATTACTACTGAAGAAGGAAGTTACTACTGATCTCGAGTTACTACTGTTAAAGGCAATTACTACTGACGATCAAGTTTACTACTGATGTTATATTTAGAGCTGATCGAGTTCGAGATTTTAGTAGAGTTAGTTATAGAATGTAAATCTTTATGTAATTCAATTGTAATCGATTCCTAGAATAACTAGGTTAATAAGTTAGACTTCAAGGACTATTATATATAGTTCCTTATGAATTGTAAACATACGTGTATTGATCGAACGAATTAATACATTGAAGCTTTATGTGATAAACTGTGTTCATCGTATTGTTCTTATTCAATTACAGTTTACATTGTTCTTAATATAATAACATAAGTGTTAATCCGCTGTAACTTCTTGTGTTAGTAGACCTGGGTTTATAATAACTTGTTTTGGTTATTCGATCCTGACAGTAACTAAACCTGAGTTTAATCATCCTTATACTTAGTTTAAAATGTTTCATATTGTAAAGATGCCTTTACAATGCTAAATTAACATATTAATCATCTACGAATTATACTCTAAAAGTAAGACCAATATTTTACCGTCTAAAAGGCTGACTTTCTATACACGACTCAAAATATTCTGAAGATCAGCCTTTTAATAATTAAAATTGTTCAATTTTAATACCTAAAGTTTATATAATTATGGTCATGGCCACTTTTCCGTCAAGATCTGACACAAAAGTTAGTCTTAGTCTTTCCTTGTGTTTAAATGCAAATGCCACAACCGTAGGAGTAAAGGGAAGGTTGATAGTGAACGATTTGGAATAATAATTGAATGTTAAAATAAAACCAACGGTTATTCTATTTCTTTGAATTATAGTGACAAAAAGTGATGTTTACTACTAGACGTATATTCATCCTTGATGTTTTAGAATCAGGAAATTCGAATTTCATTACGCCATGCTTTATAACATTGCAACTTAGTGGCTATTAGCAAAAATATAAATTAATTAGCCGTGCATATAAATATTGTTTATATTTACTAAAAAGTTGAGTATTTGAGAATAAAGTGATTGAGGAATGCCGTTTTATATATATGGACTAAGCCATTGAAACCATGAATATTATATTACTTTAAAGTAGTAATATCGATATTCTTAATTTAATTAATAACAAAAAGTGTTTATTTGTTCGGTTACATTTAGAGTTTTAGGTGTGATAGCGCTAAAACTATATGTCATCCAACGTGGCACCAAGCCAAGCTATCCTAACGGGAGAGAGCTGCGATAAAGTCCCTCAAAGGACTGTCGTCAGGCAACTCGTTTTTTATGAGATGGGGTGTAAGTGAAAGTGAAAAATTTTTGTGTCTAAAAATTAGTGTAATGGATTAAGTAATGAGTGAATGAGTATTTTGGTATGTGAGTGTGAAAAAGGAATGTTAAGGTGTCGTTTAAGGGACATTTAAGTGATTTATAATTGGGTTGGATAAATTGACCTGTTTTTTATCCAAGCCCAAATAGGCTCAACCTAAATCTAATTATTTCTAAGTCAGATTGTGAGTCGTATCAGAAATTTATACTTTACTAAGAAACAAATGAAAATATCTTTTATTAACACACCAAATAATATGTATCTTAATTATAACTATTGGTAATGTACTATAACACGAATCTCTCCTAAAAATAAAAAGGTGTAAATTACATATAAGTTATAACCATTATGTACTCTTTATTGTGTCTAGATTAGCCCATATATTTAAAAAATATATCATATCAGTCAATCATAATTTGTTTTGTTTTTGTCACATTTTTCCTATTATGTGACCCGATTACTAGCTTGACTTCTAAGTTTTGTCAACGCGACCATATGTATATTTTCCTAAATTGAACAAATTACATAAAATCTTATGAACTATCAAGTTTGCCACGGATTATTAATGTATTTAGAAATGTAACATATTAATTAATGTTATGAATTTATAAATATATGTATTAGCTAATTTAGACAAAATTGAAAGTAAAAGATGGTTAAGAAAACTAGGGGTGAGCATGAGGCGGTTTGGGGCGGTTTTTAACTAAAACCAAACCCCGCCCCGAAATTTCTGGTTTTAAGAATTACGCCCCGTTCGGTTTCGGGTTTTTCGGTTTCGGTTTTTCAGGGTTTTCGGGTTTTCGGTTCGGTTTCGGGTTTTTTTTCAGCTTTTTTGTTTTCCTTTAAATTTACCAATTTGTTACTTTAAAAAGTAATATTATTATTCAAACTCTCAAACCTTAACACATTTCGTTATAAATAAAAAATAACTAGTAAGTTTAATATAATGCAATAATAAATTCGACTAACATAACTTGAAACCTAGAAAATATATTAATAAATTATCTAAAAAATTCAATCATATCTTTTATTTAAAAGATAATTAAATGTCAATTCTTTTATAAATATAAGAATATTTTTAAAATTTCGAAAGATGTATAATTGGGGGGGGGGGGGGGGGTTCGGTCGGGTTTTTCATATGCCCCCGAAAACCGCCCCAAATATTCGGGTTTTCCAAAAATCAAAACCGTTGACATCGGTTTTTCAAACGGTTCGGTTTTTTTGGGGCGATTTTTTCGGGGTTTACGATTTCGGTTCGATTTTTTCGGGGTTTACGGTTTCGGTTCGATTTTTCGGTTTTTATGCTCACCCCTAAAGAAAACCCTCAATTGGTTTAAAACCATCAGCCTTTGATGACGTCCTTCACCAAATTAAGTGATTAAAGCGAATGTCATCTGTGTCCAATACTTGGAAGCTGTCGCTAACAATTTGATAATGGGTTGCAGAATGAAGTGACAGTTGCATACATGTATGTATCTATCTGTCACGTTAAATAATCTTTAACAATTTTTAAATCGACACGAAACTCGACTTAAAATTGACACGAAAATAAATAGGTTTTGGTTAAAATAAAAAAAACTAGGCCAGTCTCGGGTTGACTCAACTGGCACGTTTACTAAATATGTTAGATTCTAGTCAATTATAATTTAAATGGGTCAACCTGTCAACCCGTTTAGTTATTAAAATGTTTTTTAAAAAATATATACTTATATTTAGTTTATAATTACTAGTTCAAACGTAACTAATGATTATGTAAAAACTAAAAAGGTTACTTAGTAATTTGGTGTTTTAGTATTTTTGTTATAAATTTGTGTAATAATAACGACATTTTGACATGTTTGACCCATTTAATTGTTTGACCCGTTAATCTGTTTAACTCGTTTAATTAAACAGATTATATGGGTAAGGTTCGGGTTGAAGGTTAACATATTAGAGTTGAGAAATCTTACCTATATATATAAACATGTCATTTCGGGTTGAACGTTTTCTTACCGGCGAACCCGTCAACCCGACCTGAATTATCACCCCTAGTTTCAATGACTATATTAAAAATGTTGTCATATCAAATGTCAATAAGCAATCATGTCATATTATTTTAGAGGTAATACCCACGTGTAGGGGTGTCAATCGGGTTGTCGGGTCGAGTTTTGAGTCTTATCGGGTCGGGTCCGTCGGGTTTGAGGTGAGAAATTCCTAACCTGAAACCCGCCCCTATAAGACATCGGGTTGGTCGGGTTTCGGGTTTGTCGGGTTGACCCGATCGGGTTAGTCGGGTTACTCCTCATTAAGTTGTTAATTTGTTATCGTAGCACCCACTGGTAATGAATTATTAAATGTCTTTCATTTTTTTAAAATTAATGCCTTGCCATTCTGATCTTGATTAATCATGCTCGTCCTTAAACTATTTTCAAGGATCCATTCAAATAACAGTAGGATACCATACAAATGAAACCGTAATTAAACAAACTAAAAAAACTAAACACCAAGCCTGAATATTGTTATATAATACTAATAGAGTTTACCGACCGCCACACAGGGGGATACCACCAACATCAATAGAAATCGAGACATAACTAAGAAAATTTAAGGTTAAAAAAAAACAAAACTTTATCTGATCCGGTTCGGTTTTGTAGGTCCGATCAAAAACTCAGATAATTGAATCCATGATACCTTCATGCCATGAAAGACCCATGCCCACCGGTCTTTATGATCCGTGGTACTTGAAATTAGGTGGGGGAGTTGGGGAATATATTCAGGTTAATTATTGCTGATTAATTGATTAATAATTTGAGTGGAGCCACAGCCTTTTTGCTTAGTCAGTGGTACTCACACAGTCACACTACGTGATTAGGTTCGATTTTAATAAAATAAAACTTAACAGATGTTATTTTTTAAACGACAGGTTAAAGCCTAGTTATAAAAATTAGGTTGTGTTACCACAACTTTTAAGGTTAAATATTTATATCATTTCACTATTTTTCAAGAGTAATGATATTACTTTATAATATGTGTTCCTGCTTATTTTCCTATAAAAAGATTAAGATATGTGTGAAAATCAAGGAATAATATTAGACCAGAGAATTAATGGATTATACTTGTCATTTTATCAGGTGTGTAGGAAGATAAGTATAAACAAATGATAGGAATAAACATCGTTTCTCATAATGTTATTGGTGTCTACTTTTTGTGTCTACCCATTTGATTAAGATATGTATCAAAATCAAAAGATAATAATAAGAGAAGAAACTAATGGACTACATATATAATCTTATCAAACGACGGATAGACACTTAAGCAGACAAAAATATAAAAATCAATATCATTTGTCAATTTTCAATACGTGTTAAATGGGTATATGCCCTGGTTGTTAAGCCATAAACGCTGTTTCTACCCCACATGTTTTCTAACTTCTAATACACCCCAAACAATTTCAAAGAAAATATGTTAGAGCACAAATTCAATGAATTAATATTAATATATATATATAAATATATATATGGATCCATCATACGACAAAATAACCCAAATTGCATGGACATCAAGGGTAAAACCGTAAATCCCACGCCGGATGTAAACCCAAATGATAACCTTAGACTCGGTGTGATGGGTGACTAAACCCAGTTTGATCACCCTTGACACATCAGTGCCACGTCAGTTTTTTTTCTTGCGACAAAGCACGTGAAAAATCCTGACCAAACCCACGTAACATGCGACCAAACCCCTTCCATTCCTTTCCATTCGACCCTTTCTGGCCCTCTGGACGACCAAAAACAGGACGAGACGCCGACACTAGGTGTATGGGGGAGGATACGTCCCCTTGGGGCGACCAAATGGGAGACTCATGGGAGGGACTCACTATTACACCCAGTCTTATAAGCCACATACTTATAGCCTACGAAATCATGGGGAGATAAGCTAATAAACCAGATGAAATGAGCTAAAACTTAAACTTTCATGAGTTTCTTAAAATAACAACTCATCTGGATACGGCCAAGTGGTAAGGGCCACGGAATAATTTTCTAAAGGTCATGAGTTTGATCCCTTTTTGGGTAAACATTTATCAGATGAGAAGGGGAAAGTTAAAAAAAGACCACGGTAACAGTCAGGTTTCGTACATCACAAGTCTAAACTCGGCCACCGTGGGGAACCTTATAACGAAAATACGCTATACAAAAACAAATTAAAAAAAAATGTTAGAGATTTTCGTGATGATTTCGTGTACTTGGAAAACTGTGAAGTCGTGAAACACTTTCAGATCAAAGTATTTCGTCGGTACTACGAAATCCTCGATCGGATAAAATCACAATTCAATCACAATTTCGTACAGTTCGATTGAAGAAATGACCAAAAACGATGCTAAATTCAAGCAGTCTCTAACCCACCGAAAACTGCTAAAAGCAGTTTCGAAACTGCTAAAAGCAGTTTCGAAACTGCTAAAAACCACCCAAATACGGGTCGGTTTCGGGTTTGATTCGACGGGTCGGAAAACCGGGTTTTGAATCCGAATTCGGATTTTCCATGCATTTTCTATAAAGGAATATAAAGGAAACCCAGCTCGACCCCAGCCAGGGGCTCTGCCCCTTGGACCCCGCCAGGGGCGCTGCCCCTTGGACCCCGACCAAGGCGCTGCCCCTTGGAACCCCGTTATCGGGGGCGCTGCCTCCGAACCCCCGTTAAGTTAGTGTATTTTAATCATAATAAATTTAAACAAGCGTACACTCCACATCATCCTTAGTTGTTTAATATTTATTAAGATTACATTTGGTCACCAAATTTATCCCATTACACTTAAATAATATTGGTGATACAAATCACCAACAAAAAACACAAACAACCCATAATACTACGTGTAGATATTAGGATGTCGGATCGAATACTGAGAGTAATGTTACTTGTACATTATAATATTGTTTGGCATATAATACACATGAACCTAATTTATGATACAACTTGTAATCATTGTGTCAGATAGTTTTATTTATACAAACCTCCTTGCACTTTTGTTAAAAGTGTTGAAACTAGTTGGTGTAGATCAATTGGCCATCAAGGGAAACTGGGAAACTTTGGAGGTTTTTCTTTTACAAGGTTTTAAGTTTGAGTCTTCCTGAAAGCTTTTCCTCAAGTAAATATGTGGTGAGGTTTATTCCACATAGGTGGATGGTTCAAGTAAAGACATACTGTCCCCTGTAAATGTCATTGTATAGACTCTAACTACTAACTTACTAACTGAGCATTTAAAAGAAAAAAAACCTTAAAGGTAGCCAATTTTTTATCATTATTCTTCTCTAATCTTTTAATAATGTTTTAATGTTTGTATTCTTTAGTCCTAATATTTATTAACTTTTCATTTATATGTAAATTCTTTATTACTTTTTGATTATTTTGATTAGTTAATAAATAAATATGAATTCACAATAGAAACTTATGCATTGGCTAATGTTTTCTGAAATTCAAAAGTAGAAGAAATATAAATTAATTATAAAAATTGATATAACATATAGTATTTACTTTTATAATTATAAATGAAAACTTTATCATATTTTAATAAATGTATGAGTAGTTCTTGAGGATGAACTTAACTGGAATGGATATTTTTAATATTATTATCAACTATTATAATATTATTATTTGTGAGTTTTCAAAAATATTAAGTTTTATGAGATATTATAAAGACTGTTAAACTATACTACTATATATGATGGTTATTTATAAAACATTTGAGATAGTCAAAAGTAAGCTAGTAATATTAATAAAAGAAAAGTTCTTTTAGAAAAATTACCAATTGAAGAATTTTTTTATAAATGAATTTTTAGTCAGTAGAAAATTTACGTTAAAAAAGTAATAAGGTAGTGTTGATCTTTTTTCTAAGTAGTAGTAATACAACATTCAATTGTTGTTGCATCATTTTGGAAAAAAAACTAATATGATATCCGTACAAAGTAGTAAATATTATTCTAATTCATTTTATTATATGTATTAATTAAATTGAATGTATAGATTTTTTTTGGATGGTACATAATATACTTTACTTTGTTCACGACGGGACTTGAACACTGTTGGGATATAAACATTCTAGAACTGATGTTGCAGTTTGTACTGATCTACATTAATGGAAGATAGTACTGACGGGGCAGAAAAAGAAATATACTACTGATGCTACTGATCTCGAACTTACTACTGATGATCAAGTTTACTACTGATGTTCATATATGGTGCAGATCGTGTCCGAGATTCTAGTAGATTTAGTTATAGAATGTTTATCTTTTTGTAATTCAACTGTAATCGTTTCCGAGATTCTAGTAGATTCTAGTAGATTTAGTTATAGATGTTCATATAAGGAATATTATAAATAGTTTCTTACGAATTGTAAACGTACGTGTGTATTGATTTCATCGATTAATATACATTGAAGCTTTTTGTGATAAACTGTGTTCTTACTATTGTTCATTCTATTACAGTTTACATTGTTCTTAATTAAATAACAAGAGTGTTAATCCGCTGTAACTTCTCTTTGTTGGTAGATCTATGATTCAATAACTTGTTCGAGTTATTCGATCCTGACAAGTGGTATCAGAGCTTTACGGTTCCAGATCTACGAATTAAGAACATCAAAAAGTTTCATACTTTAGAAATCAAAATGGTTAATCATGTCTGATAACAATGAAAGCACACATGCAAACAAAATTCCAATTCTCACTCCCAATAACTTTGGGATGTGGAAAAACAGAATCAAGCAATATATGCTTATTACTGACTATTTCATGTGGGAAGTTATTGTTGAAGGCAACAAAACTATTCAGACTCAAATAGCTACCACATCAACTGAAATCGACAAACTCAAGTGTGAAAAAGAAAAGAAGGACAGAGGAATTGAACTCAAAGCCTTAAGCACTCTTTTGCTTGCTATTCCCAATGATTATCAACATTTATTTGTTGAATATGATGATGCTAAGAAGCTGTGGCAGGCATTGGAGAAGAGGTTTGTTGGCACCAAAAGCACTAAAAGGAACATGAAGTCTGTTTTAAAGCAAGACTTTGAAAACTTCAAAGGACAGAAGAATGAATCATTGTCACAAGTTTTTGATCAATTCAATAAACTTATTGGTGAACTCAATCAAGTTGGTGTTCAACCAGACAATGATGATGTCAACAGAAAATTCCTCAGATCTTTTGGTGAAGAATGGTCTATGTATACGTAACACCCTAAAATTTACAATATTTTTAAAATTTTTAAATTCAAAATTAAAATCAAAAAGGTCCCATAAATAATCCCCAAAATAATTGTTTGATTTAAAAATGTATTTAATGCGGAAATGTCTTGAATAAAATTAATAGTTTTAAAATAATAAAAACGTTTCACATCAGCACTCAGAAGTAGTACAGCAGTCAACCGTCCACCTTCTCTTTTCCTTTGCTAGTACCTGAAAATGGGAGGGAGTTTTTGGGTCAGCGGGGAAGCTGAGTGAATAAACTCAAAATGCAAACAACTACAACATACAATACATGAGGGCACACAGGTGAACTCCTAATCATTTACCACTAAGTTAATTTCTCAGTTTTTGTATCTTTTAAATTTATATAGCGCGCTTGTGTAACTCGAGTCGAGAGATCAACCTCGCCTCTCCTTACACTAAAATGCCACAAGGGCCCACACAGAATTTGCCACAAGGGCCCACACAGAATTTGCCACAAGGGCCCACACAGAATTTGCCACAAGGGCCCACACAGAATTTGCCACAAGGGCCCACACAGAATTTCCACTGAGATTTATTAATTATTTTTATGTTTTCAACTCCTAACATAAACCACACAGATAGCCCTATCACTTAGTAGCACAAAATGAGTTGGTACCGGCTCAGATACTCGGCACGTCCGTCTCAGATCAGTAATATGCAAAAACAGTCACTCAGATAACAGATCAACACACAGAAAGTACAACAGATCAAAACAGTTAACCATATGAGTCATGCACGTATCGTTATAACTGAATACACGGTGAGAATACTCACCTCGATAAACGTAAGCTCCAAAGGATCCTCAATACTCTAAAGCGCTGCTCGGTTATTCCTAGATGATCCTAAAAGCATAAAAATGAAACCCGAATTACAATCCGTTCTAAGGACTCAATTTAGAAAACTGGCAGCACCCGTCGGTCTCACGGAAACTGCTATAACTCTTAAACTGTGCAGTAGATTTATCCCATATTTTGATTAATATAATTTATCAAAAGCTCAAGAATGCAGATTCTCTTTTTCTCATATTGTTTGTATTTCCATTTTAATAATAATAATAATAAATATAACTGTTTCGATGTTTAAATAACAAAAGAAAACATTCTCATGGATTAATTAATAAAACATTATCATGAGTTTAATATTCTTAAAACCCAAACACACACACACCATCCATATTAACGAAATGAACAGAAGTGGTAAAAGTTACTACCGATGCAACGCCGGCGGAGCTTGGGTTTCTTATCGGAATCACCAACTGAGATAGACACAACACCCAGATTATAGCGGAAACAATCGGAAACAAACGGAAATAATCTGCGTCATAACGAAACAATTGTAAAAGCTAGTTAGAAATGGTTCGAGATTAAACGACGGAAAGAAAAAGGGAACTAACTGTGGCTTACCGGAACAATGGGTTCCACCTGAGAAGTGGCGCTCCGGAATGACGGCGGTGACGGAAATGAGCAACGGTGGTGATACACAAAAATGGTAAGCTCACCGGCGAACCAAAACGGAAACGGTGACGGCCGGTGGTGTTGCTCACGGCGGAGCAGAACAGGAGATAAAGGCGGCGGTGGCGGTGGTTGCTTGCTTGCTTGCTGGAACCTTCGGTAATCTACAATCCCTGGTTCGATTCTCTGTTCGGCGAACTACTCTTGGCTTGGTCACAAATCCGTAACGCTCTAAGGATACTCCTGCTCGATTAATCTTCTGCTCGGCGATGAGAGTAAATCAGAAACAAGATTGGAGTTGTTCTTTGTCGGCTGGAAGAGAAAGGCACCGAATTTGGAGGAGTTGCAAGTCACGGCTAAAGAGAATTAGGGTTGGGATTAGGAACTAGCCCAACACGTAGTCCTTGAGTTTTATAATTAGCGGGCCTGACTAAAGGAGATGCTTAAGGCTCGGGCTCTAAACATTATTTGGCCCGACAAGAACCGATAAGAATGAAGCAATTAAAAGGGTGTTCGGCCCCTCATCCATAGCCGATCTTACAAGGGATCAGAATGAATCACGGAAGTGAGAAAACAACATCACAGCTCCGATTAGATGCAAACCGAATGGAATTGTCAAGGGTCCGGGCCTTGGCCAAAGGCCGGCCCTCGCCCATAAATCGACACTCACTCATAATTAATTAAACTCGGGATACATAACCCACTAGTTATTAAATCAAAACGTCACGTACTTATCACGTAGACAATAACCCAATAAAAGTAGTTTAAAAATTACTTTAAACTAATATTTAATTACTTAGAATTTCAGGGCGTTACAACTCAACTCCACTTGAATCAGACTTCGTCCCCGAAGTCATTGCTCGGAAAAAGCTCAGGGTAGTAATCTCGCGTTTCAGACTCCGACTCGTCAACGGCACACGTCCTCAAATGGGGAAAGAAAACAAAATGACAAGGTTAAGAATGAGAAGGAAATTCATCAGGGTGACCTACGGCATGCATACTCAAATGAATAAGGAGAATAAAAACGATAAAGTTATGAATAGTAAGAAGCTTTTCATGGTGAATTTACTTAATAGGAAATGAACTCCAGATCACGAAAGTGTTCATACAATTATCCGCCTCTAGTGGCGCAAAACGATAAGGCTAAAAGAATTAAGGTGAGGATGCTCACTATGGATCTCAGTATGCAAAGAAAAAATTGATCATGAGCATAAAATACACCACGATACTCTACTGAAGGCGTCTTCTTGCTCTCGCATTCGGATACAGTTGTTCCACTCAGCGATTAACGTCGCGTTGAATCACCGATTCAACTCCACTTGGAAATTTACTACTGATTTGTTGACGATACCAGATGCTCAGCGTAGTACCAGGTCGTCCAACCCATTTACACAATCACACCCGGATCCCTCATGACGATAACAAGTTTTTATGGAAAATTTTCTTCCCGCACACTCCATCAAATGACCACTTACACATTTTAGCAACAGGTAACATTTCATTATCGACAATTTTCTACCAAAATGACTCGGAAGGTCCTCTACTCTATGGGTCAACAGTTTGTTAACAGCATAGTAAATAATTAGCGGTTTACACCATTATCAATTAATATAAAAATCATGCAAATAAATCACAAGGAATAAACATATCACCCAGAATTCTCATATACCCAGGTATATAACTCCAAAATATGATCTGGAAATATAACTCAGAAGTCCCACTCAGAAATAAACTCAAAACATATCTCAGGAGTATAACTCGAAAATGTATAACTCAGGAGCAAACTCATAAATCTTAACTCAGGAGTAAACCCAGAACTCTAACTCAGTAACAACTCATAAGGTAATACTATTTACAAGTAATAGCATTAGGTATAAATCACATTTTTACTCCTTCTTATTACTACTCGCGTGTTCCAATTTACCAGCTTATAATACCTGGAATGATATACTCTCTCTCAACCGTGTTATTAGTTCTCAAAATAACTCTTCTTTAACATTATATTGTTACCTTACTCTGTTAGGTTTGCATATTACCGATGTTGATAACCCTTTAAATAGCTCAAATTAACGATCCTGTCATTTAATTCCCTTTAATAGGTTCTCATTCTATTACATTTAGTGGTTTCTCGATAATATTTTAATAGATGTTTTCTCATTCATCTAGTTTAACGATCCTTTAATAGACCGTTTCACTGATTTTACACAATTTAAAATGTCTCTTAATTATTTTGACCATATCTACTCATAAATTTCATGTTACCCACTAAAACTTCAATTACATTTCATACTCTTATTTATAATGATTTCTCGTTACTCGATTTACGAATCAATCCATTAGTTCTCATTTACTCAATACGCAATTACCTTTTATTCCCAATTTAAAGATTTTTCTCATTGTTCATTAATTTAGTACTTTCTCGTCTTTTAGAAATTTCTTCTTAATACGATATAAATTTCAACTCAATTTAATAATTGCTTATAAATAAAATTTTATCATAAAAATTTATAACACTTCAAAAATTTTAAATATTCAATAAATTAATAAATAAAAAAATTATTCGATAACTCCAAATAAAATATATTACTCACGAAATATATTTTTCTCATAAAACTTTATAACACCTACAATTTTTAATAAAACTTCCCGACAAATTAAAACTTTCTCTTTTTAACTTGTTTTATTGACTTGCTCATTTAACTCGATTTATAAACTTCTTATAACTCAAAAATTTACTCAATAGTCAATCTACATGAAATTTTCTAATTTGAACTCGTTTTAATAAATCATTATCAACTCCAATTAACAACCTCAAAAGATAATTAAGTATTCAATAATTAATAATCAAATATATTATTCAATAACTCTAAATATATTGTTCACAATACAATTTTTCTCATAAATATCTTATAATACCTCTAAAATTTCGAATAAAACTTCCCGTTAATTCAAAAATTTTCTCTTTTAACTCATTTCTTCAAAATTTCATTGTAATTGTTTTCTCATATCAAACAATAAATTTTCATCACTTTAATTTAATAATTCTTCATTATCTCATTATAATCACACAAGAATAAGTATACTGTCTTATTTTATATATAATTGTAGTATTACTACTTCCCTTTTGCACGATATTCATTCAAGCCAACTAACTTGATTTATTAATTTCTCCAGTAATCCCGATTTATCAGTTTGTTATAAACTCTATAATTACCATAAAATAAATTTAATTATTCTCAACTGCTTGATTTGATAGTTACTCCTATAATTTATTTGATCAATTATATGTATCTAGATTTCGCACTTTAAATTCATACCAATAAAATATCTCTGCATAAGCATCATGCTCATAATTTTTATAAATAATAATTAATGATAATTATTTCTTGACAATTTCCTTTTATACCCCTACTCAACTCCACTTGGAGAAAAACTCGTCCTCGAGTTTGGCACTAGAATTCTCTATTATGATAACATAAACCACATATACTCACTCAAACAAATAACATGCATAAAATAGATTCACAATAACAAGCATTGGTCCATCGTTCCCTTCAAAATCTCCCCATAACCAACCAAAAGTTCGGTGTGTACGATAATAGGGGCCCTCTATTACTTTCGACACCTACTTTCTGTTTGGTCATGAGTAAATCCCAAAGTTTACAACTTCCCACATTTAAGTTCACCAGCAAATCGCACTCAGAGAGAAAATAATAATAATAATAATATATTTTCCATATCAAAAAAATATAAATTCGCACTCAGTTGCATGTAGTCAAAATCTTATAAACATTCTCAGAAATGCACTCAGCAAAAGGCACACGGAAAAAGGCACTCAGCAAAAGGCACTCAGCCAAAATATTTTATTATATTTTCAACAGTTAAACTCAGAACATAATATAGCTCATAAACTCTTTTAATTTATTTTAAATAGATCACCACCGAATTAATGATGACAGTTCCCCTTAGTTCACTTTTAATAATTACCGTTTAAGATAAGTTTGAATAACTTATTTTTAATTCATCTCGGAAATTCTCGATGAGTTAATATAACAACTTTTATAGTCTATTCAATATCTTTGCGTTAATTTAATAGTTCTTCATTGAACTCATTTATCACATAGAGAAAAATTGAAGGATTTTCATACTCAGCTTTTCAAATCACATACCTTAAAAGTTTTCTTATTTGATCTCAATTTAATAAATCTCAGTTTATTATTTCCTAGCATAATTTCTCCTCAATACTCGTGTTTCATCTCTTTATAAAAACATTTTCCTTTTTAATTGTTCCAAGATTTTATAACACCCGAATTTCTAAATTTTTTTTTTTCACAATTTCTAAATTTTGTGAATAACCGAATTTAGTGAAAAAAATTTTCACTAAATAAAATCTCAAATGATAATTTAACATTTAAAAAAAACATGTTTAACCCAACTGAAGTTTTAACACAACAACAAAATATGTTCTCGGTATTTTCACTTTACTCTACTTGATAAACTATCATAAATTATTTTATTTTATTTTTTATTTTTTTTATTAGTTGATAATATATTTTATTTACTCGTTTCAATAACTCTTTTTATTAAGTGCTTTCCCAAAACGCAAGATTTTAACAATTTCTCAAAATTCTTTAAATTAGTTGATAATATAATTATTAAGATTTTAATAATTACTCAATGAATTTGACACATTGAGAAAATGTTAAAATCATTACTCCTCTTCAATACTAATAACTTCCTCATTTATTCAAACATATTTCTTATTTAAATAATTTATGGATTTTATATCCACAGTTTATATCCATTTATTACTCTTTTGGTTAATTGCCTCAGAATTATAAAATCTCACAAGTTATATAAAATTATATGTATATAATTTTTAGCGTGTATAACGCAGATGCACTCAGAATAACACACGGAAAATATACTCAGAAAAGCGATCCTCGTCACGAAATACCCTCAGAGTTAAATCAGAATTATACTCAAAATAATAACAGCAATTCTCATATTTGTCATTCCTCAATACACATAATTCAACAAAATTCCCAAATAAATAAAAGCTCTTAAATATTACCGGCGTCAGGAAAAGCGAGAGTCGACGTGACATGCTGTACGTTTGATGTGAAACTTCTCTTAGAAACTGTTTTACTCTTTTCAAAAAAAAAAAAATTCAAATTGAGTTTGAATTCGCCCCCTGCGAACCCAAATCCCTCAAGTCAGTGCTCTGATACCAACTTGTAACACCCTAAAATTTACAAGATTTTTAAAATTTTTAAATTCAAAATTAAAATCAAAAAGGTCCCATAAATAATCCCCAAAATAATTGTTTGATTTAAAAATGTATTTAATGCGGAAATGTCTTGAATAAAATTCATAGTTTTAAAATAATAAAAACGTTTCACATCAGCACTCAGAAGTAGTACAGCAGTCAACCGTCCACCTTCTCTTTTCCTTTGCTAGTACCTGAAAATGGGAGGGAGTTTTTGGGTCAGCGGGGAAGCTGAGTGAATAAACTCAAAATGCAAACAACTACAACATACAATACATGAGGGCACACAGGTGAACTCATAATCATTTACCACTAAGTTAATTTCTCAGTTTTTGTATCTTTTAAATTTATATAGCGCGCTTGTGTAACTCGAGTCGAGAGATCAACCTCGCCTCTCCTTACACTAAAATGCCACAAGGGCCCACACAGAATTTGCCACAAGGGCCCACACAGAATTTTCCACAAGGGCCCACACAGAATTTGCCACAAGGGCCCACACAGAATTTCCACTGAGATTTATTAATTATTTTTATGTTTTCAACTCCTAACATAAACCACACAGATAGCCCTATCACTTAGTAGCACAAAATGACTTGGTACCGGCTCAGATACTCGGCACGTCCGTCTCAGATCAGTAATATGCAAAAACAATCACTCAGATAACAGATCAACACACAGAAAGTACAACAGGTCAAAACAGTTAACCATATGAGTCATGCACGTATCGTTATAACTGAATACACGGTGAGAATACTCACCTCGATAAACGTAAGATCCAAAGGATCCTCAATACTCTAAAGCGCTGCTCGGTTATTCCTAGATGATCCTAAAAGCATAAAAATGAAACCCGAATTACAATCCGTTCTAAGGACTCAATTTAGAAAACTGGCAGCACCCGTCGGTCTCACGGAAACTGCTATAACTCTTAAACTGTGCAGTAGATTTATCCCATATTTTGATTAATATAATATATCAAAAGCTCAAGAATGCAGATTCTCTTTTTCTCATATTGTTTGTATTTCCATTTTAATAATAATAATAATAAATATAACTGTTTCGATGTTTAAATAACAAAAGAAAACATTCTCATGGATTAATTAATAAAACATTATCATGAGTTTAATATTCTTAAAACCCAAACACACACACACCATCCATATTAACGAAATGAACAGAAGTGGTAAAAGTTACTACCGATGCAACGCCGGCGGAGCTTGGGTTTCTTATCGGAATCACCAACTGAGATAGACACAACACCCAGATTATAGCGGAAACAATCGGAAACAAACAGAAATAATCTGCGTCATAACGAAACAATTGTAAAAGCTAGTTAGAAATGGTTCGAGATTAAACGACGGAAAGAAAAAGGGAACTAACTGTGGCTTACCGGAACAATGGGTTCCACCTGAGAAGTGGCGCTCCGGAATGACGGCGGTGACGGAAATGAGCAACGGTGGTGATACACAAAAATGGTAAGCTCACCGGCGAACCAAAACGGAAACGGTGATGGCCGGTGGTGTTGCTCACGGCGGAGCAGAACAGGAGATAAAGGCGGCGGTGGCGGTGGTTGCTTGCTTGCTGGAACCTTCGGTAATCTACAATCCCTGGTTCGATTCTCTCTTCGGCGAACTACTCTTGGCTTGGTCACAAATCCGTAACGCTCTAAGGATACTCCTGCTCGATTAATCTTCTGCTCGGCGATGAGAGTAAATCAGAAACAAGATTGGAGTTGTTCTATGTCGACTGGAAGAGAAAGGCACCGAATTTGGAGGAGTTGCAAGTCACGGCTAAAGAGAATTAGGGTTGGGATTAGGAACTAGCCCAACACGTAGTCCTTGAGTTTTATAATTAGCGGGCCTGACTAAAGGAGATGCTTAAGGCTCGGGCTCTAAACATTATTTGGCCCGACAAGAACCGATAAGAATGAAGCAATTAAAAGGGTGTTCGGCCCCTCATCCATAGCCGATCTTACAAGGGATCAGAATGAATCACGGAAGTGAGAAAACAACATCACAGCTCGGATTAGATGCAAACCGAATGGAATTGTCAAGGGTCCGGGCCTTGGCCAAAGGCCGGCCCTCGCCCATAAATCGACACTCACTCATAATTAATTAAACTCGGGATACATAACCCACTAGTTATTAAATCAAAACGTCACGTACTTATCACGTAGACAATAACCCAATAAAAGTAATTTAAAAATTACTTTAAACTAATATTTAATTACTTAGAATTTCAGGGCGTTACAGTATACTGTTATATATAGACAAGGAGATGCATTGGAAGAGAAAGAGCTGGATGAACTGTACAATGAACTAAGAGTGTTTGAATCTGAGGTAAGTAATAAAACTCCTAATTTACCTTCAAACAATGCTGCTTTTGTGTCCAATACAGGAACAGGTCAAGACACTGCAAAGAATGTAGGAATTGAAGACGTAGCAAGAGAATCCTTTTTCACTAGTCACGTGCACACTGCATTGATTAGTGAAGATTTGGAACAACTTAATCCTGATGATCTGGAAGAGATGGACATCAAATGGCAGATGGCAATGCTGAGCTTAAGAACAAAAAGGTTTCTCAAAAGAACTGGAAGACAAAATCCGACCTACAACAAAGGTGATCGTGCTGGATTTGACAAGACCAAAGTCAAATGCTACAACTGCAATAATCTTGGTCACTTTGCCCGAGAATGTCCTAGCAAAGATCAAAGATAAAACTACAACAAAAACAACACTTCAAACTCAACTGCATTAGTATCTCAAGAAGGTCAAGGTTATGACTGGAGCTTTCAAGCAGAGGAACATGCTCAAAATCAATCTCTTATGGCCTTCACTGAATCTACAAATGAGGTACATTCTAAATCTTGCACTTCTGAATGCATTAAATCATATAAAGAATTAGAAAAACTTAACAAAGAAACACTTGAAGAGATGATTTTAAACAGAAATAGGAGAATTGAATATAATGGTTGTATAGCTGATCTTGAAAATCAAATTAAAATCTATAAAATAACAGATCAAAAGATAAAAGATGAACTGTTACAAACAACTTATGATAAAGAATATGCTGAGTTAAAATTAAAAGAAACTCTAATTAAATTAGAATAATGTCAAATGGAATTAGAACAAAATAAATTAATTATTAAAAAGTTTGAAAGAAGTTCTAAAATAATTGATGAATTAACCAGTAATCAAACCACTGAAAAAGTTGTTCATGGGGTTGGATATCATGCGGTTCCACCTCCAACTAATTTTATTCCTCCTCTTAAATCAAGCTCAGAAAGAATATTAAATGAATTAAAAGTAGAGAATCAAACTGAAACCAATAATGATTCATCTGATGATGATCAAACAACTGATTCAACTGATACAAGTTTTCATACCACACAAAGTCAAACTGAATCTCCTAAATATAACTCAGAAAATATACCAACTATATTAAGAAGGGGAAATCAAAGAAACCAAAATCAGCTAAAAGAACAAAGAAAGCCTGAAGGTACTAAATCAACAAAATTAACATGTTTAATTTGCAACAAAGTTAACCACATAGCAAAGGATTGTCACTTCAATCCAATTAACTGCAACGAATTCAAAGAATTTAAAGAAAACAAAGAAAAATTAAAAGAATTAAAATTAAAACAAACTAAACAAGCTAAAGAAATTAAACATACTGAAGTTCCTAAATTTGGGAGAACTGCACAAAGATTTGTGCAAAATATCAGGCATGGAAGTCCAAACAGAAGTAATTATTTCAAAAACAATGGAAAACATAATCAATTTCCAAGATATTTAAAGTTTTCAAACATCAGTAGAAACTATTCCAGGTTTACTACTGGTCAAAACCCTAATTACAATGATGTCTGGTACAATTACAAAAATACTACTGACTATGCTCAAAACTCATATTTTCCAAATACTACTGGTCCATCAGTAGTAAAACATTCAAGAGCCAAAAACCACGGGTATAAACCTAGGTCAGTAGTAAAACAGAATACCAGTACTAAACAACAAATGAAGACCAACACTGCATACAAAGCTCATCCATTTAAACACTCTTACTCTTCAAAGGATGAACCCAAGGCAAAACAAGCTTGGGTTCCCAAAATTAACTAATCCATTTACTTTATGTGCAGAGCATTCAGATCCCTGAAGAAGGAAGAACATGGCATATTGATAGTGGATGTTCTAGACACATGACTGGAAATCTTCAAATTCTTAGAGATTTCAAGTCTTTTGAAGGTGGATATGTTGCTTTTGGAGAAAATCCAAAAGGAAGTAGGATTACAGGAAAAGGTACAGTATCGAATAGTAAGATTACTTTTGATGATGTATTTTATGTTGCCGAGCTTAAATATAATCTGGTTAGTGTCTCACAAGTATGTGATAAAAAGAACAAAATTCTTTTTACAAATATAGAGTGCATCATTCTTTCTTCTGACTTTATTTTAGATGAAAAATTTGTTGTTTTAAGAACACCAAGGAGAAATAATGTGTATTGCCTGGATATAGGGGAGAACTCATTTCCAAAAATGAGATCATCTGTTTTATATCTAAGGCAAACACAAATGAATCAGAACTCTGGCATAGAAGGATGTGTCACACAAATTTTAAAAATATGAACAATTTAGTCAAAAAGAATTTGGTAGTTGGATTACCACAAAAGGAATTTATGTGTGATTATCACTGTGTTGCATGCCTAAAAGGTAAACAACATAAGACTTCTCATAAGACCAAAGCAATTAATCTATTTCTAATCCTTTGCAACTCTTACATATGGACCTTTTTGGACCTACAAGTGTAATGAGTATTGGAAAGAAACAATACTGTCTTGTTATTACTGATGATTTTTCCATATATACTTGGGTTTTCTTTCTTAGGACCAAAGATGAAACAAGTGAGATTGTAAAGAATCTAGTAATCAAGCTGGAAAATACAAGAGATCTCAAAGTG
Organism: Calendula officinalis; assembly: GCA_963853835.1. Classification (NCBI taxonomy): domain Eukaryota; kingdom Viridiplantae; phylum Streptophyta; class Magnoliopsida; order Asterales; family Asteraceae; genus Calendula; species Calendula officinalis. Next base: position 37,645,568 of record OY970828.1, read on the forward strand.
AAAGCCATTAGATGTGATAATGGCACAGAATTTAAAAATACTAATCTAATTAATTTTTGTGATCTTAAGGGTATTGACAGACAGTACAGCTCTCCAAGATCTCCACAACAAAATGGTGTAGCTGAAAGAAGAAATAGAACAATCATTGAAGCAGCCAGATCCATGCTTGCAGATTCAAAATTACCAATAACTGTTTGGGCTGAAGCTGTTAATACTGTCTGTTATGTTCAAAACAGAGTATTAATAGTTAAGCCTCATTTTAAAACACCTTATGAACTTTTTAATAAAAGAAAACCCTCAATAAGCTTTCTAAAATCATTTGGTTGTCCTTGTACAATTTTAATTACAAGAGAACAAATTGGTAAGTTTGACTGCAAAGCAGATGATGGAATCTTTGTAGGATACTCAACTCAAAGCAAATCTTACAGAGTATTCAACAAAAGGCTAAGGATCATTGAAGAAAGTGTCAATGTATCCTTTAATGAAAATCTAATGAATGAACAGGAAAATGGTCCAGATTGCTTATTTAACGTTGATAATCTAACCAAGTCTTTTGATGTTAATTATGATTATAATGCAGGAGATTCAAACTGTGAATCCTTATATCTCGATTAGAACACAGATTAAGCAACAATAAAGATAGATTGTAAGATTGAGATGAAGAACAATATGGAGAGAATGCTTGCACAAAACGTACGTCAATTTCAGTATGCGGCAAGATTAGGTCAATACTAGGTTACCACTAGGTATTTATACCTAGGCCTAGTATTGACTAATTACATAAAGTACCCTAGACTATTGATTACAATAAACTGTCACATTACACCCCTAGACTATTACAATACTCTAGAATGTGACCTAACAATCTCCCCCTTTGTAACAATAGTCTTGGAAGCATGTCTTCGAAGTCTTCATCTTTAGCACAAGCCTAGTCTTGTAGATATTTCGTTGCATAATAATCATGATCAGGCTTGAGCTTTGTTAATCTGTGAAAACGAATACTTCTTGTAGCTTTTTAACCACAAAAAATATTTTTGAAGACTTTACTTTGAAGATACATATTGATCGACCAAAATTGAGACCCATAATGATAGAGAGATTATCAGCGGAAGTCTTTTCTTGAAGTTTGTGGCTTTGTGTCGATCAATGATCTTTAATAATTGTTGTTCGGGAAATTTGTTGATAAGGTTTATGCTCCCCCTCAAACAGACAATTATTTCTTCGTTGGGTCTTCGGTTCCTTGTTTACTCCCCCTTCACTGGTGCATATGTGTCCTTTTTATGTGGAGTAAGTTAGGCTAGTATATTCTCCCCTTCATGATGAGCAGGATTTACCTGAAGCATCATGTAACAGGAAGAATCTCCGAAGCTTGTTGATGAAAATGTGTTGAATAATGATACATTCATTTTTTGAATTAATCAATATATAACACATTTTACAGCATAGTCATATAGGGTAAACCGGGATCACATAGATTTCCCGTTAACACGACAGTTGAAAAACTGTGTGACCTACGTTCAGTGTTGGCTTTGATGTTAGCACTGGTAGGATTTCCATTCAATCATCGTGGAATACCAATAAGTTTGGTATCACTATGAATGTTCCAGCAATATCACTAGGATATGCTTGGTGGAATGCCTGTGTCCTAGAGAAATTTAATTCGGTTCTAAACTCTATATGTGGACAAACGAAGGCGAGGACTGGAGATAGGTCCTCTTTTTCAATATCAACAATCTCCAAATGAGATGTCGATAGTAGATGTGTTAATCTCCGTGATTTTGAAACAAGTACTTTTTGTACTTGAGTGGTCAGTGGGGTTGTGCATTGCATCACTGGGTCCATGATGACTTAATCAGAAATCAAGTTATGCATTCTGATATAGACGTGGTTACCCGGATTTTTGTACGGTTTAGGGAGGGTTTTTCGTTTTCTTTAACCCTTTCACACACGCTTCGCACTCAACTCACTTTTTCATTTTTCAACCACACCCTCGTTTTGTGTTACCATGTGATAAACTGAATTGCACCTCATACTTCATACCCCCTCTCAATGTTTTTACCTCAGCACACCCCAATCAAGATCCCAAGATACTTGATTCTGCTCACCTAGACCTAGGGACCCTCACTTTTTAGTTCCTATAATTTTGGTGGCTCCGGGGAAGATCATACTGGATATAGTTGATCATAGGAGTAATTTGAGAGTGGTCTATTACGCTCATGTGCATTTTAATCAGTTTTTTAAAGATGTTTTATTTTAGGAATTTCACTAGGATTTTTCGGTAACACCGGACTCACTTAGAGTATCCGTTAGCACACGGTATGAATCGGTAGTCGTTTGCACAACCGTTGATTCAAATGTGTGACATGCGTTTAGAGTTGGCATGATGGTAGCTCTAGCATGATTTCCACTCGATCCTCGTGAAACATCAGATTGTGATGCCACTACGAGTATTCCGATGGAATCACAGAGATCCATTTTGATAGTGCGAGTGTCCTATAATGGAAGATTCTTGAGGGTGAGAACTAGACACACTGTGCATACAAAGAGACTTAACCCGGGGCAGGAGGTTATTATGTTTTAATACCGACAAACTCCGAATGAGTAGTCAGTAGCTTTTGTGCTACGTCCCCTAATGAATTGAAACAAATTCCTGTTGAGAGGAATTTGAGTGGTTGGTGGTGGCGTGCAATTGCTTTACTGGGCTAGTAAAGACTGGCGAAACATTCAACGTATGAATGACCACCCTATTTGTATGTTTGCCCGGTTTAGTTATGGTTTGGATGCACTCAAAGGTGTGTTTTCTTAAAGTTATCATGTTTTCACATCACCTTGTACTCACCTTTTGCTATACCTTAGACTTATACCCTCACATTTACCAAATGACTGAAAAAGAATTCCCTTGGAAGGTAAGGCCGGTTCTGGCAGACCATGGGAAGGTATTGTCGTTTCATAAAAAAAATTGATCGAATAATAAAAAAAATTCAAACGGGTATAAAAGTATTGATATAAGAAAGTTTCTCCCCCTGGAAATACTAATTCTCCCCCTAGAATTAATATTACTCCCCCTCGACAAAATAAAGATATATAAAAGTTTGTAGATCAGAAATGTACCTTTTAACAGCAGCAGAGGGGTGGAGAAGAGTTTTTACAGTTCTGTGTTTTCTGATTAAGAGCGGGTTTCAAGGTGATGTACGTGAAAGCCATTAAACGGTTAGGAACGAGTTATACACTGATGTGTGCATAAGCCATTCTGATGAGACTCGAGTTATACACTGAATTGTGTATAAGTCATTGCTAACAATGTAAACAATAAAAAACATTTTGCAGAAACAACATTGAAAATTAGTGAAAATAAAAATAGAAACGATTTATGCTTTGAGATTTAACATACCAAGCTTAGACACAAGAAAGTTAAATCGTTTTTCATCTAAAGCCTTGGTAAATAAATCAGCTAACTGAAAATCAGTGGATACGAAGTACATTTCCACAGTTCCTTGTTCAACGTGATCTTTGATAAAATGATATCGAAGATCAAAATGTTTAGTTTTGGAATGTTGAACAAGATTGCATGAAATTGCAATTGCACTTCGGGAGTCACAATATAAAGGAATACAGCTGTATGAAAAGCCGTAGTCTTTTAATTGTGACTGCATCCAAATTACCTGGGACAGGCAGCTTGCAGCAGCAACATACTCCGCTTCGGCAGTGGAAAGAGATACACAATTTTGTTTCCTTGATGACCAGCTCACCAATTTGTCACCGAGAAATTGAGCACCTCCAGAAGTGCTTTTACGATCCAACATACAGCCAGCATGATCAGCATCAGAGAATGCAGACAGGTCAAATGAAGTTTCTTTGGGATACCAAAGACCAAGATCTCGAGTACCCTTTAAGTAACGAAATATGCGTTTGACTGCTTGAAGGTGAGACTCTTTGGGAGCAGCCTGATACCGAGCACAAACGCACGTAGAGAATATTATATCAGGGCGACTGGCAGTTAGATATAATAAGGACCCTATCATGCCTCGATAGTTGGTGATATCAACTAGCTTTCCGTCAGGATCAGTATGCAATTTTGAACCGGGTGACATTGGTGTAGAAATGGGTTTACAGTCATCCATCATATACTTCTTCAACAAATCAGTGATATACTTAGATGAAGATCCTGGTAGGTAACTGACGAACCTGTAAACCGAGAAAGAAATTCATCTCCCCCATCATACTCATTTCAAATCTTTTGATCATAAGATCTGAAAATCGTTTACAGTATTTTGGATTTGTGGACCCGAAAATAATATCATCTACATAAATCTGAATGAGGATGATATCTTCCCCTTGTCGTTTGATGAATAGAGTTTTGCCCACTTTGCCTTTTGAAAAACCAGAGTCGACTAAGAATTTGGATAGAACATCATACCACGCACGAGGAGCTTGCTTCAAACCATATAACGCTTTATCAAGGATGAAGACATGGTTAGGCAAGTTTGGATCGACAAATCCTTCTGGTTGATGAACGAAAACTTCTTCACTTAGAATACCATTAAGAAATGCAGTTTTTACATCCATTTGATAGATTGTAAAATTCTTGTGTGCTGCATATGCCAGAAAGATTCGAATGGCTTCTATTCTTGCAACCGGGGCAAAAGTTTCTTCATAATCGATGCCCTCTTGTTGAGAATACCCTTTAGCAACCAGGCGTGCTTTATTTCGAATGACAATCCCATTTTCATCCTTTTTGTTTTTAAAGATCCATTTGGTACCAACAACAGACTTTCCAGGTGGTTTTGGAACTAGACGCCAAACTTTCAGTCGTTCAAATTGATTGATTTCATCTTGCATGGCAAGAATCCAGTCTGGGTCTGATAAAGCTTCGCTGACTTTCTTAGGTTCATTGGAGCTTAAGAAAGATGAGTATTGACATTCATCAGCAGTTGCTCTACGAGTTTGAACCGAAGATTTAGTATTTCCAATTACTTGATGTAAAGGATGCTCTTTGGTCCATTTCAGAGTATGAGGAAGTGGAAGTTGACCTGGAATTATGTTGGAGGTATTAGTGAATTCAGGATGCGGGGTCATAGCAGTTTGAGTGTTGGATGTAGAAGGTGGAGGATCAACTTTTTGAAAATTGAATTTTGAGAAATCAATCACCAACTGTGGAGCTTGAGTTGGTGCAATGATTAAATCAGAAACACCAACAACTGGAGTGGGCGATGAAGAAACATCTGGCGATGATTGAGTTTCCATTGATGATGAAGTACAGTCTGAATTTGTTACTGACTCAGTGTTCTCAGGAGCAGCAGACGTTGGAGATGGAGAATCAGAGGAACTCGGACTGTGTGTCTTAGGGACACTGATAGACTGAACATCTGCAGCTGCAGGGAATGGAACGCCAGCCTCCTAAAGTAAAGTATGTCTGATGTTATGATATTCATCATAAAAATGTTCAAACAATACATCGAAATCATTTTCAGAGGTGGAAGGTGAGGAAGGAGGTGCAGGAGGTTTAATATTTGAAGTAAGTGACTCAAGAGGAAATGTCTCATCAAAATTCACATTTACACTTTCTCTTATTGTCCGATTTGATCGATTGTAAACCCTGAATGATGCAGATTCTCGTGAATAACCAACAAATACCCCTTCGTCAGCTTTAGCTTCAAATTTGTTCAATTTGTCTTTGTCATTCAAGATGAAGCAACGACTCCCAAAAACATGGAAAAATTTAACATTCGGAATTCGGTTATTTATCAATTCATACGGTGTTTTGTTGTAGGTTTTGTTGATGATAGAACGATTTTGAGTGAAACATGCCGTGTTGATGGCTTTAGCCCACAAAGATAAAGGTAGTTTCGAAAATGAAAGCATTGTGGGGGCTGCTTCAACTAAGGTACGATTTCTTCGTTCTACTACTCCATTCTGTTGTGGAGTTCTAGCAGCGGAAAATTGATGGGTTATACCTACAGATTCAAGAAATGAATCTAGGGTTCGATTCTTAAACTCAGTTCCATTATCAGTCCGAATGGTGTTGACTTTTAATTCCAGATTTGTCTGAGTGTTCTTGATAAAGGCGATAATAGTATATGCAGCTTCATCTTTGGTACGTAAGAAGTGAACCCAGGTATACCGTGAGTAGTCATCAACAATCACTAACACATACCGTTTACCAGCAATTGATTGAACACTCATTGGTCCACATAGATCCATGTGAAGCAATTCAAGAGGTTTGGATGTACTTGGAACAGGTTTGGATTTGTGTGACGTTTTCTTCATCTTTCCCATTTCGCAAGACGAACACAGATGATCTTTTTCAAATTTAACGTCTGGGAGACCAGATACATGGCCACCTTTTTCCAATTTGTTGATGGTTTTGAAGTTAAGGTGAGAGAGGCGACGGTGCCATAACCAAGATTCATCAGATGACGCTGTTGACAGTAAGCATACTTCTTCCATTGGGGTCACGTCATTTAGATTGATAGTAAACAGATTTGTATCCCGTGATCCGGTAAGAATTTATTTTCCATTATAAGTACGAACAGCACACTTCTTTGTTCGAAAATTAACTTCTAACTCTTTATCACAAAATTGACCGATGCTGAACAAGTTGTGAGCAAGATCTTCAACATAAGTAACATTTCGAATGATTAACTTGTCACGAATGATATCGCCAATTCCCATGATAGCAGCCAAATGATCATTTCCAAAACGAACAGTACCCAAATATTTATCTCTGAAATTTGTTAAGAGGTTCTTGTTTCCCGTCATATGCCGTGAGCATCCAGAATCAAGATACCATATATTCTACATAAAACAATTAAAACAATTTAGGTACCCAATCAATTATGGGTCCTATACGATTAGTGAAGGATGTTTTATGTAGATTTTACAGAAGGATTAATTTAGAGATTTTGGGGAACTGCAAGGAGGCAGTTCTGATTGGATTGATTTGATAGACCATTTAAGCTTTTTCTCTGGAGAATGTAAAATCCAGTTTGACTGTTCATTCTTGATCCAAGTGTAATGAACAAACGTGGATTTTGTGTTATCCGTCTTTGATTTGGTTGTTGAAGAATTAGATGAAGTACTTGATTGTGATGATTTAGGTGTGGTGGTTCCTCGAGTTGTGTGACGTGGGATGGGACGAACAGGAGTCGATTTGACAGCTGGTGTAGACAAATGTTGACGTTGATATAGCAAAGAACGAGAAACTGATGTTTTGCATGAGGATGGGAAACAAGTTTTGCAGGACTTAATTATTTTACCAGACTTATGTAAAACATAGTTTCTAGGACCACATGGAGCATCTAACCTAATGAAGTATCGTTCATCATACTGGGAAATTTGTTTATTTGTTTGCTTGTCACAATAAATCTTTTTACCGGTTTTATCATATTTAACAACCAAATTATCACCATTAACAGTATAATTCACAGGACGATAAACAGCAGAATCATAAACAGTACCAAAAGCCAATTTAGGAGCAATAAAATCCATGGAGTTATTACATTTATTATGAACAGAAAAAGAAGAAACTAAAAAGGACGATGTACTAGACTTCTTAAGTTCTTTTGACTTAAGCATACTAGAGCCAGACGACTTAGACTTCTTTATCTGAGCTGCTACTCTGTCTCCGATTGGCATGGGCTTCTCAAGCTTTGAATTTAAGGTTTTATCTGAAACATTTAAAACAGTTGAGTCAGAGCTTCTTTTTAAAATAACAAGGATTTTAATGGTAGAAGTCTTTTCAAGAGTTTTAGTTTGAACAAAAGAATTATTTTGAGAATCATTTTGAACAGAAGAAGAATTGGTTTTAACAAGTTTAGCTTCTAATTCATGAATTTTGGTTTGTAAAACTAATTTTTCTTTATCATATGCCTTTTGTGTCGCATCAATTTCTGTTTCTAATTGGCAGATTTTCTTTTTAAGAATTAACGATGGAATATAAAGTTTTCGTATTACTTTTTCTTGAACGACAGCATCCCCTTTAATTTCAAATTCTTCTGGAGTTATGATAGGAAAATATTCATCATTTTCAAATTTAGCCTTTTTAAATTCATAAGTTTTGTTTAATTCTGCATAATTGAAACTGATTTGAGCTTTTTCCTGCTTCGCCCTGTTGAATGCTTCGATTTCTTTTTCTTCATCAGTCACCCGCATGAAGCTTTTCCAGATATCTCTTTGCATGTAGCGAGAGTCATATAGTGTCGGAAGAACCCTGCACGCCTTGCTCAGATATCCTGGATTGTCTGCCCCGAGACCTTGTTTGGAGTTGAAGTATTTGAACTCTTTTGGCTTGTTCAAATGGATGGTTTGATCAGTATGTCCTCGTTTGGCAATTAACTCTTCAAGATGTTTAATGTGAGATACTAACTGATCTTTGTCATGGGTGAGACGATGTATGATAACCTGTTGACTATTTCTATCTTGCAATGATTGATTAGTTTGATCGGTTAATTTTTCTTTTAATTCTTTGATTTCAGAATTTAAAGATTTAAATTGGGTTTCATTATCATCGAATTCTTGTTGTTTACGTTCCATCCAGTTTTTTGTGAATTGACATTCTTGGAACGTTTCAATATACAGTTTGTAATATTTGTCATTTCGTTCTTTTGAAATAGGATTTTGTGCATTTTTTAGATTTGTGATTTCAGCTTCTTTCTTGGAAATTGTATGTGACAAATGTTGAATATCAGATTCATATTGGACCTTTATTTCTGATGCTTGTCTTTTTAAATCCTGAGTTTCCAGTGTGAAAATTTTATTTTGTTTAATGTGATTAACAAGTTGCTCACCTAGATGAGCAGTTTGTTTGCATTGATTTTCTAAAATGTTTACACGCTCTAAAAGTTGTGTATTCATATCCTTTTCGAGTAAAATTGTTTGATTTAAGGTATCAATTTCAGAAATCAGATTTTTATCAAGACAAGTAACAGAATCAGTGGAATGATCAGAATTAGATAAAGAAGAGTTGGTTACCTCAATTTCCTTGTTAGCCTCCTCATTGGAACGTTCGTGGAGCTCAGCATTTTCTCTTGCCATGAAACACAAGTTTGCAGCATGTTCTTCATCTTCTTGATCAGAATCTTCCATCCACTGAAGATCTTCAGCTAACAACACTTTCCCAGATTCAATTTGTTTTTCCATTAACATCTTCTTTTTGAAATATTCAGAATCACGAACTTTAGGTTTCGTGCAATCACGGGAGAAGTGACCAGCAACACCACAGTTATAACATTTCTTTGTAGGATCCAAAGGTGTCATGGCTGGCTTATCAGTTGAAGCAGAAGCAGATTGAGCAGATTTAAAGTTTGATGAAAATCGCAGATTGTTGTTTGCGGTTTTCGGGTAATATTTCTTCTCATATTTGGAGATGAGTGACATGGCTTGCAGCACTTCTTGAAGTTCTTTATCCAGATCATCGATTTTTGGAGGAGTGGGTTCTTCTGCTTTTTCTTTAGACTTAGCAGTCTCATTTAACAGATGTTGTTGTTTGGTAAGAAGTGCAAGAGTATCTTGTGTCTCTTGTTTTGTTTTGGCTATGTTATTCACCATTGGAGCATTTTGGTACAAATATTCGTACAGCTCATGGATATCTATCAGACTTAGATCTTTATTCTGCATAGCATTGTTACCAAACATTTCCCACTCAGGAAGAAGACTATTGATAAATTTGATGTTGATCTCTAGGTTTCCCATTGATAGACTATTTTTGCCGAGATCATTTAACAGATTACAGTATCGGTGGTAAGTGCTTTGCAAGTCTTCCCCGACTGAGGCTTTAAAATTTTCATAGGAGTTTAACGTAGTAACCATCTTAGCCTTATTCCCAAGAACCGTGCCCTCCATTTGTTTTCTTATTTCATCCCAGAGTTCTTTAGCGCTCTCAAGACTATCTAAACTATTGTAGATTTCATTCGGTAGTCCTTGAAGCATGAAGGAATATGCTTGACGATCAGCTTTGGCACGTTGCTTTTGAATAGCATTATATCTGGAAGGAGGGATGAGAACTCGACCGCCAATAACCGGAGGATCTGCATCAGGTAACGCAACAACATCTTCATAGAATTTTGCATTTCCATTCTCAAGTGACTCAAGAATTTCAGTACCTAATTCTTGACTTCTGATGAAGTGGTGAAACCTTTTCTTCCACTGAGCATACTCTCCTCTGAATAAGACTGGAGGTTTTAGATCAGATCCGATTGATAGTGCTTCTCTTGAAGTCATTGTTTGATGTTCGGTTACGACCGAAAAAAAATTTTAAATTTGAAATTTTTTTCAAAAAGATCTCAGATGATGAAAGACCCTTTAAATATGTCCTCGATTTTCGAATTGGCCAAAAATGATAATTGGGTAAGAAACTGGGGCTAAACGAAGTTTGGAAATTGACCGAAAAATCACAAAAACGCAAATAAAGTGATGGAAACAAGCGTTTTTGGGCCGAGAAGTCGGGTAAACCGGCTACGGCCGTTCATCACGTCGTAGCTTTCGTCTTTAGCTTCGATTTGGTTACTCGTGGGCTGGAAACGGACACCCGAGGTGAAAGTTATGATCGTTTTAGTATAGACCCTTTTGTCACACGTTTTTGGGTTGTTCGGGCCGAACTGTGGAAATGTTCGGGCCGAGATCTCAGTTCGGGCCGAAGTTGAGAAGTTCGGGCCGAAATTGATTGAGAAGTTCGGGCCGAAGTGGATATAGAAGTTCGGCCGAAGTGGATGTAGAAGTTCGGGCCGAAGTAGGGTGTTCGGGCCGAAGTTCGGAGTTCGGGTCGAAGTTCGGGCCGAAGTTCGTTTATAGTTCGGGCCGAACTTGAAGATGAGTTCGGGCCGAACTTGAAGATGAGTTCGGGCCGAACTTGTTACTGTTCTCGGGCCGAAGACTTTCTTGACCGTGACGAACCGAAACAGCCTAAAAGTTCACTAAATCGATCCTATCTTGTTCAATTCTTAACCAAATCTAGTGATTCAAATCCCAAAATGCTCGAAATTGATTTTCGCACAGAATGGGTCAATAAACTCGATCAAAACACAATAAATCAGAAGGTAATTTCGATTTTACAGAGGAAAAAATGTGTTTTAATGGTTTTCTTTAAAATCAACGAATTGGGATCAATTGTTGATGGATTTAATCGAAACTTGATTCTAATATGCTTAGAATTACAAGATGAATGTAATGAACAAAGAATATGGACGATTTATTACCTCAAATTGCGATTTCGATTCTTGAGTTCTTCACCAAAAACTTCAAGATCTTGCTTAATCTTCATTGAAATGGATCGAATCGAAGATGATTTGTGCTCTGATACCAATTGTGAATCCTTATATCTCGATTAGAACACAGATTAAGCAACAATAAAGATAGATTGTAAGATTGAGATGAAGAACAATATGGAGAGAATGCTTGCACAAAACGTACGTCAATTTCAATATGCGGCAAGATTAGGTCAATACTAGGTTACCACTAGGTATTTATACCTAGGCCTAGTATTGACTAATTACATAAAGTACCCTAGACTATTGATTACAATAAACTGTCACATTACACCCCTAGACTATTACAATACTCTAGAATGTGACCTAACACAAACAATCAAAGCCAACAAGGAGGATCATCTTCATTTAATGGTAGTCAAGACATAATGAAATATATCCTAGTTAATACTGATCCCACATTTGATACTGAGGAAAATAGTAACTCTGATAACCTTAGCATTCTTGACACCAGTATCAACTCCAGTTCTCAAGATACTACTGATCCCAGTAGTAACTCAGAATCTCAAACAAATGATGATGAACCTAACAATAATGATGTCAGTACTAACTATGAACCACCTGAATTAAATGAAAATCATGTTACTACTGATACCAGTAGCAATGAAGAATCTCCACAAAATCCAGACAATCAAGAAGAAACATGGACAGATGCACAAATCCCTGAATCCAATGAGTCAAACCTTGATAGTCAAGTAATTGTTGACAAAGTTCCCGGCACCAGAACTGAAAAGAATCATCCTTTGGAGCTAGTCCTAAGTGATGTCAATTCAAACATGCAGACAAGAAGCAAATTCAATTCATCATTAAATTCAAATGTTTGTAACATCAGTCTAATCTCTAATGAATGTATGTATGAATGTTTTCTGTCACAGGAGGAACTTAAGAAAATTCAACAAGCAATGAAAGACTCAAACTGGATCATAGCAATGCAAGAAGAACTTCTTCGATTCAAATTACAAGCTGTATGGACTCTTGTACCTCTTCCAAAAGGAAAAAGACCCATTGGAACAAGATGGATCTTCAGAAACAAGAAAGATGAAAGAGGTATAGTGATAAAAAATAGAGCAAGACTTGTAGCCCAAGGATACACTCAAGAAGAGGGTATAGACTATGATGAAGTATATGCACCTGTTGCTAGAATTGAAGCAATCAGAATATTTCTGGCATATGCTTCATTCAAGAAAATCAAAGTCTATCAAATGGATGTGAAAAGTGCCTTCCTGTATGGGAAAATTGAAGAAGAAGTGTATGTGTGTCAACCTCCAGGATCTGAAGATCCAGAACATGATGACTATGTGTACAAACTAGACAAAGCTCTGTATGGCCTTCATCAGGCACCAAGAGCTTGGTATGGCACATTATGTAGATGATATACTGAAGAACAATTTTAAGAGAGGTGCAATTGACAAAACCTTGTTTACAAGAAAAGTCAAAGATGATATACTACTGGTCCAAATATATGTAGATGATATCATCTTTGGTTCAACAAATGATCAACTGTGCAAAGAGTTTGACGAATTAATGCAGATCAGGTTTAAGATGAGCTCAATGGGTCCAATGAACTTCTTTCTTGGACTCCAAATCAATCAAATATCAGATGGTATTTTGATTAATCAAACAAAATATGTCAGAGACATCTTAGAGAAATTTGCAATGAAAGACTGCAAATGGAAACTCACAAACACCTACATCCTAATGTTGAGGGGGAGGATGTAGATGAACATCTTTACAGATCAATGATAGGCTCTTTAATGTATTTAACTGCATCAAGACCTGACATTATGTATAGTGTTTGTGTATTTTCCAGGTATCAAGCAAGACCTAAGGAGCTATACTTGCAGGCTGTTAAAAGAATATTCAGATATTTTAAGGGCAAACCTTCTCTTGGTCTTTGGTATCCACATGACTCACCATTTGAACTCATAGCCTACACTGATAGTGACTATGGTGGTGAATGTCAAGATAGAAAATCTACTACTGGTGGATGTCAATTCTTTGGATCAAGATTGGTGTCATGGCAATGCAAGAAACAAACCAATGTTTCAACATCAACTGCTGAAGCAGAGTATGTAGCTGCATCTGCTTGCTGTGCTCAAGTCTTATGGATTCAAAATCAACTCCTAGACTTTGGTATCTCTATTCTTAAAACTCCTATTTTTATTGATAATCAAAGTGCTATTAGTATTGTAAATAATCCAGTAAAACATTCCAAAACCAAACATATTGAAATAAGATTTCATTTTATAAGGGATTGCAATGAAAAGAAATTAATCAAAGTAGAGAAAATTCATACTGACAATCAATTAGCCGATCTTTTTACAAAAGCATTTGATGTAGGAAGATTCAGCTTTTTGGTTAGCAGTATTGGAATGATTTTAATCAATTAATTTCACTTTTAATATAATATGTAAAGTTTTTGTACAATATTTATATTTACAAGTATGTTTTACTACTGGTTATTTATTACTACCGATCATGAGTTACTCTTAAAACTTAGTACTGATAGGGTTTCTCTTAGAATTAGGTTAAGTATAGAAACAACAGTTACTACTGACGTTTCTATTACTGATACTTAGTTACTAATGATCGACTGTTATCTGTAAAATACGCCATTTTACCATACTGACCCCCATGAAAATAGCCGTTGGGTTATGATTCGAAGGGTATTTCGGTCCTTTTGCAGGATAATTCGAAAAATATAAATAGCTGAAGGTGATTAGTTTAGCATTATCCTCACCTCAATTCGATAAACCTTACGATAAACCCTAATCTCTGCAAATCTCGATCCAAACCCTACATCAATAACAACGAAATTCAGTCTACAAATCTCTCAAACAATCTAAAACGATCAAATTCTCTCTGAAATCAACAAACTCTACATCAATTTCAAAGATCAAAATCACTCAAATGGCTAATCTAAAATCTCTCGATGTTAAAACTGATCTCAAATACTCAGAATTCCACAATATGTGTGCCTTTCTAAGGAATCCAGATGGAACAAAGGACTTTCGACCAATCGTTATGTTCTTGAAAAACTCATACATCAAATTTGCTCTAACAGTCAATCCTAAAGCCTATCAACAGCACCTTGTTGACTTCTGGGTAAATGCTGAACGGATTGAAGACACAAATATATCAAAAATCAAATCTGTGGTAGACGGAAAGACTATCATCATCACAGAACAGTCCATCAGACGTCATCTTCAACTGAATGATGAATCAGGTATGTTCTCTCTTCCTAAGGAGGATCTTGTTGAAACTTTACAAAAAATGGGGTATTAGGGAAGACTGGACATTGTCACTTTTCAAAAAGGTCTTCTTTCACCTCAATGGAAAATTCTTGTTCATACTATTCAACACTGTATCTCTCCCAAAAAGAGTACATGGAATGAGTTCAACAAATCAATAGCATCTGCTGTTGTTTGTTTGTGCACATGCCAAGTATTCAATTTTTCATACATGATTTTTGAAGGAATGCTTGCAAATTTATCATCTTCAAAATTTATAATGTACCCAAGATTCCTTACCCACATTTTTAACTGTGAAATTCAAAATCTTTCAACTACAAAGAACATTTTTGTTACACCTGAATTAAACAAAAAGGTGTACTCAAACATGAGAAAACAATTTAAATTTTCTGGAAAAGAGACTCCGCTATTCTCAAACATGATCTATGATCAACCACCACTTGGAGAAGGTTCAAGTCACCCCATTGAACCTCAACCAACTCCACCACTAAATACAGACCAAACACAATCCACTCAGTACACTCAATTACCTACACCAACAGATGTCCTGAATGTGTCCCAGGTATATGAAATTAATCCATAGAGTGCTACTCTTCACTCTGAGGAAGACCAACCAATAGCCAAACCAATTTCTAAAATCTATAAAAGGAAGAAAACTTCCTTAAAGGACACCAGGGGACCAATTGAGTCAGGCTCCAGACTCCAAGAGTTGTCCTCCAAGGAGGAGAGAGGGCATGAGGAAAGGGCTCTCACTACTGATGCCCCAAAGGTGGGTGCACATGCTAGTGAGAACATCATTAGGACCCAGACCTCGGCAACTCTAAGTGATGACTCATCTTTTGAGGCAGCACTAAGAGGACCCCGGTGCCAAGAAACCACAAGGGGAGATACTACTGCTTCTTCTAGGAAGAAGATAGTATCTAAACAACCCATTTCATCACCAAGAAGTGATGAGGGTAGAGAGCAACAAATTGAATTGACGGATAGGATGGAAAACCTTAAAGCCAATGTACCTAATAAGCCCAATGATCCACCCAAAGGGGCTGAGGGCAGTATTAAACCAACTAAATTGACGGATAGGAAGGAAAACCTTAAAACCACTGTACAAAATTGCCTGGAACTTTTGAACAATCAAAGAAAAACCATGAGCTATATGAAGCATTACATCAATACTCTGAACAGAAGACAGAAGAGGTTCGAGTACAAGCTTCAAAGGCAATCTAATCTCATCAGAAAATTACAAAGAAAGATTGCAGATAGTGAGGCTCAACAAGTTGAGATCACTAAGGGGGAGAAGGATCAAATTCAAGGAATGATTGATCATTCAATTGCAGCAGCAGCGGCCTCCCTCCTAAATTTAAAAGAAGCTCATGGTGAAACAGGTCAAATTTATGGTGAAGACAGAGGAGTAAAAAGTGTGGATGAAGATGTATTTGTGTCTGCAAATCAATCCCCAACAGTAGAACAAGTACATTCTTCAGTTACTACTGAAGTCATAGAAAGTACTGATCCTATGGATATTATTGAGGCTAAGGATCAAGAGGTTATTACTACTGATCCCATTGAAGAAGAAGAAATACCAGTAGTAAATGCTCCAACAGAAAATATCATTCCTACTACTGATGCCCTAGCAGTAGTAACTACAACAACAACCTCACCAGTAGTAATCTCCTCACAACAGTTGGTGGTATTTGAAACAGAAACTACACCAGTCGTAACTACCTTGGTTACTACTGAAGATGAAGAAGAAATACCAGAAGTTCTTGAACCAGCTGTGATCATCTCAAGGCCTCCAACTCCAGAACTTAAACCACTTATCATACCTGATATTATGATAATGTGGATTGGGATGATGTTGATGAATGTGCACTTACTCCTCACCCCAAGATACTTCCAATGAATAAAATCAATACATTTTCTCCATCAATAATTATTCCTGAAGTTAAGGATATGAACTACATTCCACCTCCAAAGTGTGTCGGTAAAGGAAAAGAGAAATTTGATGATGACTACCCACACAGAGCTTTAGGTCACCATATGGTAAATAAGATAAACTGTGTCAGACCTGCAAAGCAAGATAAATGGAAGGTGAATAGAATGAGGTATCTGAGGAAAGTTGCAAAGACGCAAGCTCTTGAAAATAAAAGAAAAGCTGAAGAAGAAAGACTCAAAAATGCATAAATTCAAGAGGTTGAAGAATTCCTGGTAGAAGATCAACAAGCATACTTCAATAAACAAAGAAAAATAGAAGAAGAACATCTGAACTGCCTTGAAGATCTTGTGGCTGAATGTAAAAGAGAAAAAGCTGATCTACCAAATGAAATATTTGAACAGAAGACCAAAATGATTGATTTCTTAAAATCAAAAGGTCATAGTGCTAAGTCCGTCGACAGAATGAAAATGATAACAATAGTTGATAAATATTGTACTGCCAAGAAGAGGGAATTAGCAGAATCTGAAGTAGAAGAAGAAAAAGAAAAGGTATTAGTTGAGATTGATCCAACAATCATAATCTCCAGAACACCAATCTCTGGTGAATCATCAAAACCTCCTTCCAAAAAGCGAAAAGCTCTTCAAACAGAACAAGAGGCTAGGAAGAAAACAAAACAAACAGAACAAATTGTACCAGTACTTGATCTTCCTGTCGCTCCTCTTCAAGATAATCCAATTATCAATTGGAGAGTTGTTAATGATGTAATAGAAGTCATAAGAGAAGACAAAACAACTCAAAGATTTAATGCTTGGAAACCAATGGTAATGTCATGTTCAAGAAGTGACATAATTAAAGTTTTAATTATTGGTAAACCAAGAATGGCAAAGAAGTCATGGAGAAACTCAGGAGCTGGATACTTACCTCAAATGATTGATGCTGCTTTCTATCCAGACAATTATCCTGAAAACTTCACTAGCACAGACAATGTATATGCTTGGAATGTGCTACCAACTGTTAATATGTACTTCTTTGAAAGAACCAGTAAGAAGTGTGAGATGTACTTATATGAAAAGGAATATCCTCACTCAGAAGAAACAATGTACCAGATAACCACATGCTCATTCATGCGACCACATGACCTTGCTATGTTTCAAGAAAAATATAACTACTTTGTGAAGAGAAACAACAAACAAATAATTGCACAAAGAAAGAAAAAAAATCAGAAAATATTAGAAGGTGATCAAAGAAGAGCTACTTTATTAGAAGAGAAAAGGAAGGAGGAAGAAGAAGAGAAGAAACTTGGTTAATTAAAAGTGAATTAACAAGTTTAGGGGGAGATTGTTGGGATATAAACATTCTAGTACTAATGTTGCAGTTAGTACTGCTCTACATTAATGGAAGATAGTACTGATGGGGCAGAAAAAGCAATATACTACTGATGCTACTGATCTCGAACTTACTACTGATGATCAAGTTTACTACTGATGTTCATATATGGTGCAGATCGTGTCCGAGATTCTAGTAGATTTAGTTATAGAATGTTTATCTTTTTGTAATTCAATTGTAGTCGTTTCCTAAAATAACTAGGTTAATTGTTTAGGCTTCAAGGACTATTATAAATAGTTCCTTACGAATTGTAAACGTACGTGTGTATTGATTTCATCGATTAATATACATTGAAGCTTTTTGTGATAAACTGTGTTCTTACAATTGTTCATTCGATTACAGTTTACATTGTTCTTAATCAAATAACAAGAGTGTTAATCCGCTGTAACTTCTCTTTGTTGGAAGATATGTGATTCAATAACTTGTTCGAGTTATTTGATCCTGACAAACACATATGAGCATACACCTTACAACTTATATCAATACTAATAGATTACAACTCTTGGGTAAATTGAATGTATAGATGTTTATCCATTCTGGGAGTGTTACATACTTTCCGGTTCATATACATATTTTTCCAATGTTTGTCAAATCAAATGTCGTATAGTTACATAAGGCAAGTAATGCAAAAAACCAAATACCATACAAATTTTGAGAGACAAATCCAAAATAAATGGGCCAAAATGGATTGGAAGTATTTTTTGGGAGGTCATTGTTTCGAAACTTCTAGGTAGTAATCTCATGAGTTTTTCCATCAGAAAAAAATGAATTCACTTTTGATAATGCTTAAGAAAGTGATGTTTGAACAATTATATCTATTATTATGAGTGTGTCTATGTACGATCGCGACTTAAACCGCATTCCTAGCCACAACTCGAGGTATGATTATAGCTGATTTATACATGGATCGAGATGGTACATACTTTGGATTTATATGAAGGATCGAGCCCTACTAAGATTAGTTGGAATATATTTTCGTACTTTTCATATTTTCGTTTTCTCATGTTGATGCTATATGTCTTGTATGATTTAACTCACCAACATTTTTTATCCTTTATTGTAACTTTTAAGCCGTTCGACTTATTTTGTTAATTTCCTCTTTATAGTGGTGGTAATTATCGACCCGACACTCACCTGACACGTAAATAAACATGTTTGAGTTGAGCCTAAATAGGTTCGGATCAAAAACAGGTTGTCCCGTCCAACCCGTTTATAAATTGGACCATGTTCGGTTGTGTTGTGTATAAATGGGTCGACCCGTCATTTCATTTAATTATGTAAATTTAGTAAAGGATGCATATAAATATATAATCATCTAAACCCTTCCTAAAACAGTTCTAATTCTCTATTAGACCTTTCGGGTCTCACGGTGTGTTTAGTCTTGTATTTGGCTTATTTTTTTAATTTTATAACTACCAACCTGGTTCTGATATGCTAACTCATTTGATAAACCAACATGTTAGGTTATATAGGCTAGACGGGTCGTGTCTGCGTTACCATGATTTAAATATGTCATGGTTTGTGTTGACTTTTTTGACCCAAAATTCTAGACAAATCGTATTTGGGCTGACTGATTCTAATCTAACAACCCTAACTCACTAAAGCAAATCCAACATCGCTGCCACCTTTAACTTTTAGGTTAACGTTTTTAGAATTCTATCCTTGTAACTATAAATATAAGAAAAGTTTACATTAAATCAAAATTAAAAGTTTTAAATAAATAAAGCTTTTATGGTACCTTAAACGTTACCGTAATAAATAGCAAGAAATTCAAATACAATGATTGAAAATGGTCAAAGAAACATAATTATGGTGATAATATGACATATCGATTGGAAAATGTATTCTATTTCGTCTTGGCTTGTGAATATGAAATGACCATCATGCATCGATGGCGCCAAGCCCAAGCATTTCCATCCATGAAACTTCATCTTTCATTTGATGGTGTATATCAACAACAGAAAAACACACATCATCAAACACACATGATTGAGGTTTAATCATTAAACATTTATTGAAACACAAACGGGACCCACGGTTAATGTTTAACGAATAGATTTTGGCCACGTACGATGACAACCTTTATAGTTTACCAGGTTATGTTTTTAGGTTAGTTTGTAGCATGATAGACTGTCAAGGTCCACCGCAAAGACATGTTCTTTTATATGTTTTGGATTCTCTGAATGGATGATTTAGCGATTTAACCCGTAGATTCTAGAACATTTCGAGTTTTTGACTGAAAAAATATATGTTGTTTGATTATATTTGTGACTGACTGCCCCAAATGATGAAAAATGAACAAATTTAGACTTTTGGTCCGAGTCCAACTTTTTTTTTATATAATTGGGTCGGGCCAGGATATAAGGTTGGACCTAGTCCGAAATTTGGACCGCGCCATATAAAATTTGAGGAAATCAAACATAAAAATTCGGAACAAGTGCGAAGTTGGACCCAACAAATCTAACAGGACGTTAATGTGTTTGCCAATGGCACGAAGCTCAATTTGTATTAGGTAGATGTATATTTGCAATATGAAGCACACGGCTACGGGTTAGCCATAACAACATAAACGATGGGTGAGTCAGATATGGTTCTCACATTATGGATAGGCAACCAATTATAGCCGGTCGGAATTTCCAGTAGTAAACGTTTTGCAACAATAAATTTTAATGTGTTTAATATGTTAATAACAATAATTTCTTTAAAGCAGATTTAAATTTGAAAATAAAGAATTTCAAATATCTGAATACTTACCTGTTAAACTGTAAGCTAAAACTTTGTTTATTGATTTTGAAGATAAAATATTACTGTATATCTGAAGTTAACCAGTCCAGTTTTTGTGCACATGTTAAAATCTCTCCATTTAGCTTAAATGTTATTGCATAATAGTCGAAAAATTGGACAATAAAGCAAGTCATGGTTCTATGGTGTAGTGGTTAGCACTCTGGACTTTGAATCCAGCGACCTGGGTTCGACTCCCGGTAGGGCCTTTTTTTGTGTAATTAATGATTTAATTATTATTTATTTTGGGCTAACTATACATAAACCTAAACTTTTGGGCTAAATATATTTCGGCCTAAGGTCATACAAACCTATTACCCAATGTTGTCTTGTATCGAAGTCTTATTTTATAGTATTTGATTTTGAGTATGTTAAATGGATTGAATTTTTTGTGTTTGGAATTTTATTTATAAGCTTTTTGCATATAAGGTTCACTATTTATATCGAATTTAAAGAGTAACATATGCTCGTTAAAAAAATTAAAAGTTGAATTCATGAGGAAATGACAGTTTGGCAAGTCCACTTTAAGTGAAGAGTTGCATGAGTGGAATATTACTTAGTCAAGTAGAAAGGAACAAGGTTTTACAGCATAGAAGAGATACTAAGAAGAAATATTTTTTCATCTTTATTTTCCAACATCAGATAGAAAAGAAAAGAAAATTATCGGTTTTTATTTTCCTAAGTTGGATAGAAAGGGAAAAAAGTTAACACATTTACAATTCTATCATTCAAATGTAAACAAATTAGTTAATGTGAATGGTAGTTTATTAATTACAAATATTTTTAATTAATTAAATTTCCCTTATCTCTGAATCAGAAAGAGAAAAAATATTCAAAATTTATTTCCACTTCTTTTCCTTTCTTAAAGAAAAACCTCTGTGCAACATAAACGAGCTAGGTTGTTGGGCTCAAAATTTATGTCCATAATTTACGTAAACGAGGTAGGTTGTTGGGCTCAACCTGTAAAATACAGTCTTGCTAGTTTTTATGAATTCCATTCTGTAAATTTGAAAAATTCTTAACTATTTGAGTATTTGACTATTTTCTGTATAATATTTTGAGTATGTGCGATTTCTACGATTTTTCATCTTCTTAACTAAAATTCTAGTTTATTTCTATATAAAATTTCTTACTGTTGCCTTTCTTTCGTCATTTGCATTCACCAAGGTCAACAACGACCACCACCAATCATTATCTATAACTACTGTCTCCAACCATTTCCTGACTACCTTATCTGACAATAATTGTATTCTCCCTCTTTATTTCAGTTACATTAGACCACTGCCAATGATAAATGTAACTGACTCCGTCAGTTGCTGTCAACTCAGCCACGTCAGCAGACAAACTAACTAACACTTAACTGACGTAGTCATGCCAACAGCACTCCGTCACTTCACCAACTATAATTAATTTACTTTCTTTTTAATTAAAACAAAAATATAACTAAAACATAATACTTTTATTAAAAAAAACATTACAATAATTTAAAAACATAAAAAAAAATACGATAAAAAAATACAATAATTTAAAAACATAAATTAACGTTGGCGGAAATTTGGTGGGAGTTGCGAAATGTGGTCTACTAGTGCATTGCGAAGTCTGTGATGCGTTGCGTGATCCCGTAGTTCTTTGACCATTCGAGCGTGTGTTGCAACTCTCTCATTCCACGAGCGTTGCGGCATGTTTGTCGGATTATCCATATACGCCTCCTCAAGTGGACACATGTTGCGATTGTTGTCCTCAATTATCATGTTGTGTAAAATTATACAACAACACATGATTCGACGTATTTTATTGACGCTATATGGTCTTGCCGGTTTTTTAATGATTGGCCAACGCCCTTGCAAAACACCGAATGCTCGTTCAATATCTTTTCTTGCGGCTTCTTGATATCTTTTAAACCGAGTTTGTTGTTCAGATAGCGGATACTTAAACGTCTTCACAATGGTTGACCATTCCGGATATATCCTGTCACCGAGATAATATCCTTTAGTGAATTGTTGCCCGACAATGACAAAAGGTATAGTAGGTGTAACACCCGTATTTTTAAAACATCGTTTAAATCATTTAAAATATATTTTTCCCAATATTTGACATATTGTCCAAAATACTGTTTAACAAAAACTTTAAAACCTTTATCAGAGTTTACAAAAATACGGTGTCACCAAGTATATCAAAACCATAGGCAATGGGATCTACCTATGAGCTCCTGAGCTAAACATCTCTAAGCCACTTCTAATGCAACCTTCTAACACTTCAAACCTGTACCTGAGTACATAGCCACAAACAAATATAGTACGTGAGACAAAATAGTCTCGTGAGATACATGGGTTTTAGACCCCAATAATAATAGTCATTTCATAAATATATAAACATATATATATAAACTACATAAATACCGTCTAGTCACCCTATTGTGACTCTAGCTACCTTGCTTCCCTAGCAAATATATCTAGTACCTAAACATATAGGTACCAGAAGCACAATTATATCTAGTACATAAACACATATATACTAGACGCACAAACATGTCTAATACATAATCTTATATGTATTAGAACCTAACATACCTAGTACCAAACATGTGCGTACTAGAAGCACCCATGTGCTTAGTGTATAAACATATATACACTCGGTGTATAAACATATATACCACCGCTCAGTGACCGGGGTCCCCCGCGTCACCACCATCTATCTCTCGTCATAACCTAACAGTTATGCCAGTCAAAGCCTTCGGCTATCACATAAAACATCAAACAAGTTAGTCATCTAATAATAACGACATATAATTAGTTCAACACAGTGTGAACGCGCTTGTATGGTCCCATGGACCCGATCATAAGCAACCCGCATTTACTTCTACATCTATGAACCCCAGGAGGTCCATCCTTACTTATTCTCATAAGATACATTTCTTATTTATCGATATCATAATACTTTTATCTCTTCTTGACTATAATACATATTTATTACCAGTCAATTCATATTCATTTACATACATATTCGTTCCTCACTCTTATTAGTAATTCTTACCAAATAGGTACTCATTACTATAAAATCGTTATCAATTGCTTTACTAATACATATTTATTAATAAAGACTCACTATCCATTCATTTAATCAATAATCTTTATTATTATGGTTCATTAATAAGGATTTCATGATTACCTTAGTTTATCATATTTACTTCCAATATCATCAATCATACTAGACATATTCTAGTATCACAATATACCTATTTTCTTATCTTTTCAGTCACTATCTTTATCAAAATATTATTTAATAAAGACCCATAAAAATATCATAAGTATTTTCAAAAGCTCTTTGCTATGTACCCATTTTAAAAGTGTCATGTACTCACCTTAGCGATAGCTAAATCCATATCGTGTTTATCAACACGAATCCTTGCTTCCCGCCTTTGGGATATCTCTAACTATTAGATCCTTGCAACCTTAGATCTTTGTAGAGTATAGATCTCTTAGAATGTAGAAGAAATCCCTTCAAGAACACTAAAAACCTCCCAAGAACTCCTCTCAATCGGATGCACAATGTGTGTGGTGAAAAATGGAGCAAAAACCCTAAAATCCCGATTTTATGCCTGTTACAGCCAATTCTCGCGCCGCGAACCCTAAACTCGCGTCCGCGAGCCTGCACCCCGCGCAAATTCGTGACACGAACCTTAAACTCGTGTCCACGAACCAAAGTTGTTGTTCACTCACCTCGTGTCCGCGATCCAAAACTCGTGTTCATGATCCGAAACTCGTGTTCGCGATCCTGCCTTGGTAGCCTTCCTTGAGTTTCTTTTCCTTCCCGTTTACTAACCGGGTTCGACCCGTTACGTCCATAACTTTCTCATACGATGTCCAAATGACACCAAACCAATTCCTATGTTCTTTAAATGATTTATTCTTATTTATCATACTTTTTCATAATTTATTTAACACAAAATTCTGGTCGTTACAGTAGGAGTTTTGTCTTGCAGCAAGTCCTTGAATAAGTCTGATGCATTAGGGACATTGATGTCGTTGCTCGAACCAGCTGGGCCGAAGTAAGCGTGCCAAATCAACAAATCATAAGACGCAACCGCTTCTAGCATGATCGTTGGCTCCCCTTAGTCACCTCGTGTGTATTGTCATTTCCATGCCACCGGACAATTCCTCCAAGGCCACTGCATACAATCGATGCTGCCGAGCATACCTGGAAAACCATGCACCTCAGCATGACGTTGATGTAAGCGCTCGACGTCATGCGCGTTGGGTTTTCTTAAGTACTCAGCACCAAGTAGATGGAATACACTTTTGACAAAATTGTCCAAACAATCATAGGATGTTTGTTGTCCCATGTGTAGATATTCATCAAACAAATCGGCAGCACAACCATAGGCCAATTGTCGTACAGCGGATGTACATTTTTGAATAATATTAAACCCGATCTTCTGGTAGCATTGTCCCGTTGACGAAAATACAAAAAATGCCCAGGTAAAGGAGTGTGGGAGTAAGACGTTATACCGTCACATATACGGATGAACAACGAACGGGTCATACGGAAACGTCACCTAAAATAATCCAGCGGGAACGTGGGATTTTCAGCAAAGTAGTCTGCGTACAAACGCTCACCGGCACCTTCACGATCTCGTGGCACATACCTTCTCGGCGCTCTGGGCTCCGATCTCTTCATCGTCCTCTGTATCAGATGAAAGAGCATTCACAATGGCGACCATTTCCTCGGCATTGTAAGAATTGGCTATCGTCATAATAGCTTCCAAATCGGAATCATATTCGGAAGAGGAATCAGAAACATTAGACATTTTATAAGTATGGTTGGGTGGGAGAAGAGAAAATTTTTGTTGTGAAAATTATAGAATGAAAGTAGGTATTTATAGAAGTTTAAAAGGTTTAATGTTCTTGTACCTAGGGTTCTTTCATGCTTTTTCGAAAAAACTAGGGTTCTTAGAAACCTCTTGACCAATTAAGCTAGACTAGTTTAATATTCTTGGTCCTAGGGTTCTTACCCTTTTCGAAAAATAAGAAGAAGAAGAAAAAGAAATTGGAACAAAAAAACAACAACTTGTAATTAAAGTAAACAAACAAACTTTGTTAATCTAATTTAGATTTCTAAACCAACGCTCTGATACCACTGAAGGGTTTCACTCGCATCTAGCAAGACTGATCGACCCATAGGACCGACCCCCTAGTTTTCTTGGTTCGAACCATGCTGACCAAGAACATGAACTTGTTCTTGACCGGTTAAAACCAACTAGCTGATTTAATCCCTAAAATCGGAAGTGGGATTAAACCTAATACTTAAACCCTAAAGGATTGGGATGTTGGAGATCTAGATTAGATTAACAAGAAAGAAACCTTGTACGAAGAACTCGAACACACACATAGCTTGTGTGGTTCGTTCGACCATCAACCAAAGAACCCTAGGGTTCTTTGGTCGAATTCGTACAAGAGGGGAGAAGGGAGAAAGATGTTTCCCAAAACATACCTTGTTGTTTGCTTAAGATAGATCCACTGATGATGAACAAATCGAGCGATCTTCTAGTTGATCTAAGCAATGAACTTGTTCTTCAATACTTGAAGAACGCGAAGAACACAAAGGCTTGTGTTGTGTGTAATTTCGGCCTAAGCCAAATGGGAGGAGAGGGAGAAATTCGTGAGGTGCTACTAGGGGTTTTAGGGTTACCCTAAGCCTCTTATTTATATACAAATAAGTTGCGCTTAGAACCCTTCTAGTTTAATTAATATTAGATCTTTAATTAAACTTCCTTTTAACATTTCCATCCCTTATAGTTTAACTAGTTTATTATTGTTGCACTTAACTATTAAATGTCTAGTATTAATACACTTAATAATTCGGTACCCATATACACGAATTATATACTTGTATTTATACTTTTAATAGTTAATTATACAATAACCATTATATAATTTATACAACAACATTATCCAATTACTATATGATTTAATAGCTTTAAATCATATTATGGATAATCTATAATTAACACATTGTATATTTACTCAACTAGTAAATACACAACTTCTTGTATTAATTAGTTAGTCAAACTAATCTAGTAATAAGTTAAACTTAACTTAATACTTAACTGATTATGAATCATTCCTCTTCGTAGTATCATTGTTTATCTTGCTCGTATTACATGCACTCACCGGTGTGACCCTTAAGTGTTTCGTAGGCATGGATGTATCATCATAGGTTGACTAACTGTGCACATAAATCCTTCAGACTCCCACTTGTGCAAGTTCGTAACCTTTGTCTTAATGATACGAGCTACAGTGGCCTTTTAGATGGGCATGTAGGTAACCAACCCCATAAAAACAACTTACGTAACCCAGGTATAGTTTATGAAAAACTCTTTAATAGCGTCTCCTAGTAAAGAACACTTTGTCTCTACTTCTTGGGCAACTATGTTAGGCTTATCCCTTGCAGCACAATATTTGTGACAACGAATACGAGCATGGTAGAAATTATCAACTCCTGTATTCGAAATCATTTTATGACTTCTTGATTCAAACTGTTGTGATAAACGACAAAGAACAAATCATTTCGTTTAGGCACGGCCGTGCCCTTGTCAAGTTTCTCATCATGTCAAAGGACCTATAAATATCTCTCCTAAAGAGGAAGTGCAATTGCCATCTTGTTATATTTCGATTCAAAATACAACTTCCTCTGTTCCCAATAAGGCCTCGTATGACAATCATATTTCAGAATTGTCTAAGATGAACCAAAGCACATTAGTTATTGTATCTTAAACCAAATACCTGAGGCTTAAGGACAATCCTAGTGAACAATACTTTTGAACTTTTCAACCACGAAGTATTGTCACGGTGGTCAATCCAATATTCATTGAGCTCCAACAGAATATCACCGGTATTTGGTTTACACAAAACTTGTGTAGCTATCTTCGAAGAACTTCGAATCTACCACCAAACATCGCGATGACATTAACGTCCCATCAAGGTTCCCACTAAGACGAGTAGTCACAGATTTATAACTTTTTGAATAAATAGACTTTTTTTCATGGATGTTGTAAAACATACAAAGTCTGAATAATAATGATACTAACTCATGTATTATTCCTCACTGGACATAGATACTGAATTATTACTGGATCATTACTTATTCCTTTCATTTGTGTTGATTACTTAATGATTCTTACAACTTTAATTGTAACTTTATCACTAAACCAATCATTTATACTAAACTAAAGACATAAGACGAGCATTTAGGAATACTATTACTTTTGTCTTTGCTAGATATTGTTTTTGCAACGATCTAGAACATATTCTAGTCTTGCCTTTTATGTAATTCGGTAAACATAGGAGGATTGGAAATTAACTCCTTATTTTCTTGAATTCATAAAATTCTCCTTGTAACTAAAGCCTCCCCTCCGTCTCGTCTCCAAACCGGCGTGGGCCAAACCGGCGGACGTACCGACGACACGTGCCAACGATGGCGGTACTGGCGGAAAACCGGCGGTTCCTACCGGTGGCACCGTTGGCAGTCGTCTTATTGTACTAGTTAGTTTCAACTTATTTGTGTATCTATGTTGTATACATCACATACATTGATGATTTCGACGTAATAATCACTACATAGAGAATTTGATGCATACCTAAATGTGGAGGAACATGTTGATATTAACGGATTTAGACATGGTTTTATCCGTCAATAATCTACTATTTATGCATGGTTTATAAGGAAAATAAGTTGTTTATGCCAAATGTGTATTAATTGTGAATTGCGGGTCAAAAAGACAGATTATAGAAGAAACGGGTGAAAAACGCACAAAAAGAAGATTGCATGAAAAATAGAAGACTATATCAATTTGGAAGTTTGATCAAATTAATCAAAGAAAACCAAGTTAGTGAGAGCCAATATATTTCTTGAAGATATTAGTACCATTAAATAAAGCTCATGGATGGTAATTGCATATTACATTCAAAAGACCAAAGTCGCAAATTCGGTGGAGCAGGCCACGTGAAGAACAAAAGAGGACATATTAATTTGGAATTAAAAGTAATTAATTAGGCTAGCAATTAAGAGGACAATTCTTTAATAAAATATGATAAGCTTGAGGGTCCACATTTAATATAGAGTTGGATGGCCACATCCAAACACCACTTGCAGCCCACACACTCAAAAACCATAACCGGCCTACAATTGAGAAGCAGAGGCCACGAATAAAATAAGGCTTGGAGAATTAATTCGGTAGTTCACGTTGGCAGAGAGCAGTTTTGGGGAGACGAACAGAGGAAAACAAACGTATAGGTTTCGACGAACAAGCAGCCGTAAGGCTGTTATCTGAAACTTCATACGAACGATTCACATACAATTGGAGGAGAAGATTTCAACGCATCCTGCATCATTAATTTTTAGTTCAATTTCTTGTTTCTATTAACAATGTTTTTTAACTTTTTATATTTGTTTCGTCTAGTATGTCTATATACTAAACCTGCTATTCACTGTGTTTTGAAGAATTCTTGGTCTTTGGTTAATTTTAGGATTATGATTTCAATGTTTGAATATTGTTGGTCAATGCATAAATCTTTCGGTTTATACTTTTAATCTTTGTCGTTTAATTTGTTTATTGGTGATTAGTTTAGCTATTGACAACATCTGAACTAGTTATTAATATCCTTATCTTTCCACCCAAGTGACCTAGATGACAATTCACTAGGAATAAGGATTGAAATTAGATTCCAATAAGTTAGGGTAAATTGAAAGTCTAACCGTAGTGACGGAAGTTCTAGGTTAGAGGGTTTAGGTGATCCAAACCTATTAAAATCAACAACCCGAGGTGTGATTAGATTACAACTTTTGAGAGAAGGAATTCTTATTCGTTGTGTCTAATTTATTAAACGGAATTGAGAGGAATCTAGTACCGTGACCTCTAGAACATTAGAAGTAATCGGGGCTTAATAACCAGACATAAACCTAGATGAAGTCAGGCATAGTGAATATATTTTAATCTTTTGAAAAACAATTTTCTAAACCCAATCTCATTTCACTTTCTAAGTATTTGTTCAATCAATTTAATCTTTATAATTCAAACAATGAAACTTATAATCAACAAAATTAATTTATTGACTTTTGATTTCTGTATTACATAATTCGCTCCCTAAGGATTCGATAACCCTTATACTTACCTAAGCTATATTACCCGCGATTAGGTATACTTGCCTATGAACGTGGTAGTCTAAATTAGTAGTATTTGGAGCTTTATTTTATAAATAGATTTATCTCATCACATGTCATTTGTTACGTGAAGCAAAAAACAGTGTGAAGAAAGGGTTGCATTGAAATGTACATTGCTTTTTCCCCGAGTCTCTGTTTCAAACGTTCGACCAAACAAATCGAAATTAGCAACGAGGACTACGCTAGGAGGTTTACGGAACTTTCAGACACAAGTTATTTGTATTTTTTTTTAGTATTTTTTATACTTTGTTTTAGACCCAATTTTTAACTCGTTTGTCTTTTTTATCCATTCAAAATTAAATTTAAGCTTTATTTAGGGTTTGTATGATATTTTGGAATATGTAGTTGATAATTTTAATGAGAATTGAGCTTTCTACCAAATATGTATTCTTGTGTTGAACATATTTTGAAAAACAAATCCACAGTATTTTTTGAATTAATATGATTTTTGGTTTAAATTTTTCTAGAGTATATTAAGAATAAAAAAAAATCAAACGGTAAAGATTATATTCTTAGTTTTTGAGTCATCCAAAGATACATTTTGAGGACTTCCCTCACGTGCGTATATGTCTTCGGTTGTAGTCATGCTTTAAGTCCTTCTCATATACTCATACTCTATTAATAACAATGATAAATCCAAATTTTCGATACTCATTTTGATGATAACTTTTTAATATTTACTCAAGCTAAAAGACAACTACAAAAATTTATTTGTTCGTCTTATTCTTTCGACTATAATATGTTAATTTAAGAACTGAAGAATATTAACAGGCCTGAGTTCGGACTTACTTTCTTTGTGAATCTCAGGGTAACCACTCTATTTGCAGGTTGCTCGGAATTAACGCTTGTGAACCTCTGTGGCCACAAAAAAAAAATATTTTTCTCATGCGGATTGATTTAAAAAAACTTTATATGTACTTAATAAAATTAATAAAATTTCTTGTTAAAACAGAAAGTTCAAGCTACCTAATTTCTTTTCATCAACTCTTATATGAGTATCTATTTGGTCTAGTGATATGATACTATGAAGTCTATGATAGTATTCTATTCCATCATTGTGGTTGAAGGTTCATGTGCCATTACGAATGTTTGTGATATTCGTGGATTAATATTTGCATTTCAAAAAGAAAAAAAAACATGTACTAGTATATGATCCGTAAACAGCACGCACATATTATAATGTTATATATATATATATATATATATATATATATATATATTTATATATATATATATATATATATATATATATATATATATATATATATATATATATATATATATATATATATCTTCCCCTATATATGGAGCTACACATGGTGATTGTTTGACACCTCACATGTTTCAAGCCTTTTAATTGGATGATAATGCCACGTGTAATTCAGTGGTTGGCCAACGATTTGCATTCAATCTTCATGTAGACTAAAATCATGATACAGTTATTCCCATGCGAAAATAACGGGTATGAATTTGAAAAGTTTTATTTGCTACCGGAATTTGAAAAATAGTTATCTACAAAGCTCTGAATTTGAAAAAAAAAAATCAAAACAAGACCAGATTTGGCAAATCCTCCCCTGAGTTCCCATGTCATCACGATTTAAGGTATTCTTTGCCACTTGCTTCCACTACAGTCCCTCCTTCCCCGTCTGAAACGAAACAGTACCGTAAGTCTTGATTTTGTATAATATCTTAGCATTTTGCCCTTAGTTTCCATCATATGACCTATTATCTATGAAACCCTACCTTTTGATACATCAAACTTTTTTGATACATACTAATTACGGTTTTTTGATTCTGCAATTGATCGCAAGTTTTCAATGGCGATAATTCAGGTAGTTTCCGTCCATTTTGTGAATCAATATTCTGGTTGTTCATATTTAGCTTTCAATTCGTAATAACAATTGATCGATCAATGTTTGGGGGTTTCATGTTTTGATTTTTAACCCTAATCAATCACATTGTTGAAGAAGGATAGGGCTTTACTGTTTATTTGTCTATGTTATCATTTGGGTTACTTTTTAATTTGTTTATTCAAATCCCATTTCTCCTAATTTGAACTGATTTTCATCTGAATATTGTTTTTTCTTTTCTGGGTTATATATTGTTTTAAACATACAATCATTGCTACGAAATCGGTGATTACAAGTTATTTCAAAACGATGTGATTTCGCCACTTAATTTAGTGTTTTTCCAGGTTCTTAAGAACCATATATGCCGATATGATTGAAACCCGTTGCGGTGTTGTCTACTATATATATTTCAATCCATGTATATAGGCTCGAATGCTCGATTTAGTGGGGATGTCAATGTTTTACATGCTATGAAGGTGATTTCAGGGTAGCGGTATGATTCCGCCACTCAATTTAGTATTTTTAAACGTTCTTAAGAATCAATGAATTGGTTAATATCGTAAATGAACACATTGAATCTTTGGTCAATTTTGATACTGTTTTTCCATGTTGTTCATTTTGTATGGAATTTTAATGAATTAATGATATAACACTGTTAGGAATTATTGCATGCATTATTAGGAATTATGGTCCGTGTATCCATTATCATCTCCAAAAAATGACTTTTTCGTGCAGAATTCAAGCAGAGAGAGTACCAGCATGGGGAATCTATCGAACTATCACGTTTTTTGTCGGATTCATACAAAAAATAGATTTAATATTCTACTGCAACGTTTTCCTCTGAGTATCACATTTTGAGGTAACTATAGATTTAAAATTTATCAAGGTTCTCAATTAAAATGAATATTTCTTTAATTGTCACCATTATGGTATTATAGCCATATATCCCGTAAATCCGTATTGATATATAATTAATGGTATCTGATTCAAAACGGAATGTATTTATATAAGTTTCCATGAATTGACTATTTTCCTTCCTTCACCAAATCACCACCCTTAAATATATCGCATCTAATTTATGAAAACTCATTTAAATACATTTCGTTTTTCCTTAACTAAAACCACCCGTAAATAAGTTTTCCTTATTCAAGACCATTTCTATATTTATAAATGTCATAATTGTTAAATTTATATGGAATTATTGCAATGATTATTACAATAAAAATAATAATAATTTCGGTTACCATAATGAACATACTACGGAATTATCAAATACCATAATTAAATACTAAGAAATAAAATTGGAGATATGGGTATAATTAAATTCTAAGAAATAAAATTAGGGATACGGGTATTGTTGCAATGATTTACAGGATTGATGATAATTGTTTGTGATATATTTAATCTACCCATTGTTATATCGTTTACAAACTTCCTTTTCAGACATTATTAGTGTATAATCATAGAATAGTTATTTTCAAATAAAAAGTCACCGTATTTGATTTTTAGATGAAAAGTCAATTGTCAAAAAAGTTATTTATACATATTTTATTTCTATCCTTTTGTTACTGGATTGATGATAATATATATTTACCGAGACCATTGTAATAATCATTTACAAACTTTCATTTCAGACATGATTAGTGTATGATCATAGAATATTTATTTTCATTAAAAGTCACGTTATTTGATTTTTTTTATGAAAAGTCAGATGTCATTATAAGTTATCTATACATATTTTCTTTCTATCCTTTTGTTACTAGATTGATTATAATTAACTCATTATTTGTTTTAATTTTAAGTCACACTCATAGTTTAACAATGTGAAGTTGGAAATATTGTATGAAATGGAAGCTATGATCATAATTCGAACTTTTCTGAAGTTGAATATTTTTTATTTTAGTGACTTTTTGGTTTATAGATATGGGTATGAGTATGGGAAAAATGAGCTTTATTCCTAATTTAAACTTGTGTCTATGTGTTATCTATGTTATGATAGGTTGAAAATCCTCCATCAGCAGTACAAAGAGTGGGACCCAAGAGAAAGGTAACATTTTTCTAAAAACCTTTTTATTAATTAATCATTTTTTATATTATGTCAAAAAAAGATTGCAGTGATGCATCAATTTTAGTTCTAATAAATTGCCTAAACTTGCAGATGTTAACATCAACATAGTCCAATTTATAGGATATACCTTCAAGAAATCAGATATGTTGAAATCAGTTGGACTTCAGGTATATATATGGAACTTCATTAATGCATTAATTGTTTAGATGCCCTTCATATTTAACCGAAGACAGTTTCCTGTTTAAGTATGCTTTGTCATGACTTTAATGAAAAGTCAAATGCAAACAATCTTGCATTTGTTTCTCCAAAAAAGCGTTATTTTCACATGGTCAACTATATGTCGTTGTCTCAAGAGTGAAGAACAAGAAGTGATTGAAGGTTATTTGTTACGACCAAGATTGCAACTACACCAACTCAACAACAAATGTCGTATACAAATAAGTTTTATTCGTCTTTAAATTTTTTTAAGTACTTATTCATGTATAACAAAAGTTTATTCATCATTTCAGTAATAACAGACTATATGATTTTAGATTTTATTCTCATTGTTATACATTCTATATTTTGAAACATGCCCGCCCGTCGGGCGGGATTTGAAGCTAGTATATATATATATATATATATATATATATATATAACATTATAATATATATATATATATATATATATATATATATATATATATATATATATATATATATATATATATATATTATAATGTTGGAACAAACATATTATAATGTTATATATATATATATATATATATATATATATATATAACATTATAATATGTTTGTTCCAACATTATAATATATATATATATATATATATATATATATATATATATATATATATATATTATAATGTTGGAACAAACATATTATAATGTTATATATATATATATATATATATATATATATATATATATATATATATATATATATATATATATATATATATATATATATATATATATATAGTGAAGGATTATATTGAGAACCCTGATTTTATAAAGAACTTTGAGAACTCTGATTAACCAATCACAACTTAGGAGATTATTTTTCATTTATTTTATTAAACTAAATTCGGTAGGGGTAATTTAGTCCATTAGCAATAAAAACCTATTTATCCATATCCCTACAATTATGGAAATCACCACTATTCTCTAAAAACTAATTATATACGCGATCTCTCCTCAATCTTCCCTATTTCTCTTTCTCCTCCATTCCTAACCCTAATACACACATTCCACGATTCAACAGCCGCCCCTTGCTCGCACAACCAAAATCTCAAAAATGGAGTCCGGATTATTACTAGAAACCGAAACCGGATTCCATCATCGTTGCTGCTGCTTTGTAAATCATGCTCGTGATATGCGGTGGTGGTTAGTAAAATCAAAACCGCTTTTGGCTTTGTTAATCATGATCGTGATATGTTTCTAGAATTGGTTTTCTAAATAACGAAATATAAAACTTTTTTTTTTCATTTTCCATAACCTTATTGATTTTGTAGGTAATTTTGGGTAGCCATGATTTTGGTGGTGTATGCATATCGTATGCAATGGAATTAGTTCCAATTAAAGTTTCAAAAGCTATATTCACTGTTGTTTTACAAATGACGTTGCCATCGATGAATCTGAGTCTCAGGTACTTATTAGTTTGTAGCTTTAATTTTAGAGATTTGGATTAAAAATTGACCTTTCTTTTAATTTCGGAAGTTTTTTTCAATTCTATAGTGTAGGTTGTAGATTTCAAGTGACGTTGTTCTTCAAAGACCCAAATACGATTTGCATCTAAAAGGGATTCAAAATCATGTTTGTATTGGGTCCCCACTTTTTTTGGGATGATGCAAGAGGTCACAAATAATCCTTTTTTATGTCGGTGTGAATTGTTTTCAAGTTACCAGAGCATTATATGGGTTTGATCCAGCCACTCATAAAGATCCAATCACAAGCAAATTTGATTAGTTGGAGATCTTGCTAATAAAGTTAGATGTTCCATATGCCGCATGCCTATATTCATTTGGATGCATATATGTTTTTTTATATACATTTATGTGTTATTGAAAATTTAGTTTGAATTTTGTATGAATAAGTTCAACATGTATGTTTAAACATATATGTTCAACAGAATTTGTATATATTTCGTTTGTTTTAACATTTTTGTAGAATTTGGATATAAATTTTGTTTACTCAACGTGTATGTTTTATGTTACATGTATGCAAAACCGTAAAAAAACATAATTTAAACCACGTTGTGCCTTTTTTTTGATTAACATACGCTTTATTTTTAATTAAAAAACGTTTTTCATTTAGGGAATGAAACATATATGTAACCCTGAAATGTTCTTATGAAGTAATGCAAACCTTTTTTATTGTAACATATATGTCAACTTGCTCGTTTTCAACCTCAGCATACAATGTTATTAACTAGTTTACTTACCATAAGATACTATAATTTTAATAAACGTCTAATTTGCAATTACAAAAAAAATAATCAAACCCAGATAAACAAATATTCCATAAAACCATTCAAAATACCATAAACATATGTTTTTTGAACCAAAAACCACACCAACGGAAACCCAAAAACCATAAATGTTTAACATCCAATAAACAAAAGACACCAACTTGCCACATTTAAATAAAAAAAAACAGAAAAACCATACCAACTTAAACCAAAGCATCAATTCCTTCTCGTATCTCATTCCTTTTAAAGTTGCACTCAGTAAGAACAATCTTTGCTGCATATCTTGTTTTCAATAAATTAATGTGCTTCACCAGCTTTGAACCGTCACCGTCTAGTCCACAATCCCATTTCTTCATATCTTGTCCAAAGAAAGATTCCATCCATCGCATAACATATACTCCACATGTGTCCTTGTACATGCTACTTTGACATTTGAAGTCACCAATTATCACCTCTGAACGGAAAACATATCTGCCTTATCATGACCAACGTATGCCGCATACCGGCTAAATATTTTTTTCTGCATACACATGATTGTTAGTTAGTCGATTAATATATTTTATAAAAAAGAGTTATATATATATTAAACACTAATACAACACATTTATGTTTTAAAATTTAACTCAATTTCAATATTTTAATTGAATGTGGAAAACATAAGTGTTCCATATATTGAACACTTATGTTTTCCATATTCATTCCATTCAAATATAACTATCATCACATGTCAAATACATTGTCCATATTTGATAGATGAAACACTTATGTTTTCCATATTTTTTACTACATAACACATAGCTTAATTAATATTTACCTTTTTTTTTACCTGAACCTGCTCGAACATCCTCCTCTGTTTCCGTCCCTCTCTCCCTTTTTTTTGCACTTCTCGTAACACCTTCACAAATTAACATATCATTAATGTAATTTTCTACATTGAATTTCCCACTTTCTTTATTCAATTTTGGATTAATTATAAAACAGGTGGAAAAAAATAAGAAAATATTGAAACTTTATTGATTTCGGAAAGAATCGGTTCCTGAAATCCATGTTTTTACCAAAAAAAAAATTTCAAACATGTTCATCAAAAACAACTTACGATTCAATGTAATAATCAACAAAAATGTTACCCCAATTTGAACTTTCATGGTTGTAATTAGATTAAAATGAATTTTTTTGTTTTTTCACGTAAAATTCATAAACCCATTTACATAATTCTGATTCATAACACAACGCTATCAAAATGCTTGTTTGTTTCGTGTTAATGTTTGTTTGGAAAACAAATTTTCCCTTTTGCATTATTGTTTTGTTCATAGCGGGTTTCTTTCTTAACATATCCCGTCGCATAAACATAAAGAAAAACCCCAATTTTGTCACAATTATGCTTCGATTCTAGTTAATAAACACATATAATGCATTTTTATTAGTATAAATCGAATACTTACCAGCCATTTTTCACCGATTTACCATCTTCGGAGATCTGCCCTTTTAGCTCTGTAAAACCTAATGTTTCTGGCCGATTCTATAAAAAAAACTTAACTTCAATGGCATATATGCTGCAATTGTGCATCAATCAGTTAAATATGATGGAATCGTCTATCAAAATCGTGCAATAATGTTCAATAAAAACCGTCAATAGCAGTATCTCCACTTTCAATTGAGCCGAACTAATTTTGGATAGAAGTTGACGATTTACGTAATTATTGGGGGGGAAGTTAAGTTAATTTAGGGAATCGTGCATGAAATATCAGGGATTTTAATATGTATAATTCTTATTATATTCGGTTTTACCAAAATACCCTTTGATTCATTGAATTTCCATCCGAAATTGGAAACTATTTACATATATGCCATTCAAATTTTCCAGCCATTAGATTGGATAATCAACGGATACGATTAAAATTGGAGGGTTCTTAAAGTTCTTTTTGAAATTAGAGTTCTCAATATAACTCAACCCTATATATATATATATATATATATATATATATATATATATATATATATATATATATATATATATATATATATATATATATATATATATATATATATATATATATATATATATATATATATATATATATATATATATATATATATATATATGGGAGTGTTCATTCGAGAACCTAAGTTATTGCGAGAACTGCGAGAACCGTTTATGACCATTGGTTTTTAAGATGTGTGGATGAGATTAAAAAGGGAGTTTTTTACAATTGGGAGCATAAATTAAAAAAAAGACGTGCCTTCAAGGGCATGTATGTCAATTTTATAAGCCGTTCAATATGGGATTAATTCAATTAAAGAGAAAATATCGGTTTCATCCCAAAGCAACAAACAACCCCACTTTCCACGCACTCTCTCTCTCTCGCTCGTGAAGAACAGAAATGGAGTCGCTCTCTGTCAATTGATACAACGAACGAAAGCACCTCAATCAAACCTAGAAAGACTTGAAAATGACAAATTCGAAATCTGAATGCACCAGTAGAAAAACTATAGGTACGATTTATGGTATCTTTATCATCGTTTTCTGGTTTTATTTTCATTTTGATTCATTTTTCAGCGATACTGGGGTTTTGTTTCCCTGATTTATTGTTATTCTCAAAAGAAGATCAAAACGACAAGTGAACATAGCTGAACCGCTTCGTTCTCCGTTTGCACAGAGAGTTGTTGATTTGAACACAAAAATTAATGCATATGAAAAAAAGGTGCTTAATTACATCTCGAAAAGGACACCGAACAAGTTGTAAGTGAACAAACATAAAGTTGTTGCATTACAAAATATTTAATTAAATAAACTAAATTGTGTTGTTTAATGATATTAATATTTTCAGGAATGTTTTATTTGCGACGAAGGAAAATATTTCAATGAATGAAGAATGTATAGATACTCTTGCAACAACGTCTATGGAAATGTGTTAGAAGCATGGTCAACATTGCTAAACTATGATGAGGGTATTCGATCACCAGAATCACCGTCTCGATTGTTTCTACCAGTTTATACCGGACAGGTTAATGTTAATGTTTTTTAGTATGTAATATTAAGTGTGACGTTTATATGACACTAATTAACGTATTAAGTGCAGGGCATTGTGAACATTGGTGACAGAGTAAAGTGGCTTACAAATTCGTTCGGCTTTTTAATGAATCAAAATGCACAGAAAATGAAACTAAGGACAGTTGACATGGTAAGTTTTTTAACTATTGTTATTAAACCTGATTGCTAGTAAATGTTCCGTAAACTTATACAAACAATAACATTTGTTCAACGATGAACGGAATTCATCATGTGTTAAACTAAATAGTTTGTGATATATTTAATTGTAGGTGTTAATTCCAGTTATGTGTAGAAGTTATTATTACCTAATTTGCTTGGACATAAAAAACGGTGCAGTTGACATAATTGACAGCGCGGCTAACCTGTTTAAGTATAAGGGATTACCAGACAACGTTGTAAGTGAACAAATCTATGTTTGTATATAAACGTCTAAATAATCATTCTCCTAATAATGTTTTTTCATAGCACAAGGCTTTTGTACGTTATATGAAGTTCGTTGACCATCCTAAAGCTAATATGATGGAAAATGCAATACCCGAAGTTGTAACGATAAGTTGGGGGACAAAGGGAGACAATGTAGATGAATGTATTTTCTTAATGAGACATATGGAGACGTACATGGGCGATCGGTCAGGAAATTGGAGTTGTGGACTGGAAGCTGGGGTGCGACGTCAAAAAACATTGATGAAGAGTTTAAGGGAAAAATATGTTTTAAAGATGTTGCTGTCAGAACATAACATGTTACGTAACACGGTGGTGCAGAATGCTGAAGATGCAATGAAAAGAGTTGGAAACTGAACATTTCAATTTTTGCCTTATTATCATATGGTTATTTTTTAGTCAGGCTGATAAGACCCGATTTCATTTTTTTTAATTTGTTTATGTTTTTGTTTTTCATTGACACTAGATTGAAGGGTTTTATAATTTTTTAAATTAGTTTTAGCTGACGTATGGATGTTGTATTCGTTTAAATATAGTGATAATCAACTGGTGAACAAAAAAGTATATAACTAATTCACGAAAATAAGGGATTAAACAATTTGAACATGGCCAACAAAAAGTTTGAAACTTTAATACATTTTTTGTTAACCTATACAAACAGTAACATTTGTTCGTTGGTGAACGTAATTCAAAATGTGTCCAAGTAAAAAGGTGTATGATATAGGAATGTGTTCAACATCTTTGAAGAAAGAAACAAAGTGTTTGAACATTAAGAATGACATTGGATTGAAGGGTTTTAGAATTTATTTGAGTTTAAGATGAAGTATTGTTGTCGTACTCATTTAAATATAGTATTCAAATATGAACATTTGGGGATTTGAATTTGTTAAACCGGTGTAGTATAGTGAATAAATAATGCATGGTCGTAAAACAATTTGCAACTTACCAACAAAAAGATTGAAACATTAAAACAATGAGTTTGAACATTAAGAATTCATCAGAAAACAAAACTAATCAAATGTAAAAATATAGTGTTAAACAGAGATGATTTTGACATCATTTCTTTTGGTGCTTTGATGATGATGTTACTTGGGTATTTGGCCCTGGGCATGTTCGCGAGTTGTGACCGACTCCTGAACAAACATGACAATGGTTGGGATTTTTTCTTGCCTTTTCTTTGGCTTTCTCACTAGCACCTCTCAATCTCTTATGCATACCACATCCTTTATTTCTAATACCTTTAGGAGCACTCATATTGGCATATGTAGGCACATCAAGTCTT
Organism: Calendula officinalis; assembly: GCA_963853835.1. Taxonomy (NCBI): domain Eukaryota; kingdom Viridiplantae; phylum Streptophyta; class Magnoliopsida; order Asterales; family Asteraceae; genus Calendula; species Calendula officinalis. The sequence goes on from OY970828.1 coordinate 37,686,560, forward strand.
GTTACTTGCGTAAAATCAGATCCTTTGTTAGAATTTTGATCTCCTTCATCAGGTTCAATTTGTTTAAACTCACTTGTGATTTCATTTATCTTATTAAGATATTCATCTAGCGTTTCTGGAGATGAACGAAATCGAACAATACATGCTTCAACTGCTTTCATTGCTTTGACGGCTTTTGGGTTTGAACAATCTTTCTCCATTCCATATCGATATCCACCTTGTTGTAAATCATGAGGCATTAAATTAGACTTCCATCGCCTCAAAATGTATTTCTCAGATATCTGTTTTATGTGTAAGCTGTTGAAAACGCAAAAAAGATTACAGCTACATACTATATTGGCTTCATTTGCATTGTATTTTACCTGCGATACAAATATAATCATTAATAAAATTCAGTGAACAGAAAAATGTAACTGCGTAATATGGATGTGTGTGAGATAGAACCTTGAATTCACCAACAAACTTATCTTTAGCTGCATAATGATTAATGATGAAAACTCCAGGTCCTTCATCAGACATTGTTGGCTTAATTGAACATGAGTACAGACCTTTAACTATTTCTTTTTGTATCTTCCAAAAAATTGTCCTCGTGTATATAGATGCAGCATGCAGCTCAATAGGAAGACGAGTCTCCATTTTCGGTTTGGTTGTGGTGTCTGTATGGTCATAACCACGTTGATGGTACATTTGTTTATCCATTGCAACCTCAAAACTTAACATAAACTGGACCAAGGAATCCCCACTACATGACACGGTACGAAACATTGAATTCGAGCTTTCTGATCTAGAAGTTGTTTTCATCAAATCACTCAATGGTATGTGTTTAAAAAAAGAAGGAATCCACTTATCCCGAATCTGGTACATGTCGTCCAACCACTTGTTTTCATGCAATGAAAATTCAGATATTAGGTCATTCCATCGCCTCTCAAATGTTTTTGTGCCTATGTTAACATTCCACACAAGCTTGTGCAAACGTCGCCTGATCTCTGTATTTACTTCGTTAACACCGATAACCTATATAAAATATTAAAAGTGGTAAAATGTTCATTGAGGAATGAACTATAATAATTATAGGTGTACAGAAAGTCGATCTAAATAATGGCACAAATGTAAAAATGTTCAATGGTGAAATAGATTACCTTTGTAGGTAGTTTGTTCATTATATGCCACATACAAAATCTATGGTGACATTCGGTAAAAACAGTGGGAACAGCTTGTTTCATCAATGGATCTTGGTCTGTGAGAACAAGCTTCGGTTGCTTGACATGCGCTTTCAAGAAAGCATTTAACAACCAAACATAAGATGCAACGGTCTCATTTTTTAGAAGCCCAGCACCTAATATAACAGACCTGTAGTGATTGTCGACACCGGTGAATGGGACAAAAACCATTCTATACCTGGTATTAAACATATAAAAAACATGATTAACATTTTGTATAAAATGTTCATTAACTAGTAAACACGAGGTGATTACTTGTTGGTGCGGAACGTTGCATCAAAAGACAAAACATGGCCAAACTCGATGTAGTTAAACTTGGATATTTCATCAGCCCAAAAAAGACCGGCAATTTTGTTATTATCGCACATGTATTCAAAAGAAAAATTAGGGGCATGCAATTTTCTTTTTGTAAGCATGTCAACTACCATTTGGGCATCTTCATCACCTATGACTTTGTTCATGTCTCGCCTACAATTTCTATAGTCATTCTCAGTGACACATAGGTTATCATACCCACCTTTTAACAATGCTTGTAACCTATGGGCAACTGAAGGACCAACATTCATAATCGATGCTCGATGTACCAAAACTTTATCCTCAAATGTTAATTTTCTCCTATGGCGTGAGAATTGGTCGTTGACATGGCTGTCTAGAGGATGGTTATGTGACTCGGTAAATTCATACAATATATATGAAGATGTGCCACTTACCAACTTAAACTTTACCCCAGCCGTACAACCTGTGACACTAATATTAGACCTACGACGTTTAACGACATCAACGTCCCCCTGTAGAGCGTCGACTCGTTTTTTCTTCCTTGGTGCACCTGATTTATTACACAGAAAGTACCTAACCGCGATCTCATTACGGTTGTTCATTTTGGTTGTTGATTTACGGGTACCAAACCCAGCATTGGAAGCATATTCGATATACATATTTTCTGCTTCACAAAGAGATTTATATACGGTACCTAACCCTGGCTTTGCGTCTTCCGGAACATCTGGAATCCAATACTTTGTACCGTGTGGTGATACAACATTATTGGTACTTTGTGCCTCACTTTCATAATCTGCGTTATCATCTAAATATGATGAAAATGTTCAAAATTAGTATATAAATTACTGATTACCAGCAAAAATAGATAATTCAAATTAATGATTAGCTAAAATGTTCAAAATTAGTATATAAATTACTAATTACCAGCAAAAATAGATAATTCAAATTAATGATTGGCTAAAAATATTCTTCAACAGAAACTTTCTGTTCAATATTGAATGAAAGCGTATGAACAAACATCCGAACATTCTGAATAGAAAACTAAGTATGAACAAACATAATACTCATTAAATCATAACTAGAACTTCAAAAATACACTAAATAGCATAATATATGAATGAAAAAAAAATGAAGAAAAAAACTCACTGAGATCACCAAAATCATTTTGCGCAGAATGTGTTTGATTCGACGGAGAGCTGCTATAATTATAATCATTTGAATGTTCACTTGATACTGACATGTTCTTGAATTCGCAACTCTTTGTAAGGAAAAAATTACAAAATCGGAAAGTCGCTAAATGATAATGATGATGAAATAACGTATTTTATCTTACCTCAATAATACTAAAACGCTATGAAGAAAACAAAATCCCTGGGAAAAGAGATGACTGTTGTGAATTCGTGAATCCAGTGTTGAAAGAGACGATTGTGTATGGTTGGAGGAGACGATCGTGATAGGTTGAAGGAGACGATCGTATAGGGTTGAATGAGACTTCAGATCGTGTAAACTGAAATTACCATAAACATAGGAATGTTGGTTATCTAATAATCGGTTTATTAAAATAATGAATGTAAATTAATTAATAAACATATGCATGGACAAAACTACCCCTATCAGTTTGAATTTGAATTAAATTAATCTTATGGCCAGAATTGGTTCTCGCAGTTCTCGCAATTATTTTGGTTCTCGCTAGAACGGCCACCTATATAGGGGATATATATATATATATATATATATATATATATATATGGGAGGGTTCCTTTGAGAATTGAAAAAATCGTAAGAATGTGAGAATTAGTGTAATCATCGATGATACCCTATATGTATTCATAGGGTTCATCGATGATTAAACAGGGCACATGTGCCCCCTCGCGCCGTGCGGCAAATTTTGCCGGGCTGTGAGCCCCAAATCCACCCAAATCAGTGGCTGAGATCTATTCTCACATTCTCACCCAATATATTAATTCTCAAACTAACTCATTCCTATATATATATATATTAGTATATATATATATATATATATATATATATATATATATATATATATATATATATATATATATATATATATATATATATATATATATATATATATATATATATGGGGTCCGGATCCTGTGAGGACTCTTTTCCTAGTGAGGACTGCGAGAACTCTAAAAAAACTTTAAAAATGATCCAAAACAAACTTTATTCAAAAACTTTCCTTTTTAAACATTAAAATCGCAGCATATAAGATAAAACAAATAAAAAATTTTAAAAAATAATCCAAAAAAAAAATATGGATCATAATAATGATCCACAAAAAAAATATGGATCATTGTTATGATCCGCAAAAAGAAGTGGATCATATTTTTTTTTAAATTTTTTTTGTCAAATGTAGTAATAATCATGGGGAGTTATATATATTTTTTCGGAATTTTTTTGAATGTTTCTGAGGTGTCCTCGCGAGTCCTCACCGTTTTTTGAGTCCTTACAGGATCCCACTTATATATATATATATATATATATATATATATATATATATATATATATATATATATATATATATATATATATATATATATATATATATATATATATATATATATATATATATATATATATATATATATATATATATCTACTATATTATAAAGCATTTACCCCTTCCTGAATTAGAAAGGCTGAAAATTCAGCCAACACACTTTCCATTTTAAAATCTCAGTTGTGTTTTAAAAAAATTACAGGCAACAGGGATCGAACTTGAGGCCAAGATTTCATAACATTAGGTCGCCTACCAACTGTGCTACATGATATTATGCTCTTTTCTTCCTAAGTTAAAAAGATATCTACACGGAACTTAATTACCTGCCTTAAACTAACCCCGCCGTTTCATTTCCCTCTAACCTTACAGATCGGTTCCAATGCCTCCTCGATTCCAACATTAACCCTATCCCAGATGGTTGCTCGATTGCCATTCGTCCTCGATTCCTTCGACCACTGCAATTGCTTCCTTGATTATCTCTCATGGCGATTTATTATAAAAATCGGGAGCGATGAAAGAAAACAGAATATGTGGGAAATGGGGATTGAAACGAGTTAGGGTTTGTGAATCCTTTCTACGTCTATCAACTCGATTACCATGATCGTCATAGCCAAATGTTATATGAACCTAATATCATTCAGGTTTGTTTCTCATTTGATATTTTTAAATCAGGTCATACAATCAAAATTGGTATGTGTAGAACATCTTAACCCTTGCAATATTGTTTGTGTTTAGTTGTAACTATTTGAATTTATTTGGTGTTGTTGTGGTTGTTAGGAGATGGCGAGGCATATATTACTTTATCAAAGGTGATGTTGTCCTGAGAGTTTACTTCAACAGTACCCTCCTTCTTTTCAACTATAACGGTTATCCTTTTTGGTTATAGTTTTACATTGTGTATGCATAATTAGTTTTTTTCATGTATATAAATTAGTTTTCATATAGGTTTTTTTTAATAAACATAATATTTCTAATTTTATGATTCAGAAAATAGTGGAGATGTTGCTGAAGTGGCATTTCATAAGACTTCAAAGCCACTAAAAACAAATACAACAAATGCTATGAGGCGGCACATTTTACATATTAATAGAATCTACTAATTTCTGTTGACCTATAGTATTCTTATTAAAGTTGTGGAAGCCTTTTACAGGTTAATTGATGGAAATAAGCACCAAATTCGTAAGGCGGCGAATTCTTCTGGTTTATAATCTTATATAGAAATATTTGGATGCAGGTTAGTGATTTTTAGTTTTTAAGATGTTTTTTCTTATTTATAATACATGAAATTGCAAAGAATTATAAGGTTTTGAATATTTAGGCACCTACTTTGAAACTACTGTTTTGCGATTCAATTGTTTTTATTGATGTTGATGTATTAAATTCCAAAAATTTAATTTTAGTTTTTCTTTTGTTTACACAGTGATGGTAACAATTGGATGAGAAACACCAAATTGACAACAAACAGTGATTGGGTTAAGGCAATCCATTCAACTGTGTATAAATTCCAATATCTTTTAGACATTCACTAATTTAGATATCATCTAATTTCACAGCAATCAAAACTTTGCCTCTGTTTCTGCATCAAAGGAACCAAAGATTAAGGTAAAATATTAAAAAGTTCAACAAGCTAAATAGTGGCAATTCTTTCTTACCTCGTCTTTTTTGTAACTAATCAGGATCCATTTACTATGTTTGGGGTATCTAGAAACTATGCGACTGCATTATTTATTGCAGCAGCAAAAGTTAAAGCATTGGATAAAGTTGAATCCATTAGTTTTAAAAAGCGGTCGAGGCGTACAGGTGAGGTCATGTGAAAACTAGCGCGAGGCTGCGCCTTTGTGGCAAATGAGGCGGCCCGAGGCGGTTTTAAGTGAGGCAAAACTATTTGAGGCTTTATATCATGTTTGCTTCCATATAATATAACTCACTTTTATTTGTACAATATTTTTATTTACTTTATTTACTTTTAGAACATAAAATATGCATCTTTATTGACCTCATGTTTAAATTGAACTATGTCAAATGACTACAAACTTGTACTGTTATTTGACATATAATTGATGGTTGAAAGATGAAGTTTATAAACCTATTTTCTCTGGTCTCATTTCTTTTGTTATTTGTCTAATGATTGTTTTACAAGCCATTTTGATGAGTTCCTTGTCTGCATGTCAATTTGATTGAAAACAGACACTTTTGGTCGTGGTTTTCAAATTCTTAACTTGCTTATGTGTGAACTTTATATTGAGATTTAAATTTTGACTTCTTTGAGGTGAACGTTGTTGTTAGGGTCAAGTTCAGTTGGGTCTTTTTTATATGTTTTCTTTTCTCAAGCATATATATGAAATGTTCTATGTCTGGTACAAAACCGAGTAGATCTAATTAAGACTATGAATTGGAAAGCCTTGGTTCTCCATCCGATTCAGTTTGGTCCAAGACGTCATTTGTTTGGTCCTTGGTCTGTCTGAAATAATTTTCTCGGATATGGTTGTGACGATTCAATTTGGTTATTGAACCGTGCACATACCTGCATTAATTATGTTGGATTTTCAAATACTAAAAAAAAATTGTGTATTTTGTGTAAAATGCATAATTTGAATTTGTGCCCTCATAATTATTAGCACAATGTATTAACCAACTGAGTTATTAGAACATATCTTCATTACTTGAGTATAATTATTTTTATTAATCATTTAAACTTTAAAAAATTGTAACTACCACCACCACCATCCGATGGCCACCACAACCACAAGCCACAAACACTACCACGACCAATTTATCGCCACAATGACCTAACTAGCTGAGTCGACTTTAGTTATCTTTATTAAATCTTTTAACTTAAAAAAGTTGAAATTACCACCACCACCCATCAATTGTCGCTGCAAAATATAGTTGCAGGGTACCTGCCGCCGCATTACGCGGGTACCGTCTAGTATATATATATATATATATATATATATATATATATATATATATATATATATATATAGAAGTGTGATCCTGTGAGGACTCTTTTTTCGGTGAGGACTCGGCAGGACACCTCATAAAAATTTCAAAAAATTCTGATAAAAATGTATATAACCCACCATGATTATTACTACATTTGATAAAAAAAAATTCAAAAAAAAAAAATTATGAACCACTTTTTTTAGCGAATCATAACAATGATCCAGATTTTTTTGTGGATCATTATTATGATCCATATATTTTGTTTGGATCATTTTTGGAATTTTTTTTTTTGGATCTTATACATAGCGATTTTAGTGTTTAAAAAAGGAATTTTTTGAAAAAAGTTTGTTTTGGATCATTTTTAGAGTTTTTTTTAGAGTCCTCATAGTCCTCGCGAGGAAAAGAGTCCTCACCGGATCCGAGCACTATATATATATATATATATATATATATATATATATATATATATATATATATATATATATATATATATATATATATATATATATATATATATATATATATATATATATATATATATATATATATATATATATATATATAGAGCGGTTCATGCGAGAACCACTTTCTAGCCAATCATTTTGCTTAATTACATTTTTTAATCTTAAGGGTATTGTAGTCTTTTTAACACTAAAATCTTTTTATTAATCCAGTTTCCTTAATTAAATTAATTCATTTTTAACCTCAATCCTATTTTTTAGGATTCGAATTTTGAAATTTGTAATTTTTTTCGCAATTTATATGTGTTCATTGATGAACGCCCACAAATAACTAATATTTTTTTTACCATATTTAACCTGTTCAGCATAATAATAATGTGTTTAATTTTCAAAATTTACAGATATACTAATGAACAAATCTACAATATACATAATGAACAAGTCTGACATGGAATTTTATTAACCTTATTTAATGTATTCAATGATGAACGAATGAACAAAGTTACAAACTATGAACTGAAACCTTAGACCGATACAAATCTGAAATTACAAACTGATGAACAAGAACAAATCTGAAACAGATGAACAGATCTGAAACACAGATGAACAGATCTGAAACAAATGAACATAATGAACAAATATTTCTATACATAAATATAATGAACATAATGAACAAATGTTTCTATACATAATATAATGTTTCTATGAACCCTAGCCGCCGCCTTCAATCCGAACCCTGGACGCCGTTAATCTGAACAGAGAACAAACCAATAATCATAGAATCATTTAAATTAGAATTCATTAGAAGAAACCAACAACACAAATGAACAAATCCAAGCCTAACCCATAAGATTTACAACCGGTTCACGCAAAAAATCCATAAAACAGATTTATTGATTAATAATTGGAATAAAAACAAAAAAATTGATGAACAATTGCGTCTCTGTTACAGGCTCACCAATTAACAACGAAACTTAAAAAAATCATTGAAAGAGTGGCAACCCTAGAACTTCGAAACTTTAAAATTACTTGAACATTAAACCGATGATCTCTAAAAAAATTACCATCGACCGTCACAATTGGGGATTCTGTTCATCGAAACCGCCACAACCGCCTCAAACACCGTCGACCGTCATTGACGTCATCGCCCTTTACCGGCGTCCGGCGGTGGTGTTATACGTATTTTATTTCAGATCTCGTTCACTTACGCTGTCGACCTTCATTATATTTTACAGATCTGATTCCATGGAGAGATTATTGAAATAGGCAATTCCAAACACATGGAGAGAGATGCTAAATTAAATAAGAAGTTGAATTGGAGAGGAATACGTGGAGAAGTATATGCTAAAATGTGTGGTCAAAATCTTTTAAATCAATTCTTAATTACTTTCCTTGATAACCGAAAATACTATAATTAAGTACGGAGATTCGTTTACTTTTCTACCCTTTTACTCGTTAACTTCTATCCATTGATGTTCATATATTTACAGGAATGCCATCGATGATCTTAGCCACTTATCTTTTAATCTAGTGGTCAAAAAATGGTTCTCGCAGTTCTCGCAATTTTAGTGGTTCTCTCATGAACCGCTATCTATATATATATATATATATATATATATATATATATATATATATATATATATATATATATATATATATATATATATATATATATATATATATATATATATATATATATATATAGGGGCGAGCTATTTACAGAACCCATTTTTTGCGTAGAACTAGGCAGAACTCATCTATGAATATTAGAATTTAGTAAAAAAAAATATGCAAAACAATAACATTTAACGCAAATCAAACATATACTTTAAGAAAAACATCAAAAATACTGAAAAACATATATGTTCAAATAATGCAAAAATAACACTTATGTATATATATATATATATATATATATATATATATATATATATATATATATATATATATATATATATATATATATATATATATATATATATATATATATATATATATATATATATATATATATATATATATATATATATATATATATATATATATATATATATATATATATATAAGTGAGATCTAGTGAGGACTCTTTTTCCAGTGAGTACTGCGAGGACACCTCATAAAAATTTCAAAAAATTCCGGAAAAAATATATATAACCCACCATGATTATTACTACATTTGACAAAAAAAAAATTCAAAAAAATAAATTATGATCCACTTTTTTTAGCGAATCATCACAATGATCCAGATTTTTTTTGTGGATCATTATAATGATCCATATTTATTTTTTTTGGATCATTTTTGGAATTTTTTTTTGGATCTTATACATAGCGATTTTAATTTTTAAAAAAGGAATTTTTTGAAAAAAGTTTATTTTGGATCATTTTTAGAGTTTTTTTTGGAGTCCCCACAGTCCTCGCGAGAAAAAGAGTCCTCACCGGATCCGGACTTATATATATATATATGTATATATATAGAATATGGATCAAGAAAGAAGTTGGCTTATTTAGAGAAGTTAAAGATGCAATTAAGAGCCTTGATTTTATTAGTACATTCAAAGGGGCTTAAGTGCATGATTGTCATTTTACCCCTCAAACAATGCATACCGTCTTTTTCCATTTCCTTCATTCTTGTGTGTGTTTTTCAAGTTTTCCAGCCTCATCTTCTCCACATTACCTCCAAAGCTCCATCAATGGCTTCCTCTACATATCATCAATTAGAACCAGGTATAATGTCCTATTCATCTTCTCCACATACTACTATTAGGAACCGGATTTGAAAGCCATGAACCATTACGAACCCTAAATCATATACAAACCTTAAATTAGCTGCTATACGAATGCTATATCAGCTCCTATATGAACCCTAACTCATTTACGTACCTTAAATCAGATCAGATCCAATACGAACCCCTGTTTGAACCAAATTTTAAATATTCAAACCTAAAACAATCAGATTGAGATCCATCTATTCGATTCAGATCTGAACCGTCTGATTCAATTCCATGTAGGTCGCCAAGTTGAACTAGTCTGAAACATGCTTCAAATATTCCTTCTGATTTCTACTCCTTCTTTCAATTTCTTCATTTGATTCATGTATTTGGTAAATTCTCTAAATTATGCTTAAATCGTTACTGAATCTGACATCAAACTGGATTCAGGACTGCATAACAATGGTAATTTTTTGATTCCAATATCCTTTTTTAGTTTAATAATACTAAGTTGAATGTTTAATATGATGTGTTTGTGTATGTTACACTTTTTTAGTCTAACTAACTAATGTTTGTGCATGATAGTAATCAATATTCAAATCTATTTTTATAGTTTTCTTGATAAATGTGTTTAATTTGATGAATGGTTTTCGTAATCACTCAATATGTTAAAGGTCTGCCTTTTAAATCGGAGGAAAAGATAAATCATTGTTAATTTGCATTTTCGTTTATACGTATTTGTTTTACTGATTTTGAATTTGGGGAAGATGTCAAAATCAATGTTCATTTGCATTTTCATTGAGTTGTATATGTTTTTATGGTTTTGGTATTGGGAAGATGTTGAATCAATGTTCAATTGCATTTTCTTAATTTTGTCTATTATATATGTATGGATTATTCGTATGTGTTTTGCTAGTTTTGTAATATGTGAAGATGATGAATCACTGTTCTTATGAATTTTCTTAGTTTAGTTGTTTCCATTTTTCTTCGTTTCTATTTTGAATTATTTAATTTTGTGAATTTAACAAAATTAAGATACACAATTCGTCATTTTCTTTTTAATACTTGTAGTTGCATTTCATTTGAATTGAAGAAAAGGATTAGTTGTTCGCATGAAGACGGTATATCTAAATCAAAAGATAGGGAGAAAATATGGTTAATGTGACAGCTATAATCCACATAATATACGCACTTGTCCAGAAAGAATGAAAAAGTAGAAGATGCACAAAAAAAATTCATTGATCAAATAATGACGCAAGATTTTCTAGAGTGTCAAATTAGTTTTTCATTGATTATGTTTTATATTCTTACCAAATGTAGTTAAGCATACTTTGGCATTTGCATTTTCATTTTATCTAGTTAATCCTGAAGTTTTAAATACTGGTTTTTCTTCAAATCATGGAATTCACATTTGTATTTTCATACTTGCAGTTGTATTTTCATTATATTGTAGTTATTCCCTGTAATTTTACATAGTGGTTCTGTTATAAATACTGTCAGTTGCACTTGCATTTTCATACTATGAGTTGCATTTGCATTTTCATACTTGCAGTTGTAGTTGCATTTTTCATTTTACATAATTGTAGTTGCATTTTGCATTTTCATTTTATGTAGTTATTCCCTAAAATTTTTAGTACAAGTTCTTTTTCAAATACTGGCTTTTTGCATTTGTATTTGTATTTGTATTTTCATTTTCATTTTCATTTTGCACTTATTTTGCCTTTTCATTAAATCTAATAATTCCCTGAAATTTCAACCAATTATTTTGAAAACTGCCATTTGCGTTTGCATTTGCGTTTTCATAAAAGCAATTGCATTTTCATTTATGTAGTTATTCATTGAAATTTTACATTCGGGTTATGTTTTAAACACTGTAGTTGCATTTGCATTTTCATACTTGTAGTTGAACCTGTTTTTGCATTTTCTTACAATCTAGTTATTCAGTGAAAATTTAATCAAGTGTTTTGAAAATTGGCATTTGGATTTGTATTTTCATACTTGCATTTGTATTTTCATTTTATTATAGTTATTTCCTTGAAATTTTACATAGTGGTTTTGTTAAAAATACTCTTAGTTGCATTTGCATTCTCATATTGTCAGTTGAATATGCATTTTCATACTTCAGTTGCATTTGCATTTTGCATTTCGGATTTTCATATTTGTAGTTGCATTTCACATTTTCATTTTATGTAGTTATTCCCTAAACTTATAATACTACTTCTTTCTAATACTGGCTTTTTGCATTTGCATTCTCATTTTTGCACCTATTTTTTTTTTCAATAAATCTAATTATTCCCTGAATTTTCAACCATCTTTTTAGTAAACTTGCATTTGCGTTTGCATTTGCATTAAATCAAGTTATTCCCTGCACTTGTTGTATTAATATCATAACCAAAATAAAGAGAGAAAAAAACCAAAATCAAAACAAGCTATAATACTTTTACAACCATCCATCATTCCATATAATCAAAAACCAACTAACCACCAATAAGTGTTGTGGTCAACATGAACCACTCAACACCACCTCTTTCCTACCCTTTTCCCACATACACATGAAACTAATGCTCAGGTAGGAGTTTTGTCATTAAGATAATTATAAACAAGTGATTGGAATTAGAGCAACGAGATATACCTGAATTTGTTTTTGTAGAAAATTGATGTACTAAGCCACCTCTTCTAACATGTCTACTGTATTGATTTGCTACATCATAACACCATTGCAGATTACAATTGAGGAATCATTTTAGTGTAAATAATCCACATAAACAATGCATTATAATTCAAAAGATACATCAGCAAATCAGATCAGTGGTCTTATGGTGAAAACATTGAAATTATGCCTTTTTTAGAAATTCAAAAAACCTATGCATCTCTTAGAAATTCACCAAAATCTACACAAAATATACAATACGATCAGAAGCTGATAATAAAACCTACCAAACGAACGGTGTTGAGGTCGTCCAATTGAAACCCTATTTTTAATCGCCTTCTATTGGGACAAACATACTGAGAATCGTGCGTTGAAATTTTCCAATTGAAACCCTAAATTGAATCCCCTTCGCCTATTAGAGAGACATCGAGAATCGTGTTGGGTAACATTGTAATGTATTCAATAGTCTAGGGGTGTAATGTGACATTTATTGTAACAAATAGTCTAGGGTGATTTTATGTAATTAGTCAATACTAGGCCTAGGTATAAATACCTAGTTGTAACCTAGTATTGACCTAATCTTGCCGCATATTGAAATTGACGTACGTTTTTGTGCAAGCATTCTCTCAATCTTGTTCTTCCAATTCACCTTTGTTCTTGTTTAATCTGTTGTTTAATCGATACATACGGATTCACAATTGGTATCAGAGCACAAATCATCTTTGATTCGATCCATTTCAGTGAAGATTAAGCAAGATCTTGAAGTTTTTGGTGAAGAACTCAAGATTCGAAATCGCAATTTGAGGTAATAAATCGTCCATATTCTTTGTTCATTACATTCATCTTGTAATTCTAAGCATATTAGAATCAAGTTTCGATTAAATCCATCAACAATTGATCCCAATTCGTTGATTTTAAAGAAAACCATTAAAACACATTTTTTCCTCTGTAAAATCGAAATTACCTTCTGATTTGTTGTGTTTTGATCAAGTTTATTGACCCATTCTGTGCGAAAATCAATTTCGAGCATTTTGGGATTTGAATCACTAGATTTGGTTAAGAATTGAGCAAGATAGGATCGATTTAGTGAACTTTTAGGCTGTTTCGGTTCGTCACTGTCAAGAAAGTCTTCGGCCCGAGAACAGTAACAAGTTCGGCCCGAACTTGTCAACAATCTTCGGCCCGAACTTCACATCGAACTTCGGCCCGAACTACACAACGAACTTCGGCCCGAACTTCACATCGAACTTCGGCCCGAACTTCACATCGAACTTCGGCCCGAACATCAACCTCGGCCCGAACATCAACCTCGGCCCGAACTTCTCAACTTCGGCTCGAACTTCTCAACTTCGGCCCGAACTTCTCAACTTCGGCCCGAACTATCGTGCGTCAAAAGGTGTTATACTAAAACGATCATAACTTTCAGCTCGGGTGTCCGTTTCCAGCCCACGAGTAACCAAATCGAAGCTAAAGACGAAAGCTACGACGTGATTTTTCGGTCAATTTCCAAACTTCGTTTAGCCCCAGTTTCTTACCCAATTATCATTTTTGGCCAATTCGAAAATCGAGGACATATTTAAAGGGTCTTTTATCATCTGAGATCTTTTTGAAAACTTTTCAAATTTAAATTTTTTTTCCCTCGGTCGTAACCATACAAACAATGACTTCAAGAGAAGCACTATCGATTGGGTCTGATATAAAACCTCCAGTCCTATTCAGAGGGGAGTATGCCCAGTGGAAGAAAAGGTTTCTTCACTTCATCAACAGCGAATTAGCTACTGAAATTCTTGAGTCCCTTGAGAATGGAAACGCAAAATTCTATGAAGATGTTGTTGTGTTACCTGATGCAGATCCTCCGGTTATTGGCGGTCGAGTTCTCATTCCTCCCTCCAGATATAATGCTATCCAAAAGCAACGTGCCAAATCTGATCGTCAAGCATATTCCTTCATGCTTCAAGGACAACCGAATGAAATCTACAATAGTTTAGATAGTCTTGAGAGTGCTAAAGAACTTTGGGATGAAATAAGAAAACAAATGGAGGGCACGGTTCTTGGGAATAAGGCTAAGATGGCTACTACGTTAAACTCCTATGAAATTTTTAGAGCCTCAGTCGGGGAAGACTTGCAAAGCACTTACCATCGATATTGCAACCTGTTAAATGATCTCCGCTAAAACAGTCTATCAAAGGGAAACCTAGAGATCAGCATCAAATTTATCAACAGTCTTCTTCCTGAGTGGGAAATATTTGGTAACAATGCTATGCAGAATAAAGATCTAAGTCTGACAGATATCCATGAGTTGTACGAATACTTGTACCAAAATGCTCCAATGGTGAGTAACATAGCCAAAACAAAGCAAGAGACACATGATACTCTTGCACTTCTTACCAAACAACAGCATCAATTAAATGAGTCTGCTAAATCTAAAGAAAAAGCAGAAGAACCCGCTGCTCCAAAACTCGATGATTTGGATAAAGAACTTCAAGAAGTGCTGCAAGCCATGTCACTCATCTCTAAATATGAGAAGAAATATTACCCGAAAACCGCAAACAACAATCTGAGATTTTCATCAAACTTTAAATCTGCTCAATCTGCTTCTGCATCAACTGATAAGCCCGCCATGACACCTTTGGATCCTACAAATAAATGTTATAACTGTGGTGTTGCTGGTCACTTCTCTCGTGATTGCACAAAACCCAAAGTTCGTGATTCTGAATATTTCAAAAAGAAGATGCTGTTGGCCAAACAAATTGAATCTGGGAAAGTACTGTTAGCAGAAGATCTTCAGTGGATGGAAGACTCTGATCAAGAAGATGAGGAACATGCTGCAAACTTGTGTTTCATGGCAAGAGAAAATGCTGAGCTCCACGAACGTTCCAATGAGGAGACCAACAAAGAAATTGAGGTAACAAGCTCTTCTTTATCTAATTCTGATCATTCCACTGATTCTGATACTTGTCTTGATAAAAATCTGATTTCTGAAATTGATACCTTAAATCAAACAATTTTACTCGAAAAGGATATGAATACACAACTTTTAGAGCGTGTAAACATTTTAGAAAATCAATGCAAACAAACTGCTCATCTAGGTGAGCAACTTGTTAATCACATTAAACAAAATAAAATCTTTACACTGGAAACTCAGGATTTAAAAAGACAAGCATCAGAAATAAAGGTCCAATATGAATCTAATATTCAACATTTGTCACATACAATTTCCGAGAAAGAAGCTGAAATCACAAATCTAAAAAATGCACAAAAACCTATTTCAAAAGAACGAAATGACAAATATTACAAACTGTATATTGAAACGTTCCAAGAATGTCAATTCACTAAAAACTGGATGGAACGTAAACAACAAGAATTCAATGATAATGAAACCCAATTTAAATCTTTAAATTCTGAAATCAAAGAATTAAAAGAAAAATTAACCGATCAAACTAATCAATCATTGCAAGATAGAAATAGTCAACAGGTTATCATACATCGTCTCACCCATGACAAAGATCAGTTAGTGTCTCACATTAAACATCTTGAAGAGTTAATCGCCAAACGAGGACATACTGATCAAACCATCCATTTGAACAATCCAAAAGAGTTCAAATACTTCAACTCCAAACAAGGTCTAGGGGCAGACAATCCAGGATATCTGAGCAAGGCGTGCAGGGTCCTTCCGACATTATATGACTCTCGCTACATGCATAGAGATATCTGGCAAAGCTTCATGCGGGTCACTGATGAAGAAAAAGAAATCGAAGCATTCAATAGGGCGAAGCAGGAAAATGCTCAAATCAGTTTCAATTATGCAGAATTGAACAAAACTTATGAATTTAAAAAGGCTGAATTTGAAAATGATGAATATTTTCCTATTATAACCCCAGAAGAATTTGAAATTAAAGGGGATGCTGTCGTTCAAGAAAAAGTAACACGAAAACTTTATATTCCATCGTTAATTCTTGAAAAGAAAATCTGCCAATTAGAAACAGAAATTGATGAAACACAAAAGGCAAACGATAAAGAAAAATTAGTTTTACAAACCAAAATTCATGAATTAGAAGCTAAACTTGTTAAAACCAATTCTTCTTCTGTTCAAAATGATTCTCAAAATAATTCTTTTGTTCAAACTAAAACTCTTGAAAAGACTTCTACCATTAAAATCCCCGTTATTTTAAAAAGAAGCTCTGACTCAACTGTTTTAAATGTTTCAGACAAACCCTTAAATTCGAAGCTTGAGAAGCCCATGCCAATCGGAGACAGAGGAGCAGCTCAGATAAAGAAGTCTAAGTCGTCCGGCTCTAGTATGCTTAAGTCAAAAGAACTTAAGAAGTCTAGTTCATCGTCCTTTTTAGTTTCTTCTTTTTCTGTTCATAATAAATGTAATAACTCCATGGATTTTATTGCTCCTAAATTGGCTTTTGGTACTGTTTATGATTCTGCTGTTTATCGTCCTGTGAATTATACTGTTAATGGTGATAATTTGGTTGTTAAATATGATAAAACCGGTAAAAAGATTTATTGTGACAAGCAAACAAATAAACAAATTTCTCAGTATGATGAACGATATATCATTAGGTTGGATGCTCCATGTGGTCCTAGAAACTATGTTTTACATAACTCTGGTAAAATACTTACGTCCTGCAAAACTTGTTTTTCGTACTCATGCAAAACATCCGTTTCTCGTCCGTTTCAATATAAATGAAAACATTCTTCTACACAAGCCTTCAAACCGACTCATGTTCGTCCCACTACCTCACCCATCTCTAATAAATTGATGTCCTCGCAACGTCAAACAACTCGAGGAATCACAACACCTAAATCATCACAATCAAGTACTTCTTCCAATTCTTCGACAAACAAATCAAAGATGCATAACACAAAATCCACGTTTGTTCATTACACTTGGATCAAGAATGAACAGTCAAACTGGATTTTACATTCTCCAGAGAAAAAGCTTAAATGGTCTATCAAATCAATCCAATCAGAACTGCCTCCTTGCAGTTCCCCAAAATCTCTAAATTAATCCTTCTGTAAAATCTGCATAAAACATCCTTCACTAATCGTATAGGACCCATAATTGATTGGGTACCTAAATTATTTTAATTGTTTTATGTATAATATATGGTATCTTGATTCTGGATGCTCACGGCATATAACGGGAAACAAGAACCTCTTAACAAATTTCAGAGATAAATATTTGGGTACTGTTCGTTTTGGAAATGATCATTTGGCTGCTATCATGGGAATTGGCGATATCATTTGTGACAAGTTAATCATTCGAAATGTTACTTATGTTGAAGATCTTGCTCACAACTTGTTCAGCATCGGTCAATTTTGTGATAAAGAGTTAGAAGTTAATTTTCGAACAAAGAAGTGTGATGTTCGTACTTATAATGGAAAAGAACTTCTTACCGGATCACGAGATACAAATCTGTTTACTATCAATCTAAATGACATGACCCCAATGGAAGAAGTATGCTTACTGTCAACAGCGTCATCAGATGAATCTTGGTTATGGCACCGTCGCCTCTCTCACCTTAACTTCAAAACCATCAACAAATTGGTAAAAGGTGGCCATGTATCTGGTCTCCCAGACGTTAAATTTGCAAAAGATCATCTATGTTCGTCTTGCGAAATGGGAAAGATGAAGAAAACGTCACACAAATCCAAACCTGTTCCAAGTACATCCAAACCTCTTGAATTGCTTCACATGGATCTATGTGGACCAATGAGTGTTCAATCAATTACTGGTAAACGGTATGTGTTAGTGATTGTTGATGACTACTCACGGTATACCTGGGTTCACTTCTTACGTACCAAAGATGAAGTTGCAGATACTATTCTCGCCTTTATCAAGAAAACTCAGACAAATCTGGAATTAAAAGTCAACACCATTCGGACTGATAATGGAACTGAGTTTAAGAATCGAATCCTAGATTCATTTCTTGAATCTGTAGGTATAACCCATCAATTTTCCGCTGCTAGAACTCCACAACAGAATGGAGTAGTGGAACGAAGAAATCGTACCTTAGTTGAAGCAGCCCGCACAATGCTTTCATTTTCGAAACTACCTTTATCTCTGTGGGCTGAAGCCATCAACACGGCATGTTTCACTCAAAATCGTTCTATCATCAACAAAACCTACAACAAAACACCGTATGAATTGATAAATAACCGAATTCTGAATGTTAAATTTTTCCATGTTTTTGCGAGTCGTTGCTTCATCTTGAATGACAAAGACAAATTGAACAAATTTGAAGCTAAAGCGGACGAAGGGGTATTTGTTGGTTACTCACGAGAATCTGCATCATTCAGGGTTTACAATCGATCAAATCGGACAATAAGAGAAAGTGTAAATGTGAATTTTGATGAGACATTTCCTCTTGAGTCACTTACTTCAGATATTAAACCTCCTGCGCCTCCTTCCGCTCCTTCCACCTCTGAAAATGAGTTCGATGTATTGTTTGAATATTTTTATGATGAATATCATAACATCAGACATACCTTACTTCAGGAGGCTGGCGTTCCATTCCCTGCAGCTGCAGATGTTCAATCAATCAGTGTCCCTGAGACACTCATTCCGAGTTCCCCTGATTCTCCATCTCCAACATCTGTTGCTCCTGAGAACACTGAGTCAGTACCAAATTCAGATTCTACTTCCTCATCAATGGAAACTCAATCACCAACGGATGTCTCTTCATCGCCCACTCCAGTTGTCGGTGCTTCTGATTCACTTGTTGAACCCGCTCAAGTTCCAAAGTTGGTGATCGATTTCTCCAAATTCAAAGTTCAACAAGTCGATCCCCCACCTTCTTCATCCAATACCCAAACAACTATAATCCCGCATCCTGCATTTACTGATACCTCCAATATAACACCAGGTCAACTTCCACTTCCTCATACTCTGAAATGGACCAAAGAGCATCCTTTACATCAAGTAATTGGAAATCCTGAATCCTCGGTTCAAACTCGTAGAGCAACTGCTGATGAATGTCAATACTCATCTTTCTTAAGCTCCAATGAACCCAAGAAAGTCAGCGAAGCTTTATCAGACCCAGACTGGATTCTTGCCATGCAAGATGAAATCAATCAATTTGAACGACTGAAAGTTTGGCGTCTAGTTCCAAAACCACCTGGAAAGTCTGTTGTTGGTACCAAATGGATCTTTAAGAACAAAAAGGATGAAAATGGGATTGTCATTCGAAATAAAGCACGCCTGGTTGCTAAAGGGTATTCTCAACAAGAGGGCATCGATTATGAAGAAACTTTTGCCCCGGTTGCAAGAATAGAAGCCATCCGAATCTTTCTGGCATATGCAGCTCACAAGAATTTTACAATCTATCAAATGGATGTAAAAACTGCATTTCTTAATGGTATTCTCAGTGAAGAAATTTTCGTTCATCAACCAGAAGGATTTGTCGATCCAAACTTGCCTAACCATGTTTACATCCTTGATAAAGCGTTATATGGTTTGAAGCAAGCTCCTCGTGCGTGGTATGATGTTTTATCCAAATTCTTAGTCGACTCTGGTTTTTCAAAAGGCAAAGTGGACAAAACTCTATTCATCAAACGACAAGGGGAAGATATCAAATTCATTCAGATTTATGTAGATGATATTATTTTTGGCTCCACAAATCCTAAATACTGTAAACGGTTTTCAGATCTTATAATCAAAAGATTTGAAATGAGTATGATGGGGGAGATGAATTTCTTTCTCGGTCTACAGGTTCGTCAATTACCTACCGGGATCTTCATCAATCAATCCAAGTATATCACTAATTTGTTGAAGAAGTATCAGATGGATGACTGTAAACCCATTTCTACACCAATGTCACCCGGTTCAAAATTGCATACTGATCCTGACGGAAAGCTCGTTGATATCACAAACTATCGAGGCATGATAGGGTCATTATTATATCTAACTGCCAGTCGACCTGATATAATGTTCTCTACGTGCGTTTGTGCTCGGTATCAGGCTGCTCCCAAAGAGTCTCACCTTCAAGCAGTCAAACGCATATTTCGTTACTTAAAGGGTACTCGAGATCTTGGTCTTTGGTATCCCAAAGAAACATCGTTTGATCTGTCTGCCTTCTCTGATGCTGATCATGCTGGCTGTATGTTGGATCGTAAAAGCACTTCTGGAGGTGCTCAATTTCTCGGTGATAAATTGGTCAGCTGGTCATCAAGGAAACAAAATTGTGTATCTCTTTCAACTGCCGAAGCGGAGTATGTTGCTGCTGCAAGCTGCCAGTCCCAGGTAATTTGGATGCAGTCACAATTAAAAGATTACGGCTTTTCATACAGCTGTATTCCTTTATATTGTGACTCCCGAAGTGCAATTGCAATTTCATGCAATCCTGTTCAACATTCCAAAACTAAACATATTGATCTTCGATATCATTTTATCAAAGATCACGTTGAACAAGGAACTGTGGAAATGTACTTCGTATCCACCGATTTTCAGTTAGCTGAGTTATTCACCAAAGCTTTAGATGAAAAACGATTTAACTTTCTTGTATCTAAGCTTGGTATGTTAAATCTCAAAGCATAAATCGTCTCTATTTTTTTAACTGATTTTAAATGTTGTTTCTGCAAAATGCTTTTTACTGTTTACATTTTTAGCAATGACTTATATACACATCAGTATATAACTCGAACTTTAAAGCATTGGCTTTCCAGTCCATCAGCTTGAAACCCGCTCTTAATCAGAAAACACAGAACTGTAAAAACTCTTCTCCACCCCTCTGCTGCTGTTAAAAGGTACATTTCTGATCTAAAAACTTTTATATATCTTTATTTTGTCGAGGGGGAGTAATATTAATTCTAGGGGGAGAATTAGTCTTTCCAGGGGGAGAAACTTTCTTATATAAATATTTTTATACCCGTTTGAATTTTTTTTATTCGATCAATTTTTTTATCAAACGACAATACCTTCCCATGGTTTGCCAGAACCGGCCTTACCTTCCAAGGGAATTCTTTTTCAGCCATTTGGTAAATGTGAGGGTATAAGTCTAGGGTATAGCAATAGGTGAGTGCAAGGTGATGTGACAAACATGATAACTTTAAGAAAACATACCTTTGAGTGCATCCACACCGTAAATAAACCGGGCAACCATACAAAAGGGTGCTCATTTATGCGTTAAATGTTTAACCAGACTTTACTAGCCCAGTAAAGCAAATGCACACCACCACCAACCACTCAAATTCCTCTCAACAGGAATTTGTTTCATTTCACTAGGGGACGTAGCACAAAAGCTACTGACTACTCATTCGGAGTATGTCGGTATTGAAACAAAATAACCTCCCGCCCGGGTTAAGTCTCTTTGTATGCACAGTGTGTCTAGTTCTCACCCTCAAGAATATTCTAATATAGGTCACTTGCACTACAAACATGGATTTCTTTAAATCCATCGGAACACTCGTAGTGGCATCACGATCTGATGTTTCACGAGGATCGAGTGGAAATCCTGCTAGAGCTAAAATCACGCCAACTCTAAACGCAGGTCACACATCTGAATCTACGGTTGTGCAAACGACTACAAATTCATACAGTGTGCAAACAGATACTCTATGTGAGTCCGGTATTCACTTACTTGTTCAAGTTGTTGTACCTAAATTTGACATCTTAAACGCAACAACTTATGCCGGAAACACATACACTTTCCGATGAAACATCCATGTTATTCACAAAACGTAACATCATATATGCTGATCCATTGCACATGAGCGTTTTAGTTCACTCTCAAATTACTCCTATGATCTGCTATAACCGGCATGATCTTCCCTAGGAGCCACCTACAATATAGGACAAAATGTAAGGGTTTATAGGTCTAGGTGAGCAGAATCAAGTATCACAGGATCTTGATTGGGGTGCGCTGAGGTAAAAATTGAGAGGGGTATGAAGTATGGGGTGCAAATCAGCTTAACACATGGTAACACAAAAACGAGGGTGTAGTTGAAAATGAAAAAGTGAGTTGAGTGAGGAGTGTGTGAGAAAGGGTTAAAGAAAATGAAAAACCCTCCCTAAACCGATCAAAAGACCGGGTAACCACATTTTTATCAGACTGCATGAGATGCCTTCTGATTCAGACATCATGGACCCAGTGATGCAATGCACAACCCCCACTGACCACTCAAGTACAAAAAGTACTTCTTTTAAAAATCACGGAGATTACCACATCTACTATTGACATCTCATTTGGAGATTGTTGATATTGAAAAAGAGGACCTACCTCCAGTCCTCGCCTTTGTTTGTCCACATATAGAGTCTAGAACCAAATTAAATTTCTCTAGGACACAGGCATTCTACCAAGCATACCCTAGTGATATTGCCGGAACATTCATAGTGATACCAAACTTGTTGGTATTCCACGATGATTGAATGGAAATCCTACCAGTGCTAACATCAAAGCCAACACTGAACGTAGGTCACAAAGTTTTTTAACTGTCGTGTTAACGAGATATCTATGAGATCCCGGTTTATCCTATTTGACTATGCTGAAAAATGTGTTATATATTGATCCGTTCAAAAAATGAATGTATCATTATTTAACACATTTTTATCACCAAGCTTCGGAGGTTCTTCCTGTTACATGATGTTTCAGATAAATCTTGTTCATCATGAGGGGGAGAATGTATTAGCCTAACCTACTCCACATCAAAAAGACACATATGCACCAGTGAAGGGGGAGTATACAAGGAATCGAAGACTCCATGAAGAAATAATTGTCTGTTTGAGGGGGAGCATAAACCTTATCAACAAATTTCCCGAACAACAATTATTAAAGATCATTGATCGACATAAAGCCACAAACTTCAAGAAAAGACTTCCGCTGTTAATCTCTCTATCATTATGGGTCTCAATTTTGGTCGATCAATATGTATCTTCAAAGTAAAGTCTTCAAAATACCTTTTGTGGTTAAAAAACTACAAGTATTCATTTTCACAGATTAATAAAGTTCAAGCCTGATCCTGATTATTATGCAACGAAATATCTACTAGACTAGGCGTTTGCTAAAGATGAAGACTTCGAAGATATGCTTCCCAGACTATTGTTACAAAGGGGGAGATTGTTGGGTCACATTGTAATGTATTCAATAGTCTAGGGGTGTAATGTGACATTTATTGTAACAAATAGTCTAGGGTGATTTTATGTAATTAGTCAATACTAGGCTTAGGTATAAATACCTAGTTGTAACCTAGTATTGAACTAATCTTGCCGCATATTGAAATTGACGTACGTTTTTGTGCAAGCATTCTCTCAATCTTGTTCTTCCAATTCACCTTTGTTCTTGTTTAATCTGTTGTTTAATCGATACATACGGATTCACAAATCGCCTGTCCGATTGAAACCCTCAATTGAAACCTGGTATTGATATTGAATAGAGAGAGAGAGAACGCCGACATAAACTGGGAGAGAGGTAGAGAAACGTCCTTTTACAATACTACCCTTTTAGCCTACTTTTTCTATCCAGGTCCCCACCAAATTTATGTATCCGCGTGTTTTTTAAGTTTCCATCATCTGATCTCTTCAATTTTTGATCTAACGATTGTAAATCGTTCCTTATATTCTTTATTTAGTAATGCTTTTCTATAGATCCTCACCTTATATATATATATATATATATATATATATATATATATATATATATATATATATATATATATATATATATATATATATATATATATATATATATATATATTATGTATATATTTTATCTTTAACTTTTAAGGTAGTATATTTTTTTTATGAAGTTTTAAGGGATAAATTTCGATCCTTGAATCAGTCACCACCAAATCACCACCACCACTATCACCATCACATGTGATTCAATACATCAACACCACCACCACCACCACTACTCATGTGTATAAATCGAATGTGATTGCACACCGCCGACCACCACCACCGCCACCGCCAACCTCTGTCGGCCTCCGTCTCCACCACAGGAAATTTCGGTTCGTAAATTAAATGGAAATATTGTGAATTAAATGTGGTAAATATTTAAATTAAGCCTTGACGGTGTTAAAATGGTAAACGATCGGTTATGAGTTGCGTTATTTAGAAACGGGTCAAAAGTTGGTAAATGGTAAGTTGGAAAAGTGAAAGTGCAAACCTGCACAAATTCGTGTCACGAAGTTTTGGGTTCGTGGCACGAAGTGAGACAGAAACTTGTTTTCGTGATCCGCTGAAAGCGAAGTTTCAGTTTCGTGTCACGAAGATACCCCCGCCAAACGTCGTGCCACGAAGAATTTATTTCGTGCCACGAAGGTGCCTGGACAACATAAAAACGGGAAAAATTAGGGTTTTCTCATTTTTGACACCCTTAAAGTGTGCAGCCATTTTAGAGAGTGAAAGGGGCGATTTTGATGATTTATAGCTCAAATCTTCATCATCTTTGGAGATTCTAACATCAATGGTAAGATTTCTTAATTGTTTGTGTTATCTAGCTAGTTGTGAACTTTATTTGGGGGAAAATGGTGGTTCGGGTAACCTACCAAGTTATCTTTAGGGAAGATGACTAAGATGAGTGTAGAACACTCTTTATAAGCTTAAGAACCTTATGTTCCTGTTGGATTTGGTTTTTGATGATGGAAATCTTGAACTAGGGTTTGAGATTCACCAAGTTGGATGAACTTGGTGGTTAAGAAGGTTATTTTGGTTTGATTAGTGACTAGTTATGGATAATAACTAGAGTATGTGGATATGTTGATGATAGGTCAAGAAGACCTAAGGATTGAAGGTACTCCAATGGTGGGAAGCAAGGATTCGTGTTGATAAACACGATTTGGATTTAGTTTGGCTAAGGTGAGTACATGAGACTCTTACTGAGTACATAGCAAATGATTTTGAAAACTATGATGTTTCATGAGTCTTTATTAATAAATGTTTTTAATAAAGATATGATTAAAAGGATAAGAGAATGCAAGTAAGAGACTATTTTAGTATGTCTTAATGACTAATGATTTTTGAAAGAGATTATGATAATGAAAAGTAATTAATAATTCTTTATTAATATGATGTTTGACTAAGAGTAATGATTGAGAAAGTATGATATTTGGTTTATTAATAATATGTATTAGTAAAACTAATAGCAATGATTTTAAGTATCAAGTATTGTTTAGTAAACTATACTAATAAAGACAATGATCGAATTGTTAAGAGGATAAGTATAAAACGACTAGTATTATATACATGCCCTAGTCAATGTAGAGATAAAGTATTTGTGATTATGAATAATAAGAAGTGAATCTCATTAGTGAATCAAATGATAAAGTCTATGACGATAATGATGAGAAAAGATAAATTAAATATGATTATGTTAAAAGAGATTAATATGATAATTAGAATAGATGTATTCTAATTTGTGTTTGATTATGAATTGGTGGAGCATAGGCCCGTATTTGATGAAATTCAATGTGTGTAACAAAAGTATCCGGATAACGATAACCTATTTATGGGGGAGTGCGATTACTACTTCGAGCGGTACCTCCCTACACAAGGGTAGTATATCTATGTGAACGATAACCCGACAATAGGGGGATTATGATAACCCGATAAAAAAGGGGATTACGATAACCCGCGAGACGGGGGAGTTGGAGATCTTGGTAAGTTTGGGAGAACCCCAATTACCATGTGATCTTGTGATGATAACCCACATCGGGGGAGTTTGCTTCAGAATGATCTGTGGCGTATGTGATAAAAGGAGTAAGCTTATGGATAGCTTACATGTATGTGATTATGTGATGGGTAAGCTTACAGTTAGCTTACTAGTATATACGAATAAGCGATAAGAATATATGTCGATAAGTAATAAGCGAATAAAGAAAAGTAATGAATATGATTTTTAATTATATTTGAGAATGGGTTGAAAACCCATGTATCTCACAAGACTATTTTGTCTCACGTACTTCTTTGTTTTTGGCTATGTACTCAGTTTCGAGATTGAAGGATTAGAAGGTCACGATAGAGGTGGCCAAGAGATGTTTAGCTCGGGAGCTTATAGGTAGATCCCGTTATCATATGGTTATGATATTATCTTTGTAACACCGTGTTTTATAACTCTGATAAACTTTTAAAAAAGATTTTTGTTAAACCGTATTTTGGAATGACATGAAAATTGTATTTTTAATGTGGTGTTTTAGAACTTGAGGTGTTACACCCTCGCCACGCCGCCTGCTTCCAATCACATATGATTGTGTATCCAATCACATGTGATTGCGGTGGTGATGGTGGTTGTGTATTTAATCATATGTGATTTAATGATGGTAGTGATTAATGGATTTTTTAATTGAATGACTAAAATTTATCTAGGGTAAATTACAGTTTTTGTCCCTAACCTTTTCCGGATTCAGCGTTTTTGTCCCTAAACTTTTTCTTTTCTGTTTTTTTGTCCTTTATATTTTTAAAATTCTGCATATTTGTCCTTCCGTCTATTTTTGGCCGTTAAGTGACTAAAAATGCAAAAAATAAGGGTATTTTCGTCTTTTTCCTCATTCTTCATGTTTTTCAAGAAACCTAGATTTTCCTTCTTCAATGTTCTTCATTAACAAACCCTAATCCCTAAATTGATGAACCAATCCTAAACCACATAATATTTAGGGATCGATGACCAAATTCTGAGTAAAATACTTGCAGCCCTAAACCTGAAAAAATACACCATCGCCGGCGAAGAAAATGATGATCGGAGGGTTTTGGCGAGGCATAATCGATCTCTTCACAAAATCGTCCAGTATAAATAGAAACATAAGGTTTGTCTGGGGATTTGCAGGTAAGAAATGGATTTGGTGGTGGAAGAATCTAGAGAAGAACAAAATCGTAAGGTTTTATGTTTAATACAAATCGATTCACCAAATCGTTCGATCTATAATCTGGAACATCGAATGCCCTCATCAAGAACACCAAACATCAAATGCCGTCATAAACAGTTGCTGATTTTGTAAGCTAAACATCAATTCCTAATCAAATTTCAATCCTGATCGACAATTTGCAGTTGATTTGAGACGATGTTAATAAGGGCTTAGGGCTAGGGTTCTTTTATGAAAAGGATGAGACGATTTCATCAACGGGATAGATTAAGAGGCGTATTTAGGCTTGATAACTTTATATCAACAGGTTAAGTGTTAGGATTTCGGATCTCTTGTAATTGTGAGCTTCGTGAATCGAAGATTTGTTCATTTTGAGGTGGAATGGACAGAAATGGATTGGTGATAGTGTTCATGTTCTTATTTATGATCATTTTTGGTCGGTCTGATGCATTGAATTATCGGAAATTAGTTACGGTTTCGGGTCCGAATCTCACCTCAAATGCGAATCAGGTTCGTGATCTATAAACAATATGAGGGGTTTAATTGGGGAAGAACACATAAATGAGGAAGATGATGCAAGGGTAATTTGAGTAAATAGACAAAAAAATCGTCAGTTAACGGTAAAAAATAGACGGAAGGACAAATATGCAGAATTTTAAAAACCTCAAGGACAAAAAAACAGAAGAAAAAAGTTTAGGGACAAAAACCTCAAATCGAAAAAAGGTCAGGGACAAAACCTGTAATTTACCCATTTATCTATTAAGATTTTGTTTTAAAAAGCTACACTACTTAGAATACAACTCGGAAAATATAAACATTCGCACACGTCATACTTTAAATACTTACTTTAAGATTAATCGCATGATTTTGATACGAAAAAAGTTGGTTGAATTAAATGCGTTTGACCCAATAAGTTGTTACAAACGCAATAATTATAACTTTCAACAAAATAAATATTTTTAAACTAAAACTATAGAAAGTTTAGTACTTTAAGAAGTTAATTAATATAGAATGTATAAAGTAATTTATATCTAATGGTATGGTTTGTCAAATAGAGGTCATAAGTTCAACTCATCATTAGATGAATATTTCTGTATGCCCACGGAAGGATTAGACTGCCCGTAACGGGCGACCGATATGCCGGTCACGACCGCCACGCAAACCGGCACCGAAGCGTCTCCGGCGTTACATACTTCCTCCCACGACGCGTCGCAATAGGTGAAAGGTCGAGTGGACGACCGTTGGTGAAGTTTGGTCGTCTTCCATTTTGCTTCCTATACCCCTCTTTCTCCACTTGTTTACATATATAATATATATATATATATATATATATATATATATATATATATATATATATATATATATATATATATATATATATATATATATATATATATATATATATATATATATATATATATATATATATATATAGGGTCGAGTTATATTGAGAACTCTGATTTCAAAAAAAACTCTGAGAACTCTTATTAACCAATCACAATTTAGTAAATTAATTTTGATTTATTTAATTCATATTAATTATTCAGGGGTATTTAAGACATTTTACCCTAAAAAACTATTTCCTATTTTGAAAATTTCTTAAAATTTAGGAATTATTTTCCGAAATTAATTGTTTTTTTTTTTTGTCATTTTTGACTAGCTGATTCTGCATATTAATTTTTTTTTTTTACAGTTTTGCATATATGTTTTTTAGGCATTATTTTCATAAA
Source organism: Calendula officinalis (assembly GCA_963853835.1). Lineage (NCBI taxonomy): Eukaryota > Viridiplantae > Streptophyta > Magnoliopsida > Asterales > Asteraceae > Calendula > Calendula officinalis. Next base: position 37,715,883 of record OY970828.1, read on the forward strand.
TTTATTGATGCGTATATGCTATTTTAGAGTTTTGCATCTGTTTTTTTTATGATTTTGCGTATACATTATTTTACAGCTCTATGTATATGTTGAACACATATGTAACATAAAACATATATATTGAACAAACATAATCTATATCCAAGTTTTCCAAAACTATTAGACCAAATAGATCACATACAAATTCTATTGAACATAGATGTTGAACTTATCCATACAAAAGTCAAAAGGTAATTGTAAATAACGTATGTACCAAAGTGAATAATTGCCAAAATTGAGCATAATTTAGGATTCCTATAGCAAAAACATATATGTACAAATAACACATATGTATCTAAACCCAGATTTAAAAATTCATTAAGATCACGCCTCCAAAATCCATTTAAAATCACAACATAAGCTTTGTCGGATCTGTTCGTCGATAATAATACAAAAATCAAAAATCAAATATAACACATATTTATGCATCAGTGTTACGCCCCCACTTCGAATTTGGTCAAGCACTTCATATTGGTCCATATATATATAAATTACACATATGTATCCAAACCCATATTTGAAGATTTATCAAGGTCATGTTTGGTGAAATGCCTCCAAAATCCATTTTGAATCAAAATATAAGATATTGTTGGATCGGTTCATCTGTGATAATACAAAAGTCGTATCAAATTTTGGTTTCATTACAATAATATATAAGCTAAAAAAATAAAATAAATGATTACATAAATAAATATAAATAATTAAATATAAACAAAGAATTAAGAAAATAAATTTAGTATTCGGAGGATACTATATTGCCTGGTCAAAATCTATGTTACAAAGCAAACCTTATGTACACGTCATCATCATCATCACTTGATTCTTTATTTCTGAAACACGTCACCATCATCTTTGTTTTGTGTTGATTAGTCAGCAATCGAAATACAGAAACAGTTGTGAGAACATATTTCCGTAGATCTAGAAATATGAATACAAAAACAATCGGAATCCACAGATCTGAATACACATACATAATTTAAAAAAAAACCCAGATTCGGATAAATCTTTTGAAGATCTGGGTAAAATTGTTTGAATATTTGGGTAAAATTATTTATACAAAACCCAGATTCATACAAAATTAAATGTAAAGTCAACAACCTCTGTCTCGATTGCTTAAAAAAACGAACGTAATTAACGCTCTCCGCCGGCGCCGATGACGGAGTTAGGAGATCTCAAATCCGGAGAAGAAGAACAAAAACCCACAACTGTATAATCAAGATAGAGGTTGTGTTGCGGTGGAAAATACAAAGATCGACACATACCGGCTGATGCGGCGAGATCTGGTGATGGTTCGTTGTCACCGGTGAGGAAGTGGGAGGTGATTAGAGAAAGTGGGGATATTATTTAGAAAATTAGGTTTATGAAAGGAGAAAAAGTGGGAAGAAAGAGAAATCCTTAATTAGGAGAGAGAGATGACGAATTTTAAGGGTTTTTTATTTTATTTTAGTATCCAAATTACTAAACTATCCTTTTCAGTTAAATTTTACAAAAATTGTGATGTAAACTATTTACGAAAATGGCACAATTAATCTTATCCGTTAATATGAAATCCAATGGCTCAAATTGATTAATTAAAAGTTCTCAGAGTTCTTTTTAAAATCAGGGTTCTCAATATAACTCTTCACTATATATATATATATATATATATATATATATATATATATATATATATATATATATATATATATATATATATATATATATATATATATATATATATATATATATATATATATATATCCTACCCTTTATATGAGGCCTAAATTTGAAGAGGGTTTGACACCATGGCAATTCCAAGCATTCCTATTCGTCCATAATGCCACTTGGAATTCCCTGATTGGTCCACGTCATTTGCACTAATACAAACGAATCTGGTATAGCTTACGGTCTACATTCATACGCTCCATATACGGCAAACGAATCTGGTACGGCTTACGGTCTACATTCATATGCTCCATATACGGCTTCCTACATACAAGGAAACAAATAAATAACTATTTAAAAGATCTTACATACAAGGAAACAAATAAATATTTAAAAGATCAATCAGCGACTCAATCGTATTTATTCAGAAGTGATACACGACTCAATATAATTTCCATAAAACCGGCATTTTATGATTACGGCATAAAAAGCTGGATTGTGCAATGGAACCAGACTTCAGATATTACGGATTACGGCATAAAAAGCTGGATTCTTCATTTAATAAAATGCCCGTGTAACATTTCTTCATTTACCGTTTTTTTGTACAAAATCATCATCACATCTATAGATTATTATGTCATTTAGAAATATATAAAGTTTTTGGATATTTTTCTACATACTAAAATTTATAGCATACCCGCCCATCGGACGGGTTTTATAGCTAGTATATATATATATATATATATATATATATATATATATATATATATATATATATATATATATATATATATATATATATATAGGGTCCGATTCAGCGCAGAACCGTTTAAAGGTGCATAACCGCAGAACCATCCTAACATCCAATGTTTTCTATGTAATACATAAGGTGTACATTTTCTTACACGCTATAACACATTTATACATTCAATGTTTTCAATTTTTTATACACATAATATATAAATATATTTATATATTATTTGTATAAAAAATTGAAAACATTGGATGTTAGGATGGTTACAGCGTGTATGAAAATTTACAGCTTATGTATAACATAGTAAACATTGGATGTTAGGATGGTTCTGCAGTTCTGCAGCTTTAAATGGTTCTCTGCGCTGAATCGGACACTATATATATATATATATATATATATATATATATATATATATATATATATATATATATATATATATATATATATATATATATATATAATTTAATTTATATTATATATAATAAATATTATATGAAGTACTCCCTCCGTCCCACAAAAAAGTTCCCATTTCCCTTTGGCACAAGATTTTAGGTGATAGTTAGTGGTGGGGTCATTGGTATTATTTTGATTATAATATAAGGTTGGTTTGGAGAGAGAAAGATAATTAGTGGATATCATTGATGGGTTTTTAATAATAATAGTATTTTATTGTGTGGAGCCCACCACATGTGAGAAATGGGAACTTTTTTGTGGGACAAAAGCTTTAGGGAAATGGGAACTTTTTTGTGGGACGGAGGGAGTATATATTAATAAAACTAAAAAAAATAAAAAAAAATTGATCGCCGATTCGGTCGCTCATTACGCCACTTTGGTCACTGTTTGGACATGTGTATGATTAGGAGAGAGAAAGCTGATGTGGCGCAGAGGTAGCAGAGATAACGAATTTAGTATTGATCTCCCATTACGGGTAGTCTTAAAAATAACCAAACGATAAATATATTATGTACACCATGATTAAAACATGATACATGATGAAACGTGTAATGAGAATACCTTTGAAAAAATGAATAAAACAGTACTATAATTTGACCATGATTTGTTGGATTATTAGCTTTGAAATTTATATTTTATTTTATTTTTAATTTTCGTTGGCTGTTTCATTTGACGCCTTCACTCATCGCATTAATGGAGTCAAACTTCTTCCACCGGTAAGCCGTCCTCATTGACCTCCCCCTTCCCTTTTTAGAGAGAGAAACAAACCTAGAGAGAGAAAATAGAGAGAGAAAATAGAGAGAGAAAATGCATGTGGTACATCCTCCCAAGCAGTCGGATTCCGCCGGGTACGATGATGAAATGCCGGAGGTTCTCCGGACGTACCAGACTTGGAAAGGAAGCAACGTATGTTTACTTACCTTCGTTTTAAATTTAGCTTCTTTTGCTTTATCTGATCCTGAATTGTGATTTGTAAGATCGTAGAAGTTAAATTACGATCTGCAATCGACTATTTAGTTTCTGAATTCATAATACGCTTTTAGTTGTATGAGTTCTAGCTTTTTTCCGAATCTAGGGTTTTGTTTTGATCATGTGACGTAAATCCGAATACTGAAATTCATGATTGTAGACTATTGATTTACTGAAAAATGAGCGCAAATGAATTGCTAATCCATGCCCTAAATATTGGGCGATTTTGTAGCCGATAACTATGATAATGATAGATTGATAGCATGTGTATGATTACTAAAATGTGTAATTAGAGATATGATGACTAAATTTTATGCATTTCCTTTTTGAATCAGTTGCTTTGTTTTCTACTGTGCAGATATTTTTCCTTGGTGGAAGGTTTATATTTGGACCAGATGTAAGATCTGTTTTCCTATCCATATTTCTAATAGTTGCACCTGTTGTGGTTTTCTGTGCATTTGTTGCAAGAAAGCTGATTGATGATTTCCCTCATCATATGGGAGTGTTGATTATGGCGGTGGTAATCGTATTCACATTTTATGTAAGTTCTATTAACTTGCAAAGATATAAAGTGCTACATTAAAATTCGTATGAAAATGTTTAGACTAATACAATATCTGAACACAATTTTGTAACTTTTGTTATATATAATGAATTAAATAATTATTTTATGGTTATGTAGGTGATAATCCTCCTTTTAATGACTTCCGGAAGGGATCCAGGGATAATTCCCCGTAACAAACACCCTCCACAACCCGAAACTACAGACCCGGGTTTAGAAACCGGGTCGGGTCAAACTCCACAGATTCGGTTACCTAGGACAAAAGAAGTAACGGTCAACGGGATGACTGTAAAAGTCAAATATTGCGATACTTGCATGTTGTATCGACCCCCACGTTGCTCTCATTGTTCAATTTGTGATAATTGTGTAGAAAGATTTGATCATCATTGCCCGTGGGTTGGTCAGTGTATTGGACGGGTAAACATCCTTCTTCATTTTTATCCATTTTAGTTTAGGCCAAAATACATTTTAGTAACCTGTACTTGGCTGACTATATTAAAGCTGAATGGTACCCTGAACTTGACAAAATGGTCGATTTAGTACCTTGACTCGTTAATTTGATCACGTTTTTTTACCTGACTTACTTTCATTAGAGCTTTTGACGGACTAAAAAATATATGTTCATCTCAATATTTTGATATTAGAAGCAAATCATGTTAAAAAAAACACGGCCAAATTAGTGAGTCAGTGTACTTAATCAACCATTTTGTCAAGTTCGGGGTACTATGTTTTACTTTTAATAGTTCAAGGTAGTGAAAGACCTAGTCAACCAACTTCAGAGTACTAAATTCTAGCCTTTATTTTATGGTAGAGGTGGCAAAATGGGCGGGTCATGCAGGTTTGGGTCTTGTTGACCCGAAACACTTTATCTTGAACATTTTTTTTAATAAAGATTATGTTTTTGAATGCAGCGTAACTACCGTTTCTTTTTCATGTTCGTTTCATCAGCAACCATTCTTTGCATTTATGTGTTTTCGTTTTGTTGGGTTTATGTTATAAGGATCATGCACGGTGAAAACACGTCAATTTGGAGAGCTTTGATTAAAACTCCTGCATCAATCGGGCTAATAATTTACACTTTTTTATCGGTTTGGTTTGTTGGTGGTTTAACTGTCTTCCATCTATATCTCATCAGTACAAACCAGGTATAAACCCGTCTCCCTTTTGGTATGGGTCAAAACATGTTGGGTGGGTTGACCAGAAACACTTTCGGGTTGTTTAGTTGTAGAAAAGAATCATAGAGAAGAGAATTCACATTTTTTGATTTTAGAGTAAATTACACCAATCGTCCTTATGGTATATATTAAATTTCACCAATCGTCCTTTAGTTTTAAAAATTACACTAGCAGTCCTTATTTCTGAAAGTTGTTCCACCCGTGGTCCTTTTGACCAAATTGTGTTTAAATTTTCTGTAAAGTCTCCCATGTGCATTGCACACGAGGGTTTTTGTGGCCATTTCTTATTTCATTTTAAATTAAAAAAAATATATGATGAAAGTCAGGAATACCCTCATGTGCACATGAGGGAGTTAACAGAATTATTTAACACCATTTGGTCAAAAGGACCATGGGTGCAACAACTTTCAAAAACAAGGACTACCAGTGTAATTTTAAAACTAAAGGACAATTAGTGAAATTTGGCATACACCAAAAGGATGATTTGTGTAATTTTACTCTTGATTTTAAAACTAAATTTCTGAAAACTGACTTTTATATTTCTGATTTTTTTTTTAAATCTTGCAGTCGACATATGAAAACTTCCGATACCGATACGACCACACCGAGAACCCATACAACAGGGGCATTTTCGGAAACTTAATGGAAGTTTTCTGCACCACCATTCCTCCATCCAAGAACAACTTCAGAGCATATGTGCAAAAAGAACCTCAACTTCCAACTAGACTCATCAGTGGCAATTATGTAAATTCAAACATCGACAAAATCCCGAGCGACATCGAAATCAGTAATTCAAAGCCCATCTGGAAGACCAACAACAACATCGTGACCATCACCGGAGACAGTGGCGGCGACACTGGTGGTGCCGCCGCCGCCGGTGGTGGTGGTGGCAGTAGGCGGTCTAGTTGGAGAAGGAGGAGCGGAAGTTGGGACCTACAAGATGATATTGATTCGATCGCGTTGAGTATTGATCGAATCAGTGTTGGAAGTAGAGGCAGCTTAGGTCGCAGTGTGGATGTGGCAGTCAAATGACATGTCAGCATTGACTTTATTAAAATCATATTCATTGAGTTGAGTTTGTACCCTTTAAAATTGGGGGTATAGTTATAGTGGAGGCTTTCCATTGTGTAAATTTTTTTACCACTTATATTTATGGATTTTATTGAACTTGATAAATCGAAATATCCCAAAAAAACAAATATGCTATTATAACAATACATGTATTACATGTATGTATGTGTGTATATATGTACTAGCTACAAAACCCGCCCGATGGGCGGTTATGCTGTAAATTTTAGTATGTAGAAAAATGTCCAAAAACTTTATATATTTCTAAATGACATAATAATCGATAGATGTGATGATGATTTTGTACAAAAAAACGGTAAATGAAGAAATGTTACACGGACATTTTATTAAATGAAGAATCCAGCTTTTTATGCCGTAATCCGTAATATCTGAAGTCTGGTTCCGTTGCACAATCCAGCTTTTTATGCCGTAATCATAGAATGCCGGTTTTATGGAAATTATATTGAGTCGTGTATCACTTCTGAATAAATACGATTGAGTCGCTGATTGATCTTTTAAATATTTATTTGTTTCCTTGTATGTAGGATCTTTTAAATAGTTATTTATTTGTTTCCTTGTATGTAGGAAGCCGTATATGGAGCATATGAATGTAGACCGTAAGCCGTACCAGATTCGTTTGCCGTATATGGAGCGTATGAATGTAGACCATAAGCTGTACCAGATTCGTTTGTATTAGTGCAAATGACGTGGACCAATCAGGGAATTCCAAGTGGCATTATGGACGAATAGGAATGCTTGGAATTGCCATGGTGTCAAACCCTCTTCAAATTTAGGCCTCATATATAGGGTAGGATATGTGTATGTATTATTTTTCTTTCGAAAGGCGTATTCCTGTCTACAACGAGTTCTCCCAGGTTGATTGAGCTTTGCTTTTGATGTACGTGAGCTAATTGTTATTGAATCTTCTCCTGGCCATTCAAAAATTATTTACCCAAGGGGTTGAACTGTAGCCTGTAGGAGATCATACGGGTGCTCTTGCCGCTAGGATATCAATAGATGTATGTATGTGTAACTACTAATTATTAGCACACAATTTTGTTTAAGAATTAAGGAAAATGATAATGACAACCATTAGGGCTGTCAATAATAAGACAAAACCAATATAAAAACCGCTCCTTGAATTTTAGGAACAATACTCTATCAATGAATGTACAAGCGTTTTATGCATCCCTAAGGACTGTCATTAACAAAACCCAAGAATTAAAGTACACAACACACGGTATTTTCATTTTTTGCGGTAAATATAACTTTTCAAGATAATCAAATCATCACTTAATTAGGTATTAACGGCTAATTTATGATGTGGTTTTTACAGGCTTAGGCATGTACCATTTATCTATTGAAAAATAATTGCATTTTAATTTCTGAAATGTTTCATTTTAATATTTCTTAATTCAATATTTATGCTTTATGATATGCTTTCTTCTTTTTAGGTGATGAATGGGAGCTTGTCCGGGATATAAAATACAATATGATAGATAGAAAAACTCAATATTTAATGGTTAATACTATGTTAATAGATGGTTTATGAATAGTTTATCATTATAAATTTTATTTTATTCTTGATAATTTTATTTTATTCTTGATGTTTTGGTGGTATAATAATGTATTGTTATGTGTGCTTCTTAGCCTACACAACATTTTGGATATGGTAGCTTTATTCCATCGATGTGTTTATGAAAATATATTTATTTTAACTACGAAATTATTTTGAACGTTCAAAAATTTTAATGAATTAAAATATTTTTATAAGGAGTAAAAACATCATAAAAATTAAAAAAAATTTATAAGTCATCCGTGATTTATCACGGGTTATAGGCTAGTAGTTGTATATATGTGCAACTATTTTGTTTCTATAAGCTATGCTATCTTCATATTTAAAAAAGCTGAATATTTTTTAGAGCACTAAAGAAAACGGTCAAAGAATGGCGACTAGGGGTGAACATGGTACGGTGCCACACATATTTTCCTCATATCGTATACCGTACCAACTTTACTTGATACACTAATCTAGCTACCAGTACCATACCAACTATACTTGGTACCAATTTGTTTGGCTACCAACAATCCTGGTTGGTACGAATTGGTAATGGTATATACCAATATCACAAACTTATTTGGAATTATTACTAAAAACAAGACATTTTTCTGTACTATTATATTTGGTAATGGTATACGTTAAATGTTATATAAACACTTTCTACGATAAAGTAGCCTTTTCGTCAGCTTGTCATAATACACTGGCTTGTAGCATTTTCGTCAGCTTCACACACTCAATTATTAACATTGTATACAAACACAATAACAAAAATGTAATATATTGATCAGTTAGTTTAAGAAGTTGTGACTTGAATGTTTTCATGTTATGGTATTATAACATTTATTAAAAAAATAATACATACATAGTTTACCTTTCTCGAATTCTTCTAAATAATATATATATATATATATATATATATATATATATATATATATATATATATATATATATATATATATATATATATATATATATATATATATATATATAAGGGTCCTTATTTGAAGAAGTTGAAGAAACAATGCATTTTCGTAAAATATACATATATGTATACATATACATACATATATGTATATATACATATATATTCTTACCATAGATATATATATGTGCATATTCATGCCCGATATATATGTATATATACACATATATATACACATATATATACACATGCATTTTACGTAACTTGCATTTTCAGTCGTAACTTGCATTTTCAATCGGAACTTGCATTTTCATTTACGAAAATGCATATGCATATCGTATATATATGTGTATTTATATACACATATACGACATAAATATGAACATATGTATATATACATATATGTATGTATATGTATACATATATGTATATTTTACGAAAATACATTGCTTCTTCAACTTCTTCAAATAAGGATGCTTCTTTCTTGATCCTTATTCAATATATATATATATATATATATATATATATATATATATATATATATAAATTATTGGTTGGTACGGTACTACCGTGGTAATTGAATTCTTGTATCATTAGCGTACCATGACTACTTGTGACACCGCATTTTTGAAACCATTTTTTTATATAACCATTAACATTACTTACTAAGTTACGGAAGCATTTAGTTTAGTTCCTAATTATGCTAAGTTACGAACCGTGCTCCCACAAAATATTTACCCAAAGTGTTAGTTAAAAGACGGTATTACAAAAACTAGGCTCTTTAACAAAACATTATAAAAACGCATAGTCAAACGCTCCGTCCAAGCCCGACCCGTTTCAAGCCTTCCAACCTGAAATGTGTCAATGAGGGAGGGATTAGCACAAAAGCTATGTGAATGAATTACTATTACTAACTATGCTAAACACTAAGCACGTAAGCAATTAACATCTCCGATTGGGGTAACCACTATTGAGAGGATCAGCGGCTCTGCCGAGCCCTAAACCATGGTCGGCCAAAACCACGGTAACCGATAGCGTTGTATACAACACCCCGACAAACCCCCTTAACCATGCAACGTATACAGGTAAGGTTCGAATACCCTGTTAGTCGATACACTATGCTCAGCCGTTATCCATCCTACACTGACCTCGTCCCGAATGTGCACATAGTCATGTATGGTATTCCTCTAACACTAGGCATACATATCAAGTAGGCTAGCTACGAAAAAACAGAACGAAAAGACGTCCCGGAAGTTCCCAGACGCGAACTACGGTTCGCGTTCGCGAACTAGTGTTCGCGTCGGGAACTCGCCCGTGAAATACATCACGATCTACACCCAAATTCTCTGTTTTCTTTTCACGATCGGGAGCGGGAGTTCGCGACGCGAACTCCCAGACCAGCTATACTTCCTGCGTTTTCACTAGTATACCAATACCAAACTAATAAACTGAAACCCGAGTTATAGGTTAAATACACTCACCTTTCAATCCTCGATTTCCTTAACTCAGTGAGCTAGTATCACCGAGTCTCCTTCCCGGTTCCTGTAACAAGTATACCGAGTTAGTGATCAATCCACCGAAATGTCAAAATCGTCAATTTAACAAATCACAACTCAAGGCTCATAAAATACAAATTTTTTGACCCTACCAACTAGTCTAACAAACACAACTCATCAAGTAGTCATTCATAACCATTTAGTCCATTCTACGACTAGTTGACCCAAACGTGCCAAAAACCCGAACATGACTATATCACTTCCACATTTCCATCAACTAGCACATAAGCTCTATACTAGCAATTTGTAATCATTTAGCAATTCATCAAATTTATAACTATTACAATTTCAAGTATCAAACTTGCACAATTACTAGTTCACCATCTTGACCCAATCATCCAAGGACTATCTAGTTAATCCATCAAAATACACATCACTTGATTTCTCAATATCCATAACTTGACAAACTTGTTTTCTCATTCTAATAAACAATTCCCACCATTTAACTATTAAGAAATCCAAGGTTTGTCAAAACCCACCTTCAACATCCACCAATAATGGAGGTTGAAGGTGATTTTCACCAAACCAAGGTTTCTTCCAACAATCAAGCATACAAAACATGTCAAAGCTTGGATAAACACATACTACCACATCTATAACAAGATTTAACCACAAAACACCAGAAATCATAAACCCTAGTTCATAACAAGGCTCAAGAACAACAAGAACAAGTAAATGAGAAAGTGTAACTTACTTCAAAGCTTCTCCAACACAAACTTTAGTATGATTTTCGGGTTCTAGCTCAAGGATTCACCAAGAATGCTCAAGAACATGTATATGAGTTTTTAGAGGAAAACTAACGGAATAGTGGATAGGGTTTTTCTAAAAGAAGAGAAGTGAAGAGGAGGTTATCCTCCTCTCTCTCCTTGACCAGTCAAAGCAAGAGGGAGTGGGGCCCCGACAGCGACGCCAAAAACTTGATGTGATAAAACCAGTTATAAAATAATCACCTAAAATACGCCTTTCCTAGATTACCACACTCTTAGGCAAGTATGACCTAATCGTGAGCAATATAGTTCAGGTAAGTACGTTCGGGTATTTCGTCTCCACAAGGAACAATTAAGCTGATTAAATAAAATAAAACTAATTAATTAAACTGAACAAATAATTAAAAGGGGTTTTCATGTGGAACATTTTTTATTTGCAAACTTGATTAATAGAACTAAAATTGATTTTTCTAATTTAAACAATCGACTGAAAACGAAGAGGGAGTGTTTCAATATAAAGGAGGATATTCACTATGAGTCGAATCCGTCTAGGTCTAGGTTTGGTTTTGAAGTACCGATTTAATTCATGTTCTAGGAGTTTAAGGAACTAGATTTCTCTCAAAACCTTACAATGAATCTAATATGATCTCTAGGAATATCTTCTCAAGAAACCTATTTAAATTCACACTCCTACTTGTTATTTCTAACTAGGTCCGGCTTTCCGGGACCTTCTAATCCTAGGAATTTCTTCTCTAAAGATTAGACTTGAAGTTTCACCTAGGTTATTGGTATCAAATCTCGGACCCCTATTTCTAGTAAGTCGTTGACTAGGTCAAAAGGTCTGAAAAGTCAGGGGAATTACTGGATTAATTCAATGTTGTCAATATTTAGTCAACCAAGCAATAAGCAGATTCAATAATGCAAAATTATAGGCTTAACAAAAAGGTTCTTTGTTAAAAACACAAGTATTCAAACATTCATCATCAAATCCTAAGAATATCGAAACCTAAATCCCTAACTTCATCTAATCATAGAGAATATAAGATGATTAGCACATAGACATGCTAAAAATCATCAAACAAACGTGAAGAATTGTAAACATAAACATAGTAATGGTATTTTTCGGCTGCCTCTCGTATTAGGTCAAAAAGTCCTCAATCAGATCTGCAGATTCGCTTAAATATGTGTCAGATCGCACAAAATCGCATCGCTAAACCCAAGATGGCGTCGCTAAAGTTGAATCCCGCCATTTTTCGCGCCGCTATCTTAAAGATAGCGGCGCTATCTGTCTTTTCTGATGGCAAACAACGACTTGTTTTAGCGTTTTGGACTGAAATAGCGACGGAGATAGCAACATAGGTAGCGTCGCTATCCATAGATAGCGGCTCTATCTCTTGAATTTCTGCATTTCTTCAATTCTTGTATCGTTTTGACGCGTTTTTGTTACCTTTTCTTCTATAGCCTACAAAATACAATGGAAACTACATTTTCAGTGATAACATCGTATCTTAATCAATAAACACACATAAAAAGAAGTATATTGGCAGATAAATGCATGTATAAATCTGCCAATATCAGTCTAAAAAGTCCCGTTCGTAGTTAATTTATTTAAAATAGCAAACGGACTCTAATTTGAAAGCATTTCAGGAAACGAAATTCAACAAGGAATCTAAAGATATAAAAATCACATTTTCCTTTCAATTATATCACAAGTCGGGTATTTTAACCCCTTGGTTAAAATGCCGCAAAAGATGAAGGCTAATTACTTTCACATAGCATTTAATCAGATAATCATATAATAAGATACCTTAAAGTCAATACAACTATTAGGCCGGGTTTTGGGATGTTACACTAATTGATTGGTATGGTACTACCAACCAAATATGTTGACTACCAACTATTTTTGGTATAATTGGTAGCATGTTTGTTGGTTTTATTCGGTACAAATTTGACACCCCTAATGGTGACAGGAAGAATCTTTAAAATTTTCTAAGTATCAAATCAATATTCATAGAAAAAGATGTGGTCAAAGTATGATAATACATTTCAAAGGTTTAAAATGAAAACAAGGGTATTTAACAAGGATCAAAACTATTAAGATAGCAAAAAATCGCCATTTAGAAAAAGGTTATCGGAAAATTTTGAGCACACTCGGAATTGACGAAGATGGGGAGTCGTAAGGCCTCTCCCAACCCTTCCCCATCACTAAACCCATCACTAGCGCCACGTCATCGCATCCTTACTGACCTGCTACTGACACGTTCGTGCCAACCCTACCCATCACTAACCCATCACTAAACCCATCCTTTCCACATCATCATTTCCACATCACCATTTTAATTAATAAAAAACACATTACATTAAATAAAAAAACATTACATTAAATAAAAAAAACATTACATTAATTAAAAAAAATTACATTAAATTATAAAAAGACATTAAAATTAAAAAAAAATATTAAACTTAAAAAAAAACATTAGACCTAAGAAAAAAAAACATTAGACATAAAAAAAACATTAAACTTAAAAAAAAAAAAAACTACTCGTCGTCCTCGTCTTCCTCTTCTCCCTCATCGGATGAGTCCGGATCGGCGTATTTGTCCAATAAACTCCGGCGATATTTTAAAACCGCTTTTCGCTCTCTTCGGCTCAAATTATCGGGAACCGAACAATGAAGGACTCTGAAAGCATCCGATATCTTTTTCTCCACGGTCGCTTCTTTGATAGTCTTCAAAGTGTCGGCTTGCAGTATGGCGTTCTCACATATACGGTCACGAGTTTCGTCACTTGAATACCGTGACGAAGTCGCATCCGAGGAACTTGTCGTACGCCGGCTAACGTTACGACCGATTGGTCGACGGATCGGGTCGTCACGGAATAGACCTTTCATATTTGCGGGAGGGAGCGGGTTGGGGTTGTCATCGCCAAGGTTCACCGGGTTGGGCACGGGAGTGGGTTGGGGATTCATGACGTTGTAATCTACCCAAAACTTGGGGTAATCTTTTAGTTCGTGCCAACACAGTTCGTACAAAAAGTTCCTCCGGTTGTTGTTGTCATAAAATTGTTGTTTTGCGGCGTTGATCATGTCTTGGTCACCGGCCCCACTTTGTCGACTTAACTCGAACCGTTTATAGATTTCCCCAAACTTCCGAACATCCATTTTTATCTTGTTCCATTTCCCTTGGAGTTGACTTCTGGTGCGTTTTGTATCAACTATTGAGTTGTACTCGGCTTCAATCTGGCCCCAAAGTCGATCACCGGATTGTGAGTTCCCGCGTTCTGCGGATTCTGAAGCATTTATCCACCGCTGGGATAAAATAACAGCCTCCTGGATGGACCACTTCTTTACCGTACCAGGCTCCCTAACCGCTGGTGTGGCTCTTCTTCTTCTTCCCGTTCCCCTGCTTGGTTCGACCGGGTCGGGAACCGCTTGTGGGCCCTGTGCTTCGGCTTCCTCTTCGGGCGGGGATTCGGGTTGATAGCCAGAACCCGAACCCGAACCGGGATGATAACCGGAGCCATAGAAACCGGGGTGGAAACCGTGTTGGTAACCGGGTTGGTAACCGGGTTGATAACCGGGTTGATAACCCGGTTGATAACCGGGTTGATAACCGGGTTGGTAACCGGGTTGGTAACCAGGTTGAACAGCGCCTTGGTTCGAGAAACCGCCGGGGGTGGATTGGAACGGCATAAAACCCGAACCCGAACCAGATGCGACGTTGCTCGGGCTGGGCTGGCTAGTCTGTCTAGCATTTGACGAATATGCTGGTGACGGGATACGGGTGTTTAACAAATTTTGGAAGTGATCATTTGACGGGGAGGAGTTCGATCTACGACTCATGATGAAAATCTGGAAAATAGGTAATGAAGGTAATGAAGAAGTGGGAGAAGTGGTGTAAAATTATGAATGTGAGGGTGTTGTATTTATAGGTAAAAAATAGGATCAAGGAAAAAAAAAAAAAAAAAAAACAAAAATTAAATTTTGAATTTAATTTCATACGCTCCCTCGGTCCTCACGCCCCCCCCCCCCCGGACGCCTTCTCTCGACCGTCGAAAGGACGACGTATACGCCACGACGCCGGCCACGACGGCTCGGTGCCAACGCCGTCGTGGCTCGACGCAAGCTCGACGTGCGCCCTGACGCAGGGTTGGCACCGGTCTAAGTAGCTACCCAACAACTTCCCCGTTATCTTCGCTTTTTTCCTAACAAATTTGCACTCAATTTCAGTTCATATATGTGAATATGTAATCGACTAATCGGACGCTTAGGCTATGATTAATTAGTTGTTTGTACGAGTACGAAGGAATTTATACGAATCGTGCATTGTGCTTTGTTCAATCGGCGAAGGAACACGTGGCAGAGATGCGGCGGACGAAGTTCTCAATCGGCGGTGAACCGAATCCTTCAACGGCAGGATTCCGATCAGCAAGTGAAATAGCTTTAAAATAATTCCTCAGTAAGCCTATACTTCCGATCATTAATAATGTTATGGGGGGTAGAATGGTACGTTTTCAAGCAAGGCCAGATGAGAAGAAAACTTGGACAGATCTGGAGCCACGGGAGTGCCATTGTTACGATTTAGAATACATGAAAAATTTGGACATAATTCGTACAGGGATCCAAGTTTTTAGTCAATAACCGGAACCCTAACCGAGGGGGCGGTTGCTAATCTAATGTCACTAGCGTATAACCTAAAGACCAGTGATGGACTCCATTGTTTTGATGAAGTACTTGGAGAACTAGAAGACATTCACCGGAGAGACTTATTCGTTTGTGTCGATCCAACGCCGATATCTCAAATTGCAAAATACACCGATTTTCAGATTCTGGCACCGATGGAGACTGAAGAAGACCGAGCTAGGGTTGCAAAGGCGTTCTCATACCTCGCAGCAAGCTACATGAGGTTATACACAAAATCAGCTGAAAATTTCATGAAAATTGATTCAGATCTCGTCAATAGATTCACAAAATTCTACTCATACAGCTTTCCGTTTTCAAATTACCGGCTGACATTCGATGCTGTAAAGGTGATAAAATTGCATTTAGAACCAAATCCTACGCTGAAAAACACGTTCTACAACTTCTTATACGCCAGAGAGTCCAATCCCCGAGGGAGAGAAATTAAAGGCTTCCTGTATGAAATTCATGTCTCGTACACAGGCCTTCAAGCTTATGTGTTATTTTGCAGAGTCATGGGTGTTCTAAACATCACAAACAAGAGATTAGAAGATCTGATATATTCCCCAATGTTTGACAACGAGCTGAATTCTATAGACAATATTTTCACTAACCTGAAAGCTCCACAGGGCGATCATGCTCTGGACATGTGGCGGTTTGGGAGAATCTTTGATTCTTCATTTTTATCGTCTCTGCAGATGAAGAATTCGAAGTTTTTTGCAGCAGTTTGCGCCAATGTGTTGAGGATTTTGGGGAAAGGTGAGAATGCTGGTGTTATGAATATATATCAATTGGTGAATATGGATGAGGGCCAGAAGGTGAAAGTTGTGGCGTATGCAGAGAGATTGATTCATATACATACACATCCTGAACAATATGTTGTGAAGAGGAGATGGGAAAATTGAGATGGTAAATGCAAAGTTTAATTGATTATTATTGTTAGTCCCGTGATAGGTGGAATATGACACCTATACGCTTTCACTGACCAATTTTAAATTTATGGAGACACTCAAGACTTTTTAAATTTTTCTTTATTAATCAATAATTGATACGATAAAGATGCAAGCAGTTTGCGGAATAGCTAAGAACAAATCCTAACTAAACTGCTTGCATGTGATAGACAACAACAAATATTATCTAAGACAAGTTTATGATCAACAAATGATCAAGCACAAGACCAGACACTTTCGTTGTACAGATTCAATTCTCGAATCGGACAACTAGAGTTAACTTGTGGCTTACACTCTGCTCAAGGAATAAAGTTCCGGATAAAATCAGCAGCGTGTAAACTTGTTGGGTGCACACCAGAATCGATCGTTTAAGTCCTCAATTTATATCATTGGGAAACGTAGAGCCAAAGGAAAGATCGATCGATTCCACGTATGAGAATTCCGTTGGTGCAGAGGATATATCATGGGACGCGCACAACGATCGGAATTCTGACATTACTTCCTGTCGTCTTGTGATCGCTGATATCTTCTAGAAGATTTGCAAGATATTCCCATAATCAGCGATGCACAAACTTGTGCGTTACTTGTGTCTTTCTGTGACGCTGAAGCTTCCAGCCTGTTTACTTCTGGTACTCATGAGTCTTCGGATACTCATGCTTCTTCAGATGGCTTTCAGCTCCAGCGACCTTCACTAAGAGTTTTGCTTAGAGATGTATTTGTTCAATGGTTCAGCGTTTTGTCCATTGCGTTGAACCTGTTACACTATCCAATCTGTTGATCAGTATCTGATTCCGCACGGGGACTGATCGTTGTTTCAGCTGATGATCAGATAGTGTAAATGGGTAGCTGAAATCTGATTAGATCAGATACAGTTACCCACAATCTGAGGAACAAATCCTCAGATTGTCTTCTAACTATTTGCCTTTTTTCTTCATTAAATCTCCTCAGTGGGGGATGCTTTTCAGCGACCCAACTATCTCCCCCTATTTGATGTAGACAAATAGTTAGGCAACTCCCCCTGAATATGTGAAGGTTTTATAAATTTAACCTTGAATATTTTTCACAATTCAAAGGGTCTTCGACGTACCTAGAAAACATTACATATATGGTGATCTTGATAAAATCTGATCACACTACAGCTTATAACTCATGTTTTCTTTTTGCGTTTTCCTAAGTATTTAGCAGACAAGTAAACTCAGGTATGTCAAAATCATCATCATCGATTGATGATGTTCATTCATCACCAAAAGAGTTAGCAAAAATAAAAGCATAAATGTAAATTGTTTTGGGGTGCATGCAGAAAAGTAAATTGTTTTAGGATTACAGACCATTATTTTTAAACATAATCAAAATAAAATTTTAAACCACCGGTCTTCTTTCACCGGCGCCTCCCAACGTTCTCAAGTGAGTCAGTCCTTTCTTCCCTTGTGGCTTCCCAAGCCCCTCATCTTTCGTTCTTCCTCCATAGCTTCAGCAACCTCTTCAACCGGCAACCCTAGACGTCTGGCAATTATCCTGAGTTCTTCTATGTCAGGAGTCATCAGACTCTTCCGGTTTTTTGTCTTTGGGGAAGAAGTTGCAGGGCCTTTACCTTTGTCAAGAGGAAGGTTTTGGATTTTGCCCGCGGGAGCTTCTGTAGGAGCCCTGACCAGGGGATCCGAGGACGGAACGATTGGAATCCTAGTAGTACCACCAGCATGAGTGATTGAGATCCCTGGGAATTCCTCGAACCTAATACCTGACCTCCTAAAACGTCCTGAGGTCATCTGATACACTCTTCCACCCTGAACATTTTCCTTAGCTACATGATTCCAACCACTGCCAACATCAGGAGTTCTGCTATCTCCAGCAATTCCCTTCCCTTTGCCCTGATTGCTCTGGTTTTCACCTCCCTTTCCGGCCGGTCTAATGACCCTCTCCGCTGTGCCTTGATGGGACACATATTTCTCCCCCTGAAAATGAGGGGTGGGGGTGACATCTTGAGCATTTTCGTTATTCATCAGTGGCCCAACAAGGTTGGAGATGCGAGATACCAGATGTTATATCCTTTCACTAACGGATCTTTCAAGATGATTGACTTTAGATGTCAGAACATCGTTGCTTGACGTGAGATTTTCTATTGCAGAGATAAGATTTTCAATCTGCCCGTTGTGTGCATTCACGTTTCGTTGGAGATTCTCCTGATTGTTAGCCAGGAAATCTTGAATGTTGTCTGACATAGCCTGGTGATTGGAGACATTCCTAATGTTGGTATTCATTGAAGGGTTTCATATAACCTGATCAACCCATTGGGTCGACCACCTAGTGCTTGGTTCGAACCATACTGACCAAGAACATGATGGTGTTCTTGACCGGTTAAAAACAACTAGCTGATTTAATCCCTAAAAGAGAAAGTGAGATTAAACCTAATCCTTAAACCCTAAAGGATTGGGATGTTGGAAATCTAGATTAGATTAACAAGAAAGAAGCCTTGTACGAAGAACTCGAACACACACATAGCTTGTGTGTGTTCGTCGACCATCAACCAAGAACCCTAGGGTTCTTGGTCGAATTCGAACAAGAGGGGAGAGGAGAAAGAGTGTTGCATGAATCATACCTTAGTTTAGCTTAAGATAGTCCGCTGATGATGAACACGACGAGCGATCCTCTAGATGATCACTTGCAACGATCCTTGATCTTCGAAACTCGAAGAACACGAAGAACGAATGAAGAACACGAAGAACACAAACTTGTGTTCTTCTCTTGTGGTTCGGCCGATCGAGAGAGAGGAGGGAGAGGGGATTTTCGTGTAAGGTTACAAGGGGTTTTAGGGTTACCCTAAGCCTCTTATTTATACATAAATAAATTGCGCTTAGAACCCTCTAGTTTAATTAAGATTAGATCTTTAATTAAACTTTCCTTTTAACACTTTCATCCCTTATTGTTTAACTAGTTTATTATTGTTGCACTTAACTATTAAATATCTAGCATTAATACATTAATATATTCGGTATATACATACACGAAAAATACTTGTATTTATACTTTTAATAATTAATTATATAATAACCTTTATATAATTTATACAACAATATTATCCAATTACTTATATGATTTAATAGCTTTAAATCATATCATGGAAAATCTTTAATTAACACATTGTATATTTACTCAACTAGTAAATGTACAAATACTTGTATTAATTAGTTAGTTAAACTAATCTAGTAATAAGTTAAACTTAACTTAATACTTAACTGATTCATTCCTTGCTCGTATTACATGCACTTGAAGGATTTATTTGCACAGATAAGTACACGTGTCACCGTGTCCAATGTTATAAGAAACTAAAGGGTCACACCGCTACACACCCAATAATGGACAACCGAATAAAGTAAGTTGTGTGGAATAATTAACTAGTTAAGTTAATTATAAAGAAGAGAATAAACAATAATAAGTTAATTATTATTTGTGAGGATGGTTAAATATTTGGTTAAGTATTTAAGGGATAGTTAATTAATAATTAATTAATTAACTAGTAAAAGTCCAGGGATTTAAAGTGTTAATAGGAAGTTTAATTATGAGATTAATCATAATTAAACTCCAAGGACTTAACTGTAACTTGAGTCCTTATAAATAAAGGCTCAAGGTTAAGGGTTTTGGCTAATCACTTTGTCACAAAAGAACCCTAAACACACTTTCCCTCTCCCTCTCTCTTTTCGGCCGATCGAAAGAAACCCCAAGGGTTTCGAACCCTTGGTTCGTTCGTAACACACACACACACACACATACACGAGTTCGTGTATTGCTTTGTTGGTACAACGCGGTCTTGCAGCGTGTTCAGGTGGTGCAGTAGAGGTGGATCACTTCTTTAGCAATCTAAAGGTAATGTTCATCATCTCCTTCTTCTCGTGATCTCATTGACTAGTAGAGATCCAGTAATGTGGTATTCAAGTTCCCCCATGTGAATACTACAAGATTTTCCTACAGTGGTATCAGAGCTTTCTACTAATCTCAATGAGATTCGGTTGAGTTTCTTTTCGTCTAGAAAAGAACCCTACAAATTTCGAACCAAGCATGTGTTCTTCAAGTTTTGAATGAACATTGGATTAAATAGGGTTCTAGATAAAAAGAATTAGGTTTCTTTTTCCCCTCCTTTGTTTTTCAAAAATTCATATACATATATATATTATATTAAGTTTTTTTTATCTTAGAAAGAAACCTAGTAAGTTTAATCCAAGAACATTGTTCAAGTTTATGAACAATTGGATTGAATAGGTTTCAAGATAAAAGAAATTAGGTTTCTTTTTATTTAGTAAGAAAACCCTAGAAAATTTGATCCAAGAAAGTTATTCAAGTTTATGAATAATTGGATTGAATAGGATTTTTAGATAATAAGGAAAAGGTTATAATTATTATAAATATTTTTATTAAAATTAAAAGCGGGAGTCGAAACCAAACCAACCGAGATTCGGTGAGGCTTGGTTCGACGACCGAGTGGTCGATCGAAACCAAGTCTACCAAGTTTCGGTTGGATGATGGTTTCTTGGTGACCAAGTTATCGTATTTAGGATACAAGATTCTATGTAGCCTAAATCGGGAATAAAAATCTACAAGATCTATGTATATTTTTTAGTTGTTAAGTCAATCTATGTAAATCTTTTGATTTTTGACTAACTATCAAGAATAAATCAAAAGAATAGATTTACATAAGTCTTGACTAGTTTATTTTTTTATATAATAAATAATAATAGATTATTAAAAACCTAGAAAATTTCGAAATTAAGGAGGAATTAAATAAGAAATCAGCTCATGGTAATTTAAAAATTATCAGTTTGGTAATTTAATAATTATAAGTTTATTTATTTATTAATATGACATAACCCAAAAGAAGTGACATTGTGTTTAGTTTAAATTTTTTGGATTTTTTTTTATTTTTCGGAAATTTTATAAAGTTTTTTTTAAATACACAAAACACAAAAACAAGCCTTTGGGGTTATGGCATGTCAATTTTTTCGAAATCGGAAGTATTATATATTTTTCGTTTATTAATTATAATATGAAATATAAGATGGTGATTATAAACAGTTTGTTTAGAAAACCAAGATTTAATTAATAAGATGGTAATTATAAACAGTTTGTTTAGAAAACCAAGGTATAAATTAATAAGATGGTGATTATAAACAGTTTGTTTAGAAAACCAAGTTTTAAATTAATAATGGTAAAGTAAACAGTTTGTTTATAAACCAGGTTTTATAAAGATAAAATAGAAAGTGGAATTTATAAACAGTTAGTTTATAAAACCAAGTAATTAAAAACTGGCTAACTTTTTCGAACAAATGAAAATCCTTTTTAGAATATCTTAGATCAGAGTGCAACCCACTTAATGGAACACCTCACTTGTTCAACGATATTCACATTGTAAGGAGAAAGAACCTTAGATGTGGATTCAAATCATTGCGAGTGTTAGTGTGCGTAGGGTCTTGTGATAATCGGGAGTCCCGGCGCAAGGCATCACACTGTCTTAAGTGGCACGATCTATTTTGGTGATAATCGGGAGTCACGACCCAAAATGCACTAGAGGGATTAAAACATGTACAAGTTTGTTGTTCAACTTGATATCGCGAGGATCTAGGAATCGTTTCTAGTCTAGAGACGATCGATATGGCTATACCTACCAGAAATAGCGTGGCTCTAATGGAAAGTGTCCAAGCCTTGCATTAGAGGGCGTGAAATACGGATCCTAGTCTAACTAATTATTCTTAAAAGGTAATAATGTTAGAAGTTATTTATTTATCTAATCTTACTAACCGTTTGTTGTTTTTCTTATAGATGTATGTACCGTCAGAAATTCCGTTTTACTCACCAAACGAATTGTGAAAGTTCATCACTGAAAAATGGAAGCTTACTGGTCCGAACTACAAAGTTTGGAAAGTGCATTTTAGGGGTTACCTAAAAGCACATAATCTACTGTACGTGATAGACGAGGTGCCCAAGGGACAACCAGGGCAAGATGCCCAGGAAGATGAGCTTGACGCTTATTATCTGTATCTGGCTGATGAATCACAAGTTATGTCGATTCTTATTCTTACTTCATTATCAGATCCTACTGATAATCTACGTAAGAAACCATGCTATGAGTTTGTCCAGTATCTTAAGGAGACGTTTAAAGATAGTACTGAAGATAGCAAGCAGTTCATTTTGCAACAAATCTTTTCGTCAAAGATGAAAGATGATCAACCATTGAGTGACCATCTTATCAACATAAGAAGGTTGCTAGATTGTCTCACCCTAGTTACTGGCACATCAAACGAGCATGAACAAGTCTTGTTCTTGTTTGGATCTCTCACTCAGTACTATCAGGACAAGGTAGTACGTATAGTCGGGAATTTTGATCTGAGTGTCGCAGGTCTACACGAGAATCTCTTGTGTATACGCGACGTTCAAAGGCTAGAGGAAGAATCTCTCCCCGAGATTCAGGAGGACGAGTTTCAAGAGTGGTTGAATGACTTTGCTGATTTGTGTTGCCCAGCTTGTGCCAGCAAGGATATTTGCGAGCACACGTCTGACGTGGGGCTGTTGGACGTTGACTTTGTCAGCGATTCAGGTATCTTTATGATTGATTGTCTCATTACTTCTGGTGAATCCTGGGTATTGGATACCGGATGTGGTCATCACATTTGCAATTATTTGCAGGGATTTAAGAAGAATAGAAGGCTGGGACGAGGGGATGTTGAACTACGAGTAGGCAAAGGTTCCAAGGTTGGAGCTGAAGCCGTAGGAACATATCTTCTCAAGTTGCCTTCAGGAAGAGTCTTGGAACTTAAAGATTGTTATTATGTTCCTAGACTTATTAAAAATGTTATTTCGTTTGATTTACTTATAGACAGTGGTTTTTATTATGAGTTTTATGGAAAAACAATTTCGTGTTTAAAAGATGACATTTTATATTTTAACGCAAATTCTCATAATGGTCTATATACGTTAAATCTAAATAACATAGAACGAGACGTTTATCATATAAGTAAAAGATCCAAGAGTAACTTGAATCAAACTTATCTTTGGCATTGTCGTTTAGGTCATATAAACGAAACTCGCATAAAGAAACTCCATGATGATGGAATTCTAGAGCCATTTGATTTGGAATCATATGCAATATGCGAAGCTTGTTTATCTGGCAAGATGACAAAAGACCCTTTCAACCATTACAATGAAAGGGCAGGCGAATTGCTAGGGATTATACACACAGATGTGTGTGGACCCTTTACTCCAGAAGCCAGAGGAGGATACCGCTACTTCACTACCTTTATTGACTACTTCAGTAGGTATGGTTATGTCTTTCTTATGAGACTAAAGTCTGAAAGCTTTGACAAGTTCAAAGAATATCAGAGGGAAGTAGAGAACCAACTAGGCAAGAAAATTAAGTCACTTCGGTCTGACCGAGGAGGCGAATATTTGAGCCAAGAGTTCGACGATCATTTGAAGGAATGTGGGATTGTTTCACAACTCACACCTCTGTATACGCCTCAGATGAATGACGTATCAGAAAGGGGGAATCGCACATTGTTAGACATGGTACGTTCAATGATGTGTCGCGCCCCACTACCACTATCATTTTGGGGACATGCACTCGAGACTGCAGCATTCACACTGAATAGGGTTCCGACCAAGTCAGTAGAAAAGACTTCGTTCGAGCACTGGACGTGGAGAAAGCCTATATTATCTTTTCTTAAGATTTGGGGTTGTGAAGCGTACGTTAGACGTAACTTCACAGACAAACTAAACCCCAAGTCAGACAAGTGTATCTTCGTTGGATATCCAAGGGAAACCTTAGGATACTATTTCTATCATCAAGAAGACAACAAAGTTTTTGTTGCTCGGAAAGGTGTCTTCTTGGAAGAGAAGTTTCTAGGAACTGAAACTCCAAGAAAAGAAATAGAGCTTCAAGAAATTGAAGAGAATGAAGATCCACCGACGACTCCAGTCGAACCAGTAGTTCAACAAAGAATTTTTTATTCCCAACCAGACCCACCGGTTGAGGAAGAAGAAACACGCAATCCGCGTAGGTCCAGTAGACCACGCCAAGAACCAGATAGGTATCTTGGATTCATGATCGATGAAGATGATGGAAGTCTACTAGAACCATTAACCTACAGCGAAGCTGCTAACGGCATAGAGTCTGAAATATGGCTCGAGGCTATGCAAGCAGAGATGCAATCCATGTATGACAACCAAGTTTGGGTGTTATCAGACTTGCCACCACAGTCTCGTGCTGTTGGATGCAAGTGGGTTTTCAAAAAGAAAACTGACATGGATGGAAAGGTGCATACTTACAAAGCACGACTTGTCGCGAAGGGTTTCAAGCAAACACAGGGTGTGGATTATTCTGAAACCTACTCGCCAGTCGCCATGCTTAAGTCTATTAGTATTCTTATGGCCATATCTGCATATTACGACTATGAGATATGGCAAATGGATGTTAAAACCGCATTCCTTAACGGGGAGTTGAATGAGGACGTATTCATGATACAACCAGATGGTTTTACTGATCCAAAGAATCCTGATAAAGTATGCAAATTGTTAAAATCCATTTATGGATGAAGCAAGCATCTAGAAGTTGGAACTTACACTTTGACAAAAGAATCAAAGAATTTGGTTTTGTCAAGAGTGAGTTCGAGGCGTGTGTCTACACAAAATTCAGTGGGAGCATAGTAATCTTCTTAGTCTTGTATGTTGATGACATACTGCTTATAGGAAACGATATACCAGAATTACAAGGAGTAAAATCCTGGTTAGGTAAATGTTTCCAGATGAAGGACTTGGGAGAAGCCGCGTTTATACTGGGTATAAAGATCTATGGAGATAGATCCAGGCGGCTTATTCGACTTAGTCAAAGTACATACATTGACAAAGTACTGAAGAGATTCAGTATGAGTGATTCCAAGAGAGGTCTCATTCCAATGACACATGGCATTACACTGAGCAAAGCTCAGAGTCCCACATCTAGCAAGGAAATAGGTAGGATGAGTTTGGTACCATATGCTTCAGCAATTGGATCAATCATGTATGCCATGTTATGTACTAGGCCCGATATTGCTTACTCCATAAGTCACACAAGCAGATATCAAAAGAATCCTGGTGAACCCCATTGGGTGGCTGTCAAGAACATTCTCAAATATTTGAGAAGGACGAAAGAAATGTTCTTGGTTTTTTGAGGTTCGTTGGAAGAATTGTGTGTAACTGGTTACACAGATGCAAGCTTCCAAACCGACATAGATGATTACAAATCTCAACCGGGGTTTGTCTTCACACTAAACGGAGGAGCTATATCTTGGAAGAGTCAGAAACAAGATACGATAGTAGATTTGACTACAGAGGCTGAGTACATTGCCGCAAATGATGCTGGAAAAGAAGCCATGTGGCTTAAGAATTTTATCGAGGATCTTAGAGTTATTGCCAGTATCTCTAGGCCCATCGAAATATTCTGTGATAATAGTGGAACAATAGCGCAAGCTGTTGAACCAAGAGAGCATCAAAAGACCAGGCATGTACGCAGGAAATATCACCGCATACGTGAGTATGTAAGAGAAGGTGATATTGTAATTAAGAAAATACCAACGGATGACAATGTCGCTGACCCGTTGACAAAACCACTAGCTGGACCAAAGCATGAGAAACATGCGCACGCTATAGGCATGCAGTACCTAAATATTGGTAGCTAGTACTTTTGATTAGATTCATAGACATGTTTGAAAATGATACATTATGTAATAACATTTCGTGGGATTGAAATAGGAAGTTTTACGTAATATTTTCACATTGTCTATTCTTAACATGTTTTAAACCTATCCTTGATACACAAAGTTTTTGAGTATCTAAATTGTCTGTGGTTGCTTGAATTTAGTGGGAGCTAGATTCAATAGTTAATACCATTATGAATATTTATCTATTTCATAGTTATTGAATAGAGAAACAAGGGTTGTTAAAATAAATATTACAGAGTTTGCTAAACATTAGACGTGACCAAAAGATCGAGATTACTTCATGGAGCCCAAGCATGAGTAATTTCGAGTAGATGTCCTCTGACCTGAGACGTTTTGGTTTGAGACACGATGACTTCTGATCTTTAGCATTTATCTACCGTCACACCGTAAAAGGGTGATCATAAGGAACTTGACTAAGACAGCGGAAGTCGTGGGCAAGATAACGCAAATGTCAAGATGGGATTTGCACCTTCTTTAACTAGAAGAGATATTTCATGGCCGCTCGACGATTAAGACTACTGAAATGCGTGGTCGCGCTCGGAGAATGATTAGATCATTTGGTAATCCGTTACTGCAGAAAGTCGAAATCAGAGTCGAGAATATTCGAGTATATAGAACTAGATCCCTGCTCCATGTCTATTACTCAAATTAAGAAATATCATGATGCGAAAGGAAAATCTGTTAGTGTTATTCATTTTATGAATATTATCTCTGGATGTAAGAGTTCTTATAACCTGGTTATCCTAAATGTCTGGCTAGGGACCGCCTTAGGCCAACGATGATCAGAAAGTGTTTCTTAACTTGCACAAGTGGGAGTCTGAAGGATTTATGTGCACAGATAAGTACACGTGTCACCGTGTCCAATGTTATAAGACACTAAAGGGTCACACCGCTACACACCCAATAATGGACAACCGAATAAAGTAAGTTGTGTGGAATAATTAACTAGTTAAGTTAATTATAAAGAAGAGAATAAACAATAATAAGTTAATTATTATTTGTGAGGATGGTTAAATATTAGGTTAAGTATTTAACGGATAGTTAATTAATTAACTAGTAAAAGTCCAAGGGTTTAAAGTGTTAATAGGAAGTTTAATTATGAGATTAATCATAATTAAACTCCAAGAATTTTGGCTAAATAAAGGTTCAAGGTTAAGGGTTTTGGCTAATCACGTTGTCACAAAAGAACCCTAAACACACTTTCCCTCTCCCTCTCTCTTTTCGGCCAATCGAAAGAAACCCCAAGGGTTTCGAAACCTTGGTTCGTTCGTAACACACACACACATACACGAGTTCGTGTATTGCTTTGTTGGTACAATGCGGTCTTGCAGCGTGTTCAGGTGGTGCAGTAGAGGTGGATCACTTCTGTAGCAATCTAAAGGTAATGTTCATCATCTCCTTCTTCTCGTGATCTCATTGACTAGTAGAGATCCAGTAATGTGGTATTCAAGTTCCGCCATGTGAATACTACAAGGTTTTCCTACAGCACTCACTGGTGTGACCCTTAAGTGTTTCGTAGGCATAGATGTATCATCATAGGTTGACTAACTGTGCACATAATTCCTTCATTCATAACCCCACAAAGACTTTTAATTAGAGCAAGTTGTTTGAATGTTTCATTGAAGTTTTCCATCATGCCAGGGAGATCTCTCGCAGCTGGCACACCCCGGTCCCTTGGACCCTCTGGTATAGCAGCTCTCCTGGGTAATGGAACTTGCTCGGCTGTGGGGGTAGGTTCTTCATCAGAGCTCTCTGTCCAGCTGACTGGTAGCTTGTATTCTTGTTCAGGTTCATGTCCAACGTTTGTTTGAGTGGGGACACTCGTGTGCTCCACCGATTGATTGACACCAGCAACATCCTTTTCTACAAACTCATCAATGAATCTGTTAACTTCATCGAGTTCAGCTTCTAATGGGACTGATGGATGAGAGGATGAGATTGCCCTTATTTCAATTGGGGTTGGATTTGGTACAGCTCTGGGGTTGGAACTTCTGGTCCTGTATCTGTGGGATTAGTTTGATGGATTTGATGGTGGTGGTGGTGAGTGGTCAGAAGAGGATTGAGTGTCATCATTGTCAGACTCGACATCATCCTCTTGAGAAGAGGCGGACAGAGCGAATCTAGTAAATGTCAACATACCTTCGGGAAGCTCGGGAGCAAATTTCTCTTCCTGACCAGTGAAGTTAGAGCTACCCACCATACCGGCTCTGAGAGAGGATCCAACTTTATCATAAAACTCTTGTTCACCCAAGGAGTGAAGAAAGACCATACACAAGAAACGAGGAAAAGGAATTAGTTCATCTTTTCTTTTAGCACCAACCTTCTTTACCAACTGCTCAAAAATCAACGACCCAAAATCGATCCTTGTGTCAGAAAACAGGGCAGTTCCTACGATCATTTCGTACCCGGATACGGAATCGTACCCTCCAGTTTTGCAAGATAGGCATTGAAAAATGGTCATGAAGAAAGCTGACCACAGCGAGCCCATACTGAATGTATGGTAGAACGGCTGATTTAGCTTCTTCAAGCGACGGGGTTGGTTCATGATCTTGTGGGGGTCTCACCTAATCGAGTTTTACTGCCTCTCTAAATGTATTGAGGTTGAAGGAAATAGTGTGTTTACCTTGTAAGATTGTTCTTTTTATGACGTCTTCATTTGATTCTTTGGAGACGGTGCAGGTATACCAGAATTCGAGCAGCATTGGTTTAGACAGAGGGATATCATAGTTTAGCGTGTCTCTGATTGGGTGTTGATCGAATAATTTCAACAACTCCTTGTACTCCGGTCTCAGATTCCTGAGACGATAGTTGATAAAGCTTCTCGAGTTGTTTTTCGTGTAATAAATGATGTTGGATGGGTAAGGAACGTGTGGAGATGGTCGAATGGAGGCGGGGAGAGGAACCCTGAGATAAGTTCTTTTAGAATTCGCCATTGATTGCAGGTAGAGAAAGGTTTTGCGAGGATGATGGAAGGGTTTTTAGGAGTTTGAGAGGGAGGAAGTGTTGGTGAAAATTTTCGAAATGGTGAAGTCAAGGATTTATGAGCATAGTTAGTCAACCTATGATGATACATCTATGCCTACGAAACACATAAGGGTCACACCGGTGAGTGCATGTAATACGACCAAGATACGCAATGATACTATGAAGAGGAATGATTCATAATAGTCATTATGAATCAGTTAAGTATTAAGTTAAGTTTAACTTATTACTAGATTAGTTTAACTAACTAATTAATACAAGTACTTGTACATTTATTAGTTGAGTAAATATACAATGTGTTAATTAAAGATTATCCATGATATGATTTAAAGCAATTAAATCATATACTACTTGGATAATATTGTTGTATAAATTATATAAAGGTTATTATATAATTAATTATTAAAAGTATAAATACAAGTATATATTTCTGTATATGGGTACCGAAATATTAGTGTATTAATACTAGACATTTGATAGTTAAGTGCAACAATAATAAACTAGTTAAACTATAAGGGATGGAAGTGTAAAAGGATAAGTTTAATTAAGTGTTTAATCTTAATTAAACTAGAAGGGCCCTAAGTGAAAGTCCTTCTATTATAAATAGAAGACTTAGGGTTCCCTTATTGTTGTTCAACAACCCTAGACGAAATTCCCTTGCCCCCTTCCACCCCATTCGGCCGAATAGAGCAAGACACCAAGTCTTGGTGTTCTTCGTTCTTCGTTCGTTTTTCGTGTTCTTCAAGTATTGAAGAACAAGTTCATTGCTTAGATCAACTAGAAGATCGCTCGTCGTGTTCATCATCAGTGGATCTATCTTAAGCATTAACTAAGGTATGTTTCATGGAACACACTTTCCTCCTCTCCTCTTGTTCGACCGAACGAGAACACCAAGAACCCTAGGGTTCTTGGTGAGTGTTCGATGAACACACACAAGTATGTGTGTGTGTTCGAGTTTTTCGTACAAGGTTTCTTTCTTGTTAATCTAATCTAGATTTCCAACATCTCAATCATTTAGGGTTTAAGGATTAGATTTAATCCCACTTCCGCTTTAGGGATTAAATCAGCTAGTTGGTTTTAACTGGTCAAGAACAAGTTCATGTTCTTGGTCAGTATGGTCGAACCAAGTTCACTAGGAGGTTGACCCAAGTGGCCGATCAGGGTATAATGAAACCCTTCAGTGGTATCAGAGCGTTGGTTTAGAAATTTAAACTAGATTAACAAAGTTTGTTTGTTTATTTTAATTACAAGTTTTTCTTTTTTGTTCCAATTTCTTTTTCTCCTTCATAATTTCGAAAAGGGTAAGAACCCTAGGACCAAGAATATTAAACTAGCCTAGTTTAATTGGTCAAAAGGTTTCTAAAAGAACCCTAGAATTTTCGAAAATTGTAAAGAACCCTAGGATCAAGTATGCTAAACAAGATTTGTTTAATTGATCAAAAGGATTCTTTCCTTTTTCCCCAAAGTGTTCGAAATCTAGGAAGAACCCTAGGACCAAGTATGTTAAACAAGATTTGTTTAATTGGTCAAAAGGATTATTTCCTAATCCCTTAGAGATTTCGAAATCTAGAGGTTACTTGGGCACCAAGTTTGTTAAACTAGCCTAGTTTAATTGGTGGAAAAGTTTCCTAGGCTTGAGATTTTTGAAACCCTAAAGAACCCTAGAACATTAAACTAGTTTGAGTTTAATTGTTTAAAAGAATTAATTAGGATGATAATCTAAAACCTAGATAATTAAACAAGTTTATGATTAATAGGTTTAATTATTATTTTGATAGATTTATTAAGACTAGTTCTTTAAACCTAGAAATTTAGACAAAGTTTTATTGTCTATAAGGTTTAAATTAAAAAGTTTAAATAATTTATTAAGCTTATAATCTATCTTAGAATTTAAACAAAGTTTATTGTTTAGATAGGATTGATTAAAATTAATCTTTTAATAAAACAATGTCTTTGATCAAGAAAGTCAAAACCCTAGTTTTGATTGATCAAGAACAAGATTATGGTTTATCTAATTCATTTAGGGAATTAATACAATTAAAAGAAGTGTTAATTTTTAAGTCCTAAAATTAACAAGGTGTATTTATGTATTTATTTATATATATAATATATTTCGGAACTTCAAATATTTAGAGAAAATGAATTTTAATAGATATAATAAGTTTATACGTATTGTAATTAGATTAAGTTAAAATACATACGTATAAATTAGATGTAATATTCTTATTAGAATGTTACAAGTTTATTATAAATTATATATATATATACGAATATATTAAATACAAGATAAAATGGAACAATTAAAAAGATAATGTTATTTTGATCATAAAGAATTTGTATAAGTTAATATATAATTAAGACTAGAAAGTACAAAGTTTTGTTTTCATTATAACTAGAAATTGTACAAGTTGAAATTATATGATTAACTAGAAATATACAAAGTTATTGTAGGGTTTCACTACGCACCATGCGACTGATCAACCACTTGGGTCGACCTCCTAGTTTACTTGGTTCGAACCATGACTGACCAAGAACATGAACTTGTTCTTGACCGGTTAAAACCAACTAGCTGATTTAATCCCTAAATGCGGAACTGGGATTAAACCTAATCCTTAAACCCTAAAGGATTGGGATGTTGGAAATCTAGATTAGGTTATCAAGAAAGAAACCTTGTACGAAGAACTCGAACACACACACATACTTGTGTGTGTTCGTCGAATACTACCAAGAACCCTAGGGTTCTTGGTTTGACTTCGAACAAGAGGAGAGGAAGAAGAGTGTTCCATGAATCATACATTAGGTTAATGCTTAAGATAAGTCCACTGATGATGAACACGACGAACGATCCTCTAGATGATCACTTGCAACGAACTTGGATCTTCAAGACTTGAAGAACACGAAGAACGAAGAACACTAAGTGATGGTGTTCTTGGTTCGTTCGGCCGAAACCAAAAGAGAGGAGGAGGCTAGGGTTTCGAATGGTGATCAAGGAATAAGGGAACCCCATGCATTCTATTTATAATAGAAAGACTTACACTTAGGGCCCTTCTAGTTTAATTAAGATTAATCTCTTAATTAAACTTATCTCTTACACTTTAAACCCTTATAGTTTACTAGTTTATTATTGTTGCACTTAACCGTTAAATGTCTAGTATTAACACACTAATAATTCGGTGCCCATATACACGAATTATTCACACTTGTATTTATACTTTTAATAGTTAATTATATAATAACCTTTATATAATTTACACAATAACATTATCCAATTACTATATGATTTAATAGCCTTAAATCATATTATGGATAATCTATAATTAACACATTGTATATTTACTTAACTAGTAAATGTACAACTACTTGTATTAATTAGTTAGTTAAACTAATCTAGTAATAAGTTAAACTTAACTTAATACTTAACTGATTCATAATGACTATTATGAATCATTCCTCTTCGTAGTATCGTTGCATAACTTGTTCGTATTACATGCACTCACCGGTGTGACCCTTAAGTCTTTCGTAGGCATGGATGTATCATCATAGGTTGACTAACTGTGCACATAAATCCTTCAGTTATATATTATTATTATTATAAGGTGTATAAAGTTATAAGTTATTATAACTAGAGAATTATACAAGTATAATATAAGTATTTTACAAGTCATGTAATATACTAGATTAATGATCAAGTGATAAATAACCAGAAAACTTTATAACGTATGTTTAACTAGTTCAAGTTGAATGTAAGAAAGGTTTTAAACAAACTAAGAATTATTATATATTTAGTCTTTATATAATAAGTTTATTAGTTTCACCAAATATAAACCGGTGATTGTGTTTGCTTAAGTTCCATCATGGTTGTTGGAGCTAGTGGGAGCTACACAAGAAAATCACAAAGTTTATAAGTGTGTCGTTAAGACATAAGTTTTGGTCGAATCTAGTAAGTCAAAACAACTGTTTAATTTCATTATTAGACATGTGAAAAACAAGGTGTGTTAAACTAGGTTTATGTTTCAAGTTTATGAATCATTAAAGAATTAAAAGTTTAACATAAGTTTTAAAAGTTTTTCAAGTAAGATAAAACAAGTAAGTTTTATTATAGATAAAGTTTTTTTCACAAAACCTAGTAAAACGTTTTGTACACCTCATTTTAGGTGTATATATATAAGTCGCGCAATTCTTGAAATTATAAGTTTTAAAGAATAGTTCTTAAGTCTTAAAAAGGTGTCTCGTAGAATTCTTAAGTTCACAAGTCACATATTTTAAACAAGGATTAAGATTGGAATAAAGGTTTAAGTTTAGTTTAAGACTTAAACAAACCCAAGAAAATCTTAGATCGAAGTACTATCCACCTAATGAAACACCTCACTTGTTCAACGATAGTCATATTGTAAGGATAAAGAACCTTAGATATGGATTCAAATCATTGCGAGTGTCAGGGTGCGTAAGGTTCTGTGATAATCGGGAGTCCCGCCGCAGAGCATCGCACTGTCTTAGATGGTCTGATATATTTTGGTGATAATCGGGAGTCCCGGCCCAAAAAGTACTTGAGTAGAATAAACATACTAGACTTTATTGCTAACTTAGAAATGTACAATTAGATTGTACAAAGTTGTAATAAGTTATAAGTCTAAAGATTCTACGACCCCTAGGAATCGTGTCAAGTCTTGATACGATCGGTAAGGATGTTACCTACCAGAAACAGCATGTCTCGTCGGGAAGTGCCCAAACCTTGCGGCGAGAATGTGATATATGGATCCTATCCTAAAATATAAATTATGGGTTTATAATATATTTTAGAGAATGTTAATTGATGATTACTAATTAAACTGGGTTTGATTTGTAGATGGCAACAACAACCATAACGACATGTACCAACAATCTCTCACTACGCTTGTTTCTAGAAAAGGACGAATTGACTGGGTCAATGTTTCTCAATTGGAAGTGTGATCTTAGGATTATGCTTTGGCATGAGAGAAAATGAAATGTCCTAGAAAAAGCAATACTAAATGCTCCTACCGCGAATGCTAGAAATGAACCAGGACAAGCATATTACGCTTGTAAGGTGTTCAAATCTCGCAAGGTGGTTAAAGCATCATCGGTGAGTGCTCACGTCATGGAAATGAAAGATCACATGGATCATCTTGAATGAATAGGATGCCCAGTATCGTTGCAGTTAGCAACAGTAATGATATTAAACTCGTTGTCAGATGACTATACGCATTATATAGTCAACATGGAGCAATCCATTGATGAGCTACATTCCATGCTCATGACTACTGAGTTCATTTGGGGACCAAGTTTAAGAATGATCTCGTAGTAACCGACGATGGTAGTGATCAGAGAAAGAGGCGCAGTGGAAAGGGAAAGGATAAAACCGATCCCAGCCACGGCGTGCCTAAAGGGTAACAAAGTCAAACAAAAAGGTCAAGAAGGTAAAGCCAAACAAGGACCGAGAAACGGTGTCTTGGTTGTGGCAAGGGTCAAAGGGTAGGAGGCAATGCTTGCTCCTTAGTTGACTTGACCAACTTCCAGATACTCGCTTCCTACTTGTAAATGTTTATTACAAGTAACTCAACTTTAGCAATCGTTTATTGCATAAGATGATAAGTGAGATGACCGACATGAGATGGTAATGATCCCACGAGCACCAAGATTTTATAATTCAGTATTTTTTTATGGATTCTGTAAAAACAATTTTATTTTATTGTTTGGATAATTTTTTATTTTATGTTAAAACAAAGTTTTTGGTTTTAATCAATTCGAATCCATGGTTGAATTATATTGTGTGCATGTGTGATAATTACACTAGTCAAGGTTTATGACTAGATTGTAAGTCAAGTTTTTGGTTTACTTATATTTCATGTTTTATACTTGTTTGATTGTTGTATGAATGAATAATGTCTTGATAGCTCAAGGTACTTAGATACTAGTAATTAGAAGTTTTTTCTAATGAAAGTATTTGAGAGTTTTATGGAAGCATGAGGTTCAAAAGTTATTGAACTTAGTTAAAACATCTTAAGTAAGAGTCATTACTTACGATAGAAAGTTTTAAAGTATTAGTATTAATATAGTATGATTATATTGGATAAAATCAAGATAGACTTTAAGAGTATTATTACAAGTCTTTCATACTTGTAATAAAGAATTTGATGAAGTCATAATTCCCTAATAGGAATAATTGGATATTCGTAAAATCCAAGTGAAATGACTTAGACATTAAGTGAACTCTTAAAAAGGGACAAACTATATTAAAGTATTTAAGAATTAAAAGGTATTATTGCAAGTCTTTTATACTTGTAATAAATACATTATTTAACAAAGTCATAATTCCTTTATAGGAACACTGGATATTTGAGAAATCCAAGAAATGACATTGACATTAAATAAAGTTCTTAAAGAATACTAATGTGTTTAAGAATTGGAAGTATCATTTCAAGTGTCTTATACTTATTAGATACAGTAATCAATAAAGGTCATGATTCCCTAAACAGGAATAGTGGATATTCGCAAATCCAAAGGATGATCTTAATTATTGATAGAATTCTTAAAAGATTTAACTACAAGTTATTGACTAGGTCAAAGTAGTAGTTTAAGTGATGCTTAAATTCCATAAAAGATAGTGGGAGCTATGACTAACATAATTCATTAAAGATATTAATGAATTTAGTGAGTTAGTAAGACATTAACAACAAGGTTTTACCAAAGTTAGCCAAAGAGTTAAGAGAAATAATAAATGATCGTTAATTACATTATTGCAAACCTAATAGCGTGATCACGAGTCTGGTGATTAATTATTGCATATCTAATAGGTTGTTCACACTCCGGTGGATAACATAATCATTTAAGGAAATTTCTTTAACTAGTAGTAAAGATATATCTACAAATCAAGTAACTAAAAGAGGCTTTAGTTACAAGGAGAATTTTATGAATTCAAGAAACTAAGGAGTTAATTTTCAATCCTCCTATGTTTACCGAATTGCATGAAAGGAAAGACTAGAATATGTTCTAGAATGTTGCAAGAACAAAATTCAGCAAAGACAAAAGTAACAGTGTTTTTCCAACCCTTTTCTTATGTCTTTAGTTTAATAGAAATGACTGGTTTAGTGATAAAGTTACAATTAAGGTTGTAAAAGTCATTAAGTAATCAACACGAACAAAAGGAATAAGTAATGATCCAGTAATAATTCAGTATCTATGTCCATTGAGGAATAATACTTGAGTTAGAATCATTTTTATTCAGACTTTGTATGTTTTACAATATCCATGAATAAAAGTCTCTTTATTCAAAAAGGTATAAATCTGTGACTACTCGTCTTGGTGAGAACCTTGATGGGACGTTAACGTCATCGCGATATTTGGTGGTAGATTCGAAGTCCTTCGAAGATAGCTACACAAGTTTTGTGTAAACCAATTATCGGTGATATTCTGTTGGAGCTCGACGGATATTGGATTGACCACCGTGACAATACTTCGTGGTTGAAAAGTTCAAAAGTATTGTTCACTAGGATTGTCCTTAAGCCTGAGGTATTTGGTTTACGATACACAGACTAATGTACTTTGGTTCGTCTTAGACAATTCTGAAATATGTTTGTCATACGAGGCCTTACTGGGTACAAAGGAAGTTGTATTTTGAATCGAAATATAACAAGATGGTAATTGCACCTCCTTTTTAGGAGAGATATTTATGGGTCCTTTGACGTGATGAGATAACTGGAAAGTGCATGGCCATGCCTAAATGAACTGATTTGTTCTTTGTCGTTTATCACAACAGTTTGAATCAAGAAGTCATGAAATGATTTCGAATACAGGAGTTGATAATTTCTACCATGCTCGTATTCGTTATCATCAAATATCGTGCTGCAAGGGATAAACCTAACATAGTTGCCCAAGAAGTAGAGACAGAGTGTTCTTTACTAGGAGACGCTATTAAAGACTTTTTCATAAACTATATATGGGTTACATAAGCTGTTTTTATGGGGTTGGTTACCTACATGCCCATCTAGAAGGCCACTGTAGCTCGTATCATTAAGACAAAGGTTACGAACATGCACAAGTGGGAGTCTGAAGGACTTATGTGCACAGTTAGTCAACCTATGATGATACATCCATGCCTACGAAACAGTTAAGGGTCACACCGGTGAGTGCATGTAATACGAGCAAGATACGCAATGATACTACGAAGAGTCATTATGAATCAGTTTAGTATTAAGTTAAGTTTAATTTATTACTATATTATTTTAACTAACTAATTAATACAAGTACATTTACTAGTTGAGTAAATATACAATGTGTTAATTAAAGATTATCCATGATATGATTTAAAACAATTAAATCATATACTACTTGGATAATATTGTTGTATAAATTATATAAAGGTTATTATATAATTAATTATTAAAAGTATAAATACAAGTATATATTTCGTGTATATGGGTACCGAAATATTAGTGTATTAATACTAGACATTTGATAGTTAAGTGCAACAATAATAAACTAGTTAAACTATAAGGGATGGAAGTGTAAAATGATAAGTTTAATTAAGTGTTTAATTTTAATTAAACTAGAAGGGCCCTAAGTGAAAGTCCTTCTAATATAAACAGAAGGCTTGGGGTCCCTTATTGTTGTTCAACAACCCTAGACGAAATTCCCTTGCCCCCTTCCACCCCATTCGGCCGAATAGAGCAAGACACCAAGTCTTGGTGTTTTTCGTTCGTTCTTCGTGTTCTTCAAGTATTGAAGAACAAGTTCATTGCTTAGATCAACTAGAAGATCGCTCGTCGTGTTCATCATCAGTGGATCTATCTTAAGCATTAACTAAGGTATGTTTCATGGAACACACTTTCCTCCTCTCCGCTTGTTCGATCGAACGAGAACACCAAGAACCCTAGGGTTCTTGGTGAGTGTTCGACGAACACACACAAGTATGTGTGTGTGTGTTCGAGTTTTTCGTACAAGGTTTCTTTCTTGTTAATCTAATCTAGATTTCCAACATCCCAATCCTTTAGGGTTTAAGGATTAGGTTTAATCCCACTTCCGCTTTAGGGATTAAATCAGCTAGTTGGTTTTAACCGGTCAAGAACAAGTTCATGTTCTTGGTTAGTATGGTCGAACCAAGTTCACTAGGATGTTGACCCAAGTGGTCGATCAGGGTATAATGAAACCCTTCTTGAAGTGTATTGTGATTTGGGGAAGATCGTGGGAAGATAGTTTTGATCGACGGTTAGAATTTGAACCGTTAAGATCGATCGTGTGGTGGAGATGAGAAGTTATTATTAGATAGTCTAGGCATGATGGAGGAAGTCAATCAAATGGCAGGGTAGTGTGGCGGGGAAAGACATCGTGCCGTCGCATTTAATGTCAGCGAGACAGACGTGTCCAATGGCCAGTTATGAAGGTAGGTCCAATGAGATTGCTCCACCTAATGACTATCTGATGGAGTGTAGTGACTGATGCTTCAGCAGATGGTCATTATCAGCAGATAGTTTGAAACAAATGTTGACTATCAGAAATCATTTGACCAACTGAATCATTGAGCCGTGAAGATGGATCTGAAGTTTTTTTTTTTATCTGAATGTAATAAGATACAAACATGTTGTTGATAACTCATATAATATGTTTGTATGTCAATAAAGAAAGACTTAAGTAATTATAGAATTTTAAAACATTAAGCTGATCATTTAGGAACAAAGTCTCGTATGACAATGAAAATGACTAGCTGAATATGAAGAGAATTAAAATAGCCCGTACCTAATGTAAGATTAGTCCACGGACTTAGTAGAAAATGAGAAAAGAAAGATAGCTTGATGAAAAATAGATAACTGCAACAGTGGTTGGCGATAAGTAGATTCTGATGGTAAAGCTTTTTCGTTGCCTTATTGATGATGTGGTGGAGTCACATGGGCTTACAACAGATCATATATCAGATGTCATCATGTTTCTACCCTGCACTATTTTTCAGCTCAATGTTGGAATTCTGAGTACCCATCGATGAAGAATGGATACTGGTTGTGGTTTAGAGTAACTGACCCTTTTGAAGCATACCTTCCAGTTTCCGATGATCTTTTTGAGCTCGAGGCTATGGCTTCTTCATGAATGAGATTGTAACAGTTTTTGCTCTTGTGGTAACTACATTTCCTTTTACCACTTCCAGGCTTATTGTTTTGGTTCGTTTCCGTTTCTTCAATAACTTCTACGATGATGTTCTATCTGACATATTGTTCCATTGATAGACGTTGAGTATCTGGATCAGCTTGAGTTTCTTCAACCTCCATTGTCTCAACGTCGTCAAAGATAACATTTTGGTTGATATAGTTTTCTATTGAGAGATTTTGGGATTGGTTGATGTCATCCATTTGATCAAAGAACGTCATCAGACAGTCACCCTGGATTGATTCGTCTGATATTTCCTCTGGATGAAATGAGAGATGATGAAAGGGATAAGTTGCAAAGTCTTTCAGAGTGACTGATCGGATGACATTGTTTTCGAGCAGGTTGAAGACCATTTGCAGTTGATTGTTAATTTGTGTGAACCCTTCATTCATCTCAGCCTTGATTTCGGTTGTGAGTTATGCAAGATCAGCTTAAATATCGGCTATCGATGATGTTAGCAAGTTGATGTGAGTAGTAAAGTTTACCAGTGTTTGGATGTCAGTGCAGTCAACATCAGTGATTCTTGCTTGTCTCTGATGACAAATGGCTTCTATATCTTCTTGTGGAGTAGTGGTCTGAGACATCTCTTCATCTTGAGTCTTTGATTCTTCTGAAGTGTAGTCTCTGGTGATGATCAGATTTCCGTTGGTAGTTTGAAAAACTTCTCTTTTATAATGAGCTTCTTGGGATTTAGACAGTCTGGATGCTCTGTTTTTAACTTTTAATGTTCCAGAAGTAGAAGTTCTGCAGATTGAATGTTAGTCATACTCTTCAGGAACATCTTGAGTGAACTTTTGTTCTTCTAGAACTTGCTTGTTGAGGTTGGATGACTTATTCCTTAAGTTGCACGATTTCTGAAGAGCTTCATTTTTCTGAGCTAGTAGCAAATTATCTTCTATTAAGATGTTGTTGAGGTACTGAAGCCTGATTGCCTCAAATTTTGAATTTTCAGCTTCTGAGGATTCTTGAGTAAGTTATTCTAACTTTTTGGTCATTGTGGAGAGATCGGATTTTAACTGTACATTTCTTTTGTGAGTGATCATCAACTCTTTAACAAGTGATCTGACCAGCGGTGGATAATCTTCTTGTGAAACTATGTTGGGCACTTTTCCTTCATTTGGAGGTTCATCTTCCCGTTCCCTTGATTCAGGGAACATTAGGGTATCATGATCAAGAGACCCTTTTTCTTCCTGTCGATATTCAATTTCTTCACACCTTGCCATCAGACATATAACTTTTAGTTGATCTTTAGAGTTTGGCTCAGCTTCTTCTTCTATTTTTGCAAGTAAACGTTTTGTGTTGCAAGTAATTACTTCTTCTTCACTTGTTTCTGAGTCACTTAACCAAGCTTCAGCAGTTGCCTTTAGTGCTTTTGCATCTTTCTTAGTCTTGGCTAGCTGAGCTTTCAGCTCCTGGTATTTCTTCTCAGTATCCTCATATTTCTTTTTATAGTTTGACGAGGAGCTTGAGCTAGATTTTTCGGAACCAGAGTTTTCTTTGACTCTGCAGTCAGCTTTGATGTGACCCGTTCTTCCACATTTAAAGCATACCATCTCTCCTTGGTCATTTTGACCTCCTGATTTGTTTCTATTTAAGAATCTTTTGTACCTTGTGGCTAATAGAGCCATACTTTCAGAGAGTTATTTTTTGTCATCATTATCATCTTCTCCTGGATTAGATTCTCGTTCATCGAAGTCACCATCTTCAGCATCTTCGAATCTTTCATCATCAGCATCGTTTGGATCAACAGTGTTTTCCACTTTTGCTTTTAGTGCTCTGCGAGAAGACTTGGATGAGCTTGCAATGAGAGCGGAGGAGACAAGAGTTTCATTCAGATCATCATACATCTTGTTTTCATTTTCAAAGTTCATCAGTGTACTATATAGACTGCTCATGTTCATATCCCTCATCTGACCCGAGGTTCTTAGCACCGTGGACATAACAGCCCAATCTTTTGGAAGAATCTCCAAAAATTTGTACATTAATTCTTGAACATCTTTGTGAATGCCAAATTCCCTTAGTTCATTTATGAGAATGGTGAACCTTCTGTAGGACATATTGAGAGTTTCACCTTTGATGACTTTGAATGCTTCATACTTTCGATTTAACATTGCTTTTCTGCTAGCTTTAAGTTCATCGGTTACTTCATATGATGTTATCAGGATATTCCGAATCTCTTTGGCCGTTTTACACTCTTTTACAGTGATAAGAACGTGATTTGGGAGGGATGTTTGAAGGAGAAACCGGATTTCAGCATCTAGGCCGGCTAGCTTTTTGTCTGCCTCTGTCCATTGATCTTTTGGTTTGGATTCTTCAACATCAGAGAGGTCTTCTTCTTCTTCATCTTCGTCTTCATCATCACTCACCTTCTTCTTCTTCTTGGAAATGATTGTACTTGGAACGAACATTTTTGGAATGTATGGACCATTGATAAGAATATCTGGTCCCATGTCATTTTGATGTTCGACAAATCCCAGAATACGGATTTTCCACATACCAAGTTCGTCATCAGTAAACACATGGGCATTTGTCTTCGAACCAAGATTCATTTGAGATAACTTTTCACCCATCTTTGATCAGTAAGTAAGCTGATCAACAATTATGAATTAATTGCCCTGCTCTGATAACAATTGTTAGTCCCGTGATATGTGGAATATGACACCTATACGCTTTCACTAACCAATTTTAAATTTATGGAGACACTCAACACTTTTTAAACATTTTTTTATTAATCAATAATTGATACAATAAAGATGCAAGCAGTTTGCTGAATAGCTAAAATAAATCCTAACTAAACTGCTTGCATGTGATAGACAACAACAAATATTATCTAAGACAAGTTTATGATCAACAAATGATCAAGCACAA
This sequence comes from Calendula officinalis, assembly GCA_963853835.1. Taxonomy (NCBI): domain Eukaryota; kingdom Viridiplantae; phylum Streptophyta; class Magnoliopsida; order Asterales; family Asteraceae; genus Calendula; species Calendula officinalis. The sequence goes on from OY970828.1 coordinate 37,758,662, forward strand.
GACCAGACACTTTCGTTGTACAGATTCAATTCTCGAATCAGACAACTAGAGTTAACTGGTGGTTTACACTCTGCGCAAGGAATAAAGTTCTGGGATAAAATCAGCAGCGTGTAAACTTGTTGGGTGCACACCGGAATCGATCGTTTAAGTCCTCAATTTATATCATTGGGAAACGTAAAGCCAAAGGAATGATCGATCGATTCCACGTATGAGAATTCCGTTGGTGCAGAGGATATATCATGGGACGCGCAAAACGAACGGAATTCTGACAGTACTTTATGTCGTCTTGTGATCGCTGATATCTTCTAGAAGATTTGCAAGATATTCCCATAATCAGCGATGCACAAACTTGTGCGTTACTTATGTCTTTCTATGACGCTGAAACTTCCAGCCTTTTTACTTCTGGTACTCATGAGTCTTCGGATACTCATGCTTCTTCAGATGGCTTTTAGCTCCAGCGACCTTCACTAAGAGTTTTGCTTAGAGAAGTATATGTTCAATGGTTCAGCGTTTTGTCCATTGCGTTGAACCTGTTATACTATCCAATCTGTTGATCAGTATCTGATTCCGCACGGGGAACTGATCGTTGTTTCAGCTGATGATCAGATAGTGTAACTGGGTAGCTGAAATCTGATCAGATCAGATACAGTTACCCACAATCTGAGAAACAAATCCTCAGATTGTCTTCTAATTATTTGTCTTTTTTTCTTCATTAAATCTCCTCAGTGGGGGATGCTTTTCAGCGACCCAACAGTTATGTTTTTAGGAAAGCTTTTAGGTTTATCTGTGTTTTGATGTAATCTGTTTTTCAGAAATAAAATAGATGAGATTTTTTAAAATCTTAATCCATTGTCCTTCACCTAGGTTAAACCTTAGGTTAAAAAAGAGTTTTTTAGAATAAAAATCTGTAGGTTTAGAACTTCAGATCAACTTAACATATCCTCAAATTTTGATAACATAATTCCTTTTGAAATTTCATTGACTTCCGGATCTTGGTTTTGACAAACCGTTGACTTTTTCGAAAAATATTCAAGTAGAGAAATCGTCTAAGTCATGATAGTCTAATCAATTAAATTTGTTAAAGATCATTTCATGTGTGTTCATTTGACTTTTATAAGCAATTTAAAATGTTAACAATTTGATGATGGGAAGTGAAGGAGAAACTGAAACTGTTTTGGAGAAAAAAATTGAGTTTTTACAAGAGAACTTTTAAGATAAGTATTGTTGATTTCAGGTATTTACCTTCCGGTCGAGTAAGCTTTGCTCCTTTATTCGTACATCTCTAAGAGATATAAAACGTGGAAAAGCTAAAGACATAAACAACCCACACAACATTATAAGCTTAAATATGATGATAACAAGAATACAAATGAACAAATAAAATGTTTTATGAAAAAATAAGGTCATTCATTTTCTTCAATGCTTTTAATTTCATGCTTTAAAGTATAAGTTAGATAAATTCATTTCTATTTATAATTTTAAAAGATGCACTAAATACAATATTTATACAATATTCTGTTTAAAATGAAAATTTTATATTTATTAACTGTGATTGTATTAGAAAAACCCTTAGGGCTTGTTTGTTTATTTTTCCCACTAAATTTGTATGGATATAAAAGGCTTTGTGAGTTTGGAAGGGCTGTGTGCAGTAAGTTTTAAATGAGTAAATAATATTTGTTTTTTATGATGAATAAACTGTCTAAATGATAAAATTGACATTTTTACCCTTTGTTTTTTAATGGTTTTCTACTTTTATATATGCTAACTAAAGTTTGTAGATAAATATTTTAAGCATCAACAAATAAACTTATTAATAAGTACTACCATTAAACATCAAAGATCAATATGGTTGGACCTAAAACCAACAAAAAAAAATCAATAAACATTGAAATCTATCACTTTTTTCATTTGAAGTATTATTTCACTAGCATAAATGAAAGGGTGATTTCCTAATTTAAATCAAATAAAATGAAATCTCCCAAAAAATAGACTTGGGTTTCAAATCTTCCCAAAATACCCCGTGCAACTACCCCCGCGAGCATGCAACCGTGCAACTCCACTAGAACGCCGCCACGTGTCCGAGTTAGTGCTGCTCAAATAGTTACTTCTGCTCATTAATACTGCCCAACCTTGTTACTACTGCTTGTTAATACTGCTCAAACTTGTTACTACTGCTCGTTAGTACTGCTCTCCACTTAGTGTTGTTTGTTAATGCTGCTCGTTAGTGCTGCTCCCAGTTAGTGCTGCTCAATAGTGCTGCTCCCAGTTGATACTGTCCAAGTCTCCCAAGTCGCACGGGGTATTTTGGGAAGATTGAAGTCTATCAGTCTTAAATAGAGTCCTCTCACTTTTTTTGATCTAAATTGGTAATTAATTCTAAAAGAAATCCAAGAAGAAAAACATTGTTAGTGAAGCAAAATCAAATTAACTCATATAAAAAAAAGGAATAGCAATGTTCCAAGTATAAAAGCAAAATCGTTTAAAAGCAAAATCATAAGAAACGATGGCAACAATCTTTTAAAACCCGGGTTATTACTCGGCCGGTAAGATGATCGGTTCACGGATCAACGGTTCAACCGGCTGGTCAATCTGGGTCAACTAGCAACAACAAAAATATTATATATGAAAGATGTGTACATTACATGTTTGAAGTAAAAAGATTAAAACTCAGGTCAACTAACAATATATAAATATTTTATATATAAAAGATATGTGCATCATGCAGCAAAATTTATACATTTGAAGTAAAAAGATTAAAAGCCGGGTCAACCCGGATCACCGGGTCGCCGGTTTTCACATTACCCAGCCGAGTTAAACTGGGTTGTTTCTAGGCAAAAACCCGGCCACGGTTGAACCGCATCTTGCACCGGGTCACGGTTTAACCGGTTGAACCAGCCGGGTCAATCCGGGTTTTAAAATATTGTATGTCAAATCAAATTTATAATAAACATGAAGTTATATAAATGCCTGCTATGGAGGATACTTCCGAGAAGAGGGCTATCCTTTAGGAGGGTGCGAGTATATTTGGAAAGAGAAATGATATTAGTCCTATCATTTACACCTACTCATAGGTCTACACACTTGATAGGATGACATGTGTATTCCACTAATTCTCTCTCTTAATATTATCCCTTGATTTTGACATGTGTTTTCATCTAATGAGTAGGCCTATGAGTAGGTCTAAATGGTAGGCCTAAATACCATTACTCATTTGGAAAAGATGATTTTTACACCACATGTTTTAATTATCTACCACAATTATTGCATTGTTTAGTTGTACAGTATGCAGATTTAGTTGTACAGTGTGATATAGGTATTAAAAAATGTGGTAGCAATATTAATTCCCATTTGGAAAAGGTCATGACTTAGTCGAAAGAACATAACATTTTGGGCTGATCAAATAAGTCATATCATTATCAGTTAAGTCTTAAACAAACACTACCTACTGATCATGTAAATGACTAACCGGATAAGTAATCATAGCTATTAAATTCATTAAGTCCTAAACAAACACTACCTTAGTATATTTAATAAGAAATGGCGAAAAGCAAAATGGTAGGTAGAAAAGAAAAGTTGGTTAAAATTAAAGACAACAAAAATAAATAAAACGATTAAAACTTATGATTTTAGTTCGTATTTTCCTTATAACATTAAAACTCATTTTTGCAATAATGATAAAAAAATCGATAATAATCACGACGTTTCAAAATCAAACACAAACATCCAACCAAAGCCACCGGAAGCAGAAGGTTCCACTTCTTCCTATCCAATCACTAATCCCCCTCTCAAATCGCCGGCGTTCCGTTCCCCGGTCGATCTCCGACATCCGATCAACTTCCTTACTCAAACAACCAATACCTAATCGTCAACATGATTACAATTCCGTATCTAACCGCCTTATCAACCTACTTCAGCTACGGATTGCTCTTCGCTTTTGGTCAATTGCGTGATTTCTTCCGTAATATGGTTGATTGGTGGAAAGCTAGCAATCTTCAGGTACATCATATCTTATTGTATATGTTTTTATGTTAGTTATCATCGACGAGTGTAGTTTTTATGCTTAAACGATCAATATGTTGTGTATCGTCAGGGCTACGCACCGATCTGCTTAGGGCTTGAAGATTTTTACATTCGCCGGCTGTATCTTCGTATTCAGGTAATATTAGTTTGCGCCTATTGATGATTCGTGTGCTTTGTTTGTTCAGTTTTTTCATTTCATCAGTTGGATTCTGTTCGTGGATTAGGTTTTGGCAACTCATGAAGCTTGATTAGATTTGTATAATGAATATTAACATTTATGAGTGTATGTGGATACATTCTGAGGCAGATCTCAGTTCAGATTCAAATTGAGTTCTAATTTATGAAATGGAAATTACAAAATAGAAAGCTCATAGAGTAGATCTAGGCTTCTAGCCTACACTTGAACTACTTCTATAACTCCTGGTCAAACAATTTACAAACTATTTAATACTAAATATCAACATATACACACACATACATAATTACATATGAAGATTACATCTTTTTATTAATATGTAGGATTGTTTTGGAAGACCAATAGCAAGCCCTCCTGATGCTTGGTTTGATGTGGTGGAGCGTGTTTCCAATGATAATAACAAGACACTCAAGTGAGTGTTTAGATCTGCATTCTGAGATCACTATTGAAATTTAGTATAATTCTTTGTTTTTTTCTTAGTATCCAAACTTTAGGACATGTTATGTTTCATGCCATCATCAATTTCTCAATTTTAAAAAAAAAAATTCTAAATATTTTTTGCAATATTTTGCAGGCGGACTACAAAAGTAAGCAGGTGCCTTAACTTGGGATCATACAACTACCTCGGATTTGCTGCAGCAGATGAATACTGCACTCCACGTGTAGTTCAGTCTTTAAAGAAATATTTTGCAAGCACATGCAGTACACGTGTTGAAGGAGGTAATTTTCTCATTTCTCGTTCAGTATCCTGTTTACAATAATTTTATATCCTATTTACATTGATCTTTTACAATTTTCATATTTTTTTAAAAAAAATTCAGGTACGACAGCACTGCATGCAGAATTGGAGGAAGTGGTGGCTGATTTTGTTGGGAAACCAGCTGCTTTAGTTACTGGCATGGGTTATGTCACTAACTCTGCTATTCTTCCTGTTTTGATTGGAAAAGTAAGTACTGATATATGATCAATAATATCATTTTGGCCAAAATACATTTTATTACCCTGAATTTGGCTGACTATGTCTTTTACTACCCCAAACTATCAAAGATGCATCATGGTACCCTGAACTTGACAAAATGGTCGATTAGTACTTCGATTCACTAATTTGGTCTTGTTTTCTCACGCGATTTTCTTCTAATATCAATATATTGAGATGAATGTAAGTAAGTTAAGTAAGAAAACACGATCAAATTAATGAGTCAGGTACTAAATCGACCATTTTATCAAATTTAGGGGTAGCATGGTGCACATTTAATAGTTCAGGGTAGTAGAAAACCTAGCCAACCAAATTCAAGGGTACCAATTTTTATTTTGGCCTATCATTTTTGTGGTTAAGTTTCTAATATTTTGTGAACTTCTATAGGGAGGGTTAATCATTAGTGATTCTTTGAACCATAACTCTATTGTAAATGGTGCTCGAGGGTCTGGTGCTGCAATTAGAGTATTTCAACATAACAGTAAGTTTTATAATTTATAACCATTTTTTAAAAATTCAGTTAGGATTTTTTCCATTTTCATATAAAATGGCTAGTAAGGTCCTTAAAAGTTTTAATTTTATTTTATTTTATAATTATTTTAGCACCTTCCCATTTGGAGTATGTTTTGAGAGAACACATTGCTGATGGTCAACCAAGAACACATAGACCATGGAAGAAAATCATTGTTGTTGTGGAAGGGATTTACAGCATGGAAGGGGAAATTTGCAAGCTTCCTGAGATTGTTTCTATCTGTAAAAAATACAAGGTTTTTCTTCTTCTTTTTTAATTAAATTAATTTATTTATTTATTGTATGTTTCTATCTGTAAAAAAATACAAGGTTTTTCTTCTTCTTCTTCTTCTTTTTTTAATTTAATTAATTAATTAATTAATTTTATGTTTCTATCTGTAAAAAGTACAACGTCATTCTTCTTCTTCTTTTTTTAATTAAGTTAATCAATTAATTTATTGTATGTTTCTATTTGTAAAAAATACAAGGTTTTTCTTCTTCTTTTTTTAATTTAATTAATTAATTGATTAATTTTATGTTTCTATCTGTAAAAAAGTACGTCATTCTTCTTCTTCTTTTTTTAATTAAATTAATCAATTAATTTATTGTATGTTTCTGTTTGTAAAAAATACAAGGTTTTTCTTCTTCTTTTTATAAATTTAATTAATTAATTAATTGTGTATGTAACAGGCATATGTGTATTTGGATGAGGCTCATAGTATTGGAGCAATTGGGAAAACAGGAAGAGGTGTGTGTGAGCTTTTAGGCGTTGATACTGCTGACGTGGACATAATGATGGGAACTTTTACAAAATCATTTGGATCATGTGGTGGTTATATTGCAGCATCAAAGGTCTGTTTTTTTTATTTTATTAATTAGAGTAAGTTACACCAATGGTCCTTAAAGAATGTACCAAATTTCACCAATAGTCCTTTACTTTAAAAAATTACACTGTTAGTCCTTATTTTTGAAAGGTTTTGCACCGATGGTCCTTTTGTCTAATATCTATTAAATTCTTTTGTTAAATCGGGGGTATTTTCGTCATTTACCATTTTACTTCTTACAAAAAAGAGTAAATTACACCAATGGTCCTTAAGGTATGTACCAAATTTCACCAATAGTCCTTTAATTTAAAAAAATTACATTGGTAGTCCTTATTTTTTAAAGGTTTTGCACCGATAGTTCTTTTGACTAACGACTGTAAAGAATCATTTTATAAAATTAATTATTTTATAAAACAAATCATGATATTTATTTTATTTGCATTTCAGGAAGTAATTGATTATTTGAAATATAACTGTCCTGCTCATTTATATGCAACATCAGTATCACCTCCTGCTGCTCAACAGATTATTTCTTCTATTAAGGTTATTCTTGGAGAGGATGGCTCTAGTCGAGGTCCAACTGTCTTATTAAAATTAAAAATTAAAAATATATTCGATATTTTAATGGGTAATTTAACTGTTTTTTGACGTAATTATGCTTATTTTTTACTTTCACAGGTGCTCAGAAACTTGCTCAAATTCGTGAAAACAGCAACTATTTTAGATCAGAACTGCAGAAAATGGGGTTTGAGGTTTTAGGAGATAATGACTCACCTGTAATGCCTATAATGCTTTATAATCCTGCAAAGATACCTGCTTTTTCAAGGGAGTGTCTCAAACGGAATGTATATTTCTATCCTTATCTTTCTATTTTTTTAGGCCAAAATACATTTTAGTACCTTGAACTTGGCTGATTAGGTTTTCTACTACCATGTACTATTGAAGGTGCAACATGGTACCCCTGAACTTGACAAAATTGTCTATTTAGTACCCTGGCTCATTAATTTGATCATGTTTTCTTACTTGACTTAATTTCATTGGAGCTTTTGACGGACTAGAAAATATGCGTTTATGTCAATATACAGATTTTAGAAGCATAACACGTGAAAAAAAAACAAGACCAATTTAGAGGGTATTTGGGATTGCTTATTGAAAATAGATTATGCATTTTTAAAATGAATAATAGATAGTTAGCGGTCACAAAACATGATTTAAAAAAATAGTGTTTGGATTTGATTATTTCATACTTTTTTAATGTTTGGCAACTTGATTATTTCGTTGGTTAATATGTAAAATGCAAATAAGCAGTTTTTAAAATGCAATAAGCACCCTAGCAACCTACTTTTTCAAAACTTCATTTTGAAGGCCTCAAAACGCAGATAATTGATTATTTCATACTTTTTGCCAAACACTCAATTTAGATTATTTACGTTTTCAAAATGAAATAATCAGATAATTTACCCAAAAACGCAATCCCAAACAACCTCTTTGTGAGCCAAGGTACTAAATTGACCATTTTGTCAAGTTCAGGGTATCAAGCTGCACTTTTAATAGTTTAGGGGCCAAGTTCAGGGTACTAAAATGCATTACGGCCATCTTTTTAGCTTGTATGAATTATGTTTATTTAAGGAAATATTAATTTGTAATTAAGTTGTAATTCTATGGAAAAAACAGGTGGCGGTAGTTACAGTTGCTTTCCCAGCCACCCCTCTACTGTTAGCTAGAGCACGTATCTGTATTTCTGCTGCTCATACACGTGAAGATATGGTCAAAGCCCTAGAGGTAACAACTTTGACTTTTCATAATGCAACAAAATTTAAATATTGTTATTTAATTGTCAGTTAATCATCTTAAATTTATGTTCAAAATTAGGTTATAAGTACAGTTGGGGACATGGTGGGCATAAAATATTTTCCAGCCGAGCCCAAGAAGCCACAACTTGAAGAAAACAGAGTTAAGGTTGACTAAATTGACCAGTTTTTCAGGTCCCGCAAAATCATCGGGTGTATCTGTATTTTTGCTGTTGTTGGTCATGAGAAGACATTATATACAGATGCAGCTACAGCTATACTTGCATTATGTTGTAAGTATGCGTTTTTTAATGTTGTATGTGTTTCATATGTTCTTCACTTTTAACCCGTGTTTGGTAAAACCTGGCATGGGTTTGGTTGGAGAGCAAGATACCGGTAAATATTAAAATATTTGTATGATTTGTTGTAGTTTTGTTTTAAAGGATAATTAGGTTTTGTTTTTGAAAAGGTTTTGACTTTTTGAGGTTTATTGATTTAACATTATTTTAACACGTTTGGGTATTTACATATTCTTCTCGTTATTTTGATTAGTTGAATGCAATATTAACCCGTATGATGAGAATTACAATAACATGGGTGATTTCGATTGGCAACATAGATTTATTCATTTAAACATGACTTTATTAATCTGAAGCTATTATTAGGTCTAGTAAGCCTCTTAATGATTCCATTACGAGCCAACCTCTTAATCGGATAAATTTAGAGCGTTGGATAAGACATCTTTATCAATCTCTGAATAAAAAATTAAACATGTTTTGCTTTTTACTCGAATAGATTTAAGGAAAAGTCTGAATTATTCAAACATCTATCCAAATGTACATGTTAGTCAACTTATATGAAATACATCCACAATGAATGAAGTTACATATTCTTAAAGGGAATTGATTTGTTAAAAGCAATTTTTAATACATTTAAGGTAAATTTAATTCATTTGACATTTATACCATTATGATTCTTTTACCCTTTTTAAACCCTAATCCCAAATATGTCGTCTACAAAAAAGAGTTTCGATGGTGTTGTGCCAAACTATATCACTTCCTCCTGTTCTGCGTCATTTGGGAAGTGATACAACAACCACCATATCTATTCATGTTTCACAAAGGTTTGTGAATTTACTTTCTCCAAGTATGAGACAATTTTTAAAGTTATACAATTTGTTTGTGACATCTTTTCTATGTAAATTTAATACCAGGTAAATTTTATTTGCATGTGTACATGGTTCATTTTAATATTGTTTTAATTTTATTCAATTGACGACTTTAATAATGAATTCTTCAATCAATTGATTCAAAATGAAAGATCTTTATTTGACTAGCTCCAAATTCGAATTATATGATAACCTACTAAATAGTGTGCCGGCATTTTGTTATGCTAAAACATACGGGTCATCTATTCTCAATTCAAGAAAAGACAAGTACGTAGCTTTAAAATGTGATAGAGCGGTTCCTACAGATATATATGGTCTATTGATGGTAAACGGAAAAAAGACAAAGAATAAAGAGATAATTTAATGTGAGATTAAGGCTAAAAAAGGGTAAAAGAATTATAGTTGTATAAATGTCAAACAAATTGAATTTACCTTAGATATATTAAAAATTCCCATTGTTAAACCACTAAAAGTTGATAGCGTGTGGCTATAAATGATGTCGATAAATCATCTCTCATATTTATTGATAAAATGAAATTTAAGTCAAAGTTTTGGGGTTAAAACAGTGAAAAGGCTAAAACTGAAGGGGTTAGTTTGTAGTTCCTGTAAAGATGCCATTCTCGTACACAAACGTGTCGTGTCGTCCACATCGTTGTCGCTCTATAGATACATAATTACATACACAGCCACTTCACTGGTAGCCCCTTGCATTTCAATTTTCCGGTGAAAAAAAATGTCTGAGCTGCAACCACCGGTAGATGCTCAAATCAACGGAGGTGGAAGTACTCTTCCGCTTGGTGTTCCGCCGGAAACCGTGCCGGTGGCTCCACCAAAACGACAGCGTAGACCAAGCGTCCGACTAGGAGACATCGGAGATCAACTCTTATACGAAAATCAACGAAGAAAACATCAATTAAAATTTTCCTCCAAGGATCCCAAATCTTCAAAAACCCGACCGCTCGTAAACCTAACAGCCGGAGCCGGCCCTATCACCGGTGAATATCAAGATATCGGTGATGATAAAGATGGCGGAAACGAGAATCATCATAATTTGAATAATGGCAGTAATAATTTGAACAATAATAACGGTTTGATTGGGAGCTGGAAACCTAGGGTTTGTTCGAACTCAAAAAGGGGGTTTTCTGGTACGAAACGTTTTCGATCAAATTGGGGGTCGAAAATGGATGAAGGTGATGAGAAATTCGACGATACGAATAATTTCGATTACAATTTCGACGACGATGATGATCAAAGTTTGAACTTTTCAATGGATAACGAAAGGGATTTGAATCATGAAAGTGGTAAAGAAATTAGGGTTAGGGTTTCAGATGGACCTTCTGATACAGATGGTAGAAATTGGAACAATAATCATCCGGAAAGAAATGGTGTTAGGGTTTGGTTGAAGCAATTAGGGTTAGGAAGGTATGCTCCAGTTTTTGAAATACATGAAGTTGATGATGAAGTTCTACCTTTATTGACATTAGAAGATCTTAAAGATATGGGAATAAATGCAGTTGGTTCCAGGCGAAAAATGTTTTGTTCTATTCAGAAGCTCGGTAAAGGCTTCTCATGAAAACTGGTTATCTTCTTGTACTTTTAATAGTGTAGCTGTTTAGTTTTGTGATAAAATGGTTTTGTTTTTATGCTTAATTGTAGCTTTTTTGGTTCAAGTAATGTGGTTTTGTTGTGTGTAGTTTAGTAGTTAGATTAGATTTAACTTTGCTGCAATAACTGTTGAGGTTGGGAGCTTGGAAATTGAGTGAAATGATGTGTAGATTGGTATTGTATATAATTTAACTTTGCTGATGATGTCTTGAAGAATAATGCTAAAATAATGTTTTAATTAGATCAAAATTGTGTTATGCATTACATACACTCTTATGTAAAACTTGATCATCAACTCAGCCGAGTGGTGTTCCAACCCAAGTTGGGTCAAATCGGTAAAAGAAAACCCTGTCAAACCACAAATCATCCAAAATGCTTACTTTACTACCCCATTCTCCAAAATACAATTTAAGTTATTAAGCTTGTTATTTTTAAATATATACAATATCATGTGATATATTTTACGTATAGTTTTTAAAATATATCATGTTTTTAAGAACTAGGGAAATTATAGGTATAATATATTTTTTTAACGAATTTATGTATAAAAATCTCAATCTGAATAGTTGTGGTCGTTAACGAGTAACAAGTATTGAGTTTTGCGACCATTCTCTGGTATTTGGATGCCCGTTGCTAAAGTGATTATCGGGATTTCAATAGTTTATAAGCAGTTGATTGACGTTAGGGGTAGTTAGGTAACTTATGTGTATCTTGTATTAAGACATTTTGAAATGTATACAAGTATATGTTAATAAAGCAATTTTTATGCATACACATAAATTTCATTACAAAAAACAATTATACCATTCTTTTTTCTTTTACGACATTTTGATTTCACCTCTTTCACTATAATTGTCATTTAATATGAAATTACAAAAAAACAAACTCTGTAAGATTAAACTCCCATATGGATGCCTATTCAAGACTATTGCTTAGGTTTAAACTACTTACAGGATTAATGGCACTTGTAATTATCTCCATCCAGATGAAAAAGGCATCAAACTAAAAACCTACAACCAAACAAAAACATAAACATAAACATAAACAATGTGACCCAAGCATGCATGACCTATCAAGAATCAACATATTTTACACACGCTACAAACAAAGCCAAGCCGAAACTGCCTACACTCCGTGATCTGAAAAATCAAGCACACAACATAAATCAATACAAACATATAATTACATAATTCACACAATGCAAAAACTTACATTACCAAAGAATGATATCCAGTCAGATGGCTGTAAAACCCGAGGCAGTTTTCATTTTGCAATTTCCGTATTTGAATTCAGCTGTTTGAAACGGTACAAAGTTGACTATGTTCCAAAGGGTACATTGTTGTTTCTTTTACATATTTTTGATGTTCTTCAGCCGCCTTTCTGAGGTTTGGAAATCGGCTTTTGTGAAGCTTCTTTTTTATTATGGAACACGATGCTAACGGGTCATCCGACCCTGCTGCAACCCGCCTATTATATCACAAAGTAATAATTATGCAATTACAAATATTTGCTTCTAATTATTTAATTTTTGGGATTTAAAAAAATAATTAAATACCTGAGAATTTTCTCTGATGCAAGTCTAGCAGCAGTGATAGTATTGTGGTTTGGTACCCATTTCACTACACGTTTTGGGTCCGCTCGCATGGGTGAATGGATTTTTATAAGCTTATAATTGAAAAAATAAATAATAATGTTATAAAATATGTAAATAATGGATAAAAAAAGATAGTATATATCAACTTACTCCTAAACATTCCATCATCTGGTAGTAAGCCCTACCCTGCAAAGGGGTATGCCCTTGTCGAGACTCTGAAAAATATCTTGTCCTGTAAAAAACATACCCAAAATTATAATTGTTATTAATTCAGTAAATCGTCCTTGTTGTCTTCCAAATTCCACAATTTTGTCCATGTACTATTCTTTTCGTTTTTTTTGTCCATGTACTTTTTAATTTCATGATTTTTGTCCCTGTGGTGTTTAAATTTCATTTTTTTCGTCCATTGTGACCTAAAATGATCAAAAAATTGAAAGGATATTTTGGTCATTTTAGGTAAAAATGGACAAAAAAATTAAATTTTTGAAGACCATAAGTACAAAAGTCACGAAATTAAAAAGTACAGGGTCAAAAACAAAAAAATATATATATATAGGGACAAATCTTAGAATTTGGAAGACCACATGTTCAATTTCTATAATTTATTCTTAATTTTACATTGTTTTCACCAACAAAAGTCAACATCGCTTTTTGATAAAATTCCAACACATGTAAAATTAATACATATAAATGGGTTGATTTTGTAAAATTAAAGGAAAAATACCATTCTTTATAGCCTGGATCAACTGTAAATCCATACATATCAACAGTATCACATACTGAAAGAGCAAATTCAAGAGCTTTGAGCCCAGTTCCTTTTGCTGCTGACCCGAAAGATGCACCCAACAGCAGATATACCCGATTCAGAATCGGGACTTCCTACAATACAAAATTATTATAAATAAAATATCAGGGAGATGAAATGTAAATTAAAATTTTTAAAAAAGAAATAGATTTAAGAAATGATTATCTATGCTCACCCGAATCATTTTGTTCATGATGTCATGGATTGTAGTTTTTACGAGCAGTACTTCTTTTCCCGTTTCTGTACAATGTGAAACATTTAGCATGCTTGCAGCTAAAAAAAATAAAAATAAAAATAAAATATAAAAATAGTATACCATATAACTCAGCAACTTTATCCAGAGCTTTTGCAGAACCCCGATTGAGCAGGCGAAATGTACTTTTTTTACCCACGTATTCTGTATAATTCTGTATTGCATTTGCAGCAAAAGAGAGGGTTTTTTAATAATTTTGGGCATTTTATAAAGTTTTAAGTCTATTTTTTCTGAAGATAAGATGTAATGGATGCATATGTACCTCTATTGGTGCCCCATTTTCCCTCAAAACAGCATCATAACCATCGATTTCCCTCCCAAATTTGGTTTTTAAAAGATCACCAGAATTACCAATAACTGCACACCGACCAAACTGATGTGGAACATATGGTGGTGTTTCAGGGAGCACCAAAGAAAGTTTCTCCATGCAGAGTGTTTTATTTGCACAGTTGTTACTGCAGTAGCAAATGCAACAAATTAGACTGCAAACAAAAATAATAACAAAAAAAATAAAAACTGTGCACACTGACAGAAGTGTTCCTTTATTAATCCTTTTCCATGCATAATTTTTCCATCCATCAGGTAGAGCATCAATGAACTCCTTGGTGAGAATGGTGGTACTGTTCCGAACCTGTTACAAATTGTGGCATTTATCACATTTTATAAATTATTGTTATTATGTGTTGAATTTTTTAAACAATTTGCTTAAAAAAAGCTCCAAATTTGGGGAAAAGATGGATATAATATTATCTACACATCAGATACTAACCTGTTCCCATGCGGCGACTGCTTCACATAGATTAAACTCGAAAGATAAGCCCTCAACATTTCCAGTTTTGGGGTCTTTCTGTTAAAAAGGTGAATTCGGAAATTAACTTAAGAAGTATAGTACAAGAGAATAGAGTAATAAACATTTCATGATATGAAAAAACTTAAAAACCTACCCATTTAGGGATGGTGCCACTAGGAAACTGTAGAGTAACTGTGCAGTAATCTCTGCCACCAAAAGCTTGCAGCCCTAATCCATTGGCCGCCTGCATCAATTTGAACAAAGTAACCACACAAAATTACCTGATTAACTCTATTCTTCAGCTCTCAGCATAAAAAAACTTCTATTATTCAGCTAAAATTCCCATCACAGAAACAACTTCTCTACTTACCCTAATTTAACGACCTATAACCGTCTCTGCATTTCTGGAACCACTTATAACTACTTTACAGTACTCCATTAAATACATTTCAATTTCAATTTGGCAATCAAGAGTTGGATTAAATAAACGGAAAACTCACCACACACTTCTGAAATCCACTTCGCAATGATTGCAACGCTTCGATTTCTTCGTCTGAAATGTTTAACGTCCTGTCTACTCACATTGATCAATTATAACATCAAATCAAGCTAAGTACAACAAAAATTGAAGATTCAACTAATAGAGATCAAAAGCAAACATACTGAGATCAGAAACGCCGGTTATGTATATGAGAATAGCTGCAAATCCAGATGCTAGAGCAACAATGAATGCCAATTGTAAAAGCTTCATTTATAAATTATCTATCAGTCTCTAAGCTTAATAATCCGTTGAGATCTGTGTTCAACTACTTCAATTAACAGTGTATTCTAGAGAAATTGAAACCCTGACTCTTCGAAGAATGCGGTGGAACAGCAATACCACAGTCGGTGTTGGAAATCGCGCGGTGACGCCGATGCTTTCCCGATCTGATTTGCAAACAGCAGGATATTTTATAGTTACAGAAAATGTTACATTTGCCTCCCTTAAAGTATCTTCTAACTTACTTTTTACTCCCTATATTTAAGAGTGTTTGAAAGGGTTTATAAAGACTTAACAAGACATGGTTATGAGCTTAATTAAATTTCTTTAGAAAACTCATTTTGTTTTACCTCTTAACTTTTTTTTTTCTCCTCAACTTATTATTTTCTTGTATCTTTACTATATATATATTGTATTTGTCATTTTCCCAAATTAGGAAGATTCCATTTACAACCAAGATATTTCGAGATAAATTTGTGTTTATTAAAAATATGCGCAATGTAAGACGTGTACTTGAAAACTCCACGATATTAACCAACTAAGAGCATCTTCAATGGTAGCTTTTTTAAAAGCTTTTTACTATTCAAATAAGCTTTTGAAAAACTTTTTACCATTGGAATAGATAGCTTTTTTAAAAGCTTTTTGCAATGATTTTTTTCTAACATTTTAATGAACTATTTATGTTTGTCTCTTTTAGTCCCTCAATGTTTAATATTTTTACATATAAACCTTAGATATATTATTATATATAAATTCTTTATATTTTTTAGTATTTGCAATGTAATGTTTCTATCTATTTAAATATTATTGTCAATTATTATAATATTTTTGTATGAAATATTTCTAAAAAATATTAAGTTTTAAAAGATGTCAAAAAGTTGTCAATTTATATATGGCGGGTATTTATGAAACATTTAAGATAGATAAAGGTAAATTAGAAATATTATTAAATAAAAAGTTTTTGATAAAGTTAACCATTAGGATGCTCTAAGCTACCACCACCACCCACTATCCACAACTACCACAAGCACCATCACCACCAATTGGACCACCAAATATAGCCATAAAGTATTTGTCTCGGATTTCCTGCTAATAAACTAAAATAAACAATTTATTTAGTAAAAAGTAAATAATTTATATAGTGAAAAATATTAACTTAAAAATGTAATTTTTTCTAACAGTAAAAAACGCCTCATTTTGTCACAACCCAACCCTAGTTCACTTCCACATCCCCTTAATTCGCATCTTCTGCAGCTCATCTTCAATCAACAACTTCTTCTCCAGAGATCCTATCCGCAGCCGTCTTCTCCAGCCGTGTCTCACTTCTTCGATATCGTCGTTGACATCGGTAAGCATTTTATTACCTGATTTATGATGGATAATGGTCCAATACAACTGTCCTGTAATTTCGTTTTTCTTTTTTTTGTCAATTTCAAAGCTTATTACGAAGCTTTTTCTCAATAATGGCCCAACGAAACAGTCTCAATAATTTATGAAAATGTTACTATCCAAGATTAATTTGGTTAGTTATAGAGACATGATTCTATGTGCAATATTGAAAAAGGAACAATGTCAAATTTTAAAATGTTTTTTTACAATATTGAAAAACCTGATTCTCAGTAATAATCTTAACTGTTTCTCAAGTCTTGTTCATTTGAGAACGAACTGTCTTGAAAAAATTAAAAGATTTGATTGTTAAGATAAAAGCTTTGATTGTTAATTCTTAATTGAGCTTATTAACTTATGAATCATGTCTTTTTTAGTCATTTTACAATATCCTTCAAACACTTTATTCAACAAAAGCTTATTAAGTTAGATAAGCTCGTAACCTTATAATTACATATGTTTTTTCTCGATAATTTGAGTTGACATGTTACTGTATTGAAGATAGTTCTAACGACCGAATGATGCTACCTCAAATCAGAGTCCATTTTGACTTTTATGAGTCAAATTAGTTGGTTTATTTCTTCAAAATTGATACGGATTAGTTTTGGTTATATATAGAAAAAATGGTAATTATTGTAAGTTTATATCATACCCTAACAAATTTGGTGTTGTTAAATCACAGGTGTTTTACATTTGTTATTTTGGTTAAGCATTATGACAAAATTTAGGAAGCTCAATCGTCCTACTGGGCATCGAATGTCCATGCTCAGGTTTGTTATAACTAATTTGTTTTACATTTGTTGTAATCATGTGTATATCTACCATTACATACCACTTATGAAGACAACATCAATGTTTTAAAACCGGTTTTTCATCGAACCAGCCAATGTCCTAAATACGCTTGAACGGGTCGGATCGGATTAGCCGGCTGGTTGAACCGGATGACAATACTAGTGGATACTTAGACTCTCCGTAATGCACGACCGATCGTTTGGTCGCGACCGGCCAAATCAGCAACGGCGACGCGTCCCCCGCGTTACGCCTCCTCTCCGGCGACGCGTCGAGGACCTCCAACGGTCGAGTAATCGACCGTTCAACACGACCGTTGAACGGCTATATCCTCCCCTCTCCAACGGCTAAAACACCCCTTTTTACCTTATAAATACCCAATTCTTTTACCAAATAATTCACAACTCTCATTTCTTTCTCCACTCAAACACACACTCAAATCTCTCAATCACCCTCTCTAAAAAATTTCACACTTCTCATTTCTTTATCACACACACTATAATAAAAATGAGTTCCGACGATAAAATGAATGTCGCTAATTTCATTTTTGGCGACGAGGAAGAGGACAGGGTTATACATCTTGGTTTTTTACAAACGGCGGCCGCGTTTCTTGAAGGTTCTAGTTCTAATATCCCTAGAACTCCTAGAAGATACGTGAATAGGGACCGTGGCGGTGCGAATGACCGTCTCGTGGCAGCCTACTTCGCTGAAAATCCCACGTATAACGAGCATGATTTTCGCAAACGTTTCAGGATGAGTCGTGATCTTTTCACACGCATTGTTCGCGATCTCACTAATACCGTCCCATTATTTGCGCAACGATATGATGCACTAGGGAACGCAGGTACTTCTCCGCTAATGAGGTGCACTTCTGCAATTCGTCAGTTAGCATACGGGACCGTACCCGATGCTCTAGACGAATACTTACAAATTGGTGAGAAAACTAGCCGTGATAGTCTCGCAGAGTTCTGTAAAGGGGTTATGCACTTGTATGGAGATGAGTTTCTGCGAAAGCCTACTCATACTGATGTGGCGAAGCTATACGCTTTTCATGAGGAGAAACATGGGTTTCCCGGTATGCTAGGAAGCATTGATTGTACTGATTGGCCTTGGGCTCAATGTCCAAATGCTTACCGTGGGCAATATGTTAGAGGGGATCACGGGAACGAACCATTCATCTTACTTGAAGCGGTTGCCTCGCATGATTTGTGGATTTGGCACGCGTTCTTTGGTGTCGCCGGGTCGAACAACGACATCAACGTCTTACGAGCGTCCCATATTTTCAATGATCTCAAAGACGGGAAAGCACCTGAGGTACCCTTTTTGGCAAACGGGGTGTCTTACAAATGGGGATATTATCTTACTGACGGGATATATCCGGAATGGTCTGTTCTTGTTAAGTCCATTTCACACCCAAATGCGAATGATGTTAAGCGGGTGAACTACAAGAAAGCACACGAAGCTGCAAGGAAAGACGTAGAACGAGCATTTGGCGTTCTAAAGAAAAAATGGGGTATAATAAAAACGGCTGCAAGGTCCCCAAATGTTAACAAAATAAGGGATATAATGTACACTTGTATCATATTACATAATATGATTATCAAAGACAAAGGCAGGGCCATATGTCCCGATTTTCATCCGGAAGAGCGACATAGTGAAGGCGACCCCGTACGATCACATGAAGAAGTATTGCAAGTTATCAGGGAGATCCATAATAAACAAACTCATCTTAATCTTAGATCTGATTTGGTGGAACACATTTGGAATCGACGAGCCCACCAGTAGTTTTTTTAATGTTTTTTTAATTATGTTTAATGTAATGTTTTAAATTATTTTTAATGTAATGTTTTAATTATTAATGAAATTTAAATTAAAAAAAAAAAAATTCCGAACGGTCACCCGTTACGGGCATTTGGTCGCTGTCTGGTCGTGTGTTTGATCAGGAGAGAGAAAGCTGATGTGGCGCATATGTGGCAGGGGTGACCAAACTGCGAACGGTCACCCATTACGCACAGTCTTATGATGCAGTGATTATGTAAATGGTCTACGAATGCCAAAAAAAGCTATAAAAAACAAATTAAAATACCACAAAAGTCGAAAATTTTCCGAAACTTATTATTCAACTAAGTTTATCATTTTTAGGTCCCAACACCCATTTAAAAAACCCGTATGCCTATATTATTTATCTTTTTTTTATAGAAAAAATTGATTTTTTGCAGTCTGGTCGGCCGGTTCAGCCAATTTTTTTTTAAAACATGGACAATATTAAAAGTGTTATGCTTTTGTAGGACAATGGTCTCTCAGCTGGTGAAGCATGAACGTATAGAAACTACTATTACTAAGGTAAATCAATTTCTTATCACCTTTTTCATATATTTTTTATTTCTAATTAATTACAATTATTATAGGCAAAAGAAGTTCGTCGTCTTGCTGATAACATGGTGCAGCTTGGTAAAGAGGTGTGTATAATTATTCACAATTATTTACCAAAAATTGCAAAAAAAATTCTAGTTTTTTTTTTTTTTTTAATAATTTTCTAACTGTCGTAGTATAACTTTTACAGGGTACCCTACATGCTGCCAGACGTGCTGCTGCGTTTGTGCGAGGAGATGATGTCATTCACAAACTATTTACAGAGTTGGCTTACCGATACAAGTAAATATCAAACATGTATTTAAATATTTTAGTCAATTTCTTTATTTATTTATTTTACTCAATATTAATTAACAATAATAATATATTGGTGGTGCAGAGATAGGGCAGGTGGATATACAAGAGTGCTTCGAACTCGGATAAGAGTTGGTGATGCTGCACCAATGGCCTATATTGAGTAATAATTTATATATTAGATATGATTATCAACAATATTATTAAATTTTTAATATTTTATTAATTAACAGGTTTATAGATAGGGAGAATGAGCTTAGACAGTCAAAACCTCCAACCCCACAACCAGCTCAAAGACCACCGTTAGATCCGTGGACCAGATCACGGCTGAGCAGGAGTTTTGCATCTCCTAAAGAAGCCAAAAGCTCTGAACCAGAGGATTAAATGTGTTTGTTAAGAAGGAATAAAAATAATTAGTAATCATTATTCTTGAGTTTGTAGCCACGTTTTGTGGCATTAGAATATTTGATTTTGTACGGAAGTTAAGTTGATTTTTGCAAAAAGTCTCATGAGTCTAGCTTTTTGCATTGTTCAGGAAGGTGGAACTGGATTCATTCTAAAGTATGATCATAAAATAGATTTCAAATTTTGAATCCTTTTCTTTCTGCTGGTTTGATAAAATTGAAGAAAACTTTGAATTGTTTCTTTTTACCAAATTCTAAAAACGCACCAAGGCGGCATAAGGTGCCTCTCATCGGGCGCATTATAAAATTTGATCCGTCATATGGGATATATAATTATAAATTTAATTGTAATATTTTTGTTTTTTTTTGTAAACTTAACATATGAATATAATGTAAGAGTTGTGTTCAGGGAAGTCTCATATTATTATAAAGTCCTAAGGAACAATCCATAACCATCAGATCAAACTTAATCAATGATCAAGATCAATCCATAAATTACACATGGAGGGGTATTATCGTCCAAAAAAACACCAGACCTTCTTCCTACCTTCTTCCTTCTTCAATGGAGCTTACGCTCAAACTGCTTTTTCCTTCTTCCTTCTTCAATGGCGATTTCCGACGATCTCTAAGCCACAAATCACAAACAATCGGTCGCAAACGGCAGATCTAAATCTCAAACATTGAATCAAGTGTAGAAATCGAATCAGCAACTTCGAATCACGTTTTTTCTCGAATTCGAGCCCTAACTAAAATTGCGATTGAACAAAATCGTTGTAATCAAACGCAGATCTGAATCTCGAAATCAATATATCTGATGTTATCAATGAATCTGCATCCAGAATATGTCAATAGCAATGAACACAAAGAAAAAAATCGATGATTCAGGTAAAAAAATTACAATTCAAGTTTATTAGATAACAAAATCACAAGTGATTCACTAACGAATCGCATGTGATTGTAAGCTTTGCGTTAATTCACTGTGCTCAGTTGAGAACACTAAGCGAATCACATGTGATTTCTTTTCGTAAAATAGGGGAGTTTATAGATTACAAATCACAAGTGATTCGCTTTACAAATCACATGTGATTGTGTGCTATGCATTAGTTGACTGCTTCATGTGAGGTTGCTTAGCGAATCACATGTGATTTATTTGCTTAAAATCAGGGGAGGTTGTTAAGTAATAAATCACAGGTGATTCGCTTTACAAATCACATGTGATTGTGTGCTATGCATTAGTTGACTGTTTCATGTGAGGTTGTTAAGCGAATCACATGTGATTTCTTTGCTTAAAACAGGGGAGGTTGTTAAGAAACAAATCACAAGTGATTCGGTTTACAAATCACATGTGATTGTTTACTTTACGTTAGTTGACTGCTTCATGTGAGGTTGCTTAGCGAATCACATGTGATTTCTTTGCTTAAAAACAAGGGAGGTTGTTAAGAAACAAATCACATGTGATTCGCTTCTACGATCACATGTGATTGTAAGTTGTGCTTTGTTTGAATGCTATCGGATGAGATTAATAAGCGAAACACATGTGATTTTTTGAAGAAAAAAAATAGGGGAGTTTATTACATGACAAAATCACATGCGATTCGCTTCTACAATCACATGTCATTGTAAGCTGTGCTTTGTTTGATTGCGATCGGGTGAGATTCATAAGCGAATCACATATGATTTTTTTTTGCGTAAAACATGAGAGTTTACTAGATAAAAATCACAAGTGATTCCCCAACGAATCACATGTGACTGTAAGCTTTGCGTTACTTGACTGCGCTCAGGTACGATTGATAAGCGAATCACATGTGATTTTTTGAAATAAAAAACAACGGAGTTTATTACATAACCAAGAGATTTGATTCTTACTTGCTACTACTTCTACTTTTGCTAGTTGCTTCAAAAGTGGAGAGAAAAAGATGGTGTTCCCTGGAAGTTTTTGAATTGAAAAGAGAGAATGGAAAGAGGAATGGTTAACTTGAAAGTTTTTTAAGTCCTTAACTATTTAGTTAGAAATGGTTTGGATACTTATGAGCTATTGTGGGTATCTATGTAGACTTGGAAGGAGAATGGAAGCAAAAGAGAAAATATGGTGGAGTAGGTGCAGGCGCCTTACACACACAAAAGAAGGAAAAGACAAGTCCTAAAAGTTGACTTTCTTTTGAGTATATCAATATGTACTTTTGAAAGGAAAAAAAAAGTTAAATTAATGGTGGTTTGGGGTTTCAAGGTAGACAAAAGTAAAGATGTGATGGTGGAGTGTTTGTCTGTAGAAATTCTAAGAGAGAAGGGGACACAAAATGTGCTTTTCAGATATGTACTTTTGAAAGGAAAAAAAAAGTTAAATTAATTGTTGTTTGGGGTTTCAAGGTAGACAAAAGTAAAAGATGTGATGGTGGAGTGCTTGTCTGTAGAAATTCTAAGAGAGAAGGGGACATTGTTTTTGGGGTTTGAAGAATTGCAATATAGATGAAATCCCTAAGCTATTAATACATCATGAGACGTTGGAAAAGAGACATAACAACACCATAGTTGATACTTTTTACTTGTTTAACAATAGCTAAAATAATTTCTTACACACTGAAAACATGTTATATTTGAATAAAATCTGTTTTGCTTGTATGTAATGGTATTTCACATCTTCATATACAAAAGCATCACATGTGATTAGATAGGAATGTAATATGTACACAAATCAAAAAACATGTGATCAAGAATAAAAAAACATGATAAAATTCACATGTTATTTGACGAAATCTTCACATGAGATCAAGAACAAGAATACAATCACATGTGGTTTTTCATATAACTGGATTTTCATAAAACATTGAATTTTATAAAACAGGGGAGTCTATTTACTTAAAACAAATCACATGTGATTGGAATAGAAAATCACATGTGATTAGATAAACCAATCACATGTGATTTTAATAAAGTATCTAAATTACATGTGTTTGTGAACAAAAACACATGTGTTTCTAAAAAAAATTACATGTTATTAATAAGAATATTTTTAGCAAATACATATTGTGAATAATATTCAGAAAGCAAAAGTATCCAAATAACATGTTAAAATACAAAATGATCAAATGGGTACAAAACAAAAAAGACATAATGTAATAATTGCATAACTGAAACTTTTTTTACATACTCCTTTTAGGAGCTGTGGGTTAAACTTCAAATATAGTTTGTTTTGTTGATATATTATATGTCTTTTATTTCCTTTAGTTTTCTTGGTTTGTAGAAGTGGTAACTTGGATAATATACCAAGATCATCATCAGCACCTATAAAAAAACATATAAACACGCATATTTAATTATTGTGGATAAAACATATAACTTATGATAAATAATTACAATGCGAAATGGTTAAGCACAAAGAAACATATTATTACTTCAAACATGACAATAACATAACAAAACATTCTTAGAATCACATGTGATTAAATACAAATAAAATGGAGGATTTATAACTAAATAGACATCCAGTCACATATGATTAACTATTAACAAACATCTGATCTAAAACTAAATAGATATTCAATCACATATGATTAACTATAACATATATGTGGTTTAAACTAAACAGATACATAGTCACATGTGATTAACTAAAAAACATATGATTTAAAGCTAAACAAATGTACAATCACATGAAAATTTAAAACTAAAAAGATACCAAATCGCATGTGATTAAATGAACAATCACATGCGGTTTTTTCTTTTTTTAATAAACAGAGGTTTTAAAAAAAACAGGGGGACTTATCTACATAACAATCACATGTGATTGTACTAAAATCATAATACTACAGATACACAGTCAAATGTGATTAACTAGAAACATATGATTTAAAACTAAACAAATGTACAATCACATGTGATTTAAAACAAAAAAGATAGCAAATCACATGTGATTTGATGAACAATCACATGCGTTTTTTTGACAAAAAACAGAGGTTTTCAAAAAACAGAGGGACCTATCTACATAACAATCACATGTGATTGTATTAAAATCACAATACTAAAAACATAAGAACTGAAAATAACTAAAATAACATTACGAATCACATGTGATTCACTATTAAAAATAATAAATCATGTGAACATAGTAAAATCACATGTGATTTACAACTAAAAAACACTAGAAAGCTGAAAATCTATAATAAAATCCGTAAAATGACATGTGATTTAAAAACAGAGTAAACAAAAAAATAATAAACGGCAAATAACATGTGAATACAATAAAATCACATGTGATATATAACTAAAAAACACTCAAAAGCTGAAATTTATAATAAAAACAGTAAAATCACATGTGATTTACAATTAAAAAACACTAGAAATCTAAAATCTATAATAAAAACAGTAAAATCACATGTGATTTACAACTAAAACACAAATAATAACTTCAAAATCACATGTGATTTAAAACAAAATTACAAGCACATATGTTTAAACACAAAAAAAAGATGATTTAAAACGAAATAGACTTAGAATCACATGTGATTAACTAAAAACATTTGTTTTAAAATGAAACAGATCTAAATCACATGTGATTAACTAATAAGAAACATCTGATATAAAATTAAACAAATATAAAATCACAGATGATTAACTAAAATAAATACGTGGTTTAAAATTAAATAGATGCACAATCATATGTGATTCTACACAAATCGCATAACTACAAACGACTTAAAATAAATAACAATAACATGTGATTTGAAAAACAACGAAACATATTTACTACGAATCACATGTGAACATACAACGAATCACATATGTTTTACTAAAACAGTGGTTTTCATAATACAGAGAAGCATATTTACTTCGAATTACATGTGAACACGGTATGAAACACATGTGATTTACTAATAAAAAACACTATAAAGCTGAAAGCACTTAAAAATTACTTGTAAACTATGAATCACATGTGATTTACTAAAAAAAATACAGAGCAGCAAATCAAAAAGCAACAAATCAAAAAACAACATATGAAATCGACCAATTATCAAATACAAACCCTAGAAAAATTCGAAATATAAAAAAAATAAGTAAATGAACAACTATTTTTGCATAAACAATAAAAAAGCTAATATTAACAACAAATACATTATCAAACTTACAGAGATTTTCATCAATTGAGTTATTCGAAGAAAAAGATGTAGATTCCGCCATTGAAAGTAGATACAGAGAAATATAGAAGAAATACGATGTTGAACGAGTGAAGAACACACGATTTTAGCGAAAATCCTGTAGAAATCACCGAAATCTAGAGAAAATTTTGAGGGTTTTTGATTGTGTAAGGTGTGAGAGAGAAAGAGTGTGGAGGAAGGAACAAGAGAGAGAGAGAGTGGGAACAATGATGGATAATTGGGAAGGTCGTTTCAAGGTTACAAGCCATCTGACGAAAATACCCCTACCCGCATAAAGCCATTCAAAATAGGATACAATCTGGACCATTGATTAAGCTTGATCTAAGGGCCTAAAAGTGTTCCTTGAGACTTTAAAAAATATGTAGACCTCCTTGAATAATTCACTATAAATGTAAATCAATATCTCTAAAATTAATTATATTAAAAAATGTATCAACATATCATAGCAATAAACACTATCGCTCCCACTCGATGTCATTAGGTTTCTGATTCAGTTTTGAGTATATTTGCAGTTTAATATCCCAAATCTTGGTGTTGGCACTCTCGATTCGCTTTTAGCCCTGAGCGATGACTTAGTCAAGGTTAACATTTTGATAATTCGTGAATTTTATGCCCTAATTTCGTATTTCATCCAGAACTGGTAGAGTTGTGCATTTTTATGATTGTGTGTTAAATAGTGCAGTCGAATACCTTCATAGAATCATGTTCTCGGCGTCAGATTGAAGATATGGAGAAGGTTTCTGGAACTCTTAGTAGTTCATTGACTGTTGATGGTGTTCCAGTCGATTCGTATCTCACGAAGTAATCATTATTTGATTAATTTACGTGATTTTTTCTTCTAATTGAAGATTGCATTTTGATTGTGTGAATTTGTGATTGTGTGTGGGATGAGGCTAAGTATCCAACCATGTCTCCACTTAAAGAGATTGTAGATGGTATTCATGTTCAAGTATCTAAGATAGATGATGATCTTAAGGTATCTAATTGTGTTAGCTTTTGTTATTATAAGCTTAATCAAAATCACCTTATGTTAAATATCTCAAATTAGTGATCTATATTGTGTTAGATTTTGTTATTATAAGCTTAAGCAAAAGCACCTTATTTGTTTAATTTTGTAGCTTAGCTGTTCGTGATCTGTCCAATTTAGTGACACCAGAGGATCTTGTCACCTCAGAACATTTGGTCACACTCATTGCTCTTGTCCCCAAATATTCACAGAAAGATTGGTTGTCAAGTTATGAAACACTGACAACATATGTGGTAAGTAAAACCACTATTCTTTTTGTGTGTGTGTGTGTGTGTGTAAAATACAAAAAACAGAACAAATTTTCATAATTGAGTAAGAATTTGAGGCAATTTTAGGGTTTGATTGAACTAATTGTTTTAGGTCCCCAGATCATCCAAGAACCTATATGAGGACAATGAGTATGCTATCTATAATGTCACATTATTCAACCGTGATGCTGACCATTTTCGAACCAAGGCACCCGAAAGAGGTTTTCAAGTGAGTTTTTTTTTATAAAGAATAGTTAATCGAAAAGAAAATTCTAAAACATTTAATTTTTGTTTATTAATTTCTGATTGTGGTTGTTCAGATTCGCGATTTTGAATATAATTCAGAAACGCAAGAGAGCCGAAAGCAGGAGGTTGAAAAACTAATGCAAGACCAGGAATCCATGAGAAACTCTCCTTTGAGTTGGTGTTATACTAGTTATGGGGAGGTACTATGATTTACTAAAATTCCTACCATTTTTTATTATTTATGATTGGGTCAAATTAATTGACAAATTTCACGGATGGTCCCTGTAGTTTACCACTTATTACATGTGCAGTCCTTTATCTTCGTTTTATTACAAAAAGCCAAAAAGGGCAGTTTGGTCATTTAAAAAAGTTTAACGGCGTTAGGGACCACTAGTGCAACAAACTACATACACCATGGATGTCTAGTGTAATAAACAAACTTATAGGATCTGGACCGAGGTTGTAATAGGTGACAAACCACAGGGACCTTCCATGTAATTTACTCAAAGAAATGTGTCAAATGGGCTGATTACATAGTTACATGGGAACGGGAACGCTCCGGTACACGAAACGAAAACGGGAACGAGGATCACTAATCTTTAAAATTCGGTACGAGGGGGGGTAGTCTTCTCCGGAAGACCGGAACGCTATTTCGGTACGCGGAACGTTGTACTATGTAATGTGGTACGATGTAACATGTATGACTAAAAAATATAAATATGAATTAATTAACTAATACTTTATTAATACTTCAAAAATCAAAAGTTCAATACAATAACTTCAAAAATCAAAAGTTCAAAATCAACGTTGACTGATTTTGACTTTATTCACGTGATTTGGTTACTCAAAATCAACGATTTTCCTTTTAAAATTGATTTGGTTCTGAAATTTAAAATCGGTGTATCTAAATATCCAGATTCCATTACCGATTGACCTTCCAAAATTGAGTCTGATACGCTTTTGCTTCTAAATCGATGTATCATATCGATTGAAATCGCGTTCCCAAATACGCAGGGTTCGAAATCTGTGTTCTATCAGGAACGCCACAAAGACTAATTGGATCGCGTATCGAGTAGCGATCGGAACGCAAGTGTACCCGTTTCTGGTACGTAAAATCAGGAACGTGGTTCGTGGGAGGTTGACGTTCCTGTGTAACTATGGCTGATTAGGTCAAAAGTCCCCCAAATTGTTATTTTTTAATGCATAAAACCTCCTAAACCAATCAGTACAAATTTATCAGTTTTAAGTTGTTCACTTTTTTTTTATGTATTTTACAAATCTGAAATTTCTACGAGTAACTGACTTTTATCGAACTGCAGGTTTTCACTTCCTGGATGCACTTTTGTGCTGTACGGTTATTTGCTGAGAGCATTTTAAGATATGGCTTGCCACCTTCTTTTGTGGTACTTAAATTAAACATTTTCTTACCACTTGAGATTTCAATTTAACCCATTTAAATACTACTGTATATTATTACTATAATAATCTTATAAAGTTAATAAAACTAAATTCACGACCCGTTCAAATTACTTCCTGGAGTAACTAACGGGCTGAAAGCTCCACCTATATTCAAACTAAATTCACGACCCGTTCAGTTTGGGTACCATTTTCTATTTTTGTATCACAAATTAATTGTATTATAATGTTAGTATAATTTAAATAATTAATTTCAGTCTGTTGTGCTGTCACCATCTGTGAAAAAAGTACGTTCAATCCTAGAAACCATCTCCAACACTTCCAACAGGCAAGTTCTTCTATATTCCTTCAAAATTATTAATTGAATTTAAAAAAATAAATAAATCGTTTCAACAAGAAAGTGACAAAAACTGAAATTTGCATGTGGGCCGTTGGGTATCCATTCCATTAGGACCATTTTTGCAAAAACAAATTCTGTTATGGCTACAATTTCAGGATATGGGTGTTTGTGTTGAAACATTAAAACCTCTGAATGTTATCGATTCCAACAGTCACCATTAACATTACATTACCCATACCCTCCCCCACCCTACCCAAATAACATTTGTTTGTATTCAACGAATAACCGTTTTTTTTTTAATTTATTTATTTATAAATATATGGTTATGTTGATGCAGCGGGTTCTGGAAAACAGAAGATGATGGAGGAATGGGCAGCTTGGGTGGTGATGCAGACACTCATCCTTATGTCTCATTCACCTTTCATCTTATATGACCTCAGCCTAACTGAATTTTCTCTCTTAAAATCTAATAATTATTAAAGTTAACCCAAGTACTGTTAAAAGGAAAATAAAATTAAAACTGAACACTTACCGATGAATTTTCTTCCGACAGATCAAAAGTCTCTGTCGGAAAGTTCTCGGAAATCCAACAGATATAATAACACACTTATTGCAACGGATTTCCGACACAAACATTCTCATCGAAAATCCGTTGAAATTATTAAACAATATTCAATCGGTATATAGTGTCAGAAAATTTACCAATGGAAACTTATGTTGGAAAAGAATATTCTTTTTTCTCAACATCAGATTGGGTTAAAAATCAGCTTAGGATTAATAGTTACTTTATAGTCTTTAATATAATTTGTGACTGAAAAAAAGTAGTAGCTCCACTACGAAAACTAGAAGTGCTACAACTAGAAAGATGATTTACACATAATGAAAATAGGAACTTGATCATGATACCAAAAACATTTACACTTTCTACGAGATGGTTACATTTCACTTTTATTATCAAACATAATATAAAATATATAATACACAAATATTAAGATGAGAGAGATGTTATATGTATATACGTACTATATACGTACACATACACATATATGCCCTATTCCTTTAACGTCTTCATCTTCGTCCTCATCTTCAATTTGATTAACTTTCTGTTCATGCATGTCGTACGAGTAAATTCGCACTCTAAAACAATTAACAAGAAGTCTAGTTAGCCTTTAATTTAATTTGCATTCTAGCGACGACATGTTGTCACCATAGGGATTTTTTAGAGACGAATCATGTCGTCGCCATAAGATTTTGTGGCCACAGATTCAAATTCTTGTAGCGTACGTGTGTGTTAATTTTATTTATTTTTGGACGGCAGCAAAAAGATATATTAAAACATTTAGCAAGAAGCTACCTAGATTGAAAAATTACAAGAGAATTAGTCAATGTTAGGATTACAATACCGCTCTAACCAATTTTTGGGAACACTTGTTAATTAGCTAGTGTGTGTCATCATGTGCATATATGTATATATGTTTGAATATGTAAGCCGATGCTAATTTTTCCATGCATGCATGATGCATCCATATGTATGTATGTATGCATGCATGCATGTGTTATTTAATAAACTAGCTTGGTACCTCAATTTTTGTCAGGATCGATTAACTATGAATTAGTTAATAAACACCTTTAGATCTAATTGATAATAGAAGTTACAGCGGATTAACACTATATCAATATGATTAAGAACAATGAATCTGTAAGAATAATATGCAATAATATTAAGAACACAGTTTCACAAAAAGTTTCAATGTATATTATTGATTAACAATACACACATACGTTTACAATTCGTAAGGAACTATTTATAATAGTCCTTGAAGCCTAACTATTTACCCTAGTTATTCTAGGACTTGATTTACATCGAATTATAAAAGATATACATTGAATAACATTCTATAACTAACTCTGCGAAGATCTCGGACTTGATTTGCTTCATAAACGCGTACCAGTAGTAACTGCAATCACCAGTAGTAAATATGCATTGTCAGTAGTAACTCTGGTAATCAGTAGTAAGTCCAAAACCAACGTCAGTAGTAACTACTAATGATCAGTAGTATCTTCAATATGTGCATGATCAGTAGTAACTTAGTTATAGACTTCACCAGTATCAACTCATCAGTAACAAGTGTTTCTGCCCCATCAGTAGTAATCATAGTATTTATCAGTAGTAACCATGATCAGTACTAACTGCAGCATCAGTAATAAGTTGAACTGTGATTTGTTCCAACAATCTCCCCCTAAACTTGTTAATTCTTTTTGAATTACTCAAGTTTCTTTTGTTCTTCTTCTTCCTTCTTTCTCTTCTCTAGAGTTCTTTGATTCTGTTGCTTTCTTTGTTCAATGATGTATTTGTTGTTTTTCTTTGTAAAATAATTCAATTTATTTTGGAACATTACAGCATCATATGGTTTCATCATAGTGTTTGTGAATATCTGATACATGACCTTCTCAGAATGTGGATATTCTTTTTCATACAAGTATAGCTCACATCTTTTGCTTGATCTTTCAAAGAAGTACATATTTGCAGTTGGGAGTACATTCCAAGCATATACATTTTCTGGATTTGTAAATAGTTCTGGGTAGTTATCTGGATAAAATGCAGCATCAATCATTCTTGTTAAATATCCAGCACCAGATTCTTTCCATGATTTCTTTGTCATCCTTGGTTTTCCAATGATCAGAAGTTTGATTACATCACTTCTTGAACAGGATCTAATCAATGGTAACCATCCAGTAAATCTTTGAACAGCTTTGTCTTCCCTTATAATTTCTATTACATTATTAGGCATAACTCTCCAATTGATGATTGGATTGTTTTGAATGGGAGCAACTGGAACTTCAAGAACAGGAATAATTTGTTCTGTTTTTTACTTCTTTTGAGCACTCTGTTCTTGAGTAAGAGCCTTTTTTTCTTTGTTTGGGGAGTTGAGGATTCACCAGTAGTTGATATACTACCAGTTTGAATTGACTTTGGATTTATTGGGATTAAAGCTTTTGATTTCTTTTCTTCTTCAGCTTCTTGTTCAGCCAAATCTTTCTTCTTGGCAGTACAATATTTCTCTACAATTGTGATCATTTTCATTCTGCCAAAGGACTTTGCACTGTGCCCTTTTGATTTTAGAAATTCAATCATATTTGTCTTCTGTTCAAACACATCATCTGTTAATTCACTTTTTGTTCTTTTACATTCAGATACCAGATCTTCAAGACATTTTAGATGTTCTTCTTCAACTTTTCTAAGTCTTTTAAATTCTGCTTTTTGAGCTTCTAACTGCATATCTGTTATTTGAACAGGTACTTCAGCTTCTTGAGATTTTTGAGTTGTTGACCTTTCATTTTTAGCTTTCTTTTTCTTTTCTTCAAGAGCTTGATACATAGCTACTTTCTCTAAGTATCTCTTATGTTTCACCTTCCATCTTGATTGTTTATCAGCTCTGACAAGATTGATTTTGTTCACCATGTAGTGACCTAGTGCTCTGTTAGGGTAATCTTCATCATAAATTTCTTTTCCCTTTCCAATACAAGCTGAAGGTGGAGGTGGAATATATTTCATATCAGGAATACCTCTGATTATTATTGATGGAGAGAACAATCTAAGTTCATTCTCTGAAAGAATCTTTGGATGTTGAGGAAGTGTGCATTCATCAACTTCAAACCAGTTCACATTATCATCAATGTCAGGTATGATAAGTGGTTGATCAGGTGTTGGTGGTTTGGTGATGGCTTCAAAACGTTCCCTTTCAATTAACTCTGGGATCTCTAGTTCTTCCTCTTCAGTAGTAACCAAGGTAGTTACTACTTTTGTGGCTTCAGGAGTTACTACTGATAGGGCATCAGTAGTGTTTGGTGTAGTTGTTTCCTCTTCTTGATTTACTACTGCTATAATATCAGTAGTAGGAATTACTACTGATTCTTCTTGTTGAGCTTGTTCTTCCATAGGAGCAGTAGTAGCCTCATCATCAATATTCATTGTTTCTGGTCCTTCATCATTAACCTGACCTTCATCAACCTTTGTTTCTTTGAGATTGAGGAGAGAAGTTGCTGCTGCTGCAATGGATTCATCTATCATAATTTGAATGTTGTCCTTCTCCCCCTTAGTGAGCTCAACTGGTGGAGCATCACTATTATCAACCTTCTTTTTCAACTTTCTAATGATTCTTGTTTGTTGAAGAAGCATGTGCTCATACATTCTCATTCTCTTGTTGATTGTATTAATATGCTTCTTCATGACTGACATGGTCTTTCCTTGATTTGTTAAACATTTCAGACAATCTTGTACAGTGGTTTCAAGGTTTTCCATCCTATCCGTCAATTGGTTTTGTTTAATACCGCCCTCACTCCATCTAGCAAGATCATCGGGCTCACTAATAGGTACATTGGCTTTAAGGTTTTCCATCATTTCCGTCAATTCAATAGTTACAGTTCTACCCTCATCACTTCTTGGTGATGAAATGGGTTGTTTGGACACTCTCTTCTTCCTAGAAGAAGCAGTAGTGCCCCCCTTGTGGTTTCTTGGCACCGGGGTCCTCTTATTAATTCCTCAAAAGAGTCATCACTTAGAGTTGCCGAGGTCTGGGTCCTATTGATGTTCTCACTGTCCTGTGCACCCACATTTGGGGCATCAGTAGTGAGAGCCCTTTCCTCATGTCCTCTCTCCTCCTTGGAGGACAACTCTTGGAGCCTGGGGTTTGACTCAATTTGTCCCCTGGTGTCCTTTAAGGAAGCTTTCTTCCTTTTATAAATGGTGGATATGTTTTGGGTTACATTTGGTAGGTCTTCCACAGAGTGAAGAGTAGCACTCTGAGGATTTAATTCATGTTCCTGGGACACATTCAGAACATCTAGATGGGTGGTTGATTGAGTGACTATTTGGGGTTGTGTTTGGGCTGCATTTGGGGGTGATGGAGTGGGTTGAGGTTCAATTGGGGTTGTATCTTTGATTGAACCCTCTCCAAGATGTTGTTGATCTTTGATCATGTTAGGAAACAGAGGGGTTTCCTTGCCCGAAAATTTAAATTGTTTTCTCATGTTAGAGAAAACTTTCTTGTTCAGCTCAGGAGTTATAAAAATATTTTTTGGAGTTGACAAGTTTTGTAATTCACAGTTTAAAATATGTTGAAGAAATCTGGGATACATTAAAAATTTTGAAGCACTCAGATTTCCCAACATACCTTCAAAAATCATATTTGAAAAATTAAATACTTGATCTGTGCATAAACAAACAACAGCAGATGCTATTGATTTGTTAAACTCATTCCAGGTACTTCTTTTGGGAGAAATACAATGTTGAATGTTGTGTACAAGAAATTTCCATTGTGGGGAGAGAAGACCCTTTTGAAAAGTGACAATGTCAAGTCTTCCCTCATATCCCATTTTATTTAAAATTTCAACAATGTGTTCCTTAGGAAGAGAAAACATACCTTCATCGTCATGTAGTTGCAGATGGTGTCGGATGGATTGTTCAGTTATAGTGATAGTTTTGCCATCCACGGTTGATTTGATCATTGACATAGTTGACCCTTCAGTTCGTTTAGCATTGGTCCAGAAGTCAACCAAGTGTTGTTGATATGCTTTCGGATTTACAGTTAATGCAAACTTTATGTATGAGTTCTTCAAAAAATTTACGATTGGATGAAAATCTTTTGTTCCGTCTGGATTCTTTAGGAATGCACACATGTTGTGAAACTCTGAGTATTTGAGAGTTGTTTGAACATCAAGAGATTGTAGAGTTGCCATTGTTGTCGATGTTATGATGTTTGATCGTTTGATTTGAGATAATAAGTATGAATTTTGTTACTGGTGCAGGGTTTATGATCGTGAGTTAGGGTTTATCGAGAGGATTTTAGCGAATCGATGGAAGGATAATGCTAAATTAATCGACTTCAGCTATTTATATCTTACGATTTGATCTGCAAAACGACTAAATTGCCCTTCGAATCATAACACAATGGTTATTTTCATGGGGGTTAGGTTGGTAATTTGATAGTTTAAAGACCAGTAGTAAATTAGATGCCAGTAAGAAAACGTCAGTAGTATCTAAGAACGTCAGTAGTAACTAAGGATTTTGACATCAGTAGAGACTGTAGACATCAGTAGTAACTAATGAAATTTTAATACTGACCGAATTTACCAACCCTAGGAGTAGTAACCACCAACTTTAGAGACCAGTAGTATATGTGAGTACAATCGTTTACCAGTAGT
Source organism: Calendula officinalis (assembly GCA_963853835.1). Lineage (NCBI taxonomy): Eukaryota > Viridiplantae > Streptophyta > Magnoliopsida > Asterales > Asteraceae > Calendula > Calendula officinalis. The sequence continues at coordinate 37,793,833 of OY970828.1, forward strand.
AATGACTTACCAGCAGTAAAACACTTAAACAAATAAATAACTTTTTACAAAAAAAACTTTACACATGATTTTGAGTGAGAGATTAATTTATCAAAATCATTCCAATACTGCTAACCAAGAAGCTGAATCTTCCTACATCAAATGCTTTTGTAAAAAGATCTGCTAATTGATTATCAGTATGAATTTTAACTACTTTGATTAACTTCTTTTCATTGCAGTCTCTTATAAAGTGAAATCTTATTTCAATGTGTTTAGTTTTAGAGTGTTTTACTGGATTGTTCACAATACTGATAGCACTTTGATTATCAATAAAAATGGGAGTTTTAAGGATAGAGATACCAAAGTCTAGCAGTTGGTTTTGAATCCAAAGTACTTGAGCACAACAAGCAGATGCAGCTACATACTCTGCTTCAGCAGTTGATGTTGATACATTTGTTTGTTTCTTGCATTGCCATGACACCAGTCTTGATCCAAAGAATTGACATCCACCAGTAGTGGACTTTCTATCTTGACATTCACCTCCATAGTCACTATCTGTGTAGGCAATGAGTTCAAAGGGTGAATCATGTGGATACCATAGACCAAGTGATGGTTTGCCTTTCAAGTATCTGATTATTCTTTTGACAGCCTGCAAGTGTAGTTCTTTAGGTCTTGCTTGATATCTTGCACACACACAAACACTATACATAATGTTAGGTCTTGATGCAGTTAAGTACATCAAAGAGCCTATCATTGATCTATATAAGTGTTCATCTACATCCTCCCCCTCAGCATCAGGATGTAGGTGTTTGTGTGTTTCCATTGGTGTACTTGCACTCTTGCAGTCTTTCATATCAAACTTCTCCAAGATGTCTTTAACATATTTTGATTGGTTTATCAAAATACCATCTGTTCTTTGATTGACTTGGAGTCCAAGGAAGAAGTTCATTGGACCCATGGAGCTCATCTTGAATTTGATTTGCATGAGATTTTCAAACTCTTTACATAATGAATCATTTGTTGATCCAAAAATGATATCATCTACATCGATTTGCACCAGTAGTATATCATTTTTGACCTTTCTTGTAAACAGAGTTTTGTCAATTGCTCCTCTTTTGAAATCATTCTTCAGTAAGTATGATGACAGTGTATCATACCATGCTCTTGGTGCCTGATGTAGGCCATATAGAGCTTTATCTAGTTTGAATACATAGTCACCATGTTTTGGATCTTCAAATCCTGGAGGTTGGCATACATATACTTCTTCTTCAATTTTCCCATATAGGAAAGCACTCTTTACATCCATTTGATAGACTTTAAACTTCTTGTATGAAGCATATGCTAAGAATATCCTAATTGCTTCAATTCTAGCAACAGGGGCATATACTTCATCATAGTCTATTCCTTCTTCTTGAGTGTATCCTTGGGCTACAAGTCTGGCTTTGTTCTTGATCACTATACCTCTTTCATCTTTCTTGTTTCTAAAGATCCACCTTGTTCCAATGGCTCTTTTTCCTTTGGGTAGAGGTACAAGTGTCCAAACAGCTTGTAATTTGAATTGAAGGAGTTCTTCTTGCATTGCCTCAATCCAGTTTGAGTCCTTCATTGCTTGTTGAATCTTCTTTGGTTCATCCTGAGACAGAAAACATTCAAACATACATTCATTAGCAATTAAACTTATGTTACACATGTTAGCAGTTAGACTCTTGTGTAATTTGCTTCTTGTCTGCATGCTTGAGTTCACATCACTAAGGACTTGATCCAAAGGATGATTCTTTTCAGTTCTGGTGCCATGAACTTTATCAACACATAGTTGGTTTTCAAGATTGGACTCATTTGTCTCAGGAGATTGTTCCTCTTGAGGTTCTTCATTGTCATTGATGTTTGGTTCATCATTATTTGCTGGTTCATAGTTACTACTGGGATCAGTAGTATTTAAGTTGTTACTGAGATCAGTAGTATTTGAGTTACTACTGTCCTCATTGTCTGATTCACTACTGCTTCCAGAATTTGAGTTATTACTGTCCTCAGTATTGACTGTGGGAACAGTATCAAGTACTATGTATCTCATCTCTTCTTGACCAGTATTAAAGGATGATGTGCCTTCCTTTTGAGAATGACAATTTGAATCACCTGCATTTAAGTCCATGTTAGTGTTAAATGATTTGGTTAGATTGTCTATGTTAAATAGCCAATCTGGACCATTTCCTTGTTCATTGGGAATATTCTCATTAAAGGATACATTGATGCTTTCTTCAATAATCCTTAATCTTTTGTTGAACACTCTGTATGATTTGCTTTGAGTAGAGTATCCCACAAAGATTCCATCATCAGCTTTGCAGTCAAACTTACCAATTTGTTCTCTTGTAATCAAAATAGTACAAGGACAACCAAATGATTTTAAAAACTTATGGAAGGTTTTCTTTTGTTAAAAAGTTCATATGGTGTTTTATGATGTGGCTTAACTATTAATACTCTGTTTTGTACATAACAGGCAGTATTAACAGCTTCAGCCCAAAAAGTAATTGGTAATTTTGAGTCTGCTAACATTGATCTTGCTGCTTCAATGATGGTTCTATTTCTTCTTTCAGCTACACCATTTTGTTGAGGAGTTCTAGGTGAGCTGTATTGCCTGTCAATACCTTTAAGATCACAAAACTTAATTAAGTTAGCATTTTTAAATTCTGTGCCATTATCATATCTTATGGCTTTAACGTTTTGATCAGATGTGTTCTCCAGTTTAACAATTAAGTTCTTGATGAGTTCACGTGTTTCATCTTTTGTCCTGAGAAAGAAAACCCATGTATATCTGGAAAAGTCATCAGTAATAACAAGACAATATTGTTTCTTTCCAATACTCATTACATTTGTAGGTCCAAAAAGGTCCATATGTAAGAGTTGTAAAGGAACAGAAATAGAATTTACAATTTTGGACTTATGAGAAGACTTATGTTGTTTACCTTTTAGGCATGCAACACAGTGATGATCACACATGAACTGTTTTTGTGGTAATCCAATTACCAAATTCTTTCTTACTAAATTGTTCATATTTTTAAAGTTTGTGTGACACATCCTTCTATGCCAAAGTTCTGATTCAGTAGTGTTTGCCTTGGATATAAAACAGTTGATCTCATTTGAAGAAATGAGTTCTCCCCCTATATCCAGGCAATACACATTATTTCTCATTGGAGTTCTCAAAACTACATATTTTTCATCTAAAACAAAATCAGGAGAAAGAATGATGCACTCAATATCTGTGAAAAGAATTTTGTTCTTTTTATCACATACTTGAGACACACTGACAAGATTGTATTTTAGCTCAGCTACATAAAATACATCATCAAAAGTAATTTTACCATTAGTAACTGTACATTTGCCTATAATCTTACCTCCCTTTGGGTTCTCACCAAAGGCCACATATCCTCCATCAAATGAGTTGAAATCTTTAAGAATTTGCAGATTTCCAGTCATGTGCCTTGAGCATCCACTATCAATGTGCCATGTTCTACCTTCTTCAGGGATCTGAATGCTCTGCACAAGTAAGTAAAGGATTAGTTAAGTTTGGGAACCCAAGCTTTATATGTCTTGGGTTCATCCTTTGAGAAGTAAGATTTAGAAGATTTAATTTTAAACATTTTTGGTGCCCATACCTGTTTAGTACTGGTGTTTTGTTTTACTACTGCCCTTTTGGATTTGTTACTGGTGTCTGACCTTGGTCTATACCCATTATATTTAGTTTTTGAATACTTTACTACTGATGGACCAGTAGTATTTGGGTATTTACCATATTTAGGATGACCAGTAGTATTTTTAACATGTGGTTTGGCAGCAGTAGTATTTTTAAAATTAGGATTTTTACCAGTAGTGTTTTGGTACTGGTACCTAACAGCATTGTAATTAGGGTTAGGATCAGTACTAAACCTGTTAAAGTTTCTACTGGTGTTGGAAAAGTTAAAATATTGTTTATTTTGATTTGTTTTTCCATTATTTTTGAATAATTGCTGTTATTTGGGCTTCCAACTCTTTTATTTTGCACAAACCTTGGTGCATTTCTTCCAAATTTTGGTGTTTCAGATTTTTAAGATTTTATTTTATTTACTACTGATGGACCAGTAGTATCTTTTAACTTTTGTGTTTTTGCTTTTTCTTTAGAATTTTTAAATTCTTTGAACTCTTTACAGTTAATTGGATTGAAGTGACAATCCTTTGCTAAATGGTTTACTTTGTTGCAAATAACACATCTCAATTTCTTATCCTTAGCACCTTCAGGTTTTCTTTGATCTAAGAGTTGATTTTTATTTCTTTCATTTCCCCTTCTTAAAATTTTTGGTATATTTTCTGCATTATATTTAGGAGAGTCATCTTGACTTTGTGCTGTGTGAAAGCTTGTATCATTTGAGTCGGTGGTTTGATCATCATCAGAAGAATCATTTGATTCAGATGTTTCATTATTAGATTCAGTTTGATTTTCAATTTTTAATTCATTTATGATTCTTTCTGAACTATCTTTAAGTGGAGGAATGAATTTATATGGAGGTGGTACAACATGATATCCCACTCCATGCACAACTTTTTCAGTGGTTTGATTACTTGTTAATTCATTGACAATTTGAGAGCTTCTTTCAAACTTTTTAATGGTTAATTTGTTTTGTTCTAATTCCATTTGAAATTCTTCTAGTTTGATCAAAGTTTCTTTTAATTTTAATTCAAGATGTTCTTTTTCATAAGTGGTTTGTAGCAATTCTTCTTTTATCTTTTGATCAGTTATTTTATAAATTTTAATTTGATTTTCAAGATCAGCTATACAACCATTATATTCAATTCTTCTATTTCTATTTAGAATCATCTCTTCAAGTGTTTCTTTATTAAGTTTTTCTAAATCTTTGTATGCTTTAATGCATTCAGGAGTGCAAGATTTAGAATGTACCTTAGCAGGAGAGTCAGTGAAAGCCATGAGAGCTTGATTCTGTGCATGTTCCTCTGCTTGAAAGCTCCAATCATATCCTTGTCCTTGTTGTGAAACAAGAGCAGTTGAGTTTGATCTTTTGTCTGGCTGAGGACATTCTTTAGCAAAGTGCCCAAGGTTGTTACAGTTGTAACATTTGACTTTAGTCTTGTCAAATCCAGCCTTGTCACCTTTGTTGTAGTTAAGATTTGTTCTACCAGTCCTCTTTAAGAACCTTTTGGTTCTTAGACTCAGCATGGCCATTTGCCACTTAAGATCCATCTCTTCAAGATCATCAGGATTCAATTATTCCAAATCATCACTAATTAGTGCAGTATGCACATGACTAGTGAAGAAGGATTCTCTTGCAGCATCTTCACAATCTGCAGCCTTTGCAGTTTCCTGACCTGTTCCTGTACTAGACACAAAAGCAGCATTGTTTGAAGATAAATTAGGAGTTTTAGAGCTTACCTCAGATTCAAACACTCTAAGCTCATTGTACAATTCATCTAGCTCCTTTTCTTCCAGGGCATCACCTTGTCTATATATGACTGTGTACATAGACCATTCTTCTCCAAAAGATCTGAGAAATTTTCTGTTGACATCATCATTGTCTGGTTTCACACCAACTTGATTCAATTCACCAATGAGTTTGTTGAATCTATCAAAGGTTTGAGATAGAGATTCATTCTTTTGGCCTTTGAAATTCTCAAAGTCCTGTTTTAGTACAGACTTCATGTTTCTTTTGGTGCTTTTGGTGCCAACGAATCTCTTTTCCAGTGCCTGCCACAATATCTTTGCATCATCATATTCAACAAAGAGATGTTGATAGTCATTAGGAATGGCCAGTAGAAGAGTGCTTAGAGCTTTGAGTTCGATTCCCCTGTCTTTCTTCTCCTTTTCACATTTGAGTTTGTCTGCTTCAGTTGCAGAACTTGTTGCTTGACCTTGAACGGTTTTATTTCCTTCAATAACAACTTCCCACATGGAATAATCAGTAATAAGCATGTATTGCTTAATACGATTCTTCCACATTCCAAAGTTATTTGGAGTGAGTATAGGGATTTTATTAGCTTGAGTGCTTTCATTGTTATCAGTCATGATTAACAATCTGTGTTTTTAAAGATTAAAACTTTTTGTTGTTCTTAAAATTCGTAGATCTAGAACCAATAAGCTCTGATACCACTTGTCAGGATCGATTAACTATGAATTAGTTAATAAACACCTTTAAATCTAATTGATAATAGAAGTTACAGTGGATTAACACTATATCAATATGATTAAGAACAATGAATCTGTAAGAACAATATGCAATAATATTAAGAACACAGTTTCACAAAAAGCTTCAATGTATATTATTGATTAACAATACACACGTACGTTTACAATTCGTAAGGAACTATTTATAACAGTCCTTGAAGCCTAACTATTTACCCTAGTTATTCTAGGACTTGATTTACATCGAATTATAAAAGATATACATTGAATAACATTCTATAACTAACTCTGCGAAGATCTCGGACTTGATTTGCTTCATAAACGCGTACCAGTAGTAACTGCAATCACCACTAGTAAATATGCATTGTCAGTAGTAACTCTGGTAATCAGTAGTAAGTCCAAAACCAACGTCAGTAGTAACTACTAATGCTCAGTAGTATCTTCAATATGTGCATGATCAGTAGTAACTTAGTTATAGACTTCACCAGTATCAACTCATCAGTAACAAGTGTTTCTGCTCCATCAGTAGTAATCATAGTTTTTATCAGTAGTAACCATGATCAGTACTAACTGCAGCATCAGTAATAAGTTGAACAGTGATTTGTTCCAACAATTTTGTAAGAGAGACTAATATAATGAATTGATGTTGCTGATGACAGAAAAAATATCGTCATCTTCTTGTCTTTGTGCTCTTAAATCCCACAGTATCTCTTCATTATTCTGAAAAATAAAATAGATAAGCATACAAATTTTAAATAATATCTACAATAAATATATATTTTATTTTTTTTGTTATTTTGTTTTCATGAGTCACAAACATACCTGGGAAATCATGCATGGCATCTGGCCCTCTTGTAATAAAAGCAGCTGCTGCTGGTAGGTGGCCATATTCTGCATATTATTATTTTCAAAACGATTTTTTCTATAATTAATCACGCTTTATTTAAATTGTATATCGAATTTAAATACGGAGTAATTAGTAACTAAATTAATAAATGTACGAATAATTAAAAAAAAATTAATACCTGATGATCAGGTTTGAACATTAATGCGTCAAAATCTTCTCCAAACTCAGACATGGGATCTACATAAGCAAGCTTCGAGGAAAGGATCTGAAAATATGATTTAATCCATTATTATTATATTAATTTATATGTAAATTATAAGTAGATAACATAATTAGGTAAAATTATTTAAAAATAACCTGAATTTCATTTTGTAGAGACTGGACATAGTTAATTACTTCTTCCAACATAAGTGCCTTTCCTGTTATCTGTTCAAATATAGGTGTAATATTAAACAATTATTATTTAATTACTTCAATTTATTAGTTGTTAGTTATACTACCTCTGTATCACAAATAAGTGGTACATTGTTAATTGCATATTTTTAATCAAAAGATTATAATAAGTATTAAATGGATTAAAGTGAATAATTAGTAGACAAAAGATTATAAGAGTACTCTTTTGAATAAAGTGATTTTAATAATTTAAAAAAAGATACAAGTAAGGAAAAAAAAGTAATTTCATTATATTAAAATAGATGGTAGAAGATGAGTTTTACTTCTTTTACTATAAATAAGATAAATTTTAAAATGCATCACTTATTTTAAAACTATCAAAACTGTAAAGTTTATCATTTATAAAGTTGATATGAAGATAGTACTTCAAATATAAAATGAATTAACATAATAATTACCTTATCACACCCTGGAACAATGGCTTGCAGGGCCTTCATTTTCTCGCTTATCTTTTGTCTTCTAACCTAAAATACAATTAAAAAAGAATGTATTCTTAGCTAATTATATACGAGATTATTAACTTATAAACGAAATCAGGATTTGGCCCAAAACGAAATCAGGATTTGGCCCAAAAAAAAAAAGTATTCTTGGCAACTTTTATAATCTATAATTGTACGTATAATACTTAAATTTATTACGGAGTAGTATTTTTCAATTTTTTGTGATACTTAAATTTATTAGTATTTTTCAAATTTTTGTAAACTCATAGACCGTTAAAATGCGTTTGCCCAAACAAAATCTACGTAATAATTGTTTTTCAAATATAATTCACCAACCACCTAAAAAATGAAGGAGGGTATTAATGGATATTCAACATGGAAGAATGAAGAAACATCGTACCCTTTCAGCAAGACTATGTCTATCAGTTGCTTCACCTCTCCTTGCTCTCACATGAATATACCCAATTTGCCCTTCTTCTTTAGAAACTCCCATTCTCTTCTTATTTTTTTATCATCATTGCTTTTGTTTTGCTTCCTCCTCATTCTACTAGTCTTTTTGGCCGTACCCTATATAATAAAAGCAATTTTTTTTTATTAATTATCACAAAAAAATAAATATAAAAGATATATTAGCTAGTTTTGTAGAGAAAAAGAAGATATATTAATGAAAGTTGGTAATTCATTAAACAAAACAAAGTTCTCTAAGTTTGAGAAAATACATGTATATATCTTGGAAATAAGTTTGTAATAACGTAAACATGAAGAATTTAAAAAAGAAAAAGTGTATCCTAATTTATATTGGTGTTTTGTGTTCACGATGTGAACATATTTAGAGTAGATTTATGAGTCGTTAAAAAAATTACAACGATGCATTATCACACTCCAACTCAAGAACTTTATACAGTATATGGTATCACAATGTAAATCGATTGACCGCTTAAAACAACTCAAAGTGGTTAGGCATTGATCGAGTTCAAACTCAACAATGAATTTTGCCAATAAATTAGCAAATGTATGTTTTTATAAGAGCAAATTAATCGTAATTATTTTCACTCTCGGATGTAACTTGAACTCACAACCACTCACTATAAATACCGTTGGGTTAAAGGCATATTGGTAATAATAGCAATGGTTGAGTTAGTTAAAAAAATAAATTAAAATGATTACATTAGATTGAGCAGAACTGAATGAAGAATTGGTTGTGGTCATCATCATTCCAAATTTGTGATCAGGAACCATTATAGACATTGAAGAATCTGAACTTTGTAAATTATTGCCATAATGAGCAGTCACTTCAATGGAAACATTAGGGATGACTTGATCATTGGGCTGGTGGAACTCGTCGGAGATCTCACTGGCGGCGGTGTTTGTGAAAGAAAGGCATTTATCAGAGAGAAATAGGTGGTGGTGGTCATTGTTGTGGTGGAATGGAGAAGCTTCCATGGGTTATTTACTTGTTTTGTGGTTGAATATGTATTGGGTAATTTAAGAAAGAAATGTGGGTCGATCGATGGCAATCTTGGAAGTTCTAGTATTTATAAGACAGTAGAGAGAGAGAATTGTTGAAATGGATAATTGGACAGGGCATGGCATACTTAGAAATTTACGGCCACTATTAGTTGCACCATAATTTTTTCGTTAACAATTCAATAACTAATTTCACAAACCAGAAACATACTAATTTACAAGCAAAATAATCCAAGAAAAGTTAATTAGTCTAATTTCATAAACTAGTTTCGAGCAAAACAATCAAAGAATTTAATTATGCAATTGACAGGCAATATACACTCTACGTACACCTATTAACAACACATGTGTTTTTATTTGGTTTGGATTGGGTATGGATGGGGCTTGGACTATTTGCCGATATTTGGAATTTTTAAGATTGATTTGGTTTATTAGATGAGTTTTTTAATTTGTTAGTACCTTCTTAACACCAAAAAATTACATTACGGAAAAAAAATAATTGAGTAGTGGCTCGTGCCACCGTAGGACATTCTTTGAGTCCACCCCTGGGAGAGGGTACGTAATGAAATCACTAGGTATGGTTGGTTATGTTAAAGTTATATTAAAGGTTTTCTGGGGCTTTAAGATGAATTAATATTCATGTTGAAATATGGCGGTATGATGTTAAAAGGTAATGTTAGGACCATTATTGTAATAATGTTTGGATCGTTATTGTAATAGTTTTGACCTTTAAGTCCGTTAGTTAACATTTTCCTTGTTAAGTGGTAGAAGTATATAAGGATGTATGTTTGACTTACAATGTAAGCTTTCCCACACTTAACTGAATTACAAGTCTGAAAGTTCCATCGTTCTCTCTCAATTACACACACTAACACCAAGAACACACACACAAATTCTTCAATATCACTCATATCTTCATGGATTAGCTTGATTCTAGCCTCATTCGATCTATCAATTGGTATCAGAGCAAAATCTCTCTGTGAGAAGATCCAAAATCGAGCTAAAATGATCAAGGTCTGAGAAATTTTGAAGAAAAGTTCGTTCGTTCATGAGAAATTTAATGTTGTAAAATTTTTGTTCAAATTGAAGATTTGATTATAGAATCATGTTTCTCCTTCAATTCTAAGCAGAATAGAACAAAAAATCGAACCATTCCATTAACTAATCACTTCAATTTGATGATTTTAGAGAAAAAGTGAAAAAGTTCAAAAGTTGCTGTAAATCGAAGAATCAAAGCTTTTGTGTTATGGATTGAAGAAATTGATCGGATCAAAGTGTTAGCAATTGGATTTCGAACGTCTAGCAAAAAGAATCACTGAAATCGATGAAAAATTAAGCAAAAACGGATCAAATTAGTGAAGACACGTAGGTTCGTTCGTCAGACTAGTTCGAGCTCAAGAACACCCGAACTTCATTGTTCGGCTCTCTGTAGTTCGGCCCGAAGTAGTTCTTCGGCCCAACAAGTTCGGCCCAATAATTCTGAACTTAAGCCCGAAGTGTACCAAGTTCGGCCTGAAGTAAGAAGTTCGGCCCAAACCCAAGTTCGGCATCTTCACCTTGTTCGACACCTAGTTCGATACTTCCAATTGTTCGATTCAATGTTCGGCACTCAACAAATCAAAATCGATTTTCATCTACAATCAACGATCTATCTAGTGGTATCTATCAATCACGACAACAATCAAGATAAATCAGATAAACAATTGAACAACAAAATCTGGATTGACAAACAGATTCACAAACAGGTCTTCGATTAAATGTTCGGCTTTTGTACATGTTCGATTGACTAACTCAAAATTCAATCGATCATCAATTTCTGCTTCTTGTTTCCTACTTGAAGATTCCGACATCAAAGAATTCACTATCTATCATCAATTCCAATCATCGGACATTCAATTCGAATCTCAATCGCCGACTCCCATTATTAAGTTCGGATTACAATCGATCTTGTTTCCAACCCAAACTGTGTTCGGAAATATCAATTGATACCACAAATTCCGATTACACTTGATCTTGTTCTGATCCAGATGATTCCGACTTGAATTGATCGCCATTCATCCGTCTTGTGTGTGCTTCCCGATACCCTTCCTAGTCCAAGTTGTTCTGTCAAAACGTGTATTCGTCTCAAACTGATTTAGACTTATCAGTTTTAAAAGCCCAATTGGTCTTGGCCCAACACTTGATAGTCCAACTTTTATTTGAGTCCAAATTTCGTTTAGCCCAAGTTTAAAACATAAGCCCAAATTAAAACTCAAACAATCGTTTACAAGTTTAAACTTTCGGACAAGGACTTGACAATTCCAATTTTTTTTTTTTACATAAGATGATTTCAAAATCTTAATTCATTTAGGTAAATTTCAAAATCTCAATATTTAAAAAAAAAATAAATAAATAAATTCTTTTGTGAATCAAGATTCTATCCATTAGTTTGACAAACAAAAACAATTTCATTACAACATTATTGAGATGAAAATATCACTCCATTGATATACTACCACATTTTTACACAAACCCGTTTGTTAGACTACAAAATCTTTACACAAAAACAAACAGTTACTTTTTTCAATAGTAGCTCAAATTGCCTTGTAAACCACCTTCATTATTTTTTTACAACTATTTTTTTTTTTTTGTGTGAGTCAAGAGGACCTACTAATTTCACAAACAATTTTTTTTTTCAAGAGAAACAACATTTAAATTCCAAACTTAATCTTAACCTAAACTGAACTTTTAAATTTTTTTTTTTTAAACCCAAATCAAAATCAAATTCGTAACATCTTAACCATTTCAGAATTCGATTTATCTCTGGTTATTGAACGATCCCGTTTCCGACCCCAATTTGCTTCGATCAGAAAAGAGTTCAGCTAATCAAAATAAAGTGTTCGGCTCAAGTTTAAATCATATTTTTTTAACGTTCCGCTAGATCTGCTCGGCCCAAAAGGTAAAATCACTTTCTTATTTTTTCTTATCACTTTATCACTTATGGCTTAAACGATATCATTTCTACAACCTATATCATTTGTTTAAAACTGATATAAAACAAATTTTTGTCAAACAAACCTAATTTTTAATTGCTAGAATTTTTAGGTCCAAAATATTTTGTCATATCACTTTCACTTGATATTTGTACATTTTGAAAATAAAAGGGCTAAAATGGATGACAATTTAATAAAATCACTTCAAAATAAAAACATGGAGCTAAAAGAGCAAATGTCTAGTTTACAAACTCAACAATTACACTATCAAAAAGAAATTTGTGAATTAAAAGAATAAGTTGAGTTGTGGGAAACTACTAGTACCCAGAATTATGCTTTATTTGAAAAATCGTTTTATGATAATGTTAAGAATCTACGTTTAAGTAACGACTAAAAAGAAAAACTGGAGAAAAGTGAGAAACTAAATGAATATTTCAGAAATTGCAATGTTGATATTTTAATTGATAAAGTTCAAACTCTTGAATCTGAAAATGCAAATTTCAAATCAACAATTACAACTTTTGAAACAGATTCTGAGAACTTGAGAATTCAGATTACTGAATTAACAAAACAACTTCATGACACAAATACTATTAATAGTTTGAACATCGAAAGATATGATTCTTTTTATGCTGAAAATTGTATTTTGACTGATAAAATCAAACTACTTGAATGTAATTTTGGATCTGATTTACAAAAACATATCAATATTTTTCATATTGAGAAAACAAAATTGCTAGCTAAAATTACATCACTTGAAACAGATCTTTCTTTGTCTCAAAATAAAAATGAAGGTTTGTTAATTAAGCTAGAAGAAAAATCTAATATCTTTGACAACGATAAATCAGTTTTACAAACCAAAATTTTTGTATTAGAAAATAAAATTGATGTGTCACAAAAATCTTTTGATGAAGAGCAACTGAAGTTGCAAATGCAAATTCAAAATTTAGAATTTAAATCAAAAGATTCTCCTTTAACCGCAACGAATAAATGTAAAACCTCAAGAATGTTTTCTCCTGTCATGACATATCGAGATTTATATACAATCAAGCAAACTGAGGTTAATAGAGGAAATTCTAAACTTAAACCGACATCACAAGTCAGTTTCTCTACCAAGCCTAAGCCTAGGAGATCCACGGTCCCGCCACACTCTGATAAGAAAATGAATGCTCTTACACAAGTTATTAGAGGAAATTCCGCACCTAAAACTCCAAATAAATTAGGTTCCTCTTATAGACTTAAGCATTCTCGAGTGGATAAGACAAAATCAACAACCGTGTTGCAACATTCTACTCCGTCAAAGAAAATTTTTTCCAAAACTAAATCTTTGAAATACTCACGAAAAGATCTACTTTCATTGGCACCTAAAATGACTTTTACACAAGTGCCAAAAACATCTTCTGTTTATGTTTACAAAACATCCTCGATCTTAAAAGCAAAATGGGTTCCCAAAACTCCAACCTCTCAAATAATTCCCCGGAAATTATTTGAAAGTGAAACATCAAGTTTCAGTTTTTCTTGGAACTCTCAATCTTTAAATCAAATCGATACAACTTATCGGTGGTTTCATTCTCACGCTAACATTGTCGGACCCAAACAAAAATGGGTACCAAAAGTTGTATAATTTGTTTCGCAGGAGAATGACTTATACACACATCAGTGTATAACGCGCACCTCAATAAAATGGCTCTTACACAATTCAGTGTATGACCCGTTTTTAAAAGAAATGGCTTTCAAGTAAATTCGCTTGAAACCCGTTCCTCAATAATTTCATTGGTTGAGGGGGAGCAAATAGCTCTTAATTGGTTGAGGGGGAGAAAATCAATATTCACTTGTTAAGGGGGAGAAAATTGACATTCATTCGTCAAGGGGGAGCATTTTTATGAAACTTCGTCGGTAAAGGGGGAGCATACTCCTTGTTAACCCATTTTTATTCATTATTCAAATTTTTCAGAAACTCAATCTCAATATTTTCAAAATTTGTTCAATTGAGTTTCATTATTTTAGTTCAAAAATGTTTTCCTCACTTATATGTTGTCTACGTAGGATATAAATTTTTGTCAAATTCGTCGATCTCTCTACTAGTTTCGATTAGTATTGATTGCATCTGTATATGACATACTTTTGTCTCTTGCGTTGATGACATCATCTCCTCAGTTTTGTTTTCAAACTTAATCTCAATATCTTTCAAAATCTATTTGAGTTTCGTTGTTGTCATACCGTTGACACTACTTCACACTATATTCAATATTTTTACTTAAACTCATATGTTACCAATGTAGGATACAAAATGTTGTCAAATTCGTCGATCTCTTTACTACTTTAGTTAGTAAAGATTGCATCTGTTTATGACACCTTTTTGTCTCTTGCATTGTTGACGTCACATTCTGATTTTTCATATTCCTGTGAAACTCAGATTTTCTACTAAATTCAACATTTTGAGTTTCGTTGTTGCTACAACTTTAGCACAACTCAATCTTAACTGTTATATTTTTTTTCCAAATCATGTGTTAGTTACGTAGGATATAAGTTTTTGACAAATTCGTCGATCTCTTTACTAATCTAATTAGTAAAGATTGCATCTGTTTATGTCAAACTCTTTTCTCTTGCGTTATTGACCTCACTTTCTCATACAGAGTTGACACTCTATGCTCAACATCTGTATATTCCTCACAAAATTTTTACTCATACTTTGTGCTCACAATAATGTGTTCACAACGTAGGATATAAATTTTGGTCAAATTCGTCGATCTCTTTACTAATCTCATTAGTAAAGATTGCATCTGTTTATGACCAACTTTTTTCTCTTGCGTTGCTGACATAATTTTTCAAATCATTTTTCTGATTTTGCACAATTTTTAAAATTTTCAAATATCTGTTTGTAACACTCAACATAAGCTGTTGTTAAATTCGTCGATCTCTTTACTAATTTCGATTAGTACTGACTGCATCTGTTTATAACAACTTCTTGGATTGATTGTTCTTACCATTTTTCAAACAATTTTTACACACCTTTATCAATGGAGAAATTCTTTTAATTTTTCTCCATATGGTTCAGATTTAATTCTGAATTATTCATATGATCTCACACACAAAATCGTTTTTGTGCACTGATCTTTGATCCACTTCAAATTGATTTCTTTTAAACCTAAAATCTTTGCCTAACAATGTCTTCAATCATCATGTCTGTCAAATTCGTCGATCTCTTTACTGAAGTTCTTCAGTAAAGATTGCATCTGTTTATGACTTCAGGTGATTCTTGACACTGTTATTCTATATTTTTCAAATATTGTTCTCAAAGATTCTGGAAAATCAATTTTAGATGGATACTTCATGAGTACTACATGATACTGGTTCTCGATTCCGAACTGCACTGTACGACTATCCAATCTTGGCTCTCGTATTATCAAGACATACTTTTTCCTCTCTCCGCTTCCACAAAGCATATCTTCATCATTAACATGAGGCTCCTTTTTCATGATCCTCATGAGGGGGAGAAATGAGCAAGAAATAAATGAGCAACAAATGTACAATTTTAAGAAGAACCACAAACATCTCATCAACGAAGAAAATTCATGTCTAATGTACTCAAATTATCGGTAAAATCAGATATAATGTATATCAAGAAATTCAGAGGAAGAGAAAGTGATAAACAATATTTTAAAAAGAAATACAAGTGAAGAAGAAGAAGAAATCGACATATCTACAGAAATCTCTCTCAAAAATCTCAACCATTACATTAAAAACTCAACCATTTCAACCCGAAACTTAATCGTTTAAATCATTCTTTCCAAAATCTCATAACATTCATATCCATTCAAAAGCTTAACTGTTCTAATTATGTTGTTCATACCAAATACAAATTATCCACATTCATCCAAATCTAAAAAGTACATATCATTCTTTCATACATACAAAACTTACATACATACATATCCAAAACTTTTAACTTTCAAATAATTCTTACCAAATCAAACACACACATCCAAAACTTTGACTGACAAATCATTCAAAAACATTATCATTATATCCTCATCCTCTACCACAAAATCCAAAAACAACCTCTCCATTATCTGAAAACCCAGTCAAATCCTTACTTAACTGATATTCCCTTTCCTAAAATTTTCAAATCTTTAGTAAATCAGTTATAGGATTTCCTCACTCAAACAGTATCAACGAAAAACATATCCTCTTTGAGTATCTTAAACTTCCAGATTTCTAAAATGTTTTGTTATTGAAATTCAGAAAAACATTTTCTTGCCAAAGACAGATTATGAGAAGAATCTGGAGTCTGAAGACTGGGATGATGTATTAAAGATCAAAAAGGGGGAGATTGTTAGGACCATTATTGTAATAATGTTAGGCCCGTTATTGTAATAGTTTTGACCTTTAAGTCCGTTAGTTAACATTTTCCTTGTTAAGTGGTAGGAGTATATAAGGATGTATGTTTGACTTACAATATAAGCTTTCCCACACTTAACTGAATTACAAGTCTGAAAGTTCCATCGTTCTCTCTCAATTACACACACTAACACCAAGAACACACACACACAAATTCTTCAATATCACTCATATCTTCATGGATTAGCTTGATTCTAGCCTCATTCGATCTCTCAGGTAATATTGTGTTAAATGAGTTTCACATTTAAAAAAAATGATGTTGAAGCCTATTCCGGACCATTGGCGGATGCCAAAGTTTTGACATTTCGGATTGGCTAGCAATTGGCAAGGAGAACGGTGTGGTGTGGTGATCGTCAAAGGGGCTTGGCAGCCATACCGAATGCTTTTATAGTACTACCTCCGTATCAAAATAAGTGATACATTTGAGAAATTGCGGTTTTTAAGGCAAAAGATTGGAAAGTGATTTAAAATAGTATAAAGTGGATAGTTAGTGGATAATGGGTCCCACTTCTTTTGGATGTAGTGAAATTAATTATGTTTAAAAGTAAAAGTAAGGGTAAAAGAGTAATTTTATTTTATTAAATTAGATAATTAGTGGAGAATGGGTCCCACTTTTTTTCCAAATATGGTAAGTTTTGAAAGTGTATCACTTATTTTATTTCACCCCTAAATAGAAAGTGTATCACTTATTTTGATACGGAGGTAGTATAATTTTTTTATAGTATATTTTGTGACTATTGTATTGTCAATGACAAAGTTGTTTGAAAAATGTTACATTGTTACTATTATACGAGTTTTTCTAATATTAGCATAAGAGCACATAATAATAAATCCTAAATGTCTAACCTACATAAAATTTGCGTATAATAAACATGATTCAAAAGATGTCTAACCCATTTAACATTTGACACATTGTTTTTTGCATTTTTCTTATAAAGATAAAAATTACTGATAATACACATTCTGTCGACAACCGAATATTTTACCTTTTATTTTTTAAGTTTACTTCTCCTTCCAACAAAACCATCAACATCACTTTCTCTTTCTTAATATACTATTTTTTCATGTTTTGGAAATCCAATTTTGGTTCTATTTCTCATAGATTTTAATCAATTCATAGGAAGTTTGTTGTTTTTATTATCTGTGATATAAACTGCTTTACGTAATTAATCATTTATTCTTTCTGACTTTATGTCAAATTTATGTGTATATTAATGTAAAGGGTTGTCTTTAAGGAGGTGTAGTCGCACATGACCCCTATTTTATAGGGGCCCAATTTTTATATATATCTTACTAGATGATAACCCGTGATGAATCACGGGCGTCGAGTCAAAATTTCTCTGGTAAATATTATGTAATCAATCACACAACGAAATGTATATAAAAACAGTAAATTTAAAAAGACACGGAGATTTACGTGGAAACCCAAATCCGAAAAAATAATTCACGGGCTGATGAAGCCGATAGTCAATCTACTATAATATTCCAATGTTTACAAAACTTGACTAAAACACAACGTACCGCAAGAACAT
Source organism: Calendula officinalis (assembly GCA_963853835.1). Lineage (NCBI taxonomy): Eukaryota > Viridiplantae > Streptophyta > Magnoliopsida > Asterales > Asteraceae > Calendula > Calendula officinalis. Next base: position 37,812,087 of record OY970828.1, read on the forward strand.
AAATTATAATAAATTACTGACAAGCAACTATTTCTTCAAATTTTTTGTAGTACTTCATGGTAGATCACGTTCATTGTGTTGTTCGTAACCTTTCCATCTTTGTCATATATCAATATCTTTAATCCTTTACGACTTTTGACCCTAGATACCGCAACGTATAGCTGACCATGAGTGAAGACAGGTTTTGGTAAGAAAATCCACACATTTGATAACGATTGTCCTTGACTTTTATTGATTGTCATGGCAAAACAAACTGATAGTGGAAATTGACGTCTATTCTTCTTCAATGGTAGTCTCTTGTCATAAGGGCTCAATTTCATACGTGGTATTAAAGTTTCATGCCCAATATTTGTTCATGTTATTATTTGTGCTTTAATTACATGATGACCGAGACTAAGGACTCTCAGTCTTGTTCCATTACATAATCCAGCTGTCTGGTCAATATTTCGTAGAAGCATAACAGGTGCACCGACTTTAAGTCTTAACATATGTTACAAGTGGATTCTTAACCAGCTATCGTGATTAATAAATACTAACCAGTTATCGTGATTAATACTTATCGTGTAATTTGAATAGGGAACTCCAATCCCTATTATTTTGGAGTAGTGGTTGTGTGGCCAAGTATTTAGGAAGTCTATGTTTATCGTGATAACTGAAAATTACGATCCAAGGAGGTCTAAATTCAATCTGGCGAAGAGGTTTAATTTCAAATGGAGAAAGCTGATTAGGATTAGTCCAGTCAGCATAGCTGACGTGGACAACATGAGGTGAACCGCATTCAAAAAAATATTCATTTAATATATATAAAGATATATATGATATTAAAATTTAAGCCAACTTAATAATTTAATAGAAAAAAAAAATTAGAAAGTCCAATTTTTTTATAAAAATCTTATATTTAGGGGGCCCATTTTCGTGTTTTCGCACAGGGCATCCGAAATTTCGGAGACGCCCCTCTTAATGTATTGGTAGCTTGATTTTGTTGTATTGGACCATTTATCTTGAGCTTAGTTATAATCATATCAAATTACAACACTTACTAACTATATAATCTAAATGGTCTACAAGTTCAAGGTATCTAACTGTGTATTATGAAGTTTGTGAAACAAATATTTAAGATCATGAACATACCTTTTATAAATCCGCTGCAACGAACGCACAATTTTATTGAACTCGTTATATACATTTCACACATTTCTAATGAAACTGGAATACATAAATGTTTAGTTGCAAAACCATCCACGTATTGTAAGTTTGTGGAATTTCATCTTAAAACTAATTGGTTGAAAGATAAGTAATTCAAAACTTTTATAAATATTGTACACATTTATCTGTTGTCTAATACTTCCTCCGATTCAAAATAAGTGATACACTTGGGGTTTCACGATTTTTGAGGCAAAAGATTAAAATGATGGTTAAATTAGATTAATTGAATGGTTAGTGGGGAATGGGTCCCACACCTTTTGATTAAAGTAAGGTTAATGATGTTTAAAAGTAAAAAGTAAGGGTAAAGGGGTCATTTCACTTTGTTAAAGTAGATAATTAGTGAGTGTGGGTCCCATTTTATTTGCCAAATAAGGAAACTTTTCAAAGTGTATCACTTATTTTGAATCGCCTCAAAAAGGAAAGTGTATCACTTATTTTGAATCAGAGGAAGTATAAGATATTACTTAACATATAACTAAACCAAAGGCCACATTTGGTTTTCTTATATTTAGATTTGATTTGATTTTTTATATGCCTCTATATAATGATTTTGGCAAGAATTATTTTAAATATACATTCTTTGACTAAATGATGAACAGTTGGGATGCGATTCATTGGATTATTTTGTGCCATGGGAATGAAGAAAAACCAGTCAAACAATTCCACTGCATTCAATGCAAATCGGACACACTCTTTTGCCCACGGTTGTCACTTGTCATGTTATCTCGTTTATGATTTTCTTTACTTTTATAATTTTAAATTCGATAAATTACATCACCACATATATATTCATCCGCAAATAGATCACATTGTGTCAATATGTACAACATCATCTGTGTAATTTACTTAGAATAAACGAGAAGAAAAAGACAAATTGGTCAAAGTATCCCACGTGCATCACCACTTAACGTGAGAATTATACGGCCGTTTTCATAAAGTACTATCGGTAAAAACCTTTAAGAAATAAGGACCATCCGTGTAACTTTTTAAAGTAAATAACTATTGTGAAATTTGCTAAAACCCCAAAGGACAATCCGTATAATTTACTCTTTTAAAACCATTATATTCAACACTCAAACGGGATATGCCCGAAACACTAAGGCAACTCGAAAAGAACCACAAACAACACATTACTTGACAAACTAGCACGATCGAAACAAAGAAGAGCCCACTAGCATCAACAAACATGTCGGCGCAAAAAAAATTACCATACAAATGATTATCAGATTAGACACACGTTAACTGTATGATATTGTTTAGAGTAATTTACATCAGTCGCTCTTAGACTAAGATATATGTTAAATTTAATTCAAAAAAGTTTTCCATCTATGGTCCTTAGACTAAAATTTTGTGTAAGGTTACACCATGTGCAATGCATATGAGGGCATTTTCGTCATTTTAGTCCAATTTTTATCATCTCATTTTACTCTCTCTCTCTCTCTCTCTCATCTGCTAGAAATCTTCTGCTTAGGCCTCTCCCAATAGTGATGCATCACTAAACCCATCAGTAGCGCCACATCACTCTCATCCTTACTGACGAGTTACTGACGTGGTCGTGCCAACAACTACCCATCACTAACTCATCACCACTTAAAAGAATATTAAAAAAAAATTAACATACCCCCTCACATGCCGGTCGACGAGAGGCATAATACGTCATGTGAGAGATGGGAGCTACCGACGTCGGCTAGTGATGGGTTGGTGCCAATGGCGTCACCCCTCGACGGGCTCAAATTTGGCGATGACGGGAATTAGTGACGCCCGTTGGTAGTGCTCTTAGCCAAAAAGATCATCAATGCAATACCTTTTATGAAATAAGGATTATTAATATAATTTTTGAAACTAAATGATGATTGGTAAAATTTGATATATATATCATATATACAATTAGTGTAATTTACTTTATAATATTAGTTGTTGGTTTTAGTTAGAAATCAAACCATTAATGAAATTTGCAACACAAATTTGAGTCATGTATAATAGTTTTTAACTTGTGAAGATACAAGTTATAAAAAACGCTTACAATAAATATGTGGAAAAACGTGAATCATATGAAACAAAATCATCATATCCTAATTTCTTTATTCATTTGTTAATTTATTTTTTGGTAGGTGGCTGGCAACAATATATTATTACACAGAATTTAGTCACGTTCCTTCAAACTCTTTGAAGGTTTGGAAAATGGAAGACTACGCACATTAATGGTGTTCTGTGGTACATTTGACTCTTTGTACGTTATCTTCAGAAAACAAGTTATTAAAAAAATACAGCCTTTTATTTCTTAAAAGGAACACCTTAAATGGAAAAGACGAAAGTACGATCATGTGCGTCGCACATAAGAGAGTTAACATAATATTTTGATACTGTTTAGAAATAAAAATTACTAATATAATTTTTGAAATTCAATGACGATTGTAAAATTTGGTATACACCAGAAAACGATTGGTGTCATTTACTCCATTTATAAAGGGTTTTAGAATTATCTACCTTGTTTAACAAGGGATTCGAAGAAATCACGTTTTAAAATATGTTAAAAGAATTATCATAGTATTTATGTAAAACACCTTTTATCGGCTTAAATAAATTTTTTTATTCGGATAAACGTTTTTCGGCTTTGTACGTGTTTTATAAAGTTTCACAACTTTTAAGCTAAGTAGATTTATTACACGATTGTAAATATTGTATAGTTATAATGTTGTATTTAAATACTTGGTTAAGAGATTATTTTTTATATGGAAAGTCTAAAAATATGGTAATAATTTTAATTTGTTTAGTTTTAAGAGTTTTTAAGATGAAAGTTATAAATGCCTTTTAGCAAACAAGATGGATGGTGTATATGTTCAAATACGTTAGTATCGAAAAGTAGCCACCAACGGTTTCGTGGTGTAGTTGGTTATCACGTCAGTCTAACACACTGAAGGTCTCCGGTTCGAACCCGGGCGAAGCCATTTTATTATTTTGTTTCTATACAGTTTTGTTTGTCTTTATTTGATAAATGATTGTGTGGGCTTACATTATTCAACAATTGGGCTTTTAGAAGCCCAAAAGAACAGTACGCCTCAAGCTATAAAATAGGTAAGAAAATAAAATACGTATTATAAGATTTTACCTTAAAAGTATTTTACATAGTAATCTTATCTTATTATAAGATTTTACCTAAAAAATAATGAAATGTTAAATGTATTGCTTGTTTTGAAACTGAGGAAGTAACAAGATTAAAATGTTTTAGAAAATGTAAGGCGCAACGTGACAACACTATTGAGCTTCAAGCCATTTTATTTTCACAATTTCTTATATATATATTTTATATGTTTATCAAATTCATAAAATACTATGAATATATTTATTTATATTATAATTCATTTATCTAGTTAATAAAAAGTGATACATATAAGTTTATAGTTATATGTCGTCATATTTATTTATCTTGAAAGAAAAATAAATTTTCATAACTAGCTAAAAAGAACCTCGCCTTAAGAGGCACATTATCTTACTTCACGCCTTACACCGCCGCCGTGGATTATTTCATAACGTGGAGGTCGTGTCTCGCTTTTTGGCGCCTTCATGACATGTCTTTTAAAACCCTAGTTTTTTTTTATAATTATTTACAACTTTAAGTTAGTTTTGGTGAACTTATATTTTTTAGCTACAACAAATTCATTGACTTGTACAAAAACAAAGTTTATCCGTTCAAATGTCGATTATCAAATTTTCATGTGTAGGGGGGAAAAGTAGGCGTAATTTAATACACTTTCTGCTCCTTTTTACACTCACTGAATATAACAAATGTACGATACAAGTTGTGCTAAATCTAAGCATGCACGGATATGTAGATTTGAAAAAGATTCATTCATTTGCTAGTTATTGGTAAGTGCTTTGTCGCTTTGATCTTCTCACCAAGGATAACTTATTCAAAGTTTTGTTATGTGCAAATCTAACAAAAGAATACATCTGAGCCAAAAAAATGAATAGGTTCGATACCGCTCTAGATAACTTGAAGAGATAATCTCATCTGTAATCCATTTAAGTGGCTTATCTTTCAAGTTTGAGAGTTAAATGTGTCCTCTAGTTAACAGAGGAGGGTTAAAAGTGTTAGACTATAAATAGCAGAGGATTAAATTGTATTCCAGCTAAAAAGTTTACTTTCAGATATAAAAAAAAACGCCGCTGCCGGGGATCGAACCCTGGTCACCCGCATGACAGTCAGGAATACTTACGACTATACTACAACAACTGGATGTTCATAACTTTATTGATTACATACATAAAGATATTTGACTCCCTTTACAAAATATAATTTCCGTAAATTTGATTTTTTTTAACGGTGTGTCTAAATTCACTTCAAAGTAAATTTTATAATCCCAAAAAATTTGATGTGACTTTCCTTTTGTCTTAGACATTTTTTTAATCTCTTTCTTTTTCCACTTTTTCTAGTAAAAAAAATACACTATTTTAATCATTTTCTTTTCATTTTATATAAAATACAATTAACAAAAAAATAGTGTTACTTACATAAAAATAAATTTAAAATAATATTATTATAAACCACTTCGAACCGAGATAAGTTAACTGTGAACCAGGTCAGACCGGGATGATTGAACCGGATTTCAACCGTGTTTTTTATATGATTTTATTTTAATCTCACTTTTTAATTAAAATGAAAATTTGTTTGTTTTTTATATGTTTGAAGTTTGAAAAATCAAGTTTTCAGTTAAATATTAAGTATTTGATAATATATAACATAAATACTTAATATTAATGAATTCGGTTGAACCGGTCCGATCATATTTTGAGTATCGAGCGGTTCAATAGGATCGAAACCGAAACCGATACAACCAAAATCTTATCATTTCAAAATCGAAAACCGAGCTGATAACATGTTATCGGCTTCGGTTCGGTTTTTACGGCCCAAATGATCACCCCTACTTATTATGTATCACAAGTTAAATTAATATATTAATTTGGATACTTATAAGTTGCGACCTTTTAACTTGATTTAATTAAAACATCTATATACAATATTCTATAATCGTATTTATTTTAGTTATTTATAAAATTCAACCAAATGAAGTAAATGAGAAAATAAATTAAAGAAAAAGCAAGTAGTCATTTGAATGGAGGTCTTGCATTAATTTCAGTGTATTTTTATAAAGTTAAATGAATTTAAAGTTGATTTAGTAGGCCCCTTTTTTAACTTCAAATTGCTTTTTTCAATATAGATTCAACTTTAGTAGAATTTTTACTTATTTTGATTATTGTATAACTTTAAGAAACAACTTATTCAATCATTTCAATAACCTAACAAATGTTGTGGTTTCATAAATTCTCTTGTTGATTTCCAACACATCTTTTTGGGAATTGGCTCATGCAAAATATTAACTGCACTTAATATTATAAAATTTTGAAAATCTGTCATCAAAGAAATTATAGAAGAGGCCATGAATATTTTTAGGTAAAAGATCTATGTCTACATCCAAATTCACGAGGTCGCAAGAGGAATATTAACTATTTAGAGAAATTTTTTTGTCTCTCATTTTTTTTAAGGATATTTATGTTAAATCGGATATATTTGAGTGAAAGACTAGCGGCATGCGAGTAATCTGTATTAGGAAATCGTTAGAAACCGGATTGGATTGGAGCAAATCGGATTGTACACGGATTCGGATCAAGAACATAGAAATCGTCAGAAACTGGATTGGATTGGGTCGAATTGGATCGAACTAAATCGAAACCGAATTGGATCCATTTTTTTATATATTTGCCACCCCAAATCACTTACAAATACCCGAATTCGATTTTGAATGCGGTTTCCCCAATCCGGTTTTCAAGCCACTTTTCCCTAGTCCAGTTTACCCAAGGATGCTCAAACCGATCCAAATCCGGCAATTTCAAATGCGATCCGATCCGGTATGTGTCAATCTAGTTCCAACCCAATTTCAAACTGGTTTCGGATAACAAACCGGTTTTTTCCCCACCCCTAGCCTTACACCCCTAGAATTTTAAATAATGATTTTTTTTAGGTCCAAAATTCCAGATAATTGTATTGAGTTTTAAGTGTTCAATATTTTCAGCTAAATATATAGTCTTATTGATTAATTCAGCCAACATAAATATAACAGTCGTATCAATTAATTCAGCCGAAATATATATTTTTATAAATGAATATGGATATACGTAAAGAGATGACCAATGAATACGTTATAGCTTATATAAACATAAATGTAATACAGGTTGGCTTGTGGAGAGGTGAACTACATTACTTTGTAAACATGTAATAATCTTTTATTTATAATTACATAAATAATTATTTTGCATACAAATAAATTAAGCTATTTGTCAAATGATAATGACTATTATTTATAACCATACACCAAGAGTGTAAGTATTTTGTTATAATAAATAATCCAATAATATAGTTAAAAATAAGAAATAAGTTTCTACTCCATATATCTCATACGATCTTGAGACTAGTTATTTAATAAATAATAATTTAAGTTAAACAAATAATATAAAATAATAACTGCGCTAATTATTCAAAACTTTCTCTAGTTGTCTAGGCAAGTAATAATTTAACTTTGAAGTTTTAAT